>CM051620.1:84596937-85984877 GCA_028020825.1 Podargus strigoides | reverse complement strand
CAGCACCAGCCCTGCAAGGGTGATGTGAGCTGGGGAGAGTCGGCTGCCTTCTGTTTCAGCTCTCGTGACCAGCTGGAAAAGCGAAGTGAAAGAGCACGAGAGCAGGACAGGAAGCTGCAAGGTTGCACTTCGCTTGTAATGTTGTCCTCCTGGTTCACAGGCTTTCCTTTTTTTCTTTTTCTTTTTTTTTTCTTTTTTTTAATTTTATCATAAAATGTTATTTTTTATTCATAACAAAGCGTTATCTTGATGAGAAAGATGCACCAGTTGAATTTCAGCTTTGCTAGTGTGATGCAGAAGGCACCCCACATCACTTTAACTAAAATTTAAAGCCCCTCAAGGTAACTTGGTGCAACTTTCCCATGAGTGCAGCCTCCTGCCACTTTAAGATTAGCAGTTGAAAGGAAAAAAAAATTAAAAGTGTCTTCCAAACCTCCATCTTTAGGTACCAGATAAGTGGTGCCCAGAACCAACGGCAGTTTTCTGTTAATTCAGCCTGAAGTGCTGTGAAAACAGAGGCCACCTTCCTCCCAAGCTGCAAAGATGAGGAGTGCTCAAGGCTCCTGAAAGTCAGGCCGTGCACCCAGGGCCCTACATAACCCGCTCAGAGCCTGGCTTAGACCCTTTCTTTTCCCTCATTCTTAAAAGAGAGACAATAAACCCTGAAGCCTGAGCCCTAAGCTGCAGAAGCATGCCTGAAACAGGCAGGCCACTGAAAATGCTGTTTTTTCCCCACTTTCCCCAGCCTCTGCCTGCTTTGGTTTGTCAGTGCCTGGGAATAGCTGTACAGTATGATAGGACTTAGCATGAATAGGTCCCCTATTTTCTACTCTGGTTTCACTGAGGTCCTATCTTTCCAGGATGAAACCTTCAACTTTCATATTAGGGATACTGAGTAGATTTATTCTGACATCCTTCTCTGGGGAAAGTTTGCAGCTTCCAAAAGATGGGCTGTGGATGCAGCATCAGCACAGTCACAGCCCACTGAAGGGCACACGTTATCACCCATCCCAACTGAGCTGATTAGCCCTCAATAGCAGTGGCTTATTTTAATTGTCTGAACTCTGTTAAGGCAGGACCGAATCCCCTTAACTCCTCTAATTCTAGGAGTTGGATTTTCAGCTCACTTCATGGCTTTTTTTTTTCCTTTCAGTCTCTTTGCATTAAGTCACATACCACAGACCATACCTTCGGAAAACCTGTATCTGCAGGTTCCTGTCCTTGCCAGGGGAAAAGCTCATCTAACTTGGAAAATGGCCCTACTTTGAAGGTCTCCCTCCAGAGGTCCTTTCCAAATGAAATGTCTCTGAGATGAAGGCATTATACTGTTTGAACAGGGAGAAGCAGAGCTGAAGCTGCATGAAGCTGGGCTGACGCAGGGCACAGCTGGGGCTCTAGGCTCCCGTGGGAACCTGGAGATGCCTGACTGGAGGGGCATTGCCTGGCCACAGATGCATGGTCCCCTTCGGGGCTGTCAATACTCAGCAATGGGTTAAAAAAAATAATGCCACACCAACAGGAGTGACCACTCCTGAAAATCTCAGCTGAAAGAGCTTACCCTGGGCTAGGCAGTGAGTGAACTGGCAGAAACAGAACTGGTGCCTCCATTCTCCCCGTTCCCAGATCTCTTCTTTAGCCACAGGCTCTGTGGTGAAAATGCAACTGCTGCAACATTATAGAACAACTATGTCACCAATGGATTTCAGAAAGCACCTGCAAAATCTAGTTAACTCACTGCACCAAAAAAGAGGATAAAAATACGGTACTTCAGATGAGAAGAAAAATCAATGGCATTCTTTTCAAGGGTGAAGGCTTTATGGTTTGTATTTAAATATAACCCCCTATTTAAGCTATTAACCTAACTTTAATGCAAATCCCTTGAGAACTTTACCTAATATTCTGCAATGGGAAAATGTAAATGAGAAATTTCCAAAGCAGATAACGAACTGCTTTTACAAACAGCAGAAGGTATTTTGCCCACACCACAAACGTTACAGGGGATCCAACTGAGGGGTTGAGCAGACACAAACCATACACATTTCCATTTCCATATGAACTGGTGTAAATCAGGAAGAATTCAACTGGTCATTAAGTGTAACAGAGACCTAGGTTTTTAGTCTGGCTGTAGATTATTCAGCTATGGCTTTATATTTAAATGTTTTTACAGTATCTTTCACACTGGGGCTTAGGGGGTCCCAGGCAGTCAGTGATGCAATTAGATAAAAGACCAATTTAAGGGCTATTTGATTTTTCATCCTTACTTCTTACTGCCTTTCTTTGTGGGATTAAAGCATAATCTTTTGACTAATTAAATACACATGAATATTCTGTTGTCTGCACAATGAATACATAATTAGACTCAGGAGAAAGATTATGTGCTCTCTAGCTGATACTAACACCTCAGCATAAAGGTACCCCAGACACCACTAAATGTAACCTATGAGCTGCTGCTAATAACTTGCTGCCTCTCATCTCCAGAGGATTATCTTACTGTGGAGCTCTTATAGGAGCCATATATTGAAAGGGGCCTGAAATAGGTATCCTGTAATTTATGTCCCTGCTTAGTGCCTCGGTGAGGAAAGGCAGACTTTGCTCCAAATTGTAAGGGTTTCTTTCCTTCTCTTTTTTTTTTTGGGTTGGAAGTTAATGCATGTGATCTTCAGGGAGCAGGAGGCTATAAGGAACCTCTGGGTGGTTTTAGGGAAGAAAGCATGTTTTGTTGCCCAAGTTCCATCATCCTGTGTTCATTTTTTTTCCCATATCCAGGACCACTTTTTCCCCTTAGAAACGTAGAGAAACCTCTTAAATCAATTATATTAGGCAGGGCTCTCTCTCTCTCTGCTCCAAAATTAAAGTAATATGTCTACTGCTTTATCCTCACCAAGCACATACTTTGTAAGCAGTGCTACCTACCAGTGCTATTATTTGCTATACCTCATAAATATCAGAATCCTTTTCCTTTTCTCTACTTGGCACTTTTCCCATCACTTTTAGGTTGCTGGTTTTCATTTTTGTTGTTGTGTTTTAACAAAGGTTACTCTCCCAGCCACCACATGATAATGCTTTTTTTCTTTTTCCCCTTCTGTGGTTAGACCAGCTCAGCCAACTCAATAAATATTGTGGGGAACTGACCCTTAAATATCAGGTTTGCCTGTATTTTTTTCACAGAGGTCTTTATTTCTTTAAATTGTAGGTGGTCTCCTTAAGACAGCAGGGAGACAAGCCTGATGTACCAAAAGGGGGGAAAAAGAAGCAGTAGAAAAATCCCCTCAGGATGTTTCCTGTGGTAAAACAGAGTAGGGAATATTTCAGGAACGGTAAGAAATATTTCAGGGCAGCTCCAAACAAATTCAAATCCAAATCTTCTGTGAGGTTCAGTGAACTCTGCAAATCATGTGTTTCCTCCAAAACCCCAAACCAGGCAACTTGAACCTGATTTTGGAGCAAGAAGTGGGGACGCTGGCATTTCTGTACCCCTTGGCAGTTGTGAAGAAGGTTGGGTGGGGTTTTGGTTGTTTTTTTTTTAAGATATCTGTTTTCTTCAGAGCAAAGTTTGCTTTAAAAACAGTTGGCTAGCTACTGAAAATCAGCCTCTATCAACTAGTGTCAACCAAAGATTTAGACAAGGAGGGGGAAGTATGGTCTCAGTGTAAGCAGTCTGCCATGTTCCTCTCATCTTAAAAAGAAAACAGTACCTGGATGGACCAAGAGATAACAGCAGATGTGGAGCCTCAATATTGGCAATACCCATGGCATTGCTGGCATTACCCTCAAGTTAACACAGCAAATCATGGGGTTACATTGCAGTTCCACCACTTTTCCGTAGGGTCTAGCTTCCTTCAGCAGGAGACTGGCTTATTTTTGTTGTTGCTGTTTACATTGTCAATAAAACATGTCCTCTGCTGGCATTGAGGACAACTGTACCAGAGAAGACACAGGACCTATGTCACTGTACTTGATCTCCAGATTTCATCACACACCGTATATGCTTCACTGCAATTGCTTTACCCCTTGCTCCATATAAAGAGGCATCTGAACTTCAGAGTTTCATATCCATACCTAAATTTCAAGGCTGACATGCCTGAACATCAAGATTGGAGCATGGATCTCCTGTACAGCCCCAAAAGTAGGCAACTTGGAAAGTATGGGGATGAAGCAGGTACTTGGCTAGAGCGCTCTGACTTGGTCCTAGCTTATATCAAACAGCTTAAAGTAAAGCTGCTCCAGTCCCAGAGCCACAGTTAGTCAGGTTGGCTCCAGTGCCACCCCTTTGCAGCACATCCCCACCTGTGGTGGAGCTGCATTGTGCCACCCACTGTGCTCTGCTTGCAAGGCTTTGATGGTTGCAGGCACCGGACATAAGCAGGCATCATTCACTTTTCTCAAAGCCCTTTCCTTTTGGGAAGGAAAACCCAAAGTATCTGCCTACTCACATGGAAACATACCACATATCTCAATCAGAGCTGCTGAGGCAGATTGCTAAATTTAATTACCAGTTCCAAGGGCTCAGACTGTGAATGACAGGCCAATTCATGCAGTGAGCTAGCAAAGATTGCTGATAAATGCTTTCTAATTGAAAGGATGATAAAACACCTATTAGTCACCGAGGAGCTTGAAGAATGAGTTAGTCCTGGGGTTTTCTTATACTACGAAGATCAAGAAGTTCTAATATCGTCAGCACTCTGCCATCATTTCCTACCAGCCTAGTCACTCAAAAGGTTCAGGAAGGATCATGACATTGCAGGGGGTGACCAGTCACTGCTCTCTCTCTCTCTCCTATTAAGGAGATGAATAGAAATAAGCATTAGCAGCGTGGGTGAAGTCTTTTGTACTTTGAAGAACATCAGACATTTTGGGGAGTTAGGAAAACAACAAAGAAAAAAACCAACCTCTCGCACACAGCTCCCTTGGAAAATTGGGTGTGTTAGCAACATGACATAGCCTTTGCACAGCACCTTTTAGCCTGAAGCATACAGTGGAGCCTAGTGGGCTTTAGGAGCCCAGGTACTTAAGGCCCACCTCCAGCAATACAAATGATCTGTTGTATACGAGCAGTTTGAAATGCAAAGGCTGGACTTTGCCCTAGAAAGAGCACTACATAAGCACATATACCTTTTTTCACTGACTAAGGCATAAGGACAGTCGCTTTGTCAGTAGGACACAGCAGTCATACAGAGAAATGCTCTGAAATTGTCATAGCGGGAAAAGCCACCAGACCTGCCCTGCAAAAGCCCTGTGCGGTGATGTGACCCAAAAGTTACCTCCTGCAGCATTAAGTGACACAACACTCGCTGCTGGGAAGGCATGAAAACAGCCACCACCCATTAGCAGAAACCTCTTTTGCCTTGTTTCCACACTGTGAGACCCTGGATTAATTTTTTTCAGCTGTTTCTCTTTCCCTTCCTGCTCTTTTGCCAGTCTTTTTAGACCATGAGATGTTTAGAGTGAGACTGCCTCTCACAGTGTATTTGCTCTGTGCCTAACACAATGGGTTACAGCCCTTGATTAAGCCTCCAGGTACTACTGTCACATAAATAATAATTCACGACACTTGCGCACACCACGTTGCTGAAACGTAGCCTCACTGGAGTTAAGGTTGGGATGTGGCCAAGTGACACAAGCCACAGAGCACCTGTAAAGCCAAGCTTTGCCAAAGGCAGAAGGGCAAGCCATTTTTACATCTTTAAGGAGCAGACATCACCTTACGTGTTCAGATGTGCCTTATTTTCCCCTTTGTCCCCCACCAACATCCACGCAGAGTTCTCACTACATGGTATTTAATATCTACATTGTGAAGCCCAAGGTTTTCCAGGAGACTGCAGCACTCCTGGAACTGTGCTTTTAACTAGTGACAGATTTACTGTCTCTACATCGAAAATTGTGTAAATTCTTTACACAAAGAAGAGCATTTCCCATGGAGACAAGTGTGCCCAGCTAGCATATCTGACTCAAAATTGTCACAAGGGGAGAAAGAAAATAGTTGTACCAACCAGTGTGCGAAAGTAGTCCAACGATGGCATGATTAGTGGTGCTTGTATTTACGGACTCAAATAGCGTAGAGGCTTGTAAAACTGTAAGACCTTGTTCTTTTAATTTCAGATCCCCAAACTCTTGAAAGTCCAGATCAGTCTCGGTCAGTTCGTTCTTGTGCTCAGGATGGTTAGCCTCAAGCTACAGACAGACACCCTTCTTCATAGCCAGATGGACAGGTAGATATTTTGATTGAAGTGCACGAGGCAAATCAGCAGTTCTGCCAGGAAATCGTAGAGATGTAACTTGCAGAGAAGGGACAGTGATGAGCAACTGTGGGCAAAAACTTCCAGCAGCTGGGTCCAGAAGATATATTAACTGGTAGTGTAGTGCCTATAATATTACGCTAACATTTAAAACAAAGAGTCTCATTTAGTTCCTGGCCACGAACAAAGGTCATCTCATGCCACTCACTTTACAGCACACACATCTCAGACCTGCTCTCCATACTCTCTCCACACATTATAATTATGTACCAAGTATAGGTGGAGATTACTACATTTTATTTTTTTTAATGTGGTCTCAGAGTACTATCCCTACTGTGCAGGTACCTATGCTGGTATAAAACTGCTTTTTCCTGAGGATGTATATTATCTTTCTGTCTTGGGGATAAGATGTTGCACTGCATCCGTATAAACTACTACGCTCCCATTCTCACTGCAAGATTTTCTACTAGGTATTTGGAAAAGTACACGTGCTGAAGCAGGCCAGTCCACAGTTGTGGTGGTTACACAAAACTTTAATATCCATCCCAGTAAAGTCTCCCTAGCCCTTTTCACACATACTCTGGAATAAAGGACACATATCTCAATGAAGCAGCAGCTTTTCTCCCTCCACCTTCTCATCATCAGTGAAGATCCTTTGGATCAGAGATTGTTGTTTGGTCCCAGGAAAAGGCTAACAGTGACTGCAGTGCTTAGACAGTTGCTCCAACTATTCATCAGGCTGCACCACAAACTGATCCTTTTTTTATTATTATTTAATAAAAATATCTTTAATTTATCAGGGTGGGTTGGTTTGTTCTTTTTTTTTTTTTTTACCTTGAAACACTTTCTCAAGCCAGCTGCAGCCTCCATCTCATCAAGCCACAGCCTGAATTAGCATCCATTCGAATGAATAAGACAGATATCCCAAGTTCTTTCATGCTTACTGCAAAGCTGAGCAGATGTGAAGCATGTTTACAAATGCAGAGACATTTTGGGAGTTGCCCTGCTTGATGTCTGGACTTGTTTTGTACACAGTCCTTATATTGCTGCAAGTTCTTGGAGGAGGATCCTTCCATGGTGACTTTACTAGATGAAACAAAATGAAGCCTCCTTCTGTTTAAGCCAAAGGGAATTTGGCTTAAAGCTTTAAAGCTTTTTTTTTTTTTTTTTTTTTTTTTTCAGTTGCAAGATAGCTCTTTAGCTTATATCTTACTGTGTCATCAGTAATTAGGCATGTACAGGAAATCAATCTCAACAGGGATGTAAGATTCAAAACCTGCCAGTAAACATTAGATAACAATTCTTTTTACACACAAGCTCTTCAAAATGATGCTTATTAGTGAAACACAGGGTCCAAGTCAAACTCCTAGATAACCTCAGGATAATTAATTTTGTTCAGAAGAATAAACCTGAACCGTTCTGGTGACCATAGGAATACAGACCACTAAGATAAAGCCTGGCCAGTGTTCCTCCAGGCTGAGAAGTATGAACGGGCAGCATGACAATTGCTAGGAGGGACACCAATGTGGGGAAAAAAAAAAAAAAAAAATAGAAAAACTCCTTTCAGAAATTTAGGCCTGGGAAATGAACATCAGCCTGTAAGGAACTCTGTTCCTGTTTGCCTGGAGATTCAGGATGCCCTTACCAGGACACAAGGACCGCTTTCAAGGCATTTGTTTCCTCTGATGATTCTTTGTATTAAAATGCTTTCTCTGATCGTTACTGTAGCTGAGATTTCCCACCTAAGCAGACAGGAAAACGTGGTAAAACATACATATTTTGTATTCATACATGTACTTCCTTTTCTCTAGACTCACAAATGCCTACAAACACAGAGAAGGTCATATGTTGAGCTGAAGGGAAGCAGTGTCACTCCTCTGATTACATGTCTGCACACGTAACATCAGGTTCAAACACTGAGATGATGTAAATTGGAAATGCTATGTTTAAGTCAGTAGAGTTAGGCCATTTGATGCTGTTCCAAAATATCTGCCTTAAGTATGTAGGCAGGGCATGCCCTCTTAAATCTGAGCAGATCCACTGAGTCAGAGGTAGTTTGCAAAGAATCAAATCTACCCTTTCTTTCTCCCACCTGCAGCCTATTAATACATAAAATTTGGAAAACAATGAAAGTTTATTGCAGTTTATTATTAAATTTTGAAAACCCCTGCAGACCATTGGAGTTACTTGCAGGAGTTAACGTTAGCAGAGTTGCTCTAGCAACACGATTCTTGAGATGCAGTCGGCAAACCAAGACTGAAAAAAACCAAAGAACCCACAGATCAAGCCCACAAGGACACACAGCTTGTTTCATTGCTTCTGACAGCAAGGTAGTTTCAGCCCTGCTTTCATTTGGGCATGTGTCCTTAGTGATTTTGTAACGGGAAAGCACCCATTAGATATGCTGAATTGGTGTACTGCCAGTAGCTATTGCTTTCAAGACCTTTACACACTGAGATGGGAAGAATGCGTCCATGAAATAGATACTGGACCATGTGTGTTTGTGCATGTGTGTATCAGCTTCAGAAGCAAAAAGGTCTGAATGAGTTAGATCTGTAAACTTACGTCCCTTTGGGAAAACTCCTCCTCCACAAACCTTCTACTTTTTCAGAAAATACACATTCTTTGTTATTCCAGCTCTCCTCATCTTATATACTTTGTAATTCCAACATGCAGTGAGATCAGTGTTTACACTGGCATAAAGGATTTCTGCAATTATGGCACGAATGAGGAATAAAATACCAAGACTGCCCCACAGATACACAAAGTGATCTGTAGGAAGCCTTAACATGCTGCTTATTCATGAAAAACAGTGCACAGGTACCCAGATACATCTTCATCCTTGCTCATAATTGTTTTCACTTAATGACTGTATTTAGTCAAAATTCTTCTATAACACAGAAAGAGGCACTGGAAGACACTTTGAAGTTGAACGGATATCACGATGCTCTGCCTCTCTGTTTCCATCTTGCATCCATATCCTGTGGTTTCACTTCTACCTCCAAGTTGGAAAGAAACAGGACTGAAGCGGAAGATAAACCAGCAGCCCCTCCACAGAGTCACTCTGATGGGGAGAGAAAGATGTGGGTGGGATGGAGAGTGGCTCAGAGAATGCATAGCTGACCACTGGTTGCTCTGCATTGCCTGCTGCACCCCTTGACTCTGCATCACTTTCAGACTTTGACTTTAGTTGTGGTCCGTGGGCCCTTTTGTTAGCCTTGACTCCCAGCAACTGTCTGTCTTTATGATTTTAGAGCTACCTGCTTGCCCCACCGCTAGTGAAGGAAGCAGCCAGCCAGCTGGAGCAATAGGCAAGCCTTATTGTCCTGCCATGGGGTGGGACATGCCCTCCCAGCCACTTGCAGAGCTCTCTGGACCAGGAGACTGAGAAGGGATGAAGTCCTACCCCACATCCAGCCATGGCAGCTGAGGTCAGCTGGGAGGTGCCCACAGCCAGCTCCCAGGTTCGACCCCTCCACATCCAGCAACTGGGATTTCTCAGATGAATGCTCCTGCCCTGGAGCTCGCTCCCCTTGGCAGCTGCTCAGACCTTGAGTCTAATGACCTTCAGGGCACCATACAAGCCTCATTCATTTTGCTTAATATTCTATTAACTGTTCTGGTTTCCTCCTATAATTTACTGAGATTGAGACCTCCATGGCAAATGGGAATGAGAAATAAACTTACATTTTTCTGTAAAAGACAACATGGCAGCAAAATAAATACAGGTACTCCATGCAATCTAAACCAAAAAACAATACTGAAATGTATACAAGAAAACAACGTCAAACTTGATAAACCTAAAAACACTGTCAGGGGTCAGCAAAGAGTTGACTGCCTCTGCTTGTCTCCTTGGCAAAGACAACACTATAGACACAGAGCAGAGACACAGCAACGGGCCCAATGAAAATGCACAAACACCTGTTATGCTAAGGATGCAAGAAAAGTTTTTCTATTTCTTTTCTCTCTGAACAATTGCTAGAGCTGCTGCAGAGATATTTTGCAATTGTGAATACAAAAGGAGGTGGTTTATCTGGCAGTCAAGCTGTGGTTCCCATGATGAAAGAGTGAGGACTCTGGTGCTGGCATGCACATACCAGCTACTCCCTCATGTGATCCTCTGTGCTGCAGCTCACCCATCCTCCTCTTTTTTTTTTTTTTTTTTTTCCATGTCAGGACTTCGTCCCATCTGAACACCTTGCCCATGGCTTCAGATCCTCTCCCATCACAAATGAAGGGACTGCATCAGGGAAAAACAGCCTAGCTAAAGGCTCACATCCTAGTTCCTAAGATAAAGTAGGGGAGAGATTTAGGGGATTTAAGGATTTTAAAGCATTCCCTGTAATTTGACAGTTATTAATCATTTTCTAGCTCTCTAAGTGCCTCCAGCTCCTTCATAACTCAGTATGTACCTGCAGAACTCCAAGGGTTTCTATGGAGCTGCGTAAGGTAAAAAGAAAAAATACTGCATGCTTCCCCAAGTACTTAAAAAATTAATTGGGTAGATTATGCTGTTGAGGTTTGTTGATCCTTTCCAATAATCCTGACAATTTACATGGCCAAAACCGGGCAGAGCTGGCTTTCAGAGTCAGCAGGGTTGGAACACATTGCATTTCCTCAAAGATAAGAGAGAATCATTTCACACTTTGCCCGGATTTGCAGTAACACTGGAGGTACGTGAATCATGATGATAAATGTTGCAATGCACAGTGGACTCCTAATTCAAAGTCTTCTCTTTATGAAGTTTTCCTATCTCTAAGAGTATGATTTAGCTCTTGTGGGTTTCCACCATCTGGGATCTACCCTTCAGCACAAACCCCACTGAGACCTTTGTGGCTGAGGCAATTCCTCTCTTCCTGGGCAGGGAGTGCAAACACAGCTCAAACATGCTCATTCTCCATTTGTGAGGCCTGGAAGGAGGAAGGCACGAGTGCTACACTTTTGTGCCTCTGCCATAGAAAAGGACAATCTGTTGCATGGCTGACTCCTATTAACCTGGCTGTTAAGGGTGCATCCATTGGGCTTTCAGATTTTCAGTTTGATCCCTGGTAAGGCAAGATAGCACTTAGCACATATACAGCCTCACTGTTTTGGGGGAATCAAGCAAAACCCTCCACCTTCAAAATTTACATCTGCATCCATATCTTGTAGCTCTTGCCCAGCCCTGCTTTTCATTAATAGTTTTGGAATAAAACATTACAACAAGAAGGGAAACTCAAAAGCTTCCTATTCTGCAGAATGAAGGTCCCACTTGGGAAACCACCTGCCCCACTGCCCATGCAAACAAGATGCCAGGCATAAACATTTCACCCAGCCAAAAGCAAATACAGATCCCTCTACTAAACCTGCAGTTCCAGACAAACATAAAAAGGCTTAAATGAAGTAGAGAGGCCAACAATGAACTTCAGCAGCATGAGTAGGCACACTGCTGGGGAGCACAGGGGAGCAGAGGTGGAAATCATTTAGCAAGAGTACGTGGTGGGAATTTGAGTGACTCACAGGAATAGTAGCTTTCATTATTTCCAACCATTGAAAGACACCCTTGGGCCCCACACCACACTGTGGCTGCACATACCAGGGGTGGCTCAGATTCCAAGTGGCAGAGGTGTCCGTGGTGCACCTGGGCACCCCTGGGACTTCTCCCTGCCCCTTCAATTCCCAGGCACAGCAGCAGGATCTCCACATGCTCTGAAGGGCTGCCTGCATCCCCACTGCTTCAGGTGGGTCAGTGTGGCCGGGGGGTGCAGCTGCCCGATGCAGGGCGGCTCAGGGGTACACCTCTGTAGGGGTACACTGGAACAAGGATCAGGGCCTGTGTGTGGCTGTGAAGATGACTTTGATCTTCCACCTTCTGGAAGAAATAAAATGGTGGGAAGGACAGAGAGGGAGAGGGAGATCACAAGAGTATGTAAGCACCCAGAGGTATCACCCACCACCTGGGAATCCCCCAAACATGGGAGAAGACTTCCTTTGCCAGAAAGATCAGCCAGCTGTTTTCCCAAAGGGCTCTTTGGGGCTACAAGTACCTACACATAACAAGGAGCATCTTTTAGCCTGCTCTGCTTTTTATTAAGGACTTGGTAAGCACTTTCTTAATTTATTTAATGACATCCTTCCTTCATTTCCCAAACCCAGTCACTCACTGAAATCAGACTGACCTTACTAAACACTAACAAAAAGAGTACCACTCTTTTCACAAAAAAGCTTGTCATTATTTCCCAGTAACAACTGCAGAATCCTTATGGAAGGAGCCAATTAAGCAATAAAGTACAGCCTATTACACTAACATAATAATTCACACCTACAGTATTGCTACTAGAATCACACCTGCAGTGTTACGTAAAGCCAAAAGCCAGGAACTATTAAAACAAGCTAGCCAGGTTATTATTACAATATAATTTGTGCCTGGGGATACACTGCAGAAATTATAAAATACTGATATGTATTTTTATTTGAGTGTGAACAAAAAACTGGATTTTAAAAGGGACATGATCGAGTAGTTGAAGAGTAAAATCAGATGGAGCTTGATTTGTTTAAAACTATACAAGACAAAATGCTGACAAGTAGCCACTGGGGTGGGGTTCTGCAGCAGAAGGGGAAAGGAGTGGATGAGGCGACACCATGGCGTCTCACATCTGCTCTGTGGCCTGCTCTCATGAGGCAGGTACTCAGCTGACCTTAGCCAGAGGACCTCATTGAAGCCAGTAGACCTATTACATATGTAGAGCTAGCTGCTGGGATGGAAGTAATTTGATGGGAAAAAAAAAATTAAGTGCTTAGTCAGTATCTAGCATGCATTCCCTTTGAAACATCCCCTGGTGATAACTATCATAATTATACTTCCTTGCTCAGGTTGGTTTCAGAGGAATTAGGCTGCCATTGTCCATTCTCACTCTGTGAAGAGTTTCAGCTGAGTTACAGGCACAGGACATGACCTGCTGCTGACAAAGCTGAGCAGTGCCACCTAAAGCACTCCCAAACAAGGAAGAACTAAAAATGACAGATCCAGTAAAGACTCCCTCTCTTATGACACTCCCCAGGTCATTCAGAAAACAAAATAATCTGCCATTTCCTTAGGTTTATGGTATGAACAGGGCTGGACACTCCCATGTCACTTGGTTATGATCCTAATTGAACCAGTTGCAGGATATAAACGAGGGAGTTGAGTGCTGCTCTGGTACTTGGGATATACCTTTTCCATTCCAAATTTTGGCAAGCCAGAGAGCAGCTGTAGCCTGCTCCAACACCTGGTGGGTACTGGGGGGCATGGAGGAGTTGCATGCCAGCATTAATTGTTAGTGCACCTGTAACACAATGCCTGAAGCCATCCCTGGTATTACAGGCAAAATAAAGGCATTGCCCATTCCCATGCAATGTCTAAGAAACTACTCATTCCTGTTGGTTCCTTTGGCAGGCTGGGACCTGGACTAACAAGCCCCAACAGCTTCTGTGTCTCCTCATCAATCTGATGGCCCGAGGCTGGTCACCTCAGCTCAGCTATCACATCCTCCTCCTGCCTGACCTCCCCTGCCTCCTCTTTCCTGTCTATCAAAGAGCTGCCACAGGAATAACCTTCCCCTCCCACTGCTCTGACCTTGTCCCCAGGTGCCCCTGGGAGGTGGACAGGCACACCAGATCTGCTGTGTTAAAGGCTGCAGCCACCTTTGCTGGTAACACTTTAACTTTGAGCAGCCAGGCGGGCAGGCAAGAGGTCAGGGTAATCCCTACATCACCTCTGCTGACCGAGTCCATTCCTCTAGTGTGGGCCACCAAGGTCTCGCGTACAAGTAGCCTCCTCACACTGTTGTCAGCTCCACCAGTGTCCATCCTGTCCTTGTCCTCGCCTGCATCCCCGATCCCCTCCGAGTACCCTGGGTACAATGGCCAGCATGACACTCAACCTCAAGCCATGTTCCTGCACCCTGGGTGGCTCCTCTGAGATCTCCAGACCGTGCCAGTCTCAGGAGTCCATGTGTTCAAACATCCAGGGCCCACCCTCTCTGTGAGAAGCTGAATACAGAACCTGGCGGAAACCCCATAAATTACAGCCCACAGAGTTGCTCAGGATTACCACTAATTAGTTAAAACAAACCTTACCCGCTGTGATTTCTATGGAGACTCCATGGCCTCAGCTTCCACCGCTCTAGCAAAGGTGCTGAGAAGTTATCAGGGGCACTTAGCACAAAACTGGGTTGTCTTGCAACATTTTTCTGAAGTACTGTTTGCTTTGGCCTGCAGATTTCCATGTGCAAAACAAAAAAAACAAGCAAAACACAACACAACAAACAAGCAGACAATTTCTAGGAACAAAGTAATGGCTTTAGGGATCAAGTTGGGGGAAGGGGGTGAGGGGAAAAAAAAAAAAAAAAAAAAAGAAAGCAATGGGTGCTAAGGGATTTAAGAAATGCCTGGAGCACACCCAGGGCTTGTGCTAAAATGAAACAGGGTGAAACTGGGTCAGATCTTTTTCTTTTAAATTTGTATTCTACCTGTTTAAGGGGCTCCTTGAAAAGTTGTAACAGTCAAAGTGTGTTTCACAGCTCTGAACGCTGAAGGGAAGTAAAAGCAATCTCATCTTTCTCTGCTTTTTTTTGAGAAACAACATCCCTTTGCAAAGACACAGCGCTGTGCTCTACTCAGTGCCCAAGCTGTATTATTAAACTACCACACATACATACAATTAATTCTAAAACCTAGAAATCTAGGGGAAAGGGGGGGCAATTTTAATTTTTTTTTTTAAAGAAGCCATTTCTAAAGATGTGGCAAGGGGAAAAAAAAAAAAAAAAGGCAAAAGACACATTTTATATTAGGACCAGATGTGGAAAGGGAGGGGGCGGGGGGGGGAGATCAGGTTTGTGCCAACCAGCATCACGGAGAATTTTTTATGTTTCAGCCTCAGAGTTGAATCTGCAGCACGCCACGCCACATGCTGATATCAGTCAGTCTAATGACTACGGCGTATTAGCAGCATAACGCTCCTGCCAGCAGAGAGAAGGGAGTTGGTATACTAAAAGCAACCTCTTCTCTCCATCTATTACAGTATAACCTTTGGGACAGTTAGTGAAAACCAGTTCAAACTCTGCTGTCGTCCGAACTTCAGACCCATTGAAAAGCTTGCCTTGGCCCCAGGCCAAAATCCAGTGTTTCATTACCAGTCTCATGTCCTTCTGTCCCTCGCCTTCCATTATCAACTTATTTTCTTAGCTTTTTAGAAAAAAAAAAAAGCCAAAAAAACCCCCATATAAAGCATCCTTATAGCACAATAACTATCTTAAATTCTGGTACATGTCGTGGACCTCATTAATTGATTCCACATCCAAAGCACAAGACTTGGGCTATTTTTGTTTTTCAAAGCTGTACATTGGCCAACATCCTCTGCATATAATTAACCCCCTATTTCCACAGAATCTCTGCATTAACTTCTTACAGACTCAGCTGGGAATGAACCCCCGGGAGAAGTCCACACACAAACACTGGCCATTGGCTTTGCTGCCCACGTGGATTAAACAAAAATTAATCTCATCTATTTGGTTATTCATTTGGTGTCTTTAAATTGAAGGCATTTTTCTGCTTCGTTTGATGCACACAATGAAAGACCGATCTGGCTACTGAACTTTATCCAGAAACATCCATGTGTGGAGCAGATTAATGGGAACTTTTCATACCCATAATAGCTTTACAGCAGCAAAGTAGAACATGCAGTTCTCCCTGGGTGACCATAATGCTCTGGGAGACAGGGAAAACAAATGTGGGTAGAAGATAGTAATGCTTTGCTCATCAAGTACCGCATAGTTTATACATCATTGAAGTGACATGTTTCGAATCGAACCTGGGAGGAAACTCTGCTACCAGGGGTGGTTTTTTAACGTTTGGTTTTGGTGGAGCACTGAGGCTTTTGGCTACTGAACTAAAAAGGAGGATGTGACAGATAGAGATGTCCCAAAGCAGCTGCTGGTATCAAGTGACCATATGTAAAATGGTAAAAGGGAACTGACAGGCGGGCTAGTAAGGAAAAGGAGCAGCAGGGCTTACCAATTCCCCCTCTACCTGCTTCCTGCTGGAAATGGGGATTTCAAAATAAAAAGAGAACAGCTATTTTTATAAAACTTATAACTTCACTTGCAGTGAGCACCTGGCTGGAATCCAAGACAGGAAGGTCCTGCCCTGGGCTTTGCACTGACCACAGATCAGTCACCTTACTTGCTGTGTGCCTCAGTTTCCCCATGGGTTAAGACAGAGTAAGATTAACAGCATCCCCTGGAAAATGCTCGGAGAGCTACTAGAGATGACTAAATGGGTAACTCTAAATGAAATCACTTCTCCCCTGCCTCCTCCCCACCTCAAACTCCTCCTCAAAAAGAGGCTGGCTCTTGGGGCTATAGTTTTCAACAGCACCCTTTAGTATACCATGTGGGCATCTCTCTGGTCCATTAGGCTCACATGGAAGTGTCCTGAAGAGGTGCCACAGGGCCTCGTGGTCACTTCTCCCTGCCACAGACACAGAAGCTGCTTCTTGGCATGAATTGACTTTGTCAGGTTAAGAACATCAAGGTCAATCCAGCTGTGCCAAGGAGCTTCCTTAACTAGGCCATTCCAAATTCATGGTCTGACTTAATCGACAGTACTAGTCCAACTTCTCTCACGAGGTCCCAGCATAGCAGACCTGCCTTTCCCATGAACACCCCTCTGCCTCTCATGGGATTTTGGTCCTATTTAGAAAAAACCTCACTAATTGGAAAGGTATTTATGCAAATTTTCAGTTGAGGGTGGGCGCCCACGTGCTGTGAAAGCCTACAGTCCTGCCTAAGTCACCTCCTTGTACAAAATTCCTGTTGTTGTAGGACCTTCTGGAAGAGGAACAGACCTGGCCACGTGCTTCAGTGCCCTGGAGATTTCCCCTGGCCCAGGCAAGCACTCCTCTTCCTGCCAAGCCAGGGATGGAGCCCCTCAGAGATAAGGACCTTCAGTCTACCTCAGGGATGGCCTGAGCAGCCTGGAGGACTATCCACAGTGCAGCCCATCCCTCACAAGGGAGTTGCCAGACAGGACCAGTGCCAGACAAAACCTCTGCTTTTTGCTGCCACACCGCCATTTTCAGCCTGAGCTTTTCAGGCTCACATGGTACTCACTCAGGTGGCTAAAGGTTGGGGCAGCAATTCCCTCCCTACTGGTGCCCAAGCCAGCTGGATTAAACCTCACTGCTCTCTGCCTACGTGCATCAAATCTTTGGGTGGCCATGCAGACATCACCTCTGACAAGCAGAGGCAGATGGGCTCAGAGGAAGGCAAGCATGGTGGCCCAGCTCATTCTTGGAGACATTTCTCCCCTCCTGCCCCCACCTGTCTGGCCAGCATCTTCCCTACGCAGCAGGGCTGGGGCAGCAGCCAGCTGTTTCCCACCCCCCCCCCCCATCATCCCCAGCAGCTGCTGTCTCCCTGCCACCTCGACATCCCGCTGGCATGATGAGTTACATCAGTGGGAAAGCAGCTGGGGTTCACTGGTTTAGGGTGAGAAGGAAAAATGGTCAACATGTCACCTCTGCAAACAGCCTGGCCCCAAACAACACAGGCAGCATGCATGAGTGAAGCCACTCAGGGAGGAGGGGCCTACCTGCCCTGCACCCCCAGCCTTGCTGGAGGGGAGTGACAGGAACTCTGTACCCCTATAATACCCAATTCAGATGTATCTGAACCGAAAGTGTTAAAAACTGCTGAAAGGCCCAGGAAAAAAGGGATTAGAGAGGGTACTCACATCCATGGCCTTAAGTGCTCGTCATCTGAAAACCACCAGCTGACCCCTGGGTCACACTGCCATGAGTCTCATGGCAATGCCTCCAGGGTGGTATCTCCTGGGGTACCACTGTCACTGCTCCTGCAGGTTGAAAGATGAGTGACAGGACCATAACGGGGTGTCCCATGCCTTCTGCAAGTTTTTCAGGCTGGGCAGAGAACAGGCAGGTCTCTGTCCACTTCTGATGGTCTGCCACAACCCACTGACCAGCATCTCCTGCCAACAAGCAAAAGAGCAGAAAGCAAAGCATGTCCAGAAAACGGAAGTCAGGCTTGAGAGCACAACACAAAAGCCAGTGAGGATGTGGCCAAGACTCACCCACTTCGTCAAAGCAGCTTCGCAAGTTCTTTTGCCCCCAATATTTAACCAATCAACCAGTTCATCTAGACAGCTATGTCAGCAAGCATCTCCACTCCAACCACACCACTCTGGTCCTCCATGCAGTTGCTGCAGAGACATCAGCACTGCTCAGGCACACCCCCACCAGTTGGAAACACACTGACTCAGGTACTGAGGCCATACGAATGGGCAGCAAGGCACAGGGATGGACTAACAACTGATTCAAGTTCTCCAAGAGAGCTGCCCTGCTTGCCTTTTTCCAGGTGCAGGGTGTCTCTGGCCAGGCTACAGATAGCAGAGCACAGCTATGACCAGCCTAGGGCACAGCAAGGAGAAGAAGCAAAGCAGAAGTGTTTACTGCATCAAAGCCAACATTTGAAGGACACTGCTGTCATTGACTGTAAATAGTGCAAGATGGTTTCTACAGTCAAAAAAAAATTGGGTGGACGTGTCCAGGCTCATGTTCATTACCAGCTCGGAGACAAAGCTGGTGGGATTCTTGCGGTGCTGAATTGCTTGACTCATTACAAGCACACATTTTTGCACACCAGTTTTTGCACCAAAGTGCAAAAATCAGAGCGTTAGAATCGTGACTAAGAGCAGGATGGCATCTAACCTAGCAACCTTACTTTCTTTCACAGTTCCCATGAAAACAACAGCATAAGTGTCCTTTATTCAATATTTACTAAAGCTTCTAAAATAGTGGAAGAATCTTGCTAATTATCTATATTTTCTTGCACTTTGCAAAGGAGCTGAAATAAACCCTTAAAAAATTACAAGACACGCAACAACTAGTGGAGGTCTGTAAGCAGCACCAGTTCAATAACCAGCCAGCAGATCACAGCACAAAAAGCTTTTCAAAGGGATCTCAACAGCAGAGCATTGCCGAGTACGCGGTGAATGAAGATTGCCAAGTTGTCTCTGAGGAAGAATTTTGCTGCCACTGAAGTCAGTGAGACCCTAGGGGAGAGAGCTGAGGAATTCACTTCTTGTTCAGCCTGAAGTCTTCTCCAAGCAACTTCGATATTCACACCTATACTCAAAACCTCCAGATCAAGCACCTAAAATTCAGACCACCCACAGCTCACACACGTTCAGCTCCCCCCCCTGCCCCCTTCTCAGCAGAGTCAAGAGGAGCCCAGTGGATCCCAAGTTTCCCATTTCTCTGCTTCTCATATTTCCTGACCCCACAGAAATGACTTGCAGCACAGGGGGGAGCTGCCCGTATTAGTGGGGAACGTGGGCTGGAGAAGACGAGGAGAAAGCAACTGCTCTTCAGCTGACCTGTCCTGCAAGCCCACACAGCTTTTCAAGGCTCTGCAAGGAAGAGGATGAACCTTGGTGAACCTACGGCACAGGTGATTGCCCAGTGACAGTGGTGACAAGCTGCCACAGAAGGGTCAGAGGTCCCCCATGCAGATGAGTCTTGCCTTTGGCAGGTCCCTCAGAAGAGAAATCACACCTTGGAGGGAGGCAGAGTTGCAGGTTGCTCCACAGTGGGGTACAGTCCATCTTCCTGGCCTCCATCTTCCTGGCCTCCAGCGATCCAGTAAAGAATGAGCCAATGGAACCAGTGACCAGGCAGCAGACTGGAAACCCTGGGATTTCAAATGCTTCTCCGCAGTTTAAAACTTGATAGCAACTATCACACACCTCCAGATCAGGCATCCCATGATCCTCATTCATTTTTATCTTTACTCTCCCTATGGTGCTTTGGATGAAAGATAGCAATCCATCTGTAAACACAAAAGAAAAAAAAAAGTATAGAGTGTGCTGGTAAGCTGCTAAGACCCAGTAATTTCTACAAATCACATTTACTTTTTACTTCCACAAATTTAAACAAAGAAAGCTCATCTACAGTAAAAGCAGATGATGCTGTATCAAGCAAGACTAGAACTTCCCGATTTACCAGAGCAGTGTCAGATGAGGTTTTAAAACCCAACCTCTATGGCTGTCAAAATGTGACATTTACAGCAGAGCCAGGTTTCCAAAGGTTCATCCATGCAGAAGCAAGCCTTATGAAGACATGAGAAAGTTCTACCTGCTCAACAAATAATATGATTTCCAAAATGAGTTATTCAGGCCAGCTCTGTGAACATGTATTTCATTTTTTGGCTTATTTTGGTTTAGCTCAAAATTGACTTCATGATCAATTATTCTGGTTTCAAACAAAGTTGTCCACCCAGGGCTTTGTAACAATTTTAAACTTTGCTTTTCATCATGCAAAGTAACTTTCCCATAGAGCAGAGCACAGGACAAGTTTTAATCCACACTTTTGAGAATTCCTGTGTGGAGCTATTCTTATTTAAGAATAGAAGAGCTCATGCAGGGACTCAAGTAACAGGAGATTTAGAGCCCATATAATTATTTCCGAACATTTTGTGTGTATGCCAGCTTTGTATCACAACACCCCCTCTGTATGCCAGTTGTGATGTAATGACATAACACATTGTTTTGGTTTTAATCCCCAAATAATCTATTACAAACAGGTATTATAAGGAAAAAATATTGCCACATGAGGGCATGCTTCATCTCTTTCAAAAGCCTGCTTTTTCATCTCAGATATTTAAGGAAAGTTACATTTTAAGACCTAGTTTTAGGGAAAAGACAACTCATTTTTGACTTATGATTTGCTAGGTCGCTCACATACCAATTACATGCAAAATTATCACAAACTTTAAAAAGAAATATTCTTTGCTGCCATCACGGATGTAGTATTTTCCTGTGCTGACAGCAGCATACACTTTGATCTTAGGGCAGAGGAGATAAGCTATTAGGAATCTCAATGCATAATATTCAGGTTTTGTACCATTTGGTACAAAAAACCCACAGGACACAGCAGTCAAATGCAAAGGTATGAAAGATAGACCTTTCACCTTTTGCCCAACGGGAACAGTTTCCCGGTTGATGAGCCACACCAACGCAAAGGGTGGCATCTCTTACTGTCCTCTTGCAAAAGAAGGGCAGGGTTGTGGGATTCCCCAGGGTTCCCCAGCATTAAGGCACTGCTGGATCCACCTCTTCCCAGGAATGACCGCCTGTGTGTCTGCACACCCCCCATGTCCTCAGATCACTGCCAAACTCACAGTATACCTTTGTGGGGATTCCTCAAATCACATGGTAACCCCAACAAAGTCCAAGAAGCCCCCCACAGAGTCCACCTTTTAGGGAAAACTACCATTGTCAGGCTTTCAGAGCCT
Organism: Podargus strigoides; assembly: GCA_028020825.1. Classification (NCBI taxonomy): domain Eukaryota; kingdom Metazoa; phylum Chordata; class Aves; order Caprimulgiformes; family Podargidae; genus Podargus; species Podargus strigoides. The sequence goes on along the minus strand of CM051620.1, from coordinate 85,963,312 downwards.
ACCAGGTCATTTGCCATAACAGCCCAGAAATGAATTAGGTCAGCAGACACTACTGACAGGCAGCAACAGGTTAATCTCTTCACTCAGAGAGCTGCACCAGAGCAAGAAGGCCATAAGGCCTCATAATCCTCAAGGCCATAAGCTTTCTTTGGTCCTGAAAGATGGATTTTGGACCCAAGGTGGGGCACAGTGATTAACAAGGAAACAGCAGCATCCAAGCCTTTGAGTCACTAGAAGTAATTTTTCTTCTAGTGAGTCAGAGTATCTGCACATCCCTGCTTCCTGCAAACTTGAGTACTTAAACACACAATATCCCACTTGAGTATCATGTCTGTATCATGGAACTGATTCTCCAAAACATTAGGCTTCTCCCACCTCCAGCCAATATCTACAAATGCTCAACATGCTACAGGACCTGGCCTTGGGGCGATTTGTTAAAATCAAACAGGAGAGTGTTTTCCCAGATTCCAGAAGAGCAGAGTGAAACACCAAGTTTTGGACACCTGCCACTCACCTGACCTGGGCTCAGCAGTCCCTGACAGAGAAGCACCAGCTCCTGTAGCCTTCATCCTCGGCCAATCCAGGAAACGAGGAAGCCAGAGTGCCTGTAGCCCTGACACCACCTGGCTGCACAATTTTGGCAGTCTGGGCTTGTGCTGACTAAGACATTCGCACTGATGATAAGAGCCAGCTCACAGGGAAATCTTTCTTCGGCTTCTCCCTTTATCCCAGAGATGTAAATCCACTACATGCATCTTTCACCGCCGCACCCATGCTCCAAGATGACTTCATCTGGCCAAAGAAAAGACAGACGAAACATGAATGCTCCAATGCTTGTGGAAACAGGTGCAGTAAAAGCCATAGGGGGAGGGGTAAATCAGTTGAGAGACAGGCTTTTAACCCACTGACCCAATATTGAATTGCCACATATTTTTGTTGTTGTAAATGTTTTGATTATCAAATTGAAAGATGCCAGGCTTTATGTCCTCACTGTAAAATATCACAGGAAAATGCACTATGGTATTGGATGGGAGGATCACTGGTGTTCTCTGCTAACGGGGACCAAAATTCTGCTCTTTCTTCTGTGATTTTACCAAAAGTAGTTTTGAATGTATGCCTCATCACATAAATAATCAGATATTTACAAGCATCCATGGGGCCAGATACATTGCATCCCTGGATGAACAGATTCAAAGAAGAACCCTGAATACCCACTTGGAGTTTAGGGAAGGATCAAGCTTCTTCTCAGCACCTTTGCCAGGCCGTAACTGCTTTTGTGCTCATGACCTGGCTTCCCCACCAGCTTTTGCACCACAGCCTGAACCCATCCATCACCCCCAGATGCCACTGCTGCCCCTTCCCCAAAGGCTTTGCCCAGCCACCAGGGTCTGGAAGGGCTGCCCTACATTTTGCTACCAGGGTGGAAATGGCAGCTGGACCACTCTACACTCATCAGGAATAAAAGCAAGGACAGGGAGGTGACCAAGCAGTCATCTGCTGAGTGCTAGGGGAGAGGAGAGGTCCCCACTCGCCTGCCTGGCCCCTGGTGCACACAGCAGCAGTGTTATCTGCACCTTTGAGCACCCCAGGCTCGCCTGGCGCTGGTAGATAAAGGAGTCATAATGTACCTTTAAAGACGGACAGGCGGCCTGTGGCCCCATCTCAGACCTGGCAGAAAAAGGTCAGCAAGCATACAGGACACCCAAGTCACACAGAATAAAGACCAGCCACAGTGGCTGAGGAGGGTAATAAAGTGGCCTCCCCTCTCCCCAGGTGCCAGCTCATCCTGATTCACACCCTCATTTCTCAGGCGGCGCTGCCTGGGAGTCAGCAGGAAGAGAAACTACAACATCCCAAAAGCTTCAAAGGCAAAACCTCAGCAAGAGTCAGGTACTGATGTTCCTTTGGTACCACTGAAAATTCCATCCAAAGTCCTCAGGCCCAGTACAGGCAGGTTATACAAGCTCACCTGCCTGCACACAGGCACCGCTGTCACTGGGACTTTTGCCCCATTCACAACAATAAGTCTATTTATAAAGCACCAGCTTCCTGTTCCAGCTCCACCACCAGTGCTCGCAGTATCAACGAACAAGCGCTCACTAAGTGAGTCCTTGCAGCTGGGAGGTGCCCCACCGAGCCTGGCAGGACAAAAAACCTGCCCATGCCAAAGTGGCTCCTCTGGACATTCCACCAACCATCCACAGCCACATGATGGGTGCATCAGCTGTTCTTGCAAAGCCACTGGGCTCCGCTTGGTCGCAGCTGAGGTGTAAGCATGCGTTGTGCTTGCCTGATGGCTGGTAACCTGTGACAGAGAGGCAGTGAACAGCTGGGCTGAGCAAGCCATTGCCAAGGGTACACAAGTCAAAGCCCTCACACCAGTAGGTAAACTCAAAGTACAGGTAGAAAAGCCAAAGGATCAGCCGTCTGAACACAAATAAAAACCTCACGGTGCACTGAGAGGCACGAGGCAAAAAAAAAATAAAAAAAAAAAAAAAAAAATCACTAGTCACCATTAAAGAAAATGCTAGGCATTCCATGGAGTAAGAACTAAGCAGAAGCTCCCACTTCAGCCCAGAGACAACTGTGCCTGCTTCTCTCTCTGCAGAGGAGAATTCCTCTTTGACCAGGGAAGAAAACAGGGAACAGGCATAAGGAAAACAGCACATGGCAGCAATCATGGGAGAGTGGCAAACAGCCATCCTAACTGGTGGTCACAAAGCTGTCCAGCAGCTGCAGAAAGAGAGGAGGAGCGGGGAAAGAGCCAGAGGGAGATGGAGTGGAGGAGGGGAGGAAGCTTTAAAGACAAGCAGACTGAGGGCAGCCTCTCCAATGAGTCAAAACTCACTGAGAGTGGTCACAACTCCCTGTTTATCAGGAGGCATCGGTGAATGCATAAAAAGAAGTAAAACCTGGACAACCAGGAAGTCAATCGGATTCATACATATTTAACAGGGACATTCATCTGAATAGAGGCCTGCCTGTAGTGTGCTGGAAACAAACCACACTGCCTGGGAGGCTCACACAGAAAACCTTGCTCCTGGCCAGAACAGGACAGAAAGGCAGGGGATTGCTCACTGTGCTTGGGGGGGAAAAGCAGCCCTGATGTAAGTGGAGGAGGAGATAAAGGAGCAGGTGAGATGCCAGGGAAAGGCATCTCCCATCCTGGTGACATATGCTGGGGAAAGGGCACACTCTCTGGACCTCTACCCAGGGAGGGCAGGAGAGACCAGGCTCTGTTTCACAGCTGAAACCTCCTGGCACACACCACAGGGGACAAGTATGGCTGCTGCCTGTGGAGCTGGAACAGCTGAGCCGTGGCCCAGGAGGCAGCATGGCTGCCCAGGCAGGGACAGTCCAAGGAAAAAGCTTTAGCTCTAATTTGCTGGTCCAGAGCTCTTGCTCTCAGCGCAGCAGCATGGCTTTGACAAGAAGGTTTGACGAAAACTGGAAGAATGTGTGCCAGTATCGTGACTGACATTAGGAGGATAAGGGATGGAGGGATCACATCTCCTTTAGTCTCTAGCAATTACCTGGATCTAGGTATGGACCTGGGTTATAAACCTCTTGCCACACACTCCAGTGGCCCCTTTCCAACCCAGATTAGTAGGAACTCAAGCCTAAGAGAACCACATTGCATCAAACCACATGGCTTCTGCTCCACCTCTGCCTGCAGACTGGCTGAACTGATGTCCTTGCATAGGGCTCTATAATGGCATGTCCTGCGTCAGAGTTGCTCCACAGGCAGCCCTCAGCAACCCCTTGGCATCTGATGTGAACCCCATTAGTACAGAAGTGGGAACCCCACTTTGGATACTACTGGCTTGTGAAGCATCATTACAGGATTCCCCCTGCCTACTGTCCTCCATCCACATCCTTATGAAACACAAGAATGATTCCTACCAAGACAAGTTTCCTCTCTGTCCAGCACAGCCTGTCATAGGAGTTCTGCAACCATGGCTGTGTCCTTGCTGACACCTGCTCAACCTCAGAACCCTCCAGGGGTTTGCACAAGCAAAACTGGCTGAACTTTCCGACAAGGCAGAGGAACACAGGCAGACTCATCCCACAGGAATTCCTATGGCCTTGTTGACACAGAGGCTGCTAGATGGGGTTTCCAGAGCAGATTTCCCTCTCTCCTAAATTCAGAGGCTCTCCCTTGGGGCAGAAAAAATGGCTTTGGTCCACCCTGTCACCTGTGGCAAACAAGCATCAGCCAGAGAAGGAGAGACTCTTATCTGGCAGATGGGAAGCAGGACCTAACTGAAGGAAAAAAAAAAAAAAAAAAAAAAGGAGCATACCTATGGCACATGAGAGTAGTACATGATATATTCCAGAGATACGTGAAAATGACGGTTATGAAAGAGACAGGGGGGGGGGGGAAAAAAAAAAAAAAAAAAAAAAAGTCTTTTGGCCTGTGTCCAAGGGGAAAGGTTCATTTCTCAGACTTAATGGTTCAGCCGAGGGAGAAATGCAAACGGCATCGGGTCCTCCCTTCCCAGTAAGAGAGCAGGGTCAAAGGCAGCAGCACCTTTCCTCTCCCTGTGCATGCCATCTGCCTCATTCTGACCCAAGGCAGGAGGTTGTGCTGAACTGCCATTGTAGCTGGGTTTAAGGAGAACAGCAATGGTTTGGTGATCGCTGCGTCATGTAGAGAATCAGAAGTACTTTTGCCTCAGGCACCACGGAAACCTCAGTAGGAACCAGTTTTCATACATCAGATATATTATGTGGATGCCACACATCCCATTTGGCAACTCCCTCAAGTATTGCAAGTTCCTGGACAAAGGGACTCCAAACTCTCTGCATCTGGCACAGCACTCACCGGGCTTGAATTCAGACTTCCATTCTTGGCCGGCAGCCCCGAGTGCTGGGAAGGAAGCATCCTTATCCCCCTTCTCCTCCCTCCTTCTCCCTCCTGCCCCCGGACAGAAGGCGTGTTTGATTACTCCTCTCCGTGGGTGAGGGAGTGCTCTTCTGGAACACCCCCCTCTGCACAGAGAGCTCTGCTGGTCCTGCTCTGCTCCATCCACCAGGAAAAAAAAAAAAAAATCTCTGCTGGAATCCTGTTCTGCTGGAATCAAAATCCAGCTGATTTCGCCAGGATTTCCCTTAAGAAGAAAATCAGGAAAACAAAGAGCTCCAGCAGTGCTGAAACACTTTTCAGCATGTTTGAAATGCAACAAAGCTGCCTTTTTTTTTTTTTTTTTTTTGCATTTCGAAACTACTTTCATTTTAATTTTGTGTCTGTTTATACTGCATTAGGTAAGCTGCAAAACTCTAAATCAAAGCTTCCAACTGATCCAAAACAAACAAAAGAGCTGAGAGTAAAAAAAACAGAAGATTTAAAAATTTGCCAAATTCTGAAAAGTAAAAATAAAAATCCACTATAAAAACCAAACCTAAATCTCAATTTTCACCCTCTGTGCAAAAGTTAAACATTACTTGAATACAATTCTCAGTCTGTGAAATCTCCTGGCACAGATAAGCCTTTAGTACTAGGTAGGATGGGAAAAGTGTTGTATTGTATAAAAAGCTGTTATAGAAGTGTTATAACTTCAGAAAGGGGTTCTACCAGCACAGCATCTAAATTGTTTTAAATATATATATATAAAATCACCAATAAAAGTATACAGCCAGGGGAAAAGCTATCTGTACAGCAGGATTTACAGATCTAGGAATTATATAACCCTAAATGACATTTCCCAGCACCAGTCCTCTAGACCACATGATTTTTCAAAACAGTGAAGCAACTTCAGCATCTTATTAACTGTGTCCTCATGTGCACGTATGCAGCTCCATTGGTCTTACAGGTGTATAATTAGGGCAGGGTTTAATCTATGACATCCATAGCCGAAAAGACCAATCACAAATCCTTAAAGGAGAGAGGGGAAAAAAGAGACAATAGCCCTAAAACAATTAGTGAGATTAGAGACAAAAGAAAAATAATAATGTTGACAAAAGTGATGTTATATGTTAACTTGACTCTAAATAAAACCTTAGATACTGGCTAGCGAGTACTCTGTCAAAATCATCGAACTGAACACTAAAATAAAGACACTTTGGAAGATGCAGCAGCTTTAAACCTACAGAAAGCAGCTTTACATACCAACCGCAGGCAGTGAGTAAAGAACACTGTGTTTAAGCAGAAATTGCAGGAAGTGTGTGGGTGGCAATAGCCATCCTCCACACTAGAGTTTAGTGGAGGACACTGTGACCATTCCTGTGGCTGGTCCGGGGAAATCTCCATGCTGTGGCGAGATACACCACCAAGGTGCACCCTGCTTTCCAAGGGCTCAGCAGCCAGGCTTGGGATGAGCCTCCTGGAATGGCCAGGGACCAAAACAGCATTAGATGAGCCAGAAATGAAAAGTGAGATCTTGAACCAAATACAACAGATCTTGGATGCTGTACAAAAGTCACAGAGATCAGATGTCACCCAGTGATTAGGGGAAGATGGGATAATATCAAAGAGAAGGTAGGCCAGCTATGTGAAGAGGAAGAAAACTCCTTCGATTATAACCCAGACCTATGAGTCAGAAGATCTAGTTTATACCCTTGGCAAAGCTGAAAACTTCCTGTGACATCTTAAGTAAACCAGTTTGCTCCTTGATACAACAGGATAATAATTTACACAGTCTAGCGCTTTAAATTAACTGAAGTTCATAGACTGCTTGGAGCTCCTGAGGTGAAAAGTGCCCTTACCTTAAAACACAGCAATGAAACCCTCCTGCCATCCACCTGCTGAGCACAATGGGAACACTCCCAGTAGGCTGCCACACACAGACAGCTCCCACTGATGTAAAACATGCTTTAGCACTTGCTACTTAGTGCCATTGACAATAAGGTCCCAGCATACCACTTCTTCCTCTGCCTGACCCTTAAAATCACCTATATCCCACCATATTCTTCATGAATGGAAACTATTCATACTGGTACACTAGGAATAGTCAAGTAAACAGGAAAAAACAGAAGATTTGCTAGCGGGTGCTGGGGGAAGGGAGGAGGTAATGGTGATCAGCAGCTTTGACAAGCTATGTAAATGGTACCAGGTGTGGCAATTTTGTTAACCACCTCACTGTCAAGAAAGGCAGAACCATGGGGATTCATATTTAGAGAAGGCTTTCCAACGTGCTGTTGGCTCTTATCTTGACCCAGCATTGTACATGTTATTCATCACAGGCCATGACAGAAATTATATCAGCATCAGCAGCAACCAGAGTAGCAGAATATTCTCATGGAAAAAAAGAAAACCAACCACCAAAAAACTACCAGTGTTTACCATGAATAATGTCAGTTGTACTACAGTTTCCACCTTCCAGTTGGAGTAATTTGGCTCTGAACTGATGAAAGCACTTTCAGAATATTGGCTGGAAGGAAGACAGCATCCAGATGTATTTGACAGGAGTAAAAACCTATGCAAGCCCTACATTTCTTGTCTAAAAGTCACCATCTCAAAATAGCTTGTGATCTAGTTATTTTTATTTAGAGAAGAGCCTGTGCCTTGAGCTTGGATCCAAGTCTAAATTCCACCAGCGTTCAGACATTAAGGCGGCCCATTTTTACAGGTTTGTGTCATACAATAAATCAGTAACTTCACATGAAGCAGGAGGCTTGTTTTTTGATGAAGGAAGAAATTAAAAAAAAAAACCTGTGTGCTCATTTCTATGTTTCAGAAAGGCTGCAGGTTTCTGTTCTGGGATGCTGGGAAGACTCCCAAGTCTCACCAGTCCTCAGAGGGGACGATTCGATAATAGAGAGCATGTTTCACTACCTGAAAATCATAGCAGCGAGTACTGTCAGATCTCTGTGTTAAAGCACTACCAGCACACAGACACATTTGCAACTGGGCAACAGTATTACAGCTCACTCCATTTCACCTGCACATGCATCAAAAATTCTTCAACAGTTCTGTATTTTTGGATCTGGAAACCCTGTAAGAATTCCAGGATCTCTTAAAAACCACCCGCACCTTTTCTTCCTCCTTCCTCCCATTTCTGAATGATCCCTTCTTTGCCCCTAACTGAATATTCTTAAACATTCTATTATAACTTGTTGGTTCAGCTTTAACCACAGTGGTACTAACATAACAATTACTACAGATTTCTTGCAAATGCTCTGTGAGTAAGGTCAGATAGTAATGATCTCTTAGTTACCTGGGCTTCTACCACACTGTGTAACCATCCTACAGCTCCTGTTTACACAAGAGGCTGACACAGCTCCAAATACACCATTTTAGCTGCTCACTTAACAAACAAGCACTTCACACATATTTTATGCTTACGCTTGGCACAAGATATCTAAGTATTCACCAAAACAGGAGTAACATAGTAATATGTCCAGTAGACATATCAAGTCCCACACACCTGTCTTACCCATCTTCAGATCTGTAGGAGACAACAGAGGAACTGACTAGCACTGTGGACACAATCTGTGGAAAAGGCTACAGCCACCTTCTCTCCTCTCCCTCTTTTCTAAAACTGAGGGTAAAGCCGTGCTAGTAAATATCTCTCTCTTAAAGGTAAAGCAATGTCAGCTGGGTTAACAAGCACCACCTTTGTCAGCACTTAAAACTATCTGAGAGGCTTCACCTGACAGATTAGGAAGACCTTGGACCACCTTTTCTAATAGCAGAGCAAGTGGCACAGGTGCCATCAGCAGAGGATTGGTATCAAGCATCTGGAATGGCTGTAAGATCTCCAACCAGCTCAGCTGTTTGAAAATAAATGCCTGTCCGCAGCCTTATGGAACTGAGCTGGTACATCTTCAGACATCCCTTACATAAATCTCTTGTACCCTCAAGAGATTTATGATAAACACTTGCTCTTTCCTTAACCTCCAAAACCTTTTCCACCTGCTGAATAACACAAGATTCTTTCCCCTCACCCAGCCCGTTCAATATCTATATAAAGCCTCTAGAGAAGATTCAGTGGCACCATGGACTGACTTGTCAGCAGTACACATATGACACCCATCTCTACATCATCTTCACCTCCCATGCAAATAACACCATTACCCAGCTCTTCAAGGGCTTGGCTGAGATCAGCAAATGAATGAAGAGAAGTTGGCAGAAGCTGTATCGTCACAAGATGGGCTGATGGTGGTATAGGAAAGTATTTTGTATTTCCATAATGTCATCCATTCTTCACCACAGGCATTAAGACTAATGGAAGATTTAATGTTCATCTGAACCCATTCAGCCCAGAAATCCCAATAACTGTTGCTGAAAAAAAACTCAGTTCTTCAGCACTGTTTCTGATCAGATGATTTGCTAGATTGAACTTGGCCCTTATGCTTGATTTCTACAGGCTCGCAGGTTTAGAAATGATGCCCTGTACAAGAGTGCTTCAGTCCATTTGCTCAGCAGCACGAGACCACCAAACGAGCTTGAGCTCTGTTCTTTGCTCTGCTGACCACTCAGTCCCAGCTTACATTCAAGGCTCTGCCCTGATTTTCAAAGCCCTCATGACCTTAGCAAAAGTTGGTTTAAGGACACTCACACTTCTAGCATTGTATTGAAATCTGATGGTTATATTACTCTGTAACAAAATAAATACCCAATTTGAAGGTGTGTGCACCAGAGATTCCCCAGTGCCTAGGACACAGCTATGGACTCCTGACCACCCGCGGGAGACAATCATAAATCTCAAAAGTGCAGAACAAAAGAGAAACTCCAGTTTTTCAACCCAGCCTATTCCCATCTCTATTCTAACCATACCAAAACCACCAGTATGAACAAGTAGTCCATGACTGACAGATGGGATGAAGTCTGATTTCCAAGGGCACATTCCAGTAGGAGTTCTCTGGTGCCTGATAAAAAGTGAGCTGAGCTGACAGCAACAGGAGGCTTCTAGCACAAACAGGGTATCTCATGTACCCATCTGCCTCTCTCTTTTAACCTTACAGGAACTTCACTTTCACATCTGTATTCATTTGCCAAATTAACTAACCAACAGACCTACATTTTTCAGGAGGTGAAGAGATAGGGCACATGGAATCACATACACAAACAGACATACACACTCAGCATGAATTCAGAGGCATTGTTTTACTAGGAAACAGTTACTGACAAAAGTGCCCGACATAAAAAATAGAAGACAAAAAGAGAGAATGTCAAAGATGCCTTGTGTTCATTTTCATGAGCTTGTAAAGTAATTGGAGGCAGATATATAAAGGTATCCAGGAACATGTGAGGAGTCATTGCTTTCCAACACACCAGTGACAGTCAGGAACTCAGAACCTGCAGAGAATCACACAAACATTTTCAAATGCCAAATGAGTCATTCATGAGAATCAGATCTGAAAGAAATTTATTTCCTCCTAAAACAAACACAAAATCTGATTTTCAGTTATAGGAGATGCAAAACAAGTCAAAAAGCCTAGAAGATATCATCAAATCTGTGAATCACAGAATCTGTGTCCATAACTCACTGCTACACAGGGAGGGGGCCTTGTTTTAAAGTTGCATTTCTGTGTTACTTTTGAATTTCCTGAGCACTGCTCAGTTGCAATATATCTAAGTATGTTTAAATTGCCGGCCAAGGAAAGCAAAACAGAGGTACCTCAATAGAGGAACCAACAAGCTGTGTATCTATACAATGCTCAGAATTATATGCTCTGACAACACAGAACCCTCATGATGCATCCAGCATTGCATGAATCCCCCAGCTGGTTTTGCCTGGAAGGAAAAAGATGTCTGTATGAGCAGGGATATTGTTCAGAGACACTAAAACAGGTTTATAATACTCCATCCTGTTTTCTTGAACTCAAAAATAAGCCCTGAAGAATATATGTCAGATATTTATTTCTGACAACAACTGGCAATACCTTTGTGTATGTCAAATGCCAGTCAGAGAACTTTTCAAATGTTTGAAAGGTGCGTGAAGGTCAAAAGGCTTGGAAGTCTTGCCAAGGATGATATTTCTTTGCTGAATTTGTTAAACTTATGTTCCCATGAAATTTTCACCACAACTGTTCAACTTGACACCTGCCTAAACCTGTCCAGACCTTTGGGCAAATCTGACAAGAAATAAGTGGCCAAGCAAACCATCAGAAATGAAACTTGGAATCAACAAAGAGGCCCACTCAAAGCCTATGCCACGGTGGGGTTACATCTTGTCAGGATCTTCCAGTGGTTGATTCCAGCAGCAACATTTGGGTTGGCACAGCGTGCCCGTGAGTCAGCATTTTTAAGTCACAACTGAGAAAATAAGCAAAAATAATTTTTTAAAAAACAAAGCCCACTTTAATTATTTAGTAAGACAGCTAGCATCATCATAAAGTGCCCAAATTTTACTGCAAACAACCTCTTCACCATTCTGTCCTAAACGTCTGCCTTCTTAAACTGACAGTTCAGAAAATAGCCAGGATGCTGCTTCTTTCTGCCTAGTATCCTCTGCTCTGCTTGCATATGTGCTTATCCAGTAACAGGCATCAATAGTGAAATGGGATTATGTTCCACTGGTTTAGAGCATGAGCACAGCGCTGGGTGGGGCTGCTGGAGGATCAGCTCTTAATAAGGTGTCCAATTTATAATCTAGCAGGGCGAGGAGCAACTGGCTCTCAGAATGAATAGCTCTTCTGTGTTACCATCTCCTGAGGCTGGCTGCCTGGCCAGCCCGCCTCATCCTTTTCTCTCTCACTCTCACAGATGTTACTCTTTTCACTAACATTTTTTTTTTTTGCTGTTTCCCAGACTGGAAACATCAAGAGGAAGGAAGACAAGAAGTACCCACCCGTATCTGGTCAGACACTGCACACTGCAGCAAAATGAACAAGTTATCTGTTAGCTGAATAGGAAACTCTGGTATTTACTTATTCCAAGAAGGCTTTTGTTTTGACCTAGGATCCTGGCTCCCAAGGACCGTCTTTGTGCCAAGAGATGTCTTTCTAAGGAATTTCTGTGCAACCAACCCCAGATCCATGGGACATCAGGCACTACAGATGGCATGCAGGCAATGGGGCGAGGAGGAATGGTCAAGCACTGTGGAGCACGGGAGATGAGCAAAGAGATGCCATTACTCCTGTACTCAGCTCTGGTGAGGCCACACCTCAAGTGCTGTGCTCAGTTTTGGGCCCCTCTCTGCAAAAAGGACATTGAGATACTGGAGCTTGTCCAAAGAAGGGCAACGAAGCTGGTGAAGGGTCTGGAGGAGAAGACTTACGAGGCGCAACTGAGGGAACTGGGGCTGTCTAGCCTGGAAAAAAAAAGAGGCTGAGGAGAGACCTCATTGCTCTCTAAAACTACCTGAAAGGAGGGTGTAGTGAGGTGGGCATCAGTCTTTTTAACCAAGTAGCAAGTGACAGGACAAGCGGAAATGGCCTCAAGTTGTGCCAGGGGAGGTTTGGATTGGATATTAGGAAACATTTCTTCACTGAAAGGGTTGTCAGACGTTGGAACGGGCTGCCCAGGGCAGTGGTGGAGTCCCCATCCCTGGAGTGATTTCAGAGTCATGTTGACACAGTGCTCAGGGATATGGTGCAGCTGAGGACTGTCAGTGTTAGGTTGATGGTTGGACTCGATCTTCAGGGTTTGTTCCAACCTAGGTGATTCTGTGATTCCCAGATGAAACCTCTTCTGTTCAATGATGTCTGGTGACGCCCCTGAGGAGTGCTTAGTTATTAAACTGACCCTTTCAAAGAGCCAGCCTGGCTCCCTGGCATGTTAGCATGTTACTTCCAACACGCACAACCCCGAGATGCGACTACCACCTTATCCACCTCGTCGACACGTTTCCCCTTGAGGAGCTATACGGCCACAAGCATTTCCCTCACGGGTTGCCGAGGTGCTGCATCCCACAGAGACGGCCAGCCTGCATGCCAGGCACAGCCAGACCCTGACGGCAGGCGGTTGCAGCGGGGCTCAGCGGGCCCTGCGAGCCAGCGGCGGGGCCGGCGGCCGGCAGGGGAGGGCGGCGGTGGCGGTGAGGGGAGCGTGGCGGAGGCGGAGGCGGCCCGTCCCCCCGCCCGGCCCTGCGCGGCGCACGGCGCAGCGCCCTCTGCTGTCCCGCAGGAGCCCGGCCGCGGCCACACTCGCCCGCCCGGCGGAGCCCGGGCCGGACCCTGCCTGACGGGAACACCTGCCGCGGCCCTTGAAATGGCTGCAAGTGACGTCTGTAATTACCCTGAGCAGTGGTTTAATGAAGCACCGTGACTTACCGTGCAGGTGGGACACAGCCAGACCCGGGGATGGAGGAGCAGGCGTCCTCAGCAGCGGCAGAAAGAGCTGCGGGAAGGCTCCGCGTACGGCTCTGCAAAGACTGGCAGCGCAGCGGAGCATCTCTGGCTCTCCTCTCCGATCTCCGAAGCAGTTCTCCAGCCAAAGATTCACCCTGCTGCAGGAGATCTGTCACAGAGCCACCCATACCTCCAGGAGATACATTTAATAGATTTTCTTTCCATGGATGATCTAATCCGACCTCTCACAAAGCATAAATCTGTGGCATTCAGGAATGCCTGCTCCTCCATACCTATAGACCTCCTTTCTCTCAGTCTCTCTGCTGGCACTGCATTGTGCAGAATGACTCTTTCCCGTCTGCAGCACTTAAAACAAATAAAAAACCCCCAAACAACTGCATCTGAAACCTCTCCATCATTCTGTGCCTTCCCCCTTGCCAAAGCGAAGTGAAAGGCGATACAGCCAGCCACCTGATCAATCTGTGTGTGTCAGGGTTGGGGGCATCTGGCTCCTGCAGGATTTTTTTTTAATAGTAGGAATCTGTTTCTAGGACCATTGGCTCTTCTGCAGCAGGATGCTGTTTTCAGGATCTGATTTAAGCTGAACTCCAAAAGACCACAGAGAAAGAAGAAGCAGAGAGTGTGCACTCAACTTCCCAGAAAAGACACCCGAGCCGTTCTTAGGGCCCCCTGCAACCACAGTTTGATCTCCCTGGGCTCTACGGCTCATCCCAGCAATTGCCAGCACTGTGGGCTCAGAGGGCAGGGGAAGTGGCCTGCAGCTGGCCCAGGGAGCCTGCCTAGTTTGAGCAGTGTTTTCAATTAATAGCCTGCTCAGCAGCCACATCATGGTCCGTGAGAAATGTGTCATTAGCAGTCTCTTGGTCCAAAATGTTTGGGAGAGCCACTGTTCTCTCCCCATCCTCACGGGGTCTTTGCATCTGGGAGGAATGCCTGGGATGGAGAACACAAAACGACAAGCTGGACTGGAGTATCCGTTATGCCATTGAGAAAAAAAAAAAAAAGAAAATAAGATGTCAACAGCTTCTATGGGCCTAATTGTTTCTTCTCAAACAGATTGTTAGCTTATGTGAATCAGGGTAGCTCTACTGAGTAAACCAAAGAATGGAAAGGGGGAGGAGGATAGCCTTGGGATCAGAGAGGCACAATATGGGTCTTTATCCCCATTGCTTGCTGGCTACTGAGTAACATTAACTTATTGCCACCGCCCGCCGCCCCCCCACCCCGCCACTAAGAGATAGTGGCACTAAGAGAGATGAAGAGACACAGGGTGGCAAATAGTAAGACTGCAAACATCACCATGCAAGGCCACCTGAAGTATCAGGCCTTGAACCCCTCTCTCTGCAACTCCTGCTCTTGCCCTGCTGCTTGGCTCTGTCATGAAACTAAACCGCACAAAGCTAAGCTGATTAAAAACCAGAAATGGTTATTTTCTGAGCCAGATTGCTTCCCTGCTCTGGCCCACCTTACAGCCACGTGAACTCTGGACGAGGTACAAGGGAACAGGCATAAAGAAAATACAACTGCTTCTTTCAGCATCAGTGCCAGCTTGAAGAGTTCATCAGGCTGCACCCTAGTGAAACGCTGGGAAAACCTGTGGAGAGCAAAAGAAAAGGAAGCTGCACTTTAATTTCAGCAAAACACTGCACACCAACAAAGAGCAGGCAGTGAGTGAGTGATGCAAATGCACCTAGTTGGATTTCTCCACTGGACCTTCAAGAGAAAAAGAGGTAAAACATCAAGCACAAAGGGCAGCCTGAGTTCTCCAAACACAAAATCAGGACAAGCCAAATCCTGTCCAATTGCACAACATTAAAGAGTGATTCTGTGCTCTCTTACCTTGCGCTAAGGGAACAGCAATGTTCTGACCTGCAGTGATTTATGTGTAGCAAATTCGTGCTCATAAACAGGTGAGAGGAACCAAAATCTCATGCCCTAATCCTTCCAAGCAAAACCAAATTATTTATGGGCATGTAACATTTAGCTGAGCTTGCTGTTGAAGGAGGTAATGTTTATTCTTATTTGAATTCCATAAAAAGACCAAAACAAGAGAAACAATGCTAAAAGAGCTCTTCTCCTTTACGTTTGCAGATAATGCTACAAGTGAAAAAAAAAAAAAACCAAACAAAAAACATTGCTTCACATGCTTTACAAACATTAATTAATTTAGCCTGAGGTCTGCCCAGCTGGACAGGTGTTATCATCTCCACTGAACATGAGCAAGCTAAATAAGACAGAGCTGGCCATGTTTTTTCTAAGTAGCATCTAATTTTCAGTGCACTTCTGTGTACAGGCAGCTTCTGTTAATTTTGGCTAGAGCTGTAAGTGATTAATACATGTGCGAGACAGATTCTGGGTATCTCAAGCTATTAAGCTAAAACTAAAGCCCATGCTTGAAAATGTGAACCTAAAGGACTTGCCCATGGCTGGGCAAGACAGGAAATCTGTTGCAGGATCAGGGTAATAAGCCAAGTCTTTGGATTCCTTGGGACTTGCCTCCACAAGAAACATAGGGAAGCAATGTGAAATTGCAGCATGCCAGAAACGTTCTCCCCAGGTGGACCCTTCGGTGTTCACTGCATTCAAAGAGCAAATTTTAACCCCTCCATAAAATCATCCCTTCCTCACACACACAGACCCACTTCTCACTTACTGCTGAATATGGTAGCTTGCTGCCACTTTCTAAACTGAAAGGTGATGGTGACAAGAGAAGGATGTGGTGACTCAGCTAGTGGCAATAAGAAAGCCAAGGGTAAAGTTTCACTTTGGTTTCAGCAGAAAACTTCCCCATGAAGATGCTCTTGGTTTGCAACTAGGGATGAAGTAGCTTACCTGCATTTCACAGAGGGCTGAGCTACCTCCCACTTAGCATACACAAAGATTATGTCTACCCATTTTAAGCAGTCAGATGATCTGAGCAGCTGTCCCCATGAGCTGGAGCATGATGCCAGCCCAAAGGAAGAGCTGTGTGGTTTCATGCTAGAAATAAGCAGCAGGCCTCTCTGCAACAAAAAAGCTGGAGATGGTAACTTCTGCCACAGCCTATATGAACATCTACAGCCTAAGTGCAGTGTGACAGTGTCCTAGAAATTCATACTCTGTTTTGTCACTTGCAAGCTTTCACATGGAGACGAGCCTGGTGCTAATGCATTAGACTTGGCTAACATTATAAATATTTCTGGCATAGCTTTGCTATTATTTAAGTTCTTGAATTGGCATGATATAGCTTAACTGGTAAAGTCAGTGTAGGCTAGGTCTGCCAAAACTGGTGGGTCCAAAGGAAGACACTGTGCTGCAGTAGGTACCCTGCAGTGAGGATGGAAGCTGACCACAGAGTGACCACCCAGTAGGTACATGCACTGCAGAGGAAGGCATAAGGTCACTTTATGGTCTTGGTGGACTTGAGAAGAGTAGGAGCACCCGAACACATGTAATTCTGGTTTTGCCACTTCAGGTTACGGACACACATCTGTTCAGGCTGAAGCAGAGCCCATTCTTGTCGCTCCCCTTCATCCCTCACACCCCCACAGAGACACACCTGCTGTCCCAGGACACCAAATCAAGTGTTTGTGTAGCTGAGCTGTAAAGACTTTTTTAAGGACCTTTGAGTTAAAAAAAAAACAACACACCACACATCCTCCCTGAGAAGCACATCTTTTAAGTGGATCATTTCACAGAACTGGCTTTAAAGGGCAGCTAGACAAACAGCTGAATCATCAAAGCCAATGGAGCAGTAACCTGGGGCAGCGGAGAACGAGTCGACCAGAGCAGCCGCCTCACTCAGCTGCAAACTAGAGCAGGACACCTAACTGCTGCCCAGCTCTACCAATACTTTTCAAAGTGTGTATTTTGATTTGGATTGGGGTTTTTTTGTTGTTTCCTTAGGTTTCCTAAGGAAATTAGGCTTCTTCAGTTGCTCTCTCCCCCTTTCAAACCTGCTGTCCAATCTCAGTCAAACCTGAAAGAGTCTTGGACATAGCACATCCCTCTAAATCAGCCAGTGTCTGGATAGAAGCCCAAACTCATGTCCTCTGCAAGAAGAAAGGCATGGAAAATTCAGCTGCCAGCCAGAGCTGCCAGTTAGCCAACGCACAACTCTGGCCTACGGTTTCAGAGGGACAGGGAGGGAGCTGAGGTGGTGAACCTGATGCTCATCCTGTGAGGCCAAGCTTTATCACTTTGATTGCTCATGCACAGTCTGCTTTAATCCAGACTTTGAAACTTACAGCATGTGGACTTCAGTGGGTATTTGTGGTTTAAAATACAATATCCTGTCAGAAATTCCGTCTGTAAGTCATTAAGATGTAGTTAATAGTTTCAACTCCATTTGGTGATTTCGATATCAGGCTATTGTAAGATTAATTGTCTTAACAAGACAAATATTACAGATATCCTTAGTACAAAAAGGGTGATATTTACTTCTGTGCAGGGACTCAAATGTGCCATTCCTGCAATATGATGCCTGACACTGTATTTATATTGCTAAAATGTATTTTCTGGGGTGAGCTCAACACAGAGATGAATTCCATCTAACATGAGAGAAAGAAATAACTTATCAGCCGGCTAGGTTATTCACTGATCTATAAATCAGAGAGAATAACAATGTATACTGTATTCCTGCCTGTTCCCACACACTCCTTCTTGTCATCACAAGAGGTCTTTAGTACCCTGAAATATAGCTTGACAATAAAAATTAATTGAAAGTGCACTAGAATCATTAACTTTTCAAGCTTCACAGTTTGCCCATCCTTAAATAACACTGGTTATAAAATCCTGTTTGTGCTACAATTTCTTGGCTCTCCGCCACGTAGCATGTACAGAAATCAGCAATATGTGCAGCAGGGACTTAGCTGGCTATAATACGAGCGCACATAATGGACTTTCTTCTTTAGCTCAGCAGCAAAACACTGACTCAGATCTAGAGACTGGTTCTAGTCCCAGTGGCGTTTACTCCATGTAATTAGCAGTATCAAGTGTGTTGTCTTTTGGGTAGCCTGATTGTTTCCATATGCACAAGTACCTTCTGTGAACGTAGACAGGGCAAGAGGCAGACAGCATTCAAAGCGCGCGCTGTGCTACGAGGAGCACAGATGTTTTAAATACATTATCTCTACAATTAAGAAGAGTTTATAAATAGGTCATATAAATCTTCAAGAACAGGGCCAGTGGAGACAGAAAAAGTACCTTCTTTCCAGCACAAACTTTGCCTGGGTAACTACTTGCACCCAGGTCCCCAAGATGGGGCAGACATCTCCCTGCTTGCTGATGGGAGAGCAGCATGAATCAGTGGCTCACACAGAGCAGGGAGCCTTGCTCCGAAGCTGGTGCCTGTTGCTCCAGGCAGGAAAAGGCTGTTGATGCTGTGTTGGGGCCCGGAGGAAGATCAGTGTTTGAGGTGGGGCGTGCCTGGGAATGACGCACAACATTCATCTTAGGGGCAGGTACTTGCTGAAATTCCAGTTACTGAGAGAGATGGCTGAGGCAGAGTGAGGCCTTGCCTTTGCCACGCAAAGAGGTGCAGTTTTTTACCTCGGGGTAATGTTTCTGATCGATCCTGAGGTAAGGAAGCAGTGAAGCCGAGCACCTTCAGCCTCACTGCAAGGCAAACCAGGTGAGGTCAACCCCAAATGGGGGTGTGCTGCTGGCCTCGCCTACTTTGCTACATCAGCAGCAGTTACAGCGAGGTTTAACAAAAAAAAAATCCTTGAGAGCAGGAAAGACAGGCCCTAATGTCCGTTTTGAAATAAAAAGGAGTTTGTTTGGGGTTATTTGCCTCTTGTTCTCCCTCTCCCACACCCCCCAACACTGCCTGTCGGGCTGTCTCCCCTCCAACCCCCAGATCTTCACCCCGTGACAGGCAGTGCAGTTGGAAGCTGCAGGGAAACAGGGAGAGATGGGAAGAGCCATTCCCATTGCAGCCTGGCTCCTCCTGCTCCGTGCCATGCTGTGCCATGCCATCCTTGGGATCCTCCAGGCACCTCTCATTACAACAGGGCCTCTCCACACCTCAGCCTTCATGGCAGTGCGCCTGGAGGCGCACCTTGCTGTTTGGGAAAGGCTCTCCCTGGGTATTCCCTCGCACACCTATTTTTATGGCTGTAGTAGGTGCCTGAATTAAAGCCATCTTAAGTAACTGTCTTGATGGCTCCTGCACTTGGCGTGCTCCCTTGTGCCATCCCAATGGCCCAGGACAGCTAAGGACAGCCCAGGACAGCCTCCCCACCATGCTCCTCTGAGTCTTTCAAAACGTCCTGCATATGCGTCTGTTTTATCACTTTACTAACCATATTTTAGTACCTGGTCCATAGGAAACCACGCTTCACCCATGACGTGAACTCACCAAAGGAGAGTGCTTGACCAGGGTACTACAACCATCATCTTTACTAAGGCAGATACAGTAAATACACCTTAAAACCTGCCTTGCAATACAGAAAATATTGCAAAGAGCCTCTAAACTTGAGCAACTGCAGCTAGGCCCAGTGTTCGTACCAACTTGCATCATGCAATTTCACCTCCCTTTCTCTGCTACCTCCAGGAACTAGCACAAAAAGCTCCCCAAACAAGCTGTTTAATTAATAAATTTTCACTATAAAGTACTGCAAAACAGTATTTTATGCAGTAAATCCAGACAATACATTCTTCTCTACTGCTCTTCTTGGAAATATCTTGCAGTTGGTGATTTGGATAGGATTTTTGCAAGCCTAGTAAGAAGTAAAAATCCTTCACAGAAAAAAGCATATGCTGCTCATCGAAAATTAAACAGCCTAGCAGTTTGTTTCAATAGTGTCTTCTGACATTGGGAATGCGTATGCTACTATTTTAATAATAAGCTATCAAACAGTATTACAAGTAGTCCCTGGGACTATTATTTCACACCAGAGAGTGAAATAATCTCTGCAATCTTGTGTCCTTACAAACACTCCTGCAGGTGTATAACTCTTCCCTAGTGCATGGCTAGCTATGGGCATCAGCTCATTGTTGTGCAGAAATACCTGAGGAAGGTTTAAAGATGCTTGAGGTACTGCTACCAGCTTAGTGATGGCAGCACACAGGACAGTACATGCTAATTTAAAGCTTACATAAATAATAAATATGTTTTAGGGCCCTTTTATGTGTAAAACACTAGGTTAAATGAGAAGTATGAACATTTAGTTCCATTTTAATAATTAAAAATACAGACGTACTATATAGTCAGTATCTAGAACTCTGCTACATGAACATTTGTACATAGAGAGTATCTGGAAAACAACCTCTTCCGTGGTGATAGAAATAATATACTGATTATGTGTCATGTTATTTTGAATCATTATGAATTTATTACTCAACTAGTTTTGTAAATGTGGTACAGCACTAAAGATTTAGGGTGACATTGGAGATGCAGGTCCCTGACTCCACAGACATAAGCATGTGTGTAACATGTGCTGAAGTGCTTACAGGAACGGAGCAGAAATATGTATCAAGCCCAAACTTGAAAACAGGTGGGTTTAAGTTATACAAGCACAAAGAACAGTGAACAATTTTTAAGCAGACGCTTTTTTGCATTCAGAAATTAAACAGCTATTTTTATTCCTATTTCCACCACCCAAAAAACCCCCATCCCCAGTGGGCTGAGAAAGCAACATGTGAAATCTAAATCGTAATTTTAAAACTGAGGCTCTTTCCCACCACAGGGAAGGGGGACACACACTATGTTTTTTTTCCTCAGGGACTGTCAAGCCAGCAGCAGCCTGTGTCCCTGGGCCAGCGAGTGTCTAACACTGTGGGATGGAGAAGCGGGTGTTCCCCCTGCTCTGAAACCCACCACTTGCGCAGGGGCCACGGGGTGCTGGGGGCCACCTTCCCCTCTTCTTGCCTCAGGGGTGGCCCCACGCCCTGAGGGGAGACAGGTATGGCCGAGGCCCGGAGTCAGGCCTTGTCCACCCCCAGGGTGGCAGCCCCCCTCCTAGGCTTCATGAGGCCCAGCCACACTCCAAATGTAGGTACACCCATGGTGGCATGGGCACCCCTAAGCCGTGCCTGCACCCTCATGGCAGTGGGGCCCCCCCAGGCTTGTCTGCATCCCCCCCCTCAAGCATCAGGGGCCTCCCATGGCCTGGTGAGGCCTGCAGCTGCCCTGACGCAAGGCTGGGGATACGTGGGCAGCCCCGGCGGTGAGGTGAGGTGAGGTGGGGTGTGGGGGTTAGTGTCTGCCCCAGCATGGAGTGAAATCCCTCTCAGGTGCCCAAGGGGAAGGGAGTGTCCCTCAAAGGGTAAGAGATGGGTGCTGTGAGCAGCCGCCGGGATGCAAAACTCCCTCCTCTTACTCATCTGCCTGTCCGCCACGGCAAGAGGCAGGAGGAGGTTTTGCAATATCTGGGGAAAGGGCCGAGACCCAGGAGTGTGAGAGTGGGAGAGGAATGGCAGGGTTACACACAGGAGGTGGGCGAGAAAGGGAGTGAGACAGTCGGATGCACGCATCTAGGCTAATCCGAAGGCAAGGGGATGGCAGAAGGGGTGTTGGGAAAGGAAACTAAAGGCTCGCCCAAGCATGGCTGGCCAGCTAGGGAGTGGAGGAAAGGGGGACAGCCTTACGCTGGGTTTGGTGAGGGTGCATGCTTCAATGCGGCTACGTGAAAGGGCTGGACAAAAGACAGAAGCACCATCGCTGCACATACTGGGTGGTGAAAGGGAAGACCTCCTTTCCAGGAGGTCTGCGGTTCCCCTTCCCGTTCCCCGCATGCTGCTGGGGAAGCCTGCACTTCTGCTCTTTGCTAGGAGACAGCACACAGTTTGGTGGCTGCGGGTGTGTGAGGCTTGCTAAATGGAGGCTCCTGCTGTCCTGCTGCTTGCTGCTGTGCTCAGGGAGGGAGGAGAGGAGGGAGGAGGAGGAGGGAGGGATGTGAAAGTGGGTCAGGAATGTAACTAGACTCTGCCCCCCTTGTTGCAGGCACAGGCGGCGCTGCCTTAGCGATGGAAAGCAGGCATTTCACTGTTGATGTTCCCCAGTCCTACCGGCTGACGGTTACTAGGGGATCCTGAAGGATGTGTTTCCCTGTGACCCTTTGAGAAGAAAAACTTTGTTGCCACAGTAACCAAGTTTGGCTTGGATGCAGTGATGCAGTAAATATCATAGGTGAGCCTTGCTAATGGAGAAGGAGGAAGCTGAAACTGTATAGTCTGGATAACTTGCAGTCAGGTCAGGAAACATTTGAAAAACGTCCCAACAAACTGCATTAGTTAAGTACATGACTTTTACATTTCCTGATGCAATAAAACTCTCAGAATTTATCCCCTATGTATTGTAAACTACTAAGAAAACAGAGATAGAAATAAACTGCCTTACTGATGTAGCATGAGGTGCAGAGCTCACCCACAACTCTGCACTAGCCCTGTGCAGCAAGTCATTTTTGTTTGACGGCCTGAATTTTTGAGTCAAAGGGTGTGAAAGAAGATGAATGCTGACTCAAAACCAGAAGTTTGCATCCATCTTCTTTTCAGCATCATTAGATTAAAAATTTTCAATATTGTTACTTAGATTAAGAGAGAACTCATAAACCCTGCTCCTATAGGAAATCCTCAAATTAAACACTTTCAAAGTGTAAAACAAACTAAAAGAACAAGCAAAAAATATTCAACTTGAGGCCCAGTCATGCATCATTTCTGCCTTTTCCCTTCAGCTCTTATCGTCTGATTTCCATCATCCTCTTATAGACAAATAGACCTTTATTCACAGGGATTGGCAATTGCTTTTCAGAGTTAGATTGAAGAACTGAAAAAAAAAAAACCAAACCTATGACAGACACTGTGATATAATCATTTCTTCTTTAGTTTTTTTCCAGAGTCTCGTTTTTTCCTAAAACACTGGTATTCTGAAGAAAAATTGGGTTGCTGCACATGGGAGTGATTGTTCTCCCAGCCTGAGGATTGACAGAGGAGAGCTGAGCTGTCAGGCTCACAGATGCACCAGGAGTGAGGGGACACATTAAGTGTGTCAGTGCAGGCCACGGAGCAGACAGGTATGCATCCAGTCGAGGGATGAGGGTATGTGGATCATTTCATTAAGAGAACAAAAGTCACTGGAGCAAACTGTGCAGCTATTCCTTTTATTCCTTTAAATTATTTGTCAAGGACGTAATGCTATAAATAAACATCCCTTTAGCTCCTTTCATCTCTGAAAGCTACTCAGTGTTTAAAAGCATCCATGCCCTTTAATTCAAGGACATTCAAGGATGCACAACAAATGTTACTGTTTCTACTTTTTATGTGAGATAATTCGTCGATTTCCAAAATCATTTGCTATTAAAAGCTAAATTTAATTATAGAAGTTACATGGACATAAGCAAATTGAGGTGTAATGTAACTAATCTATTGTAATATTACTCCTGTTTTAAGAAAAAAAAGTAGAAACCAATAATGGTTTAAGTGCTGTGGGCCACAAAGCTTTTCTTAAAAAAAACTCAGCGGAGGTGAGTTCTCAACCTGGGTGATACCTCATAGATGAATGTAGCCCATTGCTTCCAGTAATGGAAAATATTTAGACAGTCTTTATCCACGGTTTTAAGATCAATAATTGCTTAGGTATGTCATGCTTATTCTTTGTGGGACAACATTACTTGGTTTTGTCAGCTCTCCTGGAAATGCAGAACAGTCAGTGGACACAGTCTTTCATGCCATCTGCTTGCATGGGCCTCTGCTGCCATGCAGCCTTGTAGATCTGGGCAGGGGCATCCCACAAGTTTCTCTCATTACTGGGTGAAAATGCCAGCTTAAAAAGCTCCTCTTTTGGGACTCCCACAGAAAGTTTTGATGGTCCCACCTATTATCAGCATATTTCCATGCGTGTTGAGGCAACCCAGCGAGATGGGAAAACTAAACATTACGGAGAAGAAGCACTTACGTTAGCAACCATTCCTTCACTTACTGGCAGGGAGAGTCTGATTTCACTGTTAGGCTGGGCCCTTTTTATGCCACTCTGGACAAGCAAAGGGCATGTTAAGCCTTACGGAAACAGCCAGGAGAAGATCCTGCTATGCTCGGTGCACGAGCACGGTGTTTCCTATCTATTCCCCCCGCCCCTTTCTGTAGGGATGATGTGAGGAAGGAGGTGTGGTCAGAAAGTTGCAGCTTTCTAGTTATTCTTGGCTCTGGCAAAGGCCTTTCAATTCAAGGGTAAATGGCAGGGACCTTGACACCGCTCTAAATCTGTATCAATGTCTTAGAGGTCCCCAGAAGGATCAGATAATATGACAAGGCACAAAGCACAGCTTAGTGGAGAATCAGACTTACGAACCTGTGGCTGCTTTGAACAGGAGCAGATTGTGGCATCTCAGACTAGTTCTTTACTGGCAAGCTTTGGGCATGGGCCTAGTCTGCAGTGAGAGGTTATTTAATGCAAAAGTATGGAAAAGGGAACATGGAAAAGTTCCCGGTCTGATACCCGAGTCCATCTGCAAAAGTATTTTTGCTTTAACTTAAACACTGGAAAATTAAGAGGGGGAAAAAACCTATTTAAATAGGGCTTTTTCTAGCTGTGTTCAGTCTAGGCCCCTGGTTATTAGAGAAAAGAAAGAGGTATAAAGTTTTATCAAATCATGTTAGCAGGCTAGCATGCATGGTTTAGTAAAATACTTCTTTTCTGAGTAATTTTAGCATGTTTTGGCTTTTAAAACTATCATTTCCAACAGAGAGAAAAATAATTTTTTAAGAAGTGATTAGTTCATCTTGTTTCCACCTTGCAGAGGAACTATTTTGCATCCTACTAAGTGCCTGAGTGGCTTCAGGAAGAGGATAGATTGGACCCTATTAAGATAGATTTAAAGATTTAGTCATGTACTATTTTGGAGATTTATTGCTGTGGTTAATATCTTGTTCTTACCAGTTTGAATCGGAGAAAATTTCTGTGTAAGCAGGATGAAACAATAGCAGCAAAGGTATGATGCCATACCATGCTGCATAGGGACCTTAAAGCCCATTACCATTTTAATGATGGCATTGTTAAGCAAAGTAGTCTCAAGATAAAATCGTTTACTTCATTAAGAAAAAAACATGCTATTTAGTGAGTGTTTTACCTTTAGCAACCAAAATACAGTAGCGTCTGGCTTTCAAAGCTGTTTGCAGCTGGAGACTGTCAGCCACTCACTATAGTTACAAAACAGGTTTAAAAGCAGACATGGTTAACAGGATGTGACATAGACTCCCTTCAGCACAGTAGTATGTGACACATCCCTGTCCTTTTCTAATAACTTTGAAAGAGGCTGCTTAAGCTTAGAATGCAACAGGTCTCCTTAAAGTTTGAGTTCAACAAAAAAGCCTCAAGAAAGGTATACTCCACATGTATCATATTGAAAATTATTTCAGTGAGCTTTTGCTTATCAGTACTGAAAAGATGTGTTAAAACCAGTCTGACAACTTTTGTCGTAACACCATGTGCTGGAGGGCCTTGAGAAAACAGTTTTGAAACAATATCAGAGCCAAACTACTGAAATGCTTTGAACAAGAAGAATGTTCATTAAACACATTTCCCTGGGTTTTGTAGTGTCCCAAACAACAAAAGTCAGGTATTTCGTAATTTATAGCCCCTTTTCCAGTGAGATGCTTCAGAAGGAGCTCAAAAGATTTGCATCTTGCAAGTAAGAACATGGTGGACTTAAAATGCTTCACCTACCCTATTTTTTCAAAATTTTAGCCGTGAATTTACTGGATCCTGTTTCAAAACATGCATATTAAAGTCTTAATTACCCACCTAGCTCCCCTTATCTTACTTCACTGTAATTCAGCCAACACCCACGGGAGAGGCTATGCAGTGACTGGACCATGGGAGATGCAGGCGTTTTGTACTTCCTTGGAAACAATCACTGAGGCATAATCCTGCCTTCTCCGGAGTTCCCATTAACTAGAACTCCTTGGAGTGAAATTAGGTTTCATTGCCCAAGGCTGTACTCTTTTCTCTCCTGTAAAAGGGCTGCGCTTCAGGTCACAGCGCTATGCATGGGTCTTCCCACCCAAGCCCAGGGCAGAGTCAGAGTGCCTGACAGATCAGCTCCTCTGCAGCCACCTGGCAGTGTTTGCTCTGCACTGGAGGTCTGAGGAGGAAAGACATGGATAAGGACTTTGCAAAGCACACTAGCTTCCTATTTGGTTCCCCCTTTCCAACCGCAGATTTCTCAGTGCTTCTCAGCACCCCTTTTTTTTAATATGTAGCAAGGCATTTCAGGTCACACTAGGTTATTCAGCACCTCAGAAAAACACAGTCTCATTGTATACAACTTGCTCTGAAAAATCAGAACTGAGTGGCACAAAAACATAAAATAGGATTTAGAAGAAACCCTAGATGCCATTTTTCAGGATAAGCTTCCTAACACAAAAGATGATGCAAACAAATAGCAGCATCATGTTAGAGCAAGGGGAACTGGGTTTGAAGCACACCAGCTCAGACTAGAAAAGGAATCTTATTACAGAGGAAGGGCCTTCCAGTATAGCTGGTCAGCAGCATAAGAATTTAAGAAAAACTAGGATAGTGACAGAAAGGTACATTTTGTGTTACGAAAATGTAGAGCCCAACCTTAGAAATGTACATGAGTCACTGGGGATGCTACCCAGCAGGGAATGGTAAAGGAAGAATCTGCTTTACATCTAGGGCTGTTTTGAAGAGCTGCTGTTGATGGTGCTTCCTCCTAGGTGTTCCCAGAAGCTGTGTCTGTGTCTGCTTTGGTAAGTAGAGAATAGATGGTGGATCCTGGTATTGGCAGGACCACTTACACATCCGTCTTGGTATTTTCTTTGAAGTCTTGGGTAATAGCAAACACGAGTCTCTGTAGAGATGATTTTTGCAAGACAGGAAACACCTGTACACCCTCCTCAAATTATTTCTCTGCATGACAAACGCACACCAGCTCTGCTGTGTCACAAGGCCTTTTCACCCTAAAAGTTAGGGTCAGGAGTAACCTCACAAAAAAAGCACTGGACAAGGCAAAATCCTTCCCCTAAACCTTCCCTCTTCTCACCTCCTGCTCCATGTTCTCACTCTCTGCTTTTTTCTTCTGTATTCTTCAACTCACAGCTCGCCTTCCTAAAAGCATCAATCCATCATTCCCTGTATTTATTTCTGTGTCTGTGCCCGAGTTGTCAAGGACCAGCAGATTCCTTTTTATTACCAGTGTGCGTAGAGCAGAGGTCCAGCTACAGGCTGATTTGTATTCAAAAGCTGTAAAAGTAGAACTGTATCAGTGAGTGATGTGATTTCTGCAATTTGTAAACCTTTTTCTTTAAACGTGCTTATACAGCTGACACCTCTCTTCCTCATTTAATGAGAGCCTATTCTATTTCATGCACTGAAGTGTGCACCGTTGATATAAGCAGGCTGGGAGCTAAGAGAGGAGGCTCCTGTTGTTGGCTTTTCTGCATCTTGCTGATTAGCTCCCCTCTCACAGCTTCAGTTCCTTCAACTGTACAACGGGGCTCACAAAACTGTCCTTTTTATTATAAAGTGATTTAAGATTCTTGGTGAAGAACATGAACATATTTTACAGAAAACTGAAAGGTGAATTACACAGTTCTGGAATTCCTTACAGTTGGGTAGATCAGCATTTCTGTAACTTCATCTTTTCTCAGAGCAGGCCTCAGAAACTAGTCTTGGAGGATGTAGCAAACATTGGATAATCAGGAAGAGTTTTGTAAGCATTTAGACCTGTCAGTTACACTGCCTTATTTTCTTGCTCATGAATATGCCCAACATGACATTGAGTTTGTTTTATGAGAAACTCCAAGTAACTTGGAATGAAAATACTTCCAATTAAAAAAAGAAATAATTCATTGCAATGAATTGTGTACACAACTTTGATACCAGAGACACCGTACCTTAACCTGGTATCTCAATTTACTAACAGATAGTTTTAATTTTTTTTTTTAAAGTAACTGAAATGCATGTGCAGATTTAGGGTTAGGTTGGTTCTGGACGGGGGGAGGAAATTGCACTGCATCTTCACCCTCCTCCGACTCATCCCCTAATGTAAAAAATTCTCCACCAAAGCAACAGGCTATATAAGCTGCACAATAGTTGTATATGTTGTACATTTTATTAATTTGAAGATGAGCCTTTTCATCCTTACACCGTTTTGTCCCCGGGTCCTGTAACAGCCTTGCACTGGGTCAGACACACATTTTCCAAAGAATGCCTCAGAAAGCACTGTGTGGGTGATATTATAATTCTGTATATTTCTACAATGGAGCAGTGTGTCTGTGTAATGGGATCAGGAATTTTGCTTTGGAGAGTTAATGTGAATGCCAAATGATAAATAAAATGCTGAAATGAAAAATAGGCCCTGAAGAATGGAAAGCATTGTAGTAAGACAACATTTATCTTTCTAACCATGGGCCCTCTGAAGTCTGCAGAAAGGGTTTATGGATGAGATATGACCAGCAGAGAGCATGCAGGATTGTCACTAAGAGCAATCACCAGAATTCTGTAGAGTCACAAAACACACAGCTATTTAATGTTTGAGTTAATAATTCATAGAACCTTGTGATATTCAGAAGCATTTGGCAAATATCTTCTAATATTACTGGATTGTTTGAAGATGTTTCCAGGTCACATTTACAAGTGGATGTCTGTTATCTGGCATTTTTTATACACAATATTTTTAACAGTTCTTTTTGCTGTTATCTGCACACTAACTCCTTCCCACTGTATCAGGAAACTCGATTCCATTCATAGACAGCTGACTCCATCCTCTTATTTTTCATGCATAACAGCTGTAGCAGAAGATCACTTTATAACTTTGTTATCCTGTTTCCAAATCCTTATTATAGGTGCCTGATAATCAAAGAAAAACTTACTAATCATATACATTTTCAAATTATCTATATAAGCAGCTCTTACGGCACTCTTCTTGAAAGCTCAATCTACATCTTCATTGTACTATTTGTACTCCTGAAAGCCTTTTCTTTTGTGTTCATAGCAACCTTCCCCTCTCTCTTTAATCACAGTGGCCTCCACCACTTTTCTCAACTGTTTAGAATTCATTAGTAAGAATTTAACTTGTTTTCTTAGTAATAGTTTTTCAAGTGTTTCAACATGCTGCAGTGTATTTTACAAACTGTAGAGGATTCTAAATGAATATTTCTTACCAAGTTTCACTTTTAAACTATTCAGAAAATGTATTATTGGTAAGTAGATTTGCTGTGGAATTTTTCCGCAAATTTCTGAAGTGCAATTTTACATCCCAAATTTTTCACTGAAATGTTTGAGTGCTGACTAAGCCCTTCTTGGGAGGGTTTATTGAGTCAAAGGTGACTCATTCAATATTCCAGTAGTTTAGGCAGCTACCTGGGATGCAGAAAAGTGTTTCCATTCATTTTCATCCCATTTTCATCTGAGATCACACATAGTTATATGGATTATGCTATTAATTTTTAAAATGGAATGACTGTAGTTCAGCATCTAATTCATACTCACGTGCTGACGTTTCAGGGGTGCTCAGCAGCTATAGAAGCAATGAATGTGCTCAAAATCTCTGAAAATCAGGCTGTGTAGGTACCTAGAAAATACTGAATCAAATATCTAACTACAGGCATCCTAACTGGAAAAAAATAACCTGCCTTTTTTCTTTTTTTTTTTTTTTAATTTATTGAATATGGATGAAGTACTGGTTCCTAGCAGAAGCAGAGCATATGTCTTAATGGATCTCTTGCTCCTTCAGAGGTAGTAAATCTAATACATACATTTATGATGTCTGGCAAATGCCATGATTTTTCTATTTCAAAACTAAAATGTAGTTACTAATTCCATAGTCTGTTTTTCAACGTATTTGTTTCATTACCTAAATTCTAAAAAAGGTAGTGTTATCTTACGTAAAATTTGGGGAGAAACAGCTGGCAGTGTGAACTGTGACATGATGTATTTTACTGATCCTGAAAGCTTAGTTTAGGCCCTCCAAATTACATGAAGTTCCCTCTTCTCACATAGCCTTGGGATAATTGGGTGGCATGGCAGTCCAAAGCCTTTGGCATGCTAAAATAATCATGCATTAACCCTATAAACATACTTTTGCTTTGATGTTACTGCCACTAGCTGCTAGCTGAATAATTACAGTTCCCATGTGATCAACTTTCAAACTTTCATATGAGTGACAGCAATGATAAAGAGGATGAAAAAAGTTGCAAGACACTTGACATGTGTTTTTAGTTCATATGAAGAAAGGATATCAATTTATAGAAATTAATGTGGAGCATGCTATGTAATTGAAGCTTTTGGTCCCCATTTCATTACGGCAGGCAAACGGGGCTTGCACTCAGTGGTGGGGAGCAGCCACAGGAACTGGTTGTGGCTCTCCAGCTGAGATAAGTTTATGCTGTTCCCTTTGGCAAATCATTGTCTTTTTAATTCCTCAATGCTTTGTTCAAAGTACAGTTGTGTTTCAATAATAACTTATTTCTGTATAATTCCAGTTCTGTGGTTTTTATTACATATGCTGCTAACATTTTCACACGACTGCTCCAGCTGTACAGCACTTCTTTGCAGTCAGCACTAGCCCAAAATCATGCCAGGAACTCTATTAGTTCCCATGTTACCAAACTTTTATATACTGAACTATTATACACCACTCTCATCTTACTTTCTCTTCATTCCACTGTTGTCCCAGCTCTCCAAAACTCTCCATTTTTATGGTTAGCCCCAATTTGCTGCCACAAGATTTTGCTGTAGTTCCTATTTACACGCAGTATTATCCAACTACCAAGTTTTACAAGAGCTGTCAGTTTCCAAATATGAAATTCGAGCCCGCTCATTCTTTTCCAGCCTGGTTGGGTAATGTGTTCATCATAGGACAGGACTAATGATGCCCGCTCCACTAAATCACTGTATGCAAGTAGGCACAGGGACTATTTCCTCTCTTTTGCTGTGGCAGTAACCTGAAGTCTAGACCAGAAACATCATCTGCAGATCTGTCTTTAAAACTACCCTGAGAGAAGTGTGTGGACTGTGGTGAATTTTGTCCATTGGCTGGTAGATCGGGGGTTTAACAGCTAACACAAAAACATCAGGCAGGTTTGACTGATTAAGTTTGTGGCCAGAGGATGACAGACTAGATTTTCTGAGGTGAATCCTCCCCACTTAGAGCAGAAGTCACAGTTTGGAATGTCATGTCACTATTTGCTACTTAGTTCATTGCATATAACCATAGCGAAGCTCCTATAAATACAAGGTAAAAATGAACAGGAAACAAAAGCAAGCTTAGTTTTCAGTCAGAGAGATCTTTCATTCAACGTTCTAGCCTTACTTAGTGTGTGTGTATGTATGTGTAGGGGGATGGTAAGTAATTGTGGAGGACATTGGTGTCCTTCAACAGATGGTATTTTTATAAGTGACCACTGCCCAGAAGACTCTAAGGTGAATTAATCACATTCATTTTTAGGCGTATTTTAAATCTGGCTTTGCATCCAGATCCCTAGAGGTAGAAAGTCAGTGTTCCAATCCACTGTGCTGCTGGGCACCTTAGCAGTGATCTCCTCAGCCCTTCTCTTGGATTGCCTTCTCTATAATTCTTATTCTAGTGATGTCAAGCTCTACCCTCAGGCCTTTTCTTGTTTTTTTGGTTTCTTTGCATTTGACCATTTTCTAAATAATTTTGCTGAACTATTCAGGCTACTCATTTGCACTCTAGGAATTACCTTCAGCCACTTCTGAGAGGACATAGAGCAAAACAGACAGCTTAATGAAATAAACACAGAAGGTCTATGTGAAATGAGTACATAAGATTGTTCAGAAAATTACTGGAGAAAATCTTATTTGTAGTTGCCATTTAATCAAAACTCATAGCGGAGATTATTCCACCTGTGAGTTTAGGGAGCCACAGCAGTCTATTATCAGTTCACAAGAGGCTGCAGGAAAAATACTGCATGACTTTCAGGATTTATAGACATCTTTTCATAGACATTAATCCAAAATGATTTAATCCTTTGCAGTAAACACAGGGGCCACTGACTGCAAGCTAAAAATTTGGAGTTTAAATGTTTTCTGCCCTTTCTAGTTACTCAGAGTTCTTTTGAGGAAGAGGCTGATGACTGTGTCCTGTTCTTAGAAAACATTTGTTTCAAGAGTTGAGACTTCCATTCAATGAATCATTTCAGGTAACAGCTCTCTTACGCTCATTTTAATAATAGTGGTCTGGGTTTATTTTCCTTTTCGAGTTTCATTTTAGATAGAGCACGGTCCCGTCTGACCACCAAAGTAATTGAAAAGAAAAAAAAAGTTTAGTAGCATATCTACCAAATTTACCCTGTCTACCAAATCTTTCCTCTCTAGATGCTCATTAAGAGAGTTTTCACCTTCTCTGTATTGCACAGGAGGAAACAAGATTATGGAACGTGTCATCTATTATACAAGTTGAAGAGAGGAAAGTAGAAAAATATATTGAGAATGCTTTCTTCTCAAGAATCCTTTATTTAAAAATGAAGATAAGTGAAAGTTGAATGATAAATGAAAGTTAAAGTGTCAATATTGGGACTTACATGCTTTTATCCACATTTTCATAATATTCAGACACTTTGCAAGTATGGAGTTTGCTTTTTGTAGAAGGAAGTATTTTCTTATATGAAGGCCCCAGAAATGATCTACAACATGTCCCTATCTTACGCCCCTCCGGTCCACAAAGCTATCTTACTCTGCCAGGAGAAACCTTCTGCTGACAGTTTTTGCTGTTGTTGTGGAAGTCATTTTATTCTGTCAATAGAAGAATTCCTTTTCCTGTCTTAACCATGTCTCTGTTATGGGCAATCTGCTAATACAGCGTGGCTGTTTTGACAGGGCTCTGCTGGTGTAGTTACACCCCTGTATGCTGCAGCAGAGGTATATCTACCCCCTGACAGAATTTACATCAGCGAAACTGTGCTTTTGCCAGCGTGGCTTATCTTATCATTGTCTGAATGACACGAGCTGCGCTGGTGAAAGTATAGTTCTGACGGCATAACTGTGAACATTCACTGCTTTTGGTAGTGCAGCTCAGTTTTAACCTCAGTTGCACACCATATCCCTTTGTACATCTGACTAGTGTAAGCCGGCCTGCAAAACTTTATGGCACAGACCTGTCCTAAGGCAATTTTGCCTTTGGCTTAAGGAGGCACAAAGCACAAATTTAAGTAGGTACAAAGGCACAAACATCTCTTTTCATGCTCATTTACCTGAGCCCTACCATTTTTGTCTGATTCTTTGTCTACCACATCCACTAGCCTTTTTTACCCGGTAGCTCGGTTCTTCTCTTCTCCTCCCCAAATCCTGTTACTGCAGCCTCCCTCAAGTTACATTAATCTCTGCCCTTGAAAGTTGTCCTGCTTTTTCCTTCCCTGCAGGGTAACTGCTCCCTCACATACTTTCTTCATGACTGCTGCCTCACTTCCTATTTCTTCACATCTCTGCTGCTTGCTGGCCCTCTCTGCCTATTTTCTGCTGCTTTGTGGGTGCATCTCAAAGCATTGTGTACCATCTTTTCCCTGGGTTGCTTGGAGTTTCCTTCTTCCCCTCTCTCTTTTCTACTTGCACTCTTTGAGCTATAATCAGCTATGGCATGAAGTTAAGAAAACAAAAGTGTAGGCTGGAAAAATCACGAGAAACATCCTAACAGCAAAATCTGCAAAGAGTATGGACCAAACCCCCAACAGAAGCTGCTGAACTCTCCATAATTGAGGATATTTAAAACTAAACCAAGACGGTACTGTAAAGTATATTGCATAGAGCAATACTGTGGCAGCCTCAGGGAATGAATAGCAGGTATTACCCATTCCCAGCCTATGATACCAAAAGATAGTAAGTAATGCTTCAGCTGGATATTGCTGCCTCCCTTCAGCTGCTGCTGTCTCCCACGCCCTTTGAACGACTGAACGTGAAGAAGTCGCTATTAGCGTGAGCATTTATTTTGTTTGAGAGGGGTTTCAGCATCAGCTCTCCCTGGCGAATGGGACATGGGGAAATACACAGCTGGCTTACTACTTGCCTTCAGTAGGGAAAATAATCACATTTAGACTAACAATCAATTAGGTGTGAGAGGCTGGGTGGTCAATAAGAATGAAACATGTTACGCTCAGTACCAGATCACAAGCTGGGCATTAAACACTTCTTTTTGCACACCTGTGTTTTTTGCATTACCTGGCAACAAAAGCTTCTTGGCCACAATGCAGAGGTTTAAAATAAGTGAAAGTATTGCAGTGGGTGGTTTTGCTTACTGCTGTTCTTTTTCCCTGCTCCGTCTCTACACAGACACTTTCACACATGGGCTAAACAACCTGTTTCTGCGGCTGTACGTTAGTGATCATGGAACTGTTGGGGAATGTAAATGTCAAACATCT
Organism: Podargus strigoides; assembly: GCA_028020825.1. Classification (NCBI taxonomy): domain Eukaryota; kingdom Metazoa; phylum Chordata; class Aves; order Caprimulgiformes; family Podargidae; genus Podargus; species Podargus strigoides. Next base: position 85,928,800 of record CM051620.1, on the reverse strand, counting down.
GCTTGCTAGTTTTTTCAAGCTAAGTTTTGAAACAGTCTGAGGAATAAGTAGGCTGTGCTTTTCCAAAATTTGCTAAGTAATCAAGTATACACAGGTAGCTCTTACTTAGTTTTATCCATTTAAAAGGTACTATTTTTTAAAATCCTCCTCTATTAAGAATTTTGATTACTAAAATTGTAATGACCCTCTTTTGTGCCCCTGTTGTTTTGGTTACAAGGCTCAAAGATGTTTAGTTGTACACGTATCACTTTAGCTATTCTCTACAGTTACTGCTGTATACAGGATATAAGCCTTATAATTTCCTGGAAAGGATTTAGAAACATTGGCCATTGCTGAAATAGTTTAGGGGAATAGTTTTACACATGGAATATCAGGGTTGAGGAAGGGACTAGTTCATCAAGCTGGTCCACTCCCAGCAGCAAGGCTGCTCTGCAGTGCACCTCTCTGCTGGAGACTCCTACAGTGAAAGGAGAGGACATGGGACCTGCAATTATTGCAGCCAGAGACTTGCAGCAGTCCTGCAATATGCCCCACAGGCTGTGATCTATGGGGGAAAAAGTGCTGTGGGTTTCAGAAGTATTATCTTCGTATTTCCAGATGAGTCCTTAGACAAAGCGTAGTCTTAGCTAGGTGTCAGCTCCAAGTCTGTTTCACACTGCTGAGATGGCTCAAAGGAAACAGGGAGCAAATATTTAGCACTTGATTTTTTATTTTTACTGTGTGTTATCACTAAAATACTGTTTGCTGAGAATAGGACATAAAGCAGAGTGGGTGACTTGGTACCTGAAGAACTACACTGGGATTTCTGGGGGAAACCTGGGTTTTATTTCCAGCTTTGCCACTGCCAGCCTGTTGAGATGTGAGGGAAATTGCTTAAGCATGCTGTGCTACCTCAGCTTTTCTTTCACTCACTAAAGGCTAATGTTAAGATAAGTTTGGACTGAAGCTTAGGCCTTGACTTTCTGATCGTGCAGAGCTGCCCTTGGAGATAATGGGTGGGGTTGCTGCAGGAGCAAGTTCCACTGCTCCGCTCTGCTCCCTCGCTCCCCAGCTGCCTGATTTCCAGAGGCCGAGGAGCTGGGCATGGTGGTGCATCACAGTTACCCACACAGGGAAAATGAGACTGCTGTATGATGCTCTGACATCCAACAAATGCTCTGGGTTTGCGGCTGGTCTTATGTGATGTACTTTTCTGCATGGTTTTCCACTGTATGAATTCATCAAGTTTAGATTTCCAAGAATTTTTTAGGAAATACATTTAATTGAACTTTTCACCTTTCATTCTGTATAATCACCCTGCCTGTATAGTAGACCACTTGTCAGTTCTGCATTTTGTTCTTAAAGAGTTTTTGAACCAAAAAAAACTGTATCTCAGCTGAAAATACCCCCTCTCAAAAGCAAAACAAAACCCCTAACCCATGAGAAGACCCAGCAGTGGCATGTTTGTTCATTTAAAGAAATACCTGGTTGAAATGTAAAGGAAATTCAAACATTTATTTTGGTCTTAGGTTTTATAAAGATTTATTTCTCAAAGCCCTCGGGGCTGCATTCTCTGATCCTCCAAGCAGGCTTTTCCCTGCGTTAGTATGTCAGCTGAGTTCTGCCTCTTGGCACGAGTGAGGACATCAGAAAAAGCATGGCGGCGAGAGGGCTCCGGATGCTGTGCAGGCATAAGCTCAGGCAGCAGACAGGGCCTCCAATGCCTCTGACATCCTCTGTGGCTGGGCAGCTGTGTGTCAGGGCGAGGGAGCTGGCTCCTGGCAACTGCCCTCACCCAGCAGTCCTGAGGTGTTAGACAGTCGGGGCCCCTTGTACAGTGTGTAAAATACTCCTGGTCAGTAAGCGAACTGCCTTACTCCAAACTGTTTGGGCTGAAAGTAATGTGGCAGCATTGCAAAAAATTAAAGTAACTTTTAAATGCTATGATCTAAAGCAGAGAACATTGATAATGTCCAATAAGAAGGAGGGAAAAAAAGATTCTGTGGCTAACCTTTGCCTCCTTTTAATGCCAGTGTTAGCTTTAGTCTCTGTGCTTTAAGACATCATTGTAACCTCAAGTTGTGGCCTTCATATAAGCTACACATCCTGTTTTTCTTCTCTCCTTGAACACCTTTAATCAGCATCTCTGATATTTGAATTGTGGGTGGGAGCAGAGTTGTCTTTTCCTTGGGATAGCAGCAGCAGGTGGCTTTTATGCCACCAACATGGCCATGTCACCCAGTGGTTTTAATGAAATTGATAATACACCAAATACTTTCACAAAACTATTGGTTTTATTTCTACTAGTGTTCATTGCTTTTAACATCACTGTGTAGGATCAGAGAGGTGGGTGGGGGTTAAAGAGACGTTAGAGAAAGTCTTCTTGCTCCTTAGCGTGGTCACCATCACTAGAGTATTGATGTCACGATATCCAGAAAATGTACAAACCATGTGCAGTCTTAGGGAAAAAAAAAGACTTAATACTTAAACTGCCATAAATAGAGTGACCAGAGGAGATGGGATAAAACACAGCAATGCAGATCGTAGGAAATGTAGAGTGAAAAGGACAGCTGAGGACAGGTGTATCATGGAAGCAATGTAGTAACATCTTGAGAGTGGCATTTTATTCATAAAAGTGGTTTTTATTAGACAACCCCCCCCCATCTCTACTTTCTCTTTCACTAGAATAAAAAAGAATGAAACCATTTGGTCAGAATTTCACATTCAATCTTGGACCACAATGGGTTTTGACAGCTCTGCTGCATTATAAAAGTTTCTAATTATTTTAATTTATCTTGCCCCACGATAGCCCAGAATTAGGATTCATGCCTAAATTGTTAAAGACACGTCACTTTTTACTATTTCATAAACCCTGGTAGCTATTTTTTTTCAGTTACTACTTTTTTTTCTGCTTTATTTTTAAATTTACAGCATTAACATAACATAGTATGTGCTGGTTCACCCTACATGACATCTTTCAGGAAGAACAGGGATGTTTAAAACATAAATGCAATTTAAAAAAATCATCAACGTATTTTCTCCAAGCACTAAAAACCTGGTTTTTTTTCCAGTGCAAGCATTCCAATACCTACACTATTTGCATTTCCATGTGTCCAGAGCAGATTTCAGATGCTGAATTGAACAATGTTTGTTTTCCTATGCTGTCTATCTGTTTGCTACACTTCCCACGTGGCGGGCTGCTGAAGCACCTCTGAAGTTAAAAAACACAGCAAGGGTGGATGGGAATCTTCATGCAGAGGTGGCCCAAAAGGCCTCCAAGACTACTCTTGAGATACTAGCCACAGGTCACTGAGACATGCATTGCCAGCCTTCAAAGCCGAGTATCCATACAGGAATTTGCACCAGTTTCAATTACAGCAATTTATGTAAATGTCTGTGCAAACAAGGCCTTAGGTTGTAAACTCATAGGCCTAATCTCCACGAGTTTATATCTATGTACCATGCAGGCTTCAATCACTGCACATTTCCCACGTGAATAACGTGTTTGAAGGGCTGAGCTTGAGATGGACAACTGCTCAGGTTTTTTATTTAATTGGATGCCTGACTGCAAGAGATACTGAAGTAAAGATGTAAGCTGGCTCTAAAGCTATTGAATTTACCAACCGTGCTGCCAGGTATAATGGGGACAGAGACAAAAAGGTTAAAGACACTTTACAATGAATTTATTTTTAATTCCTTCCCTTGATTTTTTTTGGTTTTTGGTAAAATAAGAGCCTTGTAGCAGAACAATCAGAATACACTTTCTAATGTTTGCTGCTATATTGTGGGGTAAACTATTATAGAGCTGTTCTGTCAGTCAGCATCTCAGCTTTAACAGAGCTTAATGGTACTGGAATTCATATACAAAGCTCACTGCATAAAATTTGGCTAACAAAAACTCAGCCTCCAGATGCTTCCACAACAAACGTGCCTAAGTTTTGTGTTCTGAACACATGTGCATGCCTTTAGGTTTTGCACTTCTGGCATTTCCAGGTTGCAGATCACCAGACCTGCAAGGGTTTTACTTGGGAGTGCGGAAGGGTTTGTGACAGGTCCTGTGTATTCCTGACCTGTATGCCTTTATCCAATATTTGAAAAGAACGGTGCAAAGAAGTTACTAATGACACCTTACAGGAAAAAGACTTTGTGAAAAGAGTTGGTTGAGGGCTCACTGCCACATACCTGGAATTTAGCATTCCTTTCCATGTGAATCCCTTTTCAGTCAGGAGATAGGATACCAGGTCAGTGGGTACAAACCTTTTGTCTTACAGGCCAGGACTTGATTTCTTTAAAAAACAACCTGCAACTTCAGGTTCCATCTCCCCAATAACAGCTTTAAAAGGCCGAGTTTTATAAAAAGTGTCAATAACCATTTCCTTAAACACTAAACAGGTTCCTCCTATGCTCATTACGGCACTCCTCGCAAGCAGTTTTGCTTTACTTTTTTTTTTTTTCCCCATTGAGCTTTCAGGATGGAGCATTTCTGGACATTTTATTTTTATGGACTGTTATTATCATGCAGTTCTACATGGGTGCTGGCTTTAAAGTGAAATCCTCACAGCTCTGTACACCTCTCCATCACTTGTTGTGTTCTCTTCATCTTTGAACTTCTGCTGCAGTGAAAGTGACAGGGGAGACCATACATGCAGTGACATACAGCGCCTGTGCAGTTTGTAACTTGTATTTGCCAATGTCTAAATCTTGCCTTTGATTAGACACGGTATTTTGACCTCCTTTTCCTACCCTGATGTTCTAAGTCTTGTTAAATTTCATGTCTTTCAGGTTTCATCAGCTGGATGGGTGACTGACCCCAGCAGGGACCCAAAACGCACAAGGACCAAACTTTTCGGAAGAAACAACCAACAAAACACAACAAAACACCAGAAACCAATTCCTGCGACGCGGAGGAGCGGACTCCTGCTGCCTGCAGCCGCTGTACCTGGTGAGACACCGGGCTGGGAGGAGGATGCACAGGCATCACCACGGCCAGCGGAGTGCTCGGAGAAATTCCTACAGCCATCAGCCCGCACAGCCACCGCCGCCTCCGGATGCGCTCCAGACCCGGGCGCACACCGCGGGGCTGCGGGGGGGGGGAAAGACGGACACGCACTCCCGGTCCACGAGGGAGTGGGAGGGCGCGGGGCGCCGCGTGGCACCTGGCCCCCCCCCGCCCCCTGCTCGGGGCATCCCGCTGCTGCGCTGCCGGCGGCGGGGGCCGGTGCGCGACGGGCCGGGCGGAGGAGAGAGAGGGAGGGAGGGAAGGGAGGGGGGGACACGTTGTGCTCACTCCTCTCCTTAGAGGCGCCCCTCCCCGCGACGAGGGAGATAGAGATGCTGTTTGCAACAGGCGGCTGCTGCTGTTGCTGCCGCGGCAGTAGCGCGTCCCCGGGAGAGGAGCCGGAGCGACACGTGATGTGTCTCCTTATCAGGGTGCGCGGGGCAGCGCGGGGGCGGGCAGGGGGCGGGGGCGCCCGCGGAGCGGAGCGGCGGGGTCCCTAACCGTGCCCATCTTCTCCCCTCCAGGGAGGCGCGGAAGACGGGAAGTTAACGCGGAGTTGATGAACTTTGCACATCCACAGAAACGCCATTTTGATTCCTTTTTCCGGAACAAGTTTGCGGCTCCCTCCCGTGCGCGCTCCCCCCCCCCCCCTTCCCCGTCCCGGCGCGCCCCCGCGCCCCCCCGGCGGCCCATCCTCTCGGCATGTCGCGGCGCAAGCAGCCCAGTCCCAGCAAAGTCCGGCGTAAGTACCGCGGGGTGCCCGGCCGCCGCGCTCCTCACAAAGGGCAGGAGCGTGCCGTAACTCCGGAGGGATCGCTCCTTATTTTTCCTTTTCTTTTTCTTAAGGGAGGGGGGGGAAGAGAAAGAAAGAAGAGGAAAAATAAACTTCTGGGAGGGGGGCAGGCGCGGGGGTGAGGGTGTTACAGCGTGTCGTGCGACTTCTCTAAAAAATGAAATGTTTGTTGGGGGGTTGGGGCGGGGGGGGGAAGAAAAAGTTTCCTTTAAAAAAAAAGGAGGAAAAAAAAGTTTGGCTGGCAGCGGTGGAGATGATGATGAGTTGGTGCAGCCTCCCTCTTCCCTTCCCCCGCTCCTCCCTCTCCTCTCCTCCCTCCGCGGCTCCTGGGGCTTTTTTTTTTTCCCTTTCCCCCCCCCGCCCCCCCTTCCCTGTTGCAGACTTTCTACCAACCAGCGGCACCAGCCGCGGCGTTTTGCCTTCAGGACCTGATGCTCATCCATATTAAACCGTCTGAGCTCAGGAATCCGGCCAGATCATCCCCCCCCCCTCCCTCCCCTTCCCCTCCCCTCCTGCTGCAAAGTTTATTTTTAACCAGCCACCGCCACAATTTGGATGGGGCTGCGAGGAAGCAACATCTTCTGACCCGGTTCGCCCCCCTCTCCCGAACCCGCACCCGTTTGACTTTTAACTTTTCCTTGGGGTTTGTTTTCCTGCCGGCGAGGGCGGCGGGTCCGGCGGCGGCCCCTGCCCGCTTTTCCCGCACGGGAAGTTGGGATGAAGGCGCCTCTTCTTCGCAGGTAGAGTCGCGCATCTCTCCGCTGACTTTCCTCCTTCCCCTCCCGCCGGCGGGGCCGGCTGGCCGTGCCTGCCCTTCCTCAGCACCCCCTACCTCTTCCCTCTCTCTCTCATCTTTACTTTATTTTTTCCTCTTTCCTCCTCTCTCCTTCCCCCGGTAGGGACGTGCGTGTCCGTTCCCCTCCCGGCCTGCGCAGCGGCGGGGGTGAGCGATGCCCGGAGGGGGGGGAAGGAGAGGGGGCGCTGCCCCCCGCGGGTCCCCCGTGGTCCCGCTGCCTTTGTGCGGTGCCAGGGACACATCCCTGCGCGGCGGGGCCAGCGGCGGGCAGGGACGCCCGGGCGGCGTCACCACTACAGGAAGGAGCCGGGCAGCATCCGAGCCGGGGGGGCGGGGGGTGTCCAACCCGGGGCTGCCGTTGCCCCCTTCACCCCCCGTTGTCTCGGTGGAGGGGGGCAGTGCAGACGACTCCCCCCCGTCCATCAGTGGCGGTGTTTAGGGTGAAAACAAAGTTTCGGGCCCCGCTGCTGCCGCCGTCCCCCCCCCGCCAGCGCCGCGGTGCCCGGTGCGGATGGGAGCCAGCCGCGACCCGTCTCTCAGGCGACTGCGCTCCCCATCGCTGTTGCTACGGGCCGGGACCCCCCCCGGCGGCTCCGCGGGGGCCGCGGTGAGGATGCGAGGCAGATCCTCCTGCTCAGTTAATAATGCACGGGGTTGGGTTCTCTCTTCTCCTCCCCCTCCATCCGCTGACGGTGCAGGGGCGCGGGGGTCCGGGCCGGGCCATCGGGAGCCTGGTGAGCTGAGATGCTGCAACTTTTTTTTTTTCAGCAGAGGAGGGAGGGCGGTGGATTGAACTTTGTCATGTCGCAGATAAGTTTCCTCTGGCTTCTTCTCCCTGCACTTCTCCCCTGCCTCCCGTCCGCTCACATGCTTGCTTTTTTCTTTTTCTCTCCCCCTCCCCCCCCCCTTTTTTTTTTTTTTAAATTTTCCCCATTTCACCTCTTGGCTGCAATATCTTCGCCTGCTCGGCATCCTCGCCGGGTTACGCAGGAGGAGGAGAGCACTTCTCCTGGCTCAGCACATTTCCCTGCCCGGCCCGCTCCGCTCTGCTGCTCACCCTGCAGAGGCCTGGGTGCCTCCATAACCCCACCACCCTCCCATGGCCACGCCGGGGTGTCTGGCCTGGAGCTGATGCTCTGGTCCTGCCCGCTGAGCAACCAGCATCCTGCCCAGGGGCCACGGAACCAATTTCTTGGAGGGAGGGTGGGGAGAACACCAACTATCCAGTTCTAATCCTGACTCCCTCTTTCTCTTGCGTATAAGATCAAGTGTGGTTATGTATTTGAGAAAGTAAAACTTGTAGTTCAGTGTGATTTGGGAGCAGCAGCCTAGGAGAGACAGCAAATGCAGTTAGTGTTTCTTCCCATTCCGACATCCAGCCTTGGGAAAAAAAAAAAAGCTTATTAACAACAGGAGCAGTTGCTAAATAACACCGTCTTGTCATCCCTGCAGTGCACAGTGGACAGCTGTTATGATGGCTGAAGTTTTTTCGTTGAGGTCTGTCGTTTTGACACAGGCATCGAGTTTTGTTACCACAGTTCCTGTTTTCCACAGGGTCAGCGTGCGTGAAAGGGATGCAGTGACTCAGGGTCAGGCCAGCCATATTTGTTTTAGGTTTTAATTTTCTCTTTGAAGACTTAAGGGTATATAGTCTTTTCTTGGTGTGCCAGCATAATGCCGATTAGCCTTAACGGGAGTTGGGTACATCCAGGGAAGAATAGGCCCTTTTGTTTGTTAGAAACCCAGAAACAGCATGAATCCATCATCCAATCAATCAGAGTACCAGGGCTCTCCTTCACCTGCCGGCAGGGACATATCCACCCTCCTCTCTTGCTACAGGGCAGCTGTACTCGCCCTGGTGTGTCCTCTTTTGCTCCCTCACCTTCCTTCTCTCGGCAGCCGTGTTTGGAACTGAATTCGTATTGTGTAGTTGGAAAAACACCATCCTTTAAGTACAATCAAGTAAACTTTTCTTCTGCTCTGATTTCACACGCAGCTTCTAGTTGTTGAACTGTTGTTTGTCCATCAGTAGTACCTATTTATGTAGCTACTCTTACACATTTCTTTTAATAACTAACGACCCTAAATTAAAAATATATATATTTTTGCCTTGGTATTAAGCCTGAATATAACAGGGTGTTTGATGACTGTTTTTGTAGGTTTTGATTGTTTGTTTGCTTGTTGAGTTTTTGTTTTTGGTTTTTTTTTCACCCAGACCTGGGTGTTTGAAGCTTTATTTGCTTGCAGATTTCAGTGTAGTGAAACATTCTGGTTCAACTTACCCAGGCTGTGTGCCCATTCTTAACTCTTTACAATATTCAGTGACTCTTTGACCAAATGGCTTTTCTTTTTGATTCTTGAGGGTCAGTAGATTCTTGAAGTTTCAAAACTGGGAAAGCTGAATGTCTTCGTTATCTGATAGTAATATATAATCTCCTGGGGTACCAGAGGCGAGTGCAGTGTTTTCCAAGGCACACAAACATTGACTTCTGAAGTGCTTTTCTCAATTCTTAACGATTTTATCACTTTGCCTGTGTCGAAGTCACACTGCTGTTGTAACAGTAGTTTGACTTCAGCCTCTGTAAGTTTCTTCTTAAGCAGAAATAGTTTGGATTGCGCTCAGTTGGATTTCTCATTTAAATAAAAATTGCTCATGTACTTACATTGTATAGATTAAAAACATATAGATAAATCCCTTTGGTTATATTCATTATCCCTTGTAAAAGTAGGTGGTGCTTAGAAGGTCATAGGATAAGTGTTGCTAAGCAGCTAAACAGAAGGATGCTAAAATTAACCTGAGTGTTTTTGTAAGGGATTCACTTTTTAAGTTGCAATAATTTTTTTATTAACTTAAGATACATTTTTGATAGTAAAACATCTGAAAAAAATTACTTAGATGCATGAATAAAGCTTTTCAGGGGGCTGTGTCGAGGGCTCAAGTTATCTACATACAGGAGTAATTCCATCCTCCCCCAGTATGCCTAAATTTTACCAGCATTGGGCCCTTGATTTGTGTCCTTTGCAAATGCCCTTCCAGAGTGATCTGTTGCTCTGAGAGCATCTGATGTATGTTGGATAGCAGCCTGTAGGGACAGTCTTGGGAAAAAAGAAACAGCAAAGGTTCCCCAGGAACAGGCAGAAAACAAGTAAATCCTGTTAGTCTGAAATCTATGCATGTGCAGAAGAAGCCCCTTTTAACTTTTTGATGAATGATGCCTAAGTTTGGAAATCTGTGTTTTAGGTGTACACTCTTAAAACATGTGAAATCATGTCGTCTTCTTTCAGCGCAGTAAAGGTGTTTTTAAAATGAGTGTATTGTTGGACCATATTACTGGACCAGTTTGAGAGGGCTGCCTTGATGATGTGGTACCTTCTTTCCTGGAAGTTAATCGTACGTCAAGTAGGACGGCAGTGCAGCTTTCGGTTCTCCTGAAGGCAGTGAGAATGCCTGTTGCTCTATGTCTTTTACCTCCTGTCTGAATTCCAGCAAAATGGTCGGTCATGGGATTACAGCTTTAAAATATGCTTTTTCAAGAGTATTCTGCAGCTTGGAAAGGGTCCAGGAACCGCTTCATATTCTTTTGAGTACAGCTTCATCGTGGACAGAGTGCTCAGGTACCCTGCAGCTTTCCGGGAAGTGTCTCGAGGGGCAGATGTAAACTTTGGGGGGTGAGAAGGAATTGCCTTCTGAGACTATGCAACAGCTTGTTTCTTATTTTTGGGTGGGAGATCTGGCTTGCCAAGTTGTTGTTCAGCAGTTAAAACAGATTTTCTTTGGGGAGACGTATGAGGAATCCTTTCTCTGTGTGTGTTGGTTTTCGTTTGTTTGGGTTTTGTGTGGTTTTGCTTTTTGTTTAAATATCCTACATAAACCAGCAGCTATGCGAGCTGTGCTCTCCCCCTGCCCCCCCTCCCCTCTGTGCATTTAGAAGCATCTTTACAGGCAGTGATTGCAAAGGCAGTAGTATCTTTGGAAATGCCACTCTCTGGTGATACACTAAGAAGTCATCTATTTGTGTGGAGCCAGGAAGGGCTTGAAACTTGCAGAACTTTGCCAGGCCAGGTTTGGTTATCAGCGTTTGATTACAAATGAAAATAGGTGAGGTTGGCTGAGGTGGGAAGTGCTGGCTCTGTTCTGGGGTACTTCGGAACAGGAATTTCAGGAGCATTGTCTCTTTGTTCTTCTTCGGTGCAAGAAATCTGATGATGGCTTATCTTTGATGTCTGCCAGTCATGATGTTTTTCCCACCTAAAGGTGTTCCCTCCACCCCACCCTGCCCCTCTGTTTTGAATAGCAACATTTGAGGGCCAGTGACTTAGAAGAGTGCAGGATTCCAAGGCAGCAGCACCAGAGCATCTCACCCTTCTTCCCTCAGCATTTTACTCAGAGCAGGGTGACAAAACTTATTCAGAGCTCGGGTTAATGCTTTATTATGAAATATTAAAAGTACAAATTATTGCCAGCTGGGGCATATGCTGTGGACTCTTGTTAGAAGGCTTGTTCGCATTGTGCTGGAAAAGGGTCAGAACAAGGAAAAGGGCCTGCACAAAAGGGAGAAGAGTTAGTGGGATATTTGGCTCGTGGCTGTGCGTGCGGGTGTTAAACCTGTTAGAGCAGCCTCCTGCAGTCAGAAAGGAATTGTCCTGATGTAACTGAGTGAGCAGCACCTGGACCTGTGCTTCCTTTAGAAACAACACAGGCCTTCTGGTGTATCCTGCTCTTTTTTTTTTTTTTTTTTTTTTTAATAGTGGCATTTCAGCTTTCAGGTTGGTCAGCCTAGAAATCAATAAAGGTGGTTGCCTTTGAATAGGTGCTTTACACAAAAGAAGTAGTTGGTGGGTGGAGACTGTTTATTCAGAGTGATTCAACTAAGTCAGGCTAAGAGAATCTAAATACCTCTTTAAAGATGGAGAAAAAGGCAGCTGTTCTAACAACAGGATTCACCTGCAGAGTCCCAGTCATCCACAGAGGTGCTAACGCAAGGGAAAAGAAAAGCTGTCAAAATCCCCCACGGGCGTTGTTAGGCTCCTGAGTTAAAATAGGTGTTTCAAGGACCATTAGAGAGGGAGGCCTTTCAGGCCTTGATTACCTCCCCCATCTCCTTTGCATCTTCCTCCCCATCTTCCCGTGGAAACATGTGGAATGCAACTTTCAAATTCCACTGTTTTCCTGCACCTAACCTTCCTGAACAAAAATGGTTTGTGTTTAATCTTATTTAATTATTTACTTATTTGATCTCAGGATTTTGAGAGGTCCTTTTCCTTTTGATGAAGACATTCGCTCATCCTTGTGTCTGAAGTTTCTTTGAAGATCCATTTCCATGAGAGATGTTATTTGTGTAGAGCTCTCAAAAAGTGTGGGAGAGCTGCTAGCACACAGTGGCCAAGTGACTTCCCAGTATCATTTCTATCAGCTTTGAAAACTGAATTTTGACTTTTACGTCACTCCAGGTAAAAAGTACATTAAGTATCTTAGACATTTTCTATGCTGATGTGCCCGAGTGACTTGCCAATTCGATTCTAAAACCTAAGTGTATTCTGTGGTTAATAGCAGAAGTGCCAGCCTCTGATACATGTAAGATTTCTCCACTTGTCATCTCCTGGTGGATATTTTAACAGATGTTAGGATGTGTTTTCTTGAAACAGCACAAACGTACTTGTCGGTGTTTTAGGAATGAGTGGCCTGCATCATCTGTCCTTTGAAAATGGAGGATGATCAGCTGCTGACAAACCTTTTTTTAGTTAATTAAGGTATGTGCTGCTTCTGTGAAGATGAGAGAAGGAAAATGTTCACGTTGAAGTGTAGCTGGCCTTTGCTTTTATCGCGTTTGATTAGTTGGCTTTAACTGGAGCTGTTGTTACTCCTGTTTTGTATGGCAGGTGATGTCAGTGTTCAGGTGTATCAGTACCTGGGAGTGCTTTGCTCAGAGCACTTGCATCACAGCAGTAAATTCCATTCCCATGTTCAGGCCACACTCCTTCACACTGCTAACATTACAGCTTGGAAAAGGGAGAACAACTTTGGGATTTTGCACCAATAAACAGCAGTACTTCCTTGTATTTCCTTTAGGGAGCAACATCACTTAATTTGGACCACTCACATCTTTGGGTAGGGGTAAGAGCCTCGTTTAGGTTCCTCTTTTTGTTACAAAGAATGCATTTCCTTCGTTAAATTAAGTTCATTATGTCTCATTGCTTTTAGTGTTTTGAGAACATGAGGAGCAGCCAAGACATGAATACCTGTGTGCTGTTCATTTGTGTGTGCGTTTTTTCCTATGTTGATGCATCTACCTGTGTATCGAGGACAACAGGTGGCTGTGGTCTCTTGTGCATGTGCTTGCCTGCTTTGTCCCCTCCTTCTCCCAAAAACCCTTAAGGTATCCTGAATTGGTGTTCATTTGGATAACTTGCAGCACAACTCTCATATTTTGCTGTCTGTACATCTTGATGCTTCTGGATAGAAGGAAGGAAAGCTGTAGGAGGAGGCTTGCTTTTGAAGCGAGACACTGAAGGTCCAGGAAGTCGAAGTGCATGCCATAGAAGCCAGTTGTGGAAGAGATGTAGCTGGGTTACTAAGGGCTTCCATTCGTGAGGTTTGACTGTTATTTTCCAGGGGAAGAAGTATGAGTGCAATGACAAGTGCTTCTCTAGAGAGAATTATGCCCTGTATTTGGTTGATCTGGAGGGTATATTTCTTTTGGTTAATTTTCTAACAGCTGTAGGTATCATTTGTTGTTCTTCCTTATCAGATGGTCCAGCCAGGTGTCGCGTAGTGACAGAGCACTGGAACAGGCTGTCCAGAGAAGTGGTGGAGTCTCTGTCTCTGGAGACATTCCAAACCTGCCTGGATGCCATCCTGTGCGACCTGCTCTAGGTGACCCTGCTCTGGCAGGGGGGTTGGACTAGATGATCTCCGGAGGTCTCTTCCAATCCCCACCATTCTGTGATTGTGTGATTTTACTACGTTTCCAAGTAAGGTTCAAAACTGTGGTCCTTGGCAGCTTCTGGAACAAGTCTTGGAGCAACTTCCAGCTTTTACATCAGATAGGTGGCTTTTCTGCTTGGTCAGACCTCCTTTCTGTCAGTCTTTGAACTGTCAGGAGCCTGACTGTCCATGTTGCAAAAGGGTAAAGAGAGCTGTATCACAGTGCTGCTATTTCCCTGGTGTTGGAAACTGTGCTTTTCTTTTAATAGTGATGAATTTATTTCGTTATCAGTGCTACCTACACATTGTGGGAGAAATCTTCTCCATCCTCTGTCTCCATTCCTCCTTTTTGGGAAATGACAGTGTCTTTTTGCTGAGCGCGAAGTGGCTACCACATCTGACCTAACCAGAGGGTGAATTTCTGGGGGTAGGTGAAATGATCCATACCTCAGAGTGGATGCCTGTTACCTTGGGAGGAAGCCATGCAGGAAGGAGGCGGTGGATTCTGTAAACTCTGCAGCCCTGCTAACTGCAGTTCAAACAGTTCCCAATCTTTACTTGCAAAGTGTGTGGAACTTGTAAGCTCTTTAAATCTAGTGACTGAGGATTTTCCATGGTTCCCTTTTCCCTTGAGAAAGGAAAAAAGATAGAAATAAAAGGTGAGATTACTCATTTTACATGCTTAAAAGTCAGCAAATGAAAGTTAAGGTGTTCGTGGAGCAGTTAAGTGGGCCAAGCTGAACACAGATCGTGCCCCGTTACGGCTGCTGTTATGTGTTTAATAAATCAATAGATGTGTAAATAGTATGTAGAAGTGGAAAATGTGGCTTCATTCTAATCAACAGCAAAATTCTTTCAGGCTTCACTGGACTAAGATTTTATGTGGGGTATATACAGCTGAAAGCTCTTGAGCATTCGTGGCATGAAAGACGCCAGGAAACTTTAAAAAACTGAAACACTAATAGTGTCTCTGTATTTTTCTGGTGCTTGAAATTTGTACAGGTGTAGTTACAAAGTCAATGCATCTGTTTGAGGAGCTTCTTTGATGAAAAGAAAACTGAATTTGCGACATAATAGCGTATTTTGACTAAATTCTCTTCCATTCTGGTTTTGGGCATCACTGAAACAAGTGTGGCCATTGCTTTATCCCTTTTCTAAATCCTAGAGGCTGTGCTCTAACTTTCTTGACTGTATTTGCTCTGGTGAGTGGGAGGAGGACTTGTCCTTCCCAGGCCTGTCCTTCCCTACAGGAAAAGGAGAATGTAGAAAATTCTCCCTGAGGATGGATCTGGGGCAGAGACGGCCCCTGCGTGTGTTTGGGGCCAGAGTTTTTATTTACACCATTGCGTAACTCTTAATCTCCATAGGAAAAGATGTGGGTTAGTAGATTTGCAACGCCACAGACTTGCATGTGGCTGTGATCTGCCTGGTAGCTGACGTGTGCTAGTATTGCATAGTAGATGTACTGATGCCTGCCTGGGGTCGTCCTGGAGTATTGGGTGACCCTGTGCAGAAGGATCTGCTGTTGCCTGACTTTTGACCTCGCGCATTGGCAGCCTCTCTCGTGCCTGCGCTGCCTGAATCGTCCGACTTGCAGTAAATGTTTCCGTTTGTGTGCTCACTGGCTTTTCAAAACGATTGCTAAAAAGTATTTGGGCCAAAAATAACTTACACTGGACAAGAAGATGCCAGCAGCATGTGCAAATTGCACACTGTAGTTACTGTCCCAGCTAGGGATTCAAACGGAGCTGCACAACCCAGTAGCACAGATGTGGATTAGGAAAAGTCCAGACTGCTGATTTAAAAATTTCCAATATTTCTGGTAATGGATGTTTATAAGAACTGCCTAGTCCAGAGACCCAGGAAATGAGCTGCTGGTGGTCTTTGTTTAATTCCCAGTATACAGATGCCAAGTGTTATGCTTTGATTTCCTACACTGTAAACTCTGCGGGGCAGGGATCAGCATTCAATTACCGAGTTTTGAAAAGCCACCTAACACATTGTGGAACTGACCTGCTCGGCACTACCTCAGTATAAATGTTTAATTGTAACTATCTTCTTACTCCGCAGTGGAGCCTTTCCAGGTATCAAGGTTGAGGCATGCTGGGAACCTGCACTGCTGCTGCTGAGGTGTCTGCATATAAACCGAGAGCTTTGGTTGCAAGGCAGAATTTGGGCAGCTCTCATAAATGCCTGGTTTGCACATGAGGGACAAAGATTCTCTGTTTTCTTTTTTCCTAGGTGCAAGTACATACACATGTTAGGGGTCTGCATCTTGTTGTTTGGTTTAGAAGCAGATACACTCCTAGCTTTAATACATGTTTTAAAGCATCACAGTCGGATCATGTCCCTCTCTCTCCCTTTTGCTTTAGGTCTGTATGTAAAAATGACAAATGTCAAGGTTCTGAAACTGAGAAATTAGAAGAAGAAACTGCGAATAGAAAGATGTCACCCCCTCAATACATCACCTTCCCAAGGCTGAAATGAAGTGCAATTGCTGGCTCTTGCCGTTCACAAAGTAATCTAATTCTCTTGCCTTGAGTGACTTGCATTGTAGCTTTAAACTGAATTCTTAAATGATCCCAACAATGATGTATGTCTCATTTGTTATGTTTATACAACATGAAAGCATATGGAGTAATGGAAACATCTAGAAATTAGACCTCCAGAGAAGACTCCCATTTTAATCAGGTTACTTGGATTAAACCAACCCAAATTTAAAACATGTGGTCTCACGTACTAAACTAGTTGCCTTTTCAGCACTTCGGGGGTCCGTCTGGGAGTTTATCGGTGTGTTGGCGTAGTCTGTTCTGCCAGCTTTGTAGGAGCAGTTTAGTGTTACTAAGGTTGGAATAAGCTGATGTCAGATTTTTGTCCATGGTGCATAGCAAGTAGAGGTCAAACACTTGTACAGCCGGTGATACTATGACTTGTTAAGAATGTACGCAGCAGGTCGCTTTTCAAAACATCTTTTGAAAAGCAGCCTGTGAGAGCAGTGCCATGTAGAAGAGACATGCATCTTCCTCTGGCATCAGCAAATGGATGCATCCTATCACACTGGATTGCTGAGCATGTTTAGTCATGTTTCTGTAATAAGCTCTGGGAACAGGAATGGGTTCTGCCCTGCTGCGCTTTGGGAAGATTTGAATGAATTTGACTGGTTTGTTCCAGGGAAACTCCTGTTTGTATCTCCTGCTTTTGTGCTGGGTACAGAGAAGGAAGGAGCCGAGTTTGTTTCTTGGCTGAAGGGGAGTTTCTTTGCAGTTTAGGATTGCTAACATTACTGTACTTATTATTCCTTAGAAGAGGTAAAATTTTTAAAATCCTAAGTGACTCCTAGAATCCTCAGTGTTTCTGGCACTGACAGTGTACAGATATACGTGGTTTTGAGCCTCCTCTTTGCCCAGATAAACTGAGTATTAGGGACCCTTCTCTTGCTTCCAGCTGTAGCCTTCAGGCATCCCTATTTCTCCTGCCCTGGTGAATCATCCTACAACATACGCAGATGTAAATTTTAAATGTACTGTGATAGAGGTTACCGTCTTTATCCTTTTTATTTTTTGTCTTAACACAGCTTAGCCTGATGGCTCTCAGGGTATTTTTTTAAATATGCTGCTCTGTGTGTGTATGTCGGAGGCGAGTCTAGATCACGCCAAGCACTGATCCTGCAGACACTTTAAACACAGATATAATTCTACTTAAGTAGGTTGTTCCATTTAAGTCAAAATACTGGCATGGGCGAAGTTAGGGGAAGTGTTTCAGGGATGGGGCCTGCATTTAACTTTCAGAAAAAGTATTCCTGACACAAGCCAGAATCTTTAACCCGTGTGAGCTGGCAGCTCCAAACTCGTCTCGCTGACTTCAGTTTCTGACCTACTGTAGAAGGTATTGCTCAGCCTGAGGAAGTGTCGCAGGTCTTGTGGCCTGAAAAGAGCTGGCTTGGAAGCGAGACGGCAAGAAACGTGGCCGTGAACCCAATCTGTGGTGTCGGCAAGAGTTAAATGAAAGCACTCCAGCAGCTCATGTGCTCTCTGTGTGTGCATACTTTCCTAATCTTGACATGGGGTCTGAGCTGCAGGCTCCGAGGACGTATGTGAAGTTGGCTTGGCTGTCACCTTTTCACTCCTCGCATCTGGCTGCGGCTCAGCACGGGGACGCTCCCCATTGCTGGGATTACCGGCTGCTGATAGCCAGCTGCCTAAAACCTGCCCCCGTGGGGCTGGCTGCACTGGAGGGTGTCCTGGCATGCCTCGCCTGCCCTGGCGCTGCATCCTGCCCTTGCGGGGAGCAGTAAAGGGAAGCAAAAGTGTTGTGGTGGCCCCTTTCCTGTGTCTGGAAGATGTCTTGCACCCACCTTGCACTCTCAGGTTGGTCTGGGTGAGCTTTCTGCTGCTCTGCTATCATCATTTGGCTGGAGAACAGCTGCCTCTGAGGATGGGTCTGCTTTAAAAAGGGAACAGCTGTAGGGAGTGCGGCCCACGGGCTTGTCTCCGATGCTGGCAGGCTGTCCCTGCACGTGGGGAGAGGGAGGACAGAGCACGTGTTTTTCTCCTTTAGGTGACAAAGTCCTAAGGGCAACTTGGGCCTTGGCTGTCCAGGCCGAAAAACTGCACTTCCTTCAACCCACAGCACCCTGTCAAAAATTGCTGAGCATTTCTGACGAGAGGCTGGAAATGAAAGCTGCCTCTTTTTTTCTTTTATTTTTCGGTTAGGTTTCCTTGGAAAGGCTGCCAGTGGCCACCTCGCCCCACCCTGCAGACGTGTGGGCGGGAGTGGGGGTAGCCGGCAGGAGGGAACATCACCAAAAAGGCAGAGCGACTTGGCTCTTGGCCACACACAGGAGCAGGAACAGCTGCCTAGATGGCCCCCGGAGCCTCACTGATGTCAGCATAACCGGAGCTCCTTAAAACGCGACACCGTGTGTGGGGGGCAAGGGGGAGCAGGGCTGGAGCAGGTTTGGGGGGGGTAAGCAGTACATAAAACAACCTCTGTGATTATTCCCTCCCCTTCAAAACAGACCTCTGCTTTCTGTAGGAATGGGAAGGGTTTGGATGAGTGGGTGAGAGTTACGAGAAATTTGTAAAAGTAGAGCAAGTTACTGAAAGCAAGGAGCAGAAAGAATAGGCGTTGTAAAATCTGTGTGTGTCTGTTTGCTTATATTTTTTTCCTTTTAAGAGAAGTGTGGCTAGGAACAGTTCGACACTGTTGGATAAATCTGTCAGTGCTGTTCCCTTCTCTCTCTCCTATGTTGTCTCTGAGAACCTGTCACACTGTGACAGCTCATACTGTCAAACATCATACTGTGTTTGAAAAGTATCTGGCTTGCCTTGGGATGCTGTATGAGATACGCAGGATGTGGCATCCTGCAGGGAGCGTGTTGTGTGTGCTCGCTTGGCCTCCTGCGCTTGCTCGAGCAGAGGAAGGGAATGCACATCAAAAGAACACAGTTGTTCGCAGCTCCCTTCCACACCCCTGTGTTGTTCCAGAGAGGTGGCACTTTGTGTTACCCATGAGGTTTACTGAAGCTGTCTTTCCTCATGTATTGATACCAAGAGTGTCACTGATGGTGAGAGCCTCTGCGTGGTTAAGGGTGGTGGGGTTATCTGTCTGACTGCTGTGACGTGGGATGCAAAGTGCAAAATTATACCTGTAATAGGTACTGAACTGAGTGAATACAAGTTCCTCTCGGGCCTGAGATGACTTCTTCCAATTTAATAGCTCATAAAGTAGTGTCTGAAAGTCGCAAGAGAACCTGATGTGTAGCTGGAAGTGCTGAGGGAAGAGCATACCAGCTTTTCCAGAACTGTGCAGCTCAATCACAGAACGAGGTAGGACTGGACATGAAACTGGATTCCAGGGTGACGTGGTGATTGCAGCCTCTGCAGGCTTTGCTTCTTCCCACAGCTGGGGAGTTGATTTTCCCAGTAGGCCTGTGCCAGCATAGTCCTGCTGCTAGTCTTGTGGTGTTACCCCAACACAGGAGTCGTGCTTGAATTGCTTGCAAGTGGTATGCAGTGCACAAATCTAGGTGACAGGGGTAAGGCAGCCTATCTGGGCATGTTGCAAAGCTGAATTTGCAAAATGCTGTCTCCATCAAGGCCAATGTAATAATAAGTTGTAGAGATTCCGTCTTGAAAAACAAACAGCATAACATAGGCGTTGAGGGAGGAGGGTGTTGTGCTCCTTTATAAGGCTCTTGCTTTTTGTTAGCTCAGGTTAACTTTATGAGTCAGCTTAACATTTCCTATATTGTTCCAGAATTCTTGTAGTAATTTGCAAAAATGACACAGGGTCACAGCAGCTGTATGAGACTGAGTAAACATCTATTCATGTTCTTTTCAATTGGGACAGTGGCATGAAGAATTTATTTACTGAAGGTCACAGAGGGAGACAGTAACAGAGGCAGAAAAAGAGCCCAAATGCTCTAAATCCAGTCTTGTGTCTTCACCATTAGATCACGCTTCCTGTCTAGGCAGATGAACCCACATAAAGACCTTGGTTCACAAACAGATGACATTCAAGTGCTACCAGCTTTGTAAAATGCAGCTAGTGCTAATAGATTTGCTCTGACTTTCATCTTGAGTGTCTGGTGGAACACCTGTAAGTATTTACATTTTAACATGAGCTTTTGTGCTTGTGAAAGCAGACAGTTTGACAGCAATGACCTTTCGCACAAAAGCCTGAATAAGTGATGAACTTCCAACAAATCCATGACCTGAACTCTGCTGGATGCATATTGAAGGCGACAAGTTAATATGGCCTGTGGCAGCACCAAGAAGAGGCCTGGCTCTGTGCTGGACTCTTCTGCTGGAGGTGGTCTGTAAACGTGCCTCTGACCACCACGCCTGTGCAAAGGCCTGGGAGTGTGCTTGGTCTCCCTGCCTAGGTGAAGGCCTCAGCAAATGTTTGCTGCAGAAATGCTGTCAGTTTTTCTGGAGGTTTCTCTTCCTGATGCTGTTTCTCTTCTTGATGCTCTGCTCTGTCTCTGGGTGAAGGGCTTGATCTGTGTAGCAGAGAAGGCAGAAGGGTGGATGTGTCTCTTCTCTCCCAGGTGCTGCACTTCAGGGTTCGCTGTGCTTAAATTGGAGTGGTAGTTAAAACTTCAATTATGGGCAGCTCTGGAGCTGAACACATCTCTGCTGCAAGTGTGGTAACCTCTGGCTGTCAGACAGGGAAGACAGCCCTGGTACGGTAACCTCTGAAATCACCCTGACCTGAATCACACTGAAGCTGTGGCTCCAGTGACGTTTCCTCAGGACTGCCCTGTCCTGGAATGAGCAGTTCCTGGTACCTGCTTCTCCCGTGAAACTTGGGTTCAGGCCGGGGAATGCCTCTTTAAGCTGACAGAAATGCCTCTGGATCTGTGGTGGAAGGTTTTTAAGTCCCATGGAATAAGTTGTGCTGCATTTTTCACCTGCACAACTGAAAACTAGAGGGAGTCCTACTTGTGTCTAATACCAGCTCAGACGAAAAGCCCATTTAGCCCAGGATGCTGATGCATGTGGATTTGTCAAAACAGAATATGGCAAAAGGGCACTGATGCTCTCCTGGTGTAGTCTACCAGCAACATACAGCTTCTGGAATCTCTTGAGCCAAAGAGTTTTTATATAGGTTCAGTATTTAGGTTCAACAGTCCTTTGTCCTGAGCTTGTTCAGCAGCTTCTTGAACCTGTACAGACACTTGGCATGTTGTGGTGGTGAGTTTTGCAGTTTAACTACATGCTCTTTTGGAGGGGAGGTGAAAAAACAACTTTATAAACTTGCCATTTGGTGCTTCCGCTTGATACCATATAGAACTTGTACTACGGGAAATAGTGAGTAATCATTCACTACCAGTCTTCTCCATGCCTTTCAAGATTTTGTGTACCTCTGCTGTATCACCTTCCTGATATCACCTCCCAGGCTGGAGTCCCAATCTGAGTATTGATTATTATGCAGAAGTTGTTCCCTGCTTTTGATTACGTTGTTCACCAACACTTGTTAAAGCTTCAGTTTGCCTTGTTAACATCTATCACCGGCACATGCCAGAAGTACTTTATTTGCCTACATATTTATTGCTGTAAGACATATACTTGGATAGGCTTAAAGATTTCCAGGTGCTGCCAGGATTCTCTTCTTCAACAGGTTTTTTTGGGAACCTTTCTCGATACTGGCAGGTTACAGGCAGAAGATGCTGATTGGTGAGGGTGTTTGCAGGTGTGGCACAGTTACTTCCATCCGGATTGCTTGAGAACTGCTTGTTTAAATGGTGCTTTGCTCTGTCTTCCTTCCCAAATACACTACTGGTTTCTAAGAGCAGTGTACCTGTATCCTTCCAATTAATATTTTTTCCCCCCCTACAGATGGCAGCCTGAAGCATGCCCTGTGTATTGAAAACCTTAGTGAATGCAACTTTCCCAGAGGCAAGGGACATTGGTCCTTGCCAGCTCTGGGGGTATTTCTTTGAGCTCCACTCAAACCAAGTGATACTCCCCGTATAGAAGTTTGCCTGCTTTCCAATGCTAGCCTGCTTATTTGGGATGATGGCTAGGATTCACCTATCTGTTTGATCTCAGCAGGTATCAGAGGAATTGTTTTGAGCTCTCTGAAGTAAAATGCTTATTGATGTAAGTCTACTATGTTCCCATCCCCTTTTTTTGGTAGTCTGCCAACCCACTTGTCCACTTCTAGGACTGCTCCATGTTGGTGGACTTGGAGATTTTAATTTTTGCTAGCAAAAGAATTTTGTTTCAGTACTAACCATACCCCTGGTATTTACTTACGTTAGATCACTCCCAGGGTGCTTTACAAGTCGTTGCTGAAGTGGGGAGTGAGAAAGGAGAGGTTTACATCAGGTCATGCTAACCCCTTTCTTTCTCTGTGTAAAGTGCTGCACATTCTTCAGTACTGACATAGCCTAAAAAGGAACCTTGGCTTTTAAAGCCCTACCTTAACCTGCCTACCAAATGATGCATGCTGTTTGATTTGTGTTCAGCTGATGAAAAACTTTATTCCAACTTGCCAGAACTGGGAACTTAGTTGTGAGTGATATGAAGGGTGACACCAGTGATTTCAAACCTTTTGGTAAAGGAAGCCTTTCACAGTGAGGCTAAACCTCAACTTTATTGAGGTTACTTATTCCCTTTATTAAGCCCCTCAGGACTGATGAAATACAGTGGCCTTGGGAGAAACAAGCCCTGTTCATCACGTAGTACTGATTTATAAAGATAATCTTTGAATGTTGCTGTGTATAAAACCTTTCTAATAAGCTGTTCAGCGCTTACTGCTGTACTCTGTGGGCTCTGTGAATTATATCATGATTGGAGAAAGGAGGCAATGGCTGTCCTTTTACACTATTAAGTTGTGGTTGTAGTTCTGACTGTTGAATCCGGAGCTCATCTTATATTGCTCTGCTGCTGCTCTACGCATTTAGTATCCCAAATTTAAATTTAGTATCCTAAAGGCCACGGGAGGGCCAAGGAATGGAGCCCTAGCATGGCATACGCTTTGCAGGTGTCTTGCTGCTCTTGGGTGTTAGATCAGGAAAACCTAAAAGCTGACATAAAGTCATTGTGTATGCGTAAGCAGGAGGGTGTGCTTATGTTGTTTTAATTAGAAGTATTTCCTTAACTATCTTTTTTTCTTAGTGTGCATATCCTAAATATTAAAGGTCTTAAATATCTTAAAAGTATGCCCTAAAGTGGTAGGCCAGGAAGCTGCTGAGGACTTTTCTGTATTTGTCCCTCTGTCTTCTGGAAATTCAGTTTTATCTGGATCAATTCTCTAGTTGGTCTTGCTGTGCAGCTGATCTAGCTGTGCTGGCACAAGGTAGCAGTGAAGACATAGCAAAGGAGAACAGGACTTCTGATTGCAATGCAGATAGGAAAAAAGCTCATGCAACCATCATTATGCATACTGATGCTCAAACCATCAAAACCATTATGTCCTTGTAGTGAAGCAGGGGCCAAGAGGAAAAGTGGAAGAAACAAGCGGGATGTCTTTCTGCCAGTTTATCTTTGCAGGGGCCTCAAATCAACCTTGGGTGAAACAAGAGGTGTCGCTTGCTTAGGATGGATCCTGGAATCCATGCAGCAGTGTTGCTGAGTTGATTAATTTCTGCACGCAGAGCCTAATCCAAGCTCTGCTCCATGGGTGGGGGATCATTAACAATGTCTGTTGTATCTATCCTTGCATATAGGAATTACATCTGCTGTGTTGTTGGGCTTAGAATCTTTGCCAGTTTGGAGTTGCGATATTAAAAAAACAGGACAACCTTTCTGAAGATGCTTAATTTTTAACTTGTATATTCTTATCTGCATTCTGGCTTCCAGCTTTGTTGAAGGTCAGAGCGAGCATCCACTCCATGGCTACTACCAGTTCATGGGTATCTTTGTACCATGATGCCAGTAACTACCGAAAGAGTGGAAGGTTTATGTTGATAGAGTCACTTTCCTCCGCCCTCTGTTTTGCTTTGCCCACTTGCCCATGTCTTTCAGGTACATACTGGTGTTTGCCTTCAACGGTTGTATTTAACACCACTTGTATTTAACGCTTTCCTCTCCCACACTTCAAGGCAAGTATTCTTCCAGGTATGCAACTACAATCAATGCAAAGGGAAAAATCTCAATGGAGATCTGTGCGTGATGTTTGTTATCTCTTTGAAGCTGCCTTGTTCTTAAGAGTCTTTTGATATTTAGGTATTTCCTCTCAACTTTCCCCTTTCTGGTGTGTCTTTGCCTGGATAACTTAAAAAATTCATAATGATGTTGAGTTAGTGACTTCAGAACGGTTTCCTTCGTGACCTAAATGTGTGTTTGACATCATAGGATGAAGAAGCAGTTTATAATCTACAGCAAAACCATCTTAAGGAGGTTTTTCATCATTTGTTTACCCCCTGACCTCTAGCAGTTCATTCCTGTTGTTGTACTGTAACTCACCTCCTCTTCAGAGATGCTGATAAAAGGGTTTATGGGGTGTCTCTGTAAGCCTTATCTCTAAAACGATCTGCGTGGCCAGTCCTCTTTTATTTTTGCTGTCTTTCAGCAGTCATACCTCACCAAATTTTGTTTTGATCACTAAAAGAGAAGAAAACCTTAGGTTTCCCCCGGCATGGGAATGAGAAGCTGGAGGAAGGGGAAGAGCTTCTGGAGAGGTGTTGACCCTCAGTGCAAGTGGCACAAGCCTACACACTGTTTACATCGGAGGCTTGATGAGAGTTTCAGCTGTGAAGACAGTCTCATCTTCCCACCTTACCACACATTCACTGTCTGCTCTCCTGATGCAAATCTCTTTTTTGCATTAGCTGTGCAAAAATTCTGTTGCTTCTGTAAATCGGGTCTCCTTTAGGTGTTCTTTCTGCTCCCAAATTAATTTCCATCTTAAGAGTATCTTTCTTAATTACGCTTGATATTGTGTAAGGTGATCGTGTTTCATCATGTAAGATTGTGGTCCAGGTTTTGTTCTGGCTGAACTGGTACAAATCTGTTGCAACTTTGCCAGTGTTGGTGCAGTGTCTTTTGTGGAAGAAGTCAGTTTATGTAGCCAGGAGCAGAGTATCAATCACTGCACAGAGATACCAGCTTGAAGAAAACAATAGTGAAGACTGATGGAGGTTTTATTGGAATGCCCAGACTTCTGTTACAGGACACAGAACTAAACGTATGCTAAAGGCTGAGTAACTGCAACAGCACGTTTCCTAGAAAATTGTCTTGTTGCAAATGAACATGGGCTGTGAAAGGGCTTGTTGGCATCTGCACACTTGATGATACAGGCTCTATCAGCAGTTATCATCAGTTACAATACTTGTTTTTAGATGTCTGAAGTTATTTTTTTATAACTGTTTGGGGGAGTAGCATGTAAAACAGGGCAGCATGTAGAAATCTAAAACTCCAGCCAAAAGACACCTCCTTTTTGTGTCCACGTGTTGCAGCTGTCTATCTCTTGGCAGCAGGCAGCCTGTGTAGAATGTGAGGTTTTAGCACTGAAGCATGGAAGAATGAATTAAGGAGTTATGAACTTAAAACATTCTTCTTGCCTAGGGAATTTCAGTCCTCACCATTGCCTAGTTATTTGGAGACTATTTGTAGGGTTGTTTGTTTTTTTTCTTTCAGTAACTTCTTATATGCATGATAGGATAGACTGAGACAGGTCACTAGCTGTTCCATTTTCTCAGTTACTGTACAGTTTAGGAATCAGATGAGTTGGAGTCAGTTGCACGGATACCCAGCTGGGAGGAAATACAAAAAAGAGCATGCGTGTATTTTTTTTATGGGGAGGAGGGAAGGAAAGGGGAGGTTTCAGTTTTGTACCATGAAATAGACTTTGTATAAGTGAAATAAATAACCTTTGTTTCAGAGGTGCCAGCACAGGTTCTATGATTTTGTTTTGGGACATGTTGTTTCTGCGTAAACTGTGGATAAAATCATAACACCTAGGGCATAGTTA
The DNA here is from genome assembly GCA_028020825.1 of Podargus strigoides. Classification (NCBI taxonomy): domain Eukaryota; kingdom Metazoa; phylum Chordata; class Aves; order Caprimulgiformes; family Podargidae; genus Podargus; species Podargus strigoides. Next base: position 85,902,885 of record CM051620.1, on the reverse strand, counting down.
AACCACCTAATCTCCCCTTGTTGCACCTGGGAGGGCAGAGGATTTTGCAAAATGAGCCAGCATAGCAGCTTTCCTCCGACAACTCGACACTATGAATATTTGTGTTTTGGAGTAAGCAGATGCACACTTTTGTACCATGCAGGCAAACTGATGAGGGAAAGGTGTAATAACACATTGTGAGGCTTTCCATTAAAAGCTGTTTTTTAAAAAATGCATCGTGTGTTCAGTTACGCAGGTGGTGTCAGAGTGGAGGGTGGAGGTCGTTACCCCAAACTGATTTCTCAGAACACCGTCTGCTTTGCATACTAAATCCTTGCCTGTTGCCCAGGCTTTTCATGATTCCAGCCTGGTCTGGGATATGGTTTTCCTTTCAGCTGAGACAGCTGTGCTGTTGTAGGTGTTGCATCTGGACTGGGCAGGAGCAGAGAGTTGGCACGGGCAGTTCCGTGCACTGGTATTGCTGCTGTGCTGGCGAGGGCTGGGCTTCTCCAACTGGAAAAGGTATGGTTAAAGTTGTTCAGCTTTTGTGTGCGTGGATGAAGCCTGACTTTTCGCTCCATAAAGAAGGCTGATTCTTTCTGAAACACGTGTAAGTTTTAGTGTGCAAAGGCTGTGCGGTGCTTTAGCAGGTTTCAGCTTTTTTTGTTGTTGTTGTTGTTCATAACTTCTGCATGGCTTTTAAGCCCTTGCTCTTTGGAAGGCTGGTGTTTAAAGGAGTGGAAATCATCCCGGGGAGAGGAAAAGGACAAGCTAACCTTGGCACCTGGGGCCTGGCTATTATGCTGCACTTCCTCTGCGGGGCGGCGCGGGGCGCGGGGCTGGCCGGAGTGATGTTCTCACAGCAAATGGAGGAAGTTGCTCTAGCAGAAGCAGTGCTTCTGGATCTCCTCTTGCCTGGGGGATGGGGCAGGGTGGTGAAAGAGGGTTACACAAAACACCGGGGGGGTGGGAAGAAAGAAGAACCCTAATCCCTCAGCTGTGTGCAAAACTTTATGGAAAACTGAATACTTCAGGGAGGCCAGGAGGGGTTGGGGAGCAGAGATTGTTTCCTCGGCTGCTGCTGGCAGTGGGGAAGGTACCACTGGAAGGAGACCGGGAAGGATGGAGGGGGGTGGCCGCTCCTCTCCCTGGTTGCTGACTAAACAGTTATGTCAGCTGGCAGTCGGCGCGGCCTGGGGATTTGCGATATAGCTCCTGGAGGGCGGGGGTGGCTGCGCGGGGGGAAGGGAGGGGAAGAGCTGGCCCTGCCGCAGCAACCGCTGCTCCTGCCTCTCCATCGCTCTCGGGACAGGGCAGCATGGCCGCGGGTGTGCTGGGCCGCCGCGTGACCCTGGGGAAGTTCTTGCGGTGATGCCCAAGCGAAGGGGACGCGCACGCATCCGCCATCCTTGTTTGTTTAACCATAGGCATGGTGCCTCGAATAGCAACCCCAGCCCGCTGGAAGGCTCTCCTGTGCGGGAGAGCATTCCCGTCTGACTGGTACCCGTGCCTTCCTCTCCCGCTGAGTCAGGGCCCTCCGGAGCACGCGCCTCTGCCAAAACAGTCAGAGCCTGTTGCTGGGGCGTGAGGAGCGTGCTCCCGTCTGAAGTTGGTGCTGCTTGCAGGTGCTCGGGGAGAGGGCAGCCCGACGGGGCAGAACGGCGTATTTGTCCCTCTGCCGGGCTCTGGCCGGAGCTCACAGTGATGGTGCGAAGTGCAGGGGCAGCAGCGGCAGCAAGGCTTGGCCAACACACTGCCTGCTGCTCTGCCACAGGTAGAGACTTCCCCATCGAAGCACAGCCCGGCGCTGTTAGAAAGTAGACAGTGAATTCTGGCTGCTGTTCAAGTTTAATGTTTCCTTTCTTGGCCTTGAAGGCAGATGGAGCCCAGGGTAGCCCTTACACAGAGCAGGAGGTATTTATAATGATTCTTTCAGGTCGGTAATGTTCAAATCCCATTTTTCTGGTCTTCTTGTTTTGTTTTCCATAAATCACTTGCTGTAAAGTTGGAATAGCCTTGGAACAGCTGCAGCTTTTCACCCATGTGCTTCCCTCCCCTGCACTCCCCATTAGGAATAAGTGAAGGATGGGTTGCATGTGAATCACCTCTATACCTATTTCACTTCTCCTGTCCCAGCAGTGAAAGACAGAGAAGGACCCTGTCCTGACAGGCAAAAAGGGCGTGTGTCTCAATTGTTTGAGGTCAACTGAGTTAGCTGAACCCAATTAAAAAAAAAAAAAGCTCTCTTAATGCTCTTTAAGGTGCAGCCCACTGTGTCCGAAGCAATGTTTGTTGCTATGCAAGACCAGTTAATGTGTTAACCTGCATCTTAATGAACAGTAGGATAGATTTTTAGTAAGGTTAATCTTACTCAACCGAACTACCATGGTTGTAGTCGTGAGTGAACCTGTGTGGCCCACATGGGCAAGCTTGCTGAAGGCTTTACTTAGCAGGACAGTCAGTGTTTCTAATGGTCTAATTAATATGATTTGCCTTTTTTGTTTGTTTTGTGTTCTTTTTTTTTTTTTTTCCCCCAAAGCTGAGTGCACTATTGAAGATGATTGAAGGCTGCAGGAAAATGTTTATGTTGTGATGTGGAAATGTACAGCTCTCGCCCAGGAGTTGCTTAGTTGTACCTTTGTGCAGCTCTCGTCACCTCAGTGCAGTACTCAGCTGGGTGTGTTGTGCCTGGCACTCTTTTGCACCACACCTGGATGCTCTTTCATGCACGAGTCAAATGGTAACGTGATTTTGTAGGGCCTCACAGTCCTTTGCCAAGCAGCCTTACAGATGAGCTGGGCAGCTGGACTTCTGTCAGTTTGTTCTCAACGATGTATGTGTCTGCCAGCCAGTGTGGGACGGTTAGAGAGCACCGAAGTATCTGAGTGGTACCTCTGTTCTGTTTTAAATGCTCCACTTGCAACCAGCCACAAGAGCGAGCACCTTCTGAGAGGGTGTTAAGATTGATAAAGCCTGAACCTTGAAATATCTAGGGTTTTTTTTCCCCTGCTTGTTGTAGGTAAAAAGGCTTTTTTGGTGGCAGGGCTTTTTTGAGCAGAGGAAAACGTCTCCTAGAGATAGGAAGCCACTTTGAAGTTACTGTTAAGCCAGATGTACATCATCTGTTCTTTAAAGCAGTCAGATTGTCCATAGCTCTATGAAAATGGAATTATTTTGAAAGGAGAGGGGTATATAACTCCTTGAGTGCTTAGACATAGGATCTGAAATGCTGAATAACCACAATTCTCGCTAACTTCACAAGGAACGCTTCTGGAAACGGCTCTTGATGCATCGGGTACAAAGCACTACAAGTGCGGGTAAACAGTTCTTTAAAATATTTTGGCACACAGAAAAACTTCAGTGAGTGCTACTTGGAAGCTGAACACTTGACTTTTCGTGGATAAGATCAGTTTAAATAGGTGCGTTTTTCTTCCTTCTGTGTGTATCAGAGAGGGGAACAGGAGGGCAAGTAAAAAAAAATCAGAGGAAAAGACCTCATTGCGGACTTGGGAGTCTTGTTTGACCTTCTGAGCCCCATGCACTTGTCTGTGGTTTCCAGCCAAAGGCTCTCACTTTGAGAGCGCCTTGCTCGTCCTGCTGAACTATTTTTTGACGCACTGAATGAATGCAATATGTTAACACTCCTGTAAGTCCCAGAATTGCTTGGCTGCCCCTTGCCCTGCCTGCCTCGCGCTGGCTGAAAAGGTACCATTGTTTGTTCTGCAAACAGTGAGTGATGGTTGTTTCCAAGGTGACTATGGCGCTGTTGCTGCCCTCTATTACAAAAAAAATTTGCTTTAAACACCTGAGAGCATCTCACTGTTACCAGAGGTGGTGGGAGGGAGGAAAGAGGTAGCACAGTCTGGGCTGGATATCAGAATACGGATGGAGAAAATGCCAGGAAGCTGAGCAGGGGTGATGCATACATTAGGTTTATGCTACAAAACTTTCTTTCTAATTAGTGCATGTGTACAGCTATTGAAACAGGTGATCATTTCTGAGGATGTGTCTCTGATGAGAAGAAGTTAAGAGAATTTAAGGTCTCTCAAACCTACTGATCAACTGTTAGTTGTAGTTTGAGTTTACAGTAGTGATATTCTGCTTTTTCACTTAATTAAGAGGGTTTGAAGATTGCTCCAGCAAAGGTGTATGGATTTCCTACAAGGAAAGCTCAAAGGGAACACTCAGCAGTTCTGCTAGACTTGTATGTTTTCAGATTTTGGAAAAAATTATTTGGGGATAAAGTATGCATCCCTCCAGACAGAACCCCCCAATAGTCAGTTCTTTCATTGCTTTTGTATGGTCTTGGAAGGCCTTTGGTACTCAGAACAGTGACTCATTTTGAAGTGTCTAGGTGGATGGATTAGAAGCGTTTTTTTAGTCCTCTCCCTGTGCTGCCTGCCCATCTACTCATGCAGCTGTTTAGGCTGAAGGGGGGAGTTTAAGAAGAAAAACAACCCCAAACTTTTTTTAATTGGTCATGGATGCTGCTTGCAGAACTTTGCCTCTCTCCCCATCAGGTTTAGTACAGTTCACACACAGGTTTCAGTAAACATTAACCACTTTTATCAGGGCTCGCAGCATGCTGAATGGTTAGCAAAGAGCATGTACTGCGAGAGACAGAGAAAATGAACAAGTCCAAGGTCAAAAGGATGGTAGGTTTTTCTTTATTAAACTAAGAGGTGGAGAAGGTTGACAGCACTTGGTGGAAAAAGTAGGCCTGTGTGAAAAATGTGGTTCTTATCCTTAAGTTTACATCCAGGTGAGAGTGCCCAGGGGTACTGCAAGGAGGTTGTGCATCTTTAATTTTTCTTCTGCTCCAGTGAGATGACCAGAACACATCAGCCCTCCTTGCACTCTTGCTGACTGACAGCATGAACTCCCTATGACCCAGATCAATCCAGAGCAGAGTATGATCTTCCCTATCGCTTGTTGCATCTTTATATGGGCCTGCTCCTACCCAGCATCCACAAAGCTCCCACTGGCTTCAACAGTGTGCCGCCAAGCACAGGCAGCAAGAGATCAGAGTTTCCTGCCCTTCCTCCCTGTGTCAAGCAATGATACAAAGCCATCCTGGTTAGGAAGAGCTGGTAAAGGAACTGCAGTTTAGCAGTTTGCCTCACCTTTCTTTCTCTTGGGTGACTTGGATGTTTCTTCATTGCTTTTGAGGGGTGCGGTGTTGCTAATTTTGCTGCAAAATGAATTGCTGTAGTGATTAAAAAATAGTTGATCAGCTTAGCAATGAAAATAAGGTAAATTGCAGGTAAATTAATGCAATGGTTTTAAGTTAGGGTGTGGAAAAAAAGCATTTTGAAAAGAGCATGTGACCTGCCCTAGTGAAAGTTGTTGAAGCATCGGATGGCAGAGTTCAAATTCTAAGTTTTTTTTAATCGTGCAAATCAGCATATCCTGTCCCTCCTAGCTCCATTCAAATAATATTTTGCAAAAGAAAGAAGCAGCAGCATTCGCCTGCATGTTTCCTAGAAAACAGCATCATTGAAAGGTTGTACCTCATTGGAAAAACACAGATTTACTTAAATGGTACATCAAACACAGAAGAAATCCAAACCGTCTGTGGCTGATCTGACAGTAGTTTGAGAAACACCCTCCTCTGCATGCCCCTCAAATAAGAAACGTGTGCGCACAGTTAAAAATCTCATCTTTGTGGTGACACAGATGATTCAGTGCAGGAAACGAGAGGAATCTCATTGAGCAGTTAAGCATTTGTGGGGCGGGGGTGTGAGGAGGTCAGGGTGTTCAACACACCCGGTTAGAAACCTTCGGGCTCCTTTCCCTGCTGCATTTTATACTGATTTAAGTCAGGGCTGGTACTAGAAACATCAGCACAAGAGGCAAATCCCATCCTATCCGTTCCACCTGGATCAGCTGGGATTTGAAAGAGAGACGAGAAGGGGCTTTGTTGTTGGTTTTAAATTGTAACTACAGACATTAGCCATCCAACTGGAAGCCATGGGAGGTGCAGGGGCTCGGCTGTCGTGTCCTACTGGAGCTGCGCTCCGGGATGGCCAGGCTGGTGCATGGAGGAGGGCCACCACCACAGCTCCAGCGGTGGCCCACATTCTTCCTCCAGCTGTGGCTGCACTGGCCTGGGGTGGCGTAGGGAGAGGAGCTTTAGATGCTGGCTTGCAATTACAGCCTTTTGGAAGATGCTGTAGTTCATCTAAATATAAAATACGGACTGCGGTTTTGGTCTTAAATATTTGTGGGAATTTACCAAACCACTACAAACAAACAAAGTAAACAGAGGCGAAAAGTGACACATTTCAGGCAGGATTTATTTTTTATTTTTCTTTTGCAAGGTGATGTGGAGACTTGTATTCTGTGACTCAGTGTTCAAAGGAAAGGCATTTCTCAAATTGAGAACTTCGTTGTTTGTCTCTTATTCACAAACTTCGCGAAGAGCTTTATTTTAAAGGTTTTCAGGAGGCTGGGATGTAATTTTCTTTTTAACTCTGTTGATGTTCTCCCACAGCTTCCCAGGTGTTTTCACCTCCTTCTCCAATTTTAAAACAAAAACAAACAAACAAAACTTCCTTTCCTAGTAAGTCAATGGGGTGTTAGAAGCCTTTGTAAAGTCTATGGAGAGAAACAAAATCATGTGTGCTACTTGAATTCTAAAACACATTCACTTAGTACTAAGGGCAAGTTTAATGGGAGCATGTACAAAACATTACGTGTCTGTGTAAACTTTTGCCTTGCCTGGAAACTGACCAAGGAATAAAGTCAGAAAGACAATTTTTAGATTGCTTTGATGCCTCTGCAAAAGTATGTGCAGTTTTGTATTTGCTGTAGGTTGTTATCCAGCTGATGAGCAGCACTAATGAAGTGGCTGTTCATACCGTTTTATTGAAATTATGTATGCAAATACAGTGCAAACTTTCTTGCAATAGCAATCATTTACAGTGCACAGCTGGTAAACAAAAACATTGCCATTCATTCCTGGCGCCTCAATAGCTTCTGCTTGGTTCTTGCTGCCGCAGCTGGCTGTGTGCTCTCCCAGCGTTTATTCCTCCACTCCAGCAGACTCACAGGTTTTGTCTCCTTGTAGCACAAGGTGCAGGAAGGACTTGCTCTTGAAGAACCACTCATCTTCTTCGGCCTATTTTTTTTTTAACCTCTGTGGAAAAATACTTGGGTTGTCAGGCTGCGAGACCACGGTCCTGTTCCCCTCTGAAATTGTTTCATAAAAGGTTCTCAGAGGACCATTAGGTGCACTGTGGGCTGGAAGAATTATGTGTCTCCTTTTTGGATACCCTTGCAGAGGCTTCAGTGAAAGAGTACTCTCTGAAATCTCTAACACATGAAGTCTTTTGATAATATAGTGAAGGGACTTAATCTGTCAACCATTACACAAAATTTCTGTCCTCTCTTCTTCAGCTGGTCTCCACCTGCCAGAGGAAGACAGTCTCAGTACTCCCAAACTATCGTGGTCAGGTTTGGCTTGGTAGAAAATTTTTGTTGGGCAAGATGTGAGACACTTCTGTGCTGTGTGAGCACCAGGAGAAAACGGGGTGGATGCCCCACCACAGCCTTGAGGTGGCCAGGAGTGCTTGGGGAGACTTTTTTATTTCCTGTCGAGGTGCAGGTGGGCCTCAATTCATGTCTCCTCTTACGGAAACTTTCGCTGGCTCTCCCACTGAAATTCAGTTACAGTGTGTGATTTGGAGGGGTTTTGTGTAATTACTGAGCTCAGTAGAACGGAGCAGGTGACAGGTATTCATTAATAAGCCATGCTCCTTAGCTGCTATTTAGGAGCATTTTTGCATCGACTTGCATGGGTGTCTTGTGTATCTTAGGGGTAAGCAGGATTCAGCTTCAGCGATGCAGATGCCAGATGTGTTTGGGGCAGGCAGCAGTGCCCAGTGTTTCTGCTCCAGGAGCCAGAACTCCTTGGGCCAAGGGTGGACTGTACAGGATGCTCCCATCCTGCACCAGGACTTGGGCATCCATAGCCCTGCCTTGGCTCCTCGGCACAGGGTGCTGACCAGATGGACCATCCAGATGGGCCACACGCGGGCTGGCGGCCGCAAGCCGAGCATCCCCGGTGTGAGGTGACAGGGGGCCTGGAGAGGTGGCCTGGAGCACACTGAAGTCACCGCTCTGCCTGGCTTAAAAGCCTGGATTGTTTCAGTCTTGCAGCTCTTGTGTAGGGTCTTACATTCAAAGCACTAATGACTTCCTCGTTGGGACCCAGACTCTTTAAATTTTTATTAAAGGGATTGTCTGTGCTGACATTTAGCTAGCACCAGATGTTGGCTTTTAGTTACCAGTGTGGAGGTGGCATAGCTAATAAAGGCAAGGGTAAGAAACTTGTGAGAGACTGCCTGTCAGATGTGGCTTTGTGTACTGCAGTCTGCGTGATGTCTGTCGCTTCTTCATGGGCCAGCGTGCTACAAGAAAGCTTTTCTCTTTCCTTCTTCTTTTTCTTCTATACTCTTGACTGGCCAAGTGTTTTCCAAGCACATGTCTTTTTCAGGTGGCCTTGCTCTTTTGTTAGATGCTAGCTAATGCAGGCAGAGTGCAAAGGTAACTCGGTGGCAGATTTAGGGGGTTTTCCCTTATATTTGGGTATTTTTTCTCTACATAACTTTCCTGTAGATCATGCTTCTCCCCCTCAACTTCTTTTCGCCATACTCTCCCGCAGAAAATGTCAGCAAGTGATTGTTTCCTTAGCAGAGCTGCGAGCCCCTAGACAGAGGCTTTTCCAGTTTTATGAATGCACCATTTGTTGTTGAGGGCACAACTGTTCGATATAACTGGCTGCATCCCACTCTGCTTGGGACCAGCATGCACTACAGCCAGGCTATGCATAAACCAGATTTTTATATTAAATGGCACCATTTTGTCCACGGCAGCAGTCTGTCTGTCTTTTGTGTGTGTGTGCGTGTGAGACTTGCAGTTTTCAGATGCAAAATATATAAAGAACAGTAGTTTTGCAGAAAGACATGTTACTCAGTGAGTGTACCGTGCTCTTTTCAGGTTTATTTTTCTTAGGGAGTTCCTGATGAGTGATATTTCTTCACTATTGTGTGTAGGCGGACTGAGGCAAAAGCACATTTTAAAATATTTTATAAAATGGTTGCATGGTAGAACATTACAAATGTAGTTGGTTTTTTGGGGACATACTCAATTATAACTTAAGTGAAAATACACATAGCACTTTGAAAGTTTATGTTTTATTGTATGTTATCAACCCACTGTATCATCCCCCTCCCCTTTTCTCGTGAAGTGCTGCAGGGCTGGAGACTGTATATATGTATGCTGTGCTTTACATTTTTAACTATGTCTAGGAAATGTCATCTGATGTCAAACCTGGTGCTCTTTCTCACCACCTGCCCCACTTACCCCCCTCCTAAGGTCAGTGCAGTTCACTGGTCCTGGCCGAAACGGTGCGGGAGGCTCCGGGCTGCTGCGCTGGGTCGCAGCATGTCGGGGAAGGCTGGAGGGGCTGTGTGGCCATAGATTGTGGCTCCTGTCCTAGATAAGATGCAGTCTTTAACATTTCCCAGCAAGGGTTTCTACAGTGCACACACATCTGCAATGCTTGGTTTACGCTTAAAATAATGCAACACCGGTCTTCTGTCAGCCTCGGAGATGCATGAGGAGGGGGTGGAGGCACAGCTGGGGGGGTTAGTGGGTACGCCACAGTTTGCATGACATTTCTCTGTCGTTTCCCTCATGGCTCTGAAAAGCAGCTTTTGGAAAGTGCTGTCCCCATTCTCAGTTACACGAGCACAGGCTGTAGAACAGGGAGGTTGCATGAGGCGCTGGTCCCAGGAGCTGAATCATAGCTTAGGCTTTTAGTCCACGCTGCCTATCTCTCTCATTTGTCTCAATGCCAAGAGTTTCTCCTCAGAAGCACACGGGACTCTTTACTCCATCTTTCATTTCTCGTACCTGTTGACCACCCCCTAGCAAATAAGAACACCTCCCAAAGGAACCTCACAAGCTTAGAAATCGCCCACTCATGCTTCAGTAAAAATACTTTCCATGCTCCATCATCACTACGTTTAAGAAAGGGGGAGAATAGGAAACACCTCTAATTTTCCCTCTTTAAAGAAGGTGGTACTGAGTGGAGAAGGTGAAGATTCCCCACCTCACCCTCCCTTGGGTACCTGAATGAGTCTGAGCATCGGGCAGGCTTGCCTGAAACATAATAATCCATCCACCAAAAAGAAATAATAAAAAAAAGTACAGCTTTGCAGCCATTCTCTGCAGGTTTCCACCCCCCCCCCCCCCCCCCATGTTCCTTGTATTCACTGCCCACGTAGCGTTACCCACGGGTGGGAGGGGGAAGCTTGTTCTCTTTCATGTGACTGCAGCACAGTTAATAATTGTACCAGACTTCAGGCGCTCGTGTGACCAAAGGGGTGGATCGGATTCGTAACCAGACAGAAGGTTTTCAGGCACATCTTCGTGCCTCAGCATCCCAGCAGATTCAGAGAAGAAGCCAGATCTGCTTTCTCTCTGATTGCTCATTTGTTATGAGCTGGCTAGCGTATAGCACACAGAGACAAAGGCTGCCCTGGCCTGAAAAGCCCCCAAAGAAAAGCAGTATAGTAAATACATCTGTAAAACGGCGTTCAGGTTGCAGGCTGCATGCGTCTCACGCGCTCTCACTCGCTTGCTCCATCTCTGCCCCCGCCCCCCCCTTGCTGCCTTAAAAAAGGGATGGCAAAATAGTTTGATTAAAGGCATCAAGTGCTAAACTGTTGATATGATTTTGAAAAAAAAAGAAAGAGGAGGCTTCGCTCAAGCATATGTTTCCAACACTTTAATCTTTTACGGACTGCATACTTGCTGTGGGAGTGGAAGGGGATGTTGCAGGCTTACTTTCAGTGTACTTAGAAATCTTTCCCACAGCATGAAAACTCCCCAGAAAACGTGAAACAACAGCCTGGAAACCAGGAAGTTTCTGATGCCTAGCACTCATTGCTCTGAGGGATTTACTGTGCTCTGGAGGTCATGTAATAATCTTTCTTCTTTGTTGGCTTCTCTAGTTTATTTTACACATGACGGAGGGGTATGTGTGCATTGCTGAGGTTTTAGGGGTCCTCGTTTCTGTGGCATGTTTTTTGCCCCTGGTACTTCTGTTACTGCACTCCCATGATTAATATGTCTGCTGCTTAAAATGGCTACCGAACCACCACCAAGTTCTTGCCACTGGTTACCAACTGCTTAACCCCTGTCAGAAACCACCCAGCACAGCTCTGAGTTGATGCTTTTGTTGCTTAGCAGGTATATTTTTGATCTTTGGGCTATCCATTAACCCTGTGAATACTGTACACAATTAAGACATAAATCTGCTGCAGTGATCAAGGTACATCCTGGTGCTGTGATCACTGCTGCTGCCCCCACACCATGCTCTGGTTAGATCTGCGTGGCATGCAGTCTTCTGGGTGTATGGTTTTGGTTTGTTGTGCCTTTTTTTCCCCCCCGCTTTGTTTCCCCCACCCCGTTACCACTTTGCATAGTTTTGGGGTTTTTTGGAGGAGCTGCAGAAGTTGGTAATGTAGAAAAACAGCAACAAAAGTGGGATATTTGGCACTTGAGGGCTGGCAGTCCTGGTGAGTTGATAAGGAACATCCAGTTCCCTACAGTACAGAAATTGTGCGTCCAGTTTCAGTCTGTGATGGCGTTTTGTTTTCTGGTGTCTCCTTTCCATGCACCTATGTTTGTGCTGGAGTGTCATGGAGCGTGAAAGGAGTCGGAGGAGAGAAGGTGCTGCAGCTTGGATCTGGTTGCCAAATAAAAAAAACCAAACAAAACCCACCCCCAAAAAAACTTCCACCAAAAGGAGGGTTAACCGGAACATACCACAAAACAGGTTAGGCAGGACGCTGAAGCCAGGTACAAACCTTCTGCTGTACACCCTCCTCCCTCTACCCTTTCAGGATTTCCCCCCCTCCTCCCCGTTATGAAATAGTCCTGTGCCGACTGGGTTTGAACGTGGGGCAGGCAGATGGTTGCAGCACTTGCTCGCCTGCTGCCAGCTGTTTCTTAAGAAATAGAGGGTGCACTTGTCCATGCCCGTCATCCCGTGGCAGAGGCAGCGCTCTGCGCGACGTGTGTGTGTGTGTGTGTGTGTGTGCCTTCGTGCCCTCTGCCACGTTGTCTTGTGAACAGTCCCAGCCGAAAAGTAGCGGGGGAGGAAGAGCAGCAAGGAGACAGGGAATGCTGACGGGTGGAGCTCGGAGGGCTGAGCCTCCACATAGTTAATCATTACTTGCAGAGTAACCTGTTCCTGTTTTCTAGAGGTTTCACTGGCACCCGCAGCCAGAAGCAATGAGGAGTATGTGACAAACTGCTTTCCGAGCAAGATGGTTTGCCTTGCAGCAGCAAGCCCAGCATCTAATACAAGACATCATTTCTTCTGTAACATATTTATGCCTAATCGTTCAGTAAACATACCATATATAGTCTGGTTGGTGCTCGCTATAACACCCTGCTGCAAGGCAACTTTGCTAGTACTGCATAGATTCCTCAGCTCCTGGTAACCGTCTGACAAATAGGATGTTGCCATATGTAACATAAATATTCCACACAACTGGGTTTTTTTACACTGCATAAAGCACATAAAAGTGACATGACAGTCATAAGTCTGTCACTTTTTAAAACAAAGAGGATTATACAAAACAAGGTGCCTTATCAAAGGATGGACCAGGTCCCACGTGTGCATTTTTGTTCCAGAATAAAGATTCCACTCTTTCCGTAAATGTCAGATGAAGCTTTTATTTATCAATCAAGGTTTTGGGGACCTTTTTTTCTTTCTTTTTTTAAAATTTTTTCTCCTCTCTCCACTTCAAATCCCTGCTGCCTTCTTGGTGATGGGTCCCACACTAGAGCTATGATTCAATGAGAACTTTCTCTTTTCATTCTAGCATCTTTTGTAGAATTTCTCCCCTTCCTCTTTCTCAGTGCCCTCTTTTTGTCTGCCCTGTGCCAGCAGGGTACTGAGCACAGCAGAGGACATGAAGAGCAGCACTGCGGCTGGTTTCACAGCTTTCTTCATCACCTGGGGAAAAGGAGACGAAGCCTGCCTACCTGGACTGGAGTGGGGTATTTTTGCCCTTTTTGTGCCTCCTATTTCTTGACCCATTCCTTGATGTGTGAGAAGACAGCACAGTGGTGTGAACCCCAGATAACCTTGCACAGAGCTTTCTGGCTGTCTGCTCAGTGATGGCTGTTAGTGCCTGGGTCCAGCAGTTTAGTGACTGGCAATGTCTCCTGTGCCACTGAGATGGATGCTTAATCAGAGAGGCTGCCAGTTAGATGCAGACCCATACAGGTGGATTTTCCTTTAGTGCCTTGCTTCTTATTTAGGCAGTGCTTCCAGAAGGGGAGACTTTGCAGGGGAGAATGTTTGGGCGTTACATAAATGGACAGGACATGCATTTCTCTGACTTGTCTCTCATTGGCCTCGTCAGAGTGAATTATGTCTGACTGCTTGGCAGTTAATTGGACCATCCTTCCCATTTCCTAAGCTGATAAGCCCCTCACTGTCTGCCTCAATCAGTCTGCTTTGTTTGAGAAGTTACTAATGCTGCAGAAGAACAGAATAACTACTTACCTGTGTACTGTAACCACGTGAGGGGCTCTGATCGATAGGTCTGTGAAGATTCACCATGTTTCTTGAGCAGAATACTTTCACAAGACTTACTTGTACCGTAACACCAGTAGACAGGCATTGAAAAGTAGGTATAGCCAGTGTATTTAATACATACCTTGTCCCTTTTTTGAAAGAATTGCATTCATGTTTAAGTTATCCTGTGAGCAGCTTTATTCTGGCAGATCCTAGTAGCTGTAGTAGTACCATGGGTGTCTGTAGTTGTCTATCTGTCAGGATCGGGTCTCAGAAATCGGTCCCTTTAACACAAAGCCTTCAGACTGACACTGTCTTTCTTGATGTGTCTGGACAGTGCCTAACTTAAAGTGGGTGTTGCCAGAAGGTGAGTAATAAATGATGATTAATTGTCTGTGAGCTGTGGATGAGTTTGTATGAAAAAGCACTTGGCTAAAGGCTGTGCTTCAACATCTCATCAAAATTAACCATGCAGGAGACAGTAGCGTAGCATCCCAAAGGCTTGATTCTCCCATCTCTTGATTGGTTTTGTTTTCACTTCTGTGAATTTACTACATCTGATAGGTGGAGAAATATGGATCCCTTTGTCTCCAGTGTTAAATGATATCAGTATTACAGGTTGCAAATGGGCTGAGTGATACAGAATTGTATGTACTAAAAGTAAACACCTTTTTGTTAGGTTGCTCAGTAATCTTTTTAATGCAGAGGTGTGGTTATGAACCTTGCAGGTATGCATCCTTGTGTTTGCACCACTGAGTCTATGATATGAATGCATAGGTCAGGGAAGGTGATTCTGCCCCTCTACTCTGCTCTTGTCAGACCACACCTGGAGTACTACATCCAGCTCTGGAGCCCCCAACATAAGAGGGATGTGGACCTGAGTGGATCCAGAGGAGCACCATGAAGATGATCAGAGGGCTGGAGCACCTCTCCTATGGGGACAGGCTGAGGGAGTTGGGGTTGTTCAGCCTGGAGAAGAGAAGGCTCTGGGGAGACCTTACAGCACCTTCCAGTACCTGAAGGGGCCTATGAGAAAGCTGGAGAGGGACTTTTTAGAAGGGCATGTAGTGATAAGATGAGGGGTAACAGTTTTAAACTGAAAGAGGGTAGGTTTAGACTAGATATTAGGAAGAAATCCTTTCCTGTGAGGGTGGTGAGACACTGGCCCAGGTTGCCCAGGGAAGCTGTGGCTGCCCCCTCCCTGGAAGTTTTCAAGGTCAGGTTGGATGGGGCTTGGAGCAACTTGGTCTAGTGCGAGGTGTCCCTGGCCATAGATGGAGGGGGTGGGACTAGATGATCTTAAAGGTCATTTCCAACTCAAACCATTCCATGGTGGTACGGTTCTGTGAGTCTGTGATCTTGTCTGAACCTTACCCAAGCTGGTTCAAGACCATCTAGCAGCCACTGATTCAGAGGCCTTGCCATCTACCAAGGGATCAGCGAGCTTCAGTCCTTCTGAGTGAAGGTGGTGAGGAAAGAGGGGGAGGAAGTATCTGTGTCTTAAAAAAGAGTTGAAAAGGAAAAACTGGAAAACAAGCAACTACTCACTATGAAGTTCTTGGAAAGAAAGATGCTGCGTATGTAGTAGTTAATGTGAATCGCACTCTGCATGCACGGTAGCACACTTACGTGGCTTATGAGAGAGTAACTCAGTAGGCTGCAGTGGAGTCTTAGCAACTGTGAATGGAGAGAAAGCAGGAGGCAGCCTGGCTTCCCTGAAAGAACTAGGGGAACATCATGGATGGAGAAGTTTAGGAAGTGTTTAGCTTCAAAATTAGGGCAACTTGAAAATGAATTAACTGCTGGGCCTGTAGTGATCTGTGTGTTCATGTATGCATAGGACTTTAAGCACAGAAAGGTTTGGGGTGAGTCTGGAAAGGGTCCATGTTTAAGGAATGTAGTTCTTCTGGCTTCCGAGATAGCTTTTTGTGCAGACAGCATGGAAAACGATTACAAAAACAAGTATTGCAAGACACTTAATGAGATGGGAAACTGGCAGTGCTAAGGCTGTGGCTCTTGGACTCAAGTGAGAGTGAGAGAATTGCAGTTTTTTTCTGCTTTTTTTTTTTCCCCAAGCAAACGTTTTCTGACTCGTGAACAACCACGAGTGGAGTTTATCCTATGGGCTTAAAGTCAGCAACCCCAAAAATGCATTGAAAATCTCTCTTGACTTTTGGGATGGGGGGCAGTGACAGCAACTGGACTCGAGGGAAAAAATGATACTTTTAATGTTTGCTGGCAATTCCACCAGTGTAGTCTGAGACTTCATCTGCTGAGATGTCAGACTGTCCACTTTCACCGGTTTGGAGTGGAGGTGACTGAGACTGACCAGACCAGTTTTTAGGAAGCTTAGTCAGCTTCCTTATTTCCAGGTATACTGGGAGAGTCATCAAGGACAGGAATGGAGAGAGAACATCAGTAAGTTCCTCTGCATGAAAGAAGCTGGGCTTCCACAAGGATTTTTGATTGGAGGTCACCAGGCAGCTTTATTATGGGCTCTGTCTTCTCTTGCATGCGGCTCTACCAAGCTTTAACCATTTGTGCTGAAGCACAACATGTCAGGTGTTTAGCTTCAGGCCACGTTTGTTTCGGTTGAAAGAAAAATAAGTAATAAAAAAAAATTCTTCAGCCATTTCTAAGGTTTGGGAAGGGCAGAGTGGGTGGAAGATTACAGTTCTAGCTATCGATTGAATAAGCTAGCTATTGATTATCATAGCTGATAATCATCGGCAATGGAGACTTCTCCAGTGTGTGCTCTTCTTAATGCCTGTTGCAGTACATACGGTAAGAAGGCCTGTGCATGGCCCAGCGAAAGCCAAGCATCCTGGAGTCCCTCTTACTCCAGACCAGAGTAAGTCGCTCCAGCTCTGTGAACACTGAAGTTGGCAGCTTAGACCCACATCTTGAGTTACCAATTTAGGGATCTTGTGTACCTCTGTATTTGGCTGCTCTTTCACATGTAAAAAGCAAGTGGGGAATGCGTCACTCTTGCAGTGTGATGTACAGGTATAGGTATAGAATTTCCACTTGAGGGCTTTATCAGTGTAAGATGAAAATGTTCTTCTCGTGAATGTGCTTCACTTTGTAAGCACTTCTGTTCCGCACAGAGTAGCTGGAAAGTTGTCTGACAAGATTTGCACACCTTGCCAAACACTGCAGGTCTCCTACATAAAAACAAAGGCCCAGAAGTTCGTAAATACCTGTGCATGTGATGTACACAAACGCCCTGATGCAGGGGCCACCCTTGCAGACCACAGCTTGCACTGACTGGGACCTTCGTAGCTTCTATTGAAGCTAATGGGTCTCTTCTGTAGAATGGAACTATTAGTATCAATTCATTAACAAGACTGAGGCCTTGATTTGTAATGAGCAGTTAAGTGGAATTTGCAATAGCCTGCTGACTGTATTTTACTAAGCTGCTGTCAGTGCAAGAGGGAAACAGATTGAGGCTGGGGTAATATTTACCTTCACTTCTAGTTAGGGGGAGTATCCAGAGCAAAAGGAACGTGCCACACCTAGGATCTCCGGAGCTGGCTTTTCTGGGAATTTCAGCAACAGAGAATGACATACCCCTGATGCTGTTTATGCAGGGCGAAGGCGGCTGCTATCTTTAAAAATATGCATATGAAAACGGAACTGGAAGTTACTGCAAAGCTGCGTTTGCAGGTATCATAGCAAGGAGATTTTTAGAAACCAGATCTGAAAGGTTTTGCAACAGCAAGTGTCTCAGGATACTCCCTGACATTTCTCATTAGCTTTGCTAAAGTGTAAAAAGAACCCCTGGTTTCTGTAGTTCTGGCTAGCAATTCATAAATGGATTTTGTTTTGATTTAGTTATATACAGTGTGTATGTATAATAAGTATTTTAATGTGCACTTAAAAACTCCTTTTTTGCTTAATTATGGAAGGGGAGACTGTTTAAGTTCTTTGACAAGACACTTGATAGAAGTCCTTTATTCATGTTAAGCATCCCAGAGCAATATTAAATAGCTCTGTCCTCCTCTGTTTTGAGAAACTTCTCAAATGATAGAAAAATCCCTTTTTTGCTTTTTTTTTCCCAAGAGAGAAAAAAAATGGATTTCAAAATGGGTTAAACAGTTTAGGGATTCTTATTCCATTTCTTGCAAACTTCCCCCTCCCCCTGAGCCCAACCACTCTTCCCCTCTGCTCCTGCCCACAGAAATACCATGCAACTAATTTTAGAGGTGGGTTTACACGTCTGTTTTTAAAATGTTGCAGTCTTTGTCTCTGGTAATCCGCCAGGTGGAAGCAGATGTGTAGAATATCTGTACATGTATTTGTAAATCTGAGTTTGTGCAGAGGGGGTTTCTAAGAAGGCGGTGTAAGTTCACAGGCAAAGGAACTTTCGGCAGTGTAGTACCGTCAGTAAAGCAAAAATTTGCAGTTAACCACTAGCTGGGTTCGTTGGTGGTTTTTGTTCATGTGGTGGGCTGAGTGACATTGTATTAGCCAATTCTACTGATGGATGGTTAGAGATCAGTTGCCTGGCTGTTCTGAATTACAACAGGGAGAAGGCTGTCGGGGAGGGGATGGGGAGAATAAGATAGGAAGTGGTTTCTTAGAGATGGGTGCTCTTCTTGTGCTAACAGAAGTTTTGGTCTGTTAGCCTCGAGTGTGCTTTTCTGACCTACGAGCTCGTTTGTAGCTCACTGGTATCTTCTTCCCTTCTGCCTGCCTTCCCGGTAACTACCTGGCATCCCTGTACTTCTCTGCTGCTGCAAAAAATGACATCTGTGAAATTTGGGGGCTATCCCTTTTGTATTCAGCCCTCACAACGATTTTGCTTTGAGTGGGTCTTTGTCTGGAAATATGCTAAAAGTGCTATAATTTTAATTTAATTTTGTTGAGGAGTGGGTGGGAGGGCAGGGGAGCCTATGTGGTGTCACACAGGAACCCTGAGGTAGCTCTGAGTGACCTCCTGAAAGCATCCCTGTCCCTCCTGCCTGCGAGTGCTCATGGTCTCCCAAAGGCAGTTGTTTGCAAAGGGGCTGTGCTATCCAGATTTACACTGCCTGCTGCATTGCGTGTGACAGCAATGCTGAGGCTGTGTACCCCTGCAGGTTTTTGTGCCGTCCTACAATATTTGGTGTTACTGTTTCTTCGCTGACCTGTTGCACTAAAATTCGTGTCACTGCCTGTCACAAACTGTGCTTCTGACATCTGCTGCTTCACTTGTAGGACAAAGCCTGGACAGTATGATATGTTGAATATATATTGATTTAATTTCTTTACTGACTTGCTCTCTTTGAGCATGTTACAGAAAAAATCAAATTGCCTAAAAGTGAAGTGTTCCTTTCCAACTCTACCAGTGAAGACAATTAACTTAGTCCTATACTTGTACTCAATGCATGTTAGGACAAAAATAAAATGGAGGAAGAGCTGAAAGAAATGGTTTGCATCGCTTGAGGTCCAGTGGGAGCTGGGGGTCAGGATCACTGAGAATTAATCAGTTCACTAGAGAATATGATAATACAAGGAAATGATGGTATTGCAATAAGGTTTGGGGTTTTTGTTGTTGTTTGGTTGGGTTTTTTTAATTAGTAGTAGCAGAAACTTTAAAAATAAAAAGAGAGCGAGAGAAAGCCTGGGAGCAGAAGTGGCCTGAGGGGGAAATGACCAAGACCAGCTTAGAACTGCAGAGAATGGTGGGTCAGGAGTGCTGCTCCATTGTGTCTTTGTGTGAAGCTCCTTTCTGTCTTCTGGAGCGGGGGGAGAGAGAGAGAGAGAGATCACAGCCCTGTGAAATCTGACTTTTTAATGCTGTTTGGAATAAAGCAAAATAGTTCTGGGCCTTCTGCTTTTCTTGTGGATTGAGGATTTTAAACAGGGAATGCCAGGCCTGCGGAAAAGTGACTGTAATCACAAATCTGAAAGCGGCGGGCAGCCTTTCTTGTCATTTTTAACAAGCCAAAACATCACAGAAATCTGCCCAGGCAAACTTTTGGTCCTGCTGTGCCCCAGTGCAATAATTATAATGCAGAAACAGCTGATGGGTCACGTCTCCAGCCCTGCACAGCGTTATGACTTGCTACCTACATTCCATGTTTAGCTTTGAGCGATCAGATGGTGCAAGCAATGTGAGCTAACAGCGCCTGAGGACATGCAGCCAGGCAACACGTCCTTTCCCTCTGTGGCTTTGGTTTCTCTTCTCCACTTCTGTCCCATCCCATCCTCTTAAGGTGATGCATTTTACAATAAATACCGCTCTCTGGAGGGGGTCAGCTGCCTGTTAGGGACATGTGTGCCATTCCCACTGTGCTGTATGTTGAGTCCAAGGGCCCAAGGTTTGTAAATATTGTTTCTAAAGTATCTCAGGACTCCAGGTGAGCTGCTTGCCCTGCTTACTGGGGACTCAAGCTGTGGTTGGTATATGTGGTGGCACATGGTGTCAGACTGGTTCAGCATTGTTGCTGATGTGTCTTAATGCAGCATGAGTTATATTGGAGGAGGTAAATTTTGCCTTTGTCTATGGGGAAAGAGTCATTTACAAATGTTTACAAACAAACAAAAAAGTTGTAAATTATGCTTAATTCAGCTGTGTAAAGACTGAAGGAGGTGGGGAGGAAGGAAGATATTTTGGGCTTGTGCTTGTTTTGTGCTTAGCACTTTGCAAAAGGTACACCCAGGCGCTGATTTTGGAAAAATTGGATAGGTATGCAGAAAATCACTAACTCGTTGACTGGGGCTGCTCTTGCTCTCTGGCTCCCTTCCTCTAGGATGCCATGGGAGAGGTGTGGTACAGAAATTTTAATTGTGGTAGTTTGTTTTATTGTGAACTTACTTTCACTGGGTTCAATTGCGGAACTGAACTTCAGGTAGACTTCTAAATGATAGGAGTGTTCTTTATGGCAGAGGGGTTGCAAGCATGTTCTGAGTTGGAGAGAAGGGAGCGAGGGGGAGCAGGAAGAGGGAGTCTGGAGATGGAGCTGGCTGTGGGTTCATTCCACTACATCTTTTCATCTTTCCCTGGTACTGCAGCACCGCAGGAGTAGAGTTACCAACAACATTCTTACTCAGGTCTCTCATCCCTCACTCAAATAGAGGGTGTAATTTGACGATGTCTCAGCTCCCCTGTGTGAAGGCTGTTGAAACTATATGTGTGTACATTTTTAAGTGGAAAAAAAACACCCAACCAAACAAGCAAACACAAATCCCAAACCAGACCGATTCCGTGATCCCAGGTCACCATGTGGTTCAAATGCTAGGACTGGCATGAGGCTGGAGGGAGAACGTGTGGCTGGAGCTGTAGGGTGAAGTGAGGACTGGCAGTCTGTCCTTCTGAATGACAGCCATGGCTTACATCAGGTTAAATCAGTCTGCACACTGCAGGCTGAGGCAAAGCAGAATGGATTAAAAACAGGTTTTCACTTCCAGACTTGAGTTTCCTTGCAACTGCATTTCTCTGTCAGCTTGAAGGGGGAGGGGGGTATATGTATTTCTGCATCTCAGCTGCTGTGGAATATAAGAGACATCTTTTTACAGGACAGTTCTCACAAGCATTAATATTCACTAAAGCTTTCCGTATTTGAACCACTATGTCCATAATGGATTTTGAATCTGGATTTTTGTCGTCTCCTTCTCCCTCTGTATCAGCTGTTACTGGCTGCAAACAGGTTAACAGGGTGGCCTGCTGGGCTGCTTAATGGGTGGCCGCCTGGCGCTGCCTTTGGGCTGATGCAGATCATTTCTATTGGCCAAGGTTATCTCCCTGCTGACCTTGTAGCCAGAGCTCAGCCTCTCGGTGGCAGGGAGTCATGAAAAGGAGGATTCTGAAGGAATTAGTAGAGGATGGAATGGCTTTTCTGGTTTTGTAAAAGCCGTGTTTTATTTTCATTGCTGCTCTGAAAGAGGAAAGAGCCTTGATGTTAAGCTTGCAAATTCGGAGGAGGTTGTGTTTGAAGATTCTTTTCTTCTAAAATCCACTGTGGAGACTCCCCAAATTTAGCATGGCAAGAGCCTGCTGTACCACGGCTTGGCTTAAAAGCCGGCTTTTGCTGCTGTACTTTCTCTCGGTTGTTTGCTCACCAAGCATTGATGGTTTGTTGTACGTGACACATGGCATCTGATTTCTTCCTAGCTGTAGCCGTTCATACCAGAATGTCTTTTCCCTTGGTTGTAATTGGTTCGGTTTACTGGACTAAATATGTTTGCATGCTTTTGGGATGAAGAGGGACTTCTGTTAGCTGTGTTAACAGAATGAGGCACAGGCATTAATGGGGGAAATGGGGAGAGAGGGGGGAGTTGGGTGGGTGTTCTTTTTCTTCCAGAGGCATCAGGCTCCTCCTGTAGTGAGGGAGAGCATAGTACATCGAACCTAAAGACCTTTAAAGTACATGCTGAAATGGATGCTGGGAAGATACAGTACAGTGCTTGGGCACAACTCCAAGGCTCCCAAGGCAAGTAATATTTAAACAAGCTGAACAGCCCCTTTAGGCAAGCAGCAGGAAATCCAGCACTGAGCTTTGTGTTGTTGCATGGTCAGCAAAAGATAAAAGCTCAGGCTATGCAGCTGGGGTTCCCTCCTATCACTGGATGGCAAACTGTTAAGAAAAGATAAAAGGACAGAAAAGAACAGGGGGTCGTTGTACTGAAAAGCATTCCTTCATATTTTAAGCCGTCGAAGTACTTTGAAATACATTGGGCCTGATGTAAGTCAGAAACAGCGTCACTGGCAGCTCTGGTGTGCGTTGGAGCTTTTACATCAGTTGGCAGGCGAAAGGTGCTTTCATCCCGCTGCTTCCCCAGAGAGAAATGTTGAACGTGGGTAGGACTGTGGTACACATAGGTGCCTCACCTTGAGCCTCACAGCAGGTGGGAGCTTCCCTGAACTTTTTCGGGAGCAGGGCATGTAATGGTGGGGCTACTGCTGACTCGGGGTTTCATTCTGAAATGCAACCAGCCTTCAGCCCTGTATAGCTTTTCCAGGTCCCACTTTCTGCAGCTGATCCTTGGTTGGGGACTATTTTAACAGTGAGGAAGAGAATTTAAAGGAATGAGATTGCTATTTCAAGTTGTCTAATCATTATTTACAGTATTCCTCCCCTTCATCCCTCCTCCTTTTTTTCCTGCATCACGGCACTGGTGTCTTGGGAAAGAAAATGCTTCAGAGCATTTGTTACCAATTTAGCAGCAAGTACGTGCTCAAATTTGGGATTTCTGAGATCTGTGTGTGCCATATGTAGGCAAAATGTAATCTTTCCTAGTTCCAGTAGAAAGGAACAGATACGAATTTGCTGTTCTTCAGATAGTGTTTCTTTAATCTAGTGAGACTTACATTTGTGCAGCCTTTTTGTTTTGGTAAGACAGTTAACTGTCCTCCCTAGGGTGCCTAATTGCTTATCATGAACTAATCAGTCCCCTAGGTATATGAAGGGATGAAACACTGCCAAAATAGAGTCTGTGAGTTCTCCCAGAGGGGTGATAACCCTCCCAATTACCCCACCCTTCGGGGAGCTTGCTTACTGCTATTTAAAGACCTTGTTACTTTAGAAATTATCCATGTTCAGAGATTTTAGGAAGTTTTAAAGGAGTATGTTTTCTGAGGAACCTGTGAACTTGTCAGCTTTTGTGTTTTTTATGTCGAATCTGTATTGAATAACGTTTCAAGTTCAGTAGGGAATATGCTGAACATGTTGCTACCACCACTTCTGTTTATGAAAATGCCTACCTCCATAGCCTCCCTGGCATGCCAGACCCTGACAGATGAGGAAAGGGCCAATTTCTGTCTCCAGTAAGTAGGGATGGCGAAACCTTCTTGCTTCAGAAACCCCGTTTGAAGTTTAGATGAAGGAACAAGTGAAACAAATCTTGTGGTGACTCTCTTCTAGTTTTTGGTAGAATGATAGTTGCACATTACTATATGTGAACTGAGTGGGTAGATTAAGAAAAGTTTTTCACCTCATGGTGAAAAATATTTTATTTAGCTGGTAGTTTTGCTTGCTTTCTCCTTTTAGATTCTTATATCAAATACACACTTGTCTGCTCTACAAATGAGACGGCTACTAATTTCTTGAATTCTTGTCTTGTATCTCTTTATATTGAATGGTTGAGCTCCATAGGGTATGTAAAACTCACTACAAAACAATAATATCTGAACTGGAAGTGGAAAATAGCTCATGCCATTTACTGTCTCAGTTGAAAGTATGAGTTATAGTGTTTACATTTTCTTTGTCCTTTACTTTTTCTCTGAATGAACATTATTTTAAATGAAGTTTAGAGGATGGGATCTGTCAGTTGGGTAGAAATACAGTTTATTCCTTTAAAGAGTTGTAACCTAATCAGTTAGGTATCAGGTATTTTTTCATGGCTCTTTTAGAACACTTTAGGTCTTGTTCACCTCTGATTATAGAGTAGCTTCTAAGTGACCTTAGCAAGATTAATGTAAATATATATATATTGCCATACTGGCTTAAAACTGTAAAGCAAGGTGATTTTATTTTTGGAATTAAAAGTGACTGTGTGAGTGTAGAGTATCTGTGACAGAGCAGATGTTCATGTGGAAACACCACACCTCAAAAGAAGTACGAATTTCAGCATCATAGGTCTGATTATGATACTTCAATGTTGCTTTGTTACATGTGCATATACGAAAGTGATTAGTCAAGGTGCCACTGGCAAACACTTGCTGTCCTACTGCAGAAATTGGGGTGGGTACGAGTAGGGGCACAGGCCACTTGGTCGATTTTTTTTTTATGTTGTTCATTTTTCTCTATGTTGAACACTGACAGCTACTACTTTACCCAGAATTGGGCTGAACCTATCTGTAATTCACAGTGGTTTGTTTCAGGCTAATGTTTTGGTTTATTATATGTCAATGGGAGTCAGCAGAAGGAAGTGAGTTTCCCTTTTCATAAGTGAATTGTGGGAAGAATTGTCTGTATCTTCTGTTTGATGGCGATATGTGAAGCACTAGTGGCAGAATTGTATTTTTGGAAGAGGAGGGTGGTTTTGGACTAGCAGGAGAAGTTTTTGGCTGGAGGAAATGCAACTTGACACTTCACTTACTGAAGAAACCTGTTCACAATTTTGTCTGTTTTGTTTTTTTTTTTCCCCAGCGTTCCTGAAATAAACTTCCTGCAATTCTTTGCAGTGTGCAGGTGTCCAGAATCCCCTTTACTCATGGTCTCCTGCGCAGCCCATCAGGTGACTGAAGGCTGTACCTAAAGTTCTGCCGACAGTGCAGCACACTGCAGTGGTCTTGCTATAGTTACGGTGGACACCTTGTACAGCTACAGGCTGTAGCATCCCCTCCTAGTCCGAACAACCGAGTATTGCGTTCCAGGAGGCTACACGTGTGGAGGACTGCCTGGAATAGAAAAAGGAAAGCTGCAGAGATTGTAAGCTGCTGCTTGATCCGTGTGGCTCTTGTGCCGAGAAGCATCAAAACTTTGCTGGATGGATCCGACAGCTCGTTGCAGAGTAGAGGGTCAGTCTCGCTGGTTATTTGTGGTTATTTACCTTAGTGGATTTTATATTCTTTTTTTGGATGCTTTGTTTTTCTATTTTTCTCTGCATGCATAAGAGGACTGTGGCCTTGCAACCAGAATGCTCATGTTCAGGAAACTTAAGGCTGTTCCTACTGAAGGGCTTTGAAGATCAGCAGGCATTTCCTCCAGGGTTTACAGCATTGCTGGAGGAGCCAGTTGCTGCAGACGTCTTCAGGCCTATCCGCCCGACTTTGGTCATTCCTTACCTCACCAGCACGTGGATTATGCTGTTTGCAGACTGCTTAAGCTCCACGATGACCTCCGTGGATTCCTCATGAGCTTTTACAAGGCCAGGCCTGTGTACTTTGTAAAATCCTTCAGAAATGCCTGCTAGGCTTTTAAAGTCCCAGAGCAAAAGCTATACTACAAGGAACTTGGAAGGTCAGCAGCTGGATGTGGTTGTGGATGAAGGGGGATTTGTGTGTGTGTGTGTGTATGTAGTTCTTGTTTTTAAAATACATCTTTTTCAAGTAAGATAGAGATACGTCCTTTCTGAGGAGTCTTCTTGTACTCATCTGATGAAGCTGAGGGACTTTTGAATTCCGTAAGAAATTGTTGAACTGGATCCCTGTGCCCTTTTTTTGCACACGTGTTGCAGTCTGTGAAAATTAACAGATGCTGTTTCATTTTGTCAGTGTGCAGGAAGCACCTCCCACAGGTTAGTTTCACTGTGTGTGCTTCAAAATAGAAAGAAAACTTGTACAGAAGAATACCACTGGCAAGTAGCACTGCTGTTCAAAATTTTCCTACTGGCTTTCCTGTGAGGATCTTAACTTGGAGAGGCTTGCCAGCACCATCTACTGCTGTAATTAATTTACCTAACTAAAACATGAAAGAAATGTTGTATTTCAGAATTTAGAGCTCTGCAAACAACCCTGACGGCTACCTGCTCAGCTGGTATAAGCCAGTGGGTATGCTCACAAGACTGTGGCAATGTGTTCATCAGCGATGTGAGGGAGATGTTTTTCTCAAGGCTGGGTTCTCCCTTCACCTGGAGGAAGCAATAAACCTCAGTTTGAGTGATTTGTGGTGCTCTGGCATCTATGGCAAATATATATCTAGAATAACCCCAGGTAAAATGAAGCAGCTATTTTGTATTTCTTATCTCTGGTTCAGAACAAGAGAATAGCAACCAATAGTCATCTATGCTAAGTATCACATGGAGATGATGTAGATGGTGTATATCTGTTCCTGGTCCTTAGGAGATTGTATGAGATGGTTGACTCGAGACCTGTTTGTGCCTCGTGCAGTGCAGGGCAGGGGGGCAACTTTGGCTAGTGGATCTGCTCAGGGTCTACCTGCTAGGGAGCTAGGAGCTAGGAAGGAGCACTGCAGGCTGTCATGCTCATGAAAGAGTTGTGTAGCCACTTTAGATATTGCAGTTGGAGGCTGACATTAGAAATGCCTCCTAGGATGGATGGGAGAGCAAGGGTTGTACATCACACTTCTGAATCCCTTTGCTCCAGCACATCTCCCTTTCCTCCCTGTGGCACATGGTTTCCCCTCTTAAAATTTCAAGCTAAAACTCTCTAATTACAAAATCTATTTTGGAGGGGATATGTGTGTTTCTGAACATTTTAAATTGTCTTTATTATAGATTTTTTGGTGGTTGTTTGGAGAATGTGACAAGGGGGATAGTTCCTCTGCTGACCAGAAACAGAAGACAGGAAGATAATGATGTTAACAAGGTGGGGGAGAAAAGGAGGTGTTTGTTTAGAGAAAGCCAAGTCACTAAAGCCTGTGGAGCAGAGGAACCCTGCTGATAACACAGATGAAATAGTCTGCCTCTTTCCTAACTTTAGAGGAGTGGAGCTTTGTAATAAATGGCTGCCATGTGGCAGCTGTCTCCCAGCTTCGTGAGCCTGGCAGTAGTTAATCCTGTCAGCAAGTCATGCTCCCTGGAAAAGAGCAGCGAGAGGAGCTGCAAACTCTTGAATCATTCTTTCTGCAAAATATTTGCATGTTGAATCTCTTTCTGCTTAAAATGAGTTTGGTAATTTGGTGGAGGTTCTCATCTTTGAGTAGCATTAGAATGCAGCTGTGTTGGCTTTTAAATATAACCTTAGAAAAGTGCTGAGATGATGTGATTCTTTTCCCTCTTTAAAAAAGAAAAAAAGACGTTTTTGTTTTGGAAGGTGTATGTTCCAGGGTACAAAACGTGCTGTGTAATGAAGGGATGCTCTGTACTGCTGTCCCTCTGTGTTATGAAATCACAGGTTGAGCATCTGATGACATGATTATCCTTAAAAGCTTGAGGCTTTAAAATTAATCTGTTCACTTTAATTTGCTTTTTGTATTTTGCTGAGCATGTAATGTTTCTGTCCTTTCTCCACAACCTGGAAAACTAGAAATTTGCCTTTAAAAAAAAAAAAAAAAAAAAAGTTTGAGATTTTTGTGCAGTAATGCAACACCATCAGATTTTTACAGGGGTCATGATAAAATCATAGTGGTTGATAATGCTACTACCAGGAAATGAGTTTTAATCCCTGTAATTTCTACTTCTTTTCTCATGTCATGCATTGTTTCACTGTGTTGTCTTGCGAGGTGTAAAGTGCTCTGGCGTGCTACCTGGTACAGTGCTCCAAGCAGAGAGTGCACTGGCATTTCCTGCAAAGACAGTACAGTCAGGCTGCAAGGGATGCACTGGGGGCTCTGTGGTAAGCAAATCGGTGCTGTCCCCTGTGGGCTTGCCTGCACAAGGAAATTTGCTAGCATGTGGATGCTGTTACAGTGGTGAAACGCCATGTGGGACGTAGCTACTCTAAAAGGAAAGAGTCTTTTCCTGGTTTAGCTTACCCTGTTTCCAGAAGGTCTTTTTGTAAAATTGCCCATGCATTCAGGCCCTTTGTGGTGCTCTCTTTAAATCTGTCCTGGAGAAAGAAGATGGCAAGCAAGGTGCCACACAAGAAGTAGGGCAGTGGCACAGGAGATTTTCTGTATCTTCCTTGGCGTGATTCATCCTGCCCCTCTTTAATCCCTGTTGAACCCGTCCTGCTGTGCACACAGAGCTCTGGCTACATGTGAAGAGAAAGCGTGAGGGGTTGAAATGTTTGCTCATTTCTTTCTCCAGAGATTTGCTTTAAACCTTCACATCGAGTCCTGGGTCCGAAGCTGCCCTTGGCTGAGCTGCTGGCCATCAGGGTGAGGGACAGGGATGGGGATGGGAAGAGGGGCAGGCCCTCCCTCCCTCCCCAACAGCTGCAGGCGCCAATTGCCAGCGAGCAGCCTGGCCGCATGGTTTTGTGGCTTTTCTTCCTCTCATTATTACTGTTCCTTCTTGTCTCCGTGATGCTGTGTGGAGGAACAACCAGGCAGATTGTCTCCTCTCAGAGTAGGTGCCCGGGCATCTGCATGGCCAGTTGGTACAGCACAGGAGCCCCTGTTTTTTCAGTGACACCAGGGGCTATTGATGGCAGGCTGGGGCTGTGCTGCTGCTGCACAGATGCTTGCTCTTGGCCCACCTTAAAAGGACAAGATATCCCGTGGTTTAGACTGGCCATATATTGTCGGGGATGTCAGCATCTCCGTCACAGCTACACAGCCCAGCCCAGCGTCCCGCTTCGCCTGCTCTGCGTCCTTGCAGCCTCTCCTCAGTCAGATCCTAGGGGTGCTGTAATGCGGATTGTTTGGAGGGGAGGTTGCTTTTCTTCTCTGTTACTGAGAAATGTTTTCCATCTGGCTCTCCCAAGTGCAATCTGTCTAGCTCCCCCCTTGAGCTCTTGGACAAGTATCCTGTTCCCACAGCACAGTTCTTGCTTAGCCATGTAGGTGATGGGACATCACCCTACAGTTTCCCCCTGCTTTGGGTTTTGTGTTAACCCCAGGGTTTGGCAGGGCAAAGCAAAAATTAAAAAAAAAAACCAAACCCAAAAAACAAACCCACAGACCTACGTTTTAGATTGTTTCCTCATTTTGCATCCCTTGTCCCCTCTCACTCTTCTGAGGCAGCAGCAGCAGCAGATGAGGTTTTGTGTCCCCGGGGTCGCTGGGGCTACCCTTGAGCAGACTTGCCTCCTTGCCCTCAGTTCCTTCAGGGGCCATGTGGGCAGCGGCGGTTTTGGCAGGCAGTGTGACACCACTCACCTGACCCATTCCTGCCTTCCTGAGACACCTTTATCCTGCCTTCAGGGCCCGCTCCCTTCCGTCCCTGGCTCAGCTCTGTGCTCCCACCCTCTCCCACATCGCATCCCAGGCCATCCCCTTGCCTGGCAGGAGGTGAGCCAGTCCTGGACTGGGGAAGGCCGATTGGGTGTGGGGAGAAACCCCGGGCCATGTCCCAAGGAGCACTCCCCTGCTGCGGCCGGTGCCAGCCCAAGGGGGACGCAAAGGGACTTTCTCGGGTTGCCACTTCATCTAAGGCAAATAAACCGGAGTCAAAGCCAAGAAACACATCGACTTCCTGGAACTCTGCGAGCCGTCCGCACAGCTGTCCCCACTCCCCGAACACATGCAAAGCAGAGCTTATAAGGACAGACAGTATTGCTTTTGTGTCCCTGCTCAGCCAGCGGGGAGGGCGCAGGGCGGGGGAGGTGCCGGGTAAGGCCCAGGGCCCGTCTTGTTTCATGTTCCCCCTGCGTTGCCATGGTTCCCGGTAGCTGCACTGGCAGGCAAGGATGAGGATGGAGAGGTGTTTGCAGTTGCCTACATGGGAAAGAGTGGAGGGATGTCTGCCTACGGCCGCCTGCTTTATTCTGCTGTTGTCCTGACCTTATTTTTTCAGGTGTGTATAAAAGTGGTACTTATGGCCCCAGATTTGTTAAGCTGTCTCTCCAGATCTCAGTATCCTTTTTGCTTGAACAAGCTCACAAAGCTGTCTGCAGTTCGGTGACAAAGGCTCCCGGGAGACCCAGATGCTCACCCACAAGCTGATACGAACAGCGAGGATAAGGAACAGCTCGTAGATGCTTCTTTGGTCAGGGGAGGAGGAGGGCTGAGGTGTTAGAAAATGTCAGAATTCGTCAGCAGCTGTTGAGCCTCAGTGTGGCCACAGGTAACTGCAGCTCCTGTGGTGCCATGCATGTTGTGTGGCGCTGCCGTCCCCACGAATGGCAGTGCTGGTCGGGGGCTCTGTGCAGGCTGGGATTAAACCCTCTGAGGTGCCTGTGGAGCGTGCTGGCAGAGACCTGGGCTTTCCTGTCGAGAGCCTGTGGGCTGTCAGGTTTTGTGTTCGCTTGGTGCTGGAGCGGTGTGTGCCTCGGTTCTCCTTTCTAGCCTAGCAAGACCACAGACTCCTGTGTGAGGGCTGCTCCCACAGCACACAGCACCTGCAGGAGCAAACATGGGTGCCCTGTTCAAGTTAGCAAATTGAGCGCAGGGCCAAGAACATAGGTATGAATGCATTTTACATTAAGGCTGCCTGGTGTCTCCATGCAGCGCTGTAAACCAGTTGGGCCATATAGGTGAATTTCATCCAGGGGCCCCCTGCTTTGCCAGTACGGCAGCTCACTTTACGTTAGTATAGCTTCCTTGTGTTCAGTGTATTACATCAATGTAATACCAGAGGTCATGGTCATTCAGAGTTGTCATTCACTTAAGGCATTAACTAAGTTCAGATTCTGGTATGCTCTATGGAGAGATGCTTTTGTCATCTAAGCCAAAGTCCCGAGGACCATTGCTGATCCATAAGTCGTCAGAAGGTGACTTTCAAAATGTGCATAAAAACTAAATGCACATGCATATCCCATCATGCTTGCAAGGGAATAAAACAGGAGGGGTAGATATGTTTGAATATTTAAGATTTAGCCTAACTGTTACGTGTAGCAACAGTATACAAAATAATCTGGAAACACAGGGCTCATCTTGTTCTTGTTTGGTGCTTCTTCCTCTACTCTGCCCCCAGAAGAGAAGGTGGTCCCTAGTCCACTTTTAAGGCATGGGCCATGAGCATGTGCTTCACTTCTTTATTCCGTGTCTGAGTGTATCTGTGTACATGTTAGACCACCAAGAATAGGCATAGGGATGTTATGGATTGGTAGGGTTAGGAAGCAAAGCATTATACGTACACTAACATAGGTAAAACAGTTGTATTGCTAATAGTCAAAGAGTTCATAGCAAGATGAGCAGTCTGTCTTTTAGTGCTCAGAGAATACCTTCCAAGAGGATTTGCTCCTTTTGTTTTTTGTCTTTGTGGGTTGGTTTGGTTTGGTTTTTCCCTAGAGGAAAACATTAGTTACAGGTACAAGTTCAAAACCTTTGGGTTAACATTCTTAGTTTTTACTGAATGCTAGGTGAAAGAGTGACCACCAGATATTCTCATGTCTTTCTTTTCATGCTCGTTCCTTTCCCCATATGCTGCTCTGTACTGGTGCTCCAGCAGTGGTGACAGTTGACGCTGCCAATATAATTCTCTACAGCTGGGGTGCCGAGTCAGCACCAACACTTCAGCAGCAAAGGCAGAGTTGGTATTAAAAAGGTCAGTTGGGAAAACGTTTTTGGTTTTCCTTTGCCTTGAGGCAATGGCTTTGAATAGTGTTAACCCTTTTTTCTTCCCACACAACTCCTTTTCCCCGTTTTTCCTTCCTGCCAGCTTTGATGCAAAATCGCGTTCAAAATGTAGTGTGGGTGACTGTGCACATCTCTTGGGGTGGGAGTGACTGTTTGTGCTTGGGCGTGTTGCCATGTGCTCTGGGAATAAAATCTGCTCCTCTGTGTAGAAGGTTAGTAGGAGACCAGTGCATCAGAAACATTTTGGAGTGTGGTGTAGCAATTCTTAGGTATTATAATCTCAAGGGTAAACGGTAAACTTTTGTTTATTCAAATGTGATATCCCTCTTTGAAGTTCTGTTCTCATCTAAATTTGTATACTAGAAGGTCTGGCCTTCATTTAAATGATCCTTGGGGTTTTTTCTACGACTTAGAAAAAAACAGTGGTAGAGCCTTGAGTAAGCTAGCAGCATTGCTAAGATGGGAATGATGAAGAAGGCTCAGGATTCCTGTTTGGGCCTCATGGGAAAAAGTGGTTTGAAGTGCATGTGTGTGTGGGTGCACATTCCTAAAACTGTCATCTCTTTCCCCTGTTTCTCTTCCCCATCCGTGTTCTGTACTACGTACCAGAGCATGTTTAATGAAAGCAATAAAAGTATTTGGCTGAGAGTGTTAATCTTTCCCTGGCCCAATTAGCACATGGCTTCTACTTTAACGTTAATGTGGATTTTTTTCAGAAGGCAGAACAATGAGCAGCTTTGTGCTGCACACCAGGTTTTCCCCCTCCTTGCCTGTATTGTGTGTTTCTTCCTATCTATTCCAAAGGGAGTGCTCATGTGCAAAGACAGCGGAGCAAACTGGAGCAGAGACTTGCACCAGCTCCCAGGGGCCGAGATGTGCCGCTCCATGCTTGTGTAGCTGCCTCTCGGCAGCAAGTCAAGTGACTGTGACTCTGAAGACTCATCATTTCTTCTCCTTTCTTCTTCCTTCCCCTGTGGCCTGTGTTCTCCTTTTTGCTTCATCTGTGATGCTGTTCACCAGAAGGAGAAGCAGCTGTAACTGTTGAGAGTCGTCTTAAACCAAGAAAATTAAATACAAATACATATCAGTGGAGGGGGGAAGTAACCGTTGATGGGCTCAGCTTTAACATGCAGTAGAGTCACACTTTATCCCAAAGGAGGAAATAGGTCTAGCAAGTGTCTTCCTGTACAGACTGAATGGGAAGCAACAAGGCTTTTTTCTTTTTTTTTAAGCTCTCTGCATTCTCAGTGACTCTCGCATGATGTGGGGCATCAGGGATGGGCCTCTGTCAGAAACAGGAGCTAAAGGCCCCTCAGGTTTCTCTGTGGGATCGAAGTTGACCCAGCATTGTGGTTTCAGCAACATCCTCAAGTGGAAGGGACGTGTTCTGGCGGAAGAGCCAGGTCTCTTGGTGTGCAAAGAGGGCTGCTGTGTTATTTGGTTTGGGGTTTTTCCCCCCCCTCACATGTCTTAGCACTCTCACTCTGTTGCTTGCTCTCTGCCTTTCCTCCTTTTCACAGAGTATGCCTGTGACACTGGGGGGTTCCTTCAAAGTAGAAGATGATTTGAATGCTTGTGACCGCTTCCCTGTTTCCTAGAGGCTTTGGTCTGATGATGAATGCAACCTGGGGCTGCACTGTTTGCCAGCCTATTTCCTGTTTGTCCTCTTTCCTGGAGGTCTTTGTTTTCTTTTGGGGAGAGGGAGGAAGAAGTCTGCATCAGCACGACCTCCAAGCAGGGGCATTTGGTGTGAACTGAAGAGGTTTGCAGTCCTGAAGGCAGCATGGGATAGGGCATCTGTGCTGCTTGCTGTCTGTCTGATTCCCTGCGTTTCATAGGTGCTATGGTAAAAAATAAACCACTTCCCCATCCTCTGTGATGCATTTATTTGAAGGAAAAAAAAAAGGGCCAAAAAAAAAAAGCTGCGAGAAAAATCTCTCTGTATGTTCCTGCCTAAAGGCGCTCTGCCACGGGTTTTCCCACAGGAAGGAGTGATTTGGCCCAGTATTCTTATTGTTTCTATATCCTATCGCAAATAGAAAGTCCTGCTTCTGAAATTGGTGTGTGTTGCTCACACAGTTGTCTTTGTTTCAATGGTGCATTTTTGCTTCATGCAAGAGAGTGGAAAATACATACGTGAATACAAGCATGCAACAATAGTACCTATTTTTGCAGAAATTGAGTTGCGATCTTTCAACTGCTTCCAAATTAGGAAATTCTTAATGTATGGAAAATGGTTTTAAAAACAAGATGTGTGGCTCATGGTTTCTGTTAGCAGGAAGGTATTTAGATTCAGAAATAAATAGTTGTTGGTTCATAGACATTATGGAAGTCTGTAATAGCATAATACAGGGTTTTCCTCCTGAAAGAAGAAGAAAGAGCAAGCTGGCAGGTGTTTCAAAACCAGGTGATAGGTTTGTAAATGTGTGTGTGTGTGCCAGCCTCGCCTCTTTGTGATGAACATTTCACATTTCCCCTGTTGCTAAAAGCAGCACTAGGAATTCTGACTCTAGTTCTCTGGGAAGCTCCTCAGCAATCTTGAAGTTAACCTTGGCCAACACAGGAGTCTTCACAGTTTCACAATAGGTTGACTTTTTCCCAGATGAATCACCAGTGACATTAATGTCCTAGGTATTGACTGAAAGAGGAATGAATAGGTCTAGTTTGGAAGGAAGAGCTGCTTTGTTTGGTTGGGTTTTTTTAAGGACTGAAACACTTATTAGCATTGTTTTAACAGAAATCCCTCCAAATGATTTAAACTGGTCCAATTTAAACTGGTCCATATTTTTGTTGATAGTAAGCATATACAGCAAGCATACAAGATACATACAAGTTAGACAGCCTTAGACACTGGGCTTAGTTGTGTCCTAGGTTTTGTCTGTAGAATGCACTGGCTTGCTATGTCACATTATCTCCGTCCTGCTCCTAAGAAGGTTGGCGGTTTAACGTGGGAAACTTGAATCTACTGCTTTTTCTGGCATTGGGTGAAATGAGGAACTGCTTGACACAAGCGGATGGAGCAGAAACCAGGCCCCTTCTCTTTGTCTGCCTCTTGTGGGCTCTAAAACGTCAGTACTTATGATACTGTAGTCATTTATTGTTTGCAAATGCTGTTCAAACAGTATTTGAAGATGTGTTATGTGTCTGATTTGCATGTCATCCTTGAGAATATGTTTTTCAAAAGGAAGAAAAAAGAAGAGCTGTGTTAAATCTGCTAGATGTGATTTGGAAATCTGAGATAATGAAATGTCCACAGTATGTTCATTTCCATAATGAAATAGCTATTTTGCTTGTAAGGTTATAAAGGTGTATTTCTCCATTAAAAATGTATGTGTAGTTTTCCATATTACAAATAACCTTTTCCAGAGGTTATCACCATGGGTGCCACAGGCAGAGAACTCCTCTCTTTCTCATGCGTCGATCATTCCCTGTCACCTCTAAAAATGATGTTTAACTGCCCTGTCATTCTCCAGCCAGAGCAGGCACCCTTCCTGAAACCCCAATGATAGGATGACAAGTTTGTGGTTTCAGAAAGGGGCGTGGAGAAATTCTGTCAGAACATACGATGGTTGCTTACGTCTTCAACCCATCTGAAAACCTTGGGCAGTGGGTGTGAGGAATGTGCCAAATGGTCACAGAAACCTCAGCAGTCATTTCAACACTGCTGGAAGGAAGAAAAAGAAAATTCACTATGAAATTTCTTTTCACTAGAGAGGGACTTTTTACAAGGGCTTGTAGTGATAGGATGAGGGGTAATGGCTTTAAACTGGAGGAGGGCAGATTTAGACTAGATATTAGGAAGAAATTCTTGGCTGTGATGGTGTTGAGGCACTGGAACAGGTTGCCCAGGGAAGTTGTGGTTGCCCCGTCCCTGGAAGTGTTCAAGGCCAGGTTGGACGGGGCTTTGAGCAACCTGGTCTGGTGGGAGGTGTCCCTGCCCATGGCAGGGGGGTTGGAACGAGATGAGCTTTGAGGTCCTTTCCAACCCAAACCATTCTATGATTCTATGAATTAATATATTGGAGTACATGTTAATCCTCCAAGAAGGGCGGGGGGGATATCTATGATGTTGAATTACTTAAATTCTCTAGCTGCAGAATATTCTTCCAGCTTCTTAACCAAATGTTGTGACCACCAATGATATGCTAGCTTGTTCTTGCCTTCTCTCCCTCTTTTTTTTTTTTTTTTTTTTTTTTTGTGCTGGCTGAATACCAGGGACCAAAGGTTTCCTCTCTTCATTTGCCCAGGTTTCACCACTGGTAGAGGCAAGAGCATCTCCCAGCCCAGAGCCCAGCCACCTGTGGGAGTGGGTGCTTGGCTACATTGGCACTATTGACATGTTATTTATGTACTAGTCAGGGGAACCCTCAAAGTAAAGGGCTGTAGTCTTACTTTGCTGTAATGGCTTCCAGAAAAACTTACTCCTTTTCCCTTTTTCCCTTCTCCCTCACGTCGTAGTGCTAGAGGGTGCTGCTGAAGAAGAGGCTGAAGAGCCAGACGCTACTATAGATACTACACTAAGTGAGGAGACCAGCCACCAAGAAGGGAGCCACGGTCAATCAGGGGACAAAAATGAAGGTAACTGGTTTGACTAGCTCTGTGTGACTATAAATTAGGGCATTGATTAAGGCATGTAGAAACATTTCTTACCCATCCATACCCCTTATCCGTGTGAAGAGTGTAATATACATTGAGCAGAAGCACTGATGCATACATTTCTTTCCCCATCCCTAACTTTTATCTGTCTGAAAAGTATAGAATAGGTTGAGCAGAATCACGGGCACGTAAATAGTCAACTACTAATGCAGGGTTACAAACTAAGTTTTTCTTGGCTCTCAGTAACTTGGCACCACATTACTTAGCTTCAAAAAACCACCTGCTTATAATGCTCAAACTTATCTTCCAAAGACAGTATTATGCAGAGATCAAATGTTCACAGACAAACATGTTCCTCCTTGTTCATCCTCACATCCTCTTGTGTTACAGTGACTTTCTCACAATGCACATTAAGATTCTGTGCTCTCCACCAGAGGTGGTAGAGCAATAGACTTGCAGCACGTTCCTGTTTGTTCGGGAGACTTCTGTGGGGGAAAAGGAGTGTTTAATTTGAAAGCATTTTCCTTTTCAAACTTGTAAAGAGGAAAGTAGAAGGCATTATCTGTGTGTTTGACATGTCTGTATGTTGAGAAACCAGAGATGAGATTGTAGGTATGTTTTGAGTTTGTTACCCGAGACAGGAGCATCCCTGCTACATACTACATTTGGACAGCTTTAGCTGTGGCGTTAGTTGTGGATGTAACACATACATTCTATGGACTAATACGGCTTGGTAGACCAAAAAGAAAAAAAATCTACATAGATGCCAGCTGTGGCAGTAAAGAGGCATCTGGGGGGCTTTGGGGTTTTGTTTTGGTTGAATTTTTGCTAATTTAGCTTATTCGATATACAGAGCTGGCTTAAGCTATGCTAGAAAGAGAACCCAGTACCCTACACTGTGTTACTAATGCCTTAATTGTGCAGTTCTGCTCAAAACACGTGCTTGCTTGAATGATTGTGCTTGCCAGAGCGTGCATTCATCAGTACTGCTCTACTAGTTCATGGTGATCACAAGGTACCACGAATAATACCATTTTACAGCAAGAGAGTTTAAGGTAAATCACTCTATAAGCCCCATACTGAATTAAGGTTGAAAATGGAGATAATATGTCTGTCCTGTGAGAAGAGATGTACACCTTGTCCTATGTGTTCCAATATGAGAAAATTTTCCTGTGTCAAGAACTCCAGTTATTACAGGCTCTTGCCTGTGCTCCGTGATGATCCAGCAGAGTGTGATGTGAGGTACAGGCAGCTGAAAATACTATGGTTTTTTTTTGTTGGAGTTTTTTTTTGGTGGTTTTTTTTTTTTTTTTTGGATGGCCTAACAACTCTATGTGTGGTTTTGTTTTTAATTCCAGAGAAGCAGCTGGAAAGCTTAAACAGCTACAAGGTATCACCAAGTTCACCAAGCAGTTTGGACGGAACAGACTTGTCCTCCATTGATGCCATGATGTCAGCGGTGATGAATGTGGGGAAGATTGCTGAAAACGGCGGGAACTCTCAGAATGTCAAATCCCCCTCAAAGTCTCCTGCACCACATCGGATCGGCAGGAGGAACCAGGTGTGTAAACCCAAATGCAAGGACAAGCAGCTGCATGGGAAATTATAAGACATAATTATGTTTCTTTGATTGTTCTGCCTTTTTTTCACCTCAGCAGGTATTTCTTTCCTCTGCCATTGCTCCTCTGTGTATATTTTCTGCTGGCTCTCCAGAACGTAACTTTAGAAAACTGGGAATCGAAGGGGTCTGCTTGCATGAATTCACATGTAAAACATTTGAGCATGAGTTCCAGTGTCATGCCGTAGTGAGCTGGTCTAGCAGATTTCATTAGCAGTGGCAAAGCCATCTAAGAATTGCTGCTTCTTCCCTGCTGCATCCTTTCTCCAGGCTGTTGCATTCTCCTAGTCTGTTGTGGGACCAGTTCATTTTGTGAAACTAAGAGAAAAGAAATATCTCGGAGATAGGGCAGAGTGGTGTAGCAGGGGGCTTGGCTTGGCCGTTGTGTGGGACCCCTCATGAGGTGTGTACCTGTCCCCAGGCAAGATCCAAGTGATTTATGTTTAAAGGTGGTGCTAGAACAAAGCATCCATCAGGATGCTCAGTTAACGTGTGTAGTGTAAGGTGACCTTACTTCATTGTTAATAAAACTATGAAGAGCTATTGCAGAATGCTTTGTACAAATCTTGCAGAGCAAACATATGTAGCTTTTGTCAGTTTTGGTTTTTTTTCATGCACCAGTTGGTGGCACCAGTTGATAGCAATATTGATCTAAACTTGTGAAAGGAGAGAGTCGTATCAGCTAAAGCTGTGATTTGTATCCATGTTTTTCTCCTGCTGGGCCAAGCCTTAGCAATGAAGGTGCTGCAGAACACCAAGAAATGCCCAAATCCCTGTGTCTGTTTGGCTTTAGAGCTTGCAG
The DNA here is from genome assembly GCA_028020825.1 of Podargus strigoides. Taxonomy (NCBI): domain Eukaryota; kingdom Metazoa; phylum Chordata; class Aves; order Caprimulgiformes; family Podargidae; genus Podargus; species Podargus strigoides. Next base: position 85,864,336 of record CM051620.1, on the reverse strand, counting down.
TGAAGCACGGAGAATTTGTAAATGCATCAAGATGTAACAGGGACCAGAAAAGTTGAGAGGCATGACTCATGTGATGTTCCTATAGTAGTTTATTAATAGCTTGCCGACTGGCTGCCCAGTTGACAGACTTATGTGTTGTCTTGGATTTTTTTGCTTGAAAGGAGTTAAAAGCCATTAACTGTAAATGAACATTCTTAAATGAAGAGCCTGGGCAGTAAATGGGCAACTGTGTTTGTGGGATTGTTTTGTCTAGCACCTGGGTTTAAGGTTTATTTGCTGTATTCCCACTTAGGGGCTGCCCTCATTCCTTGATTTCATCATGCGAAGTGAGGCACTGGAGTTCAGACTCGTCTCAGTGGCAGTGCTATTACACAGCTGTCCACTGGTACACCATGTGGTTTGGCTTCAGGGAAGTTTATTAGCATTAGTGACCTTTATTCCACCTGATATTTCGATGGGCATCGAATCAAAGGAAGCTTGAGAGTAAATGTGACAGGATTAAGAGGGATTCTTACAGCATAAAAATAAACAAATACATTGAAAACATAGTAAATAGCTTATTTGTGTTTAGGCTGAAAGATCGTTAGCACCAGAGGGGCAAATGGCTACGTTACTGAGAAAATAGAAGTGAGATGTGAAATATTAAGTGGGTATCAATCTGGTTAGTAGCCTCTAATACAGTGAAATCTCCACTTTCAGCATAGCAGAATGAAAGCACTGGATTGTTTCAGTGTGTAGCAGCACACAGATCTCAGATCCTGGTCAGAATGCGCCCCTTATTATAATTTGAAGGATAATAACAGTTAGCTAGTTTTCTGAGTCTGACTGCTGTTTCCCATCAGTTGGCAGCAAAACATTGTTCCCTGAACCTTTGTCCCAAAGTCTATGGTTCTCTTTATAATGCTGGCTTTATCTTGGCTATAGTCTACCCAGAGTCTAATAAACGTGTTTTTATATCAACCTGCAGCCATTTTAACTTCTTATTTGTTTTGCTCTTGAAGAAAGTAAAAAGTGTAACAAAGGTGTTTCTTTGAGCTGGAGAAAACCAAATAGACCTAATGCACAACTCCCAAAAGCATGTGCCATCAGTTGAATGCAGAGCAGTTGTGCCAGGTTAACTTATTAAAGGGAGAGTAGCTAACAGCTTCGCTGATAATTTTCTCTTTCAGTTCAAGAAGTGTGTTTTCACTAGCCTGGCTCCAGTGGGATAGCTGAGTGCTGTGTTTTAAATTTTTGGGTGGGGGTGCTTTTACAGTAGGGATGCTAATGTTTTTTGATCCAGACTGGGTCAGTCAACAGCGTTCCTGTTGTAGCTACCCTGGATTTGCTTGAGCTGTGTTACGGTATGCAGCATGTACCCTGTGTGACCACTGGAGAAAGTTTGGGTTTTAGTTAATAATAAACCCTAGATTCAATACTAATCAGCTCTGGCTGAGCTATAGTGTGTTTCTGAGCTTTGCTTCAAGGTGAACCAGTAATTACTCTTATCTTCTGTTAATTTGCCGATTCGAAGAGCAGGCCAGTCTAGAAAGGGGGCTTTGAAACAACCAAGTGCATCATGTGGAACTGCAGCACTCTTTTAAAAGTGGGAGGGGGGGGCAAAAAAAAAGTAGTAAGTTGATAAGTTTGCAGAAATATCCTGAGGATTAAACACCATCTAAACTGTCAGCACAGCTGCAGGGATTTTCTTCACGGCACAGTGTGTTTGTTCTCTGTCCTGAGCCAACTTTAACAGCATTGCAGTATAATTGGAGCTGAGCATTACTCCACAGGCAGGTTGCATATAGTAAAAGTTGTATAAGTAGGATGGAATGCACATGTGTGAATTGTATGTTTGTATATGGGGGGGTGCACTGGGCTAACGTGTTTTAATTTTCTTGGAGTGTTCAGACTTTGTAATGTCAGCCTTGCTTGCTTTCTGATGTTTTGAGAGTTAGGCCTTGGGCCATGTGCATGGCCTACAGTAGTTAGCTTTAGGATGGAGAGCCCTGAAATATAGTTAGAAAAAGATGTCCAAGAGAAGCAGTAAGGGAGGAGTGGGAGAACCTAATCATTGCAGTCCTGATACTTTTAGAAGTGGGGTCACAAGTTTTGTTTACTTCAGGCAAAATGGGAGAGTAGCTCTTCATCCAAATCCACAGGTTGCTGAAGTTAATAGAATATTACCATGGTGCTATTTTTGATTTAGATTTTTAATAGGGAACTCTCCAGAATGGTTCTCCAAATCAGGTAGGAGGGGGTATTGCTTTACTGAGACTTAAAATTGCCTTTGTCTAGCACTGTGTCAGCACCCTTCCTCCTAACATGCCAGCGAATTCATCACAGAGGCTTGGGTTAGTCATGCTCAGTGTTTCCCACAAATGCTTGTGTCTGACAATCTGGAAATGGTTGCTTCTGAGTTGGTGACTTTTGGGATGGCAATGGGGGAAGAAAGCAGTGTGGAGAGAGGAAAGGCACAGATACACTAAGACCCATCAACTCCCTCCCAACTGAGAGCTACTGAGGGTGGCTTTTCTTTTTTGCTTGTTTTCATGGTTTTACTAATGATTCTTAAAATACCCAGCAAAGAGGTTCAGTAGAACATGTCCTTCTGGCATAAATACTGTGTTTTCCCATTGGTCACGCAGAGATGGTTTTTGTACTCTTTTGTCACTAGAGCTTAGGCGATGGATCTGTCTAGCTGGTGAAGATCTGCATCATGCTACAGAAAACTGAGGTTTAATCTTCAGTGCCAGACCATCTTCCTTTTAGTACAGAGGCATTAGTGCAGAAGCTGCACCTGGCTTCTTAGTGAGGTGATCAAAATACCTTTTATGTCACGCAGAAGCCATTCCTGTGGACAGTTCAGGCAGACGCCTTTGGTTCCTGCGAGAGTGCCATTTCATCCTTGGCTGAAAGAGTGGTGGCTTTGCTCAGTGTCTCAAGGGCATACTTAAATCAGGCTGAGCTTTCCAGTCAGCTTTGTTGTTTGTACTCGTGGTTTGACCATGGTTACTTCTGATTCTCACCTGGGTGGAGAATAACCGGGTTCATAATGTGTTCTTTTTGAGTCACGTACACTCCTGCATTGTCACCTCTTTCTTGCAATGATCTCATCAGATCTTGCAAGCTTCAGAAGGGTTGGGCCTGGCCAGTGTGCCTGGATGGGATGCTTCCAGGAGAAACACAGGATGCTAAGGGAAATGGTGCTGGTGATTCAGTAAACGCCGCTCTTCCTTCTGAGTCAGCGGTGGAGCAGAACATACAGCCCCTACAAAAGTGCACCGAGCTAGTGCCTTGCCATCGAGATGGGGTGGAAAACCCAAAGTCCTCATTATTAAAGATCTTTTGGGAAGATTAGTGGCGTTTGCCCACGTATTCTGGCGGTGTTCAAGTAATTACTTTCTGCTCACCTAAATTCCTCCTGGCAGTTTGAGCTGGTTGCAATAATTGCCTTCACTTCCTGTCCTAAACTGCTACTGCTGAGCATCCGTGTGCTGTTAAAACAGCTGCTGTACTTCTGCGGTAGTTGAAATTGCCCCTATTTATAAATTCAGAAGGTTCTGAAACTTCCCTGAGGGATCTTTCAGGATGATAAATGTAAACGTGCAAGTTGTTCTGTTAGCAGTGGCCTTTTGTACTTAGGATGGATTATATTTTTTCCATCCCCGCCAGTAACAGCTTTCGAGTTCTTTTCTATCGATATTCATTCTGATTTTTTTTGTTGTGTTCACAGGAAATAAAAGAAGAGAAGTCTTCCTATACCTGTCCTCTGTGTGAAAAGATTTGCACTACACAGCACCAGCTAACTATGCACATTCGTCAGGTATGCAGAGTACAGGCTCTTGATTTCTTACTTTCATTGAGTATCTGGTTTGCCGGTGTGCATTTTGCAGTGGTGAGAAACAATTCTATGTGCAAAACAGAAATGCTTCATTATCATTTTATTCAATTGTTTGGCTTTTGTTTTAGCCTTCCCCTTGTATTTTCTTAAAACAAAAAAGCCCACAAACCCAGCCCTGAGTGAGGTGGGTAATTTTCCTCCCTTCCTTCCCCAGCATCCCCCCCGCCCCCAGTGGCTCAAACAAGGATGTATGTCCTGTTCTGTGTAGCTTAAGGTATCTCAGGGATCCAGAAAACCACTTCCAGCATGAGGCATAAGTCCTGTTTTCTTACCCTGTTTGAGTACAGGTCCCTTTACTGGTCATGCAAATTAAGAAGCAGGAAGACACAGTTTTTAAATCATCCCAGGGTAGAAGAGCCTCTCAGTCCTTCACAGGGTATAGCAATTTTGGGAGGCAGAATTAAAAATAGACTTTTTTAACAGGTGATGCACTTTTTTGTCAGCTACAGGCCTCTTCTTGCTCCTCTTGAAATATATGTGTACTTCATAAGGAGGTTTGGCCTTTTCTGTGTCAGAAAGTTCTGCTTTGGATGCTAAGGTTGTGGTTTCACCACTGTGAGTCCACTAGATACTTAATACTTCAGTTTTCCCTCCGGTACTGTAACTGTGCTTTTTTTCTTACTCTCCTTGATTGGTTTTCTTTTTTGGTATGTGAAGAAATCTTCAAGACTTATTGCAAGTAAGGAGTGGTACATATAGCACAGTAGCTAATGGCCATATTTTGGCCCTGTAATGCATTCTTATGGCCACAGAAGTCTGCATGTGCACTCAGAAGGAGTTTACATCTCTTTTCTTATTATGCAGTCACTTTGAAATTAAGATATTTAAAGACTAATTGTTTTTAAGTGTCTTCCTTCTGCTGTGAAGTTCGTAATTACATCATCTTTCTGTTTTCCCCCTTACCATCCACCCAGCCCCAAACTACTGCACAGCTTAAACTATCCCAAGGTACCATTTGTCTGATGGGTTGTTGCTGAGTCCCTTTCCATCCTCTTCTGCTGCACACCCAGCAGAAATGCTGCATGTGGCAGGCATTGGAGGCTGTCTGAAACTGCTACTTGTGCTGGAGCATTAAGGAGTTAAAAATGAAGGTTGGGGTGGAGTTGAGTGGGGAGGGCTGGGGAGGAGAGGTATATACAGGGCACACCTTAATATAAGGTATTGTGCTTTAAAACTGCTTTTAAGATGTTTATAGTTCTTGCTATAATATTTTACTGGCACTTCAGAAGGGACATTCAATGAAAAAAAATCATTGCTTTCTCTAGCATAACACTGACACTGGAGGGACAGACCATTCCTGCAGCATCTGTGGAAAGTCTCTGAGCTCAGCGAGCTCCCTTGATCGCCACATGCTGGTGCACTCAGGTGAAAGGCCTTATAAATGTTCAGTATGTGGACAGTCCTTCACCACCAATGGAAACATGCACAGGTGAGTGCTGATCGTGACCCAGGAGTTTGGAAAGGATTACAGGATAGGGGGCTGTTTTTTTTCCCTTGGACAGACTTTCAAGCTGACTAAAGACACATACTTGGGCAGAAGATGTGGACTATCTGTGATCTGCAAGTATGGCATGACACATACACACACATACTACGACTACTAGGATGCTTAAGTTGTGGGAGGAAGTCAGAATTGAGATAGGTCTTCTAGCTCACTTCACATATCATCAGGAGTTGTTACTGATATCCAGAAGGATTGCTTTTTTTGTTTTATTAGTAGTATTATTTTGACAAACTGGATGGGTTTTTCTCAAAGATTAAAAGTATATAGCAAAGCTGTAGAGGAGCTTCTAATTTGTAGCTTCAGAGTCATGGATGCAAATGGTTGTGTTGGAGAATCTGTGGTAGTGGTGTATGTTATGTAGTTAGGTATCCAAGTGCCATCGGGAAGGTGTTTCTTCAGAATAATTCATCTTGGTTTTAAATATGTACATCAGTACTTGCTTGTACCATAGACAACTTACTGCACTGTTATAGGAAATTCTCTATAACCCAAGTTGCCAAAAGTATTTAATGTAGTTTCCTTCGTAGGGATGTAGCAGTACGTCCAGTTGTCAACTGGGGAAACAAAATGTTAAATGACATGGATGTTCCTTCCCCTCTCTCATCCCCCAATTCAGTATTCATTTATTTGCATGGGTGGAGCACCTCAGAGCTGATTACGACTTTGTGAATTCCCACATAGCTTTAGTTCCCATATCAAAGAGTGTACAACCTACAAAGAAACTGCAAGACAGGTGGGGGAAAGGAATATAGCTTATAAGGAAAATGACAAAGAGTGGTTACAGACTGGTTCTGTGTGGGAGGGAAGAGATCTTGTTTCCTTATTACCAGTCGTTTTCCAAGCAGTGTGCTATAGGTGGAATGAAAGGGGTGGTTTTGGTGACAATGGGAAAGATAAAGTAGTGCCACACAAAGGAAGCAACAACTGCTTGCAGCTTTCACTTTTCTGTATGGTATTGTCCAGGTTAAACAGTTACTTGAAAACGGAGGAGAAACAGGAGGGAATGCAGTTTTGTAAATCCGTATTTATTTAACTTGATTGGAATTGGAGAGAACTGGAGACTGAAATGTAAAATGAGATGGGAAGGACACAAAGAAGTTCGGAGGAGATACTGGCCTTGGGCATTTAATAAATCACGCATCTGACTCATCTGACCAGAGGTGGTGTGAGCCACATGTTTGCCAGACTGGGTCATTATTCTGTCTGCTGTGAGGAAGGCAGGGCAGCTGCTGAGTTGCAGCTGATGCTGCTGTCAGCATCCAAGGGTGAATTCCAGTGCCGGGACTCTGGGGTGGTCAAATATTTGTGTCCAGGTCCTCAGCCTGGTCTGCTTGCTGAATGGCTGCTTGTGGGGTTTGTTTGGCTTTTTGCTCACTTAGGCATCCCCTCGTCCTCTCCCAGAAGCAGGAAAGGGAGGCTTCCCTTGAGGCTTGACTCCAGGCCTATCAGATGTTGCTTTAGTCACCTTTGCCAGTGGGGGTTTCCCTGTATAGCAGTTCTTACTGTGCTTTAGTAGCAAATTTGCCAGAATTGCCAGGCTGAGTGGCTTGCCCTAAAGACATAAATACAGATCAGAACCTTCTGATGGGAAGATTGTTTGGTTTCTAAATTTTTCGCTTAACAAGGTATTGCTTGAAGTTATCAGGATGGAGCGGTGTATTTACTGACCACACTAAGAAGAAGCCAACTTCATGCAAGGAGTATCTTCCTACTAGAAGTTCTTTCAATCTGATAGGTTCCTGTCTGTTCTGTAAAACATCTTTCAGTGAATAACCTTTTCTTGTTGCTATAACAGACTAGAATAGTGAATGCTGTTGCCAAAGTGCAAAGCATGAATGTACAGGTAGGTAGATGAGGATAAATGTAAAGTGGAATGAAATTTGTTATCTGGTGCTTTAATATGCTCACAAGAAAGGTGTTCGTTTTGCCCACCAGATGCCTTCTTTCAAAACAGGTACTTCTAGTAGAAGATGGTGTGAAGTAAATTCTTTCATAGGCATCTCAAACTTAGCTGTAGCATCCAGTGGCCTGCCAGCTCTGTGGATGGATGTCTCTCACATCACATTCAAAACTGCTTCTGCCTCGGGATCCCAGAGCAAGGACCTGCTTCCCAGGACCTGCTTTGTGTGCAACTCCCACAGGCCTTGCCTGTGGCAGTGCCTTGTCTGTTCTTCTGTACCAGCTGGCAAGCTGGATGGTAACACACATCCATTTTTCTCTGCTTTTGGTCACAGTTCCTTTATTCTTTGCTATTTTTGTGCTGCAGTATCTAAGTAGTGACAGATACATGCCCAAAACAGCAAAGAATAAGATTTCTAACCTGACCCTGATAGCCAGCATGGTGGTATCTGTGGAGCATTGCAGAGTGTGGGATCAGAGAGAAGTTGTAGGCTTAGCAGAAAGTTGTGAATGTGCTGCTAAAGAATCAATGTAGCTTGTGAAGGTCCTGCAGGAGCCTCTCCAAATATTACTGTATTTACACCAAATAAGCTCAGTGCACGGGAGAAGAGTGAGGGAGAACTTTGTCTGCCAGTATCTGAACAGAGGGGAAAAATGTGTAGGCACATACTACGTACATCTTCCCTTCTCTTTCTCCTCCTCTGCCTTGTTCTGGCCTTTATTTAACTGGCTACACTATTTTTTTAATCCAGACTTTTAAAAGACCTTTTAGGCGCAAAAGTCCAATGAAGCGGTTTTGTGAAGGGAAGTACTGTGCCATAGGAGTGCTTATTGCTGTTGAGGCAGAGGGTGAAATTTCTGATCTGTTTTTCCACCTCAGAGCAGCCAGGTCATTAGACATTCAGCTGAGCAGAGAAGGGGAGGGAAGGAGTTCTGGTTGCTTTTTTGGGTTAGAAAATATAAGTGTTGTTCCACTCTCAAGTGCCCATCGTCTCCATAGAAAGTCACTTTTCTTCTCCCTCACTTTATTAAGTGAAGGTAGGAAAAAACCCTCTAGAGCTCTTACTTGTTCTTTTGCACATGGGCCAAACTTTTTTGCAGTAGCCAGACTTTTGTGGAGTGGGAACACTTTAATTCTGCCTATCTCATCTCTGAGGAAGTTTAGCTGTGGTGGGGTGTTGCATGTACTCTTCGCCTGTGAAATTGGTGCTGTCCTTCCTGACTCCCACAATACATGCAACACTTCATTTGTATATGAGTCATGGCCTCTCACATGAAGTCCAGTTTCTTTTTGTTGTGCTCCCTGGCTCCTTGTCAACAAGTCAAGTTGAATGGGCACAGCACACAGGGGTGGAGGGGGAAGGTTCTCTTGTGCAGCACCATTCAGAAAAAGAGGTGAAGACCTGCTTCCTTTTCTGACCAGGATGGCTTTTGGTCAGTACTTTCAAAAGGGAATCGTGAGCCTGGGGCGTCTCAGAAAACACTCTTAGAGCTGTGAGACTGCTCAGGAGTGGCCTGAGCCTCCTGTGGAGGCAGTTGCAGTTGGAGAGAGCAAAGGTCTCTGGAGTACGCTCGATGTCCAGCAGGAAAAGCTGATGTTCTCATTCTTCTGAATGTGCCATCAGTCTAACTGCCTTCGTATCAGTGCTGCTCCTCCTGTTTGGGAAGGGGTGTTGCAATTTGGTACAAAAACTGGGAGATCTGTCAGTGTGCGGTATCAGGAACAGGAATTGCTCTGGAGGAGGAGAGCTGGAGATGATGCTGAGTTTTCTACAGAAATTTCTTTCTGACCAGTACTGGAAAGAGCAAGTCTTCTTGGAAGTAGCAACCCTTCTAGCATCAGGGACTGATTTGGGGGGTTGGGGATTTGTTTTCTTGGGGCTTTTTAGGAATTTGGAGGAAGGAGTTAAATCATAGTAATTTGAGTTCAAAATTCCTGTAACTGGAATAGTACTGCAATGATCAGTACATAAGAAAATCTGCAATTTAGGGTAAGCTGATCCTCACACTTCTATGCTAGAGACACAGATGCTGTGACTTTTTCTCGGTCACAGTAAATTAAAGTGGAATATTCTCACATCTCCAGCAGGAGCTTAAACTATATGGAAGGAGGAGGTGTGTGTATAAAGAGTTTTCCGTAGCTCTGACAAGGCTGGGGATTTCCAAAGTAGTGTCTCAAATCAATAGACTGCAATTACTAAAGGCTTTCCATCTGTACTGTCAGGGTAGCTCCCTAAGGAGTTTGTCTACAAATAGTACCAACTCTGAGGAGTCCTTGTGGCTTTAGAGTCTGCCACCAAACAGGAGGTTGCAAGCCTCTTATTCCATCTCCACCACTGCATCTCCCCAAAATGCAGACAGAGGAGTTAAGCTGCTGCTGTGGGTTTTGGTGGTGGTGGTGGTGGTTTGGAAGCTTTAGCAAGGGACTTTGAGGTACAGAAGACTTTGCTTGACTTACTGTGTTGCATTCCAACAGAACATGCATCAGGCTTCAGGGGCAAAGGGTGATGCCTCCACTTGCTCCAAAAGGGTTTCCTTCAGGGGTAGGAGACTTTGCCAAAGGCTCCTTTTCCATTTCTGTGACTGAGGATGTTCTGTACCTATCACTTTAAAATCACATTTCCTCCCTGCCAAAGACATGCTCTCCATGCAACTTGGAAATGTTAATAGGATATAAATGCCAGAAGGGAGGCGAGAAATGACCTTCCCACCAGTTTACAGTAGCTATTAAAGGCTCTGTGGCAAGTCTGAAAAGGCTAAAGGGATAATATATGCATTTCAGCCACAGCTTCCCCAGTTTGGTAAATGAAGCTGCAATGACCATGGCTGGTGTTCACCAGGTTGCCTGTATAAGTGCAGTAATGCAAACTAAACAGAAGTGTTTCATATGAAACCAAAATATCACAGGTATCTACCTGCTTTCTCTCCTTCAGCTCCTTATCCCATACCTAGCTTTTTATTTACATCCTACTTAGGTACGTGTAGGCTGTGTATGCACCATCTCAGGAACAGGTCTCCAAGTTTGGGGATTTTTATTATTTTTTTTTTGGCACACGCGAAACACCACATGCAGCAACCACATGCAGAAGTCTTTGAAACTCAAATGGGAAGATCTGGATCGCAGAAGCTATGCTTTGAAGCATGCTTACAAAGGGTCCTATCAAAGAAGGTATTTCTTCTTTTAATTAAGAAGGCACTTGCATTCTCAATCTTATTTTCAGTGCTAGATAATTTCCCCAAACTTCTCTTTGTGGAGGGACAAACAGCTGTTTTTGTTATCAGGGTATGGTACTATTCTGATGTACAAATTTACTGCTTTCTGTGTGCATATATGTTGCTGAGTGAGATTTGGAGGAAAATAGAAAATGCGAGTGCCGGAGGGTTACCTTTGAATCTTGATGTTTCAGCCAGCCATCTTCACTGGCAAACAAAGAGTGTTTGCTTGATGAATATTGTAACGTCCTGGTTGGAGGATGAGTGTTGGATCTTGATAAAGGCACAGGGGTTGAGATGCACGTGCTTTAATGATTTCCCCGCTCTCTTTAACATGGATCTGTGTTTGTTGGGCAGGCATGCGTACAGGCTGCCTGTGACTTTGCAGATATCCTATAGGCAGAGTGTCCTCAAGATCTGGCTGAATCCATCCTCTCCCTGCATTCCACCTGTGAATTGCTCCTGTGTTATTTATGGTGTTGGCTCGCTTCCCCTATGTTGTGTGTGCTTTGTAGGGTGCAGTGCAGTAACAATGCCCAGCCTCTAAGTACAAATAGGATCTCTGCAGTCTAGCACATGCAGTCTGACATTTGCTTAAGATGGGTGTTTTTGGAGGCAGAGCGTAGCCAAATGTGATGATGAGCTTTTTTTTTTTTTTTTTTTCCAGAAATGGAGAGGAACTGCCTTATTGCAACATGGTTTGTTTTCTAGTGGTTTGCAAAGATGGCCATGTGGACATTTGGTGTTCAACATTGGGTAGCTTTGAAAAACTGAACATGTGAGATCTTGAAGCTTAAAACAAATAGCCAAGAAACCTGCCATGCTGCAAATGATTGACACTTCACACATGTTAAAAGGCCTTCTCTTATTGTCTTGCACAATAGAAATGTCTCTTTGGTCATCTCCTAAGGAGCTTTTATTTCAGTGTAGTAATTGGTAGGCAGTGCTCTTAAATATGAAGAAGCAGGGTGTATTACAAGCTTTCAAATCCATTCCTCGTATGTGGGGGATGATTTAACAAGTGAGATGTGATACCTATTTTTGTTGTCTTTGCAATTAATAAATGTTTATTACATTTTTGCTAACATGTTTTGCAAATAAGGATGGGGAAACAGGTGGAGAGAAGATTTTTTTGATCTCTCTCCTGTCAGCAGATACATCCAGAGTAAATGTTTTGTATTCTGCTGGGATCCTCCTGTCTTGAAGAAGATTAAAAAAGAAAGAAAGAAAGGTCAGGCTTTTTCAACAGCACTATAGCAGTAAGAGTCTGTTTCTCTGTGTCTTTGATGAGAATACTATAGTATTTTTAATGGTCCCAGGCAGAAACTTTTGTCTGTCTTACTGTTGCTTGAGTAAATCGGTCATCTTTTGTAAAGACTGTATATCAACTTCTATTTAATTCACATGATGCATAAATAAGGTGCTCCCAAAAACCCCTCCGTGGATATCTTCAGTGGTAAGAGACCCTGAAGTACCTCTGTGAGCTGTAAGAGCTGAGAGGAGATGCCATGATTTCAGATGTGTCAGACACTGCTTGTAGCCTTGGACAGTATCCCCCTTCAGTTATCATTAAAGAACAGCAAAGGAAGTTAACACAAAAACATGAACGCTGAGATCTGATTAGAATCAAGCGAAGCAAGGAAGTGCAGAGTTAAGATTTATATGCTGACCTTAATTAGCTCCATTGTTCTTGAGAACTGAAGTATACACAATGAGGAACATTATACTGGCCTCTCCAGAGCTCTTCAGTACCTAAACATAAGAAGGGACTTCAGGGTGCTGCATTTTCAGGCCTCGATTTTGTGTGTGTTGCCTGTAAGTAAGAGCTAAGCCTGATGCTGTGCTTTGTAAGGTTGTGGATTTTTATGTTTTGGTTTTCTTGCAGGCAAAAAAAAAAAAAAAAGAGGACATGCTGCTCTCAATAAGTTTAGGTTTCTGGTGCGACTGACTTGTGCTGAGGGGAAGGTGGTCTGACGTAGCAGAGTAATACCACCCTCCTCACGGGCAATAACATAAATCTCCGCCTAACAGTGCGTATTGAGCGTAGCTGAGTGGTGCTTTGTTACCCGTGTCACAGTTCAAATGAGCACAAGCCACTTGACAGATGAAACTCTAGTCCCAGAGCAGTGCGAGACCTTGATCTTTCCAAACAAGTACCTTTCAGGAGCATCACCTCCTATTCAGTATTTTCAGGGATGTTACCCCCCCTTCTCACCTTGAAGAGCGACAAAATAAATACAAGTCTTAACTTAGCAAGCACTAGAAAATCCAGGTGATCTTTTGAGATGTCCTTTGCCATAAGGCTGACATTAAAATGATTCTTACAGAGATGTTAGCTCTCAAGGTTAACAAGTAACACGCTGTTTTGTTGGCATTTCAGTTGGTGGATTCTCTTCTGTGTAGAAAATGCTGGTGGTGAGAAAGTTTGCTGGGAGAGTTTGTATGTTAAGGTAATTTTTGCTCAGCCTGTTGTGCGTGCACATCAGAAATACTTGCATCGCTTCTCTAATGAATGTGTGTTCACTCTGTTCTTCCTGTTGTCTGGAAAGACTCCTGGGCCAAGTACCGATGAGAATGAGGAAGAAGTCCTGTCTCGTGCAGTAGGTGGTTGCTGTCATTCCACCTTTAATGTATGTCTTCCAGCTTTACCTTTTCTCCCCCCAATATCTAACCTGCTCAACCTGTTCTAGTTCAGCATGCTGGAACGGGCAAACTGCAGAATGTACCCCCTCTCAGGATCAGCAGGTTTTTTCCTCTTTCTTTCCTCCCCTCTTTTAAAAATAAACTATTTGTTAACAGTAGATTGGCAGCATTTGAGGAAACAAATCAAGCTGTAAAAAACAGTGAGAGGAATGTTGGCGTTTGGGCTTTCACTCAGTTTTTTTGAGCCATGATGCTCAACTGCATGATACATGCAACTTAGATGAAGACAGGATCTATAAAGTACTAGCACCATTATGCAACTAGTAAATAGCACACAATATGCAAATTGTGCTTTCTCTTTCTTGAGGTTATCTATAGATACCCTGAGTTCTTCAGGCTTAGCTGGAGTTTTCTAAACTCAGTGATTTTTTGGTAAGTCCTTAGTCAGCTTTCCAGTGCTTCATGTGGAAAGATGTCTTAAAACAGAGGAGGTGTACAACTTCTGCGTGGCTCATTTTTTATATCAGACCACCTCAATGTGTCATCTTTCTTGACAGTTTCAAACCGAGGGTAAAGAGAGTAAGGCAATCCTTATTGCTCATGGACTGCACCGAAATTAATTTCACTTGAGGGCAAAAGTTCCCAAATTCCTGTAAAGGAGCACGAGTCATGCAGGAGCTTCTGTTTCCAGCTACTGCTCTTGACTAAACAGGCATGTAACAAGACTTGAAACCTTTTCCTAGTCCTTCTCTGCTCGGCAGGGGAATGCTGTGAGATCACCACCGGTGAGGAAGGAGGACCACATGTTCAGGAACAGGAGAGGAAATGGGCTGAGCACGTGAAACCTCTTTCTCTAGGATGCTGTCCTCAGCGCTGGGAAAAGTTTGCACAACTTGTGTGTGCGCAGTGATAACCCCTTACTTCCTTGCCCCTCGAGTTACATGGTGACTGCTGATATCAGAGCGATGCGGAGACCAAGCTTTAACGAAGATGTGCTACTCTTATCTAGTGCAGCTTTCTTGCATGCGTGTGTGTGTGTGTGTGTTTGTGCTGGGGGGAGGTATTTGGCTCCATCTGTGCAGCGTCCCCAGCATTGCTGTGGCCATCTATTTTTTCCTCCTTGAGCTGTGTGACGCAGCACGTTGTTCTGTGCTGAGTGCCACCAGGATTGCTCAACAGTGGAGTGTGAAAGGGAAGCAAGTGCATGAGAGCTTTGCCTGGTTCTAGGAAGTAGCTGGGGCTTATGTTTGCTTCTTTGGTAAAAGGGTGCAGTTTTAGGGGGGAGGCAGTTACCTGGGACATCTTCAAGCATGTTTGGTCTTAAGGATAAAACTTTTCCCCCTTCTTGCATCCTTTCTCTAGTTTTTTCTCTCTCTTCTTTTTTTTCACATGCTAAAATGTAAAACTGCTTTAATTGTCCTGACCATCTGATAACACTTGTTTTCTTTAAACATGAAGTTTCCTAAAAGATCAACAATGAAGTCATTGACTATGGTTATATGCCATGATAATTAAAGGATTTGCCTGAAAACCACAAATTTCCAAAAAGATGAAAGAAAGCAACAGTTCAGAATGTCCCAGGCCAAGTTTTTGGTACATTTTTAAAAACCTTATTCCTGCTTAGTTATTGTTGTTGATAAACTTTTTTCTCCAAGCTTAAAGAACCACACGGGCCTCAGAGGGATCTTGTTTAATACTGTCCCTTATGAAAGAGTTTCTTAAGGCTTAGAAGTCTTCTTGCAGTATTTGGCAATGTTATTTTAGGTCTGCTCTGAATTTAATGCAGGCTGTGCGGGCAGGCGGTTTGGTGAAGTGATATTGGGAAGCTCACACTGCATTTCCCTCCTCTTTTGCCCTCCCTTGTGCAGGGGTTGATGTGAACTGCAAATGAATGCTTTCTTTTGCTGTCCTTTGGGAAACTTTGCTTTGGAGGCATGGTTTGAATCGCTTCCCTGTCACAGCATCATCAGGCAAATATTTGTCTCCTTTTTTTCCTTTGAGGTGTTCTGACAATGCTGCTGGTAGGGAACAAGATTAGCTTTGAGCCAAGTGGGAATGCAGTTGTATCAATCTCAGCCTGTTTGAACTTGCTGATTCTGCGTAGCAAGTAGTTGCTTAAAGATCTGTGAATACAGCGTAATTACTCAGAAATGGTACCCCTCCGCACTTTGGATTTGTAGATCAGTATCTTTCACTCATGCTTACAACTTGCTTTTATTCACAGCAAAGCAAAATTTTATTCTAGGTTAAAAATACAAAATGCTTTATGTGCATGTCTGTGTATCGTATATCTTTAGGTGTCATGTATTGGCAGCTGCATGGCACTGGTTATCTTCACGGACTGTCCTGGTAGCACTGAAAAGAGATTTCTAATCTGTCATTTGAACGTAATCACAGGTGGCTTTCGCAGCCTTAGCGCACCCAGCTAGTCTCGGTGGATCTAAATAATAATGCTCATGTCATCCCAATGATGCTGTCTGCCACCCCGCACTAAGGCTGTTTTTTGCTTTGCTGGGAGAAACTCATTGCACAGGGTAGCAGACAGCGCGGCAGCCTGCGCCGGACTAGGGGGGATGCTTACGGCACGTCTGTGTGGCACCTTGGGCTGCAGCAGTTCCTGGGGGGACGCCGAGGGGACTGCTACACCCACACGCCGCCACATGCTGCTAGGCGAGGAGCCTCACCAGGGCTGTGTTAGCCCTGATAGACACAGAGCTAATAAGTTCTGGGCCTCCATGATAATGAGCCGTGCCACTGTGCTGGCAAGATTGCAGCTCCTGGGTGCCATGGAGAGCGCTAGCTGGGGGTTCTCCCGCTGTGCCTGGTTGCAGACATGAGGCTAAAATGAGTCAGTGCTTCCCAATCTGATCCTCCCTGGGACCCATTCACTCCACACTGCTGTTCCACTGCATGCATTGCAATGGTTTGCTTACTAGCATAGCCATGGAGAGTTCTTGCTTTCCAGCTTCATTTTGTTTATCCCACGCTAGCATTCAACGCTGGTTACCACTAGAATATTTGGTGGTACTTGAAATTTGTTTTGAGATTGCTCTGCAGTTGTAAGAAGGCGTTTCTCAAATGGTTGGGGTTTTGGTATTCGAATTTCTGACTCTCTGTGAAATGTGCATGCATGTCTGAGGGCTTTTTGGGTCATTTTTGGGTTTTTTTGAGGATACGAATAGCAAGCAAGCCAAGAAGAGAAGACAAACAGAAACTTTTCCAAGTACAGATCATGTCTGATTTGCAAAATTGCCTGCATCTTTCTGGTTCCTGTGATTACAACTGGCAAGGGTTGAGTGGATTGCTCTCTTAAGTGGGTGATGTTGGTAATTAGCACTGGAAATACATTGTCAATACAGATTCTCTACATGTCTTAACAAACAAACAACTGACTAAACTCTTTAACCCAAGGGTGTAATGTTACTGCACTCTTGACTTAAGTTCCAGTCATATTCACAAGACTCTTAAGGAGAGGGTTAGCAGCAGTATATTGAGTGATTGCTCCTAAAAATGCTGCTGCTTCACTTTCTGTTTGTTTAGGATTTACTTCCCATGCATGTCAAATGACAGAAGCTTAGAAGAGAAGTTACCTGTGTTTTCCTACATTTCCAGAGAATTTGGGCTGAAGTAACATTTGTTAAGCAGAATGAAACAAAAACAGTGGCAAAGATGATGTGACCTAGAAGTGTCTCAAAAGAGACGTTATCAGTGTAATTTTGAAAGCTGTCTTCTCTTGCTCTGTGAGCCATTTTTCATTCTGTGGGCCCTGAAGAACATGGTCCCAATTGTGACCTGTCTTAGATGTATCCTGCACTCTTGTTGGTTCTGATGTGGTGGCGTGAAGTTGAAGCTTGGACAAAGCAGACTTTTTTTTTTTTAAACAGACGGTCATATTCTGAATGATAGACGTGCTTTTTCTTTACTGTACGTTGTTGAAAACATTTTTGTTGTTATTCTTTGGGGATAATTTACTGTTATTTCAAGGTAACAGGGAAGATCTCAGGGAATAAAACAGGGAAAGAGGTAAAGCAATTGTATCAGCTGAATTGTACTTAGAGTACCTGGCCAGTTTAGTCTTTCCCAGACTGGCTTGGTGAATTTGAGTAGTTCTTTACATTGGAGACCAAAAAAAAGGTTTATTTTAAATAAGGTGAAGGATGGAAAACACTGGTTTTTATTCTTAGTCTCTGAATGGTTGAATGTGTGTCTCCCTTGTCTCTAGATGTATGAGCATCATCCCCTTGATTTTGATATCAAACTGCTCAGAAATCCTGAAGGAGATGAGAAACAGCCATGTGCAATTACAGTGGAGAATAGGGTACATCTAGTGGTAATGTGGAGAAACTTAGCATAATATGTGGGATATGAAGCCAGAACCTGAACTTAATACTGTCGGATGATCTCTCTGGACTGATAATGCCCGGATTCATTGGTCTCCCCACTGCGTTTCCACAGGCATGGAGACGTGAGGGAGGAGGAGGGTGTTTATACATGCACTGAATCCTGTGTTCAAGAATTAATCTTGATGTAGATGCTGGGACTTTCCCAACCAGGCCTCAGTGAAATTGCTTGCTGCTCCCCCTCTGGACATGCTGCTCCTTCTAATCAGACCTACCTGGCATAAACTTCTCTTGACTGAAAGCCAGCAATGCTTGTGCTGCCATAGTTATAAGGGAGAGGCTTAACCCTGTACCCTGCTCAGAGGCTGCAGATACACCCTTTTGTTCCACACCTTCCTTTTGCCTGGACCTCTGAGCCCCACAGGCCCTTTGTCTTAGTTATGTGGAGCATATCAGCTGCTGTAGAAACGTGGGGTGCAGCAACAGTGTGTTTCTTCTCCCCAGAGTTACAGGTGAGGGATTCCCATGCATGCTGAGGGATGCTTCCTCTCCAGGAGCCAAAGTAGTGCTGATCAGGTTATCTGCATGCAAAGCAGGGGCTCTTGGTTTTGTTCATAATTCAGTGGGATGCGGAGCCAGGAGTTGTCTCTTTCAGGATGCTTTGACTCCTCGTTCTAGCCTTGAGCCAGCCAGTCAAAACCTGCCCACATTCTGGTTTTGGCATTGAAGCTGTAGGCTGCCCTGTTTCGAGACCTCCAGAAAGCTTATACGATCAACATGCAAATCCCCTTGGCATTAAGAAAATACAGCAGCCCTTTCTGGAGATGTGGTGAAGTCTGGACTGTGACTAGCAGGAGCTGCATGTCACTTCAGCAGGACACATCGTCTTCCCCCCCCCCCCCCCGCCCCTCCCTCCTATGAGTCACCTCCCTTAGGCACTGATCCAACACCATCCATAGGGAGAAAAAGGAGTAAGGCACTTGAGTTCTACATTTGTTTATTATTATGAATGTCTCTTCTTCATTAAAAAGTAGCAAAGTATTCACTTGCTACTGTTCTGGTGGAACAGTCACCATTCTGAAATCACACTGCATTACAGCGTGGAGCTGAAAACTTTTTCTGCCCATTTGTTTTAAAAAAGGAAAGAAGCTAAGGGAATTCTTGTGCAGTATCATCTTAGTCATCCTGTTCACGTGACCGTCAGAGGGGAGAGGAAAGTTGTGGCAGAAGAGGGGAAGTGGAAGGTGATTCTCTCGGGGAGGATGGAATGAAAGGCAGTCAAGCACTTGAAAAATGTGATTTTTGTTGAGAGGGCTGACTGGCACATAGTCATAGCACAGTTGGATCCTCTTGGCTCACCTGTGAAATTCCTTGTGCAAGGGGGAGGGACGAGATTGCGAGAAGAGCTTTTTCACATACAGCTGTGCTGCAAAAAGCAAAGTGTGTAGCAAGTTATCTGCATTTTTTGCATAGCAGTTCTTAAACGTTGAGTTTAGTTCAGAGGTGGAACAGACCTCGTTTGGAAAAGATTTCATTTCCTCTTTCCATTTTGGGATTATTCTTTGCAAATTCTTCTGGCTCTGCATCTCACCTAATTTTAAATAGAGTTCCTCCACTTTCTCTGAGAGGTTAATCAAGGCTAGCTAGCACTTAGTGTAAGGGAGTCCTCCCTAGTATTAAGCTTGAAGTTTTTATCTCCTTCCTTTCATCCTTTGTATTGTGGTTGCATTTTAGTGTTCCACCCTGAGTACTGTCCAAGTGTATGTGTACTTGTATGTGTGCAGGGGAGACTAGTAGCCACCAGATGAAGTGCAGGTTTCAGGGCTCTGTACCTTCCTGAGCTTGTCTGCTGTTCTTTGTAGGGTTGCTTTGTAGGGTGGCTCACAGCCACAATTCACTGATTTAAATTAGAAAAAAAAAAAAAAAGCTAGGTTTCATCCGCTGTGGCTCTGTCTCTGTTCTGAGCTGCAGTAGTGGCCACTTCAGAGCTGCTGGCATGTGTTACTGTAACCTGCATTTGTGGCTGAATATGAGCATATCCTTATTTTGCCCTTCTTTTTTTTTTTTTTTTCCTTGCACTACATTCTCACTTAAAGTGTTGAGTGTTTATCTTTACTTTTTGGAACTGACAAATGTCATATCATTTCCCTTTATCGTTGTAAGATGCTGAAAGCCAGGCTGACTTACGAGCCTGGCTTTCGTATTCAAAGTATGCCAGTGTTGTCAGGCCAAAATATGTTGTTATAGTCACAAAGGGAAAATAACTTCTCAGCACAGCTTTGTTCCTGTTCTCCTCGTGTCTTGGCAGGCTAAACTGTGAGGTCAAGCATTTTCAGCCTTACATGTAAGATCTAATCAAGGCAAACTTCTAAAGGAGGATAGGGCAACACAAATACTTCCCCCCAGCCCCCCCTTAATTATAGTTAGGAAACTTTTTAAGTAAAAGAAGCCTTGGAAAGGTGTTTAACTTTGAAAGAAAGGTTATGGATGTGGATGTGACTTGGCATCTGCTGCAGTTCAACCCAAGCTGGCTGATAAATGTTTTCCCGAGGCAGAATGACATCCATGTTGCAAAGTAAAAGAGAGAAATGAAGATTGTGTCTATCCTTTGTACTGTTCAGCTTTATCTTCCCGCTTATCTTGGGCTGTAGCTCTAGTAATCTTTTTCCTCTCCACCCTTGATTTGATGTAGTGAAACTTGCTTAACCTGCCAAAGGAACAAACCTGCTGGGTGTAATGTGGACAGGTTGTGACTCTCCTTGAGAACTCTGGAACCTGCTGCTTTGGTTTCAGATATTTCTTTTTTCTTTAATGATGGCATGCAGAGAGCTAGCACAGCCACTGTGATATTTGACCTATGCAGTAAAAGTCAAAGGTGCAGTCAGGGTGTCTTCCTGTTTATAGCTCAATAGCTCGGGCTTCTTCCTTTCAAATATGCAAAACTAAAACATGAAGGGATTACCATATTCCTTGCTGTGGGTACAGATTCTGCTCTCGCTTTTAGGGCATGGCAAAAGCATGCATGGTGCAGGAAGGAGAACTTCAAGCTGGGGGCAGCTGATGGCTTTGACACCAGACGTAGCAAAGCCCCGCCACTGTGGTGCTGCACCCACGTTAGCAAGCTCTGCCTTATTAGCATACGTTATATTGGAGGCATGGCTGAACTGCTTTTGGAACTCGCAGGAGCCAGTGTGTTTGCATGCATTAGGTCATGCCAGGCAGAGGTGCCAGGTTGGACTGGTACTAACCTGGAGCTCTCAACAGTTTCTCCTATTAGTAGGCTGTGGATGTGCCATCACACCCCTCTGAGCTCCATGGAAACCGGCAGAGCTCAACAGGTGGACAAACAGCAGGAGGAAAGAACTCAGCCCTGAAGAAGCTGTTTTGCATGGGTAGCTACTAAACAGGAGTTCTGCAGACTTGTTACTGGCAGAAAGGAGACTTTAAAAGAAAACAGAACCAAAAAGTCCCACTTTTAATGCATAGCAGGTTTTTTTTTGTTGTTTGTTTGTTTTCTGGGTAAATGTGATTTAGGTTGACTGCTTTAGCTGTCTCTCTCTGTAAAAGTAACTGGCCAAGTAATATTAGCTAGGCACCAGCCAGGCTGCCAGAGGTTAAGCATGCAGGCCATGTGTGTGTGTCTGGGGTGGAGGGACAGGCAGGCACATGCAAAAGCCTCTGTCTCGCTTTCAAGAGCTCGTTGAAACTGGAAATCAGTCTTTACCAAAAAGAAAAAAAAAAAAAGACCAATAAACCACCTTCTAGGTTTTGCTTTGCCTGTGCAATTGAATACTATCGTCTTCTTGGTCCCAGAGTTTTATCTTCAACCACTGTGGACAGAAACCCTCTGAACAAATGAATAGTTTCTTCTCCCTTATTCTTGCATGGATACAGGCAACTGCTCCTCACACCATTTATCACCCGTTGGAAGCTCTGGGATTGATTTAGCTGGCATGAGAAGTTTGATCAGTGCTGTAAGGGGGAAAAAAAGTCAAAAAAAAGAACAAAGACAATGAGGCAGTGCAATACCTGTAGATGCTTTCCCTGCACGTTTTGTGAGACAGGTAGCACTGGATTCGTGCAGATGAATCAGTTAGCTTTGGTGCCTATGGTGGCAGGGCTCCCAGGGGGCCAAGGCAGGGGAGTGCACTGCACTCCGGTGGCTGTGTCAGTGCCTTGACTTCTCCTTGGGTCCTCTTGAACCAAAGAGAGCCAAACCCTTGGAGCTTCAGCCTTCCTTCTGCTCCCAGTCAGGCGATTGGCAGGGAAAGAGGTCAGACAAATTCAGCAACGTTTTGTGATGCTGTGCCCAACCTGCTGGGCGCATCTGCACACAGATGCAGTCTCTTCCTTGAGCCTCCCACAGTGTCACTGACAGGTGTCTCCAGTGTCCGTCCACCATTTGTGCGACCAGTGAGTGTTACTGGGGGGCTGGGGAATCCACATGATTTCCCACGTGGACCTGGTCCTCAGAGCAGCCCCAGCCTTGCCGGGCATTTAAAGTGGGCAGTAGCTGAACAGTCATTTTCATCTTTCATTGGTTCTGGTATGTGTGATACTTTTGCCTTGGGGCTGTTCCTTCATAACACCCTCAGGAGCCCTGCTGTAGTTTGAGATGGTAATTTAGAAACCTTTTTTTAAAAGAGTTTCAGAGCTTGTGAAAGGAAATGTTTAAAAAAAGCGCTGCATGAGGAGACAGTCCTCCCAGCAGCTCCAGTGGAGTCTGCCTGTGAGTCTCTTTGGTCCAACGTGTTATCTTGAAGCATCATGCCCTTGGCATCCAAAACTAAAACAAATTTTATGTCATAACACCCAAGCAGTTATGAGGACATACAAGACTCATCTAGGTTACAACATTCTCTCATGTTTGAACATGATAGCATGCAGTCAAGCTAAATGGCACAGTCCTGAGTTGAGGTGTGACTTCTGAAGGATGTGCCCAAATGCCATTAACATTGTCTCCCTTGGGCTGCTTTCAAGTCAGTCACATAGACAAAAGGCAGCTCTCTCCTGCACTCCCATTTCTACCTGTTAGAAGCAAAACTTTCCATTGCATGTTAGAGCCTAAGTTTGATTTTTTCCAAAAGCACTATAAATTGGAAGTGAGGCAAAAGGCCCAGCTTTTTTTTTTTTTTTTTCTAAAAAAAAAAAAAAAGGAAATTTACAATTTGAGCTTTTAGTACTCAGAAAAATAAACATGGGAGCAATACCTCAGAACTATATGGACAGTGTCTTTCGCAGGTTGCACATACAGAAAACCAAGAGGGAATTGGGTCAGGTATACAAATATTTATGAGATTGCTTTCAAGCTGTTTTGTCCCTCTTCACTTCCCAGTGTCTTTGTGACAAGAAAAGGTTGTTTTCCTGGGGAAGCAGGTTTGTGAACATGCTTTGGTAATACGGAGTTTACAAGCCAAACCTGCTGCAGCTTAGCAGTGTGACCAGATATATTGTGACTTACAAGTTGCAGTTGAAATTCAATATAGGGGTTGCACTAGTGTGTAAAGGATGCAAAGGAAACAAATGGATTTAGGAAGTGTTGCTCTGATGTTAATGTATACTGATCCATTTGGGGTACTGTCTGAAACTCTGAAAGGAGAGCCAGCTGAACATGGGGCACTTGTAGTGCACTAAGAGAAGTGAATGCTAAGCTGCAGGCTTTTACTTACTAGACTGCCAGAAGACTGGGAGGCTGGGCCTGTAGATTCCTGTGCAGTGTTAGGCAGAAGCAGGGTCTGTCGAATGATAGGAGGTGGGCACAATGCTCATGGGGCCAGGCGGTAGTGGGACAAGTGCTGTGCTGTGGGTTGAGGCACGGGGGAGATCTGCCAGGCTCCCTGACACGGCTCCACACGGTCCCAGGCCCTGCAGAGGGCCCGTGCTGCATCGCGCCCCGGCTGTCTTCCGGAAGTGCAGTCCATTTATGGGATCTCTGCTGGTATCCTTTAAAGGCAAACCTTAGAAGTGGTGTTGGCATTAAAATTTATGCAGACTTTCTGCCCCGATTTGCCTGCTGACAGTGTCTTCTTCCTCCTCCTGCTCAGGCACATGAAGATTCACGAGAAGGATCCGAACAGCACAGCAAGCACAACTCCCCCATCGCCGCTAAAGCGCAGGCGATTATCATCGAAACGAAAGTTCAGTCATGACGCCGAGATGGACAGAGAGGAGAGGACACCTGCAAAAAAGGTTCTTTATGGGGCAGGAAGCAAAAGACTTTCCTGGCCACCTCCTAAGCTGTCAGCTCTTGTGTTCATGCAGTCAGCATAGAAATAGTACAATGTGGTTTTGTTACAGCCCTGTATATATTTTGAGATGCCATGCTTTTCCTGTGTAGCCAACACTATTCTCTGAGACTGAAAATTAATCTCTAATTTCAGAGATTGAAAGAATTCTTTTTTTTTTTAATTCTTTATTTTTTAAATTTTTGAGTTTGCTTATGATTTATATTAGATAGTTGATGTTGGATGACAAGAGGATGAACTATTCTTTTGCTACTGCAGCTTTTCCCCTAGTGTGGTTTTTTTTCTCCCATTTACTTCATAGTAGTCCTGCAAGATAGTGATTTGAACTTTTTAAAATACGTTTACTTCAAAAACAACAACAGCTTAAGTCTGGTTTTGCCTTGATCTGGAGAAAAAAAAATCTGTAGTGCATTTCCCTTTCACAGTAGCATAATCCTTCATTATTGGAGTTGCAAGAGCAACCAGAAATATTTATCTGAAGGCTAGACATTTCCATTAGGGTTTTGTTTATGAAACATTTTAGTGTATTTCAGTCATGTATACAAAATGTATGGTGGCTGCCAAACTTAACTGGACTCTTTCCACTTACTATCTCTAAATGACAAGCTAGCAGTGGTTCCAGTATCCCTTGTTTCTGTGCATGCTTTTCTCCCTGTAATCAGAAGAGGGCTATAGAAAACATGCAGAAATTCATTGCTAGACCACTTGAATTAGGAGTTGGCTGTATCTCAGTGGCATAAATAATTGAGGCTGACAGCTCGCCTGGTTTTCTGAAGGGGGAGGAATGCTAGTTCAGTGGTATATAAACATACGGGTTTATAAGTTGTTCATATCTCAGTTTCTCATTAGGACTGATGTATCTGTGACTTAGCTGCACACTTTATGTCCTACTGAGCCTCCTTGTCCATCGTGCACGTTCTCACACAAGCACGGAGGCTCTGTCGCTCACCCTGTCTCTGTTGCTGAAATGAGTCATTTCTGGTCGCCTGCAGCAAAGTTAGGGATGAAACCCACTGCTTCATTTTTAAGAGAATGATTTCAAATGGATTGCACATTTAGTTTGTTGCTTAGAATTTGTTCTAGTGAGGTTTTTTTCCTTCTCTCTGAAGGTTGTCGAGGATGGTCACTCCGGTGAAGGGGATAAGAAGGCTGAGGACGAAGTTTATCATTGTCCAGTGTGTTTCAAAGATTTTTTTTGCAAGTATGGGCTGGAGTCCCACATGGAGACACATCCAGATAATTCCCTAAGGTAAGAAATAGTCCTGAGAATGTTTCTGGTCACCAAATGGCCTGAGGGAGCCTGCTGGGGAGGGAGCCATTCAACTCCCTGCACTTTTAACTGCTGCCTTGGTGATTTTGAACAGGTTTTTAACTGTTTCTGCGTCATCTTGTGTCACAACGGTGCTGTAGGGCTTAATTGTATTATTTTTTGCAAATACAGGAAATCTTGCCAGTTAGTAGCTGGGAATGTTTTTAGAAGAAATTAAAGCACCCCTTCCTCCCCTCCAAACCTATCACTGTTGTTACAAAATCTGTACAATGCCAACATTGCAACATTTTAACAAGTTAAACTAAAGATGCTTAAAATATGAAGCAACACTTGATAAAGGTATTCAGGTACCAACCTGTGAGATTCTTCTGCTTGGGGAGAGGAAGGAGGCTGGATATAAAGATTTGTTGTCTGTCGTGGGAGTGAGTGAAAGATGGGTTTCTGGTTGCAGACTTTCAATAAAATGTGTTGTGCTTTTCTGCCTGTTGAGGTTAGGGAATGATTTGGACTTTGGCTTAAATTGGCTTCTCTTAACAAAGAAAAATTAGTTATTAATTATTTGGGAAGGTGCTTGGGTATTGTGTTTTGGTTCAAGTAATTGTCCCTACGACTCCTGATATTTTTTTATTTCCTGTTTTTACCATAGAAAAAGGTAGAGCCAGATACACGAAGATATCATGGAGATATTCCAAGTCTAGTTGAAACACATGGGAAAGCTGCTGTTTTAGAAAAGCAGATTGACCATTTGCAGAAGCTTGTCAGTGTTTTAAGCTTATTTTGTGACATTGGACTTTAATGATCCTTCAGAATGGTGAAGAATTCAGCATCTTGAAGTGTCAACACTCTCTCCTGAATACACTTTCTTAATATAATGAGATGGAGCAGAGCCATCCCATTCTATTAAATGGGATCAATTTAATTTTTCCTTTTTTTAAAAAATTAGAAAACCTTGGTAAATACGTGTAAAATAATTTTTAAAGGCATTGTAAGTGCTGTAATTATTGGAGAAAGGAGTTGGAAAGCTCTTATCTTAAACTTGGTCCAGCAAATAGTAGTTAACTGAATGGGGTTTGCTGTTTCTAAAGGAAATGAAGTAAATTTTCATTATAGAGCAAAACTGAAACAGCTGTTCTCTGGTAAGAGCTCTGCAACCCCCACAAAAGGGAGGCTGAGGTAATTTTGCCATACACTTCAGGCTTTAGAAAGCAGCTGTCATATTAGGCTTATCCTGTTGTTAGCCTCATTTTGAAGCTTCTATGAAGATACGACCACTTTGCAAAGTGATACGCTGTGGAGTTGAGTGAAGAGGTGGATTCTCTTGCTTTGAGTGATGGATAAAAGATAACAGAATAGATAGCCTTCTAACTCAGCAGTTTTGCAGTCTGCTGTGGCAAGGCAGAAAGACACACTGGCTGTGCAAACATGCTGTTCCTCTTCATGCAACTCTTCCTCTAGGATTAGGAGACTTGCTTTTGGATAATATTCTCCTGACATGGATTTTGCTACCCGTGATTGTATTAAGAAACAAAGACTAAAATGTGTCCCTAAATCAAAGCCACAGTTGTCAAGCTCTGTGGGCATGAGTTAAGGGTGGTGCTGTGATGCTGGTCTTTATGGGCTTGTCTAGACGATGGTAAGGGAATTTTTGTCAAATATTTGCTTTAGCAATTTAAGACATGTCAGTGGAGATAGGACAGGTCAAGGAAGCTGTGGTTCTCCCTCGTCAGCTAACATATTCAAATGCAGCTTGCCCTGCCTATCTGGTTTAAAACACATCTTTTGTCCCAGTCTAGATGAGTCAAATGACACTGTATGCTTGGTCCAACCTAACAGAAAATCCTCTGGCAAGCGGAGCAGTCTGGGCTGCTGTTAAGGTGACTCTTTCGTCCCAAAGGGAATGGGTTAAAATCCTTGGCAGGCAGGGGCTGTAATCCCCTGGTTCCCAGGGTCCTGCAAGACTATTTGCAAGGATTCAACAAGATAAGCTGAATGTGGTGGCCGTTCTCAGTCCTGAGTTCATGTGACTGAAATGATTCCTTTTGGTGAGGCTTAGGAGTGTTTTTTTGAGTGAAAGCGATGAAGAAAAAAGAATATTTTGCCTGAGTTACGGGAGCAGGAGTGCACATATGTATGGGTGTGCTTGTGGCAGGGGAGAAAACTGCAAAATGTTAGAAGGCGTTTGTTACATCCTGGTGTTTCCTTATTGTAGAAGACAAGGAGGAGGAACTCTCCTTAAAATTCAAACAAACAAAAGAAGCATAGCAGCTGTGTTCTGAGCAAAGGGCAGAAGGCAGAACACCTTCAGTCTCTTTTTATTGCCAGTATTGTAAAAGTAGAGTCACTCAATCAGGACTTCTGTGAGGCAGGTATCAGATGTTGTACATCCCAGAACCAGATGCTCTGGGGCTGGCAGTCAGTTTGGAGCTATCTCTTTAGGTAGCCCAGACTGTTCTTTTCATGTGATAAAAGTGATGCTCAATCTGCCCAGCCATGCCATTTTGTAAACCACGGGGCAAACATCCGACTCCTTTTTGCTCTGCCAGTAGTTGGTATAAAGATGATTGTGGACAGTGATGCACCAGCGTGCGTTGCCTTGGCAGTGGTACCAACCTCCCTTCAGGGATGCATCCCCAGCAGCAGCCAAGTGCTTGGCTTCCTTGTGGTCCTTTAATCTTGCCATTGTAGTGCTGTTGTGTAAATACAGCCTCTCGCCCTCCCAGAGCGTCTGTCTGTCCCGGCCCCCTCTCTGCTAAGCAGCAGAAAAGGTAAGGCTGGCTGGCAGCCCCCGGATCAGTATGTGAGCAGCTAATTTGCAGGGTGGGCCCTTACCCTTCCCGATACTGTCAAATGAACAACTTTAAATCACAGGGTTAGCTGGTCAAAGTCAGATGAAAGGACGCCCCGCATTGTCTTCCCCAGTACTGCTTTCTCATGTAAAGCCCCGAGCAGGGGAGCACCTCATTGTTTACTTGCAGCAGAATAAACAATACTTAATCCATTGATTGTGTGAGAGGGGCTCCTGCTTGGGAGAGTATCTCTTGACTATGTAAAATCCTAAATCGTGCATCTTTGTCTGCTAATTACGGTTAGAACTGCCCTGCTCTTGGAAGCAATAATAGGGCCCTTTGTCCCGCTGACAATGAGCTGTGGCACTGCATCTCCTTCATGGCATTACCCCCCTGGTCAGTCTCTGTCCCTTTGAAGCCCTGGGACCTGCACCCTAATTAGTGACATGAGCTGGTCCCTGCAAGTCGTCTGGAGTCCCCATTAGCAGTGGGAGGTGGCCCAGGGGTGCTTTCTGACCCTCTTGGCCTCTCTACCTGGATTATTTAAAGACCATGTCTGTTTCCCTACAGCTGGGGCCTCAGGACACCGTCTATTTTGGTGAGTTTGTATCTGAGTGCTGATATAATTAGCAAAGCTCTGAAAGGCTGTGCAGCCAACGGGGAAAATGAGAAACCTCATGGAGCAGGGTAACTTCTCTGGAAACTTTTGTGGCAGAGGGCTGCTGTCAAACATGGTAATGTGCTTGTTGAAGGTCGCTTGACAGACAGCTCTGAGCAACATCAGCAGTGCTAGCACAGGAGACGTGAGGATTTCCTGGGGAGAAATCTCGGGGTGCTGTATGAGGGTTCTCCTCTTTCCTTTGGCAAAAACAGTGCAGCAGGCTTAAGTAAAATGTGTGGCTTTGAAAAAAGTACACACACTATAAAATTCTTCTGTTGGGTTTCGCTGTAACCAGAGCATACTCTTTATATTTCCTCTCCTCCTCCTCCAGGAGGCTTCTTACAGTACGCTCTGTATCAACAGCTAAAGGTTGTTTAATTTTTCCTTCCTCACAGCATAAAGGAGACATTTATGCTGCCTCTCATGCTGGTATATCTTCCTGAGGAGAGGAGGGGGGAGGAGGTGATAGTGTTGTAGTTACCTCCTTTCTTAGAGACACATTTCAACATCAGTTCTCAGCAAGGATACTTGTGCAATTTAAACATGGTAAAAGCCTGGATCTTAATGAATGCTATGGGGACTTTCTGATCACATTTGGTGCAGTGTGGCATTGCCTTCTGTTATGGGATTTGCTTTTGCTAACTTTTTATAGGAGACAAGAAATAAATAGGTGTTGCAGAATGTGAAAGACGCTGTGTGCCGCAGTCACTGATCTGACCTAGTGACCAGAACCAGTAGATGCCTGTTGCCATGGATGGATTGAGGGTAGATTAAGTTTTTTGACCTTTTACAGAACATGTCCAAACAGTGATATAATATATTAAGCTTTGTAACTTGCCAAATCCCAGGCATATTTTCACAAGGACAGCAAAAGCAGTTCTCTTGCCCCAGGGTAACGTGCTTCTGTTGAACTTCCAAACAGAAAAAAAAAACCCCAAAAGCCATTCACAGTCTACCTTGTTCTTCAAAACAGCCTACACAAGTTTTGCTGAAACTTGTGAAGTCAAATTCTCTAGAACACCACCATGGAAAGCTGTTGTTTTGAACAGTTGGATCAGTAACAGGCACAGCAACAGAAAAGCTCAGGTCCTGGAATGGAAGGCGTCAGGACACCCTGACCACTGATGTCTGTGTCATCTGCCTCCAATTTTGCCAGGTTAAACACTGGGAGCTCTTGTTTCTGAAAACACTCCCAGGTGGAAGATGCTGTTGATGTGTCTTGGTGGTACCCAGCTTCACTCAGAAGGAGTGGACAACTTAAATGCCCTAGGAATGGTCTCCTTGACTCTAGGGGTAAATTATTTCACAAGATATCATGTGCAGCTTGCAACTTAGTCAGGCTGGTCACCAGGTTTCCCCATTGCCAGCACATCCCCATTCTTCAGTGCATGGTGTCCGGTGGTGGGATGCTGCATGGCACCTGAACCTATGCCCCAGTCTAAAATCATTTTAGCCAATGCACATGAGCAGCCCCATTTAAGTCAAGACAAAAGGAAGTGGGTTTTGAATCAAAATTATTTCAGCTACTTAGAATATGACATGTTCGTTGCCCAGTTGCTGTTCTTCAGGACAGTTCTGCACATCGGATTTGGGGAGATAAAATAGCCAAGAAAATAAATGTATGTAAATTTAAAGTGCATGGAGATTATTTCAATCAGTAGCACCTGTAGAAAAGACTAGTACAAGACAAAGTTGTGTACAGAGCACAAATGTGACTGAGTAAAAGTGCATTGTACAGGATGTAAAAGAAAAAAAAAAAACACCAGAAAAAGCCCCTTAAGTTTCATTCCTGTTTTTGCCAGTGCCTACTTAAGCAACTTTAGGAATCCACTTTCTATCTTTTCTCTCCTTATATAGTAGGGAATAATCCTGCTTGAGTTCATTTTTGTGAACCACGCTATTTTCTACACACGGTCAGCCTTTTGTGGGTAGAGGGTGTTAGTGACATTGCAAACTTACAAGAGTGAATGTGTTTGCAAACTAAATGTTGCTTGCAACTGGTGTTACTTGTGAGACAAAAATATGGGTTCGTGGTGGAGAGAGGAGGTTTTTTCCTAGTAGTTGACACTACTGTTAGTGGAAGCAACTTGAAGCGTGACTGACAAGTAGTCGTCATGCAGCATTGTGAAATTTCATCCTGCTTTTCCATCTCTGTCACACCTGTTGGTGTGCACATAGATAGGCCTCGTTCCTTGTTAGCACTTAAAAATACGAAACACTGTGCTCTTTTTAATGCGTCTGGATCATTCTGAGGTTGTTGAATCCTACAGGGTTGTGCAGTACCGAGAGTGAGGTGGAGAGCACTCCAGCATAGACATGTTCATGGACCTCCTTGACCTTTGGTTTTGGCGCACTGTACTTTGGCCACGATACTTCCCTTCTTAATCATTGTCTGAGATTGTACCAGGAAGGATAATATAGGTAGGAACTGCTGCTGGAGTTACTGAGTACTAATGGAGTCAATGCTACAAGACTTGTTATGGCCAAGGATGGCAGCGCACAAGGGGGGTCAGTTGTGTGGCATTGCTGATTTGGCTGACTCTCCTGCTCTGCTCTACTCTACTCTGCTAGCTGCTTGCTCAGTGTCTTGCTGATAGGAACTGGGAACTGAATCCTGATCTCTGCTGGCAGTGTTTTCAGTGCAGGAGCAATTCCATGAGCCAGCTGGTGATGATGGAATCCAGCTCTGGTAAATGCTAGGACCAAAAATATGCTGTGGTACAATGCAGTTCTTAATGCTGATAAGCAGAGGAGAGGGTATGCAAGCAAGCTGGTGAATGCATCCTTTTACTGAGCAAATGGAGAAGTAAAATCAGTGGGTTGAGCATCTGTCTGTATGCTGGCATGCAAAAGCAGACCAGAACTGCATTTCAAGTGCTTTCTGAAGTTTGTGTTCAGAAAAGAGACGGGAAACATCTGAAGAGCAGCACGAGTCCAATGTTGGCCTAGAAGTGGTCAGCTCCCATGAGGGAGGTCATTGTGCGAGGAGACTGGGAATCCAGAGCAGCCGGGTAAAAATATCAGACAGTGAATGGACACGGGGAGTGACGCTCTCATGTGAAACAGTGTGGTGTGTCACATGGTGTTGAGTATCTTAGCTTGGTTGCAAGAATAGAAAGTGGGTAAAATGCAAGGCTGACTGCAGAGGAAAGCTGCTCGTAAAAGGGAATACAGGAGGGAAAGAGGGCAGAGCCAAAATAGGTTATTAGCATGCCTGCCTGATCCTAATGACCAGGGTTTGTTTATACACAGGCTCTCTCCAAGTGCTGGCTGCTGCTTACTGTGTTAGCAGTCAGGTCTGCATGCTGAACATAGCTTACCTGCAAATGCAGATAAGAGCAAGGGTGTTCAGCCCAGATTCGGCTGCACCTATTTGTGAGCCCTGTTGTCATCAGGGGATGGGTATAGGATAGACAATCGCCTGTAGATGTGTTTCTTCTTGTGTTACTGGTGGGAAGTGGTGTTGCTTTTTTAACATGGTAGACACATAGATTTATTTTAACTCTTGCCATTAATTTTAAAACTACACAAGTACTTGGCTTCCATATTTGAAAGATATGCTAGACGGCAGGAAGAGCTTTCCTTTTCTTACCCCAAAAGTATACCAGAAGGTCCACAAATAATGACTGCTGTGCAGCTTCCAATTTTGGTAGCTGTAGAGGACTGTACTGATCATGCTTTTCTTTCCCCAGGTATGCTTGCCCTAATTGTTAAACCCTTCATTGTTATTTATGTTGATCTTCAGCTCTTGCTGCGTGATTCTGTCCAGCCAATTTCTTGACACTAATGGTTTTTAAAACTTTGACCTTTATTAAGTGAAAATGTCATTATGAGAAAATGAACTACTTTGTTTGTGCAAGTGTCTGCAAGCCATCTCCCATTTTCCTTTTATTTATTCTTAGTTGCATGTTAATGCTGTTGAAGTAAATGGTAGATAGAGTGCTACTGTTCCACGAGGGGAGAGGCATTTCAGTCTGCACTGTTGAAGCGTTGCTGGTATGTGCAGTTCATTACAGTGTTGGGAAGAAGTGAAATCCTTTTTCCTGATTTTTCTTCGCTCACACACAAAGAAAGTTAAAAGATGGCACAGGATGGCTCAGGCCTTTTTATTAAACCTCATAGTGGTTAACTTCACTTGAGTTACTCTGGCTGTGAGAGTCACAATACGCTGGTACGTACGCTGGCTCTGCAGCATGCCGACAAGTTTCTGAAGCACGACATCACCCTGGTTTATATCGGATCAGCCCTGGCTCCTACATGATACTTTTCTCGCCTGGACCACAGTATGGCTGTAGGAATGCACATAGCATCGTGCATCCCTCTATTAATAGAAGGGCTGGCGCAGTGGTTTCAGCCTTTGCTGCACCCAGGGGTGGCTTCTTTGAGAGAGAGGATTAAAGGAAGCGATGGGACATGTTGGTAGCAGAGTCGGACAGCCACTGGGGAGCTGGGAGGGAAAAGTTAAAAGTCCCACCTTTGCTGAGGAGGTGAAGCTGAGTGGACTGAACTTATGGTGAGCAGCTGTGTCCGCCCCCCTACACACTGGGAAAGGAGAGGGGAGACTCTCTGGCCTGGCACTGACCCATAGCATTGGGCAAGGTGGAGATGGGAGGGCAGCAGGTCCTTCGAGGTCAGACACGCTGTGATGCTGTGGGGGAAGGAGGCAGGAATGGTCATCACAGGACAGAAGGAGGGACCCACAGGGATCCCTGGGAGGGAGGCAGGAGCGGTGCTCACAGCACTGCTGCTTTTCTATCACTCATCTGCAGCAAGTGGGAGAGATTAGTGCAGCTGTTGGATGTTATTTCCCAGGGCCTGGGGTGTGGAGGCCAGGAAGGGTTTTTCATCCAAAAGGGGATGAGTATCTGGATCTGGGTGGAGTTGCACAGGAGCAGAAAACAGTTTGCTCTCTCTCATCTCCCTCCCTTCACCTCCCCCCAAAAGAAGTGAGAGAAGCAAAGAGATCTTTCCTGAAGGGAAATATGTCTATAACCTGCTAG
Organism: Podargus strigoides; assembly: GCA_028020825.1. Taxonomy (NCBI): domain Eukaryota; kingdom Metazoa; phylum Chordata; class Aves; order Caprimulgiformes; family Podargidae; genus Podargus; species Podargus strigoides. Next base: position 85,830,892 of record CM051620.1, on the reverse strand, counting down.
CTTTTCTTCATAGGTGGTGAAAACCCTTATGTTTAAAACCATCCTTTGTCCATTTTCCTCTCCTTGTTGGCCTCTGCAACACGTTACCAGTGTGGAGGCTGGGAGTCTGCTCACATCCCCGGTGTGGACACCAGTCAATGTCAGGGAATCACCCATCTTTTTCTTCTGCCCAGTTGTATTATTTGTGGGTCAGCATAGGATTGTCTTTGCAGAATTAATGTGGCTCTCCTAACAAGCAAATAATGTGAGAGAGAAAGGAGAATAATAACAACAAGGGTGGAAATTTATGTACAGTATGTATTAGGGGTTTCAGTGGGAAGAGTTGGATGACTTAATAACATAATTCTGTATTAAGGCCTTCTGTCTCAGGATATGTTTAATTCCTGTTTTGTTTTCCTTGCTTGTGTTCGTGACAGTTGCTAGAGAGCACAGACAGGAAAGGAACAAAATGACACCAAGCTTTTTATTTTAGATAAGGCCTAGAAATTAACACTGTTTTTATTTGTTGACATTTACATAAGCAATAGAGTGTTAGTGAGTGAAAACTTCAGGTTTTGGTCTACTCCTGTGTGGTTTCAGAAGTGCAAGTAGAAGAATGCTAAATATCACTTCCCTTTCCCACCACCGGTCTCAGGTAATGTAGAGCACGTCTGTTTAATTTCTTGGTAACAGAATGATGGATATAATTTTTTGGCATTTGTATCTTGACTGCTGAAATACAAAATTTAAAAGGATTGAATGTTTCACTGCATTACCCTTAATCAAAATCAAGACTGATTAATCTTGCTTAATATTTGGCTCTGCTTTACCTTTCTAAAGTGTTTTTCCTTTTTCTTAAAGAGAAAAAGCTGTTTCCATTGCTGACAAATTGGAATTAGCTCAGAGAGGAGTGTAATGGAAGGCAACAGGCATTGCTTATGTAAACTTTTCTTGCATAGGTGCTGCTTGTCGTAAGTGTAGCAAATCCTGGCTTGCCTCCTGAACAAGCTGCACAAAGCATTGACTATTTCTGAAAGCCTATTAAAATGCTTTTATATCCTAATTAGTATTCCAGATTTCAAGAATACTACCTTATTTTAGTAGAGAGCTTTTTAATGCTGTGTTTTCATACAGAGACCTTGTCTTCATGTAGGGGGCAATAAAAAAAGGAAAAGGTTCACTAGTGTAGTAATAATTAAACAGACTTGCCTGGTGTGATATGTGGCCTGAGCACCAAGGTCAGCCTGGTCACTGCACTGTCATCGCAGAGTTATATTTCGGTTCTGCTTTTGTGTTTTAGCAGCTCTGTTTTCTCACCGGCACGCTTTGTACACCTCTGCCAGCCAGCCAGAGCCCTAGCATTATGTTTGCATTGTACAGGTATGAATGACTCTGAAACATAACGACAAGTGAGAATCAAGCTCATTTTAACCGGGTCTTAGCTGCTAAAAGCAATGTTTTGCCTTTTTGCTTATAATTGAATCTCTGTGCTTGGAACTGGACTGTTTTCTTCTCTTTGCTCTGTAATCATATTTATAGAAAAATGGAAAACTGTGGCCAAGACTAGCAATCACATGATAACACAGGAGCTTTTATTTGCTACATCTGGAATCTTACCTTGCAAGTAGAGTGCTTTTATCTCCACTCAGGTGTTGAGCCATTGCTCTGTCTGTTCTGCTATCAATCTCAGAACCTGTTCCCATCTCCATTCTCTGCAGCCATACCATCTGTGTTTGACTTGGCAATACACATGGGCAGACTTGTGAAATTGTAAGGAGTGGGGGTGGGTTTGGTGCTTTGTTTTGTTTTTTCCCTTAAAGTTCATCATGAGCAAAGTATTACCATATGTTTCAGATGCTTTATTTGATATACTGCCTTGTCATACTTTCCACAATTATTTAACTTTTTTTTTTAAAGCAATTTAAGCAAGATGAAAAAGTGTTCATATCACCTAGATTTTTTTCTCCTTCTTAGGCTGTGATTTTAGATTTTAAAATACTATGGGCATCGACACTACTTAAAGATAGAAGATAGTACTAATGACAAAACAGAGAAATTAATGGTTAGGCTTCCTTAAAAAAAAATCAGTGCTCCCAGTTAATGCATTGTTAGGCATGGCAGTGTACTCCATTTTAAAGAAACACAAGCCTTAGTCGGTGCAGCATGATGCTTGCCTTAGCTGGTTAGGTTTTGAAGCTTAGTACCTGTAAGTTTTTCTTGGAGGTGGTACATGTCTGTATATGCACCTGCATTGGTAATTGTGTTCAAAGCTCAAGTCAGGTCTGTTGTGCACACAGTTGGGCAAACGGGAGGTGTATTTTAAATAGCATGCATCCATAGCAAAGACTGACAAGCCCAAGAGATGTCTGCAGAGCCTGAGAGACCTCCTGAGCCAGCAGCATGGTGGCACCCTTCTGCATCAGGAGCAGCTTTACAATGACCTCCTTTGTCCTTGGGGAGCAGCACGGGCGCAAGGTGCCAGCGCGGGCACAGGAGCCCGCTGGGGTGCCTGCCCGAAAGAGGCTGCTCCATATGTCTCCCAGGGAGGGCTTTTCTTGGGCTGTTTTTGTTTCATCTCCTCAAGCTGTGGCCGCCTCTACAGGTGTGCCTGGACCATGGAGGAAAGGAGGATGTCCACAGGTCCTTCCTGTGTGATCCTCTAAACTGTGACACCAGGGAAGGTGCTGAGCCAGGGCATGGTGCATTTATATGCCCAGAAGTGCCTGCATCTTGAGATGACAGGCATGATTTATCTGGATGTTTCTTTTTTTTCAGCCAGGAGCTTCTTTTTGACCAAATGGAAAAAGAGTTTAATCCTTTTCCTGCCTTCTCTTTTTGTTTGCTGCTTCTTCACTCACAGCAAGTAAAATAGAAGAGGAAGGAGGAAAGAGAAAAATACAGAGGCGTGTTTAATCCTCTGCATTATAAAAGAGAGAAAGTACATACTCCTTTTTTGAGATGCATTACTTTTGTTTCAGGGGAGGGGAGGCGGTTCCCTTTGTATGGAAAACACTGTTTTTAAATTGCAAATTTTTACTGTCCTGAGGCATAGTAGTTGATACAGGTGTACTGCAAAGGACTTTCACATGGGTCTCTGCTCTGAAAGATTTACTCTCCAGTACTGCTTTTGATGGGAGACCTAAATAAACCAGTGCTTAAAATTGGCATGTCGCGCAGCAGGTGGAGGTGAGGGAGTAGAAGATGGATGAGGTGCACCTCCCCACTGCGTGGGGGGGCTGGCTGCTTGCCCAGGAGTGCTGGCTTCTGCTCGGCCCAAATCATGGGCATACCAGGGAAGGCACCAGCTCTCCCAGTAGCTCCGTGGTCCCATCAATGGTAGCTGTGCCTGCCCCGGCATGCACAATGCTGCATTGGGTTGCTGGTCCGGGGGAGGCTAGGCACACTGGGGACCCCGGAGGTGCCTCAGGACACCCCGAGGTGAGGGTCTGTGTCCCTCTGCAGAACAGCTGGCCCTACGGACCACCAGCAATGCTCATGTTGGTGCAGGAGCGTTGCTTGCAAGCCCCCATCATCTATATGCTGACGTACCGGGAGAAGCGTGCCAGAAGCACTCATTGCTTTCACACGAGGCATTTTCATCACCTCTAAAAAAGAATTTATTTCAGTAGCCTGCAAGTTCTTCAGGTGACTGCTCTAACCCTTCAGTGCCCTCCTTCCCCCAGCGGTTTTGGTGGTTGTGTGTTTTTGTTTTCACTGAAGATGAAAGCTTTGCATCACGGAATAGGTGCTGCCAAGTGAGCTGGAGGAGAGCCGGAGATACGGATGCTGGAGGAGCACTGCGTGTTGGCATTCCCTGTCCCCCACTGGAGAATGTTGTCAGATTTAGCAGGCCTCTTTAAGTAAACATCTGCTTTGTAAATGGCATTGGTTTGGTATTTAATGGAATGCAAGGACTATGCTGGCAATAATTATAAAGGTAGGATGCAAATGAATTGACAGGGGAGACAAAACAGATTAAACTTCCAGCACATAATATGTATGTCTCAGCCTTCTGGGCACCGTGATAACAAAGGCTGTGTTACATATACTTCGCACTTGCTTCTTTCAGCACTCCAGTCCAATTTGCTTTGTGGGTGACTTGGTTATCTCTTCATTTTCAGGGAATAAAAAAGGTCTGTGGAAGTTTATGTAGTGATAAAAAGAGCAACAATGGGAGTTTGTTAGGGACAGGACAGGGAGGGAGTGGTTTCAGGAATTTGTCAGAAGTAATTTCTAATTGCAGGATGTTTTTTTAAAGAGTAGGCACATGTCCTTTTCCTTGATGTGGAGGGTGAAAAACTCCTAGCACATACAGTATTCTCACTGATGAAATCTGACTGCTTCACATTCACTGGTGTTTGCTTCTGTGAAACTCACGTGTTGCTTGCGAGCTGGAGCTGTAAGCATGAAGAACTGTGTTGAGTGAAATTATGTGTCACTTGTTGGATGCAGAGTGGATATGACCTGTCGTGCTGCAGAGCTCAGATCCCAGATATTGAAAAGGCAATAGGTTGGTTTGTTGAGGTGCTGGCCAAATGTTACTGTGTGGGCCTTACTGCCTGCAGCATAACTGCATTTCCAATACCTTTGATTGTTTAATGCGAGTCTGCTTTATGTAAGAAACTTGTTTAGCAGAATTTGGGATTTGAGAACTTAAGAAAAACAAGAAATCATGGCAATAAGGTGTGGGTAGGAAAAGACGTTGCTTCTGCAATTTTCTTTGGGGCATGCTGGCTGTGAAGGGGGTGAATGAGTGTCAGAACCTGTTTCAGGTCTTCCTCTTCTGACCCTCCTCTCCTTCAAGGACCACTAGTTTTTCTTTTAAAACAGTATATTTTTCATAACAGCTTTGATAAAAATGAGTGAAAGTTTATGAAAAGGCAGAGCAGAGAAAATTCATACACAAGTATTTGTGTGGTGTGCCGTAGTACGTTTTAAGCAGTAGTTTAAAAAGGTGCTATTTGTATATTTGCAGCTGCTTGCTACTTAGGTCTGATTTAGCCTCTCCTTGTCACAGATTTTTTTTTAAATGTCTTCTATTTTAGTAGTACTTTTTAGTGAAAATGAAATGGTGTGAAGCCATTGAAATATTTTATGCCGGACTGTGGGAAGGTTGCCAGAAGACTGTGGTCTCAGCTGCCACTTCGCCGTCTGCCCACGTGGGACACTCAGTTCTCATGCACTATACTCTTTGAACTTCCAGTGAACTTAATAGCCAGAAACTGGTAGAAAGTGGCTGTGACTGAAATGGCCTTTCTGTGGTGATAAGTTTTTGACATGCCATGGCTTCGTTTTGCATTTAGCATTTGGCAGGTTCTTAGTATCATGGGATGAGAGGGTGAAGGCTGGCGGTGGGCGAGAAGGATGTAGTTCTTAAGTTTGCAGCAGTAAGTTATTTCTGTTTTATTCCTTTCCTTTCCAGGTGTGACATCTGTTGTATTACCTTTCGTACTCATCGGGGCTTACTGCGCCATAATGCAGTTATCCACAAGCAGCTTCCCAGAGATCCCATGGGAAAGCCTTTCATTCAGAACAACCCTTCGATTCCGGCAGGCTTCCACGACTTGGGATTCACGGACTTCTCCTGTAGAAAGTTCCCCCGCATTTCTCAGGTACACTCTGTTCTTCATAGCTTAAGGTACCAGCTGATGAAGTGCATTCTGAATTCATTGAAAGACTCATCCCTGATGAGGCAGACATTGGGTGTAGAATATTTTGTGGGAAGCACCTTACCACTGTCTGTGTAGGCTTCAAGCACTTCCTTCCTTTCCTTTTTATTTTTTAATCTAAAGAATATTTGGGTGGGTCGGTTGGTTTTTTTTCTTCAGCATTCCAGTGGATAACTATTGGTTCCACATCTAAAATCAATAGGGAGGACACATGGTAAAGAAGGCTTTATTTTAATTTACTGGAACAAGGATGCAGTTGTGGTGTGAAAGATTTTGTCATGAGAAACTTCAGGAAGTCACCTTACTTACTAAATGGTGACATCTTCAGTGACTTCTTCAGAAAACACTCTCAAATACCTTTCTGCTACTTTCCTTACATGAAAGTTACAAAATCAGGAGAAGGGAGAACTTTTTAAACAACTTGGGTTTATTTCTTTTGTAATTAATGGAAAACATTTAAAGTTATTATGGTTGGACTCGATGATCTTCAAGGTCTTTTCCAACCTAGATGATTCTGTGATTAAGGGATTTAAATGTTGGAACATTCCTTTTGCAGTATTTTTGCTTGCACTTTGAGGCAGGATCTATGAAGTATCTGAACGAAGTGTGTAAAGTATATAAAGATCTTGCCAGCCCTCTACTTAATTTATCACTTGTGCTCTTCTTTAATGTGGAACCTATGCAACATGTGAGCTATCTGGGCAGTATTTAAATATAACATTTGGATTCATGATCATTTTCGGGGACATGTATAAAGTCAATTTGTGAGGTTAGTATTTTTCTTGTGAGAATAAGTGTAATCAGACTTTACTAACCACAAGCCTTTCCATTTCAGGCTTTATGTTTAGTTGATTTGCTTTTAGGGGATATTATTTTGGTTGATTTATGTTGTTTTGCCTTCTTGAGTGCCATTTTGGTTTTTCTCCTCTCCTAGTTTCTTTGTAGTAATAAAGCTAAAGGAGGTAGTTTTACTGTCTAGCTTACTGAAGTTTGCCGTATAGTCTGCTGAGGCTCCTGTCCTGTCAGTGAAGTGAAAGAGGTTTCTGGAAGGGAAGTTCAGGGTGGAAAAGTATTTGAGAGTCTGAATAGCCCTCTGAAGGAGTTTGCCTTTATAGAAGGGAAATTTTGGAGAATCAGCCCCTAATTTAGATACACCACTTAGATGACTAAAGGCTGTGGAGCAGGAATATCTCCATGCCAGGTAGGTGGTGGCTGCTCTAAACTCCTCAACTTGGGCAGGGGAAGAGGGAGTCAACTGTTTTTGTTTTGCAGTAACGTGTGATGAGTTTCCAGATTGAGATGTCTACTCTAAATATTTTTGCATGTCTTGCAGGTCTGGTGTGAGACGAATTTGCGAAGGTGCATCAGTGACTTCCATCGATTTATTTGCGAGACGTGTAACAAGGCATTCCCCATGCTTTCAGCGCTCAAGCTGCACACAGAAACTCACGTGATGAATCAGGGAAAAGACAAGCACAAGTCACAGTCCATGACCCCATCCGGTGAGAACCCAGACCAGAAAGCCTTCATGGCATCCTTGGGCCTACAGTACACCAAAGACATTAAGCCTGTGAGGCAGGAGGACAATACACAAGATGAGGTCCAAGAAATGCGGCTCAGAGCACTGAAGAGTAACCTACCTCAGGAACCTGGCAGCACCGGTCTGCTCAGCCTCTCTCCTCTGGAAGCTGCCTCTATGGGAGGGTCATTTTCAGTCCTCCCGCCTACAAAAGAAAACATAAAGCTTCTCTCGCTGCAGCCTTTCCAGAAGGGTTTTATCATCCAGCCTGACAGCAGTATTGTGGTGAAACCCATCTCCAATGAGTCTGCCATTGAGCTGGCAGACATTCAGCAGATCTTGAAGATGGCTTCTTCTGCTCCTCCTCAGATCAGTCTTCCTCCACTTTCTAAGGCACCTTCTGTCCCTGTGCAGTCCATTTTCAAGCATATGCCACCGCTGAAGCCAAAGCCTTTGGTAACCCCCCGAACAATTGTCGCAACCTCTACACCTCCTCCTCTTATCAGTGCCCAGCAAGCCTCCCCTGGCTGCATCAGCCCAAGCCTCCCACCTCCCCCTCTGAGGCTGATCAAGAACTCGGTGGAGTCCTCCTCCAACTCTCACCTCCCCCAGCCAGGAGCCAAATCAAGTCCTTCCTCACAGTTGCTTCTCCAACCCAAAGTAGAGCCTGTAACTCAGCACGAGATGAAGACGCAACTGGAGCAGGACAGCATCATTGAAGCTCTCCTGCCTCTGAGCATGGAAGCCAAGATCAAGCAAGAGGTGACAGAAGGGGACCTCAAAGCCATCATCGCAGGGGCAACGAACAAGAAAGCTCCGACCATGAGGAAAGTTTTGTACCCCTGCCGTTTCTGTGACCAGGTGTTTGCCTTCTCCGGTGTCCTGAGAGCTCACATCCGTTCTCACCTGGGTATTTCCCCGTACCAGTGCAACATCTGTGACTATATTGCAGCCGACAAGGCAGCGCTGATCCGGCACCTGCGGACGCACAGCGGGGAGAGGCCTTACATCTGTAAAATCTGCCACTACCCCTTCACAGTGAAAGCCAATTGCGAGAGGCACCTGCGAAAGAAGCACCTCAAAGTGACGAGGAAGGATATAGAGAAGAACATCGAATACGTCACCAGCAATGCCGCAGAGATGGTGGATGCCTTCTGCTCCCCAGACACGGTGTGCAAGCTGTGTGGCGAGGACCTGAAGCATTACCGGGCCCTCCGCATTCACATGCGGACGCACAGCGGCTGCCAGAAGAAGAAGCCCTTTGAGTGCAAGGAGTGTGGCACAGCCTTTTCGGCCAAGAGAAATTGCATTCACCATATCCTCAAGCAGCACTTGCATGTGCAAGAAAGGGAGATTGAGAACTACATCTTAGTGGTAGACTGCAGTGCCCAGGAAAACCAGACAGACCCTCCTTTATTGGAAGACAGCACTTACCTGGACCGCAAGTCCATGACGCCTTTCCTGGAGCCACAAAACGGCTTCTTGCTTGGGACGTCATCTCACGTTCCCATCAAACTTGAACCTACGGGCAACTTCCCGATGGAATTTGATGAGCCATTGGATTTTTCTCAGAAGAACAAAAACCTGGGTGCTGTGCAAGTGAAGCAGGAGAACCTGTTTGGCTCTTCTCCCCTGTCCCCCTATGACTGTTCCATGGAGCCTATTGACCTCTCCATCCCCAAAGCCCTGAAGAAGGATAAAGATGATGTCCCATATGAAGTCAGGAATCAAGAGTTGGCTGCTTCTGGGAACAGTGATAAAGCCTATAACTGTCTGCAGTGTCCTTTGGTTTTTGGTGCCAACGGGAACTCGGAGCAAAACAGAGCTGTCGGACATCCCCAGCCACTGAAAGGTTCATTGCATTTGACTGTCCCGATCATTTCCCCAGCTCTCCTTGGCAATTCTGCCTTGCTGAGACCCTTGAGGCCTAAACCACCACCACCACCTCTCTTGCCAAAGCCTCCAGTAACTAAAGAGCTGCCACCGCTGGCTTCCATCGCACAGATCATTTCATCTGTGTCTTCTGCTCCTGCTTTGCTGAAAACAGAGGTTGCAGATGCAAGTCTCAAGGCAGTGAGCAGCTCCACTGGTTGTGACAAATCAGGGAACACCAAAGCAAAAGTGACAATCGTGACCGCCATTCAGAGAGACTCCAGCCTGTCCAGTGACCTGACTCAGGCCTGTGATCCAGAGCAGTCTCTCATTGCCGATGCCGGGTTGACTAAGAAAAGAGGTAGAAAGAAAGGAACGAAAAATAAGCCTAAACTTAGCAGTGGTGTGGATCTGGAGTCAAGTGGGGAGTTTGCCAGCATAGAGAAGATGCTGGCTACCACAGACACTAATAAATTTAGCCCGTTTCTGCAGTCCACTGACAATTTCAAGGAAGAAACCAGCAGAAATGGAACAAGTGAGGATGATAAGGAAACTGCTGAAGATAAGCTGCTGAGAGGGAACAGGAACGCTTACTCAGACTGCCTGCAAAATATCCCCTGTCCTTACTGTCCTCAAGTCTTTCCATGGGCAAATTCCCTGCAGCGGCACATGCTCACTCACACAGGTAAGAGCGCCTTGTGCTCAGGGTGCATTGTAGCCCCTGAGGATGCTCCTCATGAACGGGCCTCCCTGTGGAGGAATCCTCCTTGCTTGTCCTCTCTCTGATGCCCGAACGCTGCTCTTTGTTATTTTGCAGATCCCTTGCCATTGCTGTTGGATAGTGGTGGTGTTTAATTTTTCAGTAATGGAATAATCTCTGTGCCTTTGAGTATCCAGGGGTCAAATTAAACTGCTAAAACCTATTTGACTTCAGTGGCATAACTTAGCGTACCTGGGAAAAGACTCTGGTTTCAGGTGTTCTATTATTATTGTCTTATCTTGAAGGTGAACGTGTGTCTTGAATATTTCATTGTGCCTTACATGGTTGGTTTGACTGTTTCCAGTAGCTGTTTGTCTGCATCAGGAATGATAAAAAGATCCATAAAAATGAGAGCAGATAAGTATAGAATTGTGGCAGGAAAATAAAATAATATAGTGTTTAGCATTTTTTTTCTTGCGGTGGCTTTTATTTGACAGATCAAAGCAGGAGGATGCGAGAAACATCATCCTGAGCGTTACATAGTAGCTTGCCTCTAGGAAATGTTTCTTCTCAGTGCTAGACAGCTAAAGGTGGTCTTATGCCCTAAGGTGTGGAGATGTGCATGGAATCTTTAATATTGTGCCACTGTGTAAGTAACCTCAAACCTGGTGTAAACAAAAGGAGGAATCGGGGAGGGAGATTTATTCTAGGTTTGGGGTTATTTTTCATTCTTTGCTATAAAGGAGATACTGTGGTGAGTACTGTGCTGATTTGAAGTTCACTGCTTTTTCCACCCACACTGTGATAAAGTAATTAGTAGATTCTCATCCTGCTCCAAGAGAGCGGACAAAGCTCTACTTGCTGTTGCTCCCTTTTAAGTCACAGTTGTTGATATTATTTTCTTCGTTATACAATCTCAGCTCCTCCTGTAAAGAGTGAAAGTTAAGGATAATTGTAAGAAACTTTGGGGAATTGAGTACAGCTTCGTAAGAGAGAACGTCATTTCTTTTGATGGAATTGAGGTTTCATGAAGCAACTGATTTATGTGTGTGCCAAAGAGGGAAACCAGAAGAGGTAAAAGAGGTTAGCTAAGAGGTTTAAAGGGAATCTGAGCTGTGGAGCAGTCCCTGTTAACAGTTTGCTTTGGGTGACGTGAGGACATCACTCGCAAGGTATCAGTGCAACAGTGAAGCTATTGTTTTCTGGCCCACAGAGACCAAATTATTTCATCTTATTAAGCATACAGTTTACTTTCAATGCTGAAGGAGATCTCTTTATTTGTATCAATTGTTTTCTAACACCCTGCTCTCCAAAAAAAATATATAGTTACTGAAGAACTGTTCATGAGACAGAAAACAATAGAGAGGCTTTTCCCAGACTAAGGGGTTTGACCTGCTTATTGATGGCAGACTTCCAGGGTAGCAGCGCTGGTGTAAACCCTTAATGAAGACAGGAAAATGCACTCAGCCATGAGTTGTACTGGTAAAACTTGTGTCCCCTACCACCACCGGGCTTGGAAGGAGACACCATCCTTTCAGAAAGCCTGTGCTGCAGTCCCCATAAGGAAGGCAAGTAACTGTGGCTGTGGCAGGGCTGGATCCTCAGTGCTGATACAATATTTTTGATGATACTATGGCAATGGCAGTAATCAAATTCTGGTTGGTACACTCTGGCAATGATAATACTGAGCTCTTTTCTAATCCTCATCACAGCAGTGCTGAAGGAAACTTGTTGCTGGAGGACCACCCCACAGCAAGCTTTGACTGGCCTTGGGGCATCTAGCACTCTGTTTCTAAACTGTGAGTTGGCAGCAGCTCCCCTGTGGCAGCAGCATGGATGAGGCTTACTGGAGGGGAGAGGGAAAGGTAAGCTAGGAAGGTAGAGGAGATTAGGCCAGGGAAGTGTTGCCAAGGCAAATGCCAGGATGCATTCAGGTGGGGCGAGCCCTGTGTTTTTTTAGTGAGTGTCAAGTGCTGGTGGTACGGGAGGAGTTTGGCAGCTGCATGGTGGTTACAGCACTTTGTTGAGTTTGTGTTCTGGGTGGACGAGTCAATTTTCTGATGGAGACATCTACAGTGTCGTAGTGCACCGCACAGTTTCTGTCCCCACCTATTGCACAGGCAGTGACTTGTTTAGATAGCTCTGTTTTTTAAAAGGAGTTAAGGAAAAAATCTATTCACTAATCTTCCTGTAAAGAGAAAAGGGGAACTTTATTGTCTGGGCTTTATGGCTGCTCCCTGACATGGGGAGGGAAGGGGCCAAGAGGCTGATGTGAATGGGATAGGTGAGAGTCCTGGTGATCTCCTTCCAAACTGCATGTGTCAGGTATCTGCTCCATAGGGAATCACTGCAGGCAAGCTGGTCCGTGCTCCTAGATTTCTGTAGTACACTGCTGTCAAAAAAACAAGGCAGTAATTTGTGCTAACAAGTGGCAACTAGCTCTTCTCCATCCATTTGTAGGGAAGTTGTTATTGGAGCCATTTGTGTAAGTGGTCTAAGGTAATAATGAGTGAGCACGGTTGAAGAAAATATATTATTTTGAGCATTTAAGTAGTATCTATATATTACCAATTTTAAATGACTGTGTTTATACAGGCATTAAAAGATTGTTGCAAGCATGTCTTTCATGTTCAATAAAATTTCGCCATGGAGGACTGCTTCCTTGCGGTGTCAAGATCATATTTACCTTTTGTGAAAGTGCAAAAACACATGCTAGTAGCAGTAACACAGAGCCCTCACGCAACAGAACGTCCTTCTCATGAAAGCTTTTGCCCTGCTTGTTCTTGCCTCAGCACCACTGTGTGGTTTTTAGTTCAAAAGCATTTCCCTGAAGAAGCATACACCTTTCTACCGGTTTTTATTTGAATGCGAAGCGCACAAGTGGGGCACTGGGAATTTGGCATGGCTTGGTTTTATGCAGTGTTTAACACTGTATCTGTGTTTTGTTTGAACATGCTTGAACACTTGCTTTTAATACTTACTTTCTCTTGATTCCTTTATTATTTCATTTACTCTCCTGTGTTCAACTTGGTTTGCCTTTCTTCTTTGCTCCTCTCTCCTGCTTTTGCCTTTTTCCTTCTCAGAGCAGCAAGTAAGATGTGCCCTGCAGGTGGTGCAGTTAATTTTACTCCTTTTGTGGCATGTGCATCAGACTAGGTTTGATAGAAAATTAAAATAATGGTCTTTTTTGGCCATTAGTTTGTTATAGATAACCTAAATGGATTTGCAAAGAATCACTGGAGCGTATTATTTGGCCCAAGATTATTTTTTGTAGAAAGTGAGATTTAGTGGCAGAGGAGGGGGAATTTTTTGTTTGGTTTGGTTTTGCTGTTACAACAGGGATGAACTGGACAAGAAAAGATCTATAAACAAATTAAAGTAATAAATAAATAGAATACAGTTACACCAAGCTCATGAACCTGAATGTTTCCTGTTGATTGGAGGACACAAGTCATAAAAAAAAAAATACTAGAGGCATTTTTATTTTTTGTTTTTATGACTTAAGTAAGTCTAAGTCACCTTTACTTTGCAACATTTGTCCTTACCATGGGGATAATACGTTTCCACTAGGACAGCAGTGGCAGGAGATACCTTAGTTAAGGAATGATCTTCTCACATGCTGTGATTATCTAGCTGATATTGAAAAAGACTCTCATCAAATGACTGGCTTCCATGAAGTGTCTGGTCTAGACTTGACCTCCTGTGGTGCTAACCAAGTTTTACAGTCAGTTCTGAGTCAATATGCAGGCATAGGTGTATTTTAATCTGGGCCGTGAACATTCCTACAGAAAAAGTTAATATAAGCTCAAATCACATTACACTTAAACTCACCATTTAGGTTACCCTCCAGGGAGTAAGTGTATTTCATCAGAAGAGCAGTTTCCTTTAAGGGACACTACAGGAAGACTTTTTGAATTTTCTTATTTGTGTCTGTAAAGGTGACATTTTTGGAAAGCAGTCTGGTTCCCATTTGGGGAAAGGACTGTGACTTGAGATGGGAGGATTGGAGTTTGCGCAGTAAGCAGGGTTTTTGTTTAGATTTTGAGACCTCCAACTTGGGCATTTGTTTTGGAAGAATAGTATTTTATCTGTTATAAGTATTGGTCTGTATGACAAATATTTGGTTGATATTAAAGTTTTAAAGGCTAAAAATATGAGAAAATTGTGATCTGAGATGCAGGTTGAGTTTCAAGTAATTAATCCCCAGCTAATCCTGTCATTGCATGCTTGAAAAGAAATGTGGAAAGGAATTGGGCTATCATGAAGCAAAAGGATTTCTGCTCAGCTTTGAAGTTCTGTTTTGTATTTGCATTGTGAATGAAGCCAAATAAAAGTGCAGAAGGTGGTTGTATTTGTAACTGTAAATTTATGGTTGACTTAGCAGGCACCTAAAAAGAAAGAGCGACATGAAAGCCTACAAAAAGCAGTGCCTTGATGCTTCTAAAATGCTGTGTTGACACTGGAAGAAAATTAAGAGGAAGAAACAGTGCCTGAGATGTATGTGAGGAATCCCTCGTGTGGGTTGAGATGTTAATTAGGACAGAACCAACTTGTGGAAGATTAAAGTGGGAATCATACCCATGGTGTTGTATCAAAGTGGCTGCTGGCAAGGGGGGGCTGGGGGGAGACTGTGTGTGTGTTCAGAGGTTTTGGGTGTGAGGTAGAAGGTGTGACAAGAGCTGATCTCCTTTTACAAGTGACTAGGCTCACAATCTCTTCATCACAGAGATGTCTTGCAGGACCACTTTCCTCATTACACTGCATGATCCTGGCTTTCAACTCTTCCAACTCTTCCTGTGCTCATTCCCTTCTGTTGTTCTAGCCATTTAAATGAATGACTGACATGAAAGTCTTTCTCCTGTGGGGAAGTAATTGATCACTTATTCAACATACTTGATTCCACTGAAGTCAATGGAAAGATGCCCCATGGCTTTGACAGAAGTTGTGTCAAATTTATATGGGTGAAAGACATCTCAGAATGGAGCTTGCAGTCAATATGTTGTGTTTGGTTGCCAAGTGGTAAAGGGAGAAAAGGAAAAAAAAACAGAGGTTCTTAATTACACATGAGAAGGACAGACAGACATACTTTTTTTCTTGTGTCAGACCAGAAGCCCTTCTCCTGTCAAAAATGTGTTGTTGTCTTTTCTACCAAATCTAACAGAATTTGCACAAACCTGGAGTTGCCAGCTGCCACTTAAGGAGAAATGTGCTTATCCCCCAGTGTAAGGAAGAGGCTGCTGGATCTCACAGTAGCACATGCAGTTTTTCCTGGCTACTCAGAATAGCAAGTCCAAGTTGTGTTTGGTCAGACTGAATGTTGCAGACAAGGGAAGCATAAGAACGTGAGAAGTGCCCTGCAACATGGGAGCAGTGGTACTTGCAGCCAAGTGTTCATGTCTCTGACAGCAGCAGTAGGATGTGCTATTTAGGGTGAGCATGTGGGCCCAGCCACTTCTTGCAGTGTGTTCCTCTTAATGCTCTGTCAGCATCCCCAACTGCTGCGTCGGGGCTGCGTGTTAGAGGGCACATCCCTGCCTGCTCCCTTTACTACCTGTTTATGGACCTGCTGTCTGCACGTCTCCAATTGCTTTCTGAACCTGCTGATGCTGTCTGCCTCCAACCTCATCTGGCATCAGGCTCCAGAAGTTCACTTCCTGCTGTATAAAGAACTATTTTTTAATCTGTTTCAGCTGATCCCCTGCTAGTTTCAGAGAGCCCTCCCTTAGTTCCAGTATTGCAGGATTCGGTGAATTACAGTTTTCTGTGCACCCTCTCAGCTGCCTTCAGGATTTGTAAACTTCAATCATAACACACTCTGATCTCCTTCAAAATGAGAAGCCTGAGCCTTTCTGGTGTCTCCTCACAGGGCAACTGTCCCATCATGTGGATCAAGTTTGCTCTGTGCCATCTGCAATGCAACTGTCGCCTTCCTGTGGCAGGGAGACCAGAAGTGCACACACCGTCTGAAACAAGGGCACACCAGAGCTTTATGCAGCAGTGAAGGGACACCCTTGGTCTTGCTCTCAGTACCCTTGCTCATGGTACCCAGTGTTGCTTGACTTTAGTTTGGCTGCTGCTGCAGGCCAAGCCAGTGATCCTGGAGAGCTGTCAGCAATGGCTCTGAAACCTCCTACCTGAGTGTACCTGCCAGTACCACACTCAGCATCACATAGGCATGTTGTAGATTATTTTTCCCTTACATTCATCTGCAGTGAAGCTCACCCGCCATCGTATTGCCCCCTCTGTTTTGAGAGTTTAGCAGTGAAGGAGATTGATTGTCAGATCACACAAGACTCTGTTGTAGGCAAGCGAGTGGCCTTTAGTCAGAAGGGACAAGCTGACACAAAACCAAGGGTGAGTGTGGTCACTTGGGGTTTTTCTGTGCTGACCAAATGGGATGGCAGCAAGAAGGAAGCCTAGCAGATGGTGGTATGTGTCCCTTGCCTGAGAAGTGTTTGCACAAGGGAGCTGTTGCTGTAAGGCGTTCACACCTCCAGGAGAGACAGAGTCACTTTGTGTCACTTTGAGTCAGTTTCACAGCAGAGTTGTTGAAGTAACAAACTGAAAAGCAGCAAGAAGTTGGCTCTGTAGGGTAGTTAAAATCACGAATGAGTTGTTACTCTCAACCTCAGCATAGCTGCTGATCAGATTGCACAAAAGTGTGCACAGGATTTTCCTCCTACATTTCCAAAGCTCCAGTTTGTTTGAGAAAGTCTGCTGTCTTCCCAGCCTCGCTCATCCTTTCTTCTTCTTTTAATGCAGCAGGTTGCCTTGCGGTGATTCAAATGTAGTAATACAGGTCTCACTACTAGTCTGGCATTAAAATCTGCCATGCTGGGGACATGTTCCGACGTGATTTGATCTTGCCTATCGTGAAGAGACTAAGTTGCCTAGTTACCATGTTAACAGCCTGTAACTTCACAGGGCTTGTAGCACGGTACCTGGGGTGTAACGTGGGCTCATCCTGCCTATGCAGACAACAGATGGCTACAGCGTGAGGGAGGAAGACTCATGTTATAACATGATCCCCTCGCAGAACAAAAGTCTGCAGAAAGGGCTGTGAAAGTGCTCCCCTCCGACGATCTTCACAGCAGAATGAAACTAAAACATCCTGCTTGGGTCTATTGAAAACTTTCTTTGTAGTCAGAAGGATCCTAATGCAGTTCAGCTGGTCGGTGGGGCGAGGGGGCAAGCGTTTCTAAAGCCACTCAGATGAGTGCTGGCACAGCACGTAGGATGGGGAGGACATTGGTGGAACGTAGACGTTGTTCTTAGCAGCCAGCACTGGGCTGGTCAGAGTGGTTTGACCTGCCCTCAGCAGACAGAGCCTTAGGCCACAGTTGTATAACACAAACCACGTCTTGGCCGTACTGGCTCGACCTGTTCCCAGCTGTTCATCCCCACAGCTGTAGCTGATCCAGCTGCCCAAAAACATGCAAAGGGCAAGGGGAGGGACCTGCAGTCGTGACATCAGTTCCTGGATCTGGCTGGCGGTACAGCCCTGAAAGGGCATATTGATGGAGCTGAGGTGTGGAGTTGGCAGCATCTCCTGGGAGGCGCTGGGGATAGATGCTGTTGAAATTGGCTTTGCTGTCAAATGCTTTGTGTCTTCAAATAGCAGCTTTAGACAGCAAGGAAGGAGCCCACATCCTACACTATTGATAGTTACCACAAACGCTTTATAGCCCAGCTTAGTGTTTATAACTGGCTTTGCCAACTGATGTTTAATCACGGTCCAAAATAATTCAGCAGCTTTGGACTTGTGGTCTCCCTCCATTGTCCAAAAAAAACGGATTTCAAAATCAGTGGAAGTAAATTAACAGTTTGAAACTGTGGGTTAGTTTAAAATGGAGTTGTTTCTCTTTTTGTGCTGGTTTTAAAAGGTGAGTGAGTAGCGTGCTTGGGACTCCCATGCAGAGCCCATGCAAGGGCTGTACTTGGAAGTGAATAATCGTCCAGATTTCACTGTACACCAGAAGGAAAGGGCATGAAGGGGGATGCTTGGATGGTGTTTGGTCAGCCATAAATGAGACGAAGCTGTAAGATGAGGTCTAAGATAGGAAGTGCATTTCAATAGAGTGTCACTGGGAAGAAGTTCATAGAGGATTTCTTTTGGTCTTGTTTTAAACCAAAACAAGAAATGTGGTTTTGAATAGGATTCAGAGATGAGGACGCTGTGTAAGTGATGGGGCTTGTGTGTGTCCTTGCTGCTTGGAGAGGAAGGGAATGGTCTGACTAAAGCACCTGGAGCAAACTGAGGACATCGTGTCCGGCTTGCAGCAGTCAGGCCCAGGGAGACCTTTGCAGAGAGACGTACAATGAAATTGTGGAGCAATTAATGAATCGCCCACTTTCATCATGTTAAAGCAGCCCTGCCTTTGTCTTCTTAGGGCTTTCTGAATGCTCCCTTCTTGCAACAAAATACAGTTGATGGAAGAGAGATGTGGGATGGGAATGGGGTAAGGGATTATCTCTTACATAATACAGAAAGAGACTTTGCTAAAGAAAGATCCCTTTCTTAAAGAGGTTTGCCCCTAATGTCAGAGGGTCGAACACAGCTGCTCTATGCTAACTAGGCAAATATTGACTAAGTAAATGTACTCAACAGTGAGTTTTCCGATTAGTGTTTAGCAGAATTCATCCTTGCTCCAGATATCTGCCACTCTGTGATCCCTCCAGGAATCATGTGAGCCCTGGGTATAGCAGAGGACTTTTTGTTTTTCCAAACTGTTCTAGCTGTTTATACCTTTGAACTACATTTGTGGGTATTTCCTAGAGGACAAAGGGCTTGAAACTGCATTTAAAGTGTCAGGCGAAGTTCAACAGCCACTCCGGAGCTGCAGCAAGAGTTGGTTACGGGGGCTGGCCCGAGTGCTAGAGCTGTTCTTTGGAAGATAGTGCAAGAGATGTATGTACTTGCTGATTGTATTTCCTGCTCTACATCAAACTGCCTTTCTGCTAAAATGGTGGAATTCACCATCAGCTGAAGATCTGGGATTTTTCCCTCTGCCCCTTCAATGCCGATTTCCACTTGGCAGGCGCAGTCAGAGCTAGTCCTGAACACTTCTCTTTGTGTTGGTAACTTCAGCTGCTCTCTTAAAGGTACTGGGGGATCATACCTTGGGTCAAACACAAAAAGTGGTGTTTTTTTTCCCAGAGTCTGTTTTCCTCCAGATATATTCAGTTCCGCTTACTGTAAATAGTCCTTTTCTATCTCAAATGTTTTCATTTCAAAAGGCATGCAGTTATGACCAAAGCTCCCTCAACTGTGAGCTAATTAAATATTTCACTTGTGTGTGTGCATGTAATATAATGAAGGTGGCTAAATTGTAGTGTTTAGAGTGTTTACAGTAAAAATGAACCAAGATAACCCCCAAATTTTTGCAAGTTGACTCCGCAGGTTGGAAAGATGTTCTCCAGTTCCTGGGTGGAAGCAGCAACAGTACTGCGTGAGTGGGTCCAAAAGAATGCTAAATTTACTAGGCTGCTACCACCTAGTGGTGTCTGCATCTGTTGTAAAATAGGAGAGTAGCTGGGGTTATTGCAGTTAATGTAGGGAAAATACTAAATAGTCAGCTCATCTGACTGATAACGCCAACTGCTTGTACAACATCCATTTCCAGTGCTTTGTCTCCTCTAGTCTGGAGCATTATTTATGTGATGGGTTTTCTAACACTTCTCTCAGGATGTCAGGGATGTTTGACAAATAAGCATTTGCTTTAAAGTCACAAAATAGTTTCCCTTATGACACTCTGTTTTATCTAGTAACTCCTTAGCATCTCAGGCTCTACTCTCTGTTCCACCTTAGTTCTGGGAGAAAAGAAAACCATGGGAAAACAGAATCAAACTAGCAACCTCCCCACCTTGATCTGTATCTGCTCTTTTATATGAAACTTTACATAGTCGGTGTCTCGATAATTTGGTTTGTGTTTGCAGGAAAGCAGTTGACTCCTCTTTCTCCTTCTTTCTTCACACCTATAAAAGATGAGGCAGACTCTTCTGACTGGGCTGATGGAAAACTGCAACTTGAATTGTAAATAGACTTCAGGAAAACAGTCTTTTCTTTCCACAGTTTGAAGGAAAAATGATTTTGGCTACAACTATATAGTGGTTTCTTTCATGCAAATGGAAAAGTTTTTGGATTCTCAGATGGAGTCCTTGAGGTTTTGCTTAAGAATATATCTCCTGAGAAGTTTGTTTTTTCCCAGGCGCTGACGAGGCAGCAGCTGAGCTACTGGTGGTTGCTTTGTGTTGCCTTCTTCCATGTGTCCTTACCTCCCTGCTCATCTCCTCTCTCTCCCTTACCTTCCCCATGTTCTTTGACTCCGGTGTCAGAATTGACATCGTCAAATAGTGTCATCTTTCTGTCCTTGCTTCGGAAGAATAACAAAAACTCTGATTGTCCATGCAAGGTATTCTGCTCCCACGGTTACTGAAGAAGTGGTGGTGAGTGGGAGCCTTGGCAAGCAGACCTCTCTGCTCTTGTCCTCTTGACTCACCGAGTGTAAATACCTGTGGGATACAAACAGACTGGAAAGCATTTTACAACCTTAGTAAGTGAAAGATGGGAAAGGGGTGAAAGAAATGGCAGGCCTTTCCCATGTGCCTCACCTTCCTCACCACCTGGATGCAAGTGGCTGCTCTGCACCGTAAATCAGCAGAATTCTGGAAATGAGCATTACCTGAGAGCTCAGCCTTGTTGTAGGGATGTTTGCCTAGATACGAATGCTGGGTCAAAATCCTCCTCCTTGTGTAAGATACAAGCCTGCTGGAGTTGTGTGGCTGGCAAGGTTTTCTGTTACTGCAGATAAGCATGTAAGTGGGGAATAAACAGCAGTGTAGGCCAAGTCTAACCTCTGCTGGAGCAGATGGAGGGGCTGCTGGTGCGAGATGACCCTTGCAGCCATCCCTTGCACTGCGGGAGAAGTCCTGCACCGGGCTCAACACGGCTGTCGTCAAGATCATTGTGTTTCCCACACACCTTCATGGCTCCCTTGCTGCTCTTCCAGTTCAGCTGCAGCAGAGCCAGGCTGACTCCATCCTACAGCTGAGGTTTGTGCAAAGCAGCTCGCTTTTTCACCAGCTGCTAAACCAACCCCGCAGGTTGGGGGTAACCACAGAGCAGCTCGACTAGTCGGGAGCTGCTGCTTTACGATATGCATGAAGTTTCCTAAGGGGCCTGTGAAACTGCTTCTCGACGAAGAAAATGGCAGATCTGGTTTGTGCAGGTAAAGAGGAAGAGTGAGCACTCACCCAAGCATGTATACATGGCAGTACATTCCTGGCTACATCCCTACTTGAGTTTTGCATGTGTTTAGTCAGGGGTGGTGGGCCAGCTTCGGATGAAAAAGCCTGTGTCCATCCCTGCTCCCAGGGTGTGAAGTGGTCTCTGCCCTTCGTGAAGGAACATTGTTTAAGATTTTCTTGATGTTGACCACATCTTTTTACCTATGCTAGTAAGGCAGTGTAACTTACCTGTGGACCACCTATCCCTTGGAGTGTAGCTCTTGTGCACAAGGCAATGTAATTATGGGCCAGCCACGCATGAACAGCAGAACAGCTGGGAAGGGACCTGGGCACAGAGAAGAGGAACAAAGAGATAGAGTTCAGGTACAATTCATTGAAAGATGAGTATACTGTAAGAAGTAAATATACATATATATTTTTGGAAATAATGAAAGCAGAACAAGAAAAAGTTAGGGAAGAATAGGGGAAAAGAGGAAAATCCTGGATGCTGTGCAATGTGTTGAACATGAAAGTTGTGGCTTTTGTGTTTGTTTTAAAATGTTTTGGTTTTCTCTTACTGGAGTGCTGCTGGTATATATTCCCTTTGTTCACTTTGCCTCAGATATTTCATATTGAAAAACCAACTTATTCTGCATCCGCTGTCTTCTGTTTGGTCAGCAAAGAATTAGAAAACATCTCACTCGGTACGATAAAAGAGGAGCTCCTTCCATCTCGATCTCCTCGTGCTCTTTACTGCTCTCCATCCTAACAGCTCACATGAGTTCCTGCCTCGCTTCCTAATGAACCTCCTCCATGCTGTGCTTGTAGCCTTTCTTTGGCCTAATGCACGCTCCTTCAGGGGAGCGTTTCCTGGTGGGACATAGTGGTCCATGCCCCCACCTTGCTGAGGACAGGCACTGATGGTGAGGGTACCGCAACCATTTTTAGGTGCTTTCTGTTAGTGTCCTTCAAGGTATTTGTGCCTCGGACTGACTTTGTCACTTTGGTTTTGTCTCTTCAGCCACCATCCACAGGTGTGTCTTTGTGATGGTAGCAACCAAAGGCTGCTGGGGAGGAAACTCCTCCTCCCTGTTGTTTCCCTTCCATCCTGCCCTTAGCCTAAAGGGAGTGGTGATTACGGGGTCATTTCAGTCCAACATAAACCCGTGCTCCGGTAAAAATGACCCTGGTCACTGCACTGCTGTGTGAAAGTTCAGGCTGTCCAAGGGCTGGGGCAGCAGTGGGTGGCCAGGGAAGGACAAGGACCCATTCAGCAGCAGCGAGGAGTCACATCGGTTGCCATTAATCCCCGCTCTCAGGCCAAGGTGAGGTGCTGCCAGTGAGAGCCCAGTGTGCTCATCCTGTCCCCAAACGCAGTGCGTGGAGGTGGGCAGGAACCCATGGCCGTGATTGCTTTTTAATCCTATCCCCTGTGTAGATACAGCCTGGGTTTGGCTTCTGGGCTCGCTCTCTTGCCTGTACCCGCAGCTGTGAGACTTGGCTCCCTGCCTTGCATCCAGGAGCACCGTGCGTGGGCCCGGCTGCTCATACGTGCCTGGCTCCGGCTTCTCTGGGTTGCAGAGAAGTGCTTCCCCTTCATTATTATGCATCGGCATTCCAGCTTGATGCTTGTTTTTTATAAATTACCTCTTTTTGTTTATAATAGCTTGCTTTTAGAGATAAGCAATGAGTCAAAACATAGACTTCAAATGCACATTCATAGGGCACCTGGAGATGACCTTTGTTTTCAGGTGCCCACATCCTCGAGGTTCTCTAGCATTATACACAGATGATGGCTTGGTTGTGTGTTTTAATGGGCAGATAATTAGATGAGCAATGAACTTTGTGGAAACCTTTTGTGTAATCCACTGGCTATGCAAACGGATCTGTTTTGATTAAAAGGTGAGATTATTTTCTTGGACAGGTCATTTCTCCCCCTTTCACCTCCCCCTCCCCAAGAAAAAGCATATTGAGGATTATGCTCTATTAGTGATTGTTCACGATTACTGGAAATGCTGCTTAGCTTTGGCATTTGTTTAATGGCCATTTATTATCATTTGTGCAAGGAGACAGGGTCAGTGCAAGTTATGTGGCACTTGAACTGCTCAGTGCCTGAGAACTATCTTCCTTTCTTCTGTCATTACTCCTTGCTTATGAAAAAAGCCTGTAATAGGAAATCTAGGCAATTCGGAGACAAGCACATGTTGTGCTGCGTCAAATAGGGAACTTAAACTGTTCTACTAGAGTTTCTAAATCCCTGGAGTTACTCAGCAGCTCTCAGGCTTGCAGATGAATGCTGAAATGCCTGTTAGGTTGTGTGCTCCCTTGGCTGCACGCTGTCAACAAGCAGAGCAGGGGGAGGACGTAAAGCAAGGAAAGTTTCAACTTTCAGAAGGCACAGCTTGCTAAGTCCATGTCCTGGAACAGTTGCTGGAAAGTGGCACTGGGGATGCAGTTACATGCCGAGCATCTTTGTCAGCTTTGGTCTCCACATCCAGTCCAGCTTGTTTCCTATTTGCACGTACACTATTTGTATAGAGTTTGGAAGGGGTACAGCTCCAGCCCTTTGTTCTCCTTAAGTGCCTTATCCATTTTATTTCTTTGACATGTGTTATGTCTTTGGCAACGTTAATGCTACAAACTGATAAGGAAGCAGAGGAGGTCATTCAGTTCCATGTCTTAGGTGGGTTTTGCCTTCTTATTGGGAGGACTGTGAAACCACAAAGGATGTTGCTTGGCTTTTGTGTTTTGGTTCCAGGCGGTATCAGTGTAACAAAGAGCGTGTGTCAAAGACCCACAGGTGGACAGACTTTTGCATCTTTTGCTTATATGATGTATGCCCAACTTTTTGAACTGACCTCTGTGTTACTCTTGGCACTAGCCTTTAACATTTCATTGTGCCAGTTGGTTGCATGAGACCTTTACATTCCCTTTGACAAGCGAATCCCACTATTTAGAGTTTATAAGTTAGTTTGATTAATGTGTATTATTTCCATCTATGTCCAAACCTCATACATGAAATGTTCTAAATAAATTCTTAATCCATGTCTCTCATACAGCGTATTTGTAATAGTAGCAACCTCAACTCTTCTTTGATGTCTCAGCATTTTGTGTTCTCTGGTAAAAGTGATTATATTAAAAGTGACTTCAAGAAACTGCCAAGAAAGTGAGTGTATTTTGGAAAAGAAAGCATTCTGTTACAGATTTTTAATCATCTTGTTAACTGGGTTTTGTGGTGTTTTGATCTCTTTTCAGCTGTAAGTTACTGGGTCACAGGTAGGAGAAGCAGATACTGGGATGCTTGATGAGAAGCAATGCTCGTGGGTCCCTGTGCAGCCTCACTGCTGGTAGTTGTGAATTAGCAGAGAGCATCCCACTGAAAGTTTCTCTCTGTTTGCTTGCAGACAGCCAGTCTGATGCAGAGACACTAGCTACAGGAAACGAAGTCTTGGACCTGACCTCCTGTGAGAAGGAACAGCCAGAGGAAGTAACAGAGCTGAGTACGTGCAGCCCCAAGGAGGAGCAGAAGGCTGAGTCCCCTCTGGCAGAAGAGGATGCCGAAGAAAAAGCAGATGGATATGAAGAGGGCCCTGAGGAAGATTCTGTAAGTAACAAAAGTCTTGACCTCAATTTTGCCAGCAAATTAATGGACTTCAAGCTGGCAGAGAGTGACCAGAGTGCAGGCATCATTTCTCAG
The DNA here is from genome assembly GCA_028020825.1 of Podargus strigoides. Classification (NCBI taxonomy): domain Eukaryota; kingdom Metazoa; phylum Chordata; class Aves; order Caprimulgiformes; family Podargidae; genus Podargus; species Podargus strigoides. Next base: position 85,806,230 of record CM051620.1, on the reverse strand, counting down.
ACTGAAAGGAAACATGCCTGTGACATTTGTGGCAAAACCTTCAAGTTTGCTGGCACTCTTAGCCGTCACAAAAGGGCCCACACTCGTGAGGACAGAAAGGATGAAAGGAGCAGTGAGGATGAAAGCAAAAGCATTCAGGATGATGCAGGAGCTCCCTCGATGCAGGATTCTGGTCTTGAGCAGGAAGAGTCTCCGATGGACTTGAAGGTAGTGGAGTCTCCTGTGGACTGTGAGGCAACAGGAAAGGACAATGAAGAGAGCGAAAGCGTCTCTGAGGGGGAAGGCACAGAGAGAAAGTCCACTGAGAAGAGCAGTGATGACACAAAACCAAAGACTGATGAGGCTAAGAGTACTGCAAAAGCAGACAAAAGAAAGAAAGTCTGTACTGTGTGCAACAAGCGTTTCTGGTCTCTGCAAGATCTGACGCGACATATGCGGTCTCATACAGGTAAGAGGAGACTTGAGGGCAGAACAGATTATGAGCAGGTCTGCCACCAGACTGAGGTGTCTGCTCTGTAGGCGTACAATTGCTGCTAGCACTTGAGGTTGAAGACACTGCTTTTAGTCCTACAGGTATCTGCAAGGTGTCTTCTTTGCCCCATGCTGCATACAAAGCCTATTGAGGGAGCAGGAATTGTCAGCACTGCTATATCTTCAGTTCCCAAACTGTTATTCCCCATCCTTGCAGAGTTTAGAGGTGAGGGCAAATATGGAGATTCCTGGGCAGTTGTTCTGTCTAACTTCTGACTCCCTTCTTGTCATGTGTGCGTGGCTCTACCTCTTCCTGGTATTTTGGCGAGCAGTGGAGAAACCTGGCAGTATATGGTATGACTTCCATTTCTGAATGAAAGTTCAGAGAGAGAGAGAGTTTGGTTTTGTCTGATTATCTAAGCCTGGTACGGGTAATGTGCTGGTGATCTGTGTGACCTTGGTAAAGTACAGTAAACAGTTTGCAGCAGTGCCGTGCAAAGAGGATGAAGCTATGAGCCAGCTCAAAGGTGAATTAATCATTCATCCTTATTAATGCATCCTTGCATTTTCCCTGTCAGTGAGCTGGAAGGCTGGTGCAGTTTGACACTTTGTATCTTTTGAAGGTGCTCTCTGCTGAAGACAAGGTCTTTGTGATTAACAAAATATTTGTGCTGTAATTGACAGTGATGTTTAGTAAACTACTCTGAAGAGTAGTGCTTTAAGCACACTTTTTACCCTTCTAAATCATAAATATTGACCTATTGAGTGCAAAATTGACCTGTTTCCTTCTGGCATTGAGCCACAAATGAAACAGCGGACAGGTCCCATTCTTGTGCCTATGTTCATGCTAATTCAGAAGCTTTGGGAAGATGCTAATATCTGAAGTACTGAACTTTACCCTCAAATGATGTGTCCCTGTGGAGATTCCCATACCATATGTTTTGTTTTCATTGCATGCAGAGCTATGCAGACCTTGTCAGTATGGTTTTTTTCCCATTTGTTTCTCTTTCTTGCTTGATACTGAAAGGTATTTTAACATAAATAGGTGTTGGATAGGCATCTAGCTCAGTGCTTTCTTCAGATTTAATAAACATAAATACCACCTATCCACACTGTTAGATCAACACATTTTCAACTGAGGGTTTTGCCTCAATACTGCCTCAATACTGTGGGTTGACTCTCTTCCTCCTCCTCCTTGTGTCCTTCCCACTTGTCCAGCTAAATTGACAGAACACTGTCAGGTTGTAACGTTGCTTATACTTTGGTTTTAATGCATGGGGTTTTTAAAGATAACTGTAAGGTTACTCAGAAGAGGAATGTTTGGGACACGCTGAAGTGTGCAAGAAACCTCTGCCTGCCTACTGAATGGCAGTCGGGCTGGAAATGCTCCATTCTCCCCATGCAGGCTGTTTCCCAGCAAACAGTGCTCTGGTGCCGCCTGCCAAAGCGCAGGGTGGGCCACGGCGCTGCATCAGCCACAGCCAAGTGCCACATGGGCAAAGGCTGTCAGCCAAAAATGCGCCCGAGGAGCTGTGCCCTCCCTTGCTAGCAGGTGCCTGAGCAGGGCACCAGAGAGAAACATTTCTAAGAAGCCCCAGGCTTCCCAGGGACAGCAGGACCTACTTGCACATTTCAGCCAGCCACCTCAAGTTGGTAATTGGTTTTCTTTTAATGATCCCAAGCATTATTACAAGTGAAAAATGAGTTCCAAGTGTCTTGTTCTGTATGCTTGTTGGCACAAGAAGTTGCCTTGATGGAATTGCAGCACCAAGAAAATCTTTAATAGGTTCAATCCAAAACAGAGAATGAAGTGGTCAGGGTGGGACATTTGGTTCTTCAGGGCAGGACAGCACCTTGAGGCACTGTGCTTGGTTGGGACTTGGGAGGAATTTTGTCCGTGGGACTGTGGTTGCTTTGTTTTCTGATTAGCTCATGTTTAGGAAAGTATTAAAGCACTTCAGGTGCAAAAAGCAGCCCTGAGATAGGAGCAGGCTGCCTGTTGCTTGCAGCAGAGGATGCCTGCAGCTGCTCTGTGGCTGAAGACTGCAAAATAAGAGGAATAATTTTGTCCTGCGAGCTGCATTTCTCATTTCTGGAATGGGCGTGAAAAGGTTTTTCAGGGGCTTTCACATGTCGCTCCTGTCCTAAAGCACCAATGGGCTGAGGAACACCAGGAGCTGTCTACATAACATCCTAAAGCAGGCTTTTTTCACTCAGTCAGTAAATGTTGATCACCTCTAACAGAGACCGTCCATGTCCCATGAATGCCTGACAAGTCCAGGTCCTTGAGCTGCTCTGTGTCTGTTGGGAAACTGTCTTCTGCTTCATAAAAAGAGGAGGTGCTGTTGTAGCAGGGGTGATTCCTGACAGCTTCTCTTTGACTTCAGTGATTAACTTCCACATTTCATGCTTGCTCATCCGTCAGTAGCTAAGAGAGAGGGAGATGTTTTCTGATGTGCTGTTCGTTTTTTAAGCGCTGTTGACCGCAGTATCCTCATCTCAGGACCTCTCTCTCGGCGTCTGTCAGGGGCTGACCTGCAGCAGGGAGCCCCTGTGGTGGGCTGGTTTCAGAAAGGCTTTTGAGCTCCAAGGGACAGCTGCAAACTTCTTCCAGAAGAGCTGCTGACTAAATTAGATGGGATGCTGATGAGCACCTGAGGTTTATGGTCTTCCTCCCTCCTTAGTGCAGGGCCATACCAAGCTTGTGGCATCTCAAGACACTTAGTTTTGGATTTTCATTTGTGCCCCAAGGGATTTATCTGTATTCCTGCTAGTATTCAGCTAGTCTGCTAGTACAGAAGCAAAAAAAATCTATATAAATGCGACATCCAGATATAGTTACTGAATTTCCAAAGTGCAGAGCACCTTACGCTGCTTGGAGCATGAGGGGTGTGCATTTGTGACCTTATGGCTGATTTTGTATTTCAATTCTCCTCTAGGTGAGAGACCGTACAAGTGTCAAACCTGTGAACGGACCTTCACTCTGAAACACAGCCTGGTTCGTCACCAGCGCATACACCAGAAGGTCAAACATCCCCGAAACCACGGGAAGGAGAGCGACAAGGAGGAGACCCAGTCGAGGTGTGGAGAAGACAGTGAAAATGAGTCTAGCCACAGTGGCACCAACCCCATCTCAGAAAATGAGTGCGACTCCACGGGAGGCGTCGGTAGCCATACATCCCTCATGGGAAGCCGAAGAGAGTCCCTGGCTGGCACGGCCAAGGACTCCCCCTGCAGAGAGGAGAGGCCCAGCGGGCGAGGAGCCAGCACCTGCCTCGCAGAGCCCACCAGCAGTGCACAGAAACAGACAGCAAAAGACCAGGAACCTCGGGGTAGCTCGGAGCACGAGAGGGCCTCAGGTTTCATTCAAGACTTGCTGGAGATGCACAACAGAAAGTCTCCCATGAATCACATCCTTGCCCCTGCAGACAGTACACCTCAGCTCCTGGGGGTGGAATGAACTTGCTAGGAGGTTGGACCCATCCCAGCATGCAAACTGAAGCCAGCAGAGCAAGGTTTCTGGAGTCTTTGTTTTTAGAAGAGCGACCTACAGCTGTGGGGAGAGTATGGCAGACTGGACACAGTGCCATATGCCTTTCAGTATAATAATGCAAGAGACTACAGTATATACTGATTTGAGTGCCTTACTACTTTATTAGATCTTTTGGTATCATAGATTTTTTTTTTTTTTCCAAAATGATTTTTTTTTTTTAAATATTTTAATGAATTATTTGGAGAGGACCTTTTTCATTTAAGCATTAATGTTACCTTTTGTATTGGTGTGCGTGAGCTTGTTCTTGTATATCTGTGATAGTCGCTGTGTTTGTTCTCTGAGCTGGAAATGGGGGCAGTGGGGTGGGAGGCCCTTGGATACCACAGCCAATAACTGGAAGAAAAATGATGTGAATTTCATAAGAAATAGTCAGAGGAAATGCAGACGAGATGCTATTGTTTTTTTCTCAGTAGATGTTCTTGCATTTGCCACACGGTGGAGCATTAAGCCTGTTCCAGGCCTGAACAACGTGGCAGTTGAAGGTGTTCAAAGTGGTTCAAGCCAAAGGCAGGAAACACAACGAATTTCAACCTCACGCTTGTTTCCACTTTTCAGCATTAGAAATGGTCTTCTAAATCCTAGGGGGTTTTTCTGGCCGTCACGGACTGAGCGTGTACACAGAGAAGAGTTACATAGCAACATAACCTATGGAAATTATGCACCCGCTGTTATATATGTTTGATTTGCTTCATTATAATATTATTATTATTATTTTATTATTATTATTATTATTATTTTATAAATCCATCAGTTCGCTTGTCTCTGCAGTCAGCAGAAACCAATGGGCAATATTTGCCCACGCAGATGTGTAACACAGCTTGGATCCCCTCTCTCGAAATGTTTTGGAGTTGTTTTTTTTTTGACTTAACACTTTCACCAGCTCCTCTTCTTATGTTGCAGCTCTTCTACTGTACTTTTAAATGAAACCCTTCCTCTGACCGGAGAGTCAAGTGGAGGCCAGCGAGGTATCATCACACCTGTACAGGGGAACATCTCACTCGTGGTGGGGTGCAAGTGTGTGCGTGGTGGGTTGCGTGTGCGTGCGTGTGTGTCGGGGGGAGAGGTGTGCGAGGAGGTGCGTGAGAAAGGCACTGCGAGTACCAGGTTAATCTTGCGGTCACATTGGTGACAGCGGGTGTTACTTAAAGAGCAAAGTTATTCCGTCTTCCAGTTGAAAGCAAGCAAGAGAGAAGTGCGAGCCTTACCGTCATCTTGCTACTGTCATGTTCTAGAGCAAGACAATACTACTGGTAATAAAACTACAGATATAAGACATGTTAAAAAAAAGAAATAAAATAAATTAAAAAAAAAAAAATAAAAAAAATTTCTTCCTGAGATTTTGGGGTTGATGCTTGAAGACTTGAGGTGTGTGTCTAAATTTCATATCAATAATTTAACCCCTTTAATGCTGGCAGCTGGAATTTCTCCCGATGGCTCCTGTTGCCGGCGACAGGTGACGCTCCAGCCACCAATATTGAAGGGGTTAAGCGAAATGTATCCTACTGTAGCTGCGCATTTTTAGGAGTGCCCAGCGTTTTTGTTGTCCTTGTTGTTGTTGTTCTTATTGTTGTTTGTTAATTGTCCTTCAGTCATGACCTCTGGGACAGACAGAGCCATAATAGCATTGCCGGAGCCTCACTGTGCTATTCCACCACTGCAGCCCCCCAGCCCAGCCCGCACTGTGACCCCCCCCCCTCCTTCCTTTCCCAACCCCCCCTGCAAAATCGCTTTTCCTGCTCTCACCAGACATGGAGGAAGTGGGCCTCGGACCCAGCCTTATATTATATAATATATATATATCTCTATATATCTATATCTATATTAAAAAAATTCTCCGAAAATTTCTGGAGACTGAAATCTCACTGTCCAGAATTCAAAGGAAGAGAAACGTTCTCGAGTAATTTTCTTGCAAATAGAATAAGAAAAAAAAAAAAAATGGTTGAGGTATATGTGATTTCTATTTTTATTTTGTTGGGTTTGTTGGTTTTTTTTTTTTAAAAAAATAGGGATGTTTGAACCAGTTCAGAGACGAAGCTAACGCCAGATAAAGATAAATCAATCACAACCAATGATCCATTTGAAACTCTACCCAGGTGCATTCTACTTAATTAAAACCAGTTCACGCATCCCTTAAATTGTTATTATTATTATAATTATAATAATTATTATTATTATTATTTGGGGTATTTTTTGGTTTTTATGTTTTGGTTTCATTTTGTTTTGTTTTGTTTTATTTTTGCAACTCTCCACACTAAACTGCGCAATACTGTGGGGGAGAAGCCATTACTAAACTATATGCTGCAGAACAATGTAGCAAGTAATTAATTCCCAGCAGCCTGCCGGGACATCTGCTAGCAATAATCACTATTGATTTAAAGCTTTATTTAGCCTTTATCTATATCCTAGTAGAGTATAAGATCTTGCCACATTTTATTGACATTTTTATTAGTTGAGTTTGACTGAGAACCGTTGCTGTTGTTGGGTTGGTTTTTTTTTTGTTTCCCCCTCCTCCCGCAATATTAAACTGTGAAATTTATAATGTGTTTAAACTATGGGTGAATCTTAGGCTTTAGTTTGCATGTTCAGCTAATTTGTCTCTATACGATTTTTGTTTGAATCTTTTTATTATTTTTTTTTTTTTTCCTCTCTCAGGGCTTTTACAAAAAACATAAAAACAAACAAACAAACAAACAAAAAAGAAAGGATCTCCTGAAATTCTTTTGCCTGAGTTGCAATGGACTTAACATTGAGATAATTCAATCACTACATTAAGCACTTGACTGTGAAAGCGCAAAAAAAAAAAAAAGAAAAAAAAAGAAAACAACAAAAAAACAACCACAAAGGAAAAAGGAAAAAAAAAAAGAGAGAACCTTGTTTGAGGCTGTTGTGAAATAACTCCTGGGGGCTATGTGACAGTCTGATTCCATTTTCAGAACGATTCATCATCTTCTCTCTGTGTGTCTCCTTTCCCTCCTCTCTCTCTCTCCACGAAGGAAGTTTAATCCTAGTGATTTCATCCCATGCAGGAAAACAGTAATACATGTGTAGAATTCATATTTTTCTAAAGGGAACTTGAACTGCTGCTACGAATTGTGTACAAGACTGGTTTATGCCACATGAACAGAGAATCACACATTTGTTTTGGTACTTTTATTCCTCTTTTTATTCAGTTGTACAGTACTTCCAAATTCAAAATAAAAAGTAAAAGTTGTTCTGTATCAAACCATCTAAGCAATAAAATGTTATATTTAAAAATTATAGGTTATAAAATGGAGGTGGCTTTTCTTCTGGGTTTGTTGTAACTTGCTTTCAGACTTCTCTGCTAGAGGATAACGTACGAGCTGGAGCTTATCTGTGTATAAACATCACTGTTTCTCTTCCTTCAGTTGGACTGAGTTTGAATTGGGAGATGATTGCAGCACTTTGAAAATCCACATTCATTTTGGCTACCATTTTCTGGTGGTCAAACCCCTTCAAAATGGTGCTTTTCTCTCGGTGCAGTTCCTTAACGTATCGACCGAAGAGAGCAGGGAAGTACTTTGCTGCTGAGTTTCCTGCACGGGCGTTGGGTCAGGGTTCTCTGTCCTTTTTTTTTTTTTTCTATTACCTGTAGCCCCGTGGTCACATAAGTGAGCATCCTTCTGGCACGTTGTGGTGATTAACAGTATATCAAGTTGTTTTCTGTATAAAAGAAGTAGGTTTCTGTCACCATAGTTTTACATAAATGTGTATGGCTCTGAAATCTTCAGGATGTGTTTGAAAGCCACGTGCATGTGTCAAAAAAAGGAGAAATCCTTTGTTTTAGCTTGTTGGAGCCACTTCAGCTGCATTTTAAATAAAAGACATTTCATGGGACAGTGAGCCAAAGAATGATCTGAGTTGCGTGTCCGGTTCTGGGAGTCAGGGAGCTGCAGGGAAGTGTCTTCCTAAGTCCTGGTGGGATGGTTCTTTCCAGTAGAGACGTGAACTGGATTCAGAATCGGAGAGACGTACCCAGGGGGTGAAGTGCTGCTTCCCTCCCTCCAGCCTCCTGTACCGTCGTGACAGAGCGTAATAGTCCCCACGCACTCTCTGGTGAGGACCTGGTCCCTCGGCGCCAAACAGGGACAGGTTGACAGAAAACCAGTCAGCCAGCTCTGCCCCCAAGCACGGGTACCTGCAGGGCTCGGTGAGCTACCTCTGGGTGAGCTGAAGGGCTGGAAACAAGATTTCTGAGGGAGGAAACCTGCAGAAAATCACTTTCTGCCCTCTCCCACCCACTAGCTTAAAAAATGTTCCCCTCCTCTTCCGAGATGGATGGGAAAACTCGCATCCAAAGGGTGTGGGACCTGTCATGAGGTGTAAAATCGAATGGGATGAGTTTACGTGGCTAGGAAGTGATTGTGCCCATTTACTTACAAAATAGCTTAGAAAGCACTTGGTCCTTGGCCATGGAAGGGTGCAATGTGTGTACCCAGCCCTTTTCTCCTCCTGCCTAACTTTGTGACTGTCCCTGAGCTGGGAATTTCCCAGCTCTTCATGGCTTTAATAGGGCGATGTCCTGCAGAGCTGAGCTGGCCTGAAACATCCAGCTGACATAGGGATGGGGAGCTGGTGGTGTCTCCATGTACCTCCTCCAACTTGCTGCTCCCTTGCCTTAAAGCTTTTTTTTCCCCCACCATTTTAAAGGCGAAGGCACAGGTTAAGCCTATCTCACAGTAGTGCCTCAGGTGTGGAGTCCCAGAGCATTAAGGTTGGGGGAAGAGCAAAGTCCTCTGCCACCATGGGGATGCCTTGGTGGCGAGGGGCACCGGGAGGGAAGTTTTTTTGGAAATGTGGAACATGCATCTGTGGGCTGTGGACCATGGGGATGGTCAAGAGGGCTGGTTTGGGATAGCAGGCTTGGGTGAAAACTGGATGTCCCCAGGTAGGATATGGAGCCTGACTGGAGCATCTTTTGCATACTTACTGATACTGAAATGCAAACTGGTAAAGAGAAAGGAATACAAGTATTTGTTTTTCTTTATCCAGCTGTCACAAAGTACCCAGCATTTGGGGGATGGGAGGGCTGTACACCTACACCTAGATCTTCAGAAAGTGAGTACAATGAGAAATGATTTGCTGCTGATACTCTTGACATAGTGTTTTGCCCTGTTCTGTCAAAAAAAAGTCTTTCTCAAACAAAATTAGATTAATCTAATTCAACTAGCACGGAAGGCAAGAGGCAAAAGTTTACTTTTAACCTTTCCTTGTTCACAAGCCTCCGGTTTGGGGAATCACACATGGCTTTTTCTTTAGGCATTTCTGCAGAGATTGGGAGTTAAGATGGAGTTGACAATGTCGCTTTTGTAAACCCTGAGTTGGGTTGGACTGTCTGCAAAAGGGAGATGCAAGACCCCAGCACGGAAAAACTGGCACTTTCTGGATGTCAGTCTAAGAGGCACCATCTTTTATCATCCACTCTGATAACACTGAAAAAGAAAAGGATGGAGAAATGCATCAGATGATTGGATTGTTTATTGGGACACCTCTCACTGCTGGACTGTGGAAAAATGGGCCACACTGGAATTTCCCAGGACTTGGGTACCTGAGCAGCCAACATCAGGGAGGAAAGTGAGTAAAACCTGTACAATGCACCAGTATCTTCTGGTGACCATGGGTCGCTTGAGTTTTACCCCTTCATACCAGTCCTGAAAGGACAATTTATACCAAGTAAGCACAAGATGTTTCTCCTATGTGTTGAGCGGGTGTCAGGCACCGATGGGGTGTGCCCTTGGTCCTATGAAAAATTACAGACTCATTTGTCCTGTGGTGTGTTTACTTGGGACTTATAAGAGGACTGGGAGGGCACAGCACAGTGCTCCGGGGCAGAATTATTTGGTTTTTTTAGGATCTCACACCAGCTGCACCTCATCCAGGTGTAAAGGCTGCTGGGGCTCATCAGAGACATCACCTGGGTCCTGAGGACTACTTAAAGCAAGGGGAGGGAGTGAAAGATAGGATGTGGGTAAGGAGAACAGTGCTGCATTTGTCAATTGCTGAGGCAGCAGTTGTAGCTCTGTATTGTAAAAAGCTATTTATGAAACATTTTTTTCCAGTAAGGTAAAAAATGAAGTCGGTTAACAACTAGGAGAGGCAGAAGGAAGTTGGCCAGCTCAAAGATGCAGGCTGATGGCAGGATACTCTTCAGTACGGGATGCCTGATGGAGACAGGAACATGTGCCTCGCTGTTGGTGGCTGTGCGTGTCACTTCAGGTAAGGGACGTGTGGTCTGTGCCTGGGTGTTGTGGTGTTAGTGGGGTGCCTGACAGAGGAAAAAGGTTGATGGAATTCTGTAGGAAAATGCAAACCTTCAGAGCATTCCTAGGCAAGGTGCCTCCATTTCAGGGTGCATCTGAAATCACCCTGTAGAGCTGGAACTAAGTAAAGATGGAACGGAGTAGTGTTGCTGAGGCTTTCCAGAAATTCTAGTATTGCCTCCTACTTTCAGTTCTCGAGTCTCCTCTCAGCTTGGAAAAAAAAAAAAAAAACAACCCAAATGCGTTCAGAGGCAGCAGGAGTTTTTCATATGTAAGTGGGAAGGCTTCTCTGGCTCACCAAACCTCACTGTGTAATGCGGTGGAAAACCTTGCAGCAACCTTCTGAGTAGTAGGAACTGAAAATAGCTTTCTCCTTTGCTGTGCTGCTTGTTTATTTCTCCCGTGCCAGATTCGTGTCTTGTTTGGCAGGGAAAGCCGCCAGGAGCGTATGAGGAAGCTCTGGACGATGGGCGTTCGGAATCCGCCGTTGTGAAGTGTTTGAACTTCCCTAGGGCCTTTTGGCAAAGGGCCCTGAAGTGGTTTATGAACATCAGTTAATAGGAGGCTGTAAATAAGACAGAAGTTTGGTGGAGAAAAGGCTTGATCTATTTTCGTAGCCTCAGAGGCAGAGGTTAATGCAGCAGAGGCCAGCTCTGCTGTGGGCTGACTTTCCATCAGGAATGTTTAGGCTGTAACTGCACAGGGAGCGTGGCCGTGCTGCTTGGAAAGATGTGCGAAGGTTAGGGCAAAATGTCAGCCCCAGGGATCGAGGCTCTCCTGTAACGCATGATATGAGGAACAGCAAAAAAGTGCCTCTTCGCAGCGAGTGTGCAAAGAAATACAGTCCTGAGTGAGGGTGTGTGCACGCGGGACTTACCCTTAGACAAGGAGTGGGCGCAGGAAGGAGTTCAGTTACATTTGGGTAACTAAAGATAGCGTTGTGTTAACCTTTCCTCCCATCTCTTACCTGGCTGTATAGAGAATGACAACAGCTTAAACTTGCAGCTAGATTTGTTGTTTTAAATGAGCAGCATCTGACTTTTAACGTATCTGCACCCAAAAGAAATATTTGTGGTTTATTTTATGGCGATGGCAGTGCTTGTTGTGAGATGTAGGCTTGTGCTGGCCAATAAATATTTCTCCCAAGTGTTTGCAGCTCAAGCTTTCCTGTCACCTGTGCTTGGGAATGGTAAAGTGACTGTGATCAGCAATGGTGTGACCAGCAGGAGCAGGGAGGTGATTGTCCCCCTGTACTCAGCTCTGGTGAGGCCACACCTCGAATACTGTGTTCAGTTTTGGGCCCCTCACTCCAAGAAGGACACTGAGGTGCTGCAGTGTGTCCAGAGAAGGGCAACGGAGCTGGGGAAGGGTCTGGAGCACAAGTGTGATGGGGAGCGGCTGAGGGAACTGGGGGAGTTCAGTCTGGAGAAGAGGAGGCTGAGGGGAGACCTCACTGCTCTCTACAGCTCCCTGAAAGGAGGGGGTAGTGAGGGGGGGGTCGGTCTCTTCTCCCAGGTAACAGTGATAGGACAAGGGGTAATGGCCTCAAGTTGTGCCAGGGGAGGTTTGGATTGGATATTAAGAAACATTTCTCCACTGAAAGGGTTGTCAAGCACTGGCCCAGGCTGCCCAGGGCAGTGGTGGAGTCCCCAGCCCTGGAGGGATTTCAGAGCCGTGTAGATGAGGTGCTGAGGGACATGGTGCAGTGGTGACTTGGCAGTGTTAGGTTAGTGGTTGGACTTGATCTTAGAGGTCTTTTCTAACCAAGGCTGTTCTATGACTGGGTAAAACCTGTCTGTAAACAAAAAATGTAACCTTTGTCATTGCCCTTTTCTTCTATCTCTACTGAAGTGTCATCCTCCTTAATGCATGGGGCTCCCAGGTAAGAACTGGAGAGGAGGTAGAACATGGGAGGACACATGCTACCTCATGTGCTGCTGCTGAGTGGGATACAATACTTGCACATTTGCTCACTTTGCCAGTAAATCCCTTTTTGATGGCAGGATACTTAACACCATTTCATCCATTGCCTTCAAGATGCTTATGACTCGAGCTTTACTGGCTTCAAGGTTACATACAGTGGGTCCATTGCACTCCAGCGCTGGGGAAAACCACAGTATCAAGCTGCATGTGTATACACAGAGATCTGTGAAGTCTGCACCACAACACAGCGAGTTTGGTCTTTGATCTGCTGTCTAGATCATTATCTGCCAGTATCTTTTGGAGTTGAAACCACAGAGGCCTTCTAGTGCAGCTACCTGAAACCCAGAACTGGCACTGAGCTGGCCAGAAAAGCTTGCCAGGCTGTAGGGAAAGGAAAGGGATCTGCAGAACTGAGCGACCCGTGCGCCTCGCAGGAACACATTCTGGCACAGGATGCAGAGCCATGTGCTGCTTTTAACACATTTGGTTATTGCTTTTGGGTGAACACACCTCACAAAACAGTTCTGTTTTTTTTCTGAACCAAAGTATTCCCTTTAGCAGCTGTAAAACTCCTGCTTAAAAACGGAGGTGCTTAATTTGAACACCACCTAATTAAAGTGATAGCAGCTCCTCCCAGGGTTCCCTGTGGCTGTGTTTTCCTGAGCTGCAGCTGTGGGATGTTTTGCAGTTGGTCGACAGATCCTTGGTGTCCTGTACTTATTACCCCTGCAGTGACATCTGTTTTGGTGCAATTCTACAAATCCAGCACAACAGCGATGATGGCCCATGGGGACTGTCAGTAAAGGAAAACTGGAGCAACCACAGGGAGTGCTGCACCTAGATGAAGGACCAGTAAGGGACACCCAGTGAGATGCTTTTAATGGGAGCAGAGGGAGTTTGGTCTCAACAGGACCTTGAGGGAAGGTCTTACCCTGTAGGAGTGAAGTCAGTGATTTGTTCTGGCTATATGATGCCTCACACATCATCCTGATCATACCTCTTAGTTGGGAGTGGTGGGAACAGGATGCTGCAGTGGCACAACCTGTCAGGCTGTTAATACATTGGAAAGGAGATGGTCCCTGGGTAGTGTGTTTTTTTTTTAAAAAGCCACAAGTGAAACAGGATTTAGGTTGTATTTTTTCTTTCTGAGAGACTGCCTTTCCTCTGGTGCCTAACAGCAAGGTGTGCTGCTTGGGTTTCAGCTTGCTTAGAGTCACGACCTGTTAGGATTGGATTAGCTGGGCAAAGTATCACTTCCAGCTGTGAGAAATACTTCCACTCCCTGAATGAACTGCTATTATAAACAACCCATTATTAACTCTTAAATACTGTCTCGAAGGAAGATATAAAATATTTCATAATCACATTTGTTAGGGCATGTTTGTTTGGGCACTTCTAATTATAACGTTATTTTGGTGACAATGTTTGCTGTACTGTACGTGACAGTCATCAGATGCTATTTAAAATCTTTTTCCTTTCCAGTGGAAACCTGGAATAGGGTATTTTAAGACTTTCCTCCTTTCTGTGTGGACTCTTGCTAAAGAAAACAGCTTGTTCTTTCTTTCTCTCTTGGAAACTCACTGGTGGTGTTGCCAGCTGAGGTTGGGATTGAGCACAGTGGGGTCCTGGGCACTGCTTACTTCTGTAGCGCTGGGGAGCCAGGCTCATGTGAGGAAGTGCTCCAGTGTCCTGGATGGGCTGGACTCTGAATCAGCTTTCATGGAAGAAATACTCCAGCTGAAGACAGAATGTGGACCTATTTGTGTCTGAATATGGTCAAGGTGCACACAGAGTTAAAAGGCCCAACTTAATCTAACTTCAATTGCAGGAAAGCTTGCTGAGGGGCTTCAGTAATCAAGATACAGCAAAGAATGATTAAGCAAAGCCAGAGACAGTTGTTCTAGCCTATCCATTTAGATGCTGCTCTTTGAGAAGACTCTAAAGCTCTTCTTGCACTTGTCTGTGCTGAGAAGCAGCTGCCACTGGCTTGAGAGATCCCTCAGCTGGCAGCTCTTGGTATTGCTGGCTGTAATAATTCCAGTCTAGTGAACCTAGTACTGTATTGTATTGTCAGGGTAAATTCTCTGATCACACATGGTCCACCAGTGCAGTTTCATCTGAATGAGAACTATACTGTCTAGCTCCATCCAGGCCCTGCAGGGCACGGCTGTGTCTGTTGTACTAGAATATACACTGAGGTTATCTTGAAACTGTCTCTTGTTTGCAGTTGTGTGGCTATGCACATGAACTCCAAGTATTCTCTTCACTGTGTGAAAGAGCCAGCTCGTAAATCACAGTTTCGTGATGGGAATTTAGGTGGCACAGGGAAATGGCAGTTAAGGCAGGACATGCTGTGGCTTCCACGTAAGCTGAACAGGCCAAAGGTGATGAGGAAAGACAGGTTAAGCTTCAGTTTCTCCCTCTTCAGTTAAGGGACTGGAACGTTGTAATGCTGAAATTTTGCTGCATCCTGGTTAATGCAAATTTATAATCAAGACTACTAACACAAGGGGACAGAAACCACACCAAAATTAAGGCTGCAATGACTGGCTCAGAAAGAATAAGAGACCAATATTAAGTCTCAAAAATCTATCTTGATCTTTTCAGGGAAAGATGAGGCAGACTTCAAATTTGAGTTACTTTTATGTTCTCTGGGAGCTAAAACCACATCTTAACGCATCTGCTTCCGAGTTTTCCCTTATTTATCCACAGATGTAGTTCACAAATACAGGAGTCTCAGCATCCTTTATTTTTAAGCCATTTTTGTTAGCTTTTTCCCCAGCAAGTCTTACCTCCTTCTGTTTGCATGCAGTGCACCTGCCTGAGCTGCTACTTTTCAGTACTGCTGCCTGGAATATCACTGTTTGCTCGGTTAGACAACGGCATGCACTTTAAAGCTATAGGGATTTGGCCTTGTTATAACCTTGTGCTTCAGCAGCCTTTAAGCATCTTAACAGATCCTTTTCATGCTGTCTACATCTTAACAATAGGTGATTCCTTCTGGAAATGTAGGGGACTACAGCTCAGTTTTAACAGATCAGGATTCTAGACCTTACCAAGCATTTTCCCAGGGCCCTCCCCTATTCTTATGAAGAATTTTAAGATTAATATTAGTCCGTTATCCAAAACATCACAGAATACTTCCTCGCTATTATTCCCACTCAAAATACACTTGTAGAAAAGCAGCTTTTTAAGAATAGCATGTTTTCACTCTTTGCACAGTTGCTACTACAGGTTGTTTATCAAGGAAAAGAGCACCAGCATACCACTCAGGCTTTTTGGTGCCATACTCATGCTTTATTTTAAAAAAAAAAAAGCAGCTACACAATGCTAAGAAAAAAAAAAAAATCAAGTTTTCTTTACAAAAAACCTGCAGCCATTTTCAAGAGACCTGATCTCACTTATAAATGAAAGTCAGCAGGTAAGAAAGTAAATGTTAATTTAACATTTCAGTTGCAGTACATCATCTGAACTTAATCATCCAAAACAATCGGTTATTACACTGATAGTTGATTGTATCATCTATAGCACTTGATTTAAAAAAAAAATCCCTGGGAAAGTTTAGAGATAAAGGGAAAAATGTCAGAAGAATGTTATTTAAGCCCACCCATAAACCTGTGCAGAAACTGGAAGATCTCTCTTGCTTTGCTCTCCTCTAAGTCAATTGCAAGTCTTCTGTGTATTTATGAAAAGCCTTAGTGTAAAGCTGTTGAATTCTGTTCAGCGAGGGGATTAAACTGGTACAAATATGAATCTATGCAGTTACCATCAAGTTAGACTAGTGCTATGTCTTACTCTCTCCATGGAAGCATATTGTGCAAGTCTCAAGCAACTTCTAAACACTCCTCAACAGTCCTTGTGTCATTCCTATGAGGTAGGTGCTGTCCTTCCCTTGGAGAAGAAGACAGGCTCTTAACTGCTGCTGAGTACATCAGGCACACTGAAAACAGGACAACCAGCCTGCCCTAGTATTTGACTTTCCTGCTGCTTCCCTGAATTCAAAGCTTTCAACTGCAACACTTTGCTCAGCACCATACATTCCAGGAATAAACAGTGAATGATGCTTTTGGTTATACCTGTTCCAAGGTAGGGAAGATGTTCAGCATAACTGTCCTGAAACAAGCAGAAGCACTGCCATCACTAGTCTGCTCCATTCACCTCCACAGCCTACAATTTCATTATTTTGTATATGAAGAATGATGATAGTTCATGCATTAGTCTGACAGCAGCCACTCTTCTTTCTCAGATTAAATGATACTGGGAAAAAATGAACTGCTGTCACAAAGCAGGCAGTATTCAGAGGGCTCCAACTATCAAATGCAGTCCATGGGTAGCTAAACAAATGCTTTGCTACCACTGTAGACATGAGCTCTAAAGCAGTTTTTCTTGCCCCAAGTATGGACTCATTAAGTCTTCACAATTTTTTAATTAGTTAAGGAGCTGTGAGAAAGGAATTAATAGTGGTCCTTCACACTATGGCCATTGTTTATTTGCAGTCTAAAACCATTTTAGTGTCTCTTACTAATAAGGAAGAAAACCTAGTCCACATCTTCTCTCAGTCCTTGCTCCTCTTATAACCTCACATGAGCAGTTGTGTGGCAGTGTAGTAAGCTTGCTGAGAACTAGGCTGGTAAGAATACTAGATTATACAAATGCTTTTGCTACCACATGGACAGGGGTGGCATAGAGACAGGCAGAATTGCTACTTGTTCCATCTTAAAAGTCAATGAAACTATATCTTACTTGGCTGGTAGTAATAATAATAATGGTATCCAGTAACATATCTGTGACACCAAGTTATCTGTACATGTTGAAAAAAACTGAGCAGAAAATTCAAGTACCAAAATGAAGTTGTTAACCAACAGGATAAAGCAACAACTATGTTCTCTCACTTGGAAATCTGAGTGTAATAGACTGGCTAATGCACTAGAAATAACACAGGAGATGCCAAAGCTCAATTACCACTAAACACTAGAATGTTATTGCTAAATTTCAACTACAGCAAACTAACAAGAAACAAGGAATTCAAAACTGTTGTTTCATTTATCTTGAGCAGCAGTGGACTGCTGGCCACAGTTCTTATGAACTGCCTCTGGCTGAGAAAGTCACTATGAACCACCCACAGTGAATGCCAAGTTGTGTGATCAGAGCCTTGGCACAACTGGACTTTCCCAGTCCTAGTTCCTATGCAAGCTGCAAACTGTCCCCTCTCAGGCTTAGAGCTTATTTGGATGTTAACCACTGAGTGCAGAGAAAAAAGCTGAAACCTTTGAATACTACTTATTTGTACAGTGCTTCAGTTCTTCAGCTTCTCTTAAGTCCTGGTCAGTGTAAGATTTCTGAAGGCCTAACTTGCTCTGAAACTCAATCAATAAGGGCTAAACTATTTACCTGAACAAATAAAACTAGGATATTGCAAATTAGCATCCTCTGTTCTGATCCTTCATTTTTATTTTTTTTCTGGAGTACCATCCAGCTCTCATCACTTTGGAAGAGTACCTTCCTGTCTTGGGAAGAAATGTACAATTCAAGACTACCTATTACCAAAAGAGGGGTGTGTGGGGGTGTGTGGGGGTGTGTGGGGGTGTGTGGGGGTGTGTGGGGGTGTGTGGGTGGGGGTGTGTGTGTCTCTCTCTTGATTTCAGGTTAGAGACAATCCAAGAGAAGGAACCTGTAAATTCAGTACATCAGGTGCTGCAATAGCTAAAGGGCTTTAGCATAGGAAGCATTTAGTACATAAGCACTTTGTTGAATCAGTACAAGCTTGAATATAAGCTCACAAACCTACCACAGAACCCTTCAGATTAACATCATTAAAGGCAAAGAAAGCTGTTCCACACAATTTGAGTGGAGATAACTCTTATGAAGGTAGCATTGAACCACTGGCTAAGTGATCTGTAGGACAATTCAGCAATCTTAACTATTAAAAATATTCTGCCTAGGCTAGCTATAGTACCAGGAAGTTGACAAAGCCTCTTTCGGGTTGCTTTTCCCATTCTTATCTTTTCCACAGCAAGATGAGTCAGGAATGTCTTCACAGTTCATTCTGGCAAAGCATATAGTAAAATAGTGCCAGTACAGGTAGTTTTGGAGCTCAGATGCTTCAAACATGCTATGACATGATTTGCAAGTATTGCTCAGTGCTCACTGCCTCAGAAGCTCAGTCCCTGCAGAGCAAGTGTAGATCTAAAAAAACCATTTTCACATGTGGAGATCAGGAAAGGAAGGAAAAGAAAACAGATGTCTGAAATCCATGCCGCTTCCTGAACTCAACAGGGAGAGATGCAGTTCAGATGCAAACAATTCAAGATTTGTCCAAGTGCCTGACTGGCAGCAAACTGACACTCTGCATTATCTATCTGCTCTTCTTACTGTCAGTTGAATTCCTGAATGCAATGGATGTGGATCCATCGTGTAAACTGTGCCTGGCACAAAAGAAAATCCCATTTTGATTGCATTTAGCTTTTCTGCTTTAGTACTGAGCTAACATGTAGTTAGTAATGGAGATGCACCTGTCTTGCTAGCAGGAAAGACAAGGTGATTAAAAAAAACCCAACCAAACCAAACTCAGACCAATGTACTGACCAGTGGAAAGACATTTGAGGTTTAAAAACTGCAAAGGGTGAATTAAATAGTTTGACATTTAAAAAGATTATTTGAATCCAACAGTTTTTCAAATTCGGTTTCAAGTGTGTACAGTAAATGCAAAGTCCTTGCCCCACTTACAGCTTTAAGAAAAGTCCACATTTTGATACATGTGACATTCTAGTTTCTGTGAGAACCAAGAACTTACTGAAAAGTTGTTCTGGCTTATTCAGTAATTTTTTGAGTAAACATTGCAGAGCTACCACTACAATCAGAATAACCATTTAACAAGTCGGGTATAAAAACAAAAGGTTTATGTAGTAATACCAATCCAGCACACAAATTGCATGCGTCACAAGTTCTGCTGCCGGGTAAGAGTCTTCCTAATGTCTATGCAGGTATGTTCAGATTTCTAGGTCACTGCATGCCCAGATCAAAACAGCAGTAAAATATCTACCACTATGAGCAGCTATACCCAATTGTGCCTTTAGAATGCAAACTATG
The DNA here is from genome assembly GCA_028020825.1 of Podargus strigoides. NCBI lineage: Eukaryota > Metazoa > Chordata > Aves > Caprimulgiformes > Podargidae > Podargus > Podargus strigoides. The sequence continues at coordinate 85,786,916 of CM051620.1, read as the reverse complement.
CAGAAATCCAGATGATCAGTGCCTCGCCACTGAAACAGGACCACACACACACATCAGCATGTTCACCCTGTGGAGAGTAAAGGTACCTACTGAAAAAGAAAAACGCGTATGGATTCTGATACAGACATGATACACTCAAGACAGATCAAGTCACTAGACATTCAGATTAGGGGGAAGAGAAGAATCCTTCAAAGACAGCATACAGATGACAAGCCAGCATTACAAAGAACTCTAAAGGCACATTTCAGGTAACATGGTTCTGTGAAAACCAACTGCTTACACACGCAGGCACAAATCTTAATGGCTACCTCCCTCCCCTCCCCCCCAACAATTAACAAAGAGAGAAGTGCATTTTCAGTAATATTAACACCATTCAGTTAATCTGTTCAGTCCAAATGTTTAGCAGTATTTTCCTTATGGCGATATGGGTTCTCTGCACTACTCCAGTCCAACAAACGCAAACAGGCAGGATTAGCAAAGGTTCAACTGTTGCACTAGTTAACATTTACTCATCAGAGCCCGCTGATCTCTTCTGTGCCCTCTTGTAGGGCAACCGCCTTGGTGAAGCTTTATCTAGACAAAAAAAAAAGAAAAGATAGTTGCATCAATTGCTACAACTACTTTGTATTAGTTGTTTTATGACCACATATTTTTTCTCCCTCCCAAGCCAAACTGCCCTTCCAGTGCAATGCATCACCACAGAGAAGCCACTTCAAAAAGCTGGCTGAGGCTTTTTAACTACTAGCATCATAAATAGAAGGTAAACAAAAAAGAATGTTCCTATTCTGTAGCATGCAGCTCGAGGGTGAGGGTTGTTCAATTTGCCAGTTACTAAAATACAGGAAAACACACCAAAAAAACCAAACCCCACACCATCTCCTGATGAAACTGCACACTCTGCTGTGTTGAAAAGTTTCGTGTTCAATAATTACACTTTTAAAGTTAATGAATAACAGTTTCATCTTTACTGATTTACCTGCCTGAAGAATGTGATTGACCCTCCTTTAGACAACTTTGTCTTGCATGACATATTTCCACATTCATACAGACTAACAGCAGAAGGTAAGTGTGTTGGTTGTGAAAAAACACACTTTTCCATCCACATTTGACTATGAAGATGTCACTTTGTCATCAGCTATCCCATATGGGGAAGCCACCCAGCTTTAGCTGTATGATCACTGGGTGCCAGAAGCATCAGCCTACATTTAAGACTTTATGACAGACCTATAACTGTCCTTACATAGGTGGCATTTCAATCTTTGTAATACTGGAGAGGAGCTATACCTTGTATGAAGTGCTAAAGCAATTGTTAAATGCAGCTGTCGACTTAAAAATGCACATTTTCTTAAACAGAACTATTCCAATAATTTCACTGTTTAAGGTACATGCAAACATAAAGAGCAGCCATCATGCCATTACAAGCCGATCAGTACAGTATGAAGTGTCTTTCAACAATAAAATAGTCAAGAACCTCTGAGGATTTTGAAGGCCATGAATTCCTAAGGATTCTAGTGTAGGGTTCTAATTTAAAACTAACCTGGAGCTCATGAAAATCACAATTAAGAACAACTTAAACATAATTTTTTCCTAGACTTCAGGTATTAAGATATGAATATGTATTTAGCTTAAGAAAGGGATGGGGGGGACAAGACCCAAACACTGCCAGTATTTGAACCTATTTAAAGACAGTTTGCTCTTTAGAAAAAAATAGTTTTTTAGAGGTGTCGTCTTTCTTGTTAGTCTGAGGCTTTTCAAATTCCTGCGTTTAGATTTTATACTATCATTCTTGTGTTTCACAGAAGACAGCACACAAGAAAGCTTACATTTTCAGAAGTAACACCCGTCCTTCGTCCTGTGTAATGTAAGCACAGTTTAAAAAGGGTGAAGGAATAAAAAAAGTGAAGTCATCAACTCCTGGCATGACTTCCTACCAGAGGTGAGGCCTCTAGCCCTTCTGCACTGAGTAAAGCTCATAATATGCTTATTTCATCAAAACAGGAGTCTTTTTCAAGTAAAGGTAGTTTTTGCAAAGGGTTTTCAAAGCACTTCTCTTGTCCAGGATGTGCTTTAAGTGAGGTTATCTCACACCAGCTAATGCTACTGGTGCTAGGAGTTCACCTGGGCTAAGGAAGACAAACCTGACTATTAAGCTATTATACCCAGGGCTGAGGTTTGTTTCTTAGTGAAACAAGATGTGTTCAGCCATTGGTCAGGATCAGTCCTCCACCTCCCTCCTGTAATGACAGCTTGACACTACATGGAGGTAATGGGGAAGGCAAGACATATATCTGCATTGCAGATAAAGGGTTCTGGGAACTGTTGGAGGGGACAACAGTACTTCAGCAATATTCTACTGAAACTACTTTACTACAGTATAACCAGAAATAATATATATGCACATATGTAACATATGAAAACATAAATTTATATGTAGATAAAATGTGTTTGTGTGGTTGCATAGATTTGTTCTGTAATGTTTTACTGCTCATGCTGCTTCACCAAGCACTGCATGCAGGAAGCTGTACTTCTGTCCATGCCTAGTTATCACACAGACAACACATTAAGCACTTCCACTCTTGAGATCACCAGAGTTTTCCTCACCTCTTCTACTCTGCACTGAAGCCATAGGAAAGCAAAACAGAAAAAACACCAAGAGAAGTTAGAAACATCCACAAACGCACAAATGGTCAAAAGAAATCAGATATTTGGTTTACTGTTGGCATTTCAGGTTATCAAGTAGAACTTAGTCATTTTGGATTTGTGAAGGACATTGATATCAAAGTCTTAATGTGGTTTTAGTTAATACATACTCCTAATGCTTATTTAAAATGTTAGTCTACAGGCAAATTTCTAAACAACAGAAACTTTGAGATGACAAATATTTTCTCCTATTTAAACCTCCTTTGTGATTCAGGTTTTGGGTAGAGATTTTATTGAAAAATAAGAGCCTACAAAACAAATTGTAAAAGCCACTGATAGCCCTTATTGTATCAACTGAAGTTTGTTCTACATGTGAATAAGCTGCTAATTTAATTGTCTAATCATTAAGCACAGTGCTTTAGCCAATTTTTTATTCCCTAGAAGAGATATATGTTGTTCTGAGAATCTGGTATCAGCTGCTTACTCAGTTACAACTAAATGAGTAAGTTTGTTACACTCTAGTTTGTGGAAGGCAGACTACTTACTTATTTGATTTAAAGTTTCTTGTGGGATCCAGCTCATATCAACATCATTCTGATTTGATGTTCCCATCTCTACCTTCTGTACCGGTCTTTTCCTCTGAAAATTCAAGAAAGAAAACAGATTTTTATTTCCACAAAGCACAAGGACTAGAAATAACTAATAATGCTATATTTAATGAATTGCAATTATTTCACTAAGACACAATCTTATGGTTAGTCAATGTATAGAAGCTGTCTTTGTATGTTAGCTGTAACTACCTTTACCATTATCAATTTATTCACTTAAGTTTGGCACTGCCACTTCTAATGTCTCACAATACATATTCCACACAAAGAAGGCCCTAATCAACATTATGGCAAAGCACTAACAAGAACTAAATAAAGGACTAGACAGTTGTTTTCCTCAAAGTTTGACCAAGTTAGATCAAACTAATAGATAGAGAGCATGGGGAAAGTCTACCCAGAAAGTACTGAATCAGTAGCTGCACACATCCAGTGACTGGAAGGTATCCAAGCTTCCAACTCAACCACTTCAGTGCAGTGCTAAAGAGCAGTCCCAAAGAGCATTAGGTAAGCAGTCTACATGTCTACAATGATGAACAATTTTTAAAAACTCTGTTTTTCCCAGTAATTTCTAAGGTCTTAGTTCTATAACTAAATCTTCTAAAGTTCTACCTGCACCATCAAATGCCAGAAGCAATTACTGAATCACCTTCTTTTTGTATCAGTAAGGTCTTGTATTACCAAGCAGACAGACAAAATACACTACCCACCTTCCTGGATTCTAGTAACTGATGTAGGCCAACAATGACAAGCAGCCCAAGTCCAGCAAGGAACATGTACATGAAGATCCTTCAAAAAAAAAACAGTTGAAGAGACCATTAACTAAAAATCTTAGTGTTTAAGAGAGTTTACAGAGAGACACACAAACTAAGCCTAGGTCTGGCCACATGCCTACTTGATTTTTCCCAAGAACTTTTGTAGGGGGTGGGTGGCAAAAAAAGAGAATGAATCTGAAACTGAATTGCTAAGAAATATTAAGTCATTATTCTGACTTTCATTTCAGAAGCTTTAATCTGAAGTTTAATTCTGAACAACAGAACATTCGAAAAATGCCTCAAACTGAGAAACTTATAAATAATTATTGATATTTAGTAACTGCAAGAACTCTTTTGCAGTATCATGTTTCACAGTGTTGGGTCATGGATACTATTTATGTTGGACAGCTTTAACCATTTAGAAAACCATTAAATATCTTTTATATTTTTAGCATCCTACTGCAAAGCAAGTGCTGCTGGGATACTGATTTATTGGCAACAGAGCTCTGAAAGGCTTTGCTTATCTTGCTCTGTGTTCCACAGTTAGAATTCTACCTATGCAAACAATCATTTTTCAAATCTGTGCATTTTGCTTTGTTTTGAAGAATACTACCTGAAATACCTGTTGATACTTAGCAAGAGGTGAACATAAATTATATTTAAAAATAATGTGGGGAGCAGGCAGGAATTTACAGGTAAAGAATTTCTTCCAAGCTGAACATTCTAACTCAGATTTACGATAAAGGAAATTCTGGAGTTAAACTACATAAGACACTTAATTGAACATCCCTGTTTTAGGGTAATGGTCTATTCACAGGACAAACTCGAACTGGTTCTAATAATTTGAATTATTTTGAGAGTTCCTTTATCAGAGTATCACACATTTTCATGTGACCAATTGTTCTTTCACTGATGCTATTCTGTTTAAGAAATATAAATTAATGCAGCAGCTATTTCTTTTGGTTAACCTTTTTTAAGAGGAAGCTTGCTCAGCAGGCAATTTCTCCCTGTGGCAGCATTGTCTATGAGTATTTCTGAAGATTTATTTTTTTAACTCACAGGTTCTCTTAAAATTTCACTCCAGTGCTAGAATATTTAAAAGCATATCAGCCCAGCATATGCTTGCAACATGTAAGGTGCGTCAGATGTACTTAGTCTTTAAGACAGGGAAAAACCCACTTCTGAAAGATCCCCACTACAGATAAGGGTTAGTGCAACAAAGAATGAGTGTGAGTTCCTCTATCTTATACTCCAAATACATCTTTCAGATTATGTAATCTTGGGCTGCTCCAGAAGCAAGTTGTTCCAGTCTTCCCAGTAGGACTCACAGCCTAATACTATGGACCCTCTGCACCTTTAACTCTCAGGGAAAAGCAGAGTAGCATAACAAAAGCTTAATGGCTTTGAATTGCTGTGTAGCTGTATAACAGCAGGTCCTACTCCAGGCTTAAGCCCTCTGAGCCAGAGCAGGTGTGTAAACTGCTCATTGACACATTACCAATCTTGATGATCCCTAGTATTAATACAGAACTTAATCTGGGGAAAAAGTTTGTATTTTCAGTCTATCAATCAATGTTGTACAAGTCAAACACCTTCTACACCATCAGCAAAACATAGCAGACCTAACATTCAATAAAATGAGGATACAAGAAATATTCTCAGGGATGCCATCAATATCCTGTCCTACCAGTATACCAACTAAACTGGAATCTCCAGTCTCCTTACGTTTCTCCATCCAGCCCATCTTCTTTTTCAATAATTGTAACAGTTTGATTGAAGACAGCATCTTGAAACACGTTGCCCTGTAACAAAGTTTCCACATAATATTTAAAATTATTTTCTTGAGCATATGCACAAATGTTTTTCTATGTCCTGTTTTAGGGTAAAAACTCTAGAAAGTAGTAACTCTTGCACAAGACTTGATTAAGTTTATAAGCAGTGTAAGTTTGACTCAACACATAAAAGCACAAACTTGTTGGTGCAAGTACAGTCTTCATATTAGCAAGAAAGTCACAACTAGCCTTCATATCTTATTTACTAGAACATAAGATATTACATACGAAGAGTTCTTATTAGAACACTCAAAACACAAAAGTACAGAAGCCTGTTAAACTTTGACCTGTGCTAAAAGAGAAAAGAATCCTGTATTTTAATCCCCCTTTATGCTTTCGGACAGTCTTCCCCCAGACTGCAGCTACTTGCTATTTATTTGCTCAAAGCCAAGTTTGCAGATGGGATTCAGGCTGATACTTAGGTTTGTTAGCAAAGCCCAATCTGAAAAGCACAGTGAAAGCACAGCTATCCTAAACAAAGCTTTAGGGTTTGGTTGGTTGTTTTTTTAAATTACTACAGCCCACTACTACACAGTTCTAAGGCATTCTAGCTTCCATTGCTGACATAACTTGAAGATATACAGAACTAAGTGTACATGGGGGGCTATTGTGAAACATGCAGACAGTTGCTTACTGTGCTTATGTATCTACTGATTTGCTTAAAAACCATAAAGGCATTCACTTTCTGAAGCGGCAGTAACTTGACTAAGCAGTTCCTTCCTGATGTTTCCACATCAGCTACAAAGATTAAAATGAATTACAACATCAGGCTTACATTTACATCTCTGTAGTTGAGATTGATAACCAGCCCAAAAGGACGACCACCCATAGGCTCAGCAGGGATGAAAGAGTACTCAAACGTGGCTTGTCTCTGTGGTGGAATTACTGTATTCAGAGGGAGAGCTGTGAAGTTCTGGATGTAAAACTGGTAGTCTTGAGGATATCGGAAAGAAGCATCGAGAGACTCAACAATGAAATCCTCTGTACCCTTATTGGTGAAACCCACCAGAAATTTTACAATGTTGTTCGCTGGAAAGTCTAAAACACAAAAAATATTAAACTGTTAGAAACTTCATATACCACATCTAGCCCTCTGCTAAATGGAGTCTAGAACAGATTCTGGTTTTTCAGAGCTTCACTGTTTTATGCACACACTGATGCAGTCTAAGCAACACTAAAGAAGATGGTAATTAACACAGGACTCTTACCTTCACCTTTCACAAACAGGATGGTTGTATCAGCACTAGGTGAGGCTTTAGGTTCTCCTGACAAGTCTTCTTCCTCTTTTTCTTCTGTCTAAGACAAGAGACTTTTTTGAAAAATCCTATAATGAACAGTGAAGCAAAGACCATGCTCGTTTCATGAGAATCCCATGTGTCAAAGCATGCAAGAATGGCGAGCATCAGCACCAATTCCTGCTGCTGCTGGATTATCACATACTCTATTCTCCCTCTAGATTCGATTAGACTAATTTTCAGCATTTATGCTTCTACTTGTTATATTTGACAGTGACTAATCTGAACTGCATTTAGCTGTACTAAAAGGTTTATAATCAGAAAGCAACAGTAAGGTCTCTGTTTGGGGGTAGAAGGAAAAGAATAGAATCTAAATGTTAAGTGTTCACATCTATTTCCATTTAGAAAACAAGCGTTTCCAAAATTACAGGCAACCATAAGACAAACGAGAGTTTCTTACCCAGAGGAAGTGTTTATAGAAGTTTTCTATTCACTTGTAATTAGTTAAGGGCTATGTATGCCTGGAAATGGTTAGACTGTTGGAACCAAGGCAGTTCATGGATTCCCTTGTTCAAGCTCACCTTTGTGATGATTCACTTTTTAATTTGGCAAATGCAAGCATTAAGGGCTTATTTTCCACATGAGGACCATGAGATCACCACCTTCCCCACCAAATATAGCCAATGCTGATACCATTTTGAACTGTCTGAACTAATTGCTTGTGAGTTAGTTACACCATTTGATTTCACTGCTTAAAAAAAAAACACCTGAAGGGGTAGACAGCCCTACCAGATCAGTCACACATGTACCACGATCTAGGGAAGCCATGAACCAGAGCTGAGCCCCCCAGCATCTTGATTTCAAGATGCTATGCAAAATTCTATCTTCAGTTTCAGTCACAAATGAAAGAAACTGTCTAAAAAGTGTTATGTTTTGTACCTGAGTCATAAAAGCAAATTACATCCAACAGGTTATTTAATAATATTCTGTCAGTACTGAATACCTACTGTATTTTCTGTCACTTAGCAACGCTGGTCGACCATAAACTCACCAACCAAATTAATACTGAACACTTTTGGTCTAATTCATACTTAGGGAAGTAACTTTCATGTACAATTACCAAGTCTGTTGGCTCATCTTCTTCAACTTCAGCTTCATCATCTTCATCTTCAACTATGGTATCTTCCACAGCTTCCTCATCTTCTGTAGCATCCTGAGCTGCAACTAATAAACCTGAACCTACCAAACCAAAATGCAACGTTAAAATCAACAAAAATCTGTCATTGACTGTGTTGATCTTTCAGCCTTTTCCTTCTCTTTCTGAACTGCTCATTTATGTGCCAAAACCAAACCAAAAAGTTTACAGCTGGATAACACAAAGTTCAGCATTCAAACAGCAATGCCTAAATTCGCAGAGGGCAATCAACTTGCCCTAAAAGCTACTGTTTAAATTTTTAACATGACACCATGCTAAAAATCACTACAAATGTGAAAATAAAAGACATTGCTATTGTCAGGAAATTAATTAGTGAGTTCTGTTTTCTTTTAAGACAAATAATTTTAATAAGTGATTAGCATGTCCTTTTCATGTGCTGGTATCAGAACCCTAGACTTTAAGAGGTAGTTAAAAAGTTATTATTTTTGCACTTATTTTCATTCAAGTTTTAATACATAAAAAGGATTATTTTTTAATATGACCTCCTCAATATTATAAACTACTCTATCCATATGTTCAACAGAACTGGAACGCTAGTCAGAAAACAAACCTGATCTAGAGCATGGCTCCAAGCCAAGTGCAGTCAGTTCCTTGCCTCTTTGCTTTTATGGAGCTGAGTCTCATACATCCAAACCCTGGGCAGATATGATTAATTCAAATACTGGCTATGGGACAAAGTTCTGGCTATTTGCCATTCAGAGCACATGCAGGCTAGGCTGAGAACTTTTAGAACATAGATATGAAACCACAGCTTTATATTTTTTTTAATAAACCGAACTTTTTCCAAATATGAGAGTAGAAATGAATGGATGATTGATTTACATAAGCCTGAAAAAGATCTAAGTGCCACGAATACACATCTAGAATAAATATTTTAAAGCTTTCACAGAAAATAAGAATCCTTGAGCTGTGTAAGTATACTGAAGGACCTCAGGATTGTCAGTCACAGATTGACAATTTGCTATTAAAAGCAAATACAACCCCACTCCCGTGTGTCTTTAGAAGGTGCACTCAAAGACTTTTGCTCAACCACATGCAAAGGTTAACCTAAGACTAGCAAGTGATTTGATGTGCTCAAGTTTTAAACTTGTGAGTCCCCAAGTAAACTTTTTTTTTTTTTAATTAAAGCCTTTGTTACCTGAACGGGCTGCGGGGTGGGTTATAGGCATCCTTCACACATTTTTGTGGCCCTCTTAGTTTACAGACATTTCGGTGGATGTCAGAAGGGTCGATGATGTGGCAGTGGCGGGAAGGGACAGCGGGGGCGTGGGGGTGTCGGGGGGAGATGGCTGCCGTCCCGTCCCGCCACACTCCGCGGCAGGGAGGCAGTTTCCAGGCCGTGACTCGGATAACGCTGCAGCGCGCAGAGATTAGCGCTCGGCGGTGTGAAGGGCACTTGGGGGGGGACACACAGCAGGCTGGCGGCCACCCCATCCGCTAACCACTCACCGCAGAGGCCAGCACTGCCCCTATCGCCTCCAGCGGGGCTCTCCCGAAGCGGGACAGCGCCGCACACGTGGCTTTCCCCAGGCCGATCTCACGGCTGACTCACACCGCTGCCGGGGGCAGCGCCGGCGCCCGGCCCGACACCGCAACGGGTGGCTCGCTCCGCACTGTGCCGCCGCCTTCCCACGGGGGCACAGAACCAGGCACCGGAGCCCCGGCCCGGGCCGCGGAGGGAAGCCCCGGCGGCGGCCCATGTGCGCAGGGAGACCCGCTGCCGCCGCCTTCCTCTCCACGCCAGGAGCGCGAAGGCGGCCCGGGGCTACCCAGGCCCAGCAGGAGCGGCTCCCCCTCCCTCAGGCAGCGACGGCCGCGCGCCTCCCCTCGCCCGCCCGCTCTCACCTGAGCCGCCTCCAGGGCCCCCGAGCAGCAGGGCGGCGGGGAAGACGAGCAGAGCGAACAACAGGAGCTGCGACAAGCGCCTCATGGCGGCGGCGATAACAACCACCACCCGGCACAGCCCTCACCAGCCCAGCGCCTGCCGCTGCGGGCTGTCTAAATGGCGGCAGCCTCCATCCCAGGCCGCTCCCGCGCCCGCCCCGGCCGCGCCCCCGCGCCGCAGCGGACGTGGCTCCGCCGGGCAGGGGGCGGGGAGGTCACGTGACCGTAGCACACGTCACCCCTCCGTCCACCACCACCACCCCCCGCGCGCATGCGCTGCCCTTTCTGTTTCCGGGTCGGGGCTGACCTTCGCTTCCGGCATAAAGGGGGCGGTGGGAGGTGAGCGGGAATCCCTGTGCCCCTGTGCATGTGACTGGGATCGCTCTTACCGTCCCCATGCGCTGGTGGGCTCTGGGTCGCCTGCGCCCCCGAGGCCGTGCTGGGACTGGGAAGCTTCTGCCGGAGGGGCGGCGCGGCCTCTCTGTGCCCGGGGCGGCTCTCAGGGCTGCGGCTTCTCTGCCAGCGCGTGGATGAGGTGCTGAGGGACATGGTGCAGTGGTGACTGGGCAGTGCTGGGTCAATGGTTGGACTGGATGATCTCAGAGGCCTTTTCCAACCAAGGCTGTTCTGTGTGATTCTGTAAGGCGTATTAGGATGGAAAGCCCTCCTAAGTACCCCATTTGGAACATTCACTGAAAATATCACGGCCGAAAGCGGCCCCCGAGCTTTGTCCTTTCCCACCGTTAGTTCGGCGGTTTGCATGCGAGGTGCGCCCGAATGTGAGTAGTGTGAAGTCACGTTCCGTATTTTGTGGTAACTTTAATTTGTCGTTTGTGCATATGCAGCTTGCTGTGATGGGAATGATCGCTGGAGTCTTGAGTCTTTCATTCTCCACGTTATTTTCACTCATTTGATTTTAAATCCCTAAATCACACACACACAAAATCTCAAAAGCTGCCTTTCTAGCTCAGTGTTGTCTTAATCACGTTTTTAACGTGCTGAAAATATTACTGAAGTACTGCTAAGTATTGACAAAGTGCAATTATGAAAACTGAAGGACATCCATTGCTACTGATAAAAATGTTTCTAGTTGGGTACTGTCTACCCAATCGTTCAATATTACTTTTTTGGCAGAGGTCTTTAGATTTGTTTGATGTAATAATCTTTGGTCAAACATGTTTGACTTAACCTACTAGTGGTTTGATTGTTTTGTGGGTTTTTTGGGTTTGTGTTTTTTGGGGGGGAGGGACAGCAGCCACATATTTTTGTCTTGGAAATAAAAGACAATACTAGTATGCTATAGGAGGTGTTTTAATTAGCTCCACAGAATCTGAAACATTTTGTGTCTTCTAAGCAGTGAGTGTGTACTTCATGTGCTGCTTTTCCATCTGAAGTTAACTGATCCTGATGTTACTAATTAACTAACCTGTGTGGTGCTCTTGCTGCGTTTGCATGTGGCAGGGGCACAGAAAGGTGTTAATTAAAAGTGTGTGTGAAAATAATCGAGATACCTTGACGAGCTTTAGCAAAACACCCAGCCCATACTGACTGCAGTGTTACAGCCGTGTGTAAAAGCCTGTTAGGCTGCAGTTCTTTTGTGCCAAGTACTCTACCCATATTAAACAATTTGTAATCTGAAAGGAAAGACTGTATGAATAACTGGAGCAAGCTGCAGAGATTTTTTTATTTATTTTTTTTTCTGCACAGACTTCTCTGTGTGTATGTACTCACAGACATATCTGAGTAAGTGTTACCAATAATTGCCATTACTGTAGCTTTTAGAATTGATGTATCTTATGTTAGATGCTAACTCTAAGAAGACTGGCGTTCACTAGGCGTTCATGTTGTCCGTGGGAATTCTGCATGTGGTCACAGTTATGTACAAGCATTGTATCCTTGCATTAAAAAAAGCTTTTCATTTAGGAATTGCAGGTAAAACTGTTATTGGAAAAAGTGTCTTCAGTTTCATAACATGCATTACAAAAAAGGTGAGCATTCTTAAGGTCTGTGGACTATAAATAAAACTTACCTCATGTTTCCAGTTTCCATTTTGAACTTTTAAAATTATTCTCCCAGATATGTGTTTCTTTGCAAAAGGCAAATAGTTTTTATGTATATATGGGAGAGACTTATTTCTGCATTAGTACTTGCTTTTGGACATGGCAAAGTGTTTAAGAATCTATTGCACTGCCTCTTTACCGTTTCCTCAGTGGCTTCTATGGGAGATGGTTTCAGCAAAGCAATGTTAGAAGCGGTGTCACATGTACACTCTGAACCTGTTTGCTTCCTGTTTCTCAGTTTTGGATGAGTGTACTGGGGATGTATCAGGAAAAAGCTGGCTAAAATGTAATCTGACTAGGACAGGGATTTTGTTTGTAATGTAAGAAGTTTTGTGATTAAAATCAGGATGTTCACTTTTGCATTTGTTCCCTGAGTTCCTTGGAATTTTACATACTAGCAAAATGTCTTTTTTTTTTTTTTTTTTTCCTCAGTTGTTTTTCTTCAGACTTTGCTGTAGCTGTCCTTTCCTTGTAGTGCCACCACATATGCCAAGAACTCTGCTATTTCCCAATTCTCTTCAGTTTCAGGTCAATGCAATAGTTTTGATGAGTAACACGCCTAATCCAGTGCACATTGACAAGGTAGCTCATTGTTTTTGCTGGGACTTCTCATGGGCTCACAGATAAGACTAATTTTTCTGCTTTTCAGAAAGTGTCAAAAGCTGCAGCGTTTTCTTCTAATAGTTGGTGATTTTTGTACCCTTCTATATTTTGTAGTGCCTGCTGAAATCAGAAGAGATTAATACTATACTTCCAAGAGAATTGTATGAAGGATTAGCTCATCATTACTTCTTGTAGCTTAGAGATGTAATTCTAGGGATATGGAATTCTGAGAATTTTTCCTATTAATTTCTATAGCACTTTTCAAAATGACAAATGGTTACTGTATGTGGCAGTTATTAACGATTCCAACAAGAATCTGGAGGGGCTCGAGGCTTACACAGATGTGGATGTTGTTCACCAGTGGCGAACTTGGAGGTGAAAGGCTGCCAAACACCTTCCAAAAGTGTAGCAAGTGATCCCATATGTTTTTCTCGCATCAGAAGTAAAATGAGATAAATGTCCACTGGTATTTTTCTTGGCTAATGTTCCAAGTTCCTTGATGCACACTGTCCTTTTTTTGATTGTACTATGTTACAGTCCTGAACGACAGCAGTGTGTCTGGTTGCTGCAAAGAAAACTGGTTCAGTTCTGAACACTATCATGTCTCTACAGTTTGTCTTCTTCAGGAGGTCTATATAATACTACTACTACTACTGCTACTAACAGGTGTGTTATTGATGAGGCATAAGCCTTTGAAGTGGATGAGGAAAAGGGAATGAGGACATCTCTGTACTAGAGAAGTTAACTAGGCTAATGAGATCCTAAGTGCTGCCAGCAGTGTTCAGCCATGCTTCAGTGTAACCCTATCCTTCTGCTGCGTTTGTATAACGAGGTGTAGTGTGACATACGTCCATTTACTGACTGTGTGTACTCGTGCATCCCTTCCAAAGGAGCTTGAGTAGCTGTCTAGCCAGTAGCAAGTACTCAGCTAGCAAGCTGAGAATTGCACATCTTGCATTATATGTTTATTGCTTGGACATTAATGCACTGCAGGGCCCTAATCAGCTTCCAGACTCCATTGTATAAACTCTATATGAACACAGAATAACAAGGAGCAAGAGGGGAAAGGGGCACAGTACACAGTAATATTTGTTAACAGTGCTCAGTACATGCAGACAACCTCTGATTTTTATCATTGTGAATAATGAACTCACCCCAGTAACTTGGTCTTGGAAAGTTTTCATTTTGTTAATTCTCTTGTGATTGCTACATTTTTAATGTACTTTGTAACTAAATGTTCAGGGTAATAAAATTTGAGATTCAACTTTAATTTGCATATACCTTGTCTTATAAGAAAATGTCAATTGCAATAGCAGTTTTTAAGAACATACTGTCAGTGATAAACTCCAAGCTGGAATTAATGCTCTATACAGTCTCTGTGGAGCCTCTTCGTAGTATTTATTTTTAGCTATAGAATCACAGCTATCAAATGTAACCAGCTGTTCAGGTGTTTGTATCATGCCCTTCAGTCCGTACATTCAGTTATCTTTAACTAGCTTGGGCTTTGTTCCATTAAATTTTATCTAGTTGGCCTGAGAGATAAACCTATAGAGTAAGTTACAAATCAACTAAACCTTTTTTTTTTTAGACATTCTCTCCCTTTGTGGGAGGTAAGGAACATCAACTCCTGGGCTTACCTGGAGAAGGTAAAACCTGCAGGGTAAAAGAGCTGTAGGTTCAGTGCACATAATTACTCCTTGTTCCCTCTTTGGGTGGAACTATCTCCTAAAGGGTTGGTATACACTTTGTGGTACTGTACATCCTTGGGCATGTGCTTCTCATTTATTAGAATCACTGAAAGCATTTCTTGCCTCCATTCTTGATGATCTTCCCAACTACGTGTATGTTATTGAGTAAATAGTGCAAATCACAATGTTAGGGATTGGAAGGGGCCTCAAAAGATCACCTAGGATTACTAAGATTTCTATGTTCTTGTACTACAGAACCTTTCTTAATCGGCTGGACTGACCCATTTGTATATTCCTCAAGCATGCAGAAAACATCTACCTTTTTCTTCAAGGTTTTCTTTTCGAGGGTAAGTTCCTTCACTTTTTCTTGCAGTTCAATAATAGTTTGATTCTTCCTGTTATGTTCAGTGGTAGAAGGATGATCCATGTTCTAGTGAGTGTTACAGTGGAGGAAAACTAACAGTATTTGAACGGATGGAGAACCAAAATTTAGCACAGGGTTCATCACTGCCTTTCATTAGAGTTAAATGAAGGGTAACTGTGGTGTCTTGACCAAGTCCAGCTATAACAAATGGCAAAGAGAATTACTAGGAAGATCCTGAGCACATAAGGTACTGATAGGTAATTAAGATTGTATTTATTTCATAGATTTTCTTTTTGACTATTAAAATACAGAATATATTATGAAAGCTAACAGTGTGTGTGTGTTTGAGGACTTCTGAGCCTCTATTAAGATGTGTTTAGTAATGATAGTGAGGGAGAAGACTGAGAGCAGGCCGGTGTCATTTGTCAAACATGGTGAAAGAGAAATTCTATTCTGATCATAAAGTTTGTAGAATAGGGAAGTAAAATATAATCAATAAGAGAACATGTACATGTAATTACATATGGAGTAATCAATAAGAAAGGGACCTATGGCTATGGTGGAGTTGCCAATGTTAAAGAAAAAGAAGACAGGAAACTGAAGATTCAGTTAATTTCTAGGCATTACACTTTATGCTGTGGGAAATAAACAAAGCAGATCAGTTTTCTTTGTTGGATGGCTTTATGTACTGTTATCAGTGCATTCAAATTTGGACAATACATTCTGGGTCTGAACATTGTTTTCTTTCCCTGCTCGGTGAAGAAGGAGCAAAGCTCTTTCAGCGAGGGGAGAAAAAAGTAATATGTCTTTCACCTATAAAAATCAAGCACTCTTTAAATTACCTATACAGTTTTGCAACTGAACACAACCATGCTGCATTTAATTCTGTTTATTTTTGTC
The DNA here is from genome assembly GCA_028020825.1 of Podargus strigoides. Lineage (NCBI taxonomy): Eukaryota > Metazoa > Chordata > Aves > Caprimulgiformes > Podargidae > Podargus > Podargus strigoides. Next base: position 85,771,134 of record CM051620.1, on the reverse strand, counting down.
ATGGCTCTATTTTTCACAACATTTATATTAAAAATTAGCATATCAAATCAATAAACGATCTAATAAATGAAGTGGTGAAATAACATAGCTAACCCTTGTCAGATGCACCAGGGGTGTTATCAAACATTATGAAACTGATGCAAGGATCATCAGATGCAGGAGATGCTGACTTTTCAGAAGCTGAGATCTTTCAGCGTCACTCTTGGCAGAACCTGTTCCTGTTGCCATCTCACACAGGTACTGTGGTTCTGTGCCATGGGTGGTGGGGTTCTTGGCTTCTGGCCCATTTTCCCTTATTGATTGACCCCATTCCAGGTGCATGCTCCCTGACAGTTAGCTTGGGCTTTCTTAAGCCCTGAACTGAGTACCATAGGACCTTGCCCTCAGGGTTCCCTGATAGTTCCTGGTAAATCTCCAGGTCCTTGCTGAAGGCTACAGCCAGGCTACAAAAGCCCAACAGGCTTCTGTATCCTAAGTGACCCCTGCTTCCAGGTCCCTGAACTCTTAATGGGGAATGAGTGAGGGTATGAGGGGTTACTAATAAGATGTGGCTAAACTCTGTTGTCTAGCCAACAGTCATTATTGACTTGGCATTAATCTGCTGGCTCTCAGGAGCCTTGTATTCTACCTGGACGCCAGTAACAAGGGGAATACTGCAAAGGAATGTCACAGGACCTGTACAATTTAATATTTCTGTCAATGATTTGGAGGGGGCAAAAGCACTTGTAATGTTTGCAGATGGCACCAAATCAGGTGGAGGAGTGGGAGTAGGAGCCTAGCAAATGTGCTTCAGTGCAGGGCTGCCACCCAGAGGGCCCTGGACAAGCCGCAGGAATGCACCAATGGGAACCTTATGAAATTAAAGTCCTGCACTAGCAAAGGAACAGCCCTGTCAACACAGCCAGCTGGGGACTGACTGGCTGGGGAGAAGCTTCTGCTGAGAAGGACTTGGAGGATGCTTGTGGATGCTAAGCTGCCCTGAGGCAGCCGTGTACCCTGGCAGGAAGAAAAGCCAAGAGCATCCTGGGCTGTATCAAGAGGAGCACAGCCAGCAGATTCTTCTTGAACTATGGATTCCTCCTCTGGGAAAAATGTGGTCTCCATACCTGAAGACTCCTTCTAGCTGGCTATGCAGAAAAGTGTGCTGCTTTTACAGTGAGTGTTTCTATGACTTAATGACTCCATTGTTTTCTGAGAGGTACCTTAAAAATGTGTGTAGAATGAAAAAAATAATTAAGTTTCTTATGACATTTTCAAAGAATATTCATGAAAATAGTATGGAAAAGAGGTACTTTGCTTGGAACTTGAAACATGAATCATTTGCCTCCTCAGCACGTTTTATTTTTGATCAGGAGCCACCTGGCCAAAACATGATGCAACTACATGGATGTTCACAGCAGCGCTGTTGTACTGTTAATACCTAATTTCTCTTTCCTGTATAGGTATGCCTCTTCCATTTTAAACTAATATGTGTATAAAGCTGGAATATAACCTGCAATATTGCAATATCAAGCACACTGTGTGAGATGAAGGAGCTCTTGGCCTCCTGCTGTGCTGCTGGACAAAGAGAGTCAAAGTAAAGGGGCTGCAAAAGCAGAGCAGGATTTCTCATGTCTAAGACAGTGCAGATAGCTTTTTCTGACAGTCACAAGAACTCGCTTGCTATTGGTCTTTGATGAAAGTCATTGGAGCTGCAGTGAGGTTGGAGAGCCTGAGCTCAGCTGAACCAGCTGAGGCCGTGTGTCAGGAAAAGGCTATCTGCCCTGAGGGGTGCGTGTAGCTCCTCATAACCGTGCTCTGTGTATTGTGGCAGCTTACTGTGATCGTGGGCAAGAAGAAAGAGGGACTTCCACCTTGCAGGTGGAAGGATTCAACTGCTATGGAAGTACTTCACTCTTCATTACACTGGCAGAGTAAAAGGGGAATGTCTCAGCAGCAGTTTACTTGTAAAGCTACATGTAAGTGAACTGAATGCTGACCTTATATTTCTTCTCTGTGTGATCACTGTTCAGGACATAGATGCTGTTTTCTTTTTTCAGGTAGCTTTTTATGTGAATCATCTAATTTTAATAATTCCTTGACCATATGCTTCCTCCCTCCTGTGTCTCTCCATGCTCTGTACAGTCCCTATTGTTTCTGTCCTTCACTCATGCCATGCCACTAAGGTATAAGCAGCTGACCTCAAAATCTAATGAAGCATGATTTCAACAGGCTTTGCACCAGCTCAAGACCTGTGAGACAGCACAGACAGTCTGTGAACTACAAAGTACTGCCCTGGCATGTTTTGGTAGGGCGTGCAATAGAGAAAATGTCATTATACCCCATTTTAGTACATGGCAGTTGAAGTCCCTCTTATGTTTAACATCACCAACAGGAGCATACTGTATGTCACACTTTCCAAGATGGCTCAGAAACATAGGTTCCTTCACAAAGCTAGTGGTCAGTGTCTTTTCTTCCCTTTGGGTTCTACATTTCATCCTGCAAATATAAAGGGAATTGTTAATGGTCCTTTCAAGTTGCTTTTCCCAGGAAACAAGCATGACTCCCAGAGATTCTGAGTACAGTCTCTGTACCCAGCTCAGTGTGAACCAGAATATATCCCTGTCTCACACAACATGCAGTGTTAAGTACAGACTTGGTGTGTCTCCAAGTGTGAGCAAACAGTTTGACTCTTTAATTTGCAGGAAAGATAACATAGGCAGTAGTTTTCTAGGGACAGTCTTGTGTGAGGAGGAACATGGAGCTACAGTGGTGCAAGCTGAGTACATAGCCTGACAGAGGTCTGTACTCACAGGGATTAGGGATGCTGACTGGTAAACCTCTGTCGCTTCTTTTCACGTGCCCTGTCATGTTGGCTGGCACGTGGAACCATAATGCTGCGTCTCCCCTTCCCTCCTGCTGACCTGGGCAGTGGTCAGGAAGGAGTGGAAAGCCTGAAGCCCCTATTTTCCTTCAGTGTAAACCTGCAGGGAAGTGCTAAAAATAAGTTACCTCTTCAGAGAGATTGAAGGTGTAAGGTAGTATCCTTCTACTTTGTGTCCTGTTGAGGTGGAATAACTGTGGGCTATGATTGCCTGACTCCATCCTTCTGGTCAGTTCATTATATTTGCCTGATTCAGACTGCATCTACATAATTAAATGAGCCTCCTCTCCTCTCTAAATGCCTTCTAAATGCTAGTGTATTTGTCTTCATGTTCTGTTGTGTAAACATAAGAAATACTGCTATTTCCATTTCAGAAATGAGAAACTGCAACCCTGAGAGTGGCATGAAGGGAGTCAACGAAGGCCACACTGCAGTTCAGCCCGTGATAGACCTGGGCCAAGAGACAAAGTGAGCCTAGCATGTCCTAACAGGGGATTTTCCTTCTGATGGCACCACTATCGCCTAGTGACCTGTTACACTTAACCCCCTTGCAGGTGAATCATTTGTAGGACAGTTTGTACCTGTTTCCAAACCAGTACTTAAAGCCTGGGAAAAAACAAAGCATGCTGCAGTCAGTGGGCGTAGAACTTATGTGGAAGCCTGGACCAAAGAAGGAATAAAAATGAATGTGGGAATCCTCTGGCAGTCTTGTGTTTGAAATAATTCCTTGGTGTTACAATAAACAAGTATTTTTACTTGAGTGCTGAATAATTTATTAGACAGTGAAATAAACCTGTAGCATAGCACATTCTGCAGTTTCACCCGTGTGCATTAAGAATCCTGCAGCAGCTGGTTAGAGGAAACAGTTCAGCCAGTGGGTGATCTGAATCCAACTTCTGGCTGTGCATTGGGAAGAAGAGTACAGAGCACTCACTCTTGTTTTCTTAATCCTATGTTGTGTTGGTGTATGGACAGATGAGCACAGTGTTCTGGGAAGGGTGTGTTCCTGACCCGAGCTGCTGCTGAGGCATGAGTATGGAATTCCTGTGGATTGTGGGAGCTTTATTTTAATAAGGATTAGAATTTAGTACGTCAGAGCAGGTTAAACTCTGTTATCAGCATCTATTACAGATACCACAGATCATAACTAATGTTTTGAGGGAAATAACCATGAATCTGTGGCATAAACGGGCAGTTCTAGTGACGAGAAGGGGGCTTGAAGCTGCAACATTTTTACGGCTGGGTGATTTAACGTGATACAGACGCGCCACAGGTGAGTATTTCCTTAATTGCCCATCCGTGGTGGCGGTGAGTTCGCCCAGCGGACAGCTGTGGCTGCCGGCTTTACCCGGGGTGGAGCCGCCGCTCGGGGCGGGGCCAAGCCCCAAGGTAAGGCTGACGTCAGGCGTTAGCAGCCAATCCCCGCGCTGGAACCTGGGAAAGGGGCGGGAACAGGCCCCGCCCGCCTTAGTGGTACGGCCGCGCTCGGTGCTGTTTGTCCCGCTGCGGGCGCCGTAGGGGGCGGTCCGGGCAGCCGCCCGGCTGCTGCTCACGCCGCCGATCATGGATTACCGGGCGGTGGCGATGACCCAGGCCGTGCCCGGGCAGTTTGACGATGCGGACTGCTCGGACAGGTGGGAGGCGGTGAGGGGCCGGGGCCGGGCCGCTCGGGGGGGACCATGGCGCCGGTGTAAGGCGAGACCGGGTGGGCGGGCAGGCCGCGGTTCCCGCAGGCCCTGTCGGAGCCGCCAGTGGGGGGGGATGGTTCGGGTGCGTCTGTACCCGGGCACGGCGGGCAAAAACTCGCGAGCGGGGAGGGAAGCAGCCCTGCACGTCGCCTGGCGCGGGGCAGGAGAGCCGGTAGGATGCCCGCCGGAAAGCTGCGGGGCAGGGTGGGTGTGCGGCCCCGGCCGAGGCAGGAGGGCCGAGGCAGGGGTGTGTGCGCTCTCCCAGCCCGTTAGCGGTCTGTGACTGCTGCTTCACCGCTGCAGTGGGGCGAGTGACCGGCCTGCAGACTCGGGGTGGTAGGGGCAGTTTTGCTTTGGTGTTATTTAATTGCAACTAAACACGTGAAACTACATAAGAGAAACAGAGAATGGTTTGGGTTGGAAGGGACCTCAAAGCTCATCTGGTTCCAACCCCCTGCCATGGGCAGGGACACCTCCCACCAGACCGGGTTGCTCCAAGCCCCATCCAACCTGGCCTGGAACACTGCCAGGGAGGGGGCAGCCACAGCTTCCCTGGGCAACCTGGGCCAGTGTCTCACCACCCTCACAGGAAAGAATTTCTTCCCAATATCTAGTCTAAACCTGCCCTCTTTCCGTTTAAAACCATTATCCCTCATCTTATCTCTATATGCCCTTGTAAAAAGTCCCTCTCCAGTTTTCTTCTAGGTCCCCTACAAGAGAACAGCGAGTTGCTCAGGACAGCTGATTGCTTTGACTCATTTTGGATTCAAAGTACATTTTCTGTTGCACTGAAAGTCTAGATGTTTTTATATTTAGTAGGGAGTGAATAAAGAGTGGCCTCGTGTTATGCATTAGAACCATTTTCTTTCCAGTTTGTTGTTTATTTAATTAAATGTAAAATGCCTGTGGAGAATCTGTTTTGGGACATACTTGTTGTGGCAGAAACATGTGACATCCTACAGACATCAAGACATAAGTAAGTCAAAAGGATTCATTTCTCCCAAAAATTCTTTTTTAGGTTTAAGGGTTTTTTTGTGCATGGGTTGCGCTGGTGCCCTGAGTTACCAGCAGTTTGGCTGCCTGCCTCTGGTGAGATTTTGTGTAATACTTTGTCAGGTGGAACTCTGCTGTGGCAGCAGGGTGGTTCACTTCTGGTGAAGGAGCCCACTGACCTGATCTGGTGTGTTCATCTGGTTGGAGTCAGGGATCCAAACACATGGAACTGCAGAACAAGTTAGAAGGCACCACTGATGTGGTCAAGAAGATAAAGGCAGTGATATCCTCTTATATGCTTGCTTCAAGACAGGTGAAGTAAGAAACATCTTGTGGAGAGCTCCCTTGTGAAATAACTTGTTGGCATAAATGTATGAGTTTTTGATAACTCTGACAATCGTTTATCTATATAAATATCTGTGTTTATTTGAAGTGAATTTACAGAAGACACAGAAATGGTTAAAGAAGGTGAGGTTGCTGAGAACTGCCAGTCATACGCGTGCAAAGAAGTTAACACTGAGGAAGGAGATGGCGATGATGATGACGATGATGAAGAGGAAGACGAAGACTGGGACTGGGATGATGAGGTGGGAAGACTCACGAAGCGCCACAGTGCTGCTGGTGGCTGCAATCCACAGGTGTGTTAAAAGCTATTTTGGGAGCATCAGAGGTGCCCAAGAGCAAATGGGGCTAACTTGGAGGCTTTGTTCTTTTAGTATCACATTGACCATAAATACAAATGGAAATTTTTCCTGGGAGAATCCCCTTCCTTTCAGTCTGTTCCTCTGCCATGCTGTGTGTATGTGTGTTGTAGCCAGAGCACCACTTGATTTCCTTGTTTCAAACCTTATTGCTGGATTCTCTTTGTCACTACAGTTTTCCTTCTGTTCCTTACCTTTCGTGACTTTTCTGTCTTTGCCCGCCCTGATCTCTACTGATGTTGCTTACATTTTGGTATGTGCCCTCTGTGTTTTTGTTCATCTTCCCCATCCTTTCTATTTTGAGACCGTAACTGCTTGTCACACCCAGGGTGAAACAGGTTTTGTTTTGGACTAATAATGAAGGGAGCAAAAGAAAGCATAGGAGATGGAGGGAGGTGCTAGACGTGGATCCATTTACAGTGTATGCTGTTGGCATAGAGACTCTGTCGTGGTGCAGAATGAAAAGCACACCCGTTGTGAGAACTAGCATCTGTTTTCCCCTCAGCTTGGATACTGGAGGTTCAAACCCTCTTATTTCTTATTGATAGTGACACAACTGAATAGTTGAAATAAATTAGAGTGATGCTGATCATGGCGTATCGTGTCTGACTCGCAGCACTTGTCCTGGGTGATTTATTCTTGCCCTTAGGTAGAGGTTTATGCTGTCCAGTGTTGGTGAAATCATGTTCAGATATTAATTGTGTTTGGAGAAGACTACCTGTAAGAAAAGGTAGCATCTTGGGAGGTTTTCTCTGTTCATTACCTTCTCAGTTTTTTATTTCATTTTTCTCCTTGTTTCTGTCTGCTGTTTCCCTTCTTTTTACATATAGAAAAAGTGTTAATGTGAGAGGCTTGCAGCTCAGTTCCCAGACAAAAAATAATCCTGAGTTGGAATTTTAACTGATGTGTCACCTGTATTTTCTTTTCTTAAATTAAGTAAAATCTGATTTTAATTCATATCCACTTCCTCCCTCTTTCTGGTTTTCTATTTATAGCTCTAGACACAGGCATTTGAGCTGACTTTTCCAGTGATATTGTCTATATTTCAAAGGGCTATCTAGAGAAGGCAACTTATATTAACAAATTCTTTGTTTCAGGCAAATAGACAGACCCCTAGTTCCCTTTCAGCAAAAATGTCTACCCCTACAGACAAGGCTTTAAGGAAGTTTGAACATAAAATTAATTTAGGTGAGTATAATTGTATTGTCTTCTTTTATGAAAACAGATACCACTCTGTGTTGTTGTCAGACTAATTCTGCTTACTTTAAGCCAGAGCTCACTGGAATGGCAGTTAACAATTGCCAGAAAGATTAAAAAATGGCTTTTGCGTACTTGAAGTTGCCTTTAGTCTCCATTAACCAGCTGTCATGCCCTTTTCAGAGCCACAGGGCTGGTTTGTTTTGTTTTGTTTTTTTCCCTTGACTTCTCCAGACCATGTAAAGTTGCAGTATTTCTTCCCTAGCTTCTCTGTAGGAACAAACTGAGGGGAGAGTATCAGCTCTCTGTTGTGATGTTGCTGGTTGTTCTCAAAGCTGCTACTACAGCTAAATTTTCTAGGTGCTTGCAGTCCCCTGTAGGACTGGGGTGGTACATTATGCAGCAGCTCTCACAGGTAGAGTTTCTTTGGTAAGCAAAGAGGCTGCTTGTACAAGCCAGTGTAGTTTAATGTTTATCATGCAATGGAAATGGATGTTCAGCTCAGCCTATTAGGGCTTTATGTAGCTGTGACCTGTAGGCCTTTTGACAGAGTAGTAAACAGGTTGTATTTTCCTTCATAACAAAACTATTATAAAATGAAGGTTCAGAAGAGTAATGCTGGTATATGTAGCCAAACACAGCAGCTTTTATACATTTAGTAGTTAATCAAACACCACTTTAAATACATCATGAGGAGAGAATTCTGGAGCCTGTTGCTTATTCAGAAAAATGTCATTTGATTGTGATAAGAGAATGGTGGGCAAATTTAATGGTGAGATGTTATCCAAAAGGCATTACTTCGGGATGGTATTACATCTCCAAGTCTGTGGGTCTGCCTCACTCATCTGTGTTGTTACCTTAAAGTCCTTGAATTGTCAACAGTGGAGTGCTTGGTTGACTCTGGTATGTAGCTAAGCTGCTGGGCTTCTTATAAAGAGCTCCACCTGTGTTTGAGCATTGTGTTGTGGCATATCAGCTGGCAGCAGAGTTGCAGGAGCAGTTCCAAACACGGGAAACTTCTTTGATTAGCTTTGTTCATTTGTTCTTATGTGTTTTTCAGATAAGCTGAATTTTGATGACTCTGTTATAAACCGAGTCACAGAAAAGTCTAGACAGAGGGAAGCAGACATGTAAGTATTACTCCTGTTTCAATTTTCATTTAAATAATTTGAACCCAGAGAAGCAGTTGTGGTTTCCTAGTGTGATCATGAGTTTTGAATAAATTTATTAAGAAACCAAAATTTGTAAATAACCTGCATGCAGTTTGCTTTCTGGTCTTAAATTTTTGGTTTCTAGATCAGTTGCTTTAATCATTCCAAAGTTTTGATGCTTTTGTCACTGCTACTGGTATTGTATCTGATTGTATTGGTGTAGTAGAACAGAAGTGACGGGTGTCATTCCACTAGCAAAAGACTATTTTTCTTTTTTAAGCTTGAAGCTTATAGTCCTAAGATCTGAAGGCAGATACAGTTTTCTCCTGAGTGAGCATAATTCAGTGGAGGCAAGGAGGTATCTGTAAATGTGAAGGGCACTGAGGTTTCTTTTTTTTGTTTGTTTGTTCTGTTCTTTGCCCATAGAAGAAACCTTTGCTTTTGTATGAACTGAAAGCCTTACTTCTTGAGGCTGTCACCTTCTTTTTGATACAGAATGTCATGTTTTACTCTGTCAAAGTACTGAGTCCATGTGTGGGATTGTGTAATTTTATTTTCACTTCTGCTAGGTACCGAGTCAAAGATAAGTCAGACAGAGCAACAGTAGAACAGGTAGGCTCTTAATGCATCAAACTTATCTTTTGACTGGAATAAATAATGTGGAATTTTGGAGTTAATGATAAAATGGATTCTGTAGGATCAGTTTTGCCTTGGAATTCTGTTTCTCTTGTTATTCTGAAGAAATCTGTTTTTTCTTTCTTGCATGAGGGTTGTACTTGTTTCCCTAAACCTTATGGAGCTCTTTTTTGTTCTTAGTGTTGGAATTCTGCATCACATATATAATCAAATCACATCTTAAGCTTTTATTAAATTCCAAAGAAGAATAAAAAAAACACTGGGTTTGCTTTTTTCCTTTATTCTTCTTTAGCAAGACTGAACTATTACTGCCCCAAGGCCACATAGCTGCTTTATTTCAGTTATGATGGGAAACCTTATTTTAACATATTTAGTACAACTGTGGGCAGGAAATCATTCTATTGTGTCTCTTCTAGAGCTAGCTCAAGGACATATGCTTAGCTTAAAAAAAAAAAAAAAAATCATCTTGAAATAAAAAGTGAATTATTTTTCTAGAATGATGGCAAAATTCTGAGTGGCTTGCTGTTTGGATTATCATTTGATCCTTAAGAATATTCTGATGCCATGAGTCCTTTAATATGGTACTAAGAACAGACTGTATGTGTAGGTTTTGTCCTCTTCAAAGGGAGCAATTGTGCTGACTTCTCTGTATTAAATTTGAGGTGTTAGATCCAAGGACCCGAATGATTCTATTCAAGATGCTAACTAGAGGTGTCATATCGGAAATCAATGGCTGCATCAGCACGGGGAAGGAAGTAAGTTTGATTACAAATGACATGGTAGTCTCTTTCCCTGCAAGCTTAGGTGTAAGCTTGTGGTGCTCCGAGGTAGTGGAATACTTTGGTTTAGTATTACTATTTTTTTGCCTGTGGTTTGATTGGTAGGAAGTCATCTTAAGATAAAACACGATTTATCTTAAACAGGTTTCTCCAAGTATGAAAGATTTCTCAGAGTACTTAAATGTTATCTTAAATTTATAGATCTTGTTAATTGTTTGTTACAACTGAAAATTTTGGAAAGGGAGTGTGTACACACAATATTAAATAGTGCCTGAAAAACATACAAACCCAGTCAGTTCTTTCATCAGCTGAGACTCTCACATGCAGATAAGACCAGCTCCATATGTCAGCAGACATGGAAGCATCTCAATAGTGTAACAAAATTCTCTTTAAAATAGTATTAAACCTTCATTGCTTTTACAAAACTAGTATGTTTGTATGCTGTTGTTATCAAGTAATATTGCAGACGATTAAAACCAGGCCACAAATTTCCAAGTACATTAAATTAGTTTTAGAATGCCTAGTGCTTAGGCTGATCTGGTTTTCTTCCAAGTCTTTGGATGCTGATTAAAGGCATGCTTCCACCCTATGTAGAGGTGTCCACATGAGATATTTGGGCTGTGCTTTAGGGCCTAAATAGTACACAGACTTAAATTAACCCTTCACATAAGGGGTTGTTTCAGTCTGCAAAACGTGAATGAGGCAGAGATTTCTTGTGCATTGTTGTTGTTTGTCCTATATGCATTGTCACGCCCCTACTCAGTCTTAGGTACTTCCTATAAGCTGCCTCTGGTATAAAAATAAATTGTCTTTGTGTACAGTCTCACTCAACTGGGTGCCATAGAGGGACTGGTGTGAGATCAGATCTCTTTATCGATCTTTTCCAGGTGTCAGAAAGAGAAGAAGAGAGAAGATTATCTTGGTTTAAAGAGGTTTTTTTCTTTAATATTACTTCTTCCCTTCCTAATCTGATAGGCTAATGTATATCACGCCAGTACTGCGAATGGAGAGAACAGAGCAATAAAGATTTACAAAACCTCTATTCTGATGTTTAAAGATCGGGATAAGTATGTGAGTGGTGAATTCAGGTGAGTTTGACTTCTGCCTGGTTTTAGTGGGGAAGAGATGGTGTGGTAAAATCACCGGTGCTAATGCTGCATTGATTGGCTAAGGGTCCCTGCTGTCTTTTATGTCTTTATTTAAAGATTTCGTCATGGATATTGCAAAGGAAACCCAAGAAAAATGGTGAAGACGTGGGCCGAAAAAGAAATGAGGAATTTAATAAGGTGATTCTTCCAGTTTTTATTTCAGCATGCAAAGGTAACTGAAACTTTAGTTTACAGGAGGTACTCTCTATTGCTAGACTGTGGCTATCACTACCTTTTAGCATCTGGAGTATTCAGGAAAGCGTCTTAAGCTTCTCTGTGGAAGATAAAGGGAAGGGGAGGGAGGAATAAAAGTAATTCTTTTGTCTTGCTGCTCATGCTCTAAGCTCTTCAGTGTCTGAATGCCCTGTCTGACATGACTGAAAAGTGAGGAAAAGCTGGAAATAGCTGCTGCTGAGTAACAGCACACTGTGTGATATAGGTTAATCTGGGGTTAACCTGCACTGTGTAAAGATTTGTTGTCTGACATTGGAATGCTTAGAGAAGAGTCAGAGCCAGAATGGTTGTGGCTTTTTATATTCATTTCCTAGTTGTTCTTCACAAGTGAGAGTTTCCTGAGTAGAGGAGCTCTTACTGTGTATTTTGTTTAAAGCAACAGAGCTCCTATAGGCACTAGTGCAAGGCAAATAGTAGAGTTTTTTGTGGCTTTGTTCTTGTGTTACAGGTTGAATACAGCCCAGATACCTTGCCCAGAGCCAATTATGCTAAGAAGTCATGTGCTTGTCATGGGCTTTATTGGTAAAGGTGATAGGTAAGTATCCTTAGAAAATCAAATTTTTTTATTTTATTAGTAACTTTCCACAAAAAAACCAAACCAACCAACCCTCTGAATTTGCCTCCTATTACTTTAGTCCTATAAAGTTAACATGTTACTCTTACATGTGCCTGTCACCTGTAGAATACCCAGACATCTGCCAGCTATTCTGAAGCCTCAGTTGTGTGCAAAATGAATTAATAAAGTGGCCTAACTAGATATTAAGGCTGGAAAGGCTTGCTAATCACACGTGAAGGCAGGTCATTGTTTTATAATACAAACATGAATGTAGCATGGTCCAAATCAGCTCGTGTTGGAAACGGAGCTCCAGTATCTTTGACAAGCATATATCAAGCTTTGCTGGTCTTCATGCTGGCTTCGTGCACTTATCTGCTCGTGCTCATTTGCTTGACTTAGTGAGTGAAGGGATTAGGTACAGCAGTTAAAGCATTTGCAGCTGGTGTGTAGAAGGAAAAAGTATTTACTTTCTGTTATTTGTGTTGTAATTTCAAGGCCTGCTCCTCTGCTGAAGAACGCTCAGTTATCTGACTCCAAAGTCCGGGAGCTGTACCTGCAAATCATCCAGTACATGAGAAGAATGTACCAAGATGCCAGACTTGTTCACGCAGATCTCAGTGAATTTAACATGCTGTACGTTTTTAAACTTTGCTCTGAATTGTGACATCTAAAATGTATGCATTGGCAACCTCTATGTGAGAGCACTAATCTACCTGTAAGGGAGGGTGAGGTCTTTGTTGGGACTGAGTTTTGTAACTTACATAATTAATTATGTAGTTTTTAACCCAGATCTGAGCTTTCTCTGTTTAAAACAAAGCAAAAAAAAAAAAAAAAACCAAACCCAAAAAACCCCAAAAAAAAACCCAAACAAAGAAAAACCCTAAAAAAAACCCACCTCACAAACAAACAAAAACCCTCAACTAGAGAAAAAATAATTAAGGTATCTTTTTTTTTTCCCCCTTTTTCTCCCCTCCCCCACTATAACATTACTTTTTGTGTTCACAAGAAGGCTATTTCTCTGAAGTTTAATAATACAGCTTGTATAGAGGAGGGAAAGGATTTACCCAAAAAAGCCACTCTGGCCCCAACGTGAGGAGTATGCTAGGGAAATATGTTAAGTTTGCTGGTTGTTAAGTTTGAAGCATGCTGTGTTCCCTGCCCCTCAGTAATGTCCCATATAGCAGCGGTGGAGTTAGCTGAGCTCCCTGTGTGTGCTTGCAGGTACCACAGTGGGGACGTGTACATCATTGACGTGTCTCAGGCTGTGGAGCACGACCACCCCCATGCGCTGGAGTTCCTGCGGAAAGATTGTGCCAATGTTAACGGTGGGTGGGCTGCACTTCAGCCCTTGCTTTGATAGCTGCTTTATTTAGGAAGGTGAGCTGTGTTCACCTGTGTTCTTTCCGACTGTAGAAGCTGTCAAACCTCTGTTAAAATGCTCCCTCTCCTGGGTTCTCATGGCTTCCTCAGGGAGCAGTGTGCTGTGCGAGTTCAGGAGGGTGTAGCCTATTTTGGCAGAAACCATCTGGCTGAAATGGGTCACCTGACTGAATCTCAGATATATGATAGATCTGTGATCAGTACCAGCATGATTTGAGAGCAGTCCCAGTCTGCAGCAGCGCCCACCCCAGTCTTAACTTCACTTAAAGGACTGTGCAGGCAGAGTGACGTGTGTCCTTCCGTGAGAGGAATCCACGTCTGGAGTTCCTCAGCTGGCAAGAATTTACCCTGTGTTATGAAGTTCCTTGCACTTACTTGTCCAGGTCAGCTGAGAGGGTTGAGGCACAGAGTAATATATTAGAGATGTTATCACTTGTCATAGCATTTTGGTAAACAAAGTGCCTTTATGATATTTTTCTCTTGAAAATTTCATCTTCATGTATGCGTATGCCTGTTACGTGGCAGACACACACTTCTTGGTAGGCTATATGTTTCTCTCTGAGGACAAGAAATCTGTCACTGCAGGCTGCTTTCCTCCTCTCTTATTTTCAGATTGACTTTTTTCTGATTTTACAGAGACTTTCAAGAGTCTGTGAAAAAAGAACTGTGTGCATTTTGATGCTATGTGTTTGTTGATACCCAGTATGCTCATGTTCCCTTGTGCCTTTTTGTGTTCATGGATTTCTAATAACTCCCTTCCGACTCAGATACATGCACTCTTGCTCTTTTTTCATGCCTTTTGGCTTGCTCCCTCTAGATGTTCTGGTGCCTCAGTGAGTTGCAGTGATTTTGGTGTGGTTGGCTTGTTTTTCTGGCACTGCAGTTTTCTCTGTGTAGTCTTCCTACAGAAACTGAGAAACACCTTGCTTTATGCTCTGCCCTAGCTGTGACCATTGCAGAGACTTGTGGTTCCATGGGCACAGAGGACTGCCTCCAAACTACATTTATTTTTTTTTTGTTCTTTCTATGATTAATTTCTCATGGTGAGAGATCTTCCGAGAACTTTAGTAGGAAACACTTACTAAGCAATCTTCAGTGTCTTTCATGCTGTTTTTTTCAGTACAGAAGTGCAGCCTGTGAATTTGGATATACTTGACTCAAGAAACCATTTCTGAGTATAGTATTGAGAGAATTCTAATATGTTAACATATCTTCCCTTTTAGTGGATCATAATTAGGCTGTACTGTGTTTCAGTGGATACTTCTGTCTGGCAAAAGTTTGACGTCTACATTCTTTATTCTTTGAAATACATTTTTTCATCTTAGTTGTTGCAAATACTACACCTGTCTTAAATTATTTACTACTTAGCCCCTGCTCCATTAAATCTGGCTTCTGCTGAAATTTATTTTTATATTTATCCAGTTTTATTCTCCTTTCAGTATTTGTTGCATCTGGAAGATGAACAATGTTATTTCAGATGACCAAGAGTCATCTGGTAACTAAACCCAGTATGATGCAGTAAATGCTGCTGGGACTTTCCCAAGTCATCAGGGCCATTGGCTTGCTGTAACTGTCACTTTAACATCAGAGCTGCATATGTTGCACATAATTACTTAGTTTTTTGTCTCTGCTTTTGCTTCCTGGTAGACTTTTTTCAGAAGTACAATGTTGCGGTGATGACTGTGAGGGAGCTGTTTGAGTTTATTACTGATCCTTCTATCACAAGTGAGAACATTGATGACTATCTGTCTAAGGTAAGACCTCATGGCCTTGTTGCTTATGTAGGAAGACTTGAGCAATAAGATCAGATCTAGTTCAAGCTCCTTTATCTCGTTTCAAAAATGCATGCAGGTCTTTTCCATTTTATACCATTATAGGATGACAACACTTTTGTTCTATGTTTTCTCAAAAAGTCTAAACATGAGAATTTAAATGTCTATTTCAGGTGCTACTAAAGACAGGATGCTTTAAATTAGTTCATTCTTTTTGGCAAGGAGAAACTCTGCAGAAATATAACCATGCTTACGTAGAGAATCGGCTTAGGAATGCAGGTTTGAGCAGGGTGGGCTGAGGGAGGAACAGAATGAGTCAGGGCAGTGTTACTCCAAAGTGTAACTTTAAAAATGGGACTAAACCAGTGTTACTACATGGTCTTGCTAGCTAAATATAGTAGTTGGCAGAACATGTCAATTCTAGGAGGAGGTAAACTTACTCAGTGCTAGCAGCACCCATGTATTTCATCTCTAGCTGCCAGTTCTCTGCTCCCAGTTAAATGTTTGGTTTTTTTTAAAAAAAGGGGGTGGAAAAAAAGAGCTTTTTAAGTTAACACAAGAGAAGTGGGGGCCACATTTGCCATGCTCAGAGTGGAGATTTGATGTGTTGTTCCTGGTCAAGACCACAAGGCAGAGGCTGAGTGTGGTCCAAATACAGCATGGGGATTTCCAGATGTTGTGTATTTTCTGTCATACTGAAGGTTGAATGAGATGGAGCTGTGCTACGTGGTTCCCTTGCTTGTGCTCCTCTGACTTGCTCAGTGTGCGTGTGAGGAGCCAAGTTCCAGGACTGAGCACTGCTGACTGTATTCTCCTTGCACAACTATGACCTGTAGTCATGCAGGGCCTGCTGTAATTTGGTCTGGAGGGAGCAGCGAGCATTTTTTCCCACTATTAATAAAGCAGATCTGCAGTTCTAAGTGTGCTTCGCTGAAATGTTGGTTACCATTAGGTGTCGCTCACGGCATTGCCATAGGGAAAGCCGGAGTATTTGTGACAATGTGGAGTGCAGGGAGAAATACAGATGGGGTGGTTAGTTGGATTAAGCTATGCGATTCTGAAGAGTGATAACTTTGTCTTGTTTTATATTTCTTTAGGCAATGGAAATAGCATCGAAAAGAACAGAGGAGGAAAGATCTAGTCAAGATAAAGTGGATGAAGAAGTAAGTGAGGATTTTTCGTCCTACAGCAAAATTAAAATTAACCTCTTCTGAACATTGAAACATGTTCTGTTTTATTTGGCAAAATTCATAGTTGATAAGCAAAACATTGTGATACTATTCACAACGTCTTGAACTAGTTGAGATGTGAAGTATTAAGGGATGCCGTGTGTAAAGCTGGCAGTGGTAAGGTGTTAGAAGGCAAATACTCCATTTCCTAAACCAGTATGTTTGCTTGTAGCTAGGTCCCTTGATACATCTTCCAGTTCAGGTTCAGTTAACAAAATAACTGAGTAGAGAGATCTGATTCTGCAGTGAGTTTGGACCAATTATATCACAGCAGGAGAGTACACATGATATTTGGATACATGCGTTGACCAAACTGCCTGTCTAGCTGTAGTCACAGTCTAATTCAGTTCTGCCACATGCTGTTTCTCTCCCTTGCTTTTACATTACTTGAAGCCATTTCAAGTTCATTACAGAAAACTGCTAACATTCAGGAAAGGTTTGATATAAAGATAAAACAATTTCTGTCTTAGTCTTATCATTCTGTTCCAGAAGAGTGGAAAAAAAAACCCCAACAAAAACCACCCCAAAAGCCAACTTGGACTTGAGCAGAATTTGTTTCAGTGAGAATATATTTATACTGGTTCATGTGGTGTTTATCTTTGCAGTCAATACTACTTCATTTACCAAAGACTTCTCTTTTTCTCTTGGAGCTCTGCAGGTTTTACCAACTGCTTCTGGCTCACCTTTGGCCAAGGAAAGAATTTTTTTTTATTTCCCAAGATATCCTTAGCATGTGACTTCTGAACTATAGGGTCAGGTGCTAGTGTTTTGTTGCAAGCCCATCTTTTGCAAACCGATTATTCCTTTGCTTGTATAGAGGTACTGACCTGTGAAAGAGATGGTTTAGTAGCATCTAAGTTCAGTTTATTTCTCTTAGACTTCTCATGTGACCATGGCTAGTTTGTGTCACTTCCCTCACAAAAAGAGTAGAGCTGATGAAGGGGAAGCTCTGTGGAGGTGAGGGCCTCTGATCTTTGCACAGCATTTAGGCTAGTAATTATGATCATAAAGTGTACTGAATTTGTACTGGGATTGAACTGGTACTATGGAAAAGTGAAATACTTCTCTGATCTGGTAATGACTTAAGTTTGTTGAAGGACTGTTTCAGAAAGACTGCATGACAAATTTTAAATATGTTGTTATTGATACTATATTGCTGCAGGAACCTTTTTTGACTTGGACTGTAAGTTGAAGCAGGTATTATTATATAAAGAGATGAAGTTCTAACAGTGCATTTTATTGGAGTTGCCTCCTGAAGGCATTGTAAACACGACAATAAAAACATTAAAGAAAATTCTTAGAATACAAAACCTTAGGACTCAAATAGGTTAAGAGGAAGTTGGAAGGATTGGAGAAGTTTGTAAGCAGCCTGGTGGTAGTCATGCTAAGGAAGGTGCTTTGTTAGCCATGATCTATCAATAATGTATAGGCTGCATGTTAAGTCTGCTCCTGCAAAAAAAAAAAAAAGATACGCTGCAGTTCAAATGGTAGTGGATGACTGCCGTGTTCACTTTTAGTTTCTCTGAGCCATGAAATCCTTCGTGATGATTCTCTTAAGGATGCATAATTAGGAAGGAAGAGCATCATGAAACTCTATGGAAATTATTAACTCTGTGTTTTGTTTCACTCTCCCAGGTGTTTAAGAAGGCTTACATACCTCGAACTTTGACTGAAGTTAAAAACTACGAGAGAGATGTGGATATAATGATGAAATTGAAAGAAGAGGATATGGCATTGAATGTTCAGCAAGACAATGTGAGCAGACATGCTGAGGCACTGCAAAAAAAGAGGGAGGGAATGTGAATTCTTCTTACTGGAAACTGATAGCAACAAACAAAAACAGAAGCCTTGTTACCAGGGCGTGGAGTACCGAATCGAGTGTCATACTTTAAAATCATCTGGTTAATACTAATCCTGACATTGTGAGGTTTTTCCTGTTTTTTTTTTTTCTTTTTTTTGGAGACAGTAATTTTTTCTGGGCACAAACATTTAGGACTTGAATTTTGATAATATAATTTTCTTTCTCTCTGCCTGGGTGTAGATTCTCTACCAGACTGTGACAGGACTGAAGAAGGATTTGTCTGGTGTTCAGAAGGTGAGAGGGTCATTTTGAAATCCTTCATTTTAGCTGTTTTCAGAAAAGTGCTTGTAAGGAGTACAGAGAATACCTCATCTTGTAGCTGACACCATGAAAGGAGCCTCTTGTCTGCAGAGTGACCATTTATGTCTGGGATGGGTCTGG
This sequence comes from Podargus strigoides, assembly GCA_028020825.1. NCBI lineage: Eukaryota > Metazoa > Chordata > Aves > Caprimulgiformes > Podargidae > Podargus > Podargus strigoides. Next base: position 85,752,565 of record CM051620.1, on the reverse strand, counting down.
TTTGACAGTGTGTCTGCACATCACGTGAATTGCTTCCCTGCACTGTGGCTGATGCTGAGTTGCTTGAGAATGAAATTATAATCTTTTCTATGGCCATGATCTATTAAGTTAAAGCAGAGAGGAGGGAAGATGTTTTCTGATTATGGAAAATGTAATTGATTTAAATTGAAGCATGACTACAAGTTTTGATGTGTTCAGGGTAGCTTTGCTGTAATTATTGTGTAAAGAACAGCCCTGCAGTATAAGGCATAAGACACTGTCTTATTATTTTTTAAGTATTTGACAGGGACGCTTCTGTAAAGTATGTTGGACAAGAAGTTGGGTGCAGATCAGTCTGTAGCAATATAATTCAAGGCAGAAGCTGTATGTGGATTCCCCCTCCTTCCTTTGTAAATGTTATCCAGCAGTGGTGTAGACTCTGTTTTAGAATGGGAATACAGATATGGATGGGATCAGGCTATGGTGCAGTCTCCAAGCTTGTTTAAGAATAAGTGAGTTTTCCAGTGTAGAGATTTGTGTTTGCAATAAAGCCTACATACAGCACCCCCAAGGTAGACTTGGGTATGATCCAAGTATAATTAAAAATTGGCTTCCACATATGCTAGCAAATTGCTGTTTAACTTATGGAAATTAGTTTGGGAGTGCCAATACAGCTGTGCTGTGAGCCCTCACCTAAAAGGTTCTGTGTTGTCCAATTTAGATTCCTTGTTCTTAGTTTGGATTAATTTACTTTTCATTCTTTTTCTTGAGACTCGGTGATGGCTGTAGTAAAGGAGATGACACAAGCTTGCTCAAGGGTTTCTTTGCAGCAGATTGTATTTTTTTTTATATATATATATGTATATGTGTATATGCTGTCATTAGGTTTCTTTGTTTTGATATAATTCTCTTGATATATCTTGCAGATTCCTGCACTTCTTGAAAAGAAGACAGACGAGTCAGAAACAGACTCTGCTGATGATGGCAGCTCAGAGGACTCTGATTCAGGCTGTAAAGAATCTATACATCCCAAAGATAAACCTGCTGAAGTTAGAATGGACAAAAAGGTCAGCTGGACAGGAATTGTTTCTTTTTCACACTTCTGCCTATGTGACAGGAAAAAGTCCAAACTTAGTTCTGAGTGGTTCTTGCTACTTCTTGTCTGAAACAAGGTGTGGACTTTTCCTGTTGTGGAGAATGAGAGCAGAGAAAGTGAATTTCATTATGGATGCTTTATTAATGGTGTTTTTATGTAGAGGAACATGTAACGTAGCACGCTCTAGACTAGACAAAGATAGAAGAGAGATCTCTGCAGGGAATTCTAGGGCTATGCAAAGCAGAGCTTAGTGAAGCCTGGGCAGCTCTTCAGTGCATCTAGCTGCTCATCCAGGCTTTGGTGTTGGGGTTTGTGGACATGGTCCCCAATTTAACCTCCTTTTGCCCAGGGAACTGAGACCACTTGATCTACAGAACTGGAGACTTTGTGGCAATGTTTGTACCACAGTGGCTTTTGCAAGAGATGTAATGTAGTCATGCAAAGGGATTATGGTTTGGGTTGGTTTGGTTGGGTTTTTTTAAGGTTTTGGTTTCCAAACTGCAGAACAAGTATGCTGTGTTTTGGTGAGACTCTTCTGCAGAGTATCATCTATAGGTGAGAGCCATTTAGGTGCTGTGCAAAAGAAGGAAGAAACTTGCTGAGCTTAAAGGGTTCAAGATTTGGGGGTTTGCTTATTAGGTTTTTCTTCCTAGAAAAGGTAAGATAATGCATTCCATATCTGTCAAATAAAAATGAAGCGCTTTATGAGTCACTTTCTACCAATATAGAGCTGCTGCCTTTCAGATGTGAAGCAGGGAAGTCTTGGGTCACTTCTCATCCTTATGGATAGGTTTTCATTTGGGCTTTTTGTTTGAGTAAGATGAGGTTTTAGTAACCTATGTCACCCATGTTACCAGCAGCCTGGTCTGGTGGGAGGTTTCCCTGCCCATGGCAGGGGGGTTGGAACAAGATGATCTTTAAGGTCCCTTCCAACCCAAACCATTCTCTGATTTTTCTGTGTAGGCTGAACAACTAATTGGCAACAATTACTTCCACCTCCCCACCCCATTATGCTGACTTTGTGTTTTTCAGTTGAGTGTAGTCTCTTCACTGTCTGGCACAAATTACAGAGTATTGCAGTAGCATAGCACCCTTTCTTGCCAATCCTGATGATGATCAGCTTGCTCTGACTTACCAGTGGTTACTGGATCAGTATTTTTGCATGACATATAGGAACACATACTATAGTAGCCCTGTGGGTAGCAGAAAACTGAGATCAGGCATCCTGTTGTAATCTTAAGTGTAAATAGCATGAATTAAGAGTGCCTTGTGTTCCCTTTCTTCAAAGGTTGTGTGAAACTCAGGTTTTAACTAGTTTGAATTTTGCCTTGTCATTACCAGTGTGTAGCTCTTAGCTCTACCCCCAACCTATACTTGCTTTTTGCTTTCCCCTCACCATTCCTATTGATTTTTCTTTTTTATTTCTTCTTCTTGATAACCTCATTCTAATGTGGTATGTTAATTAACTTGTTGATGCAACAACTGTTTGACCCACTCAAAATATCTCATTCCTTCTGGCTTTAAATGAACGGTGTTTGGTCCTTTATAGGAAAGGAAAAAGATGGTTAAAGAAGCCCAAAGAGAGAAGAGGAAAAACAAAATCCCAAAGCACGTGAAGAAGCGGAAAGAAAAGACTGCAAAAATGAAGAAAGGCAAATAAAATCAGCTTTGACTTGGGGAGAGGGATGGTTTGTTGCGGGTTATTTAGTCACCATCTTTTTTAAAAAATAAAAATCTTTTATATACGTACAGTATTAACTGTGCGGGTGGTTTTGTTAATAACGTGGTGTAATTGTTTGAATAGGGTGTACACTAGGGGTTTCTCAATAGGAAAGAATGAGTTTAACACTTGCATGTGTTACAGTCCTTTACCTGTGCAGGTTTAACCTGTGTTAAACTCACATGGATCTGTTCCTGGGGTCTTACTGCCCTGCCTCGCACTGTGTACAAGCTGGTTGGGTTTGTTTCAGAGCAGTGGTTTGATTCAAACAGCATCTTGGAGGAGAGGGAATGGTGATTGAAAGGCCCACGCTGTCCTCACAGTATGGAAGCAAACAGCACTAGCTGTCCTCTGCAGGCTGTCACAGCCAGCCCTGCGGGCACTGTGCCTTTGCTGCCTCTGTGTGCATGCATCACCTTTGATATTTTCTTACTGAAAGCTGAGTTTTGTGATTTGGGAGGCAGCTGTCCTCATCCCCCAGTGCCCTTCTGAACCAATCAGCCAGGTGTACTCAAACACACCAAAGCCTGATTATTTTTTTTTTCCTTGGATTCCAACACAGGGCACTGTTGCTCTTAGGAGTATTACGAACCAGCTGTTTTGTAAGCTGGTCAAAGGAGTATTTGCTGTCAAGTTTAATCATGTGTGTTCAAATTCAAGGCTGTGCAAAGGCTTGTGACAGGACCTCTCTGTGGTATGGACAGTCTGTGTTGTGCTAAGGTGCCCCAGCTCTTTCTTAGGGAGATGCTGGCAGAGCTCTGCTTATAAGTGACCCACCTGGGCTGAGGCAAAGGTGCTGTACTGAGACAGACCGCCTGCTCTCTTGGCAACTGCTTTGGCCACTGAGGCTGACAAATCTTGGGAGAGGTGTCTTCCTCATGCTGTAGCACATCATCTGTCTTTGCCCGCTGCCTGCAGTTTCAGAACTCCCTGTGCCAGCACAGAGAAAGGTTCTGATTCCAGTAAATATCTTGATGTGTTCTCCCACATTAGGGGTGGAGCTGAAGCCCTGGGGATTTATAATTACAGGACAAACATTCTCTGATGACAGAGGACAGCTTTTGTCCAGCAATGGATATCCAACAATGATGGGTTGGCCAGGAATAGAGTGACGCTTCCTTCTCTCCTCACCTCTCACACCTAAAAAGAGAGATGATGTTGGCCAGTTGTACATGTGGTTACACTCCTCAGTTTGACTTTCACAACCTCTTTGGTGCCTTTGGCTAGAAATTGGTGAGAGGAACTGGTCAGTGCTTCCAAGTCTCTCTGCTCCCTTTCTCCCTATCTATCCATACAGGGGTTGACAGCACTCTCATGTACAGTAGGCATGTAAATGTAGACAGTATTGCTGTAGCATGTTGGGAAGCAGGACTGGTATTTCCTCTGCAGATGGAGATGTTGGTTGGGAGACTGAGATGAAGTATCTGCATTTTGGAAAATGGCTTTACATCAGGTGCAAGAAAGAGGGCAGCCTCTACCTTGGTAGTGAAGGGAGAAGGAGGTGCAAGACCTACATCAGAGGTGAGGGAGTACTGTTGATGGCCACTTGTCTTAATGCTAAGGGCTGGGATGCTATTAGATATATGGACACATTATTCCCTGTTTCTCCTTGCCATCATGGGAGCTTGTGTAGTGACATCATCAGACAGAGGTGGTCTTGGTGGTGGCTGCCCTGAACCTGACTGCTTGTGTTCATAGTGCTGAAGGTGACTGAAACAATAACAGCTTTGTTTTGCCCTCAAAATCCTATTGTATCAGGGATTCTTCCTGCTGGCTGGCAAGGCTCTGGTGTTATGTGCATCTGCGATAGCAGGTGTGGTTCATGAAGGGACTCAGGGTTGGGGGCTGGATTGTCTCCAAGCTGTTGCCTTCCTCCAGCAACGGGTTGTGCGTTGGGCATACCTCAGCATTTTTGGTGAGGTGGGCTAAGCGTAAGTGAATCTCTAAGGAACTGTGTGTATTTTAACTTCATGTATCTCAGCAGTGGATGACTCCACCAGGAGACCGGTCTGTGGCTGCTCAGTGTGAGCCAGGGGTTGTCAGACACAGAGACAGCGTTTGTTTTGCTGGGCCTGGGTGCTCTGAAGTCAAGGATGGATGCAAGTTCTTGGCAAAGAGCCTGGAAGCCCCAGAGCCTACTGGTGGGTGTTTACCTCCTTTACCTGAGGCGACACTTCAGAAAAGGGAGGCTGCTATCACCTTTGCTTGAGGGAAGAGGAAACATCCCAGCCCACATAACCTTGTCTTCCCTCCAGGCTGTGCAGCACAGCCTGATCAAGTTTGCCTAGCTCTAGCCATCCTGTAGTGTGAAGGTGGTCCTTGAATCAGTCATTCAGGATTGGAGCCTTGCCTGCAGTGATGCACAGCCAGTCCTGCTGCACAAAGCATGAGTTACCCGCCTTGGGTGTTTTCTCTAGGGCATGTTTATGTAGTCGGGGTGTTTGCAGAGCACCTGAGGTGGAGCATGCCAGAAAAGCCCACATTGTACAAGTGCAGATGGCCTGGGGATAGCTGTTGCAGCTGGGTATGCGCTTGTCTGGGTGGGCTGTGAATGCAGTTCATGTGTTTTGGCCATTACAGCCTTGAGATGTACAGAAGTGAGGCAGTCCACAGCAATGGGGTGGATGGGGGAGCTCTGTGGAACAGGCCCATGAGATGAGCCATCATTCTGGTGACCCCTGAAGCAAGAGAATGGCTGTTAAGCAATATTAGACTTTACCAAAAGGCACCAGTCTGACAGGGGGGTGGGGAGGATGGGGATGGGATGGCATGACTGTGTATTCTGTGCTAAAGAAAAAGATTCAAAATTCAAAGTAGTACCAATACTCCGTTATTCTCTATTGATATCAATGTATGATGAGGTAGGGAGCTCGTCCCCCCTGGAGATTAGGATCTGACAAGGCCCACTCACTTTGTTTGCTATAGCAGTGTGTTCATGGTGTGTCTTGCTGCTGGCATCTGTGCAGACAGATCAGTATTGCCAAGGCAGGAATGCCAGTACCTTGTACAAGAACAACTGGGACACCAACAGCTCAAGGTAATGCTTCCCCTTTATTTTCCATACTCCTCCTCCACCCCCTACCCCTCCTCTCCCCAAGACAGCATTTACTGGTTGGGCTCTGGGGTCTCTTGTGGGTGATTGAAAGTGTCTCTGCTGTGGAGCTCACCTGATGGCACACAGCAGAAGCGAACAGACCCTGGAGAGGTGGGCACTGGGGTGACTGGTGGGCTGTGGCTCCTGGAGATGACCCTGAGAGGTTACTGCAGCAGCGAGGCTGAATTGTGGGGGTGTGATCCATACACCTAAGACTGAGAACTCCCTTCTGTTCACTGCAGACCTGTTCTTCCTCTGCTCCACTGCTCACTGGGTGTTCCAGTCTCAAAGCGGAGCATCCAGATTATTACTGGTTTTTTCCCCCTTTTGAGCAAGAACATCTGTACTGAGGTAATGACATGAACTCGATTGTGTTGTCACTGTGGCTTCAGGAATTTTCTGCAAGCAAGGCTTTTTATATTGTCTGACATGTTTTTCAAAGCACAAATGCTTTGTTATCTGTCTTCTCTGAAAATAGATTGGAGTCCAGTTCTATCAGGCAATCAGTGTGAATTTTGACAGTTAACTATCCTTTTGCAGCTGTAAACTGCTTTAACACTCTTTTCTGGCTAAAGTAGAAACACTGAACATCTAAAATACCAGCTGTGAAATCAAAGCCCCTTACAGGTAACATTTTCAGTTGGAAAACGATGTTATATTTTATTTAAGGAGCATATAGTTTTCAAGCTGAAGAGAAAATGTATTTGACCAAATCTTAAAACTTCACGTGCTGCCTACAGCTCTGGTCTCTGCATCACCTAGTTGGCACAGAGAAGAGCATGGCCGAGGGGATGGAGCAGCTGCCATGTGAGAAGAGATGGAAAAGGCTGAGTGAGACTCCACCATTTGGAGAGGAGAAAGCAAAGCAGTGAGATGAGAGAGGTTTATGAAATCATGAAAACACAGGACCAAGTAAATGCAGAAGTGCCCTTCATCAAACCCTGCTAATAGTGGAGCTGAGTAGAACTAGCTTAAACTAGTGGAGGATTGGTTTAAAACAGGCAGGAGAAGGTGCTTTACACAGTTGGTAGGTGGTGCTGCTTGTGGTGTTGCAATTAGCTGTCTAATCTGAGATGCTCTTGATTTTTTAAATGTTATTTTTTAGAACAGGCTGAGCATATGAAAGACATCAAATCCTCAGGCACAGGTCAGATGCTTGGAAAAAATGCACTTCTGGGAATTTGTAGCCAAAAGATTTAGTGCCATTTAAAAGCTGAAGTATGTAGAGTGGGAATATTTACAACTCTGCTATCACAGATAAAAATGTACAAGAGCAATTAATCCTGTCTTCCAGGGCATTCCCAAGTAGTCCCATCTTCCCAGTCATTCACTGGGACTCAGTGGGAGAGGTACGGGGGGGGGACGACTGGGAGGGAGATACTCCTAGCTAAGATATGCTAAGTTCCAAAATAAAGTTCATCAGTGAGGTGTTGGAGTTTTGGGGGGTTCACACACCCCACACCCCCCATCTCCCTGAAGTCTTGCAGTGCCATACAGCTGGTTTGCACTGAGCAGTTGGCGTTGGGCTTCAGCTCAGTTCCAAGGTCTGTGCCAGGCTGGTATTAATTTGTTACTTCTCCCACACTATTTATTTTATTATATGCAGCAAGAGAAGCATTGGAAGGTGGAGTTGTGTGGATTTGGTTTCCCCATGATGAAGCCAGTAAAACCAGCTTTGCGTGTAAGGATATGTCTCCTTAGAGGGTTTTCATTTCTGTGCTGAAATATTTTGATTAAACAATGCACAACTAGCTGTGGCAGGCTGCATGCTTGCTTTTGGCATGTGCGCTCAGGCAAGTGTCACACCTGTGGTCCTTTGAGACAGACAAGAAGTGAGGCCAATGTTTTCTGAGGACCAATCTGTCCTGCAGCTTTTGGTCACAGGGGAGAAGCTGATGAGGGGTGCAAAGATGAGAGATGGATTCCAGAATACTGGATTGCTTACCTGGTTCTCCAGCTGAATCTTTACCTGCCATTTTCACCTGCAGAATCCTACAGCCAGTTTGAGTACGGTGCTATAAATATGATGCACAGATGCAGAACATGGCAGGTGTTTTGTCTATGTGTTCTCTTCACCCTGGGCCTGTCCCCTGGGCCATGCTTGCAGAATTATGGGGGACCACTGGGGCAGGAAAATGTGCAGGGGTCTCTTGTCTGGTTATGGGGACCTGTCTGTCTTCATCTCTCCCCACTAAAGAAACAAAAGGATTTTGACCCTCAGTGAGCAAAGGAGGATCTAAAGAAACTGTTTTGTCACTCTCGATGGACTTAAAATGTTCAAGGTTCACGGTACTTTTAAATGCAAAAAGCTAACTGAGAATTTATTTTGAATTTTCTAGGGCATGACTGTAAAAATAAACATGTAACTTTATAACTCCTTGCTTTTACAGTTGTAATTTTGGTTCTTCTAAAATGCTGCTAGGCTTTCAAAGCAAAAACACTGACTCTGCCTCAGCATCTTGTTACTTTCCTGGTCTTGACATAGTCTTACGTTCTTTGTGCTAATTTTCGTATCCTCTAGAGGGAGAGGTAAGTTCTTGCTCAGACTGTGTTGGAAAATGTTCAGGCTCCCTTAATATATGAAAAGTGCTAATGTTTCAGTTCCCTACATAACTTTCTATAAATTTTGGTGGATTTGTACATGACACCTAGATTATTATTCTTTTTTCCTCCTGAATTTGTAGTTCTTGGACAAAGTTTTATACTTTCAGAGGTGATAAAGGCATAATTTGTTCAGGGCCAGGCAGGGGCTGCAACTATGGTATTAATGCTGGGTTTAGAATGGCACATGACAAGGAGCAAGGAGACTTTTCCCCCCCCTGGTAGGTATGAAGATTCATGGTGAGAATCTAAAAAATGGTAAGGGTGCTGTTCCACACCTGTCCAAATCCGTGGGCATAAGCACCAATCTTTTATGTAATGCAGTAGTTAGCAATTGTTTTGCCACAGTCACTAGCCCTAAACACAGTTTGTCATTGACAGCTGCTCTTCTTTCTTTTTTTTTTTTTTTCCCCTCATGGTTATTTTCAAAGGACTGACATAAGGACAAACCTGGCCCTTCTTCCTGATGTGCAACAACCTGCCTCCAACCTCTGCAGCCTGTGTGGAACTGTAAGCTCTCCTAAGCAACGATGTGAATGCTAGACCTAGCCTACAGCACTAGACTTAAGACTGTCTCTCTAATCTAGCCCAGAGATCCATGTCTGCTGTGGAGTTTGCAGAGAACACAAGGCTGGGGTTGTTGGGCAGGACTTGCAGTTGGCAGGTATTGCTTAGTTGGGTTTTTTTGGTGTTGTTTCTTCTCTTTTTTTTTTTTTTTTTGTTGTTGTTGTTGTTTTGTTTTGTTTGTTTTTTAAAGGCAGCAGGCTATATTGGGTTGCTGCAGAGCAGGATGAAAGATGGGCAGTGACCTTTCTCCTGGCATTAGCGCTCAGCTAAGGGCTGACCAGTGATGGGGATATGAGGACAGAAAGCTTGGTTTATAGCTGTCACCTGGAGAGGCTGCTGGATCCAGAGTGTTTACTTGGCATTCCTGCTCTTAAGCTTTGCTTTTCGTCCCTTTACTTAATCTGAACCCTGACCCTTGAAGCCTAGCATGAACTATACACTCCGGGCTTTCGCCTCCCTCCCAGACTTGGCCAGGGCTGGTTCTCTGTAGCTGGCTGCAGTCCCTCACTACTCGTCAGGGTCTGGGGGCAGATCTTTTCAGCACCTCCAGCCTTGAGTGGAAATCCCCGTTCTAACTCTAGCCTTACCCTGAAACAGGGAAGTCCTGTATTCTCTAGGCATCATCCTGGGATGTATGATCAGCACCAGCTATCATCCCAATCCTCTGGCAGCTAAATGAGCAAGAAACAAAGCTGGTTCTTCAGCCCCTTCACTCCCTAATTTAAACCTGCGATCAGATGCAGCCAGCAGATTGCCCAGCTGGTATTGTACAGAATCACCCTAGTTCTGTGGTTCTTACAGGATCCAAAAATGAGATTATCTGTTCATCCCTCTCTATCCTTAGCCCTGGCTGTGGGTTGCCTGAAAGATGAATGGGACTCAGAATGAGCAGCTCTGCAAAGTCTGACTGAATATTTGTACCGTCAAAAATGATGCTGAATTCAGAGCAGGGAGATGTTGTGGGTCTGTTACCAACACTTTGCTTAGGGATCTGGACAGCAAGTCTGAAGAGGTTTAATTTCTTTCTGGATTCTTCACTGTGCAGATTGGTGTTTGTAAAGTACATAAAGTCATCATATTCGTAAGGCTGCTGTTAGCCAACAAATAGTCAAAGCAGGCTGGAGTCACGGCTTGGAGAGGTGGGGCTGGCTAAGCAGGCTTCTCTCTAGATCTAGTTAGGATGGAGTGTGGAGGTGGGGTCAGGTGCATAGAGTTGTTTGAGGTAAGGTTTGCTCTGAGGTGGTAAGAGGACCAGTTTTGGCCTGCATACAAAGGTTTGCGTTTGCGATGTGCAGAGCCTGGAGAGCTGTGAGTTGGCAGGACTAGATGAAGGGTGATGCTGACTAGAAATGGGGAGTGGAGGGTTTGCTGGTTGTTGCTTTTTAAAAGAAAAATTCTGTTTAATTTGTGTGCTTGAGATAAGGTGTTGCTTTTGATGCTTTTATACTTCTGGTTAGAAAGAAACTTGAGGAATTGTTTGTCCTTTGTCCTCATCAGGTTTCTCACTCTGTGGTCCTTGGACAGGCGTGGGCTTGTGGGATATAACTCTGCATGTGTTGCAGAGAATTGTTTCTCTTTGGGCTACAAACAGGCCTTTATGTAAACTTGACAGCTACCACTATGCATGGTAGACCTCAGGCCTGACAAATATTTGGGCCCTCAAGGAGATGTAAGGAGGTAATACCGTACTGTGTGAAACACACAACTTGCTTTGCTCTATTAGTGGTGAATATGGGAAAGGGTTGTTCTTTGGAGATGGAGACAACTCAAGTGATGGACCAGTGGTTTGGATAGACAAAGCTAGAGGGAAAAGAACAGTTAAGGAGGAGGAAAAGGGGTTGCCACTTTGTGGTTCTCCACCCCCTTTTGCACCACTACTCATTCTGGATGCTATTCACCTCCCTTGTTGGTCCAGTCTGACCTTAGCTCTTCACTATAGACTACATACCAGCTACACATGGGGCAAAACAAACAGCAGGGAGAGCTGGAGGTTCTTTTCAGAGCAGTTTAGACTTGTTTGAAAAGCCACTCCCTGTGGGGGTATGTGGCTGAGGTGGCGGATTTGCAGCAACTTGCCTTCATGACATCAGGAACATCAGTGCAGCACAGGGCGCAATTTGCTGTTGGAGATGGGCAGGGACCAGACCAAGGGCTCAATCCTGCTAAAGGCTCAGCTCCTGGTACAGCTGATGGAAGTTGAGCTCTAAGACTGGCTTAAAATGGGGCTGAAGAGTTTACAACTGTGCAGGGGAGACAGGCCCACAGTTTCTTGAGCATGTTGCATTTTTGGCATTCTGGCACATTAGTATTGCTGCAGCAGGAGAAAGTGGGTGGTTCCTTCAAAGTTGCTTTTAAAGGATTTAAAAGATGAACAGTTCAGAAGAGTCAATTATGTGTGGTTTTCTTTCTCTTTCCTGAGCTTCCAGTGGTTACTGCTTATGGAACTAAAAAATACTGAAAAAAGAAAATACTGTATTTGTAATGACCTCTTTCAGTCATCCAAAGTACTCTTGCATTAAGATGTACTTCAACATCATATACATGACAGATGGTGGTGAGAAAAGCCAGTCCTGATCTTTCCTCAAACTTGAACAAGCTCCAGCCTGCAATGGAAGTATTTATTTAAAAAAAAAAAAAAAAAAAAAAAAAGTAAAAAAAAAAAGGGGGCAAAATTTGTTATTGCGTAAAGGAGTCACAAACCAATTTGAACTTGCCTTCAGCGCTGGCTTTCCAAGGACTTGAACAAATAGAAAAGTTTCCCAAGACACTGGCAAGTCCCTGTCAAACATGTTTTATGGAGTATTTGCTCTCCCACAGGTGAACCAGGAACTCCCTCTTGTCCTTTTCATTTGGGAAAACCAGTAGCGATGCCCAGAGAAGCTACTGCTAATTGACTTCCACTGAAATAGAAATGAGATGTCAGCTTTCTGTGACCAGCCAGGCCCTTTTCTGGGGAGTCCATCAATTACACCAAGTACCATGTGGCTGCCCATGGATTGCACTGTGCAGAATTAAAGGATTACTGGTTGTATGGGATTAACAGTATCTGTGCTGTTTGCATTGCTCTCTGTATGGCTTTGAAAGATGTTTAATGAGCACTTTTTATTGACAGTGAGGCTGGGTGGTGTGATGTTCTCTTGCTTTATACTGGCTGGGATACTGGATGTGTTAGAAATGGGAGCTGAGAGTAATGAGATTAGTTTGGTGGCAAGGCTTAAATAAAAATGAAGTGTGTTTTAATCAAGTCTTGAAAGCACCTTCTATTGGTAGTGCAGACAGGAGAAGGTATGAGTTTCATATAGAAAGGAAAGGGGACAAGTGAGGGAGAAAAGATGATGAAACTGAATCATAGAATCACAGAATGGTTTGGGTTGGAAGGGACCTCAAAGACCATCTCGTTCCAACCCCCCTGCCAGGGGACAGGGCAGGGACACCTCCTACCAGACCAGGTTGCTCAAAAATCCAACCTGGCCTTGAACACTTCCAGGGAGGGGGCAGCCACAACTCCCTGGGCAACCTGTGCCAGTGTCTCACAACCCTCACAGGAACGAATTTCTTCCCAATATCTAGTCTAAAGTTCCTCTCTTTCAGTTTAAAGCCATTGCCCATCGTCGTATCACTCCCTGCCCTTGTAAAAACTCCCTCTCCAGCTTTCTTGTCTGCCCCTTCAGGTACTGGGAGGCTGCTATAAATATAAATTCTATTGAAATCCTTCAACGCAAGGCACAGATTGCATAGAGCTGTCGGTGTGTGCTGTGCTGTCAAGCCATGTGTGCCTTTAGGGCATCAGCACATGTTAAGAGCACCTTCAGACTTGAGCCCGCTCTTTGCTAATGCTTTTTGCCATCTCATAGTTATGTTAGCCAGGACTGCAAAGAGATGTAAGGTCCCAGACCAACCCTGTGGCTCTGGAAAAAGTCTCAAGTGGGTGATCTTCTGGGAGTTTGCTTCGTATGTAAGGTGCAGTACAGGCAAAAGATGCAAAGATGTCTGTGGGAAGGAAGCTAACAGCAGGCATGTCGAAGCTATAGCTTGTCAGGAGTAGCTTTACCCTCAGGTAGCTGTAGCCTGGCATGGCTGAATGTCTCCTAAGCCATTGGGTCTGACAGCATTCATCAGGCTGCATAAGATGAGGTGAGTGAACCACTTGGATGAGGCTGTGATGCCCAGCCATCTTGTGTTCATACAACTTTTGGCAGTTGGGCAGTTTGGTTGGGGACTGCGATGCTGTGTAGACGTGTCTACAAGAAAAAGCTGCAGAGCTCTTCCAGCCTTTGTCAGTGGCAAGACCCAAAAGTGAAATGAAGCAAATAACTCGATGGGCATGGGTGTAGGAGCAGCTACACGGCTCAGGGCTACAAGGGACTTTTGGTACAGGCTACTTACAGGGCCAGTTTGGTAGCTGTCAGCGTTTGTGGAGAGGTGAATTTTAAGGAGAGGTTTAAAGGAGGATGGATGTATTGAATGGCACCTGGAATTCCTCTCATTCATGAGACGAGGATGGGTGGCTTTTGTGGGCAGGAGATGGACAGCAGGGGAGGTAGTGCTTCCTCTGCTGCTTCAAAATGAGGATTCTTCCACATCCCTCTCACAAGTTACAGTAAAACGCTTCCAAATGCTACAGGCCAAATTTTGTTCTCAGTTACACCCATGCAACCTTACTGAAGTCAGCAATTGCCTGTTTTGCAACCATTGCCTGATGCAATAACTTGAGGGCTGCATATCTTAAAGGTTTAAGACATGCTTGCATTCCTAGCACCGTGACAGTGAATAATGCTGGACATGAAATTGCTGTTGCTTGAGTAATTGCTGAAGAATAACTGAGGTCAGTGGTGTTGCACGGTTGTAACTAACTGCATGGGGCCGGGAACACTCATATGGTATCTGTGAGTTCATTGGGACCCAGGAGAGATGGACCAGTCTCTCCCTCCAGCTGGAATGCCACTTTCCCACATCAGACACTCCCTGCAGTAATTATACCCTTTTTAGACTCACCCTTTAGCAATTACTCGCCTAAGCCCTGCCTCAAACTGACATCACTGGAAAGTCCAATAAAAATACGGCAAGCTTTCAAACCACCCCAGGAAAGCAGAATACTGTATTATTATTATTAGTTTTTCAATGCAGCTGTTTGATTTTCTTATCATTATCTCGTAACAGGAGGATTTTGAGTTCCCTCCCAGCAAATGACCCCCAGGATCAGCAAAGTCCTTGTCTTCAGTGATGCACTGGCCTCAAAGGGCTTCATATCGGTTCCTTTCTTTTTTCTTCTTTTTAAGTTGCCTTTGCAGTATTGAGTGCTTTCTTTTGGAAGGTCTGATCCTCAGCTTCTCAGACCTCAAAATATCAGCCATCCCTAAGTCAGCAATTGTCTTAGTGGTTGTTTTTCAAAGTACTTCTGTGTTCCTCTTTCTTTCCTTTATTTTAAATTCCATTTTCAAGTTGACCACCTCTTTAAGAGCATAAGAGTGTATTCAGAACTTGAATTTGCTCAGGAAGAGAGGAAAGCAATGGCAGCTTGTTTTACTTTTTAAATGCCTTTTTTTTTTTTTTTTTTTTTTTGGTAGTAAAATTCCAAATGACTCCATGAATTGGACCCTCTATAAGGACACACAAAGTTATCACTATTTTTGTTATAGCTGAAGCAGAAAAGTTGAACCTGAATCAGAGCAAATAGTTGAGGGTTGGGTTTTTTTTTTCCCATTACAATCCTGTCTGAACTGGCATACAGCTCATCCTATGACATCAGGTTTTTGGGGTTTGTGTTTGTTGGGTTTTTTTTAAAAATTCTTGGTTTACATGGGAACAGGACTCCAGCAAAGAACTTTCCAAACAAATAATAAGAAAGGAAACTACGTGCAGGAAAAGTCAAGGAAGGTAATTGGAAAATTTTGCAGGGAAGGATTCCTGTTCTGTAACACCTGATGATGGAAGCATGAGGCTTTGCAATTGTAAACAGAATTTCTTTCCACCCTGCTTGGCAATCGTATTCATTTTTTGGGTGTAACCCTTTCATGTACGCAGCTGCACTCCCCATTCCCATAGCTAGGCATGCCGGGTAAACCTTTTGATCTCGCCTTCTAGCCTTTGCTTGCTTGCATTGTGTTTATTACAACTTTTTCCACTCCTCCGGACCAGGGTGTGATGGATGATCCTGGAGGAACTGTCCTCTAGATCTCTGTGATTATACTGATTTGATGGTTTCTCCCTGACAGGTGCAGGCAAGTTGATTTAAAAACAAAACAAAAAAAATCTTTTCAGTAAAGCGAAACCTACTGGTTGTCAGCTCCTTCATCAGCTGTCATGCTCAGGTCGGGAGAGTGAAGGCTTTGCTTGGCTTCCACTTCTGCCTCTGGCACAATCATCTCTTTGAATCACAAATGCCTGGCCTCATACTGGCTCTTGTCATTTGGTACCAGCAATGGCTGTTCCTCTGGAACCCAAATGCTCCAACCCTGGGAGAGCACTCCAGCTCTTAGCAATGCACTTTTACCTCTTCCTTTTTTCTCTCTGTGGTGTTTTGGTTTCTTTTTCTGTGGTACTGACCCACCAGCCATTGGAATTCAAGGGGCTTTGGCCATGGAAGTCAAGGAGCTTCTCCCACAGTTTGCAGCAGCCTCTGCAGGAGGCATCAGACCAAATCCTACACTGGTTGCACACTGAAAGCCCCTGTTAACATAAATCTCCATATTGTGCCCTGGTAGATGCCACAGACCCGTTCAGAAAGGTAGTGCCGGTCTTTCTAGCAGCTCCCCTGCCCCTGAATTATGGTGTGATTGGCAAGCGTTCAGCGTGTTTGCAAAACAACATAAGTAAAAACAACTGCCTGATTATTTTTTCCTCCCCCCTCTGATTTAAATAGTTTAAAAACTAGTTACAGACCTCAGGCTCCTTGCAAATCATTCCTGTGTTTTCTTGCTGGTTTGGAGGTTGTAGCATGACTGTGATCAGCCGGAGCAGACACTCTTGAAAGATGTGAAATGCCATTCTCCATTCCCTGCTGCTTGATATTAAAGAAACATTTTAATTTTTGAAGGGCTGCACATATGCTCTTATCAGGTTCGGGGAAATGTAAGAGGACACTGATATTGGGGAGAGCCAAGCACCTTTCCCATTAGCTCTGTGCAGGTGCATTTGCGAAACTTTGGTTGCCTGCTGTGAGATAACATGAATCCATTACCTGCATAGGTGATTTCTGAAGCTGTATCAAAAAGCGTGTTTCTTAAAAAAATAGATATTATCTTGAATGTTTATGCAATTTGGAGCGTGGTACTTTCTATATTTTTGGGAGTGCAAACATTGCTTCAAGCTGATCCTTTCAAAAAATATTGATGGTGGATTTTTCTTCATTTTTTTTTTTTTTTATAATGGAGGAAAAAAACAAATCATGTCCCCAGTCCACTATGTGATGCCTGAGAAGTTTGGGTTGAATTGTACATTGAAAGAAGATGATATACAAAGCACATGCGTCAGCTGAGCTACTTTTTAATCTGTTCCATGATTTGTCCCCACTCAGCAGCTTTTTTTTTTTGGCTGCAATAGAAGCCAGTGCAATGCTTCAGGCAAAGGCGTCACCCAGGCTACCTTAGTTGATGAAACTAAAGTTGCTTCCTGAGCGTTACTGTCCTATACATTGTTGGATGATCTGGCTCTGCATCTGTGGCCAATTTGGATGCCTGCAAGTGATTTACTGTGCTCTGAAATGCAGCTGCTTCATGGATGGCATCTGATCTGGGACTGGCACTGGGAGCCGTCCTTGCTGGAAGTGAGAGGTTAAAGCTAGTTGAAGAAAATAGCGATTGTGTTTTTATGTTCCTTCTTGGTAGTCTTTTTCCCCATTAATTCTTTTAATAAAAGATGGAAAACTCTAACTCTGAAACATCTGAGCTCCAGTCTTTCCCCGTGGTTTCCTCTTGGTAGTGAGTTATTGGGAGATGACATGAAGACTCACAGAGGGCTGCCTCTTCTGAAGCCTGTACAAGGGATGTCAAAATACGAATACAAAAACCCTCACATTCTTGTGAGCACTCAAGGCCTGGATTAACAGGGGAAATTCATTAGGATGCATTTGATCTTGATGATTTGAAGGCAGCAGTCCTTCAAGGTCTTGTGTATGGGTGAAACCCCACAGGGACAAGCTGAGAAACGGTGATATTGCAGCAGGAATCCCATCTCCTTTTCCCCTTACTTTCTCATAGTTATCTGAAACACACTGACTACCAACCAGGAAGGTTTAATGTGTTGTCATACTTACTGGCTTAGTGGAGTGTATATTGTGTAGATATATGTGAAAACAACAGTAGAAAACAATATTACCATTCTTGGTAATGATTATTACCAAGATTTGTGAAAGTGGTACTTAACTGGCATTTGGATAACAATGCTTACTTGATACAGTCTATGACACACAGAAAAGTATGGACAGTTGAGTGCAGGTATTAAAGAAGGGATGAATACATATTTCCTTTACATAGAGATGTACTGACCTTGTCTGTGCTGATTTGCAATGAAGTATAAAAACAAGTATCATCAAAGAGGTTCATTGGAAAAGTCAGAACGAGGTCAGAAAATATCATGCTTCTTAATTTTAACAAAAACAGATGGTATTTTTACAATTCTTGAGTCACTGTAAGAAAAAAACCAACTCTTTTTCATCTCTTCCAGTGAAAATCGTTCTGTGTAAAAAAAAAAAAAAAAAAAAAAAAAAAAAGCCATAAATGTCCTCCTTCCAACCACAATTTATTAATGTAAACCTCATGAGTCTAGTAGGTAGGGCATATCCAGCTATGAATATTTAGACAATTAAAAAAAAAATAAATCCCTTTTGATATTTTCTCTGGCTGAGAAGTGAAGATAATACAAGTAATGTTAACGTATTTACAAAATTCAACAGTCTTGGCACAACTATGGATGTATCCTAAAAGAGAAAAACACGTGCAAATGCATAGCACTTAGAGTGATGGTCTTAACATTTTTAAAAGAAAGCAGTAGATCTATTTCTTAATTATTTCCATTCTAAGTTAATGCACAAAGAACTGTGTCATAACAGTATTTCTGACCTGATAATGACTGTGTGTGGGCATGCACTTAATGCTGAGATGTGTGTTTGCAAACTTTGAGTAGCAGGGAGGGGGGTGCGTGGAATTGGCATGTCCCTTGCGTGTCTCTTGGGTGCGAATGTGTATCTGACCTTTATTAAATCTGATGCACTTTCCATGCCAGAAGATCCTGTTTGCCACACAAGGACACTGTGCAGCCCCTGAGAAGAAAGGCATTCCTCAAGCGAGCGTGGAAGCGTATTTCATCCGCTGTTCTGTGTCTGGTACCCCTTTGCAGCTGCTGTTAGAAGCTGAACAACAGGCTGGCCTGAAGGCTGAATGCCTTCAGGATTGAGAAAGGTCAGGTCTCTCCTGGGAGAGGCCCTGCTGCAGCATGCCTGATACCCCTCTGCTCAGCTGGTTGGTTGTTTGCTCTCTGGGGAAGGGATGGGATCTGGTGCTGTAATTACAGAAATCAGGTAATAATGACAATGAATGATTGGACCAGACTTCGGTTCAGTCACAAGGAAGCAGTGCTAAGCAGTACTAAGTTTCCTGTGTGACCTGACCTAGGTGTTCCTGCTCTGGCAGGGGGATTGGACTAGATGATCTTTTGAGGTCCCTTCCAATCCCTAACATTCTGTGATTCTGTGTACTCACCAGTGCAAATGAAGCACCAGCAAATATGTTGGGCATTCAAACCATTGGTCAAATTTCTTCACTGAAAGGGTTGTCAGGCACTGGCACAGGCTGCCCAGGGCAGTGCTGGAGTCCCCATCCCTGGAGGGATTTCAGAGACGTGTAGATGAGGTGCTGAGGGATGTGGGGTAGTGGTGACTTGGCAGTGCTGGGTTAATGGCTGGATTTGATGATCTCACAGGTCTTTTCCAACCAAGGCTCTTCTGTGATTCTATGGCTTCATTGGAAAGCCTCTCTGAACTGGGAGATGATGTGCACAAGTGGATGCAGGTTTGCTGTCTATTGCTGAAGTCAGCGTTTAGGTGGAGTGTAAATCTTAATTTTTATAGGTACTCTGGTGGATCTGTTGTTCCATGTGTCTATTACACCCATAAATACCTGCATGGTGTAATTACTGAAAAAGCAAAGTCAGTTAAAGGGAAGAGTAGTGCTATGGTAATTGAAGAATTATTGAAAAACAAGAAGCCTTCACCAATTGCTGTGAGAGATGTCATCCCTCGGGGAAGGAAAAGTGAATGCAGAAGCATGGCCATGGAGGGAAGTTGTTAGTGGTGGCTTGCCTGAGTCTGTGCTGTTCAACCTGTCCGTAAATGATCAGGGAGAGGGTGAGTAGCAGGGTGAGAAAATCTGCAGGTGATTCTGAGCTATCAAGGTGAGGAAGTTGAGGGCTACACAAGAACTTTGTGGTACTGACTGGTTAAGGAAACAGCGGGTAAAATACAGTACAGGTAAGTGCAAGGTGATGCACTTGAGGAGGAGGGGGAAACAATCCCAACCTTACGAGTACTGCGATGGGTACCAGGCTGGTGATTGCCACATAAGAATGAGGTCTGTGATTATAACTGAGCTGTGAAAATCTGTATGATCCTAATTTAAAAAAAAAAAAAAAAGTCCAGTAATTTTTACGAAAGAGATGAATAGAAGGGAAGGTGTCAGCATATTACAGTGTACATCTGGCTCTGGTGTCTCTATCTCAAACCCAAATTTGTAAAACTGGAAAAAGTACAGAGAAATGTGTAAGGAAAGGGATCAACCTGAGAAGTGGATTAAGTATATAAAATTAATCTCCTAAAGCATTCTCTTCCATATCAGTACTGGTACCCACAGCTTGGACTGGACCATGGGCTGTGTACATCCATGGCCTTTGGAGTCTCAGAAGTCCTGAACAAAATGTATTGTATCCTTGTTTATGATGGTTTCTGGTTTACCAATGTGGTATGGGATGGCTCAGATGCCAACAAGCATTTTGATAACACTGTCAGTGCTTTGCAGGTGCCAGGGTCGTGCACTATTCCTTCTGCTTTGTCCAGGCAATTTGGTCGTTGCCTGCAGTGATTCTTCTGGACTAGTTCATATGGCTTAAGTTGCAAACTCTGTAATTTAACTTGTCTGCAGACATGGATGTGGGATGTAGTGTACGCCACTTTTTACTTACATGGCAGAGGACTTGCTTATGTAGAGTTCCACAGGATCTTTTCTCTTTTTTGGAGGATGAAAAGCATAGGAAAGTCATATGCTGCTGCCCACACAGGACATACATTTGATGCTGTTACACCAGTCTGTGGCAGAAGCAGACTGTGTGGAGAACGTGATTTGAAAAGAAGAGTTGTTAAAAAAACATCGATAACTTTGCACTTATTAATAAGCTTCTTTCTCTGAAGACTGCATCAGTGTGATGTGGAGCACACAACTGGAGAGGTTCCTGTGGGGGCTCTGGGCAGCACACAGGTAGGTGGGTGCTGGAGGCTACCGCCAACACCTATGGTAGTAAGGAGAGAGGGGAGCACCTTCCTGTAGCTCCCTCCTGCCTGTGCTTTTCCATGAGGCTCTGTGTAACCACAGCAGCCCATTTTGCTCTGTATTGACGATACAAGCATGGCAGACGAGCAGCAAGACATTGCAGGACGTGCTCCTTCATTCATAAATTTTATAGTACTATTTCTTGCATTGTAGTGGAGTTTAAGGACTTTGACCAAGTTTAGGGTGCCTTTTGGTTGTAGGCAGCCTTTTTCCAGAAGAGCATAGAAGCTTAGTAGTTGTGCAATAAACAAATGGTGGTGGAAAGGAAGAAATATTATCACTACCCTGTGCAGCTATGCAAGATCACACTGTGGTTCATCTGGGGCTGGGGAGGAGCTGGGTGCACAGGATGCCCTGTGGAGAAATTGCTCAGTATCTTCGCCAGTTAGATAAGAAAGCTTTCAAATAAGGAAATGAGTGAAATAAATACTGAAATCCAGCAGGCGCAAACATCTGCTGGGAACTGCTGCTTGCTTTTTTGCTCTAATGGGGAAAAAAGAAGGCAAGAGGCGAGAGTAGGACCAGGCTCATGGAAGTGGTATCCTGAAGGATTGGTTTTACACAATGGTTTTACAATCATGAGGGTGAGTTGCAGTCTTGGGCCTCATACCAGAAAGGATTGGACTCTCCTGACGTCACCCAGAGACGCTGTCCTTCCCTGTCTGTTCCCGAGATGGGAGATAGCGCTGCTTTTATTGGTGCCAGCCAAGAGTGTAACAGGTTGGGACTAGTCATAAAAGGATATGTTCATCCATACAAAGGTTTAATGTACTAGTGAAAAAAATCTTGTAACAGAAACTCAGCTGGGCAGCTGAACAAACAAAATCTCACTGGGCATTGCAGTGATGGTACGGGTTTCCCCTCCTTCCCCCTTTCACCTGCTGTGTCACTTGTAATCTCTACAGGCAAGGGACAACGTCTAGCTTGGTTTTAATCTCTCTGCCATATGAAAGTTGTTATTCAGTGCTCATTATCAGTTTTGTTTGTTTGGATTATATTGTCTTCTCAGGTTGAATACATAGTGCATTAAAAAGCACAGCGTAATAAAAAGTAATAAGTAGTGGGACTATAAATGAATTTTGGCCTGCTTCTCAGCTGCTATAAATTATTCTGTATGCACTGAAACCTCCTGATAAAGTACTGCCTTATTACATGGCATACTAAAAGATAAGTTTAAGCAGGCTTAAGAAGAGACATTCATAAAGTTAAGGCCAAGTGACAGGCTGTTTGATAAAGGGGTTTGAAATACAAAGCTTTCTCGACAGAGGTATTCAGCAGGATGGGTTTATGAGCTCTGCGCTGTAAAACACAGCAAGAATACGATGAGCCCCTGCAGGCTTCCTCCCCTGCCTGCAGAGCAGGTCTCCAAACCAGGCTGCTCTCTTGTTAGGCTGCAGCCGCCGCTCAGCCCATTTGGGGCTGAACCTTTGAGGAGAGCCCTGTCTGCCCGCTTGGGCTGCTGCAGCAAGGCACTAGAGAGCACCTGGGAAGGGCATCACAGTAAAAGAGAGGTTTTGTTTATAAAGGTTGTGCTTGAACCAGGCAATGGGGAGCTTCACTCTCTTCCTATGCTGATCATGCACCTTTTGAGAGTGAGAGCATGGCCAGAAGTAAGGAAGGACTAAAACCAGAGCATGTCTGAGAACAGTGCTCAAGGATTACAGTTGCTATTGGCAGGAGGCATCAACACTTAATGTCATCAAATGCTGCACACCAATTGTGTTGTTTCACATTGCACACCTTGGTATTGGTTAGGTGGTATGAACTGGGCAGTGAATCCTTCCGTGAGCTTGTTACCTCTCCTTCCTTGGCATGGTATGCTAATGAAAGCCCTAGCCTGGCTCTTTCATCTCGTCCCACATTTCCCTTTGTTGATGTGGAAAAGGAGTGAGGGAGGGGGCGCAGGCTGGAGAATGAGAGATAAAGCAACTTTGTTTATGGCTGAGTCAGAGGACAGTCAGATGGAGAGTTTTCCGTGTAACTTAATAGCTGCATTCATCACTGGGACTGCAGCTACTCCCACTGATGGCCAGAAAAGGGCCTCGGTGGCTCACAGTTTAGCTGATACCAACTAAGTTCTCTGCAAAGGCGCTCTCCCAGCAGGTACAATTAGAGCACTTTAATAGGCGTGCAGGATGCGGAAAGATTTTTAATTATCTTTCATTAAACGTGGGCTAACCTCAGCAGGAACAATCTCTTTATGTAGTTTCAGATTAAGTGAAATTGTTTTGTATAGTAGTGATGTAATCGGAGCATCCTTGGGCAACTGGCTAAGAGTGGCTGTTTCTGTGAAGGAAATAAGGTCTGATAACACTAATACCTTATCGCATTGCATATACTAACATGGGGCATACTGAGAAGCAGTCAGTTTGGTACAGCATGGGTAGAATCATGGGTCAAACTTACAGAAGCCTTTGACTGTCTATGCTGAAACATGTGTGTCAGGGTCATGTAAATAAGAAGAGTTTTCTCCCCTTCCTGTCCTTTAAAGAAGCAAGCGGTAAGGTTTCCTCGGTGAACAGTTTATCCCAGCAGTAGGAATTACAGCACTTTATCCACTGGGCTTTGGCAGGTGAGTTTCACCAAAGCTTTTTGGGCTCTCAGCTGGATCCTTATCCCTTGGTGCCAAGCAGATGCTTTCTAAAGTAGCTGCCTGGGTAACTATAAATCCCGGCAGAAACAAGTGGGACTCGCTAAGGCATCTTTGAAAAATCTCCTCTTAAATTGAGAACAAGGTGAGCGAATTAAAGTGACAGATTACTCATTTATCTGAAGGAGAATAGTACAAGGATGGAGGAAAGTGGGGCAAAAGATAGCGAAACCCCAAATTACTGATTTTAGTCCTCTTTTCAGAGATACCACCTGCATTAGACCCCCAGGTGCTGCATCGTTTCAGCTTCTGACTCTTTGGGTGTGCTCAGCCTCTGCTGTGGGCAGGGGCATGTTCAGTGCCTCTAAAACCAGAGCTGCTTTACCTTGCTCCCTGGTGGGTCTCCTGCTAGCACCCTGCTGGAGGTTGCAGCAGCAAGTGCCAGCAGCTCCCCAGGCTGACCTTCCCTCGCCTCTTTGGCCAGAGCTTACCCTCTCCTCCCTGGCACTGCCGGCGGTTCCCACCTCCCCTTGCCTTTCCTCTTTGCCTGCCCTGTGTTTGCTGGAGCCAACGTAATGTCTAACAATACGCACAGCACACAGGGTTCAGAGTTTCTATTCATCTGATTGCCTAGTGAGTGTGCTCTTTTATATCCCTCCTATAAAAGTTACATCTCCTCAAGCTCCACAACTCCCACAGGAGACTGTCCACGATTCCACCCACTCCCAGCACCACATGGGCTGGCAGAGCAGGCATTGCTCCTACCCTGTTGCTGCGGGGTCTGTTTTATACCGCCACAGGCCTTTTATTTTCTCTTCTGTTTTATTTTTCATTCTTTTCCCTCCCCCTTTCTCTCCACTTTTTCTTGTTAGCCATGCAATTGCCAAGCTGGGCAGTCATTATCAGTCTGGAAGGCAAGTGAACTGCAGGGATGAGCTGGAGGGTGTGCAAATAGAGAGCAGCAAGTGCTTTTGGCTCTCTGGTGCAACGCTGTGGCAGGGCAGACCCGTAGCAGCTGAGAGAAGTGGGCATTTCCTCGAGTTTAGAAAGTGGAAATCTGGCTGGACCCATGCTGCAGAGCCCTCCCTCTCCACTGATAGTTGGCCATGTGGGTTATTTACATCCTTTATCATGGTGCCTATATAATTGGAGATTCCTAGACCCATAAAAATAGTTCCTCATGCTCTCTGCAGGGCTAACTGCTAATTGCTCACAGCCATCGGTGGCAGAACAAACCCAGGCAGCCATCCAGATGGCATGTTCCTACCTGTGACCGAGCGTGAATGATTTATGTCTTATTGATAGCGAGGGGATGGGAGAGTGGAAGCCGCCCTTCTTCTGCACCCATTGCTCTGTGCTGGGACAGCCTTGTGGGAGCTGGGACCTGTGTCAGGGATGCGAGAGGCAAACTCTCCCTTCCTAGCTCAGGACAAGGACATGCTGTTCAGAAAGCTCAGATCCAGCGCAGCTTTGGAAAGAATAAATGGGAAATAGCTTGTCCTGGGGTCTTTTGGCTCACATTTTGATGTGGCTTCTTGGAAAGGTAGCTACACTGTCAGACCTAAAACTGCTGGCTGATCATCTTGAAAGTTCTTCACACCTAATGTGTGAAGGGAATACCTGTGGACAGGATGTGTGCTTCAAGGTAAAGTCTTGGAAAACATGGAAACCTGTACGTGCCACCTGCTTTTCATTTCTTCTTTTCAAGTTTACTCTGTGTGTCCTCAAATGCCACCAACCAGAGGCTCTGGAAGATTCCCACCAAAGATAGATTTCTAGGTCATTGACACTTCTGATTAGTATAGAGGAGAAAAGGAAAATGATTCCTTCTTTACTCTCGAAATGCAAATAATTCTTAGCACTGTTACAATCATATTCATCAGGGAATTATCAGCGGGTAGCTGCAATGCAACAAATCCATCCCTCGTGCACAGCCGCTGATAGCAACAGATTTAAATGCAAGATGTGTTTGGCTCAGCGGGTGGAGTTGAACATTCATCTAATCTCCTCTTGTGGCTTTTAGCATCGACGATCACAGGTTGCAGACAGACATCATCCTCCTTGGACCTTCCAAGCAGGCTGTAGGAGCCTGGGGAGTAGGGCAGGGGCCTCAGCTCTCCCAGGCAATGCAGGAGGGGGCAGAGGGCCATGTCCTTACCCCCTTTGCATGCCTTGTAATTAGGTAGAACTCAAAAGAGCTTATTGAGGGCTAGGGTCGTCTTCATTTCATATGTTGGGGGGTGGGTAGGGACCTGCCTGTATTTCCCGTTTCTCCAGGACATGTGTGAAGATCGTAGATACAACACAAGGGCCCACAAATGGATCATCCTGTAAAAAGAAAGTAAGTTGCCTTGAGCAGACTGTGGCTTAGAAGCATAGCAACCTTAGAACTCAAAAAGAGATTTCTGTGCTGAATTCTTCTATGTAAGCAACAAACCTATTTCATCATAAATCACACTTTTCTCCAGGCCACATGTTTGTACAAACTGAGCTTATGTGCCAGTCACCAATATTAGAGTCCAGTCCTTTTGTATCTCAGGAGCCCTTGGTGCCACTCTGCAGAAGTGGAAGCACTAAAAATTATGCCTGCAATGTGGATGTACATTGATGTTTGTTAGTCTAAGCTGAGATTTAGATATAAGAATACCTAGCTGGTGCCAGACAGTACCTAGTCTTCTGATAAGTCTTCCAAGGTACCGTATGCATGGAGTGCAACTTCACAGGCTATGAAAGATGAAATTCATTTCCTTTTCTTGTATTAATCAGAGGAGACCAGGTCAAACAGTTCATTTTTCACACCGCCCTTGACCCACGAGAGGCTGACTGTGCACCAGCAATGAGCTACTTCCAGCTCATTTTGGAGCAACAGGAATATGCTTCCCACTGATGGGATGACGAACGCAATGGTCATTGGTCAGAGCTCTTTTATCCTGGAGGCAGAGGGACCATGTTGCAGGAGGAACACCATGAGGATTTCTGGTTTGCAGTCATGCCCCATCTTACCCCTCCTCTTTTCAGAAGGTAAGTTTGGCAAGAGCCAGTTTTCCAGTGTGCCAGGCCTCCCTCAGGATATGCCAGCTGGCCAGGGTTGTGAGGGGAGGGGAAAGGCACAGCAGCTCTCTTTTGAGGCAGCACCACTTGGATGGAGCATGCCTGAAAACTTGTTAGCCACAGATCTGTTATTAGCTGCAGCAAGAAAAAAGGCGTGTTTTATGAAAGTAATACATTCCAGTTTTGCACATGTGAGTCAGGAGATGGACAGCATGCATATGAATGCATTGACTGTTTGAATGCGTTATTTTAGGTCTATAGGATCAAAAGTTTGTTACTTAAGCAATGCTTAATAACAGATCTTAAGACCATCCTATCTGGCTGTGAGCCACACAGTGGGAGTGTAATATGCTTTGGTATTTTGCTGTGGTTTTCTCTTTTGTTAAAGACCTTTCTTTTGAGTTTTCTAAGGTAAGATGCAGGTGTGGAACTGTGGTAGCTGGGATGATTTAAGGATAAAACAGAAACAAGGTTTGTCAAGAGACTAAAAATATTTTGTCAGATCAAGTAATACAGCTGGACAGTTAGACAAGTTTATCCCTTTATCATGTCTCTTATTTTCCCACGTTAGCCTTCCCAGCTGGTCCCATACAAGGTACCACTTCTCCCATAGCTAGGCAGGACTGAGATGCTCTCACACTTCTTACTAATCCAGGGACAAGAGGAGGTTAAACTGTCAGCTTCATAGACCTACAATTCAAAATGATCCTTTGAAGCTGATCTTTTCCTCTTGAAGCTCTTAACCACCCCTGTCATACAGTCATCTGAAGTCAAATTGGGATTGATTATCTTTCCAAAAGTAGTGCTTTAACTCAGCCACAAAATACAGGTTTGATTCAAGATTAGATTTACAAGGTGAGATTACATAGTCTGCCCTGTGCCAGGGACCAATTATATTATCAAAACAGTTCCTTCTGGCTTTAAAATGTTCATCTCTGTGAAAAGTAGCCAGCTGTTTTTCAGCTATGGCTGTATGCAGAATAGGGCACGACTTAGAAAATGATCTCTGTTACACCTCATGCTGGCATATCAGCTGTTCTTTGTGCTTGCAGTTTTTCTGACCTCCTGCCAATGTCTGAGGGCTTTCATGGATGAGAGGAAGGCGTGGAAAAAATATCCTTTACCTGGTGCAAACTGGAGTTCCTGCAGTCACAGGGCTGGCAGTTCCCAGTTGCATAGGTCTCCCTGCTCCCTTACACTGGGGGCACGAACTGCGTGTTCGCAGGCTGCGGGAGCTCACCCTGGGGTCCTGGCTCTCTGTAAATCTGCTGTGTTTCATGCAGCAATCATGTCTGCTTTCAGCCTGCGTTGCTCCTGAGTTGCCTTCCAGGGCACTGTTTTTTGCTGCTAAGGCTCATGCTGTACCTCAGCTCCACTGAAGTTTGAATCCTTAGTACAGGGTCAAACTGCCCTCTGCTAAATCAGTATTACATTCCTACAAAAGCATGAACGTTGCATGCAGAAATAGGTTGTGTTGCTCCTTTCTGTGAGCAGTCATCAGCCCTCTTCTTGCAGGTATTAAAGAGGGAGGTAACATCAATAGGTCAGGGGAGGCAAGTTCTATAATTCATACACGGAAATTTTTTCTTGAGTCCTTTAAAAAAAGGACAAAATGTATTCTTTTAACAGAAATGAGCTGTATTTAAAACTTGTGGAAAAAATCAAAATGGCATCGTCTAAGTACTTGCTTCCCATCATGGATT
Organism: Podargus strigoides; assembly: GCA_028020825.1. Lineage (NCBI taxonomy): Eukaryota > Metazoa > Chordata > Aves > Caprimulgiformes > Podargidae > Podargus > Podargus strigoides. The sequence continues at coordinate 85,724,627 of CM051620.1, read as the reverse complement.
ATCCTAAGTGCACCTATTTCTGAAGTCAGACTCCCTTCCTGCCACACTGCCCCCTCACACTCCCTCTCTCCAGGTTTTCCTGTGTCTCTGCACTGAGTGTGGTGCCTCTTGCCTTCACGAGTGATGCCCTTCGTGACCCCCTCTCTCTGTATCTGCTCACACATTCCTCCCTTATCTTGCTGTCACACTGCTCCAGATTCCTTCCCGACCATAGACCGAATAAGTGTACACATCCCAACTTAGTGCCTTCTAACAAAACTGGCTTTTATCCTGACACTGAGTCATATGACCTTCCTCTCTTTTTTCCAAATCCTTCTGTATATGCATGAACCCTTTAAACAGCAGCATCTGAAATGTTTCTCCATCAGTCTCCACGTTTGTATCTGTCTGCTTATATGATCAATGTTTATATTAGGCAGCTATTATGCTCTTCTGAATCTATTCTAGCTGTATTTTGACTAGACTGTGGTGACCTTCAGGCAAAGACTCTACTGTGCCTGTTTATACATCACTAAATACACTGTTGATGCTCAATAAATAAGAACATTATTCATCTTTGAAATTACTTTGAAATCACTTTTATGTGAGGAAGGAGCTTCAGAAAAATCTGTGGGGTGAGAATTTGGTCAGTAAAGTCAATGGGAATTCTGCCACAGGGTGTTTTTGAGTACAGCCTTACAATTACTGTTGTCCTGTTGTAGGTTTAGATTATTAGTTTGCTTTGTCTTTATTTTTTATATAGATTAAATATTGTCTTTATATAAAGTTCTGTTGCAGATCCAAATGGCTTCTGGGTTTCTAGATTTGTAAATATTACTACAGTTTGCGTGTTAATATAATGTGACCTCACTGAAGCTCAATTTTTTCCCAAAATGGGTCACCTGGGGCAACACCTCCTTTTTTCAGGGCGATATTCAGCTTCAAGGACAGCAGACTCCAAAATATGCTGAATGCGTGTTGCTGTAACGCCTATGCCTAAATACGTGATGCTGTTGCAAACTTCAGCCCTGTAGAAACCCTAGTGTTTATCAATGTGAGAGGCCCCACCCCAAACGGTAATTAGAGCGAAGCTCATGCCATAAATCTGCTGGCATCCCAAGTGAAGCCGGTGTTCCCTGGGAATGGAGGTTATCTCCTCCTTTTGCTGCTGGTCCTTTGAACTTCCTGTGGTCAGGGATTCCTTCTGTTCCTTCTCGAATAACAATTATGGAACTACCCCTGCTCTCCTGGCTGAAGTTCATGTCTAATTAACCTCAACAGGAGTCATAATTTTAAGAGTGATTTCTCAAAAGCATTATAACTCAAGACAATTAAGGCTTGAGAGAGAGCGTGCGAGACAGGGAGGGGAGGAAAACCGAGGCACTCCTTGGGGCAGGGCACTTCATGAGTATTAAACAGATGTGACTCATTCCTCCCTCTAGTCCCAGCAGAAGTAATACCTTTTGAATAAGTTCTGCGTGCTAGATAAAAACTTGTTTGCTGGTGCAAAAATCATTCCACGCGTGTTAGAACAAGCACCCTGATGGGCTATTCCCATTAAAAACAAGGGCACACAGCAGTGGTTTTTTCAGTCTGTTGGTGTAAACTGGACACAGGCTTTTTTTAGCTGTGGAAACTTGTCAAAGTCTGCAGAAAGAAGGGATAAAGGGGTAGGAAATGCAGACCAAAGAATGAATTCATTAATCCAGTTGCCTTTCTGGAGAAGGATGTTTTTATTCTTATTAGGCATGAAATATTTAGCAGCGTATATAGAATACATCCATCAGCCATTTTGGACAGGCAAAACCTGATCTTCTGGAGGACATGTGAAACTAGGAAGGAGATTATAGCAATGTAGAACACAAAAATGCTGGGCACTCCTAGATCTGACTTTTTGTGTATTTATTTCAAGGTAGTTCTGATGCAGTACTGAAGCCTTTGCATACATGACGGGCATCCTCTTAAGCCAGGGCATCCCACAGACCTCTCAGCAGAGTGATGCCATGGAGGATGGCATCTCTATGTGTGAAGGACCCAGCCTTCTGTGAATGTACAGAAAATCAGGTTTTATGACAGAGAGTTGTAAGAAAATCTCCTGCCACTACTACAAAGGTGATCCCTATCTTTACTAGTGGTGTGAGGATTCTAGAGGAAACTGTTTTGTGGGGGTTTTTACCACAAAATTGGCTCAGAGCAAGGTCAGTTGGAGTAGTGGTTAAAACAGAGCCAACCAGCCCCCACAAAACCCTTACCAGTGTTCCTGGGGCCAGGCTGTTGCTAAAACAACGGTGGACTATCTCACTTAAGGGCTGTATCCACAGAGGGAATGCAAGATCCTTATGGAGGGTGAGGAGGTGGCAGCAGGAGGGACAGTTGACGTCATGCATCGTTACGCTGATTATCATCTGCCATGCGGAGCATGTCCACACCACAGCTGAAGGTGCAACTGCAGCATGGGTGGACTACGCTGGGCTCTGCTTAGTGGCACCAGCTCAGGTAATGGCAGTATAACGACAGCAATGCAATATCAGCACGTAGCTGCCCGAGGCCTGGGCATGTATTCTAGTCATCAGCCATCCTATGTCCCTGCTGCTGGAGTTCCACCACTGCTGGCATCTGGTTGAAGCTAACCCTCAAGCTTCTTACTATGCTGTGGTCGTGGGCAACCCCACAGCTGGGTAGTCAGCCCCAACAGTGGGTTGCAGGCTGCTTCTGGTACAGCACAGTCACATGTGGGCCCTACTTGCAGCACTCATCTAGCCAGGGAACAGGCATACATTCTCCCTTAAAAATACTGAACAGTCACAGTACAACTGCAGGTTCCTTTGGTCAGCTCCTTGTGGTAATGCTGTCCCTCCTTCCTGAGAAATCTTTGATTTCAGCCATTTCCAGCTGTTCCCACAGCTTCCCCTGGAGCAGCCTTCCAGCAGCCCTGTAGAAAACTGCTCATCTGCTCCAGATGAAGCAATACAGCAAAATGAGTATCCTAGTATGACAAGAGACTACGGGTGAGCCTATAGAATCCATAGTCTGCTTGGGAAGTAAACTCTGCCTCAGGAAGAAAAGTCTGCCCTACTAAGCAGTGGAGTATCTTGTGTCCTTGGAGATGGGACTTGGGAATTTTGTGCCCTCTGGGAGGGAGCAAGTTGATTTTCTCAATGTAGGAGCCTGGGGGCAAACCAGCATGTAAGTGGTATGGACAATCAGGGGCCCAGGAGTGAAATAGGGAGTGAACCGCAATGATAGTGTAGATGTGTCCTAAGGATGATGCTTGATAGTTTTACAACCTATTGTTGTAAGCAATGAAAATGAATCTTAAACTGTAAATCAGCTTGTTTTCCATTTATTCATAAGAATTTTGCATTGTTCTCTCCTTGTTACATTTCTAATGCTAACATAGCCATTATGTTGTCTCATCTCATTAAGTTGGCTCATTTGGCATCTCTGGGAGATGCCAAAATACAGGGGAGGTTTTTGGAAAGTATTTCATCAGTATTGTTACTGGGAAAATTACGACCAGCTCTAGTGTTTTAACATGCTTGGATGTGGATATCACTAACATTTGGACATGTCTGTATCCCTTATTTTTCCATTATAAAAACAATGCTGACAGCTCCACCTTCTCTTAAAAGCTATCATCCAGCAACAAGAATCAAATACATAAATTTTTAAAATTCCCCTAGGGAAAGTATTTTCTTCATCCACCCAGAAGTATTAGGGTCTCTACTGAGTCTACCAGAACTTGTGTGTATGCTACTGAATAACAAAGGAGGTGGTTTGTGCCTTTTGGAATAAGGACATTCCAGGGCAGATATGGTGTGCTCGTGCTGCTAACAAACCTTTCTGAGGGACAGTGGTGAATGTGAAAGCTTTGTTACGTGAATGAGAAGGTGATTGGGAATAGCCAACATGGATCTACCAAGGTTAGACCATCAGATCCTGTAGGCTTTGCGGGACCTCTAGAGGTCTCTTGTCCCACCCAAAGCAGATCTGGGTCCAGCAGGTTGCTCAGGGCCTTGCCCAGTTGGCTTTTGAGTACCACTGGGGTGGAGACTCCACAGCCCCTCTGGGCACCTGCTCCAGTGTTTACCCTCATGATAGACTTATTTTCCCTAATAGTGAGAATTTCCCCTGCTTGACCAACCCAATTGCCTTGTGTGATAAGGGAAGAGCAGTGGTTGTTATCTACCTTGAATTTAGCTTAATTTTAGACATGATCTCCTACAGCACATTTGTATCTAAGCTGGAACATTCTGGTCTGGACAGATGGATTAGTCGATGGGTGAAAAGATGGCTTGCTTGTTGAGCTAAAAGGGTTCATATTCTATCTGGAGGCCTTTACAAGCAGAGTCCTTGAAGGATCTACTCTGACAATTTAATATCCCCCAAACTAGGGAGAGCAATCGACAAGCTCCTGACATCCCTTCCAACCCAAACCATTCTGCGATTTCTTGTTAAAACTGGCAAGGGAGACCTTATTACTTAAGCTGTTCAGTACCTAGAAGCCCTGGTGTTGCCCTAGTGATATCAGCAACTTCCCAGTGCTAGTCCGTGCTTCACACACAGAAATCCAGAAAAACTTATGGCCTGATGAGGCAGGCAAAACTTTATAGCAAAATATGTCTGACATACATGAGAGTCCCTTCCTCCTCCTGCCCAGTGCCACTGCATAGGAGCTCCCCTCAGGTGCAGTGTCTCATGCCACTTCCCATACGCCCTTTGCCCAGCTCAGAGGCAGGTGGAGCAAGTCCCAAGTGCTTCTGCCTCTCCCAGAAGAGTCAGGTTGTGGTTCCTCTTGTTCTTGTCTGTATCAACAGAGTGCACTAGCTACAACAGCACAAGAAAGTGCACTGCTGTAAACAGCAGACCAGCTCATAATTATTATTTTATTGCTTTCTTGCAGACAAAACTAGCATTTTTTCAAGGATGTGGCTAGAGTCTGTCCTGGAGGTGAGGCCATACCTGTCGTGCAACTGGCAGGACTGGACTTACTCTTAATTTAAACTCATACTAGATTTAAGAGAGCAGCATGGACAAGTGAAATTTCTGCTTATGTTGAAGGAAATCAGGTATACAGTGTGTTACAGAGTGTTCCACATGGAATGGTCTTCCAGTATCTGTTCACAGGTGTTTTAAGGGCTACTTGAGCACATTTAGTTCACTGAGACATATGCACAAGGAGGCATTTTTACAGTAAGTAGATCTTGTTTCCTACAATGCCATTTGGAGGTGATTTCCCAGGAATCCACACAGAAAATAAAACTAAGGAGAACTGTCAATCCCTCCGTGCTGGCGTAACAGCTCAGAGCTGTGCCAAAAAGGTTAACATGAAGCAATCCTTTTTCTTCCCTGTTTCCCATCAAAGTATTTTTATATTGATGTTAGTCTTGATGGTTCTTATGCTGCTAATCATGCAAAAGATAAGCATTTTTACGGAAAAAGCTGACTGTGTCCTAGAGGGAGCTAAATTGTCCCAACAAAAAAGTGGATTTGAACAGAAAAGGAGGAAATAAAGTGATAATTTTATTTCCTACATGTCTGATTCAGACCTACTTACATAGAGAAGATATTGCAGATACCCACAGACATATCCAAATCACATGGAAAGCTGAGGAGAAAATATTAATGCAAAATAGCCTCTTTAGCATCTCATATCATATTAGGACTCTAATCCTCTGTTCTCTTTATCAGACTTTTATAATTACATGGAGCAGAGAATGAGAAGGCGGAAAACTAAATGCAATTGATTCTGCTATTTGAACTACAAGGTTTATGTAGGTGTTTGTGGGAGGAAGTGAAGCACACCAACTCTTAAATGCTGAGCAGCAACGCCATAGCAATAACTGAGGACTGAGGAGGAGGAGAATATTCCATTGTAAGTCTGAGTGTAACTTAGGCAGCGCTGGAATTTGGTCTAGACAGGAGAACACCTCCACTTTTACATCGTCACATCTTGAAAGCTGCAGTAATCACAGATGTTTCACGATCCCCAGTGGCTGCCTTGTAGTATTCTGGTCCCTCTGACGACAACTACTCAAGATTTAAATGTGTTATAGTTATGGCTGTGCTTTTGTAATAGAGGAGAACATGGTTGTAATAACAGAGCTCCCATTTCTGCTTGACATGACTCAGCTAGAGGGAAGAGGAAGGCTAACTTCAACTCCTCACTTCTGAATTTGTCTTTAGAGAGTTATGGGATGTGTGCGTGAGAGAGGAGGCTGCCTCTTTTTTTTTTTTTTTTTTTTTTTTTCCTCACTTGTACTGCAAACATTGTAGAAACAAAATTCCCTGTGAAATGATCAGAAAAAAAAAGACTCTTAGGAAACTTTCCTAAATCAAGTTTTACACATTTGAAAAGGTATTTTCAGCAAAAAGCAATTCTTAATGCTGCCTTTACCAAATAGCCTAGAGGTCCCCTTGGTGTGGGGAGCTCTTGTTGGCTGGGTGTACAAGCAAGCACAGCTGGAGCACACAACTCTGTGATAGCATCTGGAGTTTGTAGCGAGGGTATCGTGGTAAGGAGGTTTCCAATTCTACCAGGAGATAAATTGCCCTCCATAGCCTTGGGGTTTTGGAGAACAAAATATTCCTGTAAGGATAATACTTCCACTCCTCAGCTGTGAGTAGCATTGCTTCTGGCACAGTGAAGAACTGAATCTTTATCTTCCCTGGTTGTTATCAATATAGTTGTGGTATGACCCACAAATTGAACATGAAACGACAGGTCTGCTTGCAAAAGCTAATGCAAAGTGAGTTAATTTGCATTCTTTTGTATATATTAGATCCAATTCTCCATTTCCCTCCACAGCCTGTTGCCATTATACACCCTAAAAGTTCAGCACAGGGTATATGTGCATGAAAATCTGTTTTAAAAGTCTTATTCTTCTCCATTAAGTTGGTAAAGATACTTTATAACTGCTCTGATCTGGTATTCCCTCTTACAAGTTACAAGGTATTTTTAATTATGGTGGTATCATTTTAATAAGGCTATCAGTGCCTGAGGCCAATGCCATATTCCGCTTATTTGACATGTTGGGATGACAAGCATCTGTTACAATGTGCAACCTTCCTAATGGAAGATTCACACTAATGAGGGGGAACCCTGGGTGTCTACAGGGCTACTGCGGCAGCTCCCGTTTGACCCTTCACTCCCATTTCCAAGAATGAGGGCACAAGCAGAAGACACGGGTATGTGTCAACAAAAATCACCATGCTTCTTATCCCTTTGGTCCTGCAGATACCTGGGTGTAAATTAGAGCAGCCCCAGTGTGAACCAAGTGTAAAGATTCCATGAGAGCTTCCACTGTCCCATTTCTTGTCTTGTACTGCACATGCTCAACTGCACCGTGGTATCTAACACCAATTATCAAACTGTCTGAATAATGAGGGGGAGATGCACCTAGCCAAAAGTTCATATTTTATGAAAATTATTCATCCTCACAAATGAATGCATTTTGCATGCGTGTCATGTGGCTGAAAAGATTTTTCTACTACTGGTAAAGAGTTAGTCAGCTATTCAATAGCCTTGTATTGTTCTCAGCACTAATAAGTATCTTGCTATATGTTAACTTCTCAAACTCAGCAGGTGTCGATGAAACCAAACTGTGAGGTGAGCTTTTAGAGGAACAGAAATAATGTAACATTAAATAATTGACCTTGTACTGTCACCATTGAGGTGCTCTGCTCCTAGCAACGTGAAGTCAAGAGCTGTGCAAAAATACTGTGTGCTTGCTCGGTCATGGTGGGACGATGGTGAGAAAAGGCTGTCATGTGTTGGTCTCCTCCACCTGAAGCAGAACAGTGAGGCATCCTGAAACTTTTTGTCTGAGTAGTCAGTCAGGTTTGACAAGGTTGACACATCCTTCACCACACCCTCTACTTGTGCATGGTATAGAAGGAATTGTACACTCCTAAAATGCATTACCTCCTGCTGAATTAAAAGGCTTCTTTTTTAACCCTACCAGACACTGGTAGCATAATATTCCAGGGACTGTCTAAAAGGAGCACAGCGAGTGTTCAGGGACCTGGGAATGACAGGCAGCTCTTGGCAGGCAGTCTCAGGCTCGCACTGAGCACCTCATGTCAGTCATTCCCTGCCCTCCCCAACCCCTCCAAACACTCACTGGGGGATATCTACATGCTGCAGGGCACTGTAAGTCTGTCCATAATTAGGCACCAGTTGAGTGCATTTAAGATATACCTTCCTCATGACAGAGATATCTTTGAGTAAACTGTCTGAGCCCTCTTGGTTTGTTATTAATGACATTTCAGACCATCTCTGCAGTTGCTACAGAGGTGTTGCTACCAGCACCAGCTGGTGAGCCTCTTCTCCCATCCAGAGAAGAGCTCAGACTGGGGACTCTGGAGTGTTAACTGTGAATTTTCTGGGGAGAGTTCAGCCTGAGTGAAGAAGTGGAAACTCCCAGGACTGCCCTTCATGTCACAATAAACATGGACTTTGTGAATGCTGACACTCAGCCTAAGCTATCGCTTCCCAGGCAGCCCTTGCACAGGAGAGGTGGTGCATAGCAATCACCTTACACAGACACCTAGCCAGATTAGTGGCTTGCACGTGCAAACTTGTCCTTACTGCCCAAAACTGTAGGAGTTAGGAACACAGGAGTCACATGCTGTTTTACCTGGATGATTCCATCTCTGTTTGGAATGCCAGACCTGATTTTTCGCAAGCTACAATAATGGAAATCAATTACCAAGTCATATTTGGATTTGTGCTTTGAATGTCAGATGTCACTGGTTATCAGTGTGTTTCAGCTATTTTAAATTTTTTTGGCTCTTCTCCATGCAAGGAGGACATTAAAGAGAGGATGTCATTAAATAAGCTCAGGGGATGGTATGTGAAATAGGAGGGGCTGGCAGCTACTGGTAAAAGTTGTTAGTTAACAAGCCACTGAGAGGAATTCCAGTGTGGCCTTGGGAACTCGGGTCTTAAGAAAAAATACAGATGTCTTCCTGGTATAGACAGGGACAAGTGCAGCTTGTTACATTCACCTCAGGCAGTGTCCTGAATAATTAAAGACCCACTATCCAGCAGCTTAAGTCTAAACTAGAGATTTTGGGTACACCATTTGGGGTTGGGAAGGAGCCTTTTACAAAACCTAAAGAAACAGATGATGCCTACCTCTACTACGATGTATAAAGGAGCTTCCCTCTGTTTATTAAAGCAGTGTTCAGGCACAACTGTATTCCCTTTGCTTCCTTGGAATTGCATTCTCCTAATATCCTCATGGTGTCTGCAATTCCAAAGGAGGTGAGTTAGGATATAGTGCTGCAGCACAGCCCTCAGCTCTGGCTCAGTTTAAGGAGCCCAGAGGGAATATTACATCTTCTTTAGACTGACTTGCTTAAAGAGGCTCTCCTAAGACCCAGACAACTTCTATGTATCCATGTCCTAAGAAGCAGAACACCACCTTCTGATAAAGGAGATAAGCAAGAACCTCCAACTGGCTGCATGTTATTCTCTCCTGCATGGAGCTTTCCTTAGGAGGAAAATGAGACTCTGCGACTCGCAGTTTACTGGACATGGGCTCTCAAAAACTCTTTGAAGTCAAAGAAAGTCCAGGAACTTTGGATGTGGCTTTAGGTACCTCAGGACTAGGCCTTTCTAGAAGCAAGGTTTAAGCAAGATCTTTCAGTTATGACAATGTTATTTTCCTGTAGTCACTAGAATTTTCAACAATACCTATGTGACTTGATCCTGCTTCAAGATAACCGAGGCCACCTAGGGTAGCACCCAAGTAGGCTGTTTCAGCAAATAAAAATATTTATATTTACTTATTTTGTTTGCCCATGTATGAAAACAGTTCAGATAGGGGCAACTGAGCTGTTTTCAATATCAGTTCAGTCTTATGTTCATTTCAGTCTCATTTCAGTCCCTCTTCATTTTAGTGCAAGCAGGACCAGCAGAATCCACTTGCTATTTAAGTAGATTTTTGTACCTGTCCAGGTAACAGTGACTCATCCAGGCCTCTGGATGTATCACACACATGCTGTCTCCATCACAGATAATGGAGTGTCTCACTAGGCTGGCACACCAGTCCAAGCTGAAAGGTGGGGCTGATGGGAGGTGGTGCTAAAACTCAGCAAGAACCCCAATCAGTGTAATACTTTTGGATTTCTGAAGATGAATACATATAAACTGAGAGCTCTCAAAGGGACTTGCTGAAAAACAATGCTTTGTGTTTGTATGTCTAAGCACAAGTGCCTGGCTTGAGACATCACCACTCAAAAAATCTGACTTTCAGGTATTCTGATCACACCAACACAGTGATCATTACTTATGTTTCAAAAAGTTTGGACTGGATTATCAAGGTATAAAGTTCAAGTTTCCCTCCTTCTGTATCTCTCTCCTATTCTACATCTGTTTTCTGTCTTTTTACTTCCTTCTTTATAGCATTACGCCTATGTATTTGTTTTTCTTACTCATGCTGGCTGCTTTTGTATTCTGCTCCCTAATGACTTTGGAAAGTAATGTCAAATCATCAAATCGTGCAGATGTAATCTGTGTTCAAAGAAGCACCCCAAATCCACATACATACATACCTCTATATACACATATATATGTATGTATGTGCATATGCATATATATACACACTACTATATAATGACTCATGTTATATATAATACAGCATATATATTACAATACAGAAGTCACTGTATGATTTCAGAGATAATAGCCAACTTGCATTCTGCCTCTTTGTAGTGCTCCGTACAGCTCCAGGTGATGCCATCAGGATGCCTCTCAGGACCAAGCAACCCCATGTTTGCCTGGAGGAGCTCTTATGCCTCCACTATGCTGTGCCCACCACCACCACCACCAGCAGGACAGGTTCTCACGTATCTTGTGCTGTGATGGTCCCGCAGAGCCCCAGCAGCTTCAGTGGCATTGAGGAGAACTGTGCTCATCTGGTTTTCTCTTGACTAGTTCAGAAAGTCTTGTCCTTCTGCCGTGTTTGTGTAGTTGTTATTTACCGTCCTGTGGCCTAGCACTTGCATTTAAAATACCAGGAAAATGATCAGTGCAGGGAAGACTGAAAGAAGCCCAAGAATTTATGGACGGTGTGGGCTGCTGGTGAACTCCCACAAACTTAAAAGACTTAGAGCACATGCGTTGTCGCAGAGCATCAGGTGACTGATGTGGCTGGCTCCCGTACTGCATTTTGGGATAAAAGCCTTGGGATTATTTCAGAAAAGCTTGGCAGGGTTATTCACAAGTGACTGCTGCTTCTTCAAATCTGGCCATCTTCTCTGTGTCTTTTAATGCTGTGGGCAAGCGGCCAGACTGGCTGAGGCAGTGCCACTGGGTGTAGGTAAGAAATTGTTCTCAACCAACCCTTGAGACTGACCCGCGGTCAATGGCTGATAACGAAGGCACATCCTAAATGTGGATGCTGCACATCCTAAAACTGCCTTTGCTGACACCCTGCATGCACACAAATGCATTAAATTGATTTTGTCTCTAGGATCTAGCTTTTTTTGTTTGTTTGTTTTTAAAAGTAAAGCTTAGCTTTCAGAGCACTAGGAGGCAGGAATGAAGAAGAACTAAGGGAAAAAGTCAGTTTAAACACCTGTTTCTGGATACCCTCTTTCTCACGCACAAATGCAGTCAGTGCGTGACACAAGTCGAGTACTTTGTGCGCTAGAGTACCAGTTTCAGAGCTGTTTTGGAAATGAACTGTGCTTGGAGTATCAACAGCCTTCCCAACTATGGAACTCGGTGTATTTCCCGGTTTATGAAATGAACGAGCAGGCCGGCCCTGCGATGTGTCACATCTTGGTGCCACCAGTGGATCCATCCTTGGTGTAATGGTACCGATTTAACCGGTGCTGCCTTGTTGGGGTGCTGGTTGCTTTTTGGGGTGGCATGAGGGTGTTGGGCACCGCGGGCACCCCTGCCCTGGCTGCCCTCGCCACAGCGCTCCCGGCCCTCGGGTGGGCCGCCCTGTGCCTCAGGGACAGCGCCACAGCTCGGGGCAAGGAGGCGACACGGGTCACAGGGAAGTTTTAATGGCTCCAGCCTCCACTGGCGGCTTATGAGGAAGGTGGAAGCACCGGTGCGAACCTGAGAGGGGCCTTGCGGTGCCCAGGCAGCCACGGGGGAGCGACACCACCACCACCACGGCCGCCGCCGCGGGGAGACGAGAGCGGGCCGGGCGCGGCGGGGCGGGGGCCGCGGAGAAACCTGAGGCTCCACGCCCAGGAGCGCCGCTTAAAACCGCCGCCGAAAGGTGTGGCTTCGCCTTCCCTCTGCCGCCGGGGAGGGGACGGGACGGGACGGGACGGGACGGACGGGAGGGACCTCCGCTCTTGCAGCCTCCGCCACCGCACAGCGCTCTGCTGCGCTCCCCTCACCTGCGGGCCGCGCCGAGCCCCGGCGTTCGGCCCTTCCCCGGCCCTCAGCGGCACCGCGGCGGGCCCTCCCGGCGGTGGATGCCTTTCCCCCCGTCGGGTCTGGCTCAGTCTCCCCGTCGCTTTCCCCACCGTCCCCTCTCCCCACGGGCTGCGGCCCCCGGCGCTCCCCCGCCGCCATGAGCATCAACGGCGGCTCGCACCCGCGGATCAACACCTTGGGCCGGATGGCGCGGGCCGACTCGGGCACCGACCTGCGCTACGAGATGAGCTCCCATGTGGTGGGCGGCGGCGGCGGCACCCACACGCACAAGAGCTACTACTACCAGAAGACCTACGGCGGGGACTACGCCTCCGACGGATACGGGTAGGTGCGGGCCGGGCCGGGCCGAGCTGCCGGGGGCTCGCCGGTGGTTTGCGAGCTGGGAAGCCTTTATTTCCTCCCTCAGGAGGCTGGCTTCTGGAAGGCTTTGAAATGCAAGCATAGGACTTTTAATTTTTAGATTTAACCCCCCCTCCAACTTTTGGTGGAGACTCGCTGTGAAGGGAGTGACGGGATAAAAGGCACGATGGTGACCTCAGTGTCCCCTCTTGGCACTCTGGGGTGTCAGTGCGTCTGTGCCGGCCGGACTGACCCACCAGCTCGCTGCTGGTCAGACCCCTTTTGCTCGGTGAGGCAAAATGAGCTGTAATGGGGTAAATTACTTTATACCTCATACACCCTGCTCGCTGTCCTCACCCGTAGCTGCATCACTAGGGCTGTAAAACAATTCCAACCCGCAGAGTCACAGCACAGCCTTGGTTGGAAGAGACCTCTAAGATCACCCAGTCCAACCATTAACCCAGCACTGCCAATTCACCACCACACCATGTCCCTCAGCACCTCATCTACACCTTTCACTCGCGGGAATCGTTCTCTCATTCACACTTTTAGTTTGTTTCTAGCTTGTGCAAAGCCCAGGAGTTTAAGGCTGTGATCTGTGATGCAGCGATCCCCTCATATTTGGTGGCTGGTGAGCAAAGATAGTGTCTGCTCCCCTTCCCACTGCCTTCTTTCCTCTCGGTGTTGCTGCATGCACTGTGAACGTCTTGCAGTCAAAGTACTGGCTGTGGATCCTGGTTTGGAGACCTGTGCCAGCAATCTGCACACATCGATCCTGGCAAAATAAGTGCAGTGATGATGAAGACTTCTCTATTAATCCCCTCACTGGCTGGGAGCTCATGGGACTGAAAAGCAGGCAGCAGTTACAGTCACCGAAGGAAACAGCACTGGTGTATGATAAGGCACCTATGCAAAACACTGCTGGTGATTTCTCTTTTTTTTAACACACGGAATGGCTCCATTAAAAACATTAGTCTAATTATCGATGCCACTGATGTAGGAATTGATTCAGAAGTGCTGTCATGTAATATGTGTTAGAATTTATCCTCTATATTTTTATGGATAGTACATCATTATTAGATTGCAGAAGGATGAGAAGTAAACATATATAGTAAATAAACAGCAGACGAGAACAGGCAGGCTTTAGTAAATCAAGCAGATCTATAAATGGCTGTAGAGAATTAGAATTACCCTAGAGAACACAGAGAACTCCATTAAGGTACATCAGAACTGTTGCTAGAGGACCACTGGATAAAAGGCAAAACTTGCATTCTACCTATTTTTTGTTTATTACTTTGCCTGGTTCATAGTGTTAGTTCCTCATTTGGCTTTTGGTTTGGTGTGTGCGCAGGTAAGTTAGTTAACAAATTGCAGCTATAACATGTCTACTTACTGTTACATTATATAGCAATAAATACCTGTTTATTGCTATGTAATTAGAACAATTCAATATTTTACCATGGGAGAGTGCACATACTAGGACTCCAAAATGCCGTCGTTATATTGCACTTGTGAGGATCTGTTTTGTGAGGATCTGTTTTGCTAGTGGTGCTCCACTGCAAATACTTTTACTGTTTACAAGAGAGATGAAAAATTAATGGCAGTGCATGCTTCTTCCAGGCTCTTCTCTTTTTTCCCAGGCATACTCTGGTGCAAATATACTGGATTCACTAGAGTGGCTTCCCTATTATTCCTGACTTTCACTGGAGGAGAAATACCTTATTTTAATTTAGTATTCTTTGTTTTTTATGACATATTTTAAACCAGTCCATAGTTTTAGGCTCTTCTTTCTTTAGTATTCAGTGGTGGTGTAGCAAGAACGGAAAGAACAGACCTGATCAAGAGGTTAACAATCTTCTATCAACATGCTTTCATTAACTTGCTATAATATAATATTCATATATCACCTTGCTGAGTTGCATAGGGTTATTTTTAATTAGTGCTGATTTGAATTAATATGTCACAATACAAAATGAGGGGTTTGCCAGTTAAAGCAAAAAAGCAATTGCACCTCATTTTGCACACGCGCTGCATGCAGAAAATCCACTAAATCCTGTGCATGTTGTGCTTGCAGGATCAGGGCCATCATCTATGGAATTGGTTTTAATAACTGTGTTCAGCCCAGTATCTTTTGTGACAAAGTTTAGTGGCAGTTACTGAATTTATAGAAACGAAGGTTTTTTTTTTTTTCCAGTGGGGAAGATTACTGTGCCTTAATTTTAAATGCAGTCAGATTCAATTTAGGGTCTAGTCTTGTAAGTTTTGGGGCGTATTCTGCCAAACAAGTCTGTGCTGAGTATTACATTACTCACAGAGCAACATAAGACGCTCCCTACCCTTAGGGCTCAGCAAGGTGCTTTTACAACATTCCCGGTTTCTTCTGGCTTGGGAACTCAGGATGAGCTTGGCCCAGAGTACAGATACTCAGCTTGACAGTGAGTCACACGCGCCTAAACTGCCAATTCATCAGTCAAATATTCATCAATGTCTTTGCTATGAAGAGATAAAATCTGATACTCTGGGAGAGAAGGAAAAAAAGTGGCAAGTTGTGCAGATTTTATTTGTCATCGCTGAGATCAGTGAAAAAAAATAGCCTAGGAGTCATGGTCACCATGTGATATGAAAATAAATTAATTTACACAGTTCTGCTTAAAAGTTAATGTAACTTCTGTGCTTTAAGTTAGAAACGGAGTTAGAAATTGACATCCTGTGCCCTGACATTACTTTCATGGACTGACAGGCAAAGTAAACTTGGAGAAAACAGACTCAAAGTTGCATTTTTGCCCTTCCCATCAGTCTTGCAGGGATCTGCAGAGTCCTGGCTAAGCTACCTGGTGGTAGGGCTGGCATGGTAACAACCCCTTCGAGCTCCTCTGCCACAGCATTGCACTGGGGAAAAACTTCAGAGAGGGAGGAGGAATGTGTCTGAATTGCTGCCGAATACCTGCCATGACAGCAAAGCCTGTGCTCCAGCTGGCCAAGAAATGGGTTTCAGCAACAGCTGGTGATGCTGCCACACCATGAGAAGAAAACTAGGTTGTACCTGTCCCAACTCACCTTTTCATAGGTACAGGCATGAGATTTCAAGCTAGATACCTTTGCAGGTATGAAAGCCTCTGTCAGGTGAGGGATTTGCTGGCGTTTCGAGTGGCTGATCTCTGGCAGAGGTGTGTTTCCAATGTCCAGGCTGGACCCTGCGTTTGGCAGCTCCCTCTCCCAGAGCTGGAGGTTGGGAGAGGCAGCGTGTCTGCAGCCTGCTGCACTGGGCAGGTATGGCCTGTAGGAACAGTGCCATTGCTCTTGGTGATTAATACTGGTGGGAAAAAAGTGCAAGGACATTCTGTGAAGAGGTGTGGCAGGATCCCTTGTGAAACCCTGCTTGCTCTGAAGGCACTTGGCCTCAGGGATCTTAAGATTTCACCAGTGACTCTTAAATTTTTGCACGTTTCTAATAGTACTTAGAACCTGATCATGCAAGATGCAGACATCTTTTGAGGTTTCCTGTCATCGTGCCTTAGTCTGTGTGCATACTCGGCAGATGGGACTAGTTTGATGAGGCCATGGAGGGCTAAAACTGATCCTAGTAAGAGCAGAGATGTATGGGGAGAACCCAGTTATGAAACTCTTGATGATTCCTGATACTTGCATTCACTTTCTTTGGGGTGTGTGTGTGTGTGAAGACTGTGTTATAATAGTGTAATTTCTTGTTATATTCTTTGGGATATTGTGATTCCCCACCTTTTGCCAGCTTCTGCCTGTGCATTTCCAGGGGCACACACACCCAACTGGTGAGTGGTGGGAGATGGGTTGGTAGTTTAGTCCTGTGGTGTGTGCTGGGAATGGAAATTCCAGGTCAGGTTTTTCTTCTGACTTGCCTACCCTGGCATACCAGGTAATCCCTTGATAACTCTATTCCTTGTTCAAACAAGTTTGTGTGGATGGGGAGGGGGGGGGGAGGGGGGGGCGGCGGAAAAGTGCTATTGTTTTGCTCTCATTGTTGAGTTAGGAGAGTGGCTGGATGCTTTGGATCTGCAAAAAGACCTTTTTTAAAGCTTCCTTTACTTTTTGAATGAAAAAAAATGCTATGAATTTTTAAAAGGCTAAATGTTTTGTGGAGCAATCGGAAAATTTAACAAGGATTATTCTAATTTGGTTTAAATCAGATCTGGGGGCCAAGAGTGTCCCCTTTGTGTTTCCAAAGCTTCCAGCAGCTGTGAATCTGCTGGAAGGCTCTGCAGGGCTGCTGGATGTGCTTCTGCATGTCTCCTTTGCCCCGCTTTTCCAGAAACTAATCCCCCACCCCGGATAACACAGCAGCCTCTTGAAGTGGACTAACAAGGGCAGAAACCAGAGCAGTCTCCACATTTCTGCTAGGGGTGTGCAGGTCTTCAGGAGCAGGAGGCAAATGAGAAAGCAGAAGGGAGTTGGCTTTCTTCCTTGCTCCTCAGATTCTGCAGTAATGATGACTAAGTTGGGCTGAATTTAGCTGAATTTAGCTCAGGTGAATTTAGTCTGAGCTACCATCCTGCCCGAAGCCCACTGGCAGCAGGGGTTGGGCTGTCCTCATATTTCTCTGGGAGAGCAAGAGCATAGTATAGAAAGGGAGCAATGTATCCTGCCTTGACATGCAGCAAGCAGGGCAGCTCCTGTCCAGAATGGTGACAATGGGAAGATGCTGTGCCTTTCCTAGAGTTCTGGAAGTAGAGACACACAGGGTGACATTTTAATAAACATAAAAGTGATTCTTCTGTGTTTTGAAGTATTCTCATAACTTTAAAACAAAGATGCTACCTACCTTTGTTTTCTTTTGTTCCTTTAATAGTTAATGGCTATTAAAACTAAGTCACTTTAATAAAGAACTCAGTTGAATAGTATCTTTTTGAAATTTATAATTTGCTTTCAAAATAACTGTCACGGTCTAAAATTTTGACTTGTAGGAGCAAATAGGTCGTTAAGGTCTGAAGTGGTCCAGTCTGTTTCATTCAGCACTGTTCTGCAGGGTTTAAAAACGAAAGCAGTACAGCAAATAGATTCTTGCAATTGCATGTATTTATTAGTAGGAGTCTCTGCACTCTTGTGTTAAAAGTCCTGCTAAAAGTCCAAGCTCCAGTTCTTTTCCTTTCTGCTGGAATGGTTGAAAACGTACGCTGCATTTACAGAAGTGCAGTAGAACAAGTGAAAAACCTGTCCATATTTTCTCTGTGTGGTATGCCTACAGTGTTTGATGCAGCAGGATCCTATTCACAGGTTGGAGCTTTAGATGTTGCCAGAGTTAAATGAAGTTGTCATCATAGGAGCAGCCGTTGTTACAATGACCAAACATTACTTTAAACTCATTCAGTTTCATGTAAACAAAATCAGATGAAGCAAGAGAGACACTGACAAAATACCATCTGTGGTAATCCACTTAATCCATGTCCTGTGAGGATTGTTGGGGTCCTACATCTTTTTGAGGGACCTAAATCTATTTTTACATATGATCTAGGTTACATGGTTGTACTTGGAGATCCCAGCTTCATTCTTGCCTCCATATTACGATGCCATGTAGCATGTTCAGGGGTTAGGGTTTGCCTTGGTTTTAGTCCAGTATTTTTTTCCCTTATGCTGTTGTGTTGGATATGGTTTTCCTTTGGCTGGCTATTTCCTTCTGCCTCAAGGTGGGACATCTGCTTACTCTGCATTGAGGTTTCTGCTTTGATCTACTCATTCCTGTGAAAGGCCTGTTGGCTTCAATAAGAGGAATATTCACTGAGGGCCTTTGAAACTGCTTGTGAAATACTCTCCTGTCACACGGGTGACAAGTATTGAAGATGTGTCCATGTGACGTTGTGCTAGTGCCATCTGATATAGCAACCAATATATATTGAGGTATTGTCTTGCTAAGTATTTTTGTTTCTTAAACTCAAAGATTGATTTATGCCCTTCTTGAGTATGTTTGTACAACTAAATCCTCTTCAGATGTGAAGTCTTTTGAGTGCTGTTGACATGGTGGAGCTATGCCATCGAACATCAGCTCCTGTACTGGCATCTGCTGTGCCTGGGTATGCCCTGTAACCAAGTGTAGCTCTGTTGGGTCAGCTGATGAATTTGAAAGCCATCTGAAAGCTCACCCAGTGTCATCAGCTGCCTTTAACAGGCCACTACCTTTTCACCCGTTATCCTAGCATTGATATCAGTATTTTGACTAGCAAAACAGTTAGTTGTTTAACAACAAAACTGTCATCCAAGGTGATAAAAACAGCATTGATGAAATAGAATCATAGAACAGTCTTGATTGGAAAAGGCCTCTAAGATCATCAAGTCCAACCATTAACCCAGCACTGCCAAGTCACCACTACCCCACATCCCTCAGCACCACATCTACACGGCTCTGAAATCCCTCCAGGGATGGGGACTCCACCACTGCCCTGGGCAGCCTGTGCCAGTGCCTGACAACCCTTTCAGTGAAGAAATTTTTCCTAATATCCAATCTAAACCTCCCCTGGTATAACTTGAGGCCATTACTCCTCTCTTCTCTGGTTTCAGTTAGTGTTGCTCCAGCTTCTGCCATTATTTTGATTATATCTTTATCTACTAGATTGGAGAGCCTTAAATGCTTGCTGCTTTCTTCTTGTGAAGATCCCTGTGAACTATAAACAAGCAACTTGTAGGTCTTTATTTGAAAATCTAAATAGGGTGTGCTTAAGCCTCCCACTTCACGGCTGCTGCCTTTGAAACAGGTTTGTGCATCTCTATTAAACCATCTTCAGTTTTCTAACTTTTTTATTATTTGGACAATAATTCTGGATGTGGTATTCTAAGATCACTGGGATTAACTCAAAATACTTGTAGTTCTACTTTTTCTGTATTTTAAATTGTTTTTAAATTGTTTAAATTATTTTAAATAGGAGTTTGATTTACTTGAAAACAGCCTTGCTTCACAATTTCTTAGCGTGTTAACTATGACAGCTGTTGTTTAGACCTCCTTTCAGTGTAAAGTGAAGTAATATCTTTGAGGTCAGTGATGTTACACTGAAGCAGGTGGAGATATGCTGATTTATTACAGTTGAAGTCTGGTCTCCATCTATGGTTCTTTTGGCTTTAATGGATATCTGGCATTTATAATTGTCAGGAGATGATTCAAAAAGCGATTGAAGAAAAAAAATGCTCTTCTGATGATCTAAAAAGAGAAAATTGCTTGGAAGGTTCCTCTGTCTTCTTTATTATGTTTCATTCATGAGAATAATTGTGGGTGTAATTAAATGTAAATTTTAGCTGCAGTCAGGTACTTCTAGATCCAAACACAACAGTGATGCCTAAGGAGAAGGAATGATTTAGAAAAGGAAAGCTGATGGGAAGCCTGGCACAAAATCAGAGCCATATGTTATTTTTCACAATTGTTTTCTTGAAGCTGTTTCCAAGATATACAGGGGTGCATAGCACAGTAGGGTGCAGCATTTCTGCAGCCAAAGGATCACAGTACAAGCCAGGAGTTGCATGTGTACAGCTTGTTTGAAGTCACCCAGTGATTCTCCAGTCCTGTTTCTGTGTCTTTGAGGGTCTATTGCCTGGTATTGAGGGAAGCTGGTGAAAAGATGCTCAAAACTTTTTCCACTTGTTCAAGAAGCGCTGACAGGAGAATAGCAGGCTGCTGGAGCACCAACTGCACACACTGCAGAGGAGCTCTTAAAAATACACTGTTGAATGTTTCTCACCACTGCTGGGATTTTCCCAAGGACAGCTCTGACAAGTTTTTTTACATCGTCAGTTCCTTCTGTGAAGGGTGATTCACAGTCTCTTGAAGTCAGTGGAAAGATTTCCATTGAATCCAGATGACTTGTTGGCTCTGAGCTGGACAGGTTTGCACTGATAGTCTTTTTGATATGAGTGTTGTATGGAAGATTTAGACCTTCAGTCATTTGTAATGGAAAAGGTTACCTACTGTGAGCACAGGAGTTAGAAAATGAGGCAGGGCTTGGAAGCATCTTAGTTTCTTACTGTCTCTTAGTAGTGGTTTATTTTAGTTTCACTGGCAAGTGCTTCAGCTTGGGAGCTGCCTGGGCTTGCTTGGGAGCTCTGATTCCATCAGCAAGGAATGGTTCCTCGCTTGAAACACCTCACCCACATTCAACTAGCAGTGGCTCGCTTTGGTGGCTGAATCCCAAATGCTGGAAAAGCAACCTTCTGGTGGTAGGGATGCAGTAGGTTATGTGCAAGACAACTATAACGACCCCGTTATCAGTCTTGGATTTTTCCCCCCACTAGTGTTCTCAGTTGTGGAGTTTCACTTGGAACCCCTGAACTCCCACTTTACTTATTTGTAAGGAAGCATGTCCTCTAACTCCAGGCCCTACATCTGTTTTTGTAGTAGCTTGTGCATCTTGTATTTCCTTCTTAAGATATTTCATGCATTTCTGCTGATAAAAGGGCCCTTTGTACGCTTGTATGGACTTGTGTGCTTGTGAGGCGGAGGATCCTGCTTTCCTTTTATGCACTGGCATTCCATGGCTGGTGTGATAACATGTACGATAATGTCACACAAAGGCTATGTTCTAATGTGTTGACTTTAACAAAGATTGTGAATAATTCATTCTCACTGTAATACTGCCAAAATTTTGTCTGTCAAAGCTACAAATACCTGTACTGGAAGAAAAACTTTCTCCTTTATGGCATGCCAGTTTCTACCTTCTACTCTATCCTGTGGTGAAGTCAGTCCATGCCTGCTGTTGCAGAGTTATAACCTGGCTCTGCCATTGTGGAATCAGCATTAAAGCTTCACTGTGCAGTTGTGCGGGAGGGCCAAATAAAGCATGTGTGTCTCTGTGAAGCTAAATGAGATGGATTATTCCATGTAACTTCCCATAGCTCTTCCCAATTTGTGGTTTTTGTGTCTCTTCAAAATGTGCAGTTACTCTGTACTTACCTCATCTTCCTTTTCTCCCCCACAACAGTCAGAATGGGACCTGTACAGTCTCCAGACGCCAGAACACCATCCAGGAGCTTTTGCAAAACTGTTCGGATTGCCTGATGCGAGCTGAGCTCATAGTACAACCCGTGAGTTGAGTGCTTCTTGTTCTTCTTATCAAAAGTGATTATGAACGTTACAGGGAATGAATGCTGCGTTGTTATCTGGACTCACAGGCTCTGCTTATTCATCTCCCTTCTCCCCTTTCAGCTCTTTGTGTGAGGCAACTGGGAGTGGAGTAGCATACCTCCTTCCTGGGTCTCCATCTTCTATCCGTACTCAGTGTTAAGTAAAACCGATTGAAATGCATCCAATCAAGAAAAGGGGGACTTCTTGATTTTAAAAAAACATCCTTCAAACAGGTTCTACTGCGTCTTATTTTTCAGTTTTAGTTCAAGACCACCGTCAGTGTAAACAGCTGTTATGACCACTTATACTCTCTTAGTGTTCCTGTAGAGTATCATCAGCATCATTTTCTGGGCCATAATGAACCTGAACCACAATTGGAAAAACCTTCATTACGTTTATTTTGTTTTTTCCAGATGATTCCTAAAGAAGTATATGAAACTAGATCACAGTCTTCTTGACTGTTTCATCCCAAATGCATACAGATGATCTTTGCTGTATGCTACACTGATACAAACCCATAGAGCCTGGGGGTGGGTAACTCACTAGATTCAGTCCTGGGATGTCCTCTGTTCCTGCTGAAGTCAGAGGAGGTGCAGGGTGGTGAGAGCATCCTGCTGTTGAGGCTGCTGAGATGGAAAACCCATTTGCAGTTCTGGCAGTAGATGTGATTTAATGCACACTGTTGGACCCTCTGTGGACAGAAAATTCTTTCAGGAATGAACTGTGTGGTTAGCAGTTCATTTCCTTTTCGGAGATACAGCACGTGTGAGCATGTTTATGTCAAAATCAATGCCAGCATAAATACTGCCTCTTGTTAAGGATTAATATTATTCCAGTGAAGTTAAAAGAAAGTGATATTTAGTTCCAGCTTGGTGCCACAACATGCATTGGTTACTTTTTTTTTTTTTTTTTTTCCTTTCTGAAGGACAAAGTAATGAGGTCCATCAACATTTTATTTGCAAAATCATATCACAGCTGGGTTATGTTTTGTTCAGCATGGCTGAGTCAGTGTGGGATGAGATCAAAAAGCTGTGCCTTCCTGCTTGAAGCACCACAACCATGCTGGTCTACAGCACTGAGAGGGTGCATGAAGAATTTGCCTAGACTTTGGGTGATATGGTGGGATGCAGATGTGATGGGGCGTGGAGCTGGTCCCAGGCAGACAGGGTGCAGTCTGTTTTTGCAAGGGAGGAAGGTCTTAGAACCTCAGGGAAACTTCTAAAAAATCAGGTGCAATAGCCACCAACTCCCACTAGGACAGTGTTTGCTTCTTGTCCTCTAAACACAAAACCAGAAGGTCTTAAAAATTTAGCACACTGTGTGAAGCCTTGGTTCTGCTGAAATAAACATCAGTCAGGATGTGCTATTCTATATGGAAAGGTTTGGTTGGGATTATGTTTTAAAAATTTTCTTTCATATTTTATTTGTAATAAGGACTTTCCAATGACTGTTAATTGGCCTTCTGCCGGTTAATCAGAGACTTAGCAGTGGAAACCTATCATGCTTCTTAAAAATAATCTGTCCTCATAACATCTCTTTTAAAACAACCAAGCTGAAGCTTAGGTAATGAATATTTAATTTAATCACCCATCTCTTTCTTGTTTTGTTTTGTTTTGTTTGTTTTAGGAATTGAAATATGGGGATGGTGTCCAGATTAGAGGGAACAGAGATCTGGAAGAGTATTTTGCACAAGCAAACGACCAAATGGATATCCTGGATGGGCTGATCAGAGAGTTGAGGCAGATGGGCCAGCCCTGTGAGATGTATCAGAAAAGGTATTGCCAGGGAAGGGCTGGGGGAGGGAATGCGGCTGATTAAAGTTTGTGGTGTCTCGAGTGCTCACCTTCCCTGGTGTTGCAGGGTATGGCGGTAATAAATAAGGTGGAACTAAATCTGTTTGGGGCATGCTAACATGTAGAAGGTCCTTGCAGTAATATATTTCATAGAAAACTTCACCCCCTAGTTGTTCCCATGAAATTTTATTCAGTATATTTTTTCCACAGCCTGTGCTTTCAGCACTTTGTTTTGAATACTTGGTGGTCCAGCGGGAGAGATAAATGGCATTGTTTCGATGCTTTCTGCGTGTTTTCCTCGTAGATGCTAAGTGATTCCTTCCCTTTCAGGCTGCTTCAACTTCAAGAGCAAATGCGTGCCCTGTACAAAGCCATCAGTGTTCCCCGCGCCAGGAGGGCCAGCTCCAAAGGTGGTGGTTGCTACTCCTCTCAGAGTGGCTCAGGCTGGGATGAGTACACAAAACGTGTCACAAGTGAATGTTTAAACTGGATGAGGCAGCAGAAGGTAAATCTGTGCAAAACCCAGAGACAATGCTAAGATCTGTTTTGTTTTTTTTTTAAATGAATGTCACCTCACATGTAGTCATGTTTTGGGTGCCAGCAGAGACTTAAAAGTACATGTGAATGCGCTCGTATATTATTCCAAGTCCTCTCTTCCTTTTTTTTTTTTTTTTTTTTTTTTCCCTCCTAGTATTGTACATATAGTGAACATGGATTTGGGGCCTTTTGCAGAGGAAAAAGTGGAAGTTAGATTTGAAAGCCAAATGGGACACAGCTGTTAACACAGCAAAAGGCATTGGCATGTTTGTGTGAGAGATTATTATGCTTGATATTTCCTTCCTTCCTTCCATTGATTTCCTTTAGGATTCATATTCATTTTAACCCTTTACACAGATAGGACCAGCTTCACAGGTTGTACCATTGTCCAGTGTTTTACAGTTGTTCTTCCCCTCTAATCTATCCTTATCACTGTGGGAGCCAGAAGGTAGAGCAGATCGACACAGGATTAGGCTTTCAGAAGTCACTGCTGAAATATACACGAAAGTGCTATCTGTTGCATTCCCAGAGTAAATTTGCCTATGCACAGCTGTTGCTGGTGTAACTTGGAGTAGAAAAAACACAGTAGAAAGCCCATAGTTTGTGCTGCTGAAGTGAAAGTTGTGTGTTTTGTGGTTGGACACTCCTTTCTGAGCGACAAGTAGGGAGGATGGAACAAGGTGGCTGAAGTTATACTTTGCAGACTTCTTGTAAATTGGAATTGCATTATTTTTATCTCTCTTTATTAGGTTGTTGCTTAGTGATCATGTCATTGTTATCTGCATATGGTGTTTGCCAGGTGGCTGCTATGCAAACCAGATGAGGAGGGGAGAGCTCTGTACAGTTCCCATAATTTTATGTGAGTGCAAGTCATAGCCTAGTCTCTCAGTGCCTTCCCATAGCATGGCATGTTTTAGAGGAGGAAGGGGAAGTTGAGATGCACTCCTTGAGTGGTAATGTGTATAAGCATTGTGCCTGGACAGCAGCAGCAGATATGATTGTTCTACACACGCTGTGGGAGAGTAGGCTGATCATCAGACCTGCCATGGCTTGAGGAGTGATGTTGGACAGGCACTGGGCACACTTCCAGCAATGAAAGACTGTGAACATGCTGCACCTCACAAAGATGCCATGTGACACCCTGCTCAGACACTCCTTGCTAAGCACAGGGAGCAGAAGCAGGTGCTTTATAGCTCTGTTCCCACACAAAAGCTCCTGTGAAAGTAAAAGGCTTGTTTGTGCTCTCTTTTTCAGTCCTGAAGGCAAAGCTGAGGTGGGGCCAGGAAGCACTTTACTCCCTGTTCAGCTTTTGACCTTTTTTAGGGAAAACTTATTTTGAACTTTTGGCTGTGCTATGCTGTGTCTCATTACCTGCTCACATTGGGACCAGGATAATGTTTCCCCTAGTAACGTGGTGAGATGTGGGAAAAAGGTCTGAGCAGCTGTGGTTTTTCTCCCAGTGTTGTTATGTTTTTTTGTCTGGATGGTTTGCTGACAGGAGAATCGGGTGGTAGGAAGGTCGGTCAAATTTCCAGTGCAGAACTCGGGAATGTGCAGTGAAATCCAGACAGCCTTTGTTCATATACTGGCAGCCAGCCAGGACTGCCTCTGCTGCTACAGACTCTTTAGACTGTTTAAATATAAAGAAAAGGGTCAAAGTCCTGTAACTCTTACATGGCTGAATGGAAAATGGTATTGTTTCTTGGATCATTTTCAGCACTGCCTTTGGACCCCTAAGTGTGGTTTGGTCATTATTGTCATCTGGTGACTCAGAGAGATTTGGCTTCAGGCTGGTAATTACCAAATTCAGACCCAACCCAAGATTAAGAAAACTATTTCTTTACTGTGTGCGTCCACGGACAGGTATTCAGACAAAGATGGAGTGTGTCTTTACAGCATAAAAGAGGATTTGGAGTTTGAGAAGTTGAATTGTGAATTCAATGGCCTTTAATATTTGGAAATAATGAAACAAATAACTGCAGTCAGATAGTCTGAGTTAGTAATTATCAAAGTGTATTACTGTTTTTCAAAGGCTGTTCTTAGAGATTTTCCCTCTGCATCCTACAATAAATGTTGCCAAAATGCATGACAAACAACACATTCTAAAATCATTGCAGTTGTATCTTCTGTTTTTTCATTGAATTTGACTGCATTTAACTGAAGTTATTGGAATTTATAGGTGTAATTAAAATAAAAGTGTAGTGTACTGAGCTACTGAACTTGACACCGGGTATTTTCACCTGAATTGCATGAACAGCATTGTTTGGTAAAGTCATAGTTTGTTTTCAGAGTGAAAAGAATTGTTACAGTACTGTTGTACTGAATGTAACAGTACAGAATGTAACAAACTACTTTGTTTCTTCTACTTTGAGAGCCTGTCACACAGTTTAAGTGATGACAATTTTAAGAAATTGTAACCCCCTATTCTGAACTTCCCTTTGTTCAGTTTTACTTTCTACTGCATAGTCATGTTTCCTTCAGTTCAATTCCTTTGTGCTTCAATTTAGATAACAATGTTGGAAATGAAAGTATAAATAGTGTCTCTTTCTCCTAGGCTGAAATGGAGCTAGTGAAATGGGGGTTTGATGCAGCATCCATTGAGCAACAAATTGGTGACCACAGGAGAACTCACAATGCCATTGGAGACTATCGCTGGCATCTGGACAAAGTCAAAACAGATCTGGTAATTGCTGTCTTCCCTTACAGGTTGCTTGGTCTAGATTTATATAATTGACTCACTGGTATTTCACTACAAAAAGGAATGCTGAATAGCTCAGCTTCTTTGCAGTAAGCACTGGTGTCATGATAGCAACCACTTTCAACCCTAATATTTATTATTTCGTGATTATTTTGTGTTCCACTTCTTTCCCCAGAATTTCAAAATGAAAAATTAGTAGCTATTTAAGATTTTATGGTTGTGCACCAAGGCTGGCAAATAAACATTGCAGATTTTTTTTGTGAGAAGAATGGCTAAGAGTGATTATTCTCACTTTCTGTCTAGCTGTGTTAAAACAAGAAAGGATAGGGTGGGTGCTTAGATACAACCTTGAGTAATGAGGGAATTTCTGTTGAAAAATGCCCAAATTCTGCACTAAGCTGAGAGCTTTTCTTAGATGTGGGCTTTTTAATGGATATTTTTTTTTCCTCTGGTAGTTGATACTACTTCATAATCTCCAAAGCTAGCTCTAGGACTAGCTGGTTCCCCGCAAATGTCTAGTAGTCTGGTACAGAAAGAGATCCAGTTTTGGGAGCTGTGCTGGTATTACAGGGGTTATGTGTAACCTTACTTATGTAATACTGAGCATCCCTGAGGGAATTAAGTTTGACCAAGCCTTGGTTTTATACTTCTTGTGGTCCTCCAGTGATGCAGATTTGATACTCACCTCTGTCTCTTGCAGGCATTTTCAGGTTACCACCTGTAGTTATAACATTGTGATACTAACACTGTGAAGAAAATATCAGCAAATAGGCAGCTTGTAAAAGGTTCACTAAATATTTACTGTCTCTATTGCAGAGGGAGAAGGCTGCAGTTCATCAGCTGGAGGAAGAATATGAAGGACTACTGGTGAGCATGAGATGTGATCATGTCTGATAAGCTCTATGATTAGTGCTCTTTTTGCTTTATTAACACCAGTGTGATAGTCAAGGAACACTTAAGATTTCAACAGTGTGGCAGATGCATACTTAAATAATTCTGTTCAGCAGTAAAATGGCAGTGGTTTGTAGTTTCTGTAAGGTTCAGTTTGAGTCATGAACTTGAGATTAATTCATTACCTGGTGTATGATTGACTTATTCTCACAAGGAAGTTTCTAGTTTGCACCTGGTGAAGGGAATTGGTCACTAAGCAGGTGAAGAGTAGAACTCTACCTCCTTAATGGGGGTAAAAAAAATTACTCAAAGGTGGGATTAGAACCAAATTCTGTGTAGGGCTGTGCATCTTCTCCACTTTGGATCTTTGTGTAAAATACTGTGAGAATCTTGTGCAAATGGTAGATTTAATCTTTGGGATTGGAAGCAGAGGATTCCCGTACACATTTCAAGCAACAGGATGTGTATTATGATGTGAGGACCAAGAAGGAGGACACTTTCATGAAGTGTCATCTGTGCAAAATGTGCTGCTACAACATCAAGGATGTACTATGAGCAGGAAATGCAAGTAAAAGTGATGTTAAATGTTCAAGCATTTCTTGTATTTCCCCCCGTGCCTTTTTGCTTGCCTGCCTACGTCTACTGTGCTTGTGTTTAAAATGACTTTCTGAAGCTGCTGACTTCCAGTTCCTGTTGTTCTATAAGTCCAGACCTGTTGCCCATTGCCAGCAGGTTTCATAGCTGTATAAACCCAAGCACATTATCTGCTGTTCATTGCCACCAGGTTTTATAAATTTGTGGGTTTTACTGTTACTTTTGGTTTTGTGGGGTTTTTTTTTGTTGTTTTTGTTGTTTGTTTTTTTTTATAAAAGAAAGGGACATGCTATGCTCTTGGTTTTCCCTTATCCACCCAGCAGAGGGATTTCCGTGTTTATGGCTTCTCATTTCTGGAATTTCTTGCAGAAATATTCCTTTGAGAGAATGGATCAGCTCCGTCAATTCCAGAACCTCATCCAAGCCACCAGCAGAGAGATCATGTGGATCAATGACTGTGAGGAAGAGGAGCTTCTCTACGACTGGAGTGATAGGAACACTGACATCGCCAGGAAGCAGGAGGCCTTCTCTGTAAGACAGCTCAACCTCTCCATGCTTTCCATGGACCCTTTTTTGGGATGGTGAGGGAGGAACAGCCTGGCTCAGGGGGGACTGATCACAGGATGGGTGTTACTTCACTTTTTCAAAGTTCCTGGGGATTTTTACCATCACTTTTGGATTGAGTACTGTGTGACAGCCTTTTGAGTCAAGACTGGACATCTATTGGAAGATCATGCTCCTGTTCAACCAGTTATAGTGATTTCTTTTGACCTTGGAAGCTGGCATTACCAGTACAGTCCACTGTGGACTAGTAATACATGTTGCTTGTGCACACATTCATTATGTTGGCACGCTAAACTAAGAGGCTTGAATCCAGCAGTTTAATTCTGTTAGGACTATGTAGGGGTTAGGGGATCCCCGTATTTGGCCCTGATGTCTGTCACCAGGAAGCACAACTATGCCAGAAGGAACTGTGCTCTCTTCCTCTGATGGTTTTTCCAGCAGCATGTTGAACACACTGTCAGAGATAGTTTGCACTGCTCTTTGTCTTCTGTGGGTATGTTGGGAAATTGAGCATGTGTGTTTCTTTAATTAATATTGGTGCTGATCACCAAATTAAAAAAGGAATAAAAGTTCACACTATTAAGGAGGTATTTTCTTTTTATTTTAGTTTAGTTGTTCTGGATGTTGCAAGATGCAGTCATGTTTGCTTCCATCATTCCTAGGAAAGGCAGAATGTTGGGTCCTTTGCTCTGTGAAGTGGCGAGCCTAGAGACTAGAACTGAGATGATTGTACCTTCTTTGTTTCTACTGTCTTCATAATTAACGTCAGTACAGTGAATAGAATTACTATTTAGTGTTAGCAGGGATAATTTTACATTATCACAACTATCTGGAAAATTTTAAGTAGATCATCCTGTGCAGCGTATGTTTGGGGGCTTGTTTAATGCTGTATTTTGGTTGTTTAGAAACGCATGAGTGAACTGGAGCTTAAAGAAAAAGAACTCAACAAGCTGAAGCAAGAAAGTGACCAACTAGTGCTCAACCAGCACCCTGCTTCAGACAAAATTGAGGTGAGTTAGTCTTCGTGTGATTTCACTTGCTTCTTTAGTTGTGACATGGGCAAAGTTCTCAGTGAAGGTCTGCAAATGAAATGCTGCATTTGGACCTGAGAAGAGATAGCTTCCCAAAAAGCATGTCCGGTTTTGTCCAGCTGTATGAGCTGCTCTAATAATGTTACTACTTTCCTCTATAAATCTGGCCACAACAACTGTAGGCTTCTTAAGAGCTATGAGGAGAGCTCTCATTGCTATCAGATTTGATGACAGATGCATGTAAAAGTTAATACGAAGTTTAGGGAGTTGTCTGAGCGTATTGAAATTGCTGTATCTTCTTTGAGTTGACTACAGTGCAGCGGAATTTATGGTAGGAAGGCATGTCGTTGTTTCTGCTATATTAGTAGGCATGTTTTGAAGAAAGACACACCCTTTGAGGGTTTATATTTAATCTGTGTGCAAATACTTTCTGCAACTGAAATTCATGGGGCATTTCTACAGCCTAGCTGAGCTATTTTTGCTTTCACAGCTTGATATACATTTACCTTTAAATTAAAAAGGTTGCAACAATTTGGAAAACCTCATTTTATTAAGAAACGCTGTAGTTGCAGTTTTAAGAGTTCAGAAGAACCCTGAAACTGAAAGAAGCTAATAGGAAAAAGAATGAATCTTTGCTGCTTTTCTGTGTATTTGTTATCTGTTACCATGTTCATTCATATTCCTTCTGTGGTCAGTTTCTGCCTTAAAGGAAAGATCCTTGTAAATTCCAACAGTGAAGTAGAAGTTGTATGTGATTTTTTAAAAGAGTATACATGAGGACTACTTGAGAAGTTTGGAGTTAAAAATAGCCATCATAAAAAATTGTGTTTGACAGTGTTCCTTGGAAGAAGGAGAACATGATGTTTTGCAAGTGAAATATTTTGCTTGCATTACTCTTTGTGCATTTCAGCCCTTTTTGTTCATGCACTTCAGGCTTTATGCTGATCAAACAAAATTCAACTCATGAACAAATTTCTCTTTAACTCTTTTTTAACTCAAATTTCAAATTTAACTCTTTTCAGTTAGGTAGATGCTTAGAAGTCAGGGAACTATTTGCATGAATTACATTATTCTGGTGTGCATGAATTACATTATTCTGGTGTGCATGAATTTGTTTTAGCAGATTTTTCATTTACATTTATGTGGAGCATAAATAATTTTGCTTGAGTCTAGGTATATGTCGTTGGTGTACTGTTGTGGTAGCAGTTGGGACTGCTGAGGGTTGAAGAACAGAGATCAATGTGGTGGTCTGAGTTCTGTATATTACTATTTTTGTTAGGCCTACATGGATACATTACAAACTCAATGGAGCTGGATTCTTCAGATCACCAAATGCATTGATGTTCATCTGAAAGAGAATGCAGCTTACTTTCAGGTGAGTAGAGATGTGGAGAATTCACACTACTTTTGTTAGTTAAAAGTGTGAATCCCATCACAGATGTTTTTTTCTGTACCAAAATCTTTCTAAATCCATGCACAATTACGTGTAACACACTGTTACCATATTGTAAATGCTGCCTTTCTGCCAGATGTGAACTGGGATTTCACTTGAAAGGAACCCTTGGATTTTTAGCAGACACTTAAGAGCTGTGTACAACTGAAATTACAATTTTTTTCCTGTAGTTCTTTGAGGAGGCCCAAGCCACGGAGTGCTACCTGAAGAACTTACAAGACTCCATCAGAAAGAAGTTCATCTGTGATAAGAGCATGTCACTGCAGTCTTTGCTGGAGCAGATCAAAGAGCTGGAGGTACTGTCACACCTACCACACAGTTTATTTTCTGCTTTCCTTGAAAATCTGTTACCCTCTTCAGATACCAAATGTAAAGACAGGTGTACTGCAGTGTTTATATACAGTGAAACCATAATTGTATATTCCTGCCCATTTCTTAGGAAAGCCTACAAATGGATCAGTGTTATTTTAATCAGTGTAATACTGTTTGGGACCTCTGATTTATTTTTAAATCTGGAATGAGCCCAACAAATGCCCAAGTTTCTGACATGCCAACGAATTAAAAAAAGACTTTCATAGGTGGTAGAATAGATTTTATCTCAAAAGGTAAGTCTATTTAATAAACCAAACAATCATAGAATCATTTAGGTTGGAAAAGACCTTTAAGGTATTGTGTCACTGTATCACCATAGTCTCTTTGAAAGGACTCAACTCAGCTTTTTTAGCTAACTGTTTGCTCATCATTAATTAGGTACAATTTCAAATTGAATATACTGGAGAAAAAGTGAATAGTGATGTAAAAGGGCAATTGATGAAGTCAGGTTTGAGAGTGTAATTAGTACCTTTTTTTTCGTTAGCATTCATGTTATAATAGATTCTTTCCATTTGTTCCTGTGTTTCTTACACACCACTTTAGCCACATGACAGATCTGTATGAATAACCTGCTTTGCAAGTTTTGCAAACCTTGCAGCTTACCAGAGCTGCATTTTTACACTGTAGGTCAAAGACTCATCCCACTGGAGCTAAAGGAAGTTTTGCCTACCATGAGCTCCAGGTGTTTCCCTGTCTTAATAAAACAGTGGGAACTAGATGTGGTTTCTTTTTAGAATGAATTTTTAACAAATGATTATTCTTTGCAGAATGAACGAGAAAGAATTCTTGAATACAAGAGACAAGTGCAGAGTTTGGTGAATAAGTCCAAGAAGATTGTGCAGCTGAAGCCACGTAACCCAGACTACCGAAGTAACAAGCCCATTATCCTCAAGGCTCTGTGTGACTACAAGCAGGATCTGGTATTGTATCCCTTTTTTGGCTGAGAATGAACATCACATAAACTAGAACATGGCAAATGGTTTAGTAAACAAACTGTTGAGCTGATAGGTGTAACCCTTTTGTCTGCTTTTGATCAGTATTTAAATTTTTTCGACAGAAAAGCTCTGACTTTCATGCAATTATGAATAAACAAGCTAGGTTCTAGTTGGTTAATAAGTCTAGTCAAAATTGTTACTATTAGTCCATTAAATAGCATGAATACTCATATTTCAAATTAACACGGAAAAAGTCTCATTGATAATAGGGTTAAGATTGTTATACAGATGCTTCCCAGCATCTACACCTTTTTATGGTGATTGCTCACCTTCCTCTCTGGGTCCTTAGGTCAACATTTCATCTAACAAAAGGTGAGGAATGTACAATGAGTCATTGGTATCCCCAGTTTTTTGCTGGATGAAGGATGAAATCGATGGTGGTGGCTTTTCTTTCTCCTCAGTACTGGGGTTGCTTGTGTTTCTTTCTGTATTTTTTTCTTAACAGTCTGCTTAGATGCATTTTCTGCTTGTGTGCTTTTTCTCTTCACTGCTTCCCAATTACCCAATTTTTCTGTTCTGTTACCTGTAAATCTTGTTTTACCTGATTCAGTAGGTTGCACTTCTGTAGTGACCAGTAACTGACCACTGTGATTTGTGTTTACCATCTGGGGTTTCTGCTATCCCCGCTGTCTATGCTCTTCTATACCACATTTTGTTTCAGAGTCATAGAAATTCAGCCCACAGAGAGTAACTGTTTGTTGTTACTATAAGCTAAACTAAATGAATTTAGGCAACAGTTACCTGACTGCTGAGCAATTGCTCTTACAGTTAAGCAAGCTAAATTCTGTGCAGGTGACGGTAAGCCCAGACAAGTCTGAAGTCCCTGCATGGTCAGGTCAATACAAAGCCTGTGGCCTTTTACTAGTCATATCAAAGATCTATTTGCTGGCTGTAGAGGTGTGATGCAGGGAGAGAGTCTTGTCAGGGTAAATTATAGGAGAAGCCTCCCCCTCTTGAATGTGAGTGGGTTGTAACCTGCCCTGTGGCCACACCTGTGGCCGCAGAGTGTCAGGTTTTCTGGTAGCTGGGGCTGGTGAATTATCTCTTGGCCCAGTATGAAGCCAAGATTCACACCAAGACCTGGCAGCTGGGAAGCACTCCCAGTTCCATCATCTAGATGCATCTTCCTTGTCTGTCTCCCCTAGAAACTCCATCTTACTTATCTAAAGAAAAAAAAATACTATTCTACATTCCTTACAGAAAACGGTGCGCAAAGGAGATGAATGTATCCTGAAGGACAACAATGAGCGCAGCAAGTGGCTGGTGACTGGCCCCGGAGGAGTGGATATGCTGGTGCCATCTGTTAGTCTTATCATCCCACCCCCCAATCCATTAGCAGTGGATCTAGCTACCAAGTGAGTTGCTGTCTGGGTTTGGACACCTACTACTGGGAGTAGATAGAAGTGTTCGCTCAAAATAACAGTCAACCACAGAATTTGGTCTGTGCCTTGATCAGAGTGCCCTCCTGCCCTGTAAGGGTGGGGGACTAAGGACTAGACCCTTGACTTGAGGAAATAACTTCAGTGAAGCTTGCTGGTACCTAGGTTGGAATCTAAAAATATTTTAAACTTAGCTTTTACAAGGTTTTTCTTATCTCTAATAATGAAAGTTGTGGATTAATTAATTTCTAAGACTTTTTTTTTCTAGTAGAGAACAAGCCTTAACACCCTCCACATCTGGTGTATGATTTGTAGCTATGCTACAAGGACACACATTTTTTGACCATGAAATTTCTTTTTGCATCTCAGAATTGAGCAGTACTATGAAGCTATTCTGGCTTTGTGGAACCAGCTATATATCAACATGAAGAGCCTGGTATCTTGGCATTATTGCATGATCGACATTGAGAAAATCAGAGCAATGACTATTGCCAAGGTAAGAGTCCAGCTGGCCTTACTGTAGACCAGGGACATCCATCACCTGACTTCTACTGTCCCAAACAGTGCTTGCTGTGTCCTGTCCAGCTGTATGTTCTGCAAAACCATGGACCTTCCTTTTGCTGGGTTGCACAATTATATGCAGAAGTTGTTGTTTTATTAAAGGAGAAGCAAAATGCTTTCCCATTCAAACATGATATGAATAAACAGGAAGATTAGCTAAGGGGATTTATTACATACTTGCTGTACTTGTTCCCACTATGCAAGGGTATGAATAGACAAAGAGGCAGAATTTCAAACTATTCTTAAGTTATGGAATGATTATAACAAGAATAGATTAGCTCAAAGGGTACTTTTGGCACCATACTTTTAGAGGCAGCCTGGATAGGATTTATTCTAAAATGCAATTCCTTTGTTTTTTTCTATAAGTGTATTAGTTTATTCCTTAATAATTAACTAGTCATAAACCTTCCCCAATTGCTTCTTTTATCAAAATTGTCTTCTTCCTAATTTCAGCTGAAAACAATGCGTAAGGAAGATTACCAGAAAATAATAACTGACCTGGAGATCCATTATCAAGAATTCCTCAGGAACAGCCAAGGATCAGAGATGTTTGGTGACGAAGACAAACGAAAGATCCAGACTCAGTTCACTGATGCTCAGAAGCACTACCAAACCTTGATTATACAGCTGCCCAATCAACCGCGGCAGCCGCAAACAGGTTTGTCATCCTCCTGGGTTTTGTAGGGATTGTACTGCTTGGGTTTCTTTGTTCAGGGAGTGGTGATGCATTCTTTTTATGTGAAAATGTTCTCATAAACATATGGACGGAAACACGTTCAAGAATTGTACTACTGTTTGCCAACATAACAAAACTGGCCACGTGCAGGGAAAGGTGTGTTTTGTTCTTCCTTCCTTTGGTGTGAATCTGGGAATCGTCCTCTGAAGTTTGTGGAACTTGCTGAGTAAATGAGAGTAATGTAGTCCATCTGATATGTTTTCAGTTATTAGAAAGCAAAAATTCATTGCTGCATTTGAGGAAGCAAATTTTGTCTTTTTGTGAAGGAGAGATTTCATTCCTTGAAAGAGCTGCATAAGGGCCCAGATCTACCCATTCTCAGTTCTACAGATCAGCTCAGTTCTTAAGTCACTTTGGCACTGCACTGGCTTTCTCTATATGGGTGCTCAGTTCTCTGGCAGTTGACATTTACCCAATTCATTTTACAGTCGTCCCAACTGAGAGCTGTCCCTTGGGTTCCTCTAACACCATTATCGTTAATGAGAGAAACCGAGAACATGACAAACAGGAGGCCTGGCTGCTGATGGAGCTGCAGAAACTTCGGCGTCAGATTGAAGCTTCTGAGATTCGGATGGTTCAAAAAACTCCTCTTGGAGTGGATCAAGGGGCTGTGCATGACTTTTCAGTCAGAATAAAGGATTTAGAGGTAACTGTGGATGTTTTTCTTTGAGCATCTCAAGCTGCAGAGCATACTGCAATTGTATTTCTGATCAGCTGGGAAAGACATGCATCCTGTGCAGAAATTTCTCAGTGGAAGGTAACCATGATGATTTGGATTGGAGTTTAGGTCCTAAGTAGAAAAAGTTGACACTTGGATTTTAGAAGTCAAAGAATACAGAAACCATGATGTCAAGAGGACATGAACTCATTTTATGCCTTATCCAGGTTAAAGCACTATTAAAATCCTTTTGCATGGACACCACTTTACCACCTACCTCTGAAGTGCTGTCTTTGGGATGCAGAGTAAATACATGAGGCTTACAGACTCTCCCTCTCCCAGTTCTTAAGATTTGAAGGAGACTGGAGACAGAAGATTAGTAAGAAAAGAGAACGGGTTCAGTATATGAGAAATTCCCCTGAGGCAATGAGGTTGCAAAGGGCTTAAGAGCAGAAGGACCTTGGTATCTCTACTGAGCACAGTAGGCAGCTGGCGGTGAAGTGTTCTGCTTTCAACAGAGCTCAGTTTCAGAGAGGCAAGGTGCACAAAAAGAGGCATTATCTGTTGTGGACTGTGCAAGAAAGAAGCAATGTTACTTACCTGAAAGAAAGCAAGATCAGGTACTGCTTCAGTCCTCAATCAAACTGGTAGACTATTTGGATAAGGAGACCCATTGCATATGTGCTGTAGAATGATCATTCAGCCACCAAAAATGTGTAAATTGGGCATTCTCTTTCCTTAGGGTGTGCAGAATGACTCTCAAATAATGGCTGAAACCCTCAATAAACATAAGGACTTGCTGCCTAACTTCAGAGGCTGTGAAAAGTATGTGTACTTGCAGTCAGAGATAAATGCCCTATTTCAAAAACTGGAAAATATTAATGGTGTTTCTGCTGGCTACTTGGACAGGTAAGAAAACTGAGGTTATAGCAATAAGTCACTCACTTTCTTTCATAACTCTTAGTCCAGAAACCTGCCTTTTGTTACCAGTAGTGTAAAATTACACCCTCTTTCATACAAATGATGTACATGAGGGTAGAAACAGATACTTATGTGAAGTTCTTCTCTTTTCTGGAAGACTTTAAAAAAACCCGAACAAACTAAGAATCAAAGGTATCACTGAAATTTCTTCTATATTGTCTATTCTCTTTAACTAATGATCTGCAATAAATTAGAAACAGTCTTTCCTGCCTCAGTCCATAACGGATTGGTCTTGTATTATTTATTTTAGCTTGAATGCACTGAGGTGTCTTCTCCAGGTTATTCTACAAACAGAAGATGTGATCAGAGTTTTTGAAGTGAGACTGTCTGAAGAGGAGACTGTTCCTTTGGATCTTGAGAAAGTGGAGGCTTATCGGGCTTGTCTGAAGGTGAGAGGCCAGGACTCAAGGACACAGCAAGACACAATTTGTAGGTGCCAGCACTGGTCTATAGAAGCTGGGTGAAAGCCTTACAAAACAAAAGGAGATGGGAATGCTGATCCTGTCATATTTTATGACAGATATACAATACTTTTGCAAATTATTGGAAGGAATGTATGGGTTACTACTTCTTCCAGGCCCTGGCTGTTGCTGTCCCCACACCAAAGACAATGGCATTGGAATGTCTCCATAATCCATTTCTGTACAAAATTATCTGTGTTTATTTGTATCACTTACGAAGCTAGATTTGAAGGCAATACCTTCTTTCTTGCAAAAAGGCTTGTTAATTGCCCTTGTTGAGTGTTATTGCATGTCCTGGTTTTGCCATAGAGCCCATTTAAAATCTTACAGTGAGAACTATCCATCCTATACAAGGGGAGAACGTGAAGAATAACTGCTTGGCTGAGCATAAAGTTGTCTTGCAGAACCAGCTTTTATCTGGCAATTAGTGGGTCCTTTTGGGCACGGAATGCCCTTGTGACAATAGGCACTTTTTTATTCTTTCCTGTTCTCAGGTGTAGTAGGGAAAAAGTGTGTAGGTGGCACAAATGGAGCACAACCAGGTTACCTTTTTATCACATTAAATGAGAGCTGCTGTTCAGTTGCTGGGAGTTGTTCTTAGCTAGTGTAAATTTGAGCCACATAAGAAAAAATACTTGAGGATATTATCAAAGGACGTGGTCATCCCTGTGACTGGGGTATGCAAGGCAGACCACTGCCTGCACTGCATATGCTATTTGACATATACATATATATTTATATATATTTGCATACAGAATGTGACTATGTGCAGACAAACAAGTGTGTGTTTAAAGAAACATCTCCATGAAAGAGATTTATAAAAATGTAAACAGGAAAAAAAAAAAAAAATCTGTGCAGATTTTTAGATAACACTTAAAAACTGCCAATCCTGTCTCTTGATTCCACAGCTGTTGCAAGTGCAGGAATCTTTTATACTTCAATGAAATTTTCTAGTCAATGGTTTCTAGGAACAAGCAAGGCAGGCTCTTCCCTTCTTTTTTTGGTAACTGCTCTACATAGTTCTAAGAAAGTGAAGTGTTAGGTACAGTATATGACAGCCCAGGGCTTTGGTTTAGCAAATTATTTAAGAGTGAGTCTGACTTTTAAACACATTCCGAAGTCAAACTCTGTTTACCAAAGTAGGTGTTTCAGTTTAAATATATCAAGTCCAGCTGACATCAGGGTACATACTCTACTGAATTAGAAACAAAATCTTTAGATCCCAGCACATTCTCTGTGCTGTTGATAGTTAAATTGGAATATCTTTTCAAGAATAAAATATATGACAGCATTTTGTTTTTTCTCCAGAAAATGAAAGCAGACCTAAACATGAAGAAGTCACTACTGAATGCCCTGGAAAACGAACTGCAGAAAACACTTCAGATTCACTCACAGTCTTCCCAGTCATATACTCTGTATGACATGGATATTGGAAAGTTCTGTGACAAAGTTACCCAGCTAGTAGACCGCTGGCAGAGAGCTGATAAGCAGATAGATAACAGGTTTGCTCTTATGCTTGCTTTCATTGAAAGGGTTATCAAGAACTGGCACAGGCTGCCCAGGGCAGTGGTGGAGTCCCCATCCCTGGAGGGATTTCAGAGCCGTGTAGATGTGGTGCTGAGGGATGTGGGGTAGTGGTGATTTGGCAGTGCTGGGTTAATGGTTGGGCTTGATGATCGGAGGCCTTTTAAAACCAAGGCGATTGTGTGATTCTATATTTCCTTATAGTTTCTTCCTTGTTGGTATTGCTACTACATCTTAACAGTGAGTCTAAAAGAACTGATGTGCATTAATTGTCACTTCCAGAGGACAAATAATGACTTCAGGGCGATAAGACTAGAGTAACTGTGAATAGGTTGAACAAACTTTAAAAGAGATGGTGTAAGACCAACCACGAAAATGTAGTTATTTATGTAAAGGTATAATTTATGTGCTAAAGAGGTTCTAATTTATTCTTGCTTATATTCTTGGATTAAGTACTTCCAGTCAGCATTTTTCCCCTCAAACAAAGCAGCCAGGCTTATTCCTGAATGCCCTATAACTGAGGGTTAAAAAATTAACACTAAGAACTAAGTAAAAAAAATCCAAACAATTTTTTCCTAATGCTTTATTGAACTGAAGGCATATTCTGATTGTTTGTGGGGTTTTTTGAGTGTGGTTTGGTTTGTTTTGTTTTTACTTCAGGCCAAAATCTAGTCCTATTAATAAAAATTGTCTGGTTGCTGGTTGTTTTGGTGAAAATCGAGAACAAGAGTACTGAAGTCAGTGAACTAGATTCTTATTGCTGCAAGGTTTTATCCAGCCCTCACTCAGCTGACAGGAAGTGCCAGCCTCTAAGTATTGGGGAGTTACTCAAAAGTGAGGCACTAAAACCCCATGTCCGGTAACTAATAACCAGTACAAATTGTATTTATTTGAAATTTTTGTTCAGAATCTCCTTTCAGAGCTTCCAGTAGTTTTACCTAGTTTATTACTGTATTATATTTCTGAAAAATGTTTAAAGAGAAAGAATGCACTTCCCATTTTGATAGGTTTTGCTGTGTTTTTTTTCTAGATCATGGGATTTAGAAAGGCAGATCAAACAGCTGAAAACTTACCGAGATCTCTACCAGGCTCTGTGCAAATGGATCTGTGATGCCAAGCGCAGGCAGGATTCTATCGAGTCCATGAAGCTGTGCGACTGCAACACCATCATGAGATACCTACATGATCAGAAGGTATGCAGAACCTGAATGAGTTGTCTTTTATTACCTGGATTTTAAATAATTTTGCTATTCAGAAAATATCAAGACAGTCTGCAACGCAGTAGCCTACTTTGAATTATAAAGTATGCAAGCTACCAAAAACCATCACGTGTGTCGAAGGCAGGAGAAAGGAAATATTATCCTCATTACTTTCTGTCAGCACTGCTACAGATTATGAACAAGACTGTGTTTGGCTCCCACATGATCACTGACACTTTTACACATCAGCTGCAAATTAATTCAAGGGACTGTATGATGGTGCAACTAATGGGACAAATTATAGCACAAAAATAAAAAGCAAGGGAATACATCTAAGCTGAAGTCAAGGAACTCTCCCTCCCCAGCTCCGGGGGTTGTTCAGTTGCTAGGTGTTCTTTCTGAGAGCAACCTTCTCATACACAAAGAGCTGGTGGTTGTAAAAACTGCAGGGATACTGGTCATTCCAGGTCTCAGCCTCTGGGGCTGCAGTCATCTCATACTGCAGGTGCCTTCTGATAGAAGTGACGTGTACAGGAGAAAATGCTGACAAAACTTGAGGGAGTGCTTCACAGCTCACTTTTTTCTTGACAGAACTTGCACAGTGAAGTCTGTGGGAAGCGAGACAAAGTTGAGGAGCTTCTCAAGCATGCAGATCAGTGCTCAGCTGCAATTAAGGTACTTGGATTTCAGCATTTTTATGGGGTGTGGTTTTTCCTGGTCAGGCACATCCCATTGTCTCTGCTGTGTGGGCAGGTGAAATGTTGGCTCCCTGATGTGTGTGTGCAGAAATTGCTGGGTGAAGCACTTCTGTGTACAAAATACAATGAAAACAATTTGTGTACTTTGCCACTTGAAGACCACAGGATGATGCAGGAGATACCAGTGAGAGCTTTTCTTCAGGAGAATCAAAGCCTCCTCATAGCCAGACCAAACTTTCCAGTTCACATATTAAAAACTGGGGAGTAGAGAACAGACTGATATCTTAGGAATTAGATCTGATTAGGATCTGCTCTAGGAGGCAAGACAAATGCAGGGTAGCAGGAGGAATGCTGTGCAATAGCCATGAAAACCAAGATGATACACAGAAAAGAGTTTTGTGGTCTTTGCATTTTAATGCTACCTTTATATCTGCACTTTTTCCAGTTCAGTCTTACTTTGTGACAAAGATCTTGCTATATATATGGTGGGGCATATGTGATATGAAAGAGGTGTGGAGACAGTTATTTCTAATCAAGTTTTGGTTGATAAAACTACCTAGACCAGTTGCTCCCATGAATCTTCTGCCTCTCTATCGCTGTCAACTAACGGAAACACACATCTTCCTTTTTTTTCCAAAACGTTTTTTCTCTTTTTCTCTTTGTCATTTTCTCCATGAGTTGCCACAGTGGAACTTGAAGTGATGAGCTTCAGTTTATGATAGAGGGTCCATGGCCAGAGATTCAAGCAAGGGAAAATCTAGCTTTTTATAAAAAAAACCAACCAAACAAAACAAAACAACCAACCAAACAACAAAAATCCTAAACCAACCCCAGAACTTTATTTGCATTTTGTGAAATCCAGATTCCCAGGGAGTTCCTTGGCAGTTGCTAAAGGAGTCTTACACTTCTCTATTGTTTTACAGGATTATGAACTACAGGTTGCTTCTTACAGTTCTGGATTAGAAACATTGCTCAACATACCTATCAAGAAGAGTGTGGTTCAGTCTCCTGCAGTGCTGATTCTCCAAGAGGTATCTTTTTCCTCCCCATCAATCTTTTGAATACATTTGTTCATCCATGTGAGCCATTGTGAGTCATAGCCAGCTGTATTCTAATAATTAGCACTGTCATTAATAATGTGTACTAAGCACTTAAGCACAAGGAATTACTGCAGAATAGTTGCTCTGCTGTAAAATCATCCTTATGCTCATTTAGATGGTAGATTAGCCCTCAGGAATTTAGCTCATTCCTATTCAATGTCCATTGCATACATACTATGAGAAAGTAAGATTCATGCCTCAAGTGTTTTAGTCACTATCAGCCTGGGAATTAACCACTGTTAAAAGTTTAACTTAAGTTACTTGTGACTGTCAGACAGGAAGAGCGTGATGAACCAGAGGATGAAGCCTTGGATTTAATATCACGTCAGCCGTGGGGGGAAATAATCTTGAGAAAGAAGGTGTGGGTTTATCAGAAGAGAGAGTTTATACACTTGGGGTCCCTACAAAGTCATATGAATTTGTGTGGAGGAGAAATTGCTTTTTACTTTGTCAAATGATAGGTGTCAAGTGGATTGGAATCCTTTAAATGATCTGAGATGTAGGTATGTTCATATCTAACTCTGTAGTACAAGCTGCTAACAATTCCTGTTGTCTTTTCAAGGCTAACGAGGCTCAGTCTCGCTACATAGAGCTTCTTACAAGGTCAGGCGATTATTACAGATTCTTAAGTGAAATGTTAAAGAGCATGGAGGACTTGAAGGTAATCTGCCTCTTTTATTTTCTTTACCTTCTATTTATATCACAGGTTAGCAAGCTGTCACTGATCAAAGACTCTGTTTAAGTAGAGTGCAAAACAATCTGCAAAAGTAAATCCTGAGCTCAGTGGTGCCCTATGAAGGAAGCACATAAGCAGTTTCATGAATCTTTTGTCCAAGAGTACAGTATCTTGCAAAGTTACCTCTAAGGTCATATGTGAGGTGGAGAACATTAGCCTTCTTGGTTAATAGGAGGTGCTCATCAAAGCACACAAGAGGTCCTTCTCTGCCCATCGGAGCCTTGACCTCAGTGAGAGAACAGTTATCTCAATGCTGAAAACCTGCTTCTCATGGTTAAGGGGCCACACCTTATTTCAGGCCGTATCTACAGTGTTGGCATCCATTGTTTCAAATGAAGTAACTCCTGATTTGATTTGTCTTAGTGGAAACAAAGAGGCTCATTTAAGAGGTCACATATGTGGAATGTGAATCGCCTGTTTGAAAATTGTGGAGGTTCTCAAGGAGGCTATTTAATGCTTGCTGGTGAACTCTTGGTACATCAGGTTTTGCTATCTGTATTGCATCTCCTTTCCCTGATCAAGTACCATTTCCCCTCTGAAAATCATCGTGTTGATTTCTGAATAAGGTTTGATTCTGAATAAATAAGGATTATAGAATTTGTCTTGCTGACATTAAATGAAAAAGGATTTTGAACTCTCACTGAAGCAGAGTAGAAAAATACTTTGTAAGTTGTTACATGTGTATGTTGTATTGCATGTGATGATTTTGAAACATTTGTCACAAGTGTTTATGTGTTTAGTTTTGTTTATTTGTTTTTCTGCTCTCCTTTTGCAGATGAAAAACACTAAAATTGAACTCCTGGAAGAAGAACTCAGGCTTGCCAGGGATTCAAATTCAGAGACAAGCAACAAACATAAATTTCTGGAACAAAATCTGCAGAAGTACCAGATGGATATTTCCCAGCTCAAAGCAAAGCTGATGAGTTTAGAGGAGATGAAAAGACAAGCTGAAATGGATGGAAATTCAGCTAAGCAAAACCTGGACAAATGCTATGCCCAAATAAAGGATCTAAATGACAGAATAACCAGGCTGACTTATGAGACTGAAGATGAGAAAAGGAAAAGGAAGTTGCTGGAGGATAGATATGAGCAGCAGAAGAATGACTATGACCAGCTGCAGAAAACAAGACAAAATGAGAAAGACAGCCTTGGTTGGCAAAAGTTAGAGTCTGAGAAGGTCATCAAGGAGAAGGAGTATGAGATAGAAAGATTAAGGGTTCTTCTTCAGGATGAAGGCACACGGAAGAGGGAATATGAAAATGAGCTGGCTAAGGTAAGAAACCAGTTTAGCGAGGAGATGAGTAATTTAAAGAACAAGTATGAAACAGAAATTAATATTAAGAAGACCACAATCCAGCAGATAGCTGCACAGAAAGATGATGATGCAAAAGGCCTCAGAGCCCAGGTTGACAGACTGACGAGAGAAAACAGAGACCTTAAGGATGAGATTGTGAGGCTGAATGATGCCATTCTGCAAACCACAGATCAACGGAGGAGGGCAGAAGAAGATGCTCTTCAGCACAAGGCTTGCAGTTCTGAGGTGTCACAGCAAAAGCATCAGTTAGAGCTGGAGCTAAAACAGATCATTCAGCTTCGCAGCGAAGACAACTCAAGATACAAGCAGGCTCTTGAGGAGGCTGCCTCAACTATTCAGGATAAAACTAAGGAGCTGGAAAGGCTAAAGGTTCAGCTTCAGGAAGAGGCTAAAAGCCGATGGGAACTTGAAAATG
Organism: Podargus strigoides; assembly: GCA_028020825.1. NCBI lineage: Eukaryota > Metazoa > Chordata > Aves > Caprimulgiformes > Podargidae > Podargus > Podargus strigoides. Next base: position 85,680,136 of record CM051620.1, on the reverse strand, counting down.
AATTGGCTAAGGTAAGGAACAGTTATGATGAGGAAATTATTAGTTTAAAGAACAAATATGAAACTGAGATTAATATCACAAAGACCACAATTCACCAGGTCACCATGCAGAAGGAAGAGGACACAAATAATTATAGAACACAGCTTGATAATGCCATGAGAGAAAATAGGAATTTGTGTGAGGAAATTAGGAGACTGAAGAATACAATAAGTCAGACAACAGATAATCTACGGAAAATAGAAGAGAATGCTCAGCAGCAGAAGGCAGCTGGCTCAGAGCTTTCTCAGAAGAAACAGCAGCTGGAGATTGAGCTAAAACAAGTTATTCAGAGGCACTCTGATGAAAGCATGCGGTACAAACAGTCGCTTGATGATGCTTCTAAGACCATTAAGGAAAGAAACAAAGAGATTGAAAGGCTGAGAAAGTTGTTGGATGTAGAAACAAGTCAGAGAAAAGAACTAGAGGATGAGAACAGTCAGTTAAAAAGAGTCCAGTTTGACCTGCAGAAAGCAAACACGAGTGCTACTGAGACAATTAACAAGCTGAGGATCCAAGAGCAGGAACTGGCCAGACTGAAAATTGACTATGAAAGAGTTTCGCAAGAGAAAAAAGGCAGGGATCAAGAAAGTGCAAAGTTCCAGAGCACTGTAAAAGACTTGCAGATCCAGAAACATAAGCTGGAGGAGGAACTTTGCAGGCAGAACAAAAATGTAATGGAGGAGACATCCAGGAGGAAGAAACTGGAGGAGGAAATAGAAGGCATGAGGAGATCTCTCCGAGAGCAATCTGTTAAAATAACTAATCTCACACAGCAGATAGAGGAAGTGTCTATTGTAAAGAAGAGGAATGAAGATGACCTTAGACACCAAAGAGAAGTATTAGATGGCCATGTGAGAGAGAAGCAGAGATACATGGAGGAGATAAGAAAATACACATCTGATCTTGAGACTTTACGGCGTCAGTTGGTCCAAGAACAGGAACAGTTGAAACAGGCTCACCTACGATATGAGCACTTACAGAAAACCTCTGAGGAGAAAAGCAAAAACTTGAATGAGTGCAAAATAGAAATCGAAAGGCTTCAGTCTCTCACTGAGAACCTAACCAAGGAACACTTGTTACTGGAGGAAGAGCTGCGAAATGCTAGATTGGAGTATGATGACCTCAGAATGGTCAGAAGTGAAGTTGATGAGAAAAATACTGCCATTGCTGAACTAAAGAATCAGCTTCAGACAAGCAGCAAGCAAACCCTTGAACTTCAGGGGTTGATTAATGATTTACAGAAAGAAAGGGAAAAATTGAGACAGGAAATTGAAAAATTCCAAAAGCAAGCTCTAGAGGTATTCACACGTATTTTGATCCCAGCTTTACTGTCTCTCAGATATATAATTAATTGCAGTGTCCGTTTGAATCAATACACACTTTGCTATTTAAATTCACTGTACTTGTGACTAATATCCCCTTTATGGCCATTCCCCTTTGCCATTTTAAAACAAAAATGGCAGGATTTGGCCACTTTTAACCTTTTTACTCCTAGCTAGGAGCTGTTCCAGGGAGCTATAAGCTGTCTTATCGTCCAGCTGAGCCATGCCCTCAGCCTTTGCCCCAGGAGAAAACCTAGGTCTGTGCCAGTCTCCACTGAACCACCCTAGGGGAAGATGAGAGTACATGGAGTACCATTGTGTTTTAGCTGTACCATGCTGGCTGTGTGCCTCCCCAGGCTGTTTCAGCCAAGATGGGTTAAAGCAGTCCTTTGAGGCTGACCTGAGTGGTATCACAAAGTAAACCAGCTAAACACCCCAGAACCAACAAGCTGTCAAAGTCCTGCTTAGCTGGGTAAGGTGTTGACTACAGGTGAGGATTAAAAATGATGATGTCAGCTGTACCTAAGGTACATAAAGCCTACATTTCTTTGACTGTTTTGGGGATTTATGTTCCTAAATCACTAAGGGCATTTGTGCATTTTACTGTTGGCCCTTATTTCTTAAACTTGAGGCAACAGCATAAACAAGTTAAAGAAAACATTTTTTCATATTTCATTCTTCTGCCTGGTTTCTTGTCCAAAGAGCTACTGTTTAACTGAGTACTTGTGAAAACATTTCTTTGTTTTTTCCTGTTCTTGCCCTTTATATTTCTTTTTTTATTCCCATTCTCAGCTGTTCTTTCCTTTATTCAGTTTTTCTTTCCTTTATTTTAAAAAATCTTAATGCTGATTTTTAAAAAATATTGTTTAGGATTATCTGACATTTGTGCATGTATATATGAGTGTATTACAAATATATAAACTTGTATTCCATTTAATATGGACTTTTATACAAATGTGCATGTTTCTAGGTGCTTGTATATGTGTACACATATATGAAGACATTAAATGAGTTAAGATGTAAAGCAACGCAGGTAAAATTATTTGGAGTAGCATGTGAAACTAATAGGAAAGCAAAAATTGAGTAATACATGTCCTTTTTATCCATGTATGGCCAGTCCTTAGCTGATACAAATTCACCCAGGTTAGTAGGACTCTGCTAGGGTACATCTGCTGAGCATCAGACTCTGAGTCTTGAATGCTTTGTGTATGTGTAGGTGTACTATGAGAAATATTAGAAAGTTATAAAGAGCTAATTAAATCAGCAGAAAATCAAGGCTATGAGTAACAGAATAGAGTCCGTGGCAGAAGTAGAGACACTTTCAGTGAAGGGACAATGTACCTTCGCTGGTTTGTGTGTATGCATGGTCTTGGGTAGGGCAAGTTTGCTGCAGGTTAAATGACAGGCTGAAGAGCATTGTAAGTGGAGAGCGTAACTCTAACCAGCATAAACTCTAACCATCCTCTCTTGGTTTATTTCTTCTTTAAAATTGTAGGCATCCAATAGGATTCAAGAATCAAAAAATCAGTATAGTCACATTATGCAAGAAAGAGAAACCTTGCTGATAAAAATGAGTGCTTTGGAGCAAGACAAAGCCAGGCTGCAGAGATTAGAAGAGGAGCTGAACCGTTTGAAAGTTACCCTGGAATCAGAGTCTCGTTTGAAGCAACGCCTGGAAAGTGAGAAGCAACAAATCCTGAATGACCTCAATCAGTGGAAGAGCCAGCACTCCCGGACAGAGGAATCCATAAGGAAGATCCAGTGTGAGAGAGAGAAGAGCGAGAGGGAGAAGAACACCCTGAGGAGTGAGATTGAAAGGCTGCAGATGGAAATCAAACGGATTGAGGAAAGATACCGGTGCCGACTGGAAGAGACCGCTGTCAAAAACCAGTCAGAGTTGGAGTCTGAACGTCTCAGGCTGCAGAGAGAGATCGAGAAACTCAAGCAACGCCCCTATGGGTCCCACAGGTCTACGCAGACTGAGGAAGACTTTTGTATTGATGCCTCCAAGTTGCTGTTCAGTGGGTTGCGGAAGAAGATTACAGCCATGCAGCTCTATGAGTGTCAACTGATAGACAAACTCACACTGGATAAACTGCTGAAGGGGCAGAGGTCCGTGGAAGAAGTCACTGCTGACATTGAACCCTATCTCAAAGGGGCAGGTGCTATTGCAGGGGTGTCTCTTTCGCCCAGACAGAAGTACTCTTTTGTTGAGGCCAAACGGAATCAGCTACTTACAGCAGAAAACGCAGTCCTGCTCTTAGAAGCCCAGGCAGCAACAGGAGGCGTGATAGACCCACACCGAAATGAGATGTTAACAGTGGACAGTGCTATTGCCAGAGATCTGATTGACTTTGATGACAGAGAACAAATCTATACAGCAGAAAAGGCTATTACAGGGTTTAAAGATCCTTTCTCGGGCAAAACTGTGCCAGTATCTGAAGCCATCAAGAAAAACTTGGTTGACAGAGAAACTGGGATTCGTCTGCTTGAAGCCCAGCTGGCTGTAGGAGGGATTGTTGATCCTGTCAACAGTGTTTTCCTACCCAAAGATATAGCTTTATCCCGTGGGTTGATTGACAAAGACCTGTACAGGATCCTAAACAACTGCCAAGGCACTACAAAGAACTTCATTGATCCCACTACCAAAAAGGCAGTCACTTACATGCAGTTGAAGGAAAAATGTAGGATTGAACCGCACACTGGTCTGCTCCTCCTTCCAGTGCAGAAGAGGAGTATGTCATTCCAAGGGATCAGGCAGCCCGTCTCAGCAGATGCACTGCTAGAGGCTGGAATTATTAAGGAATCAACAAGAAATGACTTGGAAAGAGGTGCCATTACAGTGGAAGAAGTGAGTGAGAGAATTATTGACTTCCTTCAGGGCTCTAGCTGTATTGCGGGTATCTACAATGAGGCTACTAAAGAGAAACTTGGCATTTACCAGGCTATGAAAATAGGTTTGGTTAGGCCAGGCACAGCCCTAGAACTCCTAGAAGCCCAGGCAGCCACAGGGTTCATAGTGGATCCTGTCAGCAATGTGAGGCTGCCCGTTGAGGAAGCTTACAAAAGAGGCCTTGTTGGAATTGAATTTAAAGAGAAACTTCTCTCTGCGGAAAGAGCTGTCACTGGGTACAAAGACCCAGAAACTGGAAACATCATTTCTCTGTTTCAAGCAATGAACAAAGAGCTCATAGAGAGAGGCCATGGCATTCGTTTGCTGGAGGCCCAGATTGCTACCGGAGGAATCATTGACCCCAAAGAGAGCTACCGCTTGCCAGTAGAGACGGCCTACAAGCGTGGCTACTTCAATGAAGAGCTCAACCAGATCCTTAGTGATCCAAGTGATGACACCAAAGGGTTCTTTGATCCCAACACAGAGGAGAACTTGACCTACTTGCAGCTGAAAGAAAGATGCATAAAGGATGAAGCGACAGGGCTCTGCCTTCTACCCCTGAGAGAGAAGAAGAAGGTGGTGCACACCTCACAGAAGAACACCCTTAGGAAGCGCCGAGTTGTCATTGTTGATCCAGAAACAAACAGGGAAATGTCTGTGCAGGAGGCATACAGCAAAGGTCTCATAGATTTTGACACCTACACAGAACTAGCTGAACAGGAGTGTGAGTGGGAAGAAATAACTATAACAGGATCAGATGGTAGCAGTAGAGTAGTCCTTGTTGACAGGAAAACAGGTAGCCAGTATGACATCCAAGATGCTATTGATAAAGGCCTGGTTGAGAGGAAGTTTTTTGACCAGTACCGGTCTGGCAGTTTAAGCCTGACGCAGTTTGCAGACATGATTTCCTGCCGTAACGGCACTGATGAGGTGTTTAGGCATGAATCAGTGACTCGGTCTCCCACAGTGCTGAGTGTCAGGAGTTCTTCCTCGCTGATCAGAAGCGGTTCTTTCTCAGAGACCCCAGAAGAGTGCAGTCCCATTGCAGCCATATTTGACACAGAAAACTTGGAGAAAATCTCAATTTCAGAAGCTATACTGCGGGGCATCGTCGATAGCATCACTGGGCAAAGGTTACTTGAAGCCCAGGCCTGCACAGGGGGCATAATATGCCCTACCACAGGCCAGAGGCTTTCGCTTCAGGAAGCCACCAGTCAAGGCATCATTGATCAGGATATGGCCACACGGCTCAAACCAGCCCAGAAGGCCTTCATAGGGTTCGAAGGCATTAAGGGTGGACGCAAGAGGATGTCAGCAGCTGAAGCAGTGAAGGAAAAATGGTTGCCTTATGAGGCTGGGCAGCGGTTCCTTGAATTCCAGTACCTCACTGGAGGTCTCGTGGACCCAGAAGTGCGTGGAAGAATAAGTACCGAAGAAGCCATTAGGAATGGATTGATTGATGGTCGTGCTGCCCAGAAATTGCAAGACACTAACAGCTATCCCAAAATTCTGACCTGCCCCAAGACCAAGCTGAAAATATCCTACAAAGATGCAATGAATCGGTCAATGGTGGAAGACATCACTGGTCTTAAACTCTTGGAAGCAGCCTCCGTTTCATCTAAAGGCATATCCAGTCCCTACAATGTCTCCTCAGCACCCGGCTCGCGCTCTGGCTCTCGTTCTGGCTCACGTTCAGGCTCACGCAGTGGGTCTAGGAGGGGAAGTTTTGATGCATCAGCAAGCACTTCATATTCTTACTCATACTCAACCTTCAGCAGCGGGTCTATTGGGCGCTAGTAACAAGTGAGGGAATGTGTCTGCTTTTTAATATAGATTATTCTATATCCCCTTTCCTAAAAAAACCCACCACAACAAAACAAACCAAAATTGAAAACAACAACAAAGCAACCCAAACTAAAACCCTTAAGTCTTTTCTAGGTGTGCTTAACTTCTCTTCTGAAAAAGCTGTAAAATGCTTGAATGCAAATTTATGGAATATAGATTAAGGGATGCAGAAAGTCATATTTGTGAATTTTGAGTCTGTGTTATCATTTCCTTCTAGTGTTTGGATTTTAATGGGTCTCTGTATATTTTAAATGCTCTTATGTGTCTTCTCCTGTTGCCTGTAACTGTCAACCCGTAAGCTGATAACTGAGATTTTAAAGTCTTGCAGTAGTTAATTTTTTTTCCACATTGACCTTTTTCAATTTGCTATTATGAAGAAAGAAAAAACATTAACAATATGGACAGAAAATGCCTTTAATATTGGGTTAGAATCTATAATATAACATGAAAAGCTCTGTCTTCCAGATGCTCTACTTCTCTGTGTTTGGCTAGCTGTTTTCTTAAGTGTAACTTGGTGGATATAAAGGGCTATTTTTAGGCTGGGCTTTTATTTTACTGTTACCCATATATATTTTCCAATGTTTTGCTTGATTTCCATGTAACGAAAAAAACCAACTTCTAACTGCACCAAGTGAGCTATTCTGGGCAATAAACTTTTCAAGTTTTAAAGTATTTGTTGTGTGCTTATTAAATTTAGCTATGGACATCCTTGGAGGTACAGATTAGAGAAAGAACCATTTTCAAAAGTAGCAAATACTGGTTTTGTCATAAAAATAGTGTACAGGCACATTATTTTTCATGATGCTGATCCATCATTTTTATGAATGTGGACTTCTGATTCTGAAGATGGCACCAATAATGGAAACTACTCTCCTAGAAGGAGAAAGCCTGTTTCCACAGTTGGTTATAGACTTGATGATGACCAGAAGCATATTTCTTCTGCTCGTGATCCAGCCTGTTGCCTCTGAAGCTACAAGGGACTGAGTCAGATTCTCCCTTACACATCAGGGTAACTTTGGACAACGAGCAGAACAAAGATACTGTGACGGGGCTTAGCTGACCAGTGTGGTGGCACAGGAAGGTCTTTCAAAACCTGAACAATCATCTGTAATATCCTCCCACCCCTTCTGCTGGCTCCTGAAAACCTCAGCTGAGGAAAGAGCAAGAGTGTATCAGTGTTTGCATGATGCCTTGCTGTTGTCAGTTCTGCATAGACTGTTGGCAGCCTCCTGCCTCCTTTTACCAGAGCTGAGAGCTCCTGAGCTGTGAAACCAGAACTGGACTAAGTGACCATGGCATTAGAGGATACAATGTGGTTTGAAACCACTTCAGCTGTCAGGAATGTTCCTCAATGTGTATACACTGAGCCTGTCCTGTTCTCTCCCATTCGCCACACAGTGCAGACACCTGTGGGTAGGCACTATGTTCTTAGCTGTGTGATCACTTAGAAGAATTTAGTATGGTTTTAGACAACTGCTAGTACACAGCTTTAATGATAAAACTATTAGTATAATTTGCCAGTCCCTGAAATAAATTCTTCCTGTAAGTAGTTGAAAGTGTTGCCTGAAGCACATAACTGCTTTTAACCTTTATCATGTAGGAACTCCACCTGTCTATGAATTTTATCATTTGCTACAGAGAGAAGGAAGCAGCTGATGGGCACAGATGCTAATCACTGTTAATGATGCTGCCTAATTTTTGTAGCATGTTTTTTTTTTCCACAGTAAGGAATAGCATGAGTTTTGTTAGTGCTGTCTCTGGCTAAAGTGTACCCTGTAGCCTAAAAAGCATTTCCAGTGTTTTCTGAAGGTGAGAGCTGTGTATAAATCTCTGCCGTATAGAAAGTGTCCTTAGTTACTGGAGTAAGAAATTTAATGAGCTGGTACAAGTTGGTGGTAGAGACCTCTATATAGTGCATCACATCTCCTAGGAACTTCCACAGCTTTGGAGGTTTCTCTCTACGGCTGAGCTTCATTAAGTGTGCTGTAGAGGAAGATCCCATGTCTGAATGGCTTTCTGACTGCCAAGGAGAAAAAGCCCTGTAAAAAAATCACTGCTTTATTAAATCCCAAGCAGTTTCTGAAGTTTTAACTGGCTGGGAGGTTCATGGGCTCTACAGTAAAAGTAAAACTGGTCATTACCAAAGGAAGGTCTGCTATTGGGTGCAGTTTGCCTGGGCTAGGGAATCCTGTGCACTCTTTGTGGCAGGGTTGCCTCAGGACTGGTGTTATGTTTTTTGCAAGACATTCCTGGTATCTCTGTTAGGTTGTTTCAAGCTCCATCTTTACATATTACCTCTTTTACTGCTGGATCTATCTTCTCTCCTATTGTGGTGGCCTAAATATAAGACCATCTCCCAGAAATGAGGACAGAAATGCTTTCTCCTTGCATACCCTCCAGCAGCAGGTCCTGGTATGGCATAACTCATCTGTGGGCTTACACAGCCAGAGGTGTTTGCTGCAGGAGCCCCCACGGCCTGAGTAGTTAGCAGCTGGGGTAGGATACTGATAACGAGGGTTGCTAAAGAGGGAAGTGGAGTATTTTCCTCCACCATAAACAGGTGCTGAGGAAGGTACTTAAGGAAGAACCTCCAGAGCTGAAGCATGGTGGTTGCTGTGGGGATGTCAGCCAGCAGAGAGAGGCATGGCAGGTGAGTCCATTCGGAGGGGGAAGGAGTTGTGGAGCTGAGGAGAGTGGTTTTATGGCCATGCCTGGGATTTGTGAGCTAGGAGAGCAGTGCTGGGGTTTGAAGAGCTGTTGTTTGTTAGGGTGTGATGTGGTGGTGGGGGTGCGGAGAGACGAGTATGGGGTTGCTGCTGTGGATTTGGAGCAGGGTTGTCATAGACTCTGTAACTCTTTCTCTACCAAAGGGGACATGAACCTTGTTTATACATTTTAAGAGAAAGTCTGGCAACTTTGGATGACCTTTGCTGCTGAGACAGTGATTTCTTAGTATCAAAAAGCCAGAGTAAACTTGTTGGTCCAGCCTGTGGCTGTGAGCACTTCCCCATGCAGGAGGAGTGCTAGGCTGGGTGTACCCATCAGCAGCCTCGTAGTTAGCAGTCCATCCTCTGAACTTGCTGTCTCCTGCTTCCTCCCTGTGCCTTGGGTAGTTGATGCTCACCCTGTTCAATGGCAAATGGGTGCCCAGTGTGCTGACTCTGCTATGGCTGGGGAGGTTCAGTCATTTCCAGGATTATCTCCCTCTAGAATTGGGTTTTGCTCTGAACAGGGTTGGAATTCATTTCTGAGAGTTTTACTGACTGAGTTTATGGTCTCAATGTTGTGAATTTGCTGCCCTTCAGCTCAAGGCTGGGAAATGACTGCTACTTAGGACCCAGTGTATGTAAGGCACCATATGGTTTGCACAACGCACCAGTGCTCAAGCCAAGAGTTTTGTCTGTCTTGTTCTATTTGGAAATGTGTATGTGCCATGGCTAATTAATAGTCTACCCTTACGAATATGAAAAAGGGGTGGGGAGATTTACAGAATAGCAACTGTGTGACTTGGTGTAAAATTGTCTGAATTATTATTAAATTTTAAGTATTTATGCAAAGGGTGGGTTTTGTTTTTGTTTTTTTAGGATTTATTCCAATTTCTATACACTTTTATAACATAAATCTGGAGAGTCTCATTTACTTTGCTGAAGCTTCTGTGAACCTAGGCTGTTCTGAGATGAGCAGAATTTACTTGTCATGTGTAATTTTCTCAGAATAATGCCACACTTGAAAATACCTTTTTTTTTTTTTTTTTTTACATGCCCAAATGACTTGAGACCAATTCCTAGGTCCCTCAAGGCACGCTGTGCATAAGTTCTCTGTTTCTTTTGGACCTGTGTTTGCTACCCTGGTGTTTAATGATTATATACCTGTGATTTGAGGTTAACTTTATTTTTTTTGTCCTCATAGTTAGTACATATGTGACTACATCATATAATAAAGAAAAAGTAATATTTGGGGCTCCATTCCTTATCTCTCAGAGTGACTTTCCATTTCTGTAGTTTATCAGCAAAATGTTTTATGGTAGGGTTAATCCAGTGGAAGGCTCCATTAGGAGAGCTGAACATCTGTCTGTTAATATGTCAGATGTTTAAGTTGCTGATCCCTCTGCAGATTCCTGGCCTGTTGGCAGGCTGGGGATGTACATAATGTAGTCCTTTGCTTCATGCAGTCCAGGTGCACCAGGGAGTGGCTGCTGTGTCCAGGGGGATGTGTTTTGCCTGGCTGCTTGTCTTGTGCAGTGACAGGATAACCAGAAGACTCTGAAAAGGGAAGATGAGGCTGTATAAAGGAAAGAGGCTGAAAGAGTTGACTCCTCACCATCCACCACAAAGGCATCTGCTCACGCTGCTCTGACCAGGACTATGTAAACTTGACCTGATAATTGTTAAGGGAGGTCAGGCCTTTGTGGTGGACATAACTGTTTGATATGAGAGTAAAGCATCATCACTTGCTGATTAGGAAATGTCAACATCTAAAGGAGCAAGTCCAGGAGGTGACAAATGCCAATAACTGCAATAGCTCGTCTATGGCCATGTTTTACAAGGATTTAATTCAAAAAAACAAATAACCAGCCATACTTTTGGACTATCATCTCCAGTCTCACCTTAAGTCCCCCCTACCCTTGGGTAGGTTGAAGTCACAAGTTTTTGATCATTCAATGTTAACCATAGGGCTTTACCTTTTGGACTCTTGTTCCTGTGAGACTTGGCTTACTGCGTGGGCAAGGATCTCCCACCTCACCTGTGGTGCCCTGAATGGAAAAGAGAAATTGTCCAGTGAGAGAATTCGGATGGGTTTTCATATTACTCTGACTTTAATGGACATCTCTTCCTCTTTTGCTCTATAACAGTGGCTGAAGAGGCCACCATGCCTCTTCAGTGTCACCATGCTTTCAAAGCCTCAGTCAGCATGAGAGAAATAAAAAATCAAGCTATCTCTGACCTGTCCTGGTTTTAACAAGTTTAGTGTGTAGCAAGTTACCGTATATCAATGGCACTTTGAAATGGGGATTATGTGTGTTTCTTGTCTTCCACAAACAAAAAGTGAAGTGAGTTAATCCCTCTTTCATGACTGGCAAAGTAGCTGAAATATCTTGCCTTTCGTGTGGTCTGAAAGCATTTTGTATGTGACTTCAGTGTGGCTCAGAAGACTTGTTAGACTCTGCTAACCAGGTAGTATATCTAGATCTCAAATTTATCAGGACTGAGACTTGTTCTAGAGGATGTAAATTAGCAGGCTCTATCTAGACTTCTCCTCTAATGTGCACAGAGGCTGTTACACGTCTGCTTGGTTTTAGTGAGCATTAATAATATATTACTTAGGTTATTTTCACATGTGCTTGGTGAGAGGCTTGCAAGTTTTATTTTGCCTATGGAAGATTCGGCTTATCTTTCTTCTAGAGGTCATTTTTTGGGCAGATTTTCTATTTTACAGATTTGCCTGCTTTACAGTTCTCCAATATTTGAAATGTCTGTATTTTTAAGTCAAATTCAGATTTGGTTCTTGAATTCTCCAAAAGTTTTGGTAAGCAGATCTGCAGAAATACTCAAGAGAACTCCCCGCACCTCCCTTGACATATCTGCCCCAGGGATCAGTAGGACCCTGCTTGTAGCAGGGAGGTAATGCTTCCCTTAGTCCCAGCTGCATGCCAGATATCCACATCATTCACAAAAAAATTGGAGCTGTGTGGTTGCCCGAGATGGAGCAGTTAGACCTTAGCATCATGACATCTTCCTGCTGTCCACTAGCTTCCCTCCACACTGCTGTCTTTCCTGCTCAGGGTTTGCCACAGCATGGAAATAGCATTTGAAGCAGTTAAAAAATAATTTAAGAAATCACTGCTTCCTCCTGTGCTGGCACATGGACAGGCATGTACTGCCATGTATGTATTTGCACCACATTGGGTCCTAAAACTGGTACCCAAGCTCTACCACTGAAGTGGATTGTGCTGTATAGCACAATGAATCCTGGTCTTCCTGCACTCTTGACCGTGCTCACCCTTAGCTCCTGCCAAGGCGGTTGAAAACATCTGGGATCATTCACTTCTGGAAAAGGGCAGCTAATGGTAATAGGCTTTGATCCAAGCTTACTATGCAGTTAAGGTGAATCTTAGCTGGTCTCATCATGGCTTATGGAACGCTTATTTATTTTTTACTCCTAGAGGAACAATAAAATCTGTTTCTAGCTCTTTTTTTATAGCAACCCTGACTGGCAGGAAAGGAGAAGCTTAAAAGGCAGCAGCAATAGCCAAGGATATTATTAGATTACGTGGCAAGCTTCTCAGTGTAATCACAGTATAAATTAGGTTGTAGGAATCATCTGGAGTTCTTTAGCTGCTCTTAGATTTTGGCAAAGCTTTTAGCTGTAAAGTCAGTCATGTACTGCTGGAAGGTAAAGCCCTGGAAGATGCTACTTTCTGATATTGTTTTGCTTCTTTTTGTTCTGTGTCCCAGTTACTGTGAGTGCTAAAACTGATTTCATGTGCTAGCCACGCTGTATTGTCTTTTGGTCTCAGGATCTTGCCCTCTAGTCCTGTGATTCCCCAGAACTCCTGAGGAAACAATGAAATCTCTGTCAGGGTATGCTCTTAGTGCATGAAAACTGGCTTCATTAGTATTTTGAAGTGAATCCAAACTTATGTCCTCTCCTGGACTGCCACCCACTCCTGAGATACCACGTATCCTTTATCACCCTGGAGATAACAGAGCACTCCAGATAAAGCTCCCCATCTTGCTCAATATTTCTCAGTGTTGTGGAGGATCTTTTTGGTTTTGTTTGTATATCTAAGTGAATTTAATACTCTCCAATAATATGCTTTGATACTGCTAGACAAAATGATTTTCAACACAAACCAGGAACTGCTTCAAAACTGCAAGTTTGCACATCATGTTCCACTTACATGGTTTTTAGTTAGCCATCTTCAGGCACAAGAGAATAACTTTGATTTTAGGCCAACTGAACAATGTATGGAACAGTTTGTTCTTTTCTGTTCTCCAGCTCATCTCCCCCAAGAGAAAATCCTGTTGGCCTTTCAGCAAAGCAGGGAACTGGCATTTTCTGCACTGTATTATGCAGTAAAGCCGAAGTATTGCAATGAAGTCCTTCCAGAAGTAAGAACAGGGTGCTGTTTCATAGCAAATTTCCACACATAGGAAATTTCCAAAAAGGGGAAAAAAAAAGATAAAATATTTTCATTGTGGATTCCTAAGAATCACTTTTTAAAAAATTACATTTGCTTTTGCAGAAATTTATGACACCATTGATATCAATGACATAAGACCAAACTCAAAATAGACCTTGATTTATATCATACACTCTTCCAGTCTCTCCCATAACTCCTGTATAACCTTAGGTAAAGCAAAATTAAAGGAATGGTGCTGTAATTGAGTTGCCTGAAACTGTGTGGTACGTGGTGTATGACATCAAAAAGAATGCGATCCTTTGAATAACAAGCATCAGAAAATCATTTTTTATAAGCTTTTATCAGTCTTCAATCTCAGAATGGCTGTTTTGCAAAGACCACAGTCAGGACTAATCACCCTGTATAGTAATAATTTCCTTAATTTTTGCAGTAATGAAGAAAACTTCCTTAAGGCTACAGTGTGTCTGTCTACCATGTAGCTGTATATTTGAATCCTGTCCTTTCGCTGATGAAGCAAGATTTCCCAAGTGCTTTGTGGCCTTCTTAAGTAACTTGTGCAGAAATAGCAGCCTTAAAGAGTAGATATCTCTGGGCAGTCCTATTCTTTCAGCTAAGCACGCTGAAAGTCACCAAATCCTTCCTTAAGCCTGATTTTTGCAGTCTTCTAGGTCCTTGAGTTCCCAGTCCTGCTGAGGTCAGAAGGGCTCATTCTGGGGAAAGGTATCTCCATGAGTGAGCAGGAATAGTAATCTAGTCCCTATAAAGGTGTTTTCATTACAGTGGTGGGGACTAGGATGTACAGGCCTTGTCTGGGTCTCTTGAGCACCAGCACTGGGATCAGCCCTGCCACATTGCTAATGAACCTAATGGTTTCATAAATGGCTACATGAGTGAGCACACACCAAAACTAATATTAGTATCTAGTAGGGGTATAGCACCTAAATCTGCTGTGACTTAGTTTTTCAAGATTTCTGTGAACTTATTTAACCATGAACGCATGAAGGATTTGCACGTTCAGGATGTCGATTCTCAGCATCAACAGAGGCACAACTCATGGTTTGTCGGGCTGTAGACTTGCCATCTCTCCAGGTAGGCAGCTGGGTCCATTAGCACCAGAAAAGCCCTGGGATGAAGGATGCAGAACTGTTACTCAAACACAATTGTTTATTCCTCGCTAAATTATACTTGTACTCTTTTAGCCTCCATAGCCAGCCCTCTGAGTTTACTACAAATTCTGTGCCATGATGAGTTCTCAAAACGGTACCAGATTTAACGTGATAAAGGAGTAGGGCAAGCTCAGTTCATTTTGGACTCTCATCTTGCCCTGTTTCACTCTGGATTGATCTGAAGCCATGCTTTAGCCAGTGTTCTCAGGCACTTGAAGTCTCTGAGCAAAGTGATGTTTTTCAGCCAATGTATTCTGCACATGCTCCCTGAGATTATCTGAGGATGTAGTTTCCCATGCAAATCGTGCTGTTCTATGTGTGGTCTGTGACTGAAAGGGGAATCCTGCATTCCTCCTACTTTTGCTGGCTTATATAGCCTGAGCGGAGAACAGATGCAGCTAGAAATCAATGCATTAAAAAAAAAAAAGAAAAAAAAAAAAAGGACAAAGCATAGGAAAAGTATAGCTGTTCATAAATGGCATGGATCAAGATCAGCTTCTGCTGACTGTTAAGCCACACCTAAAGGGAATAACGAAGTAGTAGTGGGGCCTAGTGGCCATCTTGGCTACTTTGTGGGTGATGATGTGTCTCAGTGTGTTAAATCAGTGGGAGCTGGTAAACATGAAGAATATCATTTGCATAGAGGAGAAGACACACTGATGTTTGAACTGAAACTTATCTTAAGAATAACATTGCCAAGAGGTATCATGATTAAATGTCTGCTTGCAGTGAAATTTTACCACTGAGAATGCTCTTTTTCTTTTTTTACCTTTTGTTTCTTATGAACACAGCAACAAGATCAAATCTCACAAATGCAGATTGTAATCAGGCTGATACTTCATACCTTCTCTCTGGCACATGAGCAACCATCTCCCTTGCTCCTGTCAATATCATCCTGGAATGCAAAATCAGTTCTTACTTCTGGGTTTAGTACTAGCAGAATGCTTACAATCATTCTTACCTAGCTGCTTACAGCAAACAACGTAAAAATGCAAGGTGTTCTTGGTATAACCTGTTGTCTTTTGATTGAGATTTACCCTATGGACCTGGCCAGCTAGGATCTCCCTGTGATGCAGAATTCAGACAGTTGAAAGTAGACACATCAAATCAACTGTCTTCATTTCTCAGCACTGCACTACAAACGGATAGATGTCACTCCTTGCCGAGTATGAATTGATCAAAACTAACTTTGGAAAAGGTCAATGAATGATGACAGCCCTGCGCTGCTTGGCTTCATCAAAACAACTAAGAAAAGATTTTGTCTTTGACTGGGAAATATTGCGATCTAAATACAGGACAGGAATTTGCAAGTACACGTGACGGGTAAACAAGGGTGATACCATTATATTTTAATTAAGTCAAGCTTGTTTTTAAAGGCGAGATATGAGGCAATGTAAAATATTGGCTTCCCTACCTTGAGAACCAACTTTCTCTCTTCCTTCAGAAAACCCAACAGTTACTCGTGATTTTTACACGAGTGGCATTGTTTCAAACCCATGCACTGTGTGGTAAAACGTCTCTCTTTTTGGAACAACACAAAACCAAAGCTATTGAAGTCCCGCTAACCAGTTTGCCTGATCCCTGGTACCTGGCTTCTGATAGTGAAAAATGATAAGAGTCAATGAAGGGAACAAAAGAACACAGCAACTGGTGTATGTTTTGAAACTACATTGGCTGTAATTGTGTGTTTGAGGTTTTTGATCATTTACCATAGTCCTGAATAGCCAGAGGATCTTTCAGAGCCTACTGGAGGGCTGGAGTCAACCCATCAAATATTAAGCAAGTACTAACTGGTAACTCTGGAGCAGTGACATCACAGATGAGATGATATAATTTTCAAGCTGATGTTCTGGTACCATGAGTAGTCCTGAGAGATGGAGAAGGGATGAAAGTGCTTCTGTAAAAGGCAGTTGTACAGCACTTGCTGCCCAATGGTGATATGATCTGCAATAACTTATACATGCTATATGCCTTATGATTTTATGTATATGCATGTATTAGGCTAGTCTAAAAGCAGGTTGTTGGGGAGGAAAATAGATAGGAAAAGAAAGGATCTATCTTAAACCATAATGATCCTGTACTGTTTCACTGAGAGGCTGTGTAATAATTATACCTGATGTTAGTTGTGGATGTTTGTGGTGCTCAGCCAAGTTACCAGAGTTTCATTTTTAGTACTATCAGCCAGAGGGTAAGGTTAATAATCTGATAAAGAAAGTGTTTTCTACTTTAACACAGAAGGAATTTTAGGTGAAAAGCTGTCCAGATAAAAATCAATGTAGATGTTAGTGACTCTTGGGAGTGTGGGGGTAGAAGTGGGCAGCAGCGTCAAAAATGTAATTCGTACTGCAGTCACTGATCTCTTGTAATTTCTGTTTCTTATAGTGATTCTTGGCATTTTATACATTTCATATTAGGAGACCCTATCACTTTTTGCAAGCTGCAGTTCAAATGCAAGATACTGGCTTTTGCAGTGGGAGTAGAGTTAGAGCGTGAAAAAAATTATTTTGCTTCTAAGCACCTGATGGATAAAGTATTATTTGCTATTTCTAGTTGTGACTACATGGTTGTCCTCCCTGCGGTCACAGAACGGTTGAGGTGGGAAGGGACTTCTGGAGGTCATCTGGTCCAACTCTCCTGCTGAAGCAGGGCCACCTAGAGCTGGTTGCCCAGGACCATGTCTGGATGGGGTTTTGAGTATCTCTAAGGGTGGAGACTCCACAACCTCTCTGGGCAACCTGTGCCAGGGCTTTGTCACCTTCACAGTAAGAATGTATTTCCTGATGTTCAGAGGGAACCTCCTGTGTTTCAGTTTGTGCCATTGCCTCTGATCCTGTCACTGGACACCACTGGAAAGAGCCGAGCTCCATCTTGAGATCTTTGTGCAAATTCATGAGATTCCCCTGAGCCTTCTCTTCTCTGGGCTGAACAGTCACAGCTCTATTAGTCTTTTCTCATATGTGAGCTGCTCCAGTCTCCCTACAATATCTAAATACCCTTCATTTTCATCCCTTGGATGAAGAGCACAAAAACATTTCAGGGGGGTAAGACGTGATTGAGAGAATGTTTTATCAGTCTTCTTCTGCTGACTTTCCTTGGACGTAGTGTTCTTCAGATTGTGCTGCATGAATCCCATATGAGGGAACAGTTCCAGAGTCATACTTAAGGACAAAGAAGATAAATCAGGAATGGACTGGGATGCTACACATTGACGCTTCTGATGGATCATTGCAACAGGATAATGTACCATACATCATACAGACAGGAGAGTGGGGTTGAGTCTTCAGGCCAGAAATATTTAAGGGTGTTGTGTGAATAGGCTGAAGGTTACTAATATATTCCTGCCTTTGATATTTATGAATACTTCCTCCAACCCAGTGTGCATAACTATTGGTAGAATATATGTGGCTGTAAAGAGTTGAGAAAGGAAAATATTCAGAGGCTAGAAAAATCCCCTCTTCTCAAACTTAAATTTGCAGTGGCCCTAGAGCTGAAATTTACACTCAGATTCAGACATGGGTCCCAGTCAGAGTAACCACACCTATTTGGAATCTTAGGAAAATTAAGGGGAATTAGATGTACTTTGATTTGCAGCTATAAGGAGAGAGGCTTTGCCTCCTGGAGATTTAGGGTGAAGTTCTGGATCTACAAAAAGAACAGAGAACTGACTACTGATTCCAGTGGGACCAGTTTTTCACCTTAGTCCTTTAATATTTTCAAACTATCTCAGTCTTTTAAGCAAATGAGTAATACATTTTTTGCAACCCCCTAATGCTTCATGTGCTGTTAGAGGCTTGTTCTGCTTTAATCAGGAAATGTCTGTCCTCCTTACCAGGTGGACTACCATGACTTGGTGCTCAAAAAACATTGCTGCAATCTGTTGGAGTTTCCATATATCCCAGACTAGCACCATTGCAGGGAAGGGAAGAAACGTGCAACAAGAAAAGCAAATTAGTAGAGCACAGCTAGGCTAAACTTAGCACATGTAAGTAGTACTTGACAGACATTTTCCTTATGTGTTCCAAGCAGGAGAAAATACGTACATCTGATTTCCATATTTACAAATCCAAAAAGTAAGAAATTTGTCTGCTCATCATCCTGTAAGGTGGAAACTAGTTGAATTAATTTAATTAAAATCCCAGGAAATGAAACTAGAAGGATGAATTATTTGCAGTCAGTCAGCTCACTACCCCAGGAACTTCACAGTAGGTTTCCTCTACTACCATGTTATGATCTACATGAAGTTCAAGCTGTTGCACACCAACTTACAGGACCAGTCAATAGGAAGACATTCCTATTGAAGTCAAGAATTCCTCAACAGTTGCAAACTAACTCCAGCCTGTCTGTTTATCCATATAGACATCTTCATCATGTCTGAGTATTTTCCAAGTACAGGATTAAGTGTAACAATTAATTCCTAGTTTGTGGGAGAAAGAGCCTGATAGGTTTGTGGATTTGTCTGCATGAGATGGAAAGGATTTCTGGTGCTGTGGTGCTTGCGTCTGAAGAACAAAAAGTGGAAATATCAAACCTCAAGGAAATATCTTGTGCTTTTAGTTTGGAGAGTGTTAAGTGATCTCAGCTGGGAGTGAGTTTCTAGAATTTCTGTCTATGAAATCCTGTGATACTTTTTCACAGGTTGGATGGCCCTGTATTGTTCCAGTGGTGGCTTCCTGTAGCATGTCGGGGCCACAGAGGGAAGGCAAATGCTATGACTGCTGTTTTGAGTCTCCAAGGTTATTTTGGCTATGGGACAGCAGCTCATTCTGTATTTTGGAGGAACCAAAGCAAAAGGCAGAGCACACTTCTCAGTCTCTTTAACAAAAGAGAAGGGTTGAAGACTTTTGAGCCAATCATTTCTAGTTGCCGTGGAGCACATCCTTTGCACCTGAAATAAAACAAACCCTGTTCACAGACCCTAAATCCAGACCACTAACTGTAGATCTGCTTTTCTAGTGGACAGTGATCTTGAAGGAAAACATCAACAAATTAATGAATTCCTGCTATTACAACACAACCAAAGTTGTGTATAGGGTAACTCTCCACCGCTGAGGCCAAGTGAAGGTCTAGGTATGTGATAAAGCCCTGATGGTCATCCATGGAGTAACATTGTCCTGGGCTTGCCTTGCCTGGGCACAGTCTCCATCTGCCCTCCTTGCTCTGTAGTGACTGATAGGGGCAGTCTACAAACATGGTGAGCTGGCTTCTCATAGCCCTCAGGGCAAGTTTGTGCCAGGCTCCATCAAAAACATCCCTCATGCTCTCAAAGATGGTACTCTCACTGCCAGACCGTTCTCTGACTGTGCTGTAGATACAAATTGCCTTCCTCTCCCTATGGAGACATAGCCTGAACTGGTCAGTCCCATCTTTGTCTTTGATCTCCCAAAGGTCCCTGGTCAGCTTAGAAGTGTCCTCTCTCATTCTGAAGAGAGATTGGAGACAATGGACTGTTCCTCAGGAAGAACAAACCTAGAAACAAAACACAGGACAATTTCAGAAGTATTCATTCTTTGCTGTCACTGCAACTATATGAAGCCCCCTTGAAATTTTTTTTTTCCTTTAATATCTGGCATGGTGAATTATGGTTGTCAGTAGAAGGGGAATAAATGTACCAAACAGGGCTTTAAATGCATTGTAACACTCTTGAGGAAGGAGAAATATCCAGACAAATGAGTAAGATAAAATATTACAACTCTCATTATCATATATTTTTAATCTGAATCAGAAGGAACCAGGACCTCAAGGGCCAACTAAACTCAGTGGAGACATACTGATTTTCAGGAGATATGGATATGATGCAGGATTCTTTTCTTGGTGAGTGTCAATGGCTTCCTGCAAATGTTGGAAGTGTATTGTGTCTCGGAGAAACCATGCAAAACTCTTTTATAAAAAAAAAAAAAGTAAATACTGGGCAACTGAAATTCAGATGCTGCACAACAGTTCCCCTAATAAGAAATTTAACTGGGACTTGCCTGTGTTTTCAAGGGCCTATTACATACCAGCAAAAGTTGACATGGGATATATTTTTAGAAGAGTGAAACTGGAATGCCTGTGACAACTCAAAAATGAATTTGTAATAGAGGTGTGACATACCTCTACCATGGCAGTTATGGCACAGAGGCTTATTTAGCTGAAACCAATGTCAACTCTTTCATAGGAATCACCTAGAAGCCACATCCTGCTTCTAGCCACTTGATTCTTAGAAAAGGTAGTACAGCATTGAGAGGACAGCCTTTTCAGACAGCTTTTTTTTTTTTCTGGGGAGGGCTTAGTCTTTTGCCCTTTTCCAAAAAACACCTCTAGCAGCTTTAGTCGCAGCCCTCAGGGAGAGCTTAAAATGCTCAACGATAGTATAATGTTTCCTCCAGAGAGAGAAGTCTTTTTACCATTTTAATTATAATATCTGGAATATGCAGAGCTTGGGTGCATGCCTAATAGCAAGTACTAGGCTTAGGCACTTACCTGAATTGCAATTCTTTTAAAAATCAGTGATAAAACCTGAAAATTGCATACAAAAAGTACAATCGTTCAGTAAACTACAGTGAGTTTAAAAAAATATAAATCTCAGCCTGCAGGGTTTCTGTAACTGAATAAGCTTGGGAAAAAAAAAAGTTACCCCTCTTATATTCCTTTATTTTTCTAACAATTTAGCTAATATAGCTAATAATAAAGTTTTGGGCTTTGGGTTATTTTTTTTTTAAGGTAATCTTGAAAATATATTCAGGAGAAACACCTTAACATAGTTTTCATGACTTATTTTTGTGCTTGCCTATCTAATTTTTGGTCACTTACTGAAAACAAAATTGTTGAAGTTACTCCTTGAATTGTAAGTAGAGGAAGGAATTGAGTTACAATTTTCCTCGGCATTTAGGACCTGTTAATTACTGAATCTGGTCAGGAATCTGAGAAGCTAAGATCAGCTGGCAGCAAGACTAGACATTCCCAACCAGAGAGGAGAAGGTTATATAGAATCTTTGAACATGGAGGAAAAGCTCCTGATTAGGAGCATTGCTGATATATATTGGTTCTTTGAGTTTGTGAAATCATCAGGCAATTGCAAAACCTTACTGTTAGTTTTGCTTTTGACCTGACACTTCTACTGAATAGGGTGGGTTTTTTTCTATATACAGAGATGCAGATAAAGATTGAATTTAACAAAATTTCAACACTTAAAAACTGTGAAGCATAACAGAAAATCGTTTCAACTAAAATATGATTTAAGATGTCTTGTTCTGTGACACATGGCAATTTTCAATGCCTACCTTTTCTAGTGGTTTGTTACTTGGCTAATGTGAATGGAGACTCCACAACCTCTGTGGGCAACCTGTGCCAGGACTTGGTTGCCTTCACAGTAAGAATGTTTCCTGATGTTCAGAGGGAACCTCCTGTGTTTCAGTTTGTGCCCACTGTCTCTGATCTTGGCACTAGGTACCCTGAAAAGAGCCTGGCTCTGCCTTCTTTGCATCCTCCTTGCAGGTATTTATATACATTGAGATCACCCCAGTCCTCTCCTTCTTCAGGCTGAACAGTCTCAGCTCTCTCAGCCTTTCCTCTTATGTGAGATACTCCAGTCCTGTTATCTCAGTGGATCTTTACTGAACTCTCTCCAGCAGTTCAATGTCTCTAGTACTCAGGAGCCCAGGACTGGACACGTGAGGCACTAGACCTAATAACTTGTAATGGCCTATGAGACAATTTGATGCAAAAATACCTCATAATATATTTTTTAAAGTAAATTTTAATGTAATTTCAGTGGAAACTAGACTTCTGTGAATCACCAGCTCTTTCTATAGATTGCTGTAGGCACCTAGCAATTTCTGCATGTTATTTCTCCAGATATGCCTTATCTCACACTTTATCAACACTGAATTATAACAGCACTGGCACCTTCTGATCCTTAAAAACTATCCCTGAATTTTTCACAATACTCTCTAATTCTTATTGCTCTAAATAATTTTGTGTCATCTGGAAATTTTGCCTCTTCATTGTTAATCCCTGTCTTGTGCAAAATCAGTTCTCCTTTATGGACTCTGGGATTCCTTTCTGCTGTTTCATTAAGTTGCAAGTGACTTTCTCTGCCTGGTAGGTTTAACTATGGCAATATTTTGCGTCTTTTTGAATGGTCACTTTAATATGCTTCTGAGATGTGAGAAAGATGGTCTTGTTTTCATCTTAAAAGGCTGGGAGGAAGAAAGGAGTTGTTACTTATTGGAAGCACTGGTTCAGTGCACCACTGCAAGGTTTAATCTTGAAAAAAAGACACTATGGAGTTTGAAGACACGTTTAAAATTATGTACACGGTTAAGTGCTTTGCCTTTGAGCATGAATGCATACAGATCAACATAGTGTTGGAAATGGGCAACTTTAATGATTCAGTGGTTCTCTGAAACAATTTCCTTTAAAAAAAACTTACCATAGGAAATTATTTCAGTCACAGTGGCTTAAAATTCTGAAATGACAGCAACTTATTCAACATTCATATTATCTTGATGTGTCAGAAAGTCAGCTGGGGAGATTGTTACAATTTTACACAACAACTTTCTGTCTCCCAGTTGTTTTGGGCTGAAAATGTATTTGACCCTGTAGCTATTTGGCAACACTTTACTCTTTTAGGTTAGAAGTCCTAAAAGCCAACAGTTTACAGCTCTTGGTAGAAGTAACTTGATTTGTACAATCTCTTAAGACTGAGAAAGTAAGATATTTTATTTTTTCATTGTAATATATGTCATAATAAGATAGATACATGTGTATTTATATAATATATAAAGATATATGTACATATATATACGTTTTTATAATACGTGAGGAGCAACTGCTTACCCAAGTAGGCCACCCAAGTCAGTAGCGTGTCTCAGATGTGTGTGTCATACTGCAATAACTTTCAAGGTCCAGTTTTGCCTTGCAGATTATCAATCTGTCTGAGCATTCTCCCTTGGGACATGGAAATATTTCCATTTCATTTCCATTTAATTTTAAATGGAATGTTTGGTAGAAGGTTATTCAAATCAGCCTGTTAAACTCAGCACTTTGCATTGATGTGGGAACTGCTGATCTCGGGCAAACAGAAGGAGGTCCAGGAGCTGTGGCTCTGGTGGAAAGGGTGGATGAATTAATTTTTACTTGATTTTTTATTTACTCAGAGAGTGAGGAGTTAAACAGAGAATCAAAGTACTGAGCTAGCGGGACTGGAATCACTTTGTAGAGGAGACAACACTTCAACACAGCAGTTTTGTTTCATAGGTCACACCATTGCCCGTTTGCATTCTCTGAGCAATGCTGCAGCAAATACAGCCCTGATGTGTTAAATACTGGAAAGGATTTGTATGTTTCCAGCTGCCCTTCTATGAAAGGGAAGGAGATCTGTGGTCCCTGTTGACACCAGTTCTTGAACAGTCCCACTAGCTTAGCTGGATTGATCAAAAAATGCCTTGAATATTCCCAGGTGCAAATCTCAGTGTGACTGCTCATATGCTGGCAGTTCAGCAGCTATTCTATATCTTGTTTATACCATTGCCAGAATGTCTAGAAAGCCAAGATTTATGACAGTATCTTCCACTGAAGTGGAAAGACAAGAGTTTGTCCCTCATAGGTGACTGTGCAGGCAAAACCACCCTTAACTATAGGTGATTACAGGACAGTGGGATGAGTGTATTTGCATCTTTTTTCCTCTCCATCTTTCTTTATCTAGCCTGAAGTTAGAAGAACAATTATGTGGGATTACTGGTACATATCTGGCCAGTGCCTTTAGGTGCCAGTAATTCAGAAATTATGTCTGACTGTTTATATCTCAGCCTCTGAATATTATTCTTAAAATTAAATCTGGAAGGCAGTGTGGCTTTTAGAATAATTTATCCCAGTGACAGAACCTTAGAAAAAAAATTCCTGAATTCTACTTCAGGCTGTATAATTTTTGACTGATCTTGCATTCTTATGGGCATCTATTTCCATGTCATATGGCAAGCTGGTCCTGTTTCTCTTTTATTAGGCTAATGTTTATGGCATTTTTGGAACTACATGACAGTTGATTAGAAAAGGGCAAAAGTATGGTGTATTTTGCATGTGAAGAGATGAGCAAATGTGTTTGTTCTTTTAACTTCAGGCTAGATAAAGAAAAATGAAGAGAAACAAGATGAGCTGCCTTTTTTTTTTTTTTTTTTTTAACTCGTGAAGAGAACTGTATCATTACTTGCAGAATCAAGACTACTTTTGTGAGTGAGTTTATAGTGTGTTTAAATGTGCAATATATCCAATGTAGCAGTGATATAGAGCTCTCTTTCATATACCGGAACTATTTGGAAAAATGATACTATGTGGTCTTTTGGCAGACAAATGCAATTAAATAGAACACTTCTGCAACTTCACTTGAGAGGAAAGAAGGTTATTAAATGGATAGATTTGTTGATGAACTTTAGGTTTTAAAGTGACAAACAGACCATGCTGTACATTAACTAGTTGCACATCAATTAAGCTTGCTTAAAGATGGCAGGGTGGGGTGTGGGTGCTGTCCCTGGTGCTGAAGCACAGGGCGGGGAGGTGGGTGAAGGGTGGATGTGCCCATCCCATGTGGAGTCCCCCAAAAAGGTGCAAGGGCACATGCCACCGGCAAGCTGAGAGCTCTTCTTTGTGGGATGTGATGCTGTTGTCCTTGTCATTAATAGCAGTCTAGTGTACTGTATGTGCTAGGTCTGTTGTGAGAAGTCTTTGCCCTTGCCTTGTTCATTGCTTAAGGGACAATTTGTCCCTTGGAAATAGATGTGGCAATTCCTGTTGTCATGTGTGGAATGAATAAAGAGGGATATCCAGAGAAGGAACAGAAGATACGCTGAAACATGTAAGCCATGTACTACAGAGCTCTGTGTCTTCCAACAACCTGATGATACAAACAAAACTTGAACTGAAATAACCTGTTCCTTAGCAGATGCAAACCAGTTTCACCGAATTTGCCTTTTGTTTCTCACTCAGACTCTGATTAGTCAGACTCTGAGTCACAGCTATTCACTCTAAGATAACCACCTTTCATCTACAATGAAACAATTTTGTGTATCCAAGTATTTTCTGTATGACATGCTAGTCATATACTTTACACAGAATTTGAGCAAAACACTGTTAAATACTGTGCTTGAATCAGCAGAACTTTTCAGTACCTAGAGTACCAACCACACTGCAATGAGTAGAATTTCAGAGACATTCAATCTGGAAAGTATTTTTAGAACTTGGCCTCTTATTCTAGTGTCTGACTGACATTTGAGTTCTTTAAAAAACAAACAAGCAAACACCTGATTTTCACTCTTCCAGAGCAAAAAGTAGAAATTGATTCTTTGTGTTCTCTTTAAGGAAAATTAAGACATTAAATATAGGAACCATATGACAGGAGAGAGAGAAAGTATATTGAGTATTATAATTTGTGTCTTGTATAAAGTATTTCTTTGGCCTTTGCTCCTTAGATTTGTCTTTCCTGTGTTTTCTGTGTCACCACCTATTCTTATTAATTATACTAGATCTTATTCACTAGCCAGACTGCACAATAACTGGCTTGACAGGAGAAGACTATTAGCAACAATAATGGCAAGAAGATCATAATGGAGAGTATAAGTGGATGGAATGATTTTATGCACATTGCTCTGAGTTGATGACTTCCACAGAGAAAATTCTAAAATAGAGAAAGAATATGGTACGATTAGTAGCTTTACATGAAAATACTACAGAAGGACAACATGCATTGATCAAGAGACATTCCCCACTCCCACCCCCGCCGTATTAAGAATGTCTCTGAACACCATACTTTCTCATTGCAATTAGGTGTTGTGATTTTTATTTCTTTGTATCATATCCTATTCAGGGATTCAATCAAGAGTCATGCTAGTGACAGATGCAAAGTGGTAAGATGACTCAAAGGCACCAGCTCATTCTATATTCAAAGATTCATTTCACTAAATTTAGTGACATTAATTTCACTAAATTAAAACCTCCCTTTTCCTGATAAAAAATATCTACACATGTAGGATATAGTTGAACTAAAAAGCAATGCTTTAAAAACTGCAATAGAACAACTATCCCAAGTTACAGGATCT
The DNA here is from genome assembly GCA_028020825.1 of Podargus strigoides. Classification (NCBI taxonomy): domain Eukaryota; kingdom Metazoa; phylum Chordata; class Aves; order Caprimulgiformes; family Podargidae; genus Podargus; species Podargus strigoides. The sequence goes on along the minus strand of CM051620.1, from coordinate 85,653,659 downwards.
ATCTAGTAAATCCTAAAACAATGTTTCTCTGTTATACATACACTAGAGGAAGGTTTCCCCAGATAAATCCAGGGAAGGGTACAAATAAATGCATTACAAAGGTGAGGTTACTGAGACTGAACAAGCCTGGAGTTGAAGACTTCTACTGAGAGTCATTAGTGGGGTAGTAGGAGACAAGTTTGAATGAAGAAATAGGAACAGGAAACTCTGGTGTTTGGGCCAAGAAACTAGGAAGTGAGGTAGAAAGACAATGAGAGAGACCCTGACCCAAGCTCAGCAGTGAAAACGCATGGAGATAAGAGCCAGTATGAAGTCAAAAGCAGGCTTAGTAGGTAAGGAGACTAGAACTAAGGAGAAGGATAGCAAAGATGAATAAGGACAAGGGCATGATATGTATTGCGGAATGAAACTGGTTCTTTTGGAAGGGGTAAAGGAATCTGTGCCTGACAGTGCATACTCTTCTTCACCAGAAGGTGATGCCAGAGATTTGCCATCTTTCTGGCAAGGTACTATGTGGCAGTTCCCTGTAGGGCTGATTCACAAATTAAATGCCAGTTTTGTTACCGTGGTATTTTTACTGGAAGTGTCAGAATTCTGTGTGTTTGGTTCTAAGTTGGAAGTTTATTAATGTCTGAAAGTGTTAATATGATACTGTAATAGGGCTTTTCAGTGTCTGGGGGTGGACAGGGATGAAGCATTCAAGTTACTGGTCAAAAAACTAGAAAATTATGATGCATATAATACAAGAAAATATTAAGATTCAAGAACTCAAAATTCAGGAATGTCTGCTGTTCCACTTTCTGTTTGGCTCTTTGTTGGCATCATTAGGACACATTCCTTAATTACTTCCATCAATCTGTTTCAACATAAGTTTTACCACATTGAGGGTACAAGGTGGAAACATTTTCTGGGGATAAACTAAGGCCAGGTAATGAAGACACTGTTTCATGTCTGGATTTGTCCCTTTTGTCACAGATGTTGGACAAAACATGTTAGGAAATCAAGAAGAATGTTGCCAAAGGAGGAAAGATGTCATATGATTAAGATGTATATGCTTCTCCATCGAACATGTTTGCTTCTTCCAGTCTTGATGCTAATGAGTCGCTTAGAACTCATGAAAAAATAGTTTGTGTTTCGTCTACTGCATGAGCACCAGTCCTGTCTGACTGTCTAAACTGACATATAATGGTAAATATACAGAAAGTTGTGTTGTAGGAATTGCCAGCTAAGCAGCCACCATAAATGTTTTTAACGTTAATCTCTCTGCCTCCATCTGCAAGATCTCTTGTTGTCTCATTTACCCTCTATTTACATGGGTATTACGAAAATAAATGAAGCACTTAGCTATTCAAGAGATGCATGCTTTGGAAAAATTAATGAGCAAATTAATAGAATGGCTTAATGTGCAGCAAATAAGGATCATGCATCAAATGATAGCAGGCAAAATACATGTTGATAAAAAAATATGACAATCAGTTATATATTCTCAATAAAACAGGGTTGGTATGGAAAGAAACACCACCGGCCTATTATAATGAAATTAAAGACTAACAGGATTTATAGACTCAAAGGAACCAAATCAATGGTCCATAAGTAACCTTAATTCTGGGATTTCCTAACTCTGATATGTTCAACTTTGCACCTTAAAGAGGTTCTTTTAGTATTTTTTGTATATGTGACATTTTCATAATATGTTTTCATTTTCATAAAACCTGTCTATCCTCATGTTTGGCAAATAAATTACCCTGGAAAACACTTAAAATGCTTCCTTGTTAACAAAATTTCTAAAACCTTGCAGGCTAATCAGACTGCCACAGTTAACAAAATTTCCATACGCCATCTGAAATGCTAGCTTAGTGGAACAAAGCCTTGCCTGGTTCATGAATACAGCATCTTCTGCCCCTTTCCTTGGCCATGAAGTCTGGATTTGTGAGAACTTCCCCCAGAGCTTCATGCTTCTAGCATTTCTTGAACAACCAAATACACAGGACGCTACAGGTGCTTCCATGGATTATTTACTCCATCTGTAGAAAATCCTCCAGTAGTAGAGGTTGTACAGTTTTTAGGGTGATCTTTCTACTGTCCTGAGGAGAAGGACTTGGATGTTGGTTGATGAAAGCTAAACATGAGCCAGCAACTGCTTGCATGTGCTTGCGGAAGGCCAACCGTATCCTGGACCACATCAAAAGAGGTGTGGCCAGCAGGTCAAGGAGGTGATTCTCCCCCTCTCCTCTGCTCTCATGAGACCCCATCTGGAGTACTGCGTCCAGCTCTGAAGCCCCCAGTATAAGAAGGACATGGACCTGTTGGAGTGAGTCCATAGGAAGGCCATGAAGATCATATGAAGATGATCAGAGGGCTGGAGCACCTCTGCTATGGGGACAGGCTGAGAGAGCTGGGGTTGTTTAGCCTGGAGAAGAGAAGGTTCCAGGGAGACTTCATAGCACTTTCCAGTGCTGGGGGTGGTCTGGGGCTGGCACTACAAGAAAGCTGGGGAAGGACTTTTCATGGAGGCATGTAGTGTTAGGATTGAGGGGTAATGGTTTTAAACTGAAAGAGGGTAGATTTAGACTAGATACTAGGAAGAAATTCTTTACTGTGAGGGTGGTGAGACACTGGAACAGGTTGCCCAGGGAAGTTGTGGATGCCCCCTCCCTGGAAGTGTTCAAGGCCAGGCTGGATGCGGCTTTGAGCAACCTGGTTTCATGAGAGGTATCCCTGCCCATGGTAGGGGTGTTGGAACAAGATGATCTTTAAGGTCTCTTCCAACCCAAACCATTCTACACCTGAAAGTGCTGGCATATTGTTGCTAGATATTACAGAGAGGAATAGGCAATGAGTGATGAAAGTAAAAATAAATAAAGAGCTTAAATGGATCGTGACCTGCTGTAGCACTGCTAACACATTTCCATCTTTTTTGCCCTGGGGTAAAAGAAGTCATCATACATCTAATGGCTGATTATCAACATCTTGCAACATTATATGATGGGATTATTTTTAATGTAATCTTCTACACTGCAGGAAATTTTTGAGACTTCATACAATGTGTACTGTTGTGGGGTTGAGCATTAGAGAAATGTAAAAAGAGACAGACAGCCCTCCCTTGAAGATCTTATTGCCTAAAATAAGACTTTTCCCTTTCTGTTTTCAAAACCAAGTTCCTTTGTCAATATTACCTCTAGCATGAGTGACTGAGAAGGGATAAAACAGGAAAGCATAAAAATATATATTAAAAATGCAATAGATATTCTAGTCTCATGTCTGGAAAATCTGGTCTCTCTGATAGTTTCCAAACTAGGAAGGAGACTGCTGCTCCCACTATGTCACGTACCTCATCTGTTGCGAATTTTCTCTCCCTACAGATGCTATAAGGGTTATTGGATGTCATGCTAAGCATGGCCATAGTTATACTGATGGCCTTGTGTTTCTGAGAGAATGATGCTATGGGTGAAGGCAGGAGAAATTTTGTCTTTGATAAAAAAGAGGTTCTGCTTTGTCAACCTTTTGAATGTCTGTTGTTCAGGGCAATCAGCGTACGCTTCAGAGAACAGCATTTATTATATGTGTTTATGGTGCACCTTGCAATTCAGACCTAGAACGGTAACTAGCGGGGCAGTGTGCAAAACCGTGTTTTGAAAGTGCCATCTAGTGGCTCCGTAGGATTTTTATATCGGAAAGTGAAGTTCAAGTCCCCGAAATTTGGAGTCAGAGCAGAGGCTATGCTGGCTTCAGAGTCAAGGTGGTCAGTGGTGAGACCTCAGTAACTGCAATGAGCAGTGCAAATGCTGTAACCTGGCCTAGCTGGAAGATGTGACTGGACCAGGAGAAGCTGTGCAAATGTCTCCAGGAATAGGGATGTGAATCTAGCTGCTGCACCTGGGTATGAAAATGGAAGTGTGCACAGAGATATACAAATAAAAGGCAAATAGAAATAACTGAGTTTTAGTTTTCTGTTGGCAGGCCCTCTGTTTCTTCCATGAAGATATCAGCCCCTAAATCCCCAGTTTACGCTGGTTAGTAATAGAGATTACTTTCTGAATTGCTGTTCTTAAATACCTTAAAATTTGACTGCGGACCTTTAAGGGTCTTCAGAGACAGAGTGAAAAATCACTGATGCACTTTATTTTCTTAGAAATATGGGGGCAAAATAACTGGGTCAAAATGGACAGGGCAGATTTTTAGCAAACCACTAGCAGTTTCGTTTGGATGTAACACGTGGCTTTGTGACTAGAAAACTGGAGAAAGGAAACCAAACTAGGTTTTCAACCAAACTTTATTGACGAAAACCCCAAAAAGCTTTGTAGCTCTGTGTAACAACTTCAGACTGAGTTAATTATTTCCTAAGAGTCACTCAGTTCTATATGGGCTCTTGGTAGCTTTACAACTGGGTATTTAGAGTTCTTAGTCTGGCACTAGTTCCTCGTAGAAATCATCACTTTCTCTACTGATCTTTTTCTGCAACTGACAAAGGCGTTGTAGGCCAATATAAACCAATGTACTATTTAATCTTTTTACAGTTTCAGAAGACCACAAATCATTCTCAGAAGTTATAATTTTAATTCACTTGCCACTAGTTTAAGCCTCATTTTCTTCTGGATTGTTCTCTTGTGGCTGGAATAAATGGACCATTCACTTCTGGTTCCATTTATGCCTATCTGTCAGAATGAGCGAAGCTCTGCAGAAAGATACAAACCCTGTGAGAAGCAGTTAGAGAAGCAGAAATTTTATAGTAATTTATAACTTAAAGGCAATGTATAACTGTCTTGAAACTGGTCCTGTATTATATTTTATTCAATAGTAAGTGGGTTTTCCTCTAGTTATACTTTCTTGTGGCACTGGTAGTTGAATATATGATAAAATATATGATTCACAGAAATACCTTGTTTAGCTCCAGTTGTGCACTTAAATCTTGCCACCTCCATGTGGTTCATAAAAATGTTTAGTTAAACATATGTTGTTTTTTGTTTTTTTTCTGGATATACATCCTTTTCTGAATTGGGGTCAGAGTACTAACGATTGCACTATACATAAAAATAGATGTTCATGTTGTTGCTATATCTGTTTTTAATAATTTAGGAGACACTCAGGCACCATGGTGTTGAGGCCTAGACGTACTTCTTAACCTTGTAAGACCCAAATAAATGATATAACATATGATAAAAATCCATAAAGAAAGGAAAAGAACCCACAAAGAATCATCAGCACAGGAATCTTAAAGTCCTATGGAAATAATTCTGTTAATTTAGTTCAAGATTACACATTCCTGATCTTTACAGTTGAAATCAGTTACATCTGGAACATTAAGAGGGAACACCATTTTTTTGGTTTTGACAGTTATTTTGGTATTAAACCCAATGATATTCCTTGAAATGAGGAATACATTAGTGATAAGGAGCCATACGATTAGAAAGGAAAGCTGTTTTTTTCCTAATTCTACTGAGGTATAAAATCATGCTAAAAAATCGATGTATTCCTGCCTCTTCCACAAAAATATTTTAGATACCTTCTCTAATCAAAAGCATTATCAAATGAAATAAACTCTTCCCAGAACACATTTTCAAAAAGCAAAGCTTTTTCCAGAAATTCTGGAGGAGAAAAAACCCAAAAGTCTTCACCTCACCACAGAACATTTCCAAAAGCAAACTGCAGATGCTCCCTCAAGCTCTAGTCATATGATCCTTAATTTAAAATGTGTTTCTTCTTAAAATGTGGCCTATAAACATGCTTGGGGGGAGCTCAACACAGTCATTTAGGAAACAGAAACTTGAGACATGTGGTTGAAATATGGTGGGGAGAAAAACAGAATGCATCACATTAATGACATTGAGAGTAATTTCAAATGCAATTTTCTAATTATTTTCTCTTTAAATGAGTTCCTGGAGAGCCAGGGGACAAAGGCAATAAGGTACACTGCCAACAAGCTAATTGGTCTTGCAGTTTGTCATTTATTGTTCGTACTTAGCTTTAAGTTTGTTAAACAAGCCCTTCCAAAGTACAGAACTCAAGTGAGCAACTGAAACTGTTTACCTGGTGTTCTGATCTTCAGGATGACCAAGAAAATTGTGCTTTTCCTATATAAATCTATAGGTGATCAATTAGTGATGGTTTGTTACATTAGTTGATGTATTCCACAAAGAGGAAAAAAAAAAGTGTAATCAGTACAAATTTTTACACTGAGATACTGCAGCCTAATGACCTTTTAATTGTTGCATTAATTGCCAGCCCCAACAGAGAGAGGACTGAAGGGATAAGTCAGGACACGAGAGTTGAATTTCTCGTTGCTGAAGAACTAACTCATTGTGTTTAGGGATCCGCCACTGCCTCTGCCAGTCTGAAAAGAAAGCTTTGCTGTTGGGAGCCTACTGTTTACTGCCAGCGTACCCCACACTGAGAAATAAGAGAAAGAAATCAGCGTACTACAAAATAGTTTCATCTTTAGGTTTTGCATGATTCATAGTGGCTAGTCCAACAGAGGAAGAGAAGTTCCAGACTGGGCTGATATTTAAAACTTGATGCCTAAAATGAGGCCCAGGCATTGCATCTTCCTTTTCTATAGCCAGAGTGTGTTTGTGCCTTCTGTCTAGTCATACACAGAGCCTTGGCTGGAGCTGGCAAGAATCCTCACTTAGCCATGGTGCGAAGTAAGGACATGATGCTTCAGGAGTGAGACAATTCCTTGGTGGATTACCCCATAACAGAGTGATGGGCAGGTCTCTCTAGGAGTTGTAATATACCCTTGGGCACCACCTGCCTGCTCTGCTTCCACAGGGTGTGAAAGGGGAAAATTCATGCCGTTTCCCGACTTATTTGTTCCCAAAGGGAAGGTCCCTGAGAAGCAGACTCCAATTTCTTCTATGCTGAGGCTCTTATATCTTCTAGCTATAGCAAGCAGGAACAAGGAAAACATCACAGAATGTTAGGGATTGGAAGGTACCTCAAAAGATCATCTAGTCCAATTCCCCTGCCGGATCAGGTCACACAGGAATGCATCCAGGCAGGTTCTGAATGTCTCCAGGTCCCCTGTGTAGTCGTATTATCCAGCCATAGCCTTAGAATCACAGAACAGCCTTGGTTGGAAAATACCTCTAAGGTCATCAAGTACAACCATTAACCCAGCCAAGCCAAGTCACCACTATCCCATGTCCCTCAGCACCACATCTACATGTCTCTTAAATCCCTCCAGGGATGGGGACTCCACCACTGCCCTGGGCAGCCTGTGCCAGTGCCTGACAACCCTTTCAGGAAATAAATGTTTCCTAATATCTAATCTAAATCTCCCCTGGTACAGCTTGAGGCCATTACCCCTTGTCCTATCACTATTACCTGGGAAAAGAGACCAACCACCTGCCTCTCTACCCCCTCTTTTCAGGGAGCTGTAGACAGCAATGAGGTCTCCCCTCAGCCTCCTCTTCTCCAGACTGAACACCCCCAGTTCCCTCAACTGCTCCTCATCAGACTTGTGCTCCAGATCCTTCCCCAGCTCCGTTGCCCTTCTCTGGACACACTCCAGCAGCTCAGTGTCCTTCTAGTAGTGAGGGGCCCAAAACTGAACACAGTATTCAAGGTGCAATATACCCACAGTAAAAATGCTGCTGAGTGTGAATGAAGGAGTGATATTTATCTGAGTACATTTGATGTCCCTATCTGAGCTGATCACTCTACACAATGATGTAGTGGAGAGAAATGTCCCAGTCCTGGGACATGATGCCTGATACACAACCCAACTTCAACATCTACAGTAGGGTATCTTATAGTAGACTATTTCTTTGTATTGGCTTTTGAGCAACTGGCTGAGTGGAGTCTTCTTTAATTGAGATATCTAGAGTAATCTTAGATTAATGCCAGCCAATCACCTGAGTTCTCATCTTGTTCTTTCTACCATTTGTCATCACATTGAGCAAATTGGGGGTGCTGGTCGACAGCCATCTGAATATGAGCCAGCAGTGTGCCCAGGTGGCCAAGAAGGCCAATGGCATCCTGGCTTGTATCAGAAATGGTGTGACCAGCAGGAGTAGGGAGGTGATTGTGTCCCTGTACTCAGCACTGGTGAGGACCTGGGAAGCCTTAGCTGATGGATTTTCTCCACATGATGCCACAGAATGAGAGGCGACCTCTAACATCACACAACACTCTGCAGTGTAACATGTGCTGGATTGTTATTTGAAAAAAAACAGCATTAATAATCCTGGACAAAAGTCCAAGCTTCTGTCTCTCTAATTTTCTTAGGAGGGGGATATTTTCAGGTCTTCTGTGTAACAAAATTGTTCACATCCTTTTAAAATACCACGCTACTATACACATCTTTCTTAAATCACTTCCCCAAGGTCTGGGGATTAGTCCAAGTTAGATATGCAGCTGGCTCCTTGCTTTCAAAGCTCTACTCTGGGTCATGGCCAAGCCTCTTGCAAATAAATTGTTGGAGGTTTTCTACAGGCAGTAAAGAGAGGCTACCGTTAACCACCTCTGTTAGTCATCAGTTAGTTTACTGGAGACTTCTGCAACTGGCCAAATATTCTTTCTGGAGAGACTCAACATTCCTGAACATAAAATAATTAAGAAGGCATTACAATTTGCGAAATGATGTACCCAGATTGATAGCAGTGTGAAGAACAGTTTTGGTTTTTTTTATCTTTTGTCAATATAGAAGACTACAAATTCTCCAAAAAGGTATTAAAGGCAGTAGCTGTCTATGGGAATGGCACCAATTATTTAGTCATCCTGAAGATCAGAACTGTGGATGAAATTTTAGCTAGTGAAATGAAGGCCAGTCTTTCCCTTCCTCATCCTCTTGTTTTGTTTGCAGAATGTAGAATCAATTAAAAAATCAATAAAAATTCAGAAGGTGAAGGTAAATTTAATTAATTGGATATGATGAGTTCCAAGGGATTTTGTCTGAAACTTTCCTTATATATCAACAGGATAGAAGGGCACAGAGCAATTACAACAAATATTTGGTGCATTAAGGACTAAAAATGTACTTGGGGTTAAAAATAAGAAAAGTTACATGTTTTACAGCAGATATTGGAATGGTACCTGGAAGTGATATTTCAGATCTAGTCCAGACTTGCTGCAGTGTGCTTATGGATTGCAGGCTTTATAAGGAAGAGCATTCACTGAAAAAGCAAACAGGAAACCACATTTTAAAAATGATAGCTGAACATATGGAAGTTTTCATATGCATGATGTGAAGTGAGGAGTGTGTGTTACTCACAGGCAGTGCTATAGCTGGTTCTCTACCACAACAGGCCTGTATCACGACAGACCCCAAAGCACTATTCTAGTCTAAACTGTAGTAAAGAGCCCATGTCTCATGTCAGAGCTGGGTTACAAGAGCTAGGGAGTCACTCTGTAATGATGTACAGATACATGCATTTTGACCTACGATGTTTATTATTTGGATGTGTTTCTTTTACCTAGTAAGAAGCTATGGAGAAAAAGCAAGCAGGAATACTCATAAGCAGCTGGAAGAAGGCCATATACCAGCAAATGCTTGAGATTTCATAAAGGAAAATTCTCAAAATACTAACTTTGCAAATAATTTCTCCTTCACCAGTTAAGAGTGAAGTTGGCTTTGCTCAATATGAGCTGAGACTAGCAGCATTCAAAAGTGAAGTGGGTGTTTTTGGAGCAAAAAGGACTTTTCAACAGGGTCCCTCTTAAGAAGGAGAAAAATTTGGAAAAATCAAGCTAGGAGTATCTGTAGAAGGCATAAAAGTTTCCCTTGCAGAGATACGCTATTATGTGATGTCTGCAGCTGTGGATACGCTCATGCTGGGATGTCTGAGTCGTAGGTTATCTGCCTAAGCTATTAAGCAGGGACGATAGACCCAGGGCAGCAGGATCCTATGCAGACTGCTCAGCCTTCTGATTACCAAAATGGCTTGTTTGTTCAGGATGCTGTCAGTGTGAAGGCACGTAGAAAACAGCAGCCCAAGTTTGGCCGAAGGTGGCCGGGGATGTTTCCTTAGGGCTGCATCTTTACGATTACTGAAGCCCATGTCCCTGATAAGTGGATATAGAAGCTACAGCTGCCATGAGGGAATGCACAGGGCTGTCTGCTAGATTTAATAGAAGTTTTAAATAAAACCAAAACAACTGTCTTGCCTGCTGTTGGGGATCACTGCCAGGGTTGTGCGTGCATGAGCCTGAGCCTCTGTGATGTTAGAGCAGTTCTGGAGATGCCATTAGCAAAAGTTGTTCCTTCATACTCTTTTATATTTTATAAGCTGTGCAAATGGATCAGTTAAATGACCAACCACCCTGTTTAAGGCAGGAGGTAACACCATTAAATTTTCAGCTCCACCTTGCACTTGCTGAGACATGCCCTGGGGGCTGGGATTTGGAGGGGATGGTGCCAGTGTTTGTGTAAATATATATATATAATTTTACATATTTTTTTATAACCTTGGCTGCTCATTTGGGCCCTGCTGCCAGTCAAAGGCACCATCCCTTTGCCTCTGGACCCCATCATTTGTGATGGCCGCTGTCCTGCATGAAAACTTTTGGTTGGACAGAGACGGCAAACAGGTTTTGTGCTGCCCCATACAGCACTGGGTTTCGCACGGCACCCATTCTATCCCCCCCTCAGTTTTCTGGATCACTGCTAATAACATATAAGAATAAAGGCTGGTCTTTGTGCCATTTGGGGTTGCTGTAAGCTGTCACGAGTGTGTTTTATAGAAGCTGATTTTAATTTTGCCACCCAGGAGAGTAATAGTCCCAAGGAAATGAAGCGTCTTTCTGCTATTGTTATGTATCTGAAGGAAAAATCCTGGCACATAATTGGCTAAAAAATAGTAGTGTGATGAGTCAATAAATTTCTATTGTGTAGCTTTCTCTGGGTGAACAATACTATGTTCTGGGGTAGTGTTAAACAATTAGTTCACATATCATACAAATAAGCGCATCCTACATGGATACATGTGGGGGTAGTAGAAATTATTCATCTCTAGCCAATCAGACAGCAGTTTTTATTTATTTCAGTGTTTAACAGAATACCTCTCTGGGCTCCAGGAGACCTTGTGAGCAATTGAAAATACAATAACTTTAGAAGGAAAGCCAGCAGCTTTTCCTCACTCTCAATCCAGAATAATAATATATGACAAAATATCCTGTTCCCACCACTATCAGCCTTTCTTCCCCCAAGTGTGTAAATAGATAGCTGTGCAGGATCGACAGACCTCTTTGCAAAGTATGTTCTGCCATTGGGGTCCCTGCCCTCCTTCTCTAGTGGAAGAGTTTTCAGTGTTAAAGTTTCCACTGGTATACGGCAGAAAGAGACGAGTCCTTCCTCGGGTCCATCAGAAACGGGTACTAAGGCCAGAACCTTAGTTTGTATATATGCAGCTGGCTCTGTTAAGGAAAGTAGGATGAAACAAACTGAAAATCAGATGCAAAGCTTCTTCTGAATTTCAAGCACCAGCTCCTTCCATAGTGCTATCTAAAGTCAAAATACTGTGTTTTCAAATGTACATGCTGAAAATATTTGCAAGGAATGTACCTTCATCTCTGAATGGTACTCACCACTTCACTTGAGTTGTTTGGAGTAGTTCTGTGTAAATTCCTGCAGTTATTTTTATTGTTTTGGGTTACAATAGTGCCTAGAAATCTGAACCATTTTGCTAGATGCTGTTCAAACACGTCCTAAAGGACAATCCCTTCCCGGAAGGTTTGCAGGCTTGTTCCTTACCCTGAAAATAGAATTTAATTCCTGGATTTCATTTCTTGGTACGTTTGAGTTCTTGAATCTCAAGAAAACTTAATTTTTCTCTGTTCTCATTTTATCCAAATTATTGCCTAATTAGAAGCTAATGATTTTTGAAGGGGGGACAATCAAGAGAGTTTTCAAGCAACTTGAAGTGTGCAGGATTCTCTGAACTAAGTCTACAGATGGTGCATGCCTACAGACCCCACTAGATCTCTCTAAGGCATTAAGGAAAAATTTTAATATTTTTCATTTTGTTCAGTGAGATTAGTGGTCCCCAGCTGTGCCTGAGACCATCTATTCTTCACAGCTGGTCATTCTTAACAATCCCCAGGAAATGGCTTATGTTCTAATTTGTTGATTTTTAAATACAAACTGAGCAAATTCCATTTAAACATGTTAGTGTGAAAATTGAAATCATACTTTGTGACAGATTGCATTTGTGAAGAAGTAACTTCTGTGGGGGTAAAAAAAATAGTACCCTAGGTTCACCTCTGGTGTTTATTTTGATGTGTCACAGTAAATGTAATGGGAGAACATAAGCATCCCAGACACCCTTCTTAATGAACACAAATGTGTTTTTAGTCTGACTGTTGTTTTTTGACTTCATATGGGAAGAGAGATGTCAGCACAGAAAAGCACGGGGCCATTATGACAGTTGAGATTAACAGGCCAGAAGCTCGCAGTGCTGTAAACCAGGAAACTGGTGCTTTGTTTTTACTGACGTTCAATATGTTTGAAGTGGATTGCTCTAGCTGCGTTTCCTGAAAAAGCTGAATTTGCTTAGGACTGTCAACCCTGACAGTGAATTGTCAGCAGATTACTACAGTGAGAGCTCATTATGGGTTTAGTGTGCTTTCCAGCCTGGTAACTGGGTGAAAACATGTTCCAATCTCTCTGTTCCTCAGGCGTGTGTTCTCCAGTTGTAGGGACTGTACCTGGCCATCTTTGTTGCAATGCAGGTCCTCTTAGTTTCTGCACCCGAGGCCTTAAAGCAGGTACTACACTTCTTGTTCCCTCCCAGCCAGTGCTTAGCATTTTCTAGACTTCTAATTACTTGAGCACTCTAATTTATCATTCTGCTGGTCAAGAAGAAAACACAGCTAAAGTAGAAAGTGCGTGCTTTGCAAAAGAACTTGCTTAAAGACACAGGCTTTTCTCATAAGACACATAAGACAGTTACTGACACAACTGAATGAGCAGCAGGGGAATATAATCTCCCAGCCCTCCCCTTACTGCTTCTGAAGGCTTTAGTCACTATGCTGGAGAAAAATATGCAGTGCCATTCTTGTTTCTACTTGTCCAACTGCAGCGTGTCTTTCAAGCCCCAGACCAGCTCTCTTCCTTAGGCTGCATCTGTGTTTAAAAGTAGTTCATTTGTGAATGCTCTTCTTTTCCTGGGTTTTTGCCAGGGAGTTTTTACTATACCAGCTCTTCCTTAGGGACAGCAAGACAGAGAGTTGGGTTCTAGCCATGTCAAATCCCTTTCTTCCACAGTGGCAGAGCCATTCTGCTGGTACTTGCCAATGATGGCTCGAGTTTACTTTGCCAGATATAATGAAAAAGATATATAACCCGTGTTAGCTGTCAAGGGGATTCTTTAACACAGTGATTCTTATAATTGTACATGGTATTTCACCAGGAAAGAAAAACAAGAGTTTTTCTCTAAACAGTGCAAGATTATCTTACTCTTTTTTTTTTTTTTCCTTTTTTTTTTTCTCTCCAAAGCAAGATTGAAGTTTGGACTTTTCAGTATAAGAAAACCTCTGTCCTGATCTCACCATCACTGAAGATGCTAAAATTTTTGGGCACTCGGAGATAAAAAGGCCTGACTGAGTTTATTTTATGCCTATACTGTCTTCCTGCACTATAATTTGCATCTCTGTATATTACATAAATGAATAATAAAATATGATTTGCATCTATTTAAGGCAAAAAGGTCTCAATCCTCTACACTCTTCAACAACTGGATGAAAACGGGCATGTGAAAAGCTTAGGTTATGAAACTCAATATTTTTCTTAGAAATCTACCAATGTATTGAAATTAAAATTGAGGCTAGGTGAAACATTTAAAGACACTATACTGATTTTCTTTGGTGTTTGCTGTAAAATGCATCTTTGATTTCTTTTGAGCTAGTAAGTCTTGGTTTTATTCTCTTTAAAGATGTAGAGCAGTATGTTAATAAGAAAATTCCGTATCTGAGCCTCATCCACTGTAAAAGAGTGTGGCTTCCTTTATTTCCTCCCACAGAGGAAAGAGCCTAGCCTGGTAAATACTTAGTGATTAGGGTACTATGTGATTTCTGAGAATGTTTATTGTCCTTGCACAGAGGCATAACTTATACAAAATGGCAGAAAACTCTAGTGACTTATTTCATGTGAACATATCTGTGAAACACAGGACGTATCTCAGCTAGCAAATTACTTTGGAGCAGGGGTGTATTTCTGAAGCCTAGCTCCTGGATGTCTTCTCTTGCTGTGTTTTCTTTCATGTCTCAAGTGTACAAGCTGGGTTGCTTTCACATGACGCTGAACTGGAAGATCAGTCAGTGGCTGGAGCATAGCCACTGGAGTGCGTGTTCTCTCCATGGGACCACACTAGAATGAAAGTACGACCCCCTTGAAATGTGTGTAGCTTAGACATTGGATCCTTAGCACCAACAATTTTGGGCTGTTCTACGTGTTATTGTAGCCATAGTCAGAGGCATATGAACATGAAACCCAAAATAGGTAGAGTGTGCACATAATTTAATGTGTCCATTTTATTCATACTATATTTATTTATCTTGAAGGTTTAGCAGCAGACTAGTGGACAGGCAATACGTAAAACAGCTCTGGAAACTGCAACCCTGCACCCCACTTCAAAGCATATATCAAAGAACTTTTGGGAATTGTCAAAGATAGCAAAACAGGGAGAGACACTATTAATTGCTAATTAGAAGTAAGTGCCCTGCCATTGTCTAGGTGGGGAACATTTGTATCTATTGTTTATCATTAAAGTATTACAAATGCTTGCCACAGTTCCTGCAACATTAGCTCAAAGGCAGTTATTTACATTTGCAGGGTAAAATCTTAGCAATGACACCTTGCATTTGGTTCAGTAGGACCAGCACTTATGACTAATTGCCCTTATTATTATAGTAACTTTTTTTTTTTGCAAGTATGCTCTTGTCCTCTGGTTTACCTTAGAAACTGCCAGCCTCAGAGCTGATTATATTATTGCTGTAAATGCAAAGAGAGTAAATCGAAGGCATATTCTGCCCCCAAATTAACTAAGTTAGCATTGGTATCTCTTTTCTGTAATTTAAAATACTATGAAAGATATGCATATGGACATGTGTAATGTACAGAGGCACAATTGCATAAGCTCTGCACCCTAGAGTATCAAACATTGATTATTAGCCTTTTAAACAGCATGAATAAAAATGGAGGAATTCCTTTTTATACAGTGGATTTTCAACACAATTTAAAAACACAAACTAAATGACTAGGATTCACTTGGTGTTTCTGAACTGGAAAAGTCCAAATTCAATCTTCCTGTCAGTTTTGAGAGATTACATATATTTTGGGGAAGAAGCAGTTGAACACCCAATCTAACATTACAGTTCTAAGTATGGAGATGGCCAGGCTTTTGCAAGCTAGTCTTTTCCAGTGAAGCTTGTTTTGCTACTAAATTTAGTGAATCAAATGGAAAAAAAAAAAAAAAAAAAAAAGAGAGAAAGAAAACTTTGTCTGTCTTTACTTTTATTTACACCAAAAAATAATGTAGCCAATTGTATAATAGCTTATATATTAGCTAATTAGTAACTGCAGATACGAGTACCCTGCTGGTTGCAACCTGCTGGGATCTCAGCTTTTCTATGAATTTTATTTGAACTAAAGTCATATATGTGGCAGTATAGCAACTAGCAAGGAACACTCTTATCAAGTCATCCTGCTTCTCAAAGACACACAAAAATGACGAGTATATCAGCCTTTTGATACACCGTCCCTTGAGTGTCAGAGGAGACAGCCCAGAGCTTCAGGAAGAACAGCTCCCCTCTCCTCTCAGCCCTGGAACAGTTTTATTCCTTCACTCCAGGAAAAATATGCTGGGCCATATCTTCATTTACCTCTGCAGAGTTACAGACTTCATGAATTTAGCTGTCTTCTCTGCTCTCATATTTTCCTGGTTTCTGTGGTGTGACTCACAATCTTTTTTTCACCCCACCCCCCCACAAAGCTAGTTAAACCCAAAATCTGGAAAAACAGAGATGTGCCTGTTATTCAGAATGACATCATAGTTTCTGAAAAAAAATCTGTGCTCCTGATGTTACCAGCTGCTTCCGAAAATATAAGTCACAAGATAGTTTGTTTATGTTTTCTTTTGTGGGAAACACTTTCTTTGGTTTTGGAGTGCCTGAGCTGATGGTGTCCTTACACGGTCTGACATCAACAAATGCAAAATCACTCCCCTTGTGCTTTAATCTAGCAAGTCAGCATGACCTTTTGGCTCAGGCAGAGCTGTTGTCTGTGTGCCTTTGGGACAGTTGCTGGCATCCTTGGAGTGAGGTAGAGAAAGCCTTTAACCGTTTGCAGTGTCTGAATGAGCATGGCCTGAGACATCTTACAGAGAGGTGTAACAAAGAAATACTGACAACCTAATCAGAAAAAAACCAAAACACTTCTAAAATACTATAAGTCGAGCATTATGAAACAAAAAAACTGGGAATGGCAAGTAGTTTTTGAAAACTTCACCCTGAGCTTAACTATTAACTCTTTTTTTTTTTGCTCAGTTTCCAGACTGTTGGTTATTCTGTTTTGTCATGTTGTAAGTATTATAGCAGTACTAATACATACATAACTACAAAGCCATGCCACTTCTTTTCCAAAGGGAAAAGATGTAAAAGGAAGGAACTGGAAGCAGTGTACTGTAAGTCCTGCAAATTTATGACAGTTGTGGTAACGAACTTTAAAAAAAAGAAAAAAATGGGAAAAAAAGAAAGGGACTTGTGTGTGATTTACAGCTTTATCCTGGGGCATACATATGAGTTCTATATAGCACACAAATGGACTAAATTGAGAAAATTATAACACTGAGTTTTGCAGGCATTCACAGTGATTCTGTCTTTTAAACTGCATGAGGGAAATTCCTGCTTTCCTTTTGGGTTTTGGAGGTTTGGAGTTTTTTTATATTGCCATACAGTCTGGTATTAAAGTAAATGCTGTGCTTTGGTTTCCATTGGTGTGGGTTTAATCAGTAGCTAAGTTTTCTTGCAGCACCTGAAAATAACAATACCTCTGTCATCCAAAAATGAATTTAGTTTTCTCTGTCTGGCTTGGGTGCATGGACTGAGGAGGTATTTCCCCAGTGATGAAGAACTATGGCTGTGGATTAGGAGGGGATATATTTATGGCATATACCATCAAAACTCTCTGGAAATACATTAAACTCTTTATTCTGTGTATCCATCCTTAAAATGCAGGGCACACGGCAGCTACGCGCCTGCAGTCTCCCTGTGTATTTTGTGGTATATACACAGCCTTGAGAAGTGCATACCATCCTCCCTTGTCCAAAATGCTCAAATTATATCATTTGCCTAACCTCCCTTTGGGTACCCCTTCATCTTGGCACCCATCACTGCAAGGCTTGCTTTGGCTCAGTGCTTCTTCTTTTTTTCAGTGACACGTCTTTGTGGAATGTAGTGTCTCTTCAGGGCATAATCAGTCAGGGGACAGATTACCAGAAAAATCAGTGCAATTCTGATATCTTGCTGATAGGCAAGCACCTCCATCATCAGCATAGCAAGCATCTTATTTCATTTAATTGTTATATTTGCTTTTTGGGAAGCAATGTCTTAACCACAGTGAGTGCATGCTAGACCTCCCTAGTCTTGTCACAGCGCTGATGGTTGCAGCACAAAGACTTGTGACATCTTCTCTACCTTTCAGGGGACCATGGTTTTTGCATGGATGCTCCACAGTGACAGTTATTTCTTCCCACTGCTTCTTAGAAGGGGTAGCAGGGACTTCTGGCAGTGAAACTGCGTTGTTAGACTGTAATTCCAGTGTTCCATGTGGTAGACACAGACCCTTTGGGTCTCAGAGCCTGTCTTCCTGTAGGGTTGCTCAGGATGCAGACTGGGAGTTAAAAGTTTTGCCAGTAGATCCCTGGTTCCACAGACATCCCAGAGAGGTTGAGTTTTGTAGTCCTTCCAACTCTGTCATTGCTGTTGGTCTGCAGCAGGAAGAAAATTCCTTCTTTCATGCCACTCTTGAATGGGAATTCATGCACCCATGAACTAAGAATTCGAGCCTGCCTCTGTTCCTTGGACATTACCTGTTGGTTTTGGATAGGTGCGAGAGAAATAGCCCTATGGTGCTGAACTATGGATTCTACAGTGTTAAACATAGATCTGAACTCAATAACGGAGGTGAGGAGTGCACTGCAGAGAACTGCCTTTGCCTCTTATTCACAAAATATGTTGTTTTGGATGACCCGTAAGTTTGTTGGCCAAAACACTTTAGACCTCCTTTGGTACATTACATTGTTCTTTCCAGTTCAGACAACTGGGTTTAATTTTCAACACATAATTATTCTACACTTCTTTGTGCATTCCCTCTTCATCTCCCCAAAACTAAATGTATTTTGACAGTTACCACCAAGAAATAAAATATGTTATATTCTGTGGTTCATTGGATGCAGCACTGGAAAGTGAACCATTCCTTTCCTGCATAAGTGCTGCCACACACTGTATTGACTCTTGGTTTGGAATATATAACTGTGTGTTTTGCCCAATCCTGTATGTCCCTAGGAATTTTAAAGGTTCAAAAGCCCTGGCTAGAACACATATTTGAACATTATTGGGTCTGGCCCACAGTGAGTGGCTTAATAGCCCTACAGCCTGCTTCAGATATATTAATTTTTAAAACCTGCTTAACCACAATAGTTGAACCTTGTCATGTGGCTTTCACAAACACAGATTTAATACTCTTGAACAGTAGTTCTTGGGGACTCTTTTAAACCGGAATATGCATTATTTCTTTCAACCTTTTATGAAACCTTTTTCTTCTTTTCTTCTTTTATTCTTTTCTTCTTTCTTCTTTCTTCTTTTCTTCTTTTCTTCTTTTCTTCTTTTCTTCTTTTCTTCTTCTCTTCTCTTCTTCTTCTCTTCTTCTTCTCTTCTTCTTCTCTTCTTCTTCTCTTCTTCTTCTCTTCTTCTTCTCTTCTTCTTCTCTTCTTCTTCTCTTCTTCTCCTCTTCTTCTCCTCTTCTTCTCCTCTTCTTCTCCTCTTCTTCTCCTCTTCTCCTCTTCTCCTCTTCTCCTCTTCTCCTCTTCTCCTCTTCTCCTCTTCCTTTCTTCCTTTCTTCCTTTCTTCCTTTCTTCCTTTCTTCCTTTCTTCCTTTCTTCCTTTCTTCCTTTCTTCCTTTCTTCCTTTCTTCCTTTCTTCCTTTCTTCCTTTCTTCCTTTCTTCCTTTCTTCCTTTCTTCCTTTCTTCCTTTCTTCCTTTCTTCCTTTCTTCTTTTCTTCTTCTTTTCTTCCCCCCCCCCCTTTTTAGATTTCTACACTCATTATTTTCTTCACCTCATACATACTGTATGCTTGAATGAAAAGTTAATTTTGTATCAGCATCTCTTTAGCATTCATGGGTGAAAAAAAAAATCTTAGTTATCTTTTAATCTGTTTTCAATTTGGGATGCAGGTAGGCGTTTAGGTTTATACAGCTGTTGCTGACTCTCAGTGTTCATGAAATGTTCCTTTTTAATGTCTTCCAAAAAGTGGTTTCATGAGCAATTTGCATATGCATTTATTAATCTGCCTCAGCACTGGGAGTAACTCGTGCTGAGATATTTTTCTCTTTTCTCAAGTACATTTTTGAACTCTTTTGACCATCTCAAGGATAAAGAACCAGCATGGCTTTTTTGTATGTGTTTTTCCACTTCCAATATAAGGGCCATTCCCTATGCTCAGGGGAACACATCCTCATCTTTCACAACATGCCCAAGAAAGGTTCAGAAGATAGTCCAAGGGCATGAATTCATTCTTAACCTATTGGCAGACAAAACACCTCATTAAGAGTCAACATACTGTCTTTCCAGGAGGATCCTTGTCCCAGAGAACATCCCTCGTTGTTCATTACAGGGTGACATGACTTTGCATTGCTCCTGTTGCAGGAAAACAAAATCTGTTTCATCATCTCTTCTTGATGTCATGCATATAGTGACAAAACTTCAACCTCAATCTACATGTTTGGGTTTTTTTAATTTATTTTAACAGATTGAATAAGCTGTTTGTATCTTTGTTACCTGGCTTTAGCTGGCCCCATAAGCTGGTAGCACTTTGCGTCAGACATTCAGTCTTCGTAGGCTTCTTTCTTTCAGCTTTCCGTTACGCATCTGTGTCTGGAACGGGTGCTTGCTCTTGCTTCCTTGGGGGAAGATGAAGTGCCTCACCTTCTTCTCTCATTGTAATACTTTACCATACCTGCAGTAGCTGAGCAACAGGGATCTCAGCAAAGAGGAAGAACACCATTTATCTGTGACTGAAATTCTTAGGATGGATTTATGGTTCCCTGGATAGACATGCTTTTTTCCATCCATCATTCATCCCCGTGCTGGATGATTGTGGATTCCAATCTGTCCGCTTACAAAGCAACAGGCCGTGTTTTCTGTTGGTATACCTTGGCACATCTCTGTACTTGAGGGGTTATGCTGACTGCTGTCTGGTCAGGGCCTTGCCCAAAGCATTTCTTAGCCCCACGGATAGAGATGGGGTGAAGGCACAGGTGTTCATTTAAAAGTTTAGGAGTTGCAACTCAACTCCTGTAACAGATGATGAGGCATGTGCTTATGCAACAAAAAAAGCCCTCAGGAGGTGGCAAACATCTGAAAAACCCATATTAGGAAAGAGTCTTGTCCCCTTAGTGCTGCCTTAGGTTAGACAGCACTAAAATGAGGAGTGGAAAGAGGAATTATTTGGCTATGAGAGAATAATTAAGGTTGTCTGCACAGCTTTCTCCTCTGCCTTCTTTTATGTCCATTAGTGCTTTACCACTCGCTAGTTCTCCAAAAAGCTATTTGATAGATGTAAAAAAAACCATCTTAGGTGTGCATTTAGCCTGTTGCAGTGTGAAGGAAATAGATGTTACTGAGCATGTAGTGCTGTTAGTGAGAAATGGAATGCTGCTCCAAGATGCTCAGAATATCCTATGGCCTTTCCCTGTGGTCTTGAGATGTAAGTTATATCTTTGTAGGGACCTTTGAATTTCCACAGTGGTGTAAACAGACATTAATGTAAGCAAGAACAGAGTACTTTGTCTTCTTTGGTTATATTTTATACAGCTGGAAGGGAGACCTGTATTAGAACTGTTACTTCCTGTTTAAATATCTTAATTTATAAGCCAGATTTTCAGTTAATTTAAATTAGTGTAATGTCAATGATGTGTCAAGGAAACTTCCCCAGCCTACTGGCCTTATATAACTAAATGCTACTTATTTATAGAGACCAAAACTTCACTGAATTGTATAATTATGTAAAATTAGATATCTATAATAATAAATTTACAGAGTCACAGAGTGGTAGGGGTTGGAAAGGACCTCCGAAGATCATCCCCCCTGCTAGAGCAGGATCCTAGAGTATATCACACCTATTATTATTCACTTATTATTCTTCAAATAATTTCTAAATGAAACTAAAACACTTGAAAGCAGGATATATGGTTAGCCTGTATTTAATAATAAATTTCTAGCTGTTAGGGTTTTTTCACTGTGTTTGAACAGGTCTATCAAACATTATATTTTTATATGAATAAGCTGTTATGTTTGCTGTTATGAAATGCTGTTAGTTTGACCTAAAATCAGTTTCACAAGTGAGGAAGCTGCTAGTAACCCCTTCTATAGAGAAGCAAATGACTGGAGAAAGCTGGACTCAATTGCAAACAACGCACTGTGACCATGCTGAGGCTTTGACAGCCAGGGATCTGAAAGTATGGGAATATCAACCTGGTGTCATCCAGGGTTAAAGTTGCTCCCATTGAGGCAGAGCTGCAGTTCTTGCATGTCTTGGGTAATGTATTTGCAGGTTTTTTATAACTGGAAGAGTTAGACTTGCTAGGAATTAAACTGTACACTTTATTATAGACAATAGACATTGCTGCACTTTTCCTATTAATTCCTTTTGAAAATAATGCCTTCCTAGCTCTGTGCTGCAGACAGTGAATGGGTTGGGAAAAAAGTGATGATTGCCTAAGATTTATATGTAAAGTTTTGGAATCCAAATCTGTTGTCTCAAATGTTCATACATTTTTCTCCCCCAGATTCTGAATTAGGCAATCAGAGCAACACAA
Source organism: Podargus strigoides (assembly GCA_028020825.1). NCBI lineage: Eukaryota > Metazoa > Chordata > Aves > Caprimulgiformes > Podargidae > Podargus > Podargus strigoides. The sequence goes on along the minus strand of CM051620.1, from coordinate 85,631,630 downwards.
ATTTCCAAATAAAAGCAAACAGTGTCCTTTCAGCCTCCCCCAAGACAGCTCTTGGACAACCTCTGAGGGGGAAAAAAAAAAAAAAAAGTGGTAATGATGTTTAAAGCTGCACTGACCCTAAAATGAAGCTTTCCTGAGTTTGCTGCTGCACAGTCTCACTTTTCCATGATGTTTCATAGGAGGTAATTTCTGTGCTGGTTATGATTTGAAAGGGCTGACCCGCAACCCGACCTCAATCAAATTGGAACAACATGTCACCAAAGGTCCTGGTCCCCATGGTATGTGCTTGGAAATACAGCTCCCTGGTGTGGAGAGGTTTCTGGCAATTTAGTGAAACTCAACTCAATTTCCATGGCTAGAAATTGCTGCAGGAGCATTTCAGTGTGTTGCAGTTGTTGCAGTCTGTGTGTTTGTGTGTGCGTGGAGGCACGTGTTTGCATGTGTGTGTGTGTGTGTATTGCTGCTTTACTGCTAACAGTTAAGGCAACTCTGCAAGTTTGATTTGTGGACAGAAATGACAAATTTCTGTTAAATTATTGACACAGAAGGGAAAATACTTTTCTCCTTTGAAGTTAACTAAAAACAAATGGGATTGTTTCCCCAAGGGAAAAGTAGGAGTTTAGTTATGATGCGTCCCCTCCCAGAAATCTTTCAAATTATACATACTGTACCCTCTGTTTATATAAATATGAATTACATGATTGTGTGTACAGGGTCATTTGTAGTTCAAATGGAAATGCACTGCTGCTAGGCAGAGGCTATGGAGAGATGGAGGGGATTCTAGAATTTGCTGTTTAACCCTTTTCAAACACGGTACGTTAAGTGCCGTTGAGTAGATCTGTAAGAAAGCTTTGGACGGATGTGAAATGGAGACAGCCTAGTTTTGCTGGTAAATCTGGATTTCCATGTAGCTTTAGACAAAGGGGGAGAGGCCGGTCGTTTCTCATTTACATGGTGTGCTCTGATGGTGACAACCAACAGTTCATGCTCTGCATTAAGTTTGCTTATGTTTTCTTATCCAGCTGTGAAGTTCCAATTTTACAAAGGATGTTTTCCCACATGCAGGATAACAAATTTGTCAGATTGACCTAAGGGTTGTTCTTTTCCAATTTGCCAGTCATTTCTTTTTCATTTCAGCTAACTTAATATAGTTGGTTTAAATGTTGTTCAGCTATAAATAAATTGTCTTCTGAAATGTTTTTTCTCTGTCATACCATCATGTTTCTGTATGTCAGTAGAAATTCATATTTCTGGTTGGGTGTCTTTCTATCTTCTAAGCTGAGAGTTTATCAAATTTAATTTCACCACGGGACATTCAGTTATGCTTTTGCTCTTATGGTCTATATCCTTGGACTTCACTTTCTGCTGCCCTATGTCTTCTGTAAATTCTCTGAGGAAACTTAGAGTTGATAGTTCTCCAATGTAGTAGCTCTGGGCAGTCCAAACATGATGCATATAAAGTAGGAATGTGTCCTGCTTTGGGGATAAAAGCTGGGACCGCTTGCAGGAAGGGTGAAGTGTCTGTCTGTGAGGTGGATGCACTTTGCAGAGTTTCCCTGGTGAGGAAGGACCTCCTGACTCTTCCTGCAACTGGGCCCTGGTCAGGATTGGTACTTGTGAACACGGGCTCTGTGGGAACAACATGAATTTACTTCTATCCTATGTTATCAGACTCTTGGCTTGGCTGTCTCCCATTTCTTCTATGGGAGACTTTATTGCTTTGTTTGTTCCACTGGTTGTTGGTCGTGCTGTGTCATTCCTGGGGTTATTGGGGTTGATGTCTGTTATGTGTAACCTGATTGACTTGTTTATACCCCCAGCGGTCACCCATGTACTGACCCTTTTGTGTGCAATAGAATCTGCTTACTGGTCCGTTCTACTGCTGGCTGCATCCTTTGTACTAGGCTCAGTAATTGGCAAAACAGAATGTCATGACCGTTGTCTCATAGACAAAAAGTTTTGTTCCCAATCTATGGCTGGGTTGTGTTCACACCCCCCCCCCCTTAATTTCATCAGAGTTTTCCCAGAAGCCTTGTGAGCTTTGGGTAGTCTGCAGCTTATTTCACCTCTAAGAATGCTTCCTCTTTACAAAATTTCCCACTTAGATGATTTTTTTCTACTACATACGGGAATTAATCATCATTGGATATGTGTGGTGTCCCCTAAAGATTGTCAGGATCAGGCTAACATATGTTCTGTCTTCCTGAGACGAAGAGTTAGACCAAAGCCCCAGGAAACTGGTTGACATTGATTTGGAGATACTTCCTAGCATGGGCAAAGAAGACATGGCAACCAGCAATTGCTCCTGAGCCAGTTCTTCAGGTGACCTCTTTTTGGCAGTGTTGGTGGCAAGCAGTGTGCAGGGTTTGTTGTGTTAAAGATGTAATTCACTTCTCTGCTCTTGCGTGTGGAGTTCTCTGCAGGGCATCTCCTGCAAAGGCATTAGGAGAGCTGTCCCTGCCTTGCTGAGGAATAAAGGCTGACTGCAGAGTCAAATGCTCCTAAAAGCAGTGACCTGTACTTTCAGAGTTGGCCATGGAAGAACTTCTGTCCTACCAAAGAGGCTTGGGACACACTAACCTGTTACCAGCAGGGAGCATTGGGCAGGTGGCTTTTTCTACTGCTTCTGACCTATTTGCTGCTGCGTGTTCCATGGTTGTTGTCCATTCTTTATAGATTGTTTTAGGCGGTATCAACGGACATATTTACTTTTCCATTAGCAGTGAATTTGCCAGAGGCACATCATAATGGCCTGTTAATAAAAAGCAATGCAGGTGGATACTGTTTCAGAAAGCAAATGCTTGAATTAGATACACAGGTATCAGTATTGGATTCACAGGTATCAGTATCTATTGACCCAACACTATATCTCTTCTGGTCTCACCTCAGGTAATGTTAGAGCCAGCAAGGTCAGTAGGCTTTTCCAGTTGAAATGGAAACAGGGCAGTTGTATCACCTGAAATTTGTAGCAGCTTCTCTCATTTGGAGATCACTCTTGGTTTTTGACAGACAAAGCTATGTAACTAATACAGAGGGTTTGCTTACTGAAAGTTAGTTTTCCAGATGCTTTATTCATGCAATCTTAAGAATCTTAGCCTCAACATACTTCCACTGAACAGAATACCTGGGCTGCTTAAAGTTGTGCATGGATCATTGCAAACAGCATCACACTTCTTTCTTTTGCTAAAAGCAATAGAAATGTGCTGCAGGCTTCTTAAACCAGTTTGAGGTTGCCTAATGAGAGACGTAGGCTAAGAGCTGTACATTGGTTTTAAAGTACTGGACTGTTAAGAATATGGATTGCATTTTGTTACTCTTTACTCTTCACCTGCAGAATCTGCAGCATCAAATAAGAAGCATGAGTATAAACTGGCCATGAGTAACATCAGGCTGGAAATAGGAGGGTTCCTGGTAACAGAGCTCTGGGCTTCTGGACCAGCTTTCCAATAGGAGTAATGAGGGCAAGAACAAGCTGACTAAATGCTTGAAATATGCATAATGATATATTAATGAACAGGACAGTATGAAATGAGTATACCAGAAGTATAAAACTCTGTGGGCTGATTGTGGGATGCAATCACAAGAGTTATTTCTCTGCTAAGCAATCAGTGACGCTGGGTGCTTAGCACCATCCATTTACACCTAGTTATCACAGAGATATGGTGATGTGAAATTTGAACATGATGGGAGGAATCAAGCCAAGCTGTTAAGCAAGATGATATTCTATCAGTTATCTCTCTCTGTTCTTACTGTAGCAATAGGGTTGTAGGTCTGTGATACCTGGCCAAAACCATAACGTAGAAAAGAACTTGATTATGTGAATTCAGTCAGTGATTGTATTGGCATTACCCAGCGTTTTTCAGATCACCCCTCTACTCTAGCCTTTGTATTTTATATAATGGCATGGAGCTCCTGCAGCCCAGTATCCAGCCCCCTCTAACTCTCCCAGCTCAAACTCATATTCTTGCAATCTGAACTCACCTACAGTAGCCATGGAGGTGTTCAGCTGAAGTCCTCTGAAATCTAGCTCTCCTTTTGCCCTTTACCATCTCCCTGCAATCCTTTCTAGACTGCCTGATTCCCTCCAGCTCCAGTCAGGCAAAAATGACAAAGTTCTCTTTGTCAGTAAAGAAGCATTAGGAAGAACTAAGGTAGGTAGGAAATACAGAGGGAAAGATTCAGCCTTTTGAAAGTGCTATCTGGGCGTTTTACAAACATTTCCACATTTGTGCAGTAGCACACTGAACCTTAACTCTGCCATCTCCTTCATTATTTAACTCTGCAGCTTTAATGGAACACTTTCTTAATGAGCCACAATAGAAGTAGTAATTACTTTTGGCGAGGTATTTATCAATGGTAATTTAAATGTTGTTTTGTCCTTTGTCAGATTTGTGCATTAATTCAAAGCTCAGTTTGGTTCTAAAGATTAAATCAACGAAAAAGGCAGTGAGAAAAGCTTCATGTTTATGGACTTTCTAGCTCAGTTTACAAGTAAAAATGGAATGTTTTTTACTAGCTGCTAGCATCTGAAAATCTTAACCTGGGCTGGGAAAGTCAAAGAGGGCTCTCTCTGATGTCTTTGTGACAACCAGTAGCAAAGTCCCTATTACACAAACTATGGTTTGTGCAGGTGCGTTGTCTAAAATAGACATTTTCAGCTTGTGAGGCTCAGTTTTTAGGGACTCCACAGATGGCTTCTAAACCTCTGTGAAAAGTAAGAAAAATAGATTTGATAGTAAGCTGAACTTTACTTTCAGAGCTGCACTTTTCCTACTGGGAAAAAAAAACCAACAGTGAACTTCAGCAATCTGCAACTTAAAAAAACCCAAACAAATCCAGGCTGACATGCAATGGCTGCAAACAGAATTGTTGCAGTGCACAAGCCTGCAAATACTCCAGGTCAGGCACAGCTCTGACATCTTGGATGAAATCTTTGCATCCTCCATCCATAAATTTTTCACTGAAGTGTGTTTCTGTGGAATTAGGTTCTTCTATAAAAACAGTACATAAATGTGTATATATATATATATATATATAAAAACCCCAGTTCAGTTGCATTCTTCTTCATGCAAGTTTCCTTTAGCAGGGGTTGTTGAAAGAAGCAGGTATGCAGTGCTGGTGGAATTGAATATTTCTTCTAGCTGACTGATACACTTCAGAAGACAGAGCTCCTTGAAGTCCTCTGCATCACTTTGGTGCTCTTTTGAGAAAGCATCTATAGAAAAGGCAAATGCTGAATATCTAAAATTGCTGTTAGATTCACAATATCTTCTGTTTACATGTGCACACACCACAATTTTACGTAGGCAAAACCTTTATCTTGCAGCAAATTGCATTCTTAAACCTTCAGGCGTCTGGTTTACATGTGCTCCAAGTTTGCAAATTTAAAATTGCAAACCCATTTGAGAATAAGACCTAATCCCTCATGGTTTGCCACCCTTAGTTTTCCTTTTGTCAGCTTTTTTAATTGCCAGCTTTTTAAAGCAAGCTTGAATTACTGCAGGAGTAGGGAGATGATCATGCCCCTGTACTCGGCACTCATGAGACCACACCTTGAGTACTGTGTCCAGTTCTGAGCACCACAGGATAAGAAGGACATTGAGGTGCTGGAGCAAGTCCAGAGAAGGGCAGCGAGGCTGGTGAGAGGTCTGGAACACAGGCCTTATGGAGACCGGCTGAAGGAACTGGGGTTGTTTAGTCTGGAGAAGAGGAGACCTCATCGCCCTCTACGACTACCTAAAAGGAGGCTGTAGTGAGGCTGGTGTTGGTCTCTTCTCCCAAATTACTAATGATAGGATGAGAAGAAATGGCCTTAAGTTTCATCAGGGGAGGTTTAGATTGGATACTAGGGAGAAGTTCTTTACTGAGCAGGTGGTTAGGCACTGGCACAGGCTGCCCAGGGAGGTGGTGGAGTTGCCATCCCTGGAGGTGTTTAAAAAGTGAGTGGATGAAGCACTTGAGGTTATGTGGTCTAGTGGTTAGGGAGATGGTGGGATAAAGGTTGGACTTGATGCTCCTGGAGGTCCTTTCGAACCATAGTGATTCTGTGATTCTAAGTAGAAGAAACCTTACAATAACTTCAGTTAATGTAGTGATAAGTGTGGAGAGGCTGAATTTGAATGGACCTTGAACATGTGCTGGCAATATTAGCAAGGGATTTTGTTAGTATATAGTAATCCAAGTTGACTGTAAATTAGAATCAGTCCAAGCTGTCAAGAGGAAAAGAAAGAAATAATTTGTAAATGCTGTAATGCTCTGTTTGGGAAGGGATGTGAGAAAAGACCATCATTTCGTCCATCTGCAGTGGACCGAATGAAACCATGATGCTGCTAAAAAGGCCAAATGTACTAAAAGTGAAACAAAGGAGAATTGTTTATTAGGTCAATTAAATACTCCAAGTAATTAGTTTGCATATAGTTATAAAAGTATATTCTCAAGTTTGTATTTTGAACATACAAATTTGCAGTGGCAATAAGTAAGACATGTTTGTAAAGATACTAAACTGCTTGTTGCATGGAAGTATGCTCACATACATGGGATTTTCTGAAGTTCTTAAGTTGCCTGATTCCTGTTTAAATTGATGGGAACTCCTGATGTGATTTTGGAAATTCTTCTAGTGCCTCACATCATGCTTGGTCCTTAAATATATTTAAGAATCCAGACTAAATGACTGAACTAATATTATTTCACTCACTTATTTACTACCTGAGGGGAGTAATTTACAGCTTTCCTTTGGATTTTATGTTTATTGCTAATAGGCACAGAGGTCACAGTCACTATATAGGCATCAGATCAGAGGCTGCCACGATAGGTATCCTGGAGAAGGAGCAGTGGTGTACCCAGGGTGATGTAGCCATGGAGTCAAAGGGAGGAGAGTTAGGAGGTGCTGGCTTCCTACACATAAGGAATGGGGACTTCTGCCTCCGCTCCTGAACAGAGGAAAACCACAAGCAGCTCAAAACAGGACCAACAGGGCTTTTGGGTAAGGGGCAATAGCCAGGGACAGTTCTGGAAGCAGTTTTTCAGGCCCACTTTGAGGGCAGGCTGTCATTTCTGTTCTGTCGAACCAGCTCTAATAGTCCTCAGTGCATCTCTAGTGATACCCACACTCAGTTTTCCCCCCTGCTCCAGTCCCTCCAGCTCTTGCATTGATTGTATATTGTTATTCTTCTGCAGCATTCCCATTCTCTCTGCCCTGGAGGACATTCAAAAGCTTTTCTAAAGTGAATAGCTCACTTAAAGTGCTACCATGACATAGGATGTTTCATTTAAGCAGTTACTGTTAATTTAAATCTATCAAATGTTATTTTTAATTCCACTAAATCATACCTAGCAATTGTAACTACAACAAAAAAATTCTATAACTTTTTTTTCCAGCAAAAATAGTTTGTGCACAGACAATGAGAATGGAAATTAAAAATGTTAAATGTAATTAAAGTTATGGCACAAAGAACTATGATAGCTTAAAGACAACTTTCCATTTGTGAGCTGGGAAGTGTTGGATCTCTGTCTCTTTGTTTCCTGACTCTCTTCTTTGTAGAGTGGTGTTTTCATGGCTTGAGCATGTCCTCGACTTTCCCACCAGGCCACATGTCCAGAGCTTATATCGTCTCCCATGGAGGCATGCTCACTGACAAGTGGACAGCACTACTTCATAACTGCCAGAGCAGTCAGTGGCTTCTTACCAAACACCTATCTGTTTGTTTCTCGTTGATCATTTACCAGGAAACTTTATAGTTTTGAGACACCTTAAGAAAAAAAATTTGCTGAAGTGCAAGAACAGAAATGTGGGCTGTCTCTCTTGGAAATCCCCCTGGCGTTTGGGAAGTCCTTTGGTGGGAGATAAAGTGAAGTTTTCATTAGTTATTGTTACTACTTTTTACTCAGCATACCATAGCTGAATTTTCTTTAGTTTGTGCATGGCTTGAACTAAAAAAACCCACCTTTGTGAAGAGTTGTCGTGTTGCAACTTGTACATGCTGCAACACAGTTGCAGCACAGAGAGTTGTGCTCTCTGCCTTAAGCAGCCAAGGATTTTATTGATGACACTGTAGTACAGTCAGCACACAGGCCTCTATGTAAAGGAAGTAGTTGATCAAGGATATATCTAATTATTCATTTGTTAGCAGCCTGATTTGTTCAAATACTTTCTTGGATCTGAGTTATGGTCAGATATGGAAGATGACGGCAACCATAGGGTGCCTGGGAATACAAAGCACTTTCCACACTGGCTTCAATATGTTGTCATGTTATAATTGTTATAGTTTATTCATTGTCACTAACCTGTTTAAATATTTGAGAACAAAGTGGTGTGGTTATATAAAACTTTGTGCAAGGAAACACAACTCTCAAGATCACTTTTAAGTGCTGCTGTTGTCATCTGTGGTTCTCTTTGATCCCAACCACATATCCACATAGTAGCTCTGAGGATCTGTGAACCATTTCTCCCTGTTTCAGACTGCGGCTCATGCTCGTTAGAACAGTTCAGAGCATCTCTTTGAAGAAATATGGTGGTGACAGTGGCTGATCAAAACCCAAATGCTCAAAAACCTTGCGGGGGGAGGAAATCCATATGTCAGAATTCTATCACAGCTTGAATCTGTTATTGGAGGAAAAATAGGCTAATTTATAGGGCACGGGTTGGGAATCAGAAAACCAGGATTCGGCTTTAAATTTTCCATCTAACCATGGAAGGATTGTTTCACTCTCCCTGTTCCTTAGTTGTCCAGGTGAAAATGAGGCTTTTCCTTCTCACAGAGGCATAATTAAGTGTTGGGACATCCAGAAACTCTGAGAATGGTAGGAGCTCAGACAGGTGCAATTGGAGACATGAGGTGGGGATGTCCACTGGTGTGTGAGTGATTCAGCCCCAAACGATGCCTATTGGTAGGACAGGGGATGGTTGTGTGCTTGCTGTTTGTAACTCCTGAGGGTTACTTTGGTGTTGGAACAAAAAGTGTAGTAACTCACAAAGCCAGAGAGAAGCCACATGGAAGACAACACTGACCCTTCAGAGTCATTCCCAGCAACATCAGCTCATCTCAGTATGTAATTATAATACAGCCCTAACCTGGAGAGTTGTTATGGGAAAGCAGCTCTTACTCCATGGATTAAAGAGACTCCCAGGAGGTCTCTGTTTTGTCCTTCTGACAAGGTAAAGAGGATGTGAGCTAGAAACTTCCACTCCTCCTGCAGCATTGGCCCAACGTTTTGCTAATTTACAGCTTCTGTAAAATGCTGATGATGGCATCAAATCTAAAAAAAAATGTGTTTCAGGGCATACTGTGGACCAGTGTGGATACATTTTCAGTGCTGGAAGCCTGTGAAGGAATGGGCACTGTCTGAGCCTGGAAATCCAGGCTGAGTTCATAGGACTGACGAATAACTTGGAAATGAGTATCCGATATCACTGGTGGGAGGAAAATCCAGATGTCAGCACTGTCATTTTCAGAGTGATTTCTATAAAATTAACCTGCAATTGACATTATACATAACTTTTTGCCTCTTCAAATGTGAATCTGACGGTCAAATATTAAAAAACCTTTCTAATGATAGTGCACAATTGTGCATAGGATTCCTGGAATTAACCTAATTCAAAGAAAAATTCTATAATATACATGTTTTTGTTCTTGGAAAGGGTTCCTTTGATTGAACTGCCTTGCTGCCCAAATGAAGTGATCCCCCAGAGATTTGAATCTCAGTCCAGGCAGCCAGCCTGGAGTCTTCACCATGCCAAGCAGTGGTCCCCATGGCCAAGGTTACTGCAGAGTGAAGCCAGGGTTACTGCTGAATGACCTGCACAGGGAAATACATGGGCTGTCACGTGAACCTTTAGATGGTGCCACCTTTAGGATTGCTCTATGAAGACTAGGCTATGCAAAAACATTGATATACATGATAAAAATAACTTCTTGTTTCTATTTTTAGGGTAAGGACTGAATACTTGTTTGCAGAGTCCAGCCTCATAGGGCCCTGAATCCAAAACTGAGGCCACTTGGCCCTGTCGTGATGCAAACAGTAATTTAAAATATACATCTGGCACAGTGCAAAGAGAGAACATCCAACATCTGTCACATTCCATTATCTTGCCTTGCTGCTATTAGGATATTATTAGCATTTAAACTAAATATAACTTCCCGCAGGCTGCTAGCCATAATACCTCATTCAAGTACCCAATCCTTTTATTACCACAAACTGCTCTGAACTTCACATAAGTGAAACTGGAACATCACTTGATGGGCTGTTATCATATTTTATTGCTTTATTTTATTTTAAATGGGAGGAAACAAAACTTGCCAAATGTTGTTGTAGGGTTTGAAGAAAATGAAATGGATTTTCCCTATCGTTTTGGGCGAGAGAAGTGAACAGAGGCTTTTCTAATAGAGAAAAGCTGCAGGCATTTGGTTCCACACTAAGAGGGGCCCATATGCTGTCACTGGTGTATAGGTTTTATCTTGGGGCTGTAAGACTCTAGAATGACTGGTTAATTTTTTTTTTTTTTTTAGCTGTCTTTTATAATTAATTATCTGCCTCCTCTATCTCTTCAAAGCCGAGTGAAATAAAGACGTTGTAAGAGACTAGAATTACTCTAAGAGAGAAGCTAGCTTAGAAATGTTTCCCTCCCAAGTTGAATGCTGTGTTTCCACTGGGAGCTCTGCCCAGCAGTTAGAAAAAATCCTGCCCCAAAACCTCGGGTAGCCTTTTGAAATGAGTCATGTTTTAATTCACATCAGCACAGATTGCAGCTGCTTGCCCAGGGCCAAGAGTGGTGCCCTTCCCTATGCTGCCACAAAGGATGTTCATGAAGCAGCCAACCCTCATCACAGCTTGGCAGGTGCTCATGCTATGCCTGTGCCCGTACATCAAGCCATGCCCCCTTACATTCCTAGATCCTGGGACAGGATTGTCAGCACAGTTGAAGACTGTGGCCTCAGGCATTATTTTGGCCTGGGCCAGGTAGTGCCATCTCAAATGGTTCCCAAGACAGGTGGATGTTAGCACAGAGCAGAAGCAGCCTCAGGGAGTAAGGGAGCAGTGGTGTGGACATGAACCTTCCCTGACCAGTGGATCAGTCCCAGAGAGCAGTCCCAACAACATTTAATTTTGAAGCAGGGAAATTGAGAGTCTTGCAGCCACAGGCATGTCTGCAGGGGCTGTCCCACCACCCCAGCTCAGTGAGCTAGAGGGTAGCTGGAGTGCTCTGGATAGAAAGCCTGGGCAGAACATCATGCTGATGCAACTGTGCAGCTTCTGATGTCTGTGACATTCAGGTTTACATCAAGTATAGAGCCATAGAAAAGCCTTGGTTGGGAAAGACCTCTAAGATCATCAAGTCCAACCATTAACCCAGCACTGCCAAGTCACCACTACCCCGTGTCCCTCAGCACCACATGGCTCTTAAATCCCTCCAGGGATGGGGACTCCACCACTGCCCTGGGCAGTGCCTGGAAATGACTTTTAATTGCTTGGTTTTGAGGCTGTTTGGTTTTTGCTGGAAGAGTCTCCTGGCATAGAGTAGAATAAGCTATTTGAAGTTGGCTGTGTGTCAGTCTGAAAGCAAAGGATCAGTAAGGTGCAGTGACCTTGTCCTGAACATGACCATCTGCATGGTGCAAAAAAAGGGCTCTGGAGCTGTCGTAGCAGTTCTCCCCTCTCCCCAAAACTCCTCTGAGCTGAGCTGCCTTCTCAGCACAGGCAAGGTGCTCCTCCTACACGCTGGGGGTACTTGGTTTTAAGCTAATCCTATCTTCTAGTGGACATTATTTATTTATTGGTTTACATTGTTTATTATAGTACTGTACTTGTTAAATATGAAAACAGTACCAGTACGTGAGGGGTTACTCTTTCTGCCTTGTGCAAGGCACCCTTTTACAAAGACCCACGCAGACCCAGAGCAGATCAGCTGCCCAGGTCCCTCCCAAATGGCTTGCAGGGGCTGCAGCTGGCAAGGGCAGGTCTTACCTGCTCTTCAGTGCCATGATTGCACTGAAGATTGCACTGTACACTGCGTTACAGCCCAAAGACACAGGGTTGACATGTCCCAACTGGCTTTCCCAGCTCAAGCATCAGCAGCCGCAGTCTCTCAGCCTGCATCCCCTCGAGGCTCAGACAGGTCTGGGCTACTGGCACCCCACAGGAAGGATGGAGGCTTTGGAGTTTGTATGCGAGCTGACTGAGACAGAAAATCTGAGCTCTGCTTTGGGCCAACAGTGCAACAAAGACAAGCCTTGCGTTACAGGCGTGCTGTTGCTCTGGAAACTCGAAGCCTCCCATAAGCAATGCAATTACTAGCTGGTTATTATTTTTTCTTCATCAAGGAGGAGTTTTTGTTAATTTAGGGAAGGCTAAGAACACAGAAATAGATTTTTTTTACAGGGCTTCCTCCTAATAGCCTTTAAAGAAACCACACTTCTTTCTCTGTGATCACTGTAGGACCTATTTCCAGAAGGCAAATGTATAAAATATTTTCTACTAGCCTCTAAACATTTCCTGTAGAAAGAAAAAAGATTACTCTTTTTTGGGTCACCTCATCTTGGGCTGGCATGGAAACCTGTTTAGTGCATAGTAGCAGCTGCATCTCTTCCAATTAAATTGATGTGCTGGGCTAATGGTTGGTCTCGATAATCTTAAAGGTCTTTTCCAACCAAAACTATTCTATGATTCTATGATTCACGGCTGCTGCTTATCTCAGCTCTTCTTCTGACTTGTTAACTAAATGATTATTGCAATGTGCACCTCTTAAATGTAAATATTAAACAGTGTTTGGGAACAACTCGTGTCCCCTTCCCTCCTGGCTGAGTTAATTCCCTTAAGGAACTAATCTCTAAGGCTATCAGCCATGACAGTCAGGACAGGTGCTGAAAAATACCCTCTTTGGGGGATGAGGGAGTGTTTTGTTCCTGAAGCATGAAAGGAAAGGCTCAACTATAAGACAACGGGGGTTTAAAAGGCTTTTTTTTTTAAGCTGCTACAGTTCTTGATGTCTAAAATTGTCTCTGTAGGCTTGCTGTCCTGTGCAGTGTGCTTTCTGAGACCCTGCTTTTTCCTAAAATACCCATGTTTGGGTTGGCACTGTGTGAGGTGCCTTTTAAAGTGAATGTGAATGAAAGAAAGTGGTGTCTACTGAATGTCTGTAAGCAGCAAAGAATGGTAGGAAATGTGTTTTATCCCCCAGAGCCTGAGGAGGACACAAGGCAGAAAACCCCTCAGTGGCAGCTCTGCCACAAGAAAGGGAAGCAGGGAAGCCTCAGGGATGGCCAAGGATGGGAGAAAGCACCGAGCTGCCCGCCACGCTCCCTGCAGCTGCCTGACCCAGGAGGGAGCCATCCACCGGTATCGGGGTGGGATGGGCGAGAGGCCACTTGGCTGTCTGGTACAAAACAGCTACTGAGCTTAATGCAGCAGGGAACGGTCTCCAACATCTATTTTTGGAGGGTGTTTAGGGACTTTGAAGACTCACCCCTGTGTGCAAATAGGTGAGGGAAAGGCAATCTGAGTACAGCCGCTTTTACAACGGGATGCTGCTGGGAATGGTGTTTGTGTTTTCAAACTTAAATAATTTGGCAGTCCCCACTGCGGCCTCGTGCTGTTTGGGTCTATCCCAATTTTATTGAAAAGTGTTGTTGAAAAGACACATTTTGCATGCTGGTCGGAGCAGACCTTGTCAGAGTTACTTAAAATAAGATTTCAGAACTTATTTTTCCCTAGTTCTTTTCTCTCCGGGATATTTTCCAGTCCCATTCTGCAATATTTGCTATCAATTTTATCAACTGTTCTTTCCTTAATTATTATCATTGGTCTTGCTTTTTCATTTTAATTATTTTTCTGTCCCAAAACAAAAGGTGATGAGCAGGCCCTTGTATCTCAAAAATTCACTTTTTCCCTTGTCTGTATAAAAAAGTGTAATACCTGGGGGAAAACACCTGAGCCCCATCTTTATCACATTGACAAAGAAACTTTTCCCTAATTCTAGTAACTGGCTAATGCAGATTCCTGCACTATTTTGGAAGCCTTTCCCCTTCCAAGAAAACATAAAACATTAAAGCACACCCCCAGGTGTGCTGGGCATACAGCTTTATAATGGATGATTGTTTGGTTTAAAACATTTCTAAACCTGTGGAGTGTGGCTCCCATTTGGTAACACACGGCACATTCTGAAGTTATAAATAGTATTTGAAATAATTTGTGTTTATCCAGCTTTCCCATTTCTTTACTCAATTGAAATGGTTTTAATGAGCTCCCAGAGCTCCCGGTTTGAAATAGGGTGAGCACTGGCACAAGGGCACAAACAGCAGCTCCTCCAAGCTTCGAAAGAGCTTCCAACCCTTGAAAGAGGGCTCTTCTGTTAATTTATCCCTTTCTGTTAATTTGCCAAGGTTTACAGCTGAACTGACCTTACAGAAAAGCTTTCTGCTTCCGTGGGGCTCTATGCAAAAAGAACAAACATAAATTAATTGCTAAATAAAAATGTAAGCCAGAGTTAGGGATACTAATGTATGTTTATTAATTGGAAACATTAACACTTAAATCTAGATCAAATATTTGAAAATGGAGAGTCTGGTAAAGATCTACATACAGACTCCCCTTTACCTCTCCTTCCTTTCCCAACCTTAACCTGTCATATAGACATTTTGGCATCCATTCATCATACCTCACGTGAGCCTAAAGGTCATGATCTACCTGCTAAAACCACAGTCTTCCAGTTCATCTGCACATTAAGAGCTACCTCAACCAGTGTTTAATTTTTTCTGCTCAGTACGCTGGACAAGTACATGCAGGGATATCAGCTGACAGCTCACCAGCCAACACCAGCTGAGGATGGTGTGAGGACCTCTCCTCTCGTCGTCTCTTTTTGCAGCATGCACATGCTCGCAGCCATGTACCTCTCTAGTTTTCATTGTTCAGAAGAAATTCAGTTCTTTCGCTGAGACCCCACTGGTACGCCTGCAACCCAGCTTATACAGATTACAAGATGCATCTTTGCTACTGTTGTTACCTATGGCAGCTCTATACAGGCTAAAGGTGGACTCTAACCTCATGTTGGCTAATATATTGCTATATTTACTGGCCTTTCACTTACTTTTTATGTGTAGAATTGAGACTAACGTATCTGCCTTTCTAGTTGACTAAGCCCAATTCACAGCCTGTACAGAGCAGATTTTGCTGTTTCCCTTTTACAGTTGATGATTTCCTTTCCTCAGTTTTAAACAGAAAAAGCATTACTAGCAAAAATAAAATGAAAAGCAAATGCCGTGAAAAGACTTGAAGAAAACATATCAATGATATGATACATTAATATTTATTTAATTGCTTCCATTTCAGGCCAGTTTCCCTCAATACTTGATACTGTTGACTTCAAATAAACTTTAAGCTATAATTGTTCACACATAAGTATATCCTTGATAGGGTGGAGACGGTGGCCAGGGTTGGAACAGAGTTGGAATTGTTTGTGAAATGCATACTGGGACTTACTTCACTTTTAACTGTTTGCTTTTGCAAGGAGAGCGGTTCAGTCATGTTGTTGAATTAATATTTATAACTATTTTTTCAAGCGTTCTGATCTGGGAAATCATCATTGCGTATTTTTAGATGAGATTTCCGAGTAAAGTAAGTAGTGGTTTGGTATGTGCAAATAAGATGGTGTTACTATTTTTCAACTGTCCCTACTTGCAGTGGAGAATGTAAGTTCAGCAAGCTAAAGGAAAAAATTGAGCTTTCATAGCAAATACTGTTTTTAGCCTGTTTCGATTTTGGAACTAAGATTATACTCAACCACTCTTTTTCCCATTTCACAAGCAGACCTTGAAAACCAGTATGCTAAAATTAGGATGCATGTTTGCATTTTTAACCTCTCCGAGTACAGCACTGCAAATAGAGTGTTCCAGCTGTGTCATTATTGTACAACATGGGGTATTTTTATAGAAAGCAAACGTCATTCTTCATAACTTACAGCTCTTCCACGTTGCTTTAAAAAAATACCTGCCTTTGCTTGGCAAAATGAGTGTGAAGACAGAAGCTGCCCTTACTCTGCAGTGTCCTTGCTGACCTCGTAAGTGCAGGAGCCCTGGTTTCTTGCAGGTGCTTTGGCAGCCGATGGTTCAACTGGAGGGAAGGTGGGAATGCAAAGTTATAAAAGTCAAATGTCTTTTCTGTTTTCAGGAGGTGGAGAAGGGATCCCTAGAATAGTAAGTTCTACATTATATTCAAAAGCATATTACTATTCCTGAAAAAAATTAAATTCAAGGTGTGTCATTCTGCTGGAGCCATGTAATCCTGGTACCTGAGGAGTTGTACACCTAAGACAAAGGCTTTGCAAATACTTCTGCATGAACACAGATGAGATGGTGTATTTTAACTCATAATAATGGAACCTCTCCATTTTTTTTCCCGTTTGTTCTTTTGGATTTTTAATTCTGAACACTTCCAAATAAAGTTAAATTTTTTTACCATTTCAGTGCTTCGTATGCCTGGAACTGCTCCTCACAACTTGTGCATAGAACAACCAAAAAACCTAATTTGCTTAAATAAGAGTGAGGAACGATTTGCTAAACAAAGACAACTGAAAATCCAATGAATCCTTTTCGACTAGAAACAGGTAGCTCAGCTTTTAATTGCCTACAACCTAAACACTGGCACTGCCAGAAGAAGTTAACTGCTGTAGTTAATCCTTGCTGGCACCATGCCACATCTTGGAACGGGAGTCCTGCGGGGTGCGGGCTCTGTTGGTGGCAATACGTTCCCCACGAAGCACGGTGCAGGGTTTTGAATACAGGGTGAAGTTTGGTTTATGGGCAGAAAATTAAATAAGGATTTTTCTGGAGAGGTGGGAGACCTCTTTGAATTATTAGTTGGTGTTTTGGGTTTTTTTAGAGGAAAAAGAAAAAAATAGTTGGGAGGTTTGGGTTTTTCTGGCCAACGAGGGAAACTCCCAGGAACAGCCACGAATTTCTTCATTTTGCCACCAGATGTCCGTCATGAGCAGGGAAAGCGGGTGACCTGAACCATACCCAGAAGGCTGTACCCACAGCATTTTTGAAGATACGACAGTGAAAAGAAAGTCTGAGTGGGAAAGTACATGTTACCGCAGAGTTTTGGATGGCGGATATGCTACGAAGGCTCCTTGGCAAGCGAAAAATTCTGCCAGTAGCACTACAATATATGCTTAATTAACTCTTAACACGCGTGTGTCAGCCTGCAGCAGTTGCCAAACACAGAGCCTTTGCACTCCTCTGGAGACTCAGGGATTCAGCTCTCCTCCGACGTCTTACAATCCTCTGCAGAAACTTGTCCTTGGAGGAATATCTGAAATCTGTCACTGTAGGTGACCTCTATAAGAAGACTTCATTCTCTCACCCCTCAGTGAGTTGCTGAGTGATGCAGTGACTTCCCTAGGTCTGATAACGTTAGCTGAAACCCACAGTAGAGCATTCACAACTACAGACGAGGGGCATTTCCAGAGATAAGCAGCACAGATCTCTGGGAAGTGCTGCTGAAAAAAGTGAAAGATATAAGTTAAACTTAACAAAAAGTGCAATGAGTTCCTAAGGAGGGTGTTAGCTTCCTAGCTATCACCTTAAGAATAAGGTAACTTAACAGGGAAGAACTGGAAGGTTCGCTGTCTGTCCCTGTCCCCAGACTGCACCTGACTCAGATGCCAAAATGCTGCCAACTGTTACTACAGTCGCTGTTTATTGCAGCAACTCCTATGCAAATGGCAATATTTCAAATATTTTTCTTTCAGATCGAAAGCATATAGGTGATATACATTTGAGCACCAGAAAAGCAGAAATGTCCAACAGCTGCCCTGGGAGTTTAATGCTGTGTGTTGCCAAATGTGTACCATCTCTGCCTGACTTCAAGAGAAGCTTGAAGGATGGAAGGGTTCATTCTTCAGAGATAACTGTATAATGGGACATTTCCCTCTGTCGCTGTCAAAACAGGAAGTGGAGGCTACAAAGCTCTGTTGGAGAGAGCGACATGAACTACATCTGAACAGGCTCAGAGGCTGGGAAGTCAATGGCACAGAAACAGCTGCCCTCTTCCCTCATCACCTGCAGGACAAATACCTGCCTGAGGAACCTCCCGTACTGATATGAGGGCTCCTGTGCTTCCTCCCAGCCTCCACATGTCCCTCCTTGGTGGGCTGGGAGCCCGGGTTTTCCCAGGGGGATCCCACACTGCTCACCTCCTCTCTGGGAGTGAGCCCTCCTCTTCCCCTTCAGTCAAACCAGACCCATTGCTCCTTAAAGATGCTGCTTTCCCCCCCCCCGCCAAAACAAGCTTTTAAATACCCAGTATTATGGCGTTCCTTACACTCATTTGTAACCTTACTTTAACATAAGCGAATGCTCGGTGTAACCTACGCTTCTGCAAATAACGTATTCTGTCTTGAATATTCTCAGCTGTGTCTCTGGGAAACCAAATGCGAGCTTATTGCCAAATTCTGATTCTAATAAAGTTAATGGAAATTTTGCCAGTGACTTCAAATGGTCCAGATATTCTTCTTGGGGCCAAGTCCTATGAAATTATCCCAGTTCAAACCCAGAGCATTTGCACTGATTTCAGCGGGGCTAGCCTGGATTTACTCATCCAACCCCAGCAACATCCATGAAGTCAGAGAGCAACATATGGAAGAGCTGCACCTCGCTCGACCTAACAATCGTTATTAGAGCATCGGAGGGTGGTACACCCCCCTCACTTTCAGGAAAGGGCTGAAATCAGAGCTGCAACCTTAAACCTTTAAGCATAGGAGCTGGTACGTTCTTTTACAGCAGTATAACCTGATTCACAGTGCAGAGTGGACTTTGTTGATGGGGGCTGGCGAGGGGTGCCTGTACTTAACCAATGCACTGTGCTCAGTTGTGCAAGGTATTCCAGAAAAAGCTGTAGGATCACAGAATCACCTAGGTTGGAAAAGACCTTGAAGATCATCGAGTCCAACCATCAACCTAACACTGACAGTCCTCAGCTACACCATATCCCTGAGCATTATGCCGACATGACTCTGAAATCCCTCCAGGGATGGGGACTCCACCACTGCCCTGGGCAGCCTGTGCCACTGCTTGACAACCTTTTTGGTGAAGAAATTGTTCGTAACATCCAACCTAAACCTCCCCTGGCACAACTTGAGGCCATCACCCCTCGTGCTATCACTGTTACCTGGGAGAAGAGGACCCCTGCCTCACTACCCCCTCCTTTCAGGGAGCTGTAGAGAGCAATGAGGTCTCCCCTCAGCCTCCTCTTCTCCAGACTGAACCCCCCCAGTTCCCTCAGCCACTCCCCATCACACTTGTGCTCCAGACCCTTCCCCAGCGCAGCAAACCGGTGGAAACCGACGGGGCGGGCGCTCCTTAACCTGCCCCGCTGGCCCCCGCCCCCGCTACCTGCGCCCTGGCCCGCTCCCCGCCCCGGAGGAGCGGCCGCCCGCCCCGTGGAGAGGCGGGCGCGTTGGTGATTTGCCTTCGCCGCCAGCAGCCCCGCTCCGGTCAGCCCGCGGGGACCGGGGCTGCCGCTGCCGCCGCCGCCGGAGCCGCTCGCTCCCTCCCGGGCAGGGGCCACTCCTCCGTCCCCTCGCACGCAGACCCCGGGCAGGGGCATGGCGAACTGAGCGGCCGGGCCGGGGGGGCGGCCCTGCCGCACCTGAGGGGCGGTGGGGGGGTGGTGGTCAGGCTTGCACCGCGGTGCCCCGCGGGCGGCCATGCGCGGCGGCGGGGGCGAGCGCTGAGCCCCCCCTGGCCTGGCTGCCCGCCGCCGGGCTGGAGGGCGGCGGGGAGCCCCCGGGGAGAGGGGGAAGCGGGGACGTCGCCTGCTTTGCGCCCGGCCGAGCGCCATGCCGCGGCGGCTGGCTTGGCTGTGCTGCTGCTGGGCGCTGCTGAGCGGCGCCTGCCGCCCCGCGGAGCCTGCGCTGCCCGCGGAGGGAGGGGAGCCGCCGCCCGCCGCCGCCTCGGGCTTCCTCTACCGGCGGCTGAAGTCGCATGAGAAGCGGGAGATGCAGCGGGAGATCCTCTCGGTGCTGGGGCTGCCCCACCGCCCCCGGCCGCTGCCGCGGGAGCCGCCGGCCCCACCGCCGGGACGGCTGACGGCGGCCCCGCGATTCATGCTGGACCTCTACCACAGCCTGGCCGAGGGCGCGGAGGGCAGCGCGGGTGCGGAGCGGAGCGGCCCCCCGCCGCCCCCCGCCCCGCCGCCGCTGCCCAGCTCCCAGGACAGCGCCTTCCTCAACGACGCCGACATGGTCATGAGCTTCGTCAACCTGGGTGAGTGCGGCGGGGTCCGGGGGGCTCTGCCGGGGGTCCCCTCCTCGGGCCGGGCGGGTTTGAGCCGGGGGGCAGCTCGCTTCGGCGAGGGGCGAACATCCCCTCCTGCCCTCTTGTAAAGGGAAAAAAACTGCCCCGGAACGCAAAACCCGAGCGGGACCGAAAAGAAAAAGGGGGTATTACTTTAATATTGTTTTAATCTATTATTTTAATAGTCTTCTTGTCCTCGTGGTGGTGACAGCGGTCGGAGCCCGTCGCTCAGAACTAAGCCCTCCCTGCGCCGGTCCCCGGGCAGGAGAGCCGGGGCTGTGCCCCGTGCGAGGTCCAGCAAGGCGCGGACCTTTGGGGCTGGGGAGAAGGACACCCCCTGCCCCTCCACGGTGTCCCTGTCTCCTCTTTTTGTGTTGTAAAAGGAGCTCTGAGCTCGTGTGATGATGAATACGTGACTCTGTGTGGGATATTCTGGTGACTGAGCCTGGCAACATGATAAAAATCTGTATCACGTGGAAATCTCGACATAACTTCTGTTAGTTGTCAACCTGCTCTTCAAACAAATCATGCTGTCGGTGTGTTACTGATGTGCGGGGCTCCGAGGTGGGAATTTCAGTGGGAAAGCCGTTAAGCTCTTTACTTGAAGGAGCCCTGAATACTAGACTGCGATTATAAGGAAACAGTGTAATTAGATTCAGCCTAATGTGGAAAATGAAAATATTTCACTTGGCAAATTACAGTTCCTTTTTTTTTTTTTTTAAGAATTCCTGTGAAGCTCAAGTGTCTTAGCCAGTCAGCTGACAACTCTATCTTTTTGCTAGTGCTTCCAGAGCTGTTAGCCAGAAGGACAGCACCTGTGAACAGCTCGTCTTGGTTTAAAACAAACGCAAATAGTTGTGCATTGCCTCATCTAGAGCAGTTGTATGTCACTGTAGCAGGAGATTTCTCAAAGCTCCCAGCACCGGTAGATGTGCTCAACAGCTTTGTACCGTGGCGTACATATTTAGAACAAGTTTAGTTTCAGTCCCCAGGGCTGGGAGACTTTTGTACCTGATGAAAGACCTGCAGTGGGTCAGAAGTGCCCCCCTTGTGCTGGGAATGTCCGTTGAAGGATTTGTCTGCGTTGAAACTGGGATGTTGAGGTGGTGCTGCCATCTCAGAGCTCTGATGCTTTTGATTGAGACATCCTGAAATTGTCCGTCTGTGAAGCCAGCGTGTTCTGTGTCTAGCTCGAACCCTGAGACATGGGAATACTAGATGGGTTTCAAGTCCAAAGGGCAGCTGCTTCTGTGCTTCTTCCCTCCCAGCCTCCCCAAACCAATCTGTCCTTTGAATACAGAAAGCTGCTGCCACTCTCTCTGTTCTTTGCCTTGGGGACTTTCAGGACCTGTACTCAGAGCTGTGGATTTAAGAAGCTGTAGCTGCCTGTAGGCAATCCCCATAGCAGGTTTTATTTTAAGTATGCAGAGCAAGGAGTTTGCAGGGGGATGGGTGGTTCCCAGAGGAGCTGATTTTGGGGAGAAATGTATGTGGTGTCTCAGAAGGTATTTAACCACCTGCTTTATGAAGCACCAGGAGAATGGTGTTAGACCCGCAAGTATTTGTTTCTTTTGAAAATAATAATTAAAAAATTGTATGATTCAGATCAGTTCTGATAATTTGGATCTAGACATGTATGTAACAAAAAGGGAAATTGTTCATGTAATGTAGTAAAATAGCATGATTGAAATGCTAGTTATGAGTCTCAGGAAGTATAAACCAACTGCTGAAATTTCTCATTGACTTCCAAGTTATGAGTGCTGATTCTGCTTCTGCTGCAGCCCAGAACCAGGCAAACACTTGATGATGCATCTGATTGTGCTGGAAAGCCATCATCTAGGTCAGCTGTGTGGAGGAGTACTCCTTTGCCCTGAAGGTTTGCAGGTGTGGATGTTCTTTTAAAAGTGCTTTTAATTTTTCCAGCCCTGTAGCTCAAAAAGAGTCAATAGCTTCTACTCACTGGTGGTTTTAAATGTGCGATGCTTCAGCCCTTCCTGACCAACACACATACTCCTTCAGCCTGGGGATATACCAGACGTGTTTTCCATATGGGAAAGGCAATGTTTCTGTATGTGCTTGGGGTAAAGTCCTCCTAGTTGAGGTCTTGCAAAGGCAAAGGACTTTTGGTGAGGTCTCAGATTATTTAGGCAGTGCAGGCTTGTACCAGGCTCAAAAGTGATGTCCTGGGTGACATTTTTTTTAATTTTTTTTTTTTTTTTAAAAAAAAAAGAGTGAAAAAAGGGGGGCATGGAGATGAGGAGGTTCTCCAGTCTCAGGGAGCACAAGAAACATCCACCCTCAGTAAACCTGGTCCCTGTTTTGGGAAGATGATCCTAGAAGTGTCTATTTCAGGCATTTTCACTAGGATGAGGCACCCAAAAAGTGCCTGTTTCTTTCCGTTTCCTACATAGGAGTCTGGATATCTAGTGCAGATAGGAACATCTGCATTTGAGATCTCTGTCTTTGGGATTTATCAGACCGTGCAGAGCACCAAACTTCTGTGCCTGGTAATGCACAGTATAGTGCCTTTTTGTAGCGGAGTAGCAGCATGGATTCACTGTATCACTGTGCTTTTGCAGGGGTTTTCCCCTTTCAGTCACGAGACCCACAGGTTTCCCGGGAGGACTTCAGGCAAAAGAATGAGGAGAAGCCCAGCTGTTTGCAAGGCTGTCCTGCAGGCAGCCCTGAAGCTCTTCCACGTGATTTGAGTTGGGACCATGGGAAAAGCCTCTTTTATCTTTGAATTCCCAAAACCCAGGCAATCCCCATCTTCCCTGCAAGAATTCAAGTATCTGCTGGGGCAAGAGCGCTGCCTTTCAGCACGAGATGGAGCCGCTTGGAGGTCAGTGCAGGGCTCACGGCACAGACGCTCTCTCTCCCCTTGCCTATAAAGCAGCAACTGATGGATGTGATGTCTTCCAAACAGGCTTTTCATCTTTTTGGCAGCCGTCACCTACCAGATTTCCTTCTAGGAATGGTCTTGCACAAATCCATGGCAAGCGCTTAGGCGCAAGCAATGCGCCTTTGATCCGCATGGCTTTTCACAGGAAGGAAGCGGCGCTCCAGCATCCTCATGTGCATTTCTAAAGCAGGTGAATTTTTTTCATCTGAAGGATTCGATCAGCCCACCTGTCCTTTTTCCTGGTATCATGCTTGCTGTCAGGGGATATGAAATCAGGCAACCAAGATGTATCAGGGACATTGTGTGATTATAGTGACGGGACCGTACCATTCATACTGTCATCCCATCTGTTTATACTCTTGGCCACATGTTGTAAAGGTCAAGACATCTACTCACAGGGAATAACTGGAGTGTGTGATGCTGCGGATCTGGCTGTGTTGCCAGCTGGCTGTGTACAGCCTCGCGCTCTCGGCATGCGAGCAGTGTCCTCCACGTGTGTCCAGAGCAGGCCAGTACTAGAAATCATGAAGCTGATGATGGAAATGAACTTACTGACTTCTGCCAAGCCTTGTATAGGGCTTCAATGCCAAGACAGATCCCAAGTGTTGGAGAGCAGCCTTATGTTTGCTGTTCAATCATACAGCTCAAGGTCCTCGTTTATGTCATCACCTTGTCGTAGTAGTTTCTGCCTGTGAGCGTGCAGCTGCCTGACGACACAATTAAAGAAAGGGCAAACGGTCCTTGAGAAGACCTCTGCTACTCCAGACTCTGAACTTGAGGGACTGCAGTCACCCTTGTGCCCTTGGCCAGGAGCCCTGGAAGATGCGTGGCTCCCGGAGAAGCTGCTGTTCAAAACCTGTGCTGTTGAAATGAGTGGAGGGTGATGTTTGTCTGAGTAGTTCATCCAGGTCTAAGTGTCATCTGGACTAAGGTACTGGAACCAGACCAGGCGTTAGCAGGACTATTCTCTGTCTCGTGAAAGCTTTTTAGAGCCTGAAAATTTACACTGTCTTAAATTTGAATAAAATGCTGAAGTCTTACTTAAAACAACAACAAAAAGTGATTGTAATTGGAAAAAGTTAGTATTGCCAAAGCAGTCTTGATTGATTCGAGTCAAATTTTGTATGTGTAAATAAGTAAAAAGTTACATTTTGAAATACAAACCCAGGTGTGGGATTGGTTTGTTTGGATATTTTGCTGAAAATAAAAGCAGTGTTTCCCAGTTCATTTCCTCCGACAAAGTTGAAACTGACCCACTTCTTATAAAAAGGTTTTGTTTTGGCAATTTTCTTCCAGCTTCATGAGAAAAATCACTTGGGCAGCTCTGTCATGGATCTCTTGTGCTGAGCTTTTGCAGGGACTTCTTGCTGCAGGCTTGCACCTCCACCAAGGAGCTGCATGTCCTTGCCAGGTCTAGCCTGGTGCATGGTGACGGTGACTCTCTTTCTCATAGTTTTAAATATAAACGTTTAAGTGGTGTTTGTGATTTAGGAGGAAGGAAGGTGGTATTTAGACTTTCCATGCTGTGGAGGCAGGAGCCTTTTTAAGTCACCTTGCCTCATTGCTAACTTGGGGGGGGTTAGAGGAAGGTATGAGTTCCTTGGGATGTAAACAGTCCCATTATATGTTTCCACTGTACCTCAGCGGATGCACAGTAATGCTGTTAAGTACAATCCACCTACTAATCATCTGGCATTTCTCTTTGACCATTTATATAACGATGTGAAACAGAGGGCAAACACTATTGCCTGAATGGAGGAATGGCTCATGGGTGAGAGATTCCTGTTTGGTTTAGCAGGCATTAGACCTTGGAGCCTGGGAGACTGAGGTTCAGGACCAGAAAGGCTTCCATGCACCTGATTCTTGGAGGCTAGTGCTGGGTCACACCTTGGTTCCCTGTTTGATAGGGCAAGGGTTTTAAACTGAAAAGAGGGTAGGTTTAGATTGGATCTAAGGAAGAAATCTTTTACAATGAGAATGGTGAGACACTGGTTGTCCACAATGTTTCACAATGGTGAAACAGGTTGTCCAGAGAAGTTGTGGCTGCCCCCTCCCTGGCAGTGTTCAAGGCCAGTCTGGATGGGGCTTGGAGCAACCTGGTGAAGTGCTGGGGTCTGAACCCTGAGCCCTGAATTAAGATTGAAGTATGGGTGGTTCCCATGGTCCTTTAAAAGGAGGGGATGAGTTTACCTTTTGGCTTTCCTCCAAGGTGTGGCTGACCTTGTAGGGGTAAATGAGCCCCAGGTGCCCTGCATTGGGTAAATGAGTGCCAGGTGCCCTGCTTTGGGGATAAAAGCTGGGACTACTTGCAGGAAGGGTGGAGTGTCTGGCTGTGAGGTGGATGCACTTTGCAGAGTTTCCCTGTTGAGGAAGGACCTCCTGGCTCTCCTGCAACTGGGCCCCAGTCAGGTTTGGTGCTTGTGAACGTGAGCTTTGTGAGAACAATATGTGGCTGCCTCTATCCTATGTTATCAGCCTCTTGGCTTGGCTGTCTCCCATCTCTGCCATGGGAGACTTGGTTGCTTTGTTTGCTCCACTGGTTGTTGGTTGTGTTGTATCATTCTTGGGGTCACTGGGGTTGATGTCTGTTATGTGTGATCTGTTTGACTTGTTTGTACCCCCAGCATTCACCCATATACTGACTTTCTTGTGTGCAATAGAATCTGGTTACTGGATTGTTTTGCTGCTGGCTGTCTCCTTTGTGCTAGGCCTGGTGATTGGCAAAACACCTGGTCTGGTGGGAGGTGTCCCTACCCATGGCAGGGGGGTTGGAATGAGATGATCTGCAAAGTTCCTTCCAACCCAAGCCACGTGTGATTGAGTGTGGAGAAGGCATTTGGGACTGGGATTCTCCAGCTGTGATATGCTGAAGGTGAGGGGTCATGTGTAAAAACCATTCAGTGAGTTTTTTCTTTCTGGCTGTTTTCCAGTCAAGGTTGTCAAGGGGGGAGGAGTGGTGCCTACTGCCACCTCCTGTGCAGGAGGGTGCCAGCCCTTGCAGCAGGGGTGACTGGCACCAGCACCCTGAGGAGGTGCCCGCTCCCCAGGGAACCCTGTGGCCCTGTGCTTTGCACCCGGAGCAGGTTCCAAAGGTGGTGTCTTTGGGAAGGGTACGGGGCTGCAGCTGCCACAGGGCTGTGGCAGGAGAAAAAAGCTTAATTAAAGAAACTGAGCCTCTGTGGGATTGCAGAGGTGTTTAATATATCATACTGGACTTAGATTCCTAAATTCTGCGATGGATTGGGGCCGGTATTTCCTGAACTTTCAGTTACTTGGGCTCTCTGACAAAGAAACAGCCTTGTAGAGTTGGGTAGATTTTTGGTGTGGCTTGTTTGTGGTTTGATTTTTTTTTGTTGTTGTTGTTTTTTCTTTTTATGATGGCATGAGAGATTTCTTGTTTTGTTGTGAAGGGCATAAAGGTTTTGACAGCGCTGCCTGCAGCTCTTTTTATTTTACGTTGCAGTCTTCCTCACAGCACAATGACAGAATTGAATCAGTGGTGGCAACAGTGGGAATTTTTGGCAAAAAAGGATAATGTAGACAGAGCTGAAGTGTTCTGCTAACTAAAACAGTAGCTGTATTTTCAGAGAGCTAGACATGACTGTTTTGATCCAATGTGGTGTTAATCACAAGAATACATAACTGCTTTCCTATGAACTTTCCCCTTAAAAATACCCAATGATATCACCTGATGTTTTGCACGAACACTCAGTATAACCAGAATTTAGACCAGCTGGCTCCTTATAAACTTGGAATATTCATAGGTCAAATATTAGTGTATAAATAAAAACATTTTGAAAATGAAAACAGAAGCACAGTATTTGAAATATACTCAGTGTGCAGATGTACTTCATGGCTTGAATAGCTTTACAAATTAATCAAGGCAGTGTTAACACTTGTTCCGAAGAAGTCAAATTTCCCAATAATAAATGAGAAAGTGTTTTTCAAAGAGGATTCCAAAGATGTGTTATTCCGTGTGTTTTAATGGTCCTTTGCAGTATGAGAGACGTATGAATCAGCTATTTGAAGCCCCCTTTTAAAGATGATGTATTTGATCAACCCAAAATCTTAGTGGTGGCAAATCGTGAGCCACAATTTCTTATATCAAGTGCAGGCTGCAAAATACGCCGTGTTTAAAGCATGGACACAGGTGTTCGTGGTGAGGTGTACTACTGCGTGCAGATGCAGAATTCTTATCTTGTCACTTCAGTGCATCACATTCATGTGGTGTATACTTTCAAGGTATTAAACACTTTGTTTGTACAAGGGCTAAGGGGTGACATAATGTCTATTGAAGCACAGGTGTTTAGTTCCATACCAGGCAACAAGGAGCACTTAAAAATGAGAACACATTAGAGCTTGTGGACAGGTTGTGATAGTCACGCCCATAAGTCAAGAGGTGTTGCAGGGAGGAAAGGGTCTGCTGTTTTGGTGTGAAACAGAGGTGCCTTCTTCCGTCCTTGTGTCTCCTGGGCTTTCCAGACCATTTGAGAGAGAAATCCGGGAAAGTAAAGCTGTAAGCAGTCAATCCCAGTCCTTTTACAAGGAATAAAATAATCCAAATGAGTTGGAAAAAAATGTTGAACTGTAACAAGCACGTACAAGTTGCAAAAGACTTGTCTGACCATGGCTTTATGAACTCTGTAACGAAAGTTGTTTGAACATGAACACACTGCAGCCTAACTTCTGTATTTTTCGAACTGTGTTAGAAGTATCTGTATTAAGGCTCCGTATTGGGGAATAAAGAAGCGGCTGGAGCTTTAATTCCTCATGTCACAGAGGCGCAAGCTCCCTCTGGCCAAGTCCAGATGAGCAGAAGTCAACATGGCAATCTTTAATTGCCAGATGCTCTGCGGGACAAAAGGAGGAAGCATTTTCTCTGGCACTTACCATGGGCTTCCCATTCATGTTTCTTCTCTTCTTATGCCCATGCTAGTGGCATGGTCCAGCTCAGCCATAATAAACACACTTCTTGGTGCAGGAAGAGAACTTACAAACTTTTAATATACCTGTGTCTTCATTGTGATGCCAAGCTCGGTTCCTCAACATGTTTGTGTGCAGGCAGTGAGAGGTTTCTCCACAGCCCTTGTCCCTCATGTGTGATTTTGATGCAAAATTGTAGGGGCATAGTTTTAAAATTTAAGCCTAGTATGGAACTGGTATTTGAATATCTACACAAAGATTTGATCTGCAAGTGCAGAATCCAGGTGGTTGACTTAAACGACAAAGCTTAGAGAAGAAAACCTTCATTTTAGAAAAGCAGCAGTCTCTCTTGCCCACAAACCGTCATCCTGAGACCGCATTTCAAGCGTGCAGACCCTTTTGCTTAATTATTGTAACATCAAACGTCTTTGACATGAAAGGGCCCAAGCAGTGGCTATGCAAGATAATGACTTGTTTATAAAAATAATTTAAACAGCATATGAAAAGGATAAACATGCATGTCCTGCCAAAATTCACTGTATGTTCTGCAGGCTTTGGTGATTGTGAATCTCTTGGCTTGCCCTTTCAATTTCTTTTTTTTTTTTACCCACAAAAAAAAGGCAGAGGGGGAAGGGAGTGAAGAAAAAAGGGACGTGTAAAAAAAAAAAAAAAAGTTCTTATATTTAAGGAAGTTCCAACTTATTATGCTATGGAAGATAGCTGGAGAGAAGATACATTTGTTTAACATGCTGCTATAGAGATTTTCACTTCAAGATGTCTGTGTCTTGTCTCTTGCATGTGATAGTTTTTACACTTTAATGATTGTAGCAGCTGTCCTGTCCAAAAATGTTCCATTCTGCAGCATGTGTAATGCTCGTTACTTACTTAACAGTGTAAGGATACTGCTCTGTCTCTTATTCAGGACCTCAAAACACTTCATAAGCGTTGAAGTCTCACAGCGTGCTCTGACAAACGTAAATCGTGACTGTACTCATTTTCCAAATGGCGAAGCTGAGGCTTGGAGGGCATGACTGGACTAGGGCTGCGACGAGGTCTCTGAAATTCTTGCTTCCAGTCCTGTGATCTGACTGTGAAACTGTGCACTGTGTTACCATCATGGCAGGTCTCCAAGTGGCTCTTGGAGTCTGCGGAACAGTAGGGTCTTAGCGAAACCCGTCCTTCTCCAGGTTGCAGCATCAGTCATCTGGAGACCACAGGTTCTCACTTGGCTTAGGCTTTACTCCTTCCTGCTGGTGAACCTTGCTCATCCATGTTGCACAATCTGTGCCTTCTGCAACTGTGCTCTGTTAGGGACATGGATTCTTAGGTGTGCTTGCAAACAGCTCAGCCCTGGTAACACCTGTGATCTCTGTGGGTGCTACCTGAACACTAATACCCAGCACATAGCAGGCATCATACACAAACGGACGTCTGCCCTAAGTGATGTCTTTTGTAAGAGAGCAGCTCTTCCTTTTGGGTCTCTGACCAAACAGTGCAGGAGACATCTGGGTACAGTGGGTGGTAGCATGAGCATGTGGGCAGGCTCTGGTTTTATGCATGTGTTGAAGTGCAGCTCTTGTACACGGGTGTAAGCTGGCAATCCACAAGGAGCTGAATAGGAAAAAAGTGGTTGCATGCTAGCACATTTTTCACTTGAAACTATTTGAGAACCTAGTAAAGCTATGGCTGGCTTTTGGTAATGTCCATGATAATGGTAATGTCCATGCTGCAGGGTGTTAATGTCTTTTGGTAATGTCGATTCTGCAGGGTAGCTAATAGTAGGTGTTCTTCTGAGTTAACTGATAGCTTTGTTGAGAAACTCCGAATAAAAATGCAGTATAACAGCTACAGTCGGTATAATGACTGCTTTATGTTTCAGGAGCTGTTGGGATTGGGTCTGCCTGATAGTTTTGCTATCACTAATCTCAGTAAAAAACATTTTATGGGGTCCCAAAAGAGTCTGTTGCTTCTGGCAGCCAGAGGGCTGGCAGCTCCGACTCACTGAGGCTTGAAGAGATAGTTCATTAATTCATGGCACTTTCCAGAATAAACATGGCAAACCTCCTCTGAAATAACAGACGGTAAATCCTCCTTGTCACTCAAGACTGCACATTTGTCTTCAGAAAGGGGCCGTAAAAGAAGCTGTCCGTCTCCTAATGAATGGGAAAATAAATAGAAGAATTGTGCATTGTATCATACTTGACATGGCAAAGCTTTGGGGTGGAATAACAACAAACCTGTCCTCCTGTCTTACCCCTGTTAAATGTGGACCAAAACCAAGCAATACCCACCAGGCAGGCTATCAGATGGCAGAAACTATCAGAGCTCTTCAGCACGGATCCCTGATGGGAACAACAGGCTTTTTTTTCTCCTGCTTCAGCTCTTTTTGGGAAGGCAGATTGCAGCACCTCTCGGCTTTGGGTCCTCAGGGGTGGGACCCTCTGGTTTCTCTCTGCTGTGAGACTTGGGAAAGTTGCTACAAGCTGGGGTTGCTCGGAGCGCACAGATGTTTTGTGCAGCTTGTTATTTTCTATGTTGGAGGTTATGAGTCAGATTACTGTTACCAAAATGTTTATGTGAAATCATTTCTGAGTCATATATTTGCATCATATACAACCTGTCTGACAATCAAAACATTCAGCGCTCAGCTAATGATTATACTAAGTTTTCCAACACTCCGCTCCAACATAACATAATTACATGGCAAAGTGCAATATATTACTTTGACAGGGTTCTTCATGCGTCTTGTGATGTCAGGACATCATCATTGCTATTATTTGAAATCATCACAGAAATATGGACTTTGTTGCACGAAACAAAGTTAAAAATAGTGAGAGGCAGTCCCTCAGAAACAAAATGCCCTGCAAATGTTCCTGGAAACAGGCTGTTTTGGTCCCCAAGAAAACATATATTTCAAGAAGTTGCATAGTGCTTTTAGCCTTGTTCTCTCCAGAGAGGTGCCTGATGAGGGCTTATTGGTGAATCGATGGGATAGCTGTGGATATTTGCATGGAGAAATTGTTTGGCTACTGGGATTCAACAGCTGCCTGGGAGGCTGTTTGGTACTTTCTGTATGATACCGTTTATAAGATAGAAGCAGAATATTTTTAGCAGCATGGAAGACATAAACAGTCTCTAAACAACTTAATGCACTCTGTGTTTATCTCGTGTGAGTTCTAGCATAAATAGAGGTCGCTTACAAAAGTAGTCTGAATAATTAGGGCAAATATTTCAAATTATATTTACTTTCAGGTGTGTGAGAACTAGGGTAGCAACATTCACTGCCACATCCCAGTGAAGTCAGTAACTCCTCTTTAATTGTTCATTCTAGAATGGGATGGTTGAAAAGCAAAGCACCCTCCAACGCTGTGCTAAGGAAACGGTCAAAGAGATAAAAAGTACGCAGGGGCACAGGGCTGCTCTTTTGTTTGTTTCTAAATAACTGTCAGTGGAAAAGCATATGGATATTGAAATGGAAACGATTTTTAGGCTGACTTGTCGAAATTTGGTTTACAGTCTTTTGGAATTGTCTTTGGGAGCTTGGTTATGAGTGTGAAGGGCACTGGCAGGTCCCTTCAAGTATAAAATGTCATTGCATTTCATTGCTTTTACTGAACTGGCAGAGTTCAAAATGCAGGATAGATTATGATGACGTTCTTTATGTTCCTAGTGAAAAAAGTATGGACAATACAGTTATGGACTTTTCTGGCTGCAAGTGTCTGAAACATGCTTAATAATTAGGGTGCCGTGCAGTATTAGTGGGCACCATCTTTACTTCAGGAATTTCCTTGGCCAGTGTCAGTGGCAAATATATAATTGGACTACGAGGACCAATATACTGTGAAGTGTAGTGGAAAATGCCAAAAAAAAATTTCAGTTGGATGAAGTCCATTTGTCCTGTACTAATTTCTAAGCCCCGTAAACAAACACAGCTGCTGAGTGTAGAATCAGTGCTCAGAGTGGTTAAAAACAGTGATGCATTGCTAGTGAGATCACGGCAGAAAAAATATGTAACATATGAGGCTGCAGTAAGGATCAAGACTATCCTCAGCTCTGATTAATTGTTTCTGTTTATATATTTTAATCTAGTTATGATGCCGCAGGGTAACTAGAATGTAAAGATTGTCTTTTAATTGCCAGACCATTCATCTGAGACAGTCAGGGTATTAAGTATTAATGAGCCAGTTGTCACAAACTTTTGCAAAAGGATCTGAATCAGTGACCAAAGGCTTAATGAATGTATATGTATGTATTTTAGGTTTCTCCTTTTCATACCAATATGTCATCGGTTTGGTCAACTGGGCTTTGTTATTATTTGTTAATATATCTGAAGGATCTGTGTAAGTAGGTTGCTTGTCATTTCATCTTTATTAAGATGTTAGAAGTATTGCAATACTGAACAAGAGACCAGAGGCTTCAAAGATTGGAAACCTCAGGGCCAAGCCTGCTGGGTCATTGGCAAAGCAGCAGCACTTACACTGTAATTCGTCTTGTGGCCCAGTTATGTTTTGACATTCCTGAGCTGACTAATTGCTCTGGGAGAAAAAAAGAAGTAAAGAACGGTCTTGGTTACTGTAGTAGAAAAGGCAGCATCCAACCTCTTCTGTCCATTGCATCAATTATTTAGTGAGTGCTGCATGGTCATCCCCAGATCTAGCAGAGTAGGGCTCTTGTGGCTTGTTGCAATGCAATTAAGGAATGTGGTTGATGTTGTATCATGCATCATCTATCCTAACCAAGCATTAAAGAGATTTCTTTTTCCTCTTTAGCTTTGAGAAAAGAGAAGGCTAAATGACCTAGATAGTTCAGTTGGAAAGTAGTGGTAGTGGTGGGTAGATAACAACTCCTCCAATGAAGGATAGTCTTAGGGAATCCTCCAGTACACTTGTAGATGTGTTATGTGTTGAGGATGGCTGAGGTAGCAGGGTCTACATGCTCCGTGTGACGAATCACTTTTGACAAAGCTGTGGTGGTACCTGTGAAGGCTTTTTGCCAGATGATTTGCCTGGTCCTTGGCCAGCTTGGTTGCACATGCTGTGCTCTGGTTGTGAAGCTGAAATTGAAGTCCTGGCTCCTCAGAGGTTTGCTTTGGGTTCTGCAGTTGCGATGCAGGTCTCCGTGAGCTCCTGGCTTTCCATTGCTCATCCTGTCCCGGGGGCCTAGAAGCCTCGAGAGTGGCAGGTTATCTCCTGCTGCAAATCTGCATCTGCTTTGTAATATTAAAATCTTCTATGAGATAGATTTGGTCTTTTCAACAGCTCCTGTTTGAAAGCTTTTGGACATTTCATAGCCACCTGAGGCTTCAAATTGCACTAAGTACTTCAGTCCATGCTTCCCCATGGCACATGGTAGTGCCACCCTCTTCAGAAGCCTCTTGGGGCTTGAGAAATAATGGGGTGTTTGAATTGCTGCATACTGGACTGTGCTATCACGAATTTTGTTGTCTGCAGAACATGAAAGGGGCCCATCAGTAGCCCCAGGTTCTAGAAACTCTCCTTGCTGCTATCCCTACTCAACTATATATTGGCATGGAGACCTTAATTCTCAAACTGTCAGTCTGGCACTTTCCATAAACACTAAGTTGACTCAGAGTGACTAGGTCTAGTGCTATAAAACATACTGTTCAGGTCTTACTGCCAAGAAAAAAAAAATTTACCTGTAAATAGCAGACTTAAAGCATAGGGGCTTATTTCTGTGCTTATGCTTTTTACATTTCCTTTTTTGCACCAGGTTGGCAAGAAGTTAACTTAAATGTCAAAACTATTTTTATGTAAATATATGCATTATTGAATCTCTTACTCATAAAGCAAATACTACTTTAAACCCACACAAAACAGCTGAAGCTATATATATTTTCTCACTACTGAATTTGGCTTTTAATAACTTGGAGTGGACTGTCCAAAATAAAGTTAGGAATCAAGGGCACTTTATTTTCCAGCTAGTAACATATGTATTCTTGGCTTTGGACTGTACCAGTTTGAGATGGAAGAAAACTTGGATTTGTACTACAGGTCCTCTCAGTAATTAAAAAGAGAGGTATCATAGTTAAACAAACACATTATTTTTAAATTAGCAAACTGTTCTAAAATTCTACAAAGCTACAGAAAAACATGAAGGACTATTAAGAAACCTTGAAGGCTTTGATATCAAACAGTTGTTTTCTAATGCGTTTCTCCTGCTTGAAATACAGCCTCATGCCAGATTTGGAGGCAGCAGTTACCTGGAGAGAAAAAAGGCTGTAGTCTGCAAAGAGTCCCATACATTTCACTGATGCTATTTGAGGAGTAAGGGCAGAAAAACCTGTGCTTAGCAAGTACAAACAAAACTAAACCTGAGGTTAGGGATTGTGTGACAATTCCAGGTCGTAATGTCCTGGGAGGAGATGCTCACTCTCCTTCCTGGGATTTATGGCTTGTCTCCAGGTCACACGTTCTCTTCTCCCACCACTCTCCTGACTGTGGGAAGTTGCCTGAGGTCGGTACCAACTCCTGCAGATAAGGAGGGAAGAGTCACTTCAGAAATTCATGCAGACAAGACTTTGTTCCTGAATCCCAAAAATACCTTGCTAGTATCCTGCCACAGTCTTCTAGTGGGATTCACCTTACTGCTATCCTGTCACTACCTGTCACGTGCTCAGCATTGGAGCAGCTGTAGCAGAGTTGTCCATTGGTTTTGCCTTGTCCTCTGCTGCAGGCCGGGCTCTCTGGAGCGTGCGGGTGCATTCAGGCTAACTGGGCTGCAGAGAAGCAAGGTGGAAAAGGAGGGGAATCCTCAGAAGAATTGCATGCAATTTGCCAACACAGATTTCAGTTCAAGGGTTTAAGTCAATTATCCAGCAATTCAAGCTATCTTTGGCTGGGTGCAGAATTTTTGCCTGTTATGTGTGGCATGAAGGGTGCACATAGCTACTTCTGCTCTTTCTGGTTGAATAAACTCAAGCTGCACTCAAGGAGAAAAAAAAAAAAATAAATCAGAGTGCTTTTTGAGGCAGATGAGCTGTGAAATCTGCCTTGGTTATCTGAGGCTGAAGTTAACGTGAAGCACAACTGGGGAAAACTCCTGAAAAAATCCACCTCTTAAAATATCAGATACGATCACAAGCAAAATTTGGAAGACCCCACCGTGTCAGAGCAAATTCTGCAGCTGGTCCTGGGTGGTCACGTCCAGCTGGCCACTTGGGCTGGCTATGAAGCCTGACTTCATGGGCATGGAGGAAAGGAGAAACACTAGGGGCAGGAGGAATGAACTGGATTGGAGACAGGGGTAGGTGCACAGGTCTTAGCTCTCACCCCTTCAGGATGGCTCTGGAGCAGGAGGAGCAGGCGTGTGAGTTTAAAGGATGGTGCCTAAGAGATTCAAGTTTTCTAAAAGTAATGTTTTCAGCTGGATGAAACCACAACTCTTGCTGATGCAGCTTTTGATTATTTTACCTCTTATTCCATTTTTCCTAGTTTGCATGATTCAGACCTGTGTAATCACTAGTAACGATGCCTTGTTGCTGTGAGAGCAGAGCCGGGTGGAAGAGGCAAGACTCACAGGGGCAAGAGGCTTACTATCTTTATTAGACCAACCTGAGAAAACAGGCATGCTCTCCGTTGTAAAAGCTTTTGTCCATGACATCCCATAAGCATCTCTGGGTGTGTCCCATTGAGCTCCCCGGGCAGCTGCTGGAGTGAGTGGTGAGCCAGCTTTGCCTGGCAGTGCCCGGGAGGGAAGTCTGAGGAAATGATGCTCTTCTGCTTTTCTTGCCATGTCCTCTTCTAGGAAACCTGATAGTAATGTTCTTTGTTCTTTCTCGTTAAAGGCTGCTGAGAATAGGCTGCTCCGGGTTGTCTTTAGACGCAAGCCTTGAGGAAAAACTGAAACAACAGATGAATAAAATGGTTGTGGTTTAGCTTGCGCCATAAACACTGTTTTCCTTTTCAAATACATTTTTGGAAGGTGAGTGGAAACCAATTACAATTGAGTTTAAAGCAAGCGGACTTTCCTTTATTTGACTGAGATGTGTGATTCATCTTGACTGGCTCTTTCTTCATTTTTAAGTCCTTCTGCTTCTGCCATGTTCATTCCCTGAGCTTATTTTTGTTAACCTCGTCACCTGAACAAATTAAATGCCTTCTGTCATGTGGTGTTCCCTTAATTATGTATCTGCTGGTCACAGTTGAGACATCTATATTTTCATCTGCTTCTTTAGGTAGTCAGAGGACAATTCATCTTGCAGATTTTTTTCCAGCCTTTGAAAATTTTTTTTAGGTATTGTGCAGATTGTGTGAATACACTTAAATGTCCTGTTTTTCCATTGCTTTGGCATTTCTGTGCTTGGAGTGCAGAGATAGTAAGCTGAAGTATAACAGTTGGTACTTCCATTAGCAGTTGTGGTGCACACAAAATGCCCAAATTTGAGCAAAAAAAGATGAATTGACATTGGGAGTAGCAAGGATCCTCAGTGCCATCGCAGGCAACGAAGTTGTAGGCTTTTTGCCCAGTAAACTCTACAGAAATCCTGTCTGGTTTTCACCTGTGTCTCTGAGGTCATGGGACTCCTAGCCAGCTGCTCTGGAAAAAAAATTAAGAGTGAAGAAGTAAAAGACTGGTGCCTACAGCTGTAAGTTGCTGGGGGTGATGTGCCTGGGAGAAGGAGTGATGTCATCAGTGTCTTGAGTCCTCACCGCTATGCAGAACCTGTTGGGTGATGTTTCCAGGTGGGACATGGACTGTCCTCAGTGTTACAGAGGGAAGAGAAAATACCTAACATGCAAACTCTCCCTGTTACTTTGATTTGAGGAAAATTTCCTTGCTGCTCTTAGCCTTTGCAGGTGTTATCTTTGCATGTGAGAGATTGTCAGTAAGACAATAACTCAGCAGGCTCTTGCCCCACAAGAGGCACCAGGGCTCTTTTTGTAGCTGGGGTCAATCTCTGGTGCTTCACAGTACGACAAAAATACCCCAAGGCTCAGGCCACCGATGTAAGTCATGAAACGTGGGACTAGTATGGTGTGACTATGGGCCAAATGAATAGGGGAAAAATTATCATCACCTCCCACTTCATTGCACACTGGTGGTACTGACAAATTTGACACCTCTGGCCTCATTTCCCAAGTTTCAAGTTCCCATTTCAGGAGCTGCAGGCACAGTGGTTAAGCAGGACAAAGCACACCCCAGCTCCTCTCCCAGTTTTTAACAAGGATGTGTATGTGCTGTGCTCACTCTCTCTTCCTGCTCAAGACCGTCAGCTTTCTCTTAGGAAAATGTGAAATTTTCAGTGAGAAGATGTTGGAGGTAGCTTGTGAGAAATGTAAAATGCAGGTACCATGTATTGGCTGTGGGGGAAGGATCTGCTTTTGTTCAAATTTGGCTTTTTGGCCTGACTCATGACATCTATACTGGTGGAATAACATGTGCATTAATATTTGGAGAAGCAGTAATGGAATGCCACTGTTCAGGGAATGCCCCAGACATGAGTTTGTTTTAGATAAAGTTTGAAATGATATTCTTATTAGGTATATGACAGAGAATGAACTCAAAAGATCTCCAACTCCATGCAAAATGATTTCAAGTGGTTCATGTGGCCAGTAGGTATCCTGTATCAGGGTAGCTGGTTTAATTGGGATATTTTTCAAGCAAATGAGACAGTTTCATAATAATGGGGGGAAAAAAATAGTTTAACTGAAACAGCATTAACAGATTGTTTGTCACTTGGAATGCAATCAGAGAGCAGTAAGAGTTGTTAAATAGATACAAAATGTAAGTGACTCTACTCTTAATAAAGAAGCAGCTAAGTAAGTATTTCAAGAAACCAGTGAAGTCAAATTGCAATAAATTTTATTATTTAGTATACTTTTAAGGCCCCAGGGCAGGAATATATCTGCATTCAGGAAAGCACTTAAGCACATGCTTTCCTGCATAGAGAGAGTCTAAGGCTTGTACTTAAGTGCTTTCCTGAATGTGGGCCAAAGCCTTCTAAGAGTTTATTTTAAAGACACTCTTCCCTTAATTAAAACACTTGGTTGAATTTAACAATTAGGTGTCAGCTTGCTTACTGTCACACAGCAACTTTCTGTAACAGCAGGCGGTAGCACTATACAATGGCTGAGGTCAGGAAGCAAAGACTACTTCATCAGTTGACACTAGGAGAGAAAACTCAGTTTTTATGGGCCTCCCAATAGTTCCCTCCGGCGAGTGCCGGCGGTCTAAAATAAATTGAAGAGCTCTGCCAAGAAGCAGCCCAAAACTTTTTACAGGGTCTGCGTTGGAACCAGCCTGAGCTCAAGGCTTCTCCCTGCTGCAGTGGTGCTGAGCAGCACTGGAGGTCCTGCTGGTGCCGTTGGTACG
The DNA here is from genome assembly GCA_028020825.1 of Podargus strigoides. NCBI lineage: Eukaryota > Metazoa > Chordata > Aves > Caprimulgiformes > Podargidae > Podargus > Podargus strigoides. Next base: position 85,593,188 of record CM051620.1, on the reverse strand, counting down.
TGTGGCTGGACCACAGTTGTCCTACCAGATGTTTTATTCCTGTTTATGCAGACATTAATTGTATTTTTTTTTCCAATCATACCTCACAAGCATCCAGTTGCTATTTTCCTCACTTTGGTGGCTGAGAGCCAGCTGTGCTAATGGCACTATCAGATGAGCTAGAGAAGGTGGGGTCATTGGAATGCTGCTTCACCCCCAACCAGAGTCCTGGTGGGTCTCTGCAGCTCCGAAATGTAGGATGGAGCCCTTTCCTGTGTTTGGTGTTCACTGCTCTCTACCTGGAGGAGCAAGAATTGCTGAAGCAGCTAGGTAGTTGCTTCACTGGGAGGGAGAGATGGGACTTTGAGAGGTTTTCCATAGAGAGCCCATCTGAGGTCATGTATATTGGGCACCCCTGTCCAGAAGCCATGTTGGTGAAGTGCTGGAAGTGGCATTGGACTCTTGTTTTGTAGCAGCTTCAGCTGACCCATGGAGGAGGAAATTCACTCTTTGGTTTTCCTGAGAAGTTGGGCTTTAAACAAAGTGCATATGGTTTGAAAGCTTTTTGCATTTTCTTTCTCTCCTGTTAGGTCTAGTGGGCCTGCCCTTTTGTCTCATAACCAAAGCAGTTCAGTGTCTTCCCCACTCCCACTGCCCAGACTGGGCTCCTTTGTTACCCTGGTTGTCCTGTCTTGCTTGGTTTTGTTTTCTTTGCTCCATGATTTGAGTTCTGTAATTGGGGAATAGCTCACAGCAATCTAAGCCATTGCCTTTGTGTGGGTGTCTTCCTCTGAGCGACACCTGTGTAGGGCCTTCCTCAGGTTGCAAAACTCTAGACTTTTAAATCAGCATTTAATTTCTGAAGTTGATAGGTGTTTACCATGACCAGGCTTTAAAGGTAAGGTGAAAGCATGTCCATGCCACATTCAAAACTGCTCCTGAAAGATTTTCCCTTGTGTGCTGTTGTCCCCTCTTTGTCCTTTTGGATGTGGTTTCTACCTGAGCTTGAGAGCACTGAAGGCTTGCTGTTGTCTCCTCCTGGCAAGGAGGTGAAGGACGAAGGAGAAAATAGTTTTCCTGAAAAAAGGTGAAGAAGGATGTAAGGTTTGATAAGTAAAGACTGCAAATTGGATCCCTGATAGGCTGATTTTTCTGTTTTATGGAGAATATGCCAAAATAGTACAACAAAATGCATAATGTGTTTCCTCCGTCTTCCCATTGTAAAGCTTGAGAGTCGTGGCATATTAACCAAAACCAGATACATCCATTGAGTTTCCATACTCTGAAGCAGTATAGGGTGGGGTGAAGTTGGTATTAATAGGTCTATTCATCACAATAAATTTTCCTGGTAGATGTGGGTGGTTCAGACTCAGTGAAGAAATGGCTCAGAAGCGATCAGTCTCCACCCAGAGAAGCAGGAATTTGTAGCAGGGAGTGTCCCACATACCGGTAATAAAAAATAATGGCTAACTGAAGAATCTTTTCTTCAAGGGTTTTATTTTAAATTCAGGTGACCTGAAGTTTAGTTACCGCCAAGAGTCATTTTGGTTCCCCAGCTGTTTTCTAATGTGACTAATCTAACCATCGGTCTGCACTGCATAGGTAAATCTGCATTTGATTAAGAGCCAGCTTTAGGCTGTCATCTTCTCACTCCTGTCCCAGCGCACCATAAAAAGCCCTATAAAATATGGAGGTTCTCGAGGGAGTTGGCGTTTACAGTGCTGACCAACACGAAACCAGCATTTTTGTGAATTTGTGTCATTATGTAAATTGTACATTCTCTTTGGAAATTTATCTATTTATTCCGGGGTTTAATTGCTATTTCTTTTACAGTGGGGCTTGGAGTTCGTAATGAGAAGTCTGTGCTGGGCGTTTTACCAATACATAATGGAGAAGGCAGCTTGACAGCTAAGAAGACATGATGGGTTGATAGGAATAACAAAAGGGGTGGAGGATAGAGTAACAAAATGCACAGAGATTAACAGATAAATATGTGGCTACCCACATTAAACAAATTGTTTAAAATATGGTGTGTTGTCTATCAATTAGTGGGAACATGCATTTTACAGTATTTCATATCACATTTGGACATCTACATGTTTTTTTCTCTTTAAGGAAAAGTAAAGATTGGACAAAATTTGTGTATACACAGAGTAGTCTTCTGTACTTAATCTGGCTTCTGTGTCCCCAGGAGGTGTATGTACATGGAAATAGTTTTTAGGTCGGTGAAGCTGAAACAGAAAATGAAGCATTGGTGATGCCTGGGTTTAGAACTTGGATATCTCTGATCATGAAGGGGTATTTTGAACTCTGTGCTCGATGGAGAGCAGAAGGATCAATTCTGTTGTGAAATTATGGACCTGTATTGATGATCAGTCTCAGCAGAATACAGAGAATCACCCTGCCTTTTGGAGAGGATGGGTGTAGGGTCTGAGATCGGTCAACTTAACAGGAGGAGAGTGGACAAATCTCTTTTTCAGTGCAAAACCCAAACATGGGCAGAAAGAAACCTTTTCCCTTAAACTTATTTTTTGGGGAGGATGGCAAGAGTCCATGTGGGGTTTGTGGCATGAAGGAGCCACTGAGGTAAAGGTAACCTGCCGTTTCCTGCCCACCCTGTTTGCTGTGGGCATCCTCAGAGGTGCTAGGGATGGCTTTGTGTTTGGTGGTATTTTCTGCAGGGGTGCTTGTGAGCTCCCTGAAGCACATTCTTCCCATGTCTGCTAGATGGACTTTCTGGCCTTCCTCCTATGAATAGTTATTTTGATGTCCACACTACGAAATCACTGAGACCAGGTGGGAGTGAACGATGGACAAAAGTTGCCCAAGGAGGTCAGAAATTAAGATGCATTCCCATTTCTTACAGTAAAGCTGGTGTTGTCTCAGCTCTGAGTTCCTTTGCTGTAGGATATCTGCAGCAGTTGAAGACAGTCCATGCCCTGGTGGAGGAACATTGTTCAGGTGTGTAGTGGCTCGTAATTTGATGAAGTAATTCCGAGATGGTCACATTTTTCTGGATGAGTGTGGCAGGCTGTATGCCACATTGCACTCTTACTCTCTCGGGTTTAACAATTTAAGCCTCCTGTTTGCTAATTACGTAAATGCTGAGGTTTCATTCTTAGGGCTTCATTTCTGGGGCTTCCTGTTCTTCGCTCCGAAGAAAACAGACACCTCCACCAGTCTAGGCAGTGTTCACGATGTGCTTTCTAGGCTGGCTTTGTGCAGCCTGTGGTTTGCAGTGATGAACTGCTGGACCTTGTGGGTGAGAGATGGTGGGTGCTGGTGAGTGTGGATGCTTATGGGCTCCTCTGAAATACGTGGCAGTGAGAAATTCAGATGGTAAATCAGATGGCAGTGGGAAGAGACCAGTGGTAAACCAGACTGTGGTGGAGAAAAGGGGCTGGGGGCAGCTGCCTGTGTTGGTCAAGAATGGAGATGAGAAACACGAGGGGCTGGTAGGATGGGCAAGTTGGTGAGTGGTGAGAACATTTCTGTACGGATCCCTGGACAGGTGAGCATGGGAGTGAGCGAGGTGGCTCACCAGCATGCTGTGTGGACAGGCTGGGTTTCAAGGCTGCGTGCAAGGGTGCTGCTGTGCTTCTGGCAGTAGCTGGGACAGCATTGCAGAAATGCAATGCTTTTTGTGGAAGGGATAGTAAATGATGACGTTAAAGAAATTGAAAGAACGTTCCTAAGAGCTGAGAGAAGCTGAATTGCCTTATGAACAATGTTTTGTGGGAGTGGACAAGTTTGCAAAGCAAGTTGCTGTAATTTTGCTACCGTTGACTTTCAGGGGTGCTCCAACCAAAGTCTTAACCACACCTGCAAGAAGGGGGAAAAGGCTCCTGGGCTTTGGGTGCCAGGGTTCCTGCTGCAAGTCATATTTCATCCTGTCCTTGGCTGGTCCTCCTTGGGAGGGAAGTTGAGTGCCAGCCTGGTCCCCTCCACTTCCTAGCACTGGCCTGAGCATCCCTGCCATGGGTATAAAATTATTTCAAACCCTCCTGTGGTATACCTGATGGAGGGGGAGGGCTAGGCATGGCCTTTCCTTGCCTCCTCTTCTGCAAGTGCTGGGAGCCACCAGCTTGTAGTGATTTGGGGGTCTGAGTTGGCAGTAGCTACCAGCACTGAGAAGATGCAATTTGGCTTGAAAGTAACCCTCCCACTTCTCACCTTCAGAGGTGAGAGGTGTCTTTCTGATTAGTTCTGGTAAATACTGATTTGATGTTGCATAAGTGTGACTTGTCATGAGCTGCATTGCTGGATTTCAGCATTACTACTGGTCAATTTTTTGGAAAAATTAACATTTTAGTTTTTTTAATCAAAAGACCTCAAGTGTTATGGTTTGGGCTTTTTAAGGACATTATTCAATTTTCTATTGAAATGGAAATGAAAAAGGGAAGGGGAAAAAAAAAGAAAAAAATTAGAGTGTCTTTTCCATTAAGAAAGATTCTTTTTTTCCATCCTTTTTCTGGCATATGTGGTGGATATTTGTAAAAGTTTCTTTCATTTTTAAGAGCCCCCAGTCATTTTTTTCTTGGAAAAAATATTTTAAATATGGAAAATCTCATTTTTCATTTACTTCATGTTGGAGGGTTTTTCTTGCTATGAGTTCAGTTTACCAATTGGAGCTACCTAGCTGGTCTCTTGAATCCATTTTTGTCAGTGGATCTCTGCATAACAGTTGTCCTCTTCTTTTTTTACAAGAGTGGGATTATAATGAGGGAACCAGCCAAAAGGTGCAGAATGGGCATAGATTAAATTTAGTCCAGACAAATTATGCAGAAAATGTGCATCTTGTGCACTGTGAAAAACACTAGGGGGAAAAAGTATCATCTTTTGAAGGTTAGCTTGTAGAGTGCAAAGAAAATAACCAGGTCACTATACTTCAGAGCAAATTTTTTGCTTCCCATTAAAAATAATTGAAAAATCAGTTCTCTTCATACAGTCATACATAAGTATTTCTTTCACTGTGTTGATCTCACCTTTTCATAACTTTTTCTTGCACAGTACTTGAAAAATTCCTTTTCTGTCTTTCTCAGATTTTATCTCAGAACATGTGTTTTTGTCATTAATTTTGTTCTTATGCATTCATTGTTTTACTGACTTTTGGTTGGCTTACAGTCTATCTGCAGGCTGCACGTGTCTTACTATCAATCCCTGTTCAGCTTGTCCTAAAAGTGCGATTTCTTCCCCCACCCCCAGAAAGGCTCCCTCCTTATTGCATCAGTGTTATATTATGGAAGCCATTGACAAAGGGTGTTTTGGAGGCCAGAGGTATGAATGGTTCAAAAAAGGATGGAAATAATATATCTGTTGATGACTGATAAATGTGATGATCTTCATTTCCCAGGAAGCTGTTAAGCTTCTGATGGCTGGAAGACTCTGTGACACAGTACAGATCCTTCTGCTTCATCCCTCGTGTTTGTCCCTAAACATTTCTTACTGGCCACTCTTGGAGACAAGATGCTGGGCTGCCTGAGTCTTTGGTCTGGTCTATTAAGGCTGTTTCTATGAGCTTTTAAATCTGACTTTGTCTGGTTAGGGCTGTCCAGTTTGTGGTGTAAGCTTATCAGCAGTATGATGGTGAAAGCCCATGACGAAATGCTACCTATCCCTTGGCTTTGTGACTGCAGAGTTCATGCCTTTAAAAGCCAAAGAACAGAGGAAACTAGGTGGAAAGAATGATGGTTTTCAACCTAGCGTAGGTGCTCTGAGATTACACCTAAAAGGATGTTTACTTGTGTCCTGGATGAGCTCCAGAGTGAATTCATTGTGCACATGAGGGAAGGATTTTAGCTCTTGTGTCTTACCTGTTTGTATGATGAACCATTTCAGTGCTTGACAGAGGTGATTAATCATTTGTGGCTGTACCTTCTCTCCATAGTACTTTACAGACCACTGGAGACCAAGAAGGCCCAAGAAGTGGCTGTTTCCTCTGTGCAGGGCAACTCATGCTGAGGCATATGAGTAAATAAGCGTAGCTTGCTCAGTGTCACATCACAGACTGAAGAATCAGCCTCCGCCCTGCAGCAGCCTTTGGTGACTCTGTATTTTGATTAAGCAATTGAAACAGCAGCAGTTCCTTCAGCTTATAAGCTTGTTGTAGAGCAGCGTTAGGAGACTTCATTGGGAATTTTTCCTTTGCTTTGCCTCTTGCTGGTTGTCTTTCCTGGGAGTCTTTGCTTGGGTATTGCCTTAGAGCAGGCTGCTGTCAGGAGAGGAGCTGGTGACAGACTGCCAGGGGCGTACAAGCATAGCTTTTTGTGATTTTTGCCTCCATTAGTCTTTTCCCACGTGAAAACTGCAGGGAGTGGGATTGCCAACCTTTCTCTTTTTTTTGTGTATTTCTAGAGCAGAAAGTAGCAACAAAGATCAAACTCCTCAGGTTGTTGTCTTGGCTGAAAAGAGCAAAATGTTTAATATTTTTGGTCTTTGCTTTTGGGTTTTGTTTTTTTCTTCCAAGTTTTCCTGTAGAAGCCTAGAAAGATACCATTAGATATATAATTTAACAGTAAAAGGAGCTGGCTTTGCTTTAGTGGCTGACTCGAGGATTTTGAATTTGTGAAAACAAGTAGAAGTGTATTATAAGTCTCATGGTAAAACTCCCTGATTTGGGAATCAGATGAAGGGCAATATTGATGGTACAAGAGTATCAGCTGCACTGGGGCTGCAAGAAACCCCTTCCTGTTGGTCCGCTGGACAGATTTTACACCAGGCAAGGTGTGTTACACTGATAAGAAATATGTAGGTACCAGTAACCATTGTTTCATTTCTAGACCTGTTCATTAAAGGTCCTTGAGCATATACCCAAGTGGTATACTATAGACCTATAAAAAAAGTAAACCCACTATTAATATGGGCTTTATGTTATGAGAAAACACACAAGTGGTAACCTTTTGAGGCAAGATTGTTTGGTTTGGACATACCTACAATTAGGAAAAAAAAGTGCAAACAGCTGTTTCAAGGTTTGGTTTTGTTTTGAATAAAAGTATCCAGTCCTAGTTCAGGGGTGGTTCATGCCAAGTTCTGGTTCAAGGCCAGAGGGAAATCTTAAAACTGACTTAGAAAGTCCTGAAATGACTCAGAAAGAGACTGCCAGCACAAACCATAACAGTACCCATGGACATTGCTGACCTGTGGATATGGAGTGAATGGGGTGGCTGAGCCGCCTGCTGCACAGCACAGTCCTGCCACCTTTGCTGAGCAGCGGTCCTGCTAGGGGCTGTTTTGACTGGCCCTGGACCACATGCTGTGCATTGTGTTTTAGGGGCAATGCTGTGTTTTTGTGTGTTTTTTTGGATCCTGCAGGTATTTACTTGTTTTGTGGAGGTGGGGTTTTGTTGTGGGGCTTTTTTTTGTCGAGTGGACAATTGGGAATCTACCTACAGGAGAGACAGATACTGATACTTACATTGCTGGGACCTGGATTCTAAATATTTATCTTGGAAAATGTGAAGTTTCATAGATACATATTCTTGCAAAATTACATCATTTAACAGTATTTGTGCCTCCTTCTCTGTTGTTGTCTGCAAACAAGTGAATACATTGGCAGGGATGTGGTGAAGGGGTTAAAACTTGGCTGAGAATGGGATGATAAAAAAGGAATTTTCAAATAGAAAGTGTTGGTATTAGAAAACTATTAGACAAAAACAGGAGAAAGAAACATCCCTATCCAGAAGCCTTGGAAACATGTCTGTGTTGCTGATGCTAGGTGTAAGAGTGCAAGGTTTTAGTAGGGTTGTATGTGCAAATGAAACGAAGCAGCAGCTTAGTGTCCACTGAACAAGCCAGTAGGTCAGACAGTGAACTGCTGCGATGAATTGCCTGTTTGCAGCCGACAGTCCCTGGAAATTACTTGTAGAAAACAGAGTGGATTATTCCAACTAACAGATCTGGGATGTGCACAATCTACTCACTGATGACTGGCAAAAGGAGTAGCATCTTTTGGCTGGTTGAATCCTTGTAGGGTTCGTAATTCTGAGAATGGCAGCACTTGGGTGGGGGGAGCACTTGTTCAAGAGATTATTATTTTTTTTCTTTTATAACTTAAAATTCAGAAAGACACTTTTCATAGCAACTTTCAGGAAAAGTGAGTGTGCTGTCAATCACCCTCACCCTTCCTGGTTCACCTGGGAGGTGTCTGCAGCCAAGTGCGCGTCATTCCTCTTGGGAACTCTCTGCGCCAATTCATTTCCCAGAAGCAGGATTTGCTTCTTCCATATGCTTCTCTTAGGTGCTTCTGACAATTTATCTCAGACCTTGAATTCTGTTGTCACCGTTTATTAGTTCTGTGTGTTCAGAACATAGAAGATACAAGTTTGGTTTGCAGTTTGGGGGATGCAAAAGGCACTTTAGAGAGCTGAGCAGAGCCCTCGTCTGTATTGAGGGGAGTACGACTTTGCATATAGATAAATCCTCTGTAAATCAGGTGTATTAGCTTGAGGAAATACTTGTCAAGAGCAAGGAGGAAATGCCAGTAGCTGAACCTAGATTGTTTCACTTGAAACACCTTGGGCTGCTGAGCTGCTGCTGAATCCAGAGGGACTTGTTGCATGTGGCAGCCCTCCTCTGTGGCAGGAGGCACTGAGAGTTTTGGGGTCCTCAATCCCATCTCGGGTATAACTGGAGGATCTTAACCATGGTCCCCAACTGCAGAAAAACTACATCCAATTTAGTTCAAAACCATACTTGAAAGAAATGAAAATTTCCTGACAACTGGAAATCCTGTTGTTCTGCCAGCTCTATACCTGGCTCCGATTTCATCTCTTAATGGAAACAACCTGCAAGATCCTAATTACTGGCTGACAGTTTGGGACAGAAGAGGTAATGACACTGTTAAACGCAGGAAGCAGATTTCATCGGTGCTTTGTCAACTGTCCTGCCTACTCATTCATGTGAGGCAGTGACTCAGCTGTGGATCCATGGTCTGGCCCTAAGTCCCTGCCTCAGACCAGATCACTCTGCAGTACGGATGTGATCTGGATCAGCTGTGAACAGATGACATGGGATTTAATGCTACTTTGGTGCTTTTATGTTGGCTTTATGTTGCCTGTGGGAGGCACAAACTGACAGATGACTTGGCCAGGAGCCTGCCAAGGCAAAGTTGAATAGGTAGCAAAGTGTGGATCAAGCTTAAACCACTAGAGGAAATTTTTACCATATTTTGGTTCTTTATCACATTTTTCTGATTTGGTAGTAGGAGTTTTAAACCTGGATTTGTACCAGCAAACCACAGAATCAGCATTAATACTGATTTTCAACTCTTTTCCCTCTGTTTTATCAGCCAGATCTGACCTGGCTTGGTTCCACAGACACTTCACTCAGCACAACGAGGGGCCAACAACAGCCATTGGGGATAAGGAGATGTCTATAATGGCATCCTGGAAGCAGAAAGGCAGACAGCAACCTCTAAACTGTCTCTGCCACCAAAGGAGGTAGGATGTGGGACTCCCCTCTCAGAGCTAAGACCTGCTGTCCTGGCTCTCCTGGTGGCCTCAGAGGTGCTTCTGGTGTTGTCCGTTATTCCCTTCAAAGTATGGCTTGTCTTTTCTTCTGTCTTCTGTTTTTTTGTTGTCTGGGTTTTTTTTCCTTTCACTGCTTCAAAACACTTTTGCATGTTTTACTTCTTGCTGGAATTTGTGACAGTTTATCATTAGAGGCACAATTTATATATTTGTTTTAAGCCTATGGGTCTGCTCTTGTTCTAACAAACCTGAAGAAGTTAACATAAACGATTTAGTGGTATGATACTGAACCTTTAAGTGGTCTTTATGGGACCTTGGTTCTGAGATTGGATCATAAAAAGTAACCCCAAGTGTTCTCTATTAAATCTATGCCCCAGAAAATGGTAGGAATTGATGGTCTCCCCCTCCCTCCAGAATTCCCCATCCTTGCCTGTATACACCTATGGATATATGCCTAGTTTGTGTGGCAGCTAAATGGTTACATGATTTCATTGCAGCTCTTTTAAGTTGACTCTCTCTCTTGCTCTCTGCATTGCCAGAAAACTTCGGGGTTTTTGTCATTTTAAGATTAAATGTAGGTAGACCTAATAAAGATATTGCACATATGAATGCATGTATATGTAAAAAAAGGAATGAAGTACAGCTGTGCAGAGGGCAGAGCATTGTTTATTCTGTTGGAAGGGCCATTGATACATTAAAAACAACAACCCCAAACCAACAAACTCCCCCAGCCATCTGTGGTGTGAAGACCCTCCAGCCTTTGCTCACATCTCATCTCCTGGTCTGGGTGAGAAGAGGCTCAGAGATTTGTTGTCTCTTAACTTCTTTTTAGAGGGTTTCCTTTAAAAATCTGTTTATGGTTGGGGAGGACATGCCTGAAAAAACATTTGCACATAAAACAGCTGTTAAGTGAATCTCCACACACTGAGATCAAGAGAACGTGAAGAAATATGTACTTCCAAGGACCTCTCTGCCAACTTGGAGCCTCCTTCAGAAAATAAATACAATCTCCCTACAAGTCTTTGGTAACTTAGTTACTGAAAAATAAATTGAGCTACTTAGACCCTTGAACCTTCTCTCCCCCCCTCCGCTAAGTCTGAAGCAAATGCATAAAATTGCATTGGAATGATACGCACCGAAGCCAAATAGATTGATTTTAATGTTTCTTCGGTATGTTGTCAGCTAGTCAAGCGCAGGCAGCGACGGGGTTCGGCTGTGTGTGAACTAACCACTTCCAGTAGTGCGGCTGCCGGCCTTCCAGCAGTAAATTAAAACATCCCAAAGCCTTCCTTAAACCTCCCCTCGCTGCCACTTGTCAAAAAGAGCATCACCTGTGAGGGGCTGTCAGAGGTGTAGCACAGTGCTACGAAGGACTTTTCCTTATTGGTAGTTTAATTCCTCTTTCCTTCTTTTGCACGGCCCCAAAAGCAGAGGGCTCGCTGTCGCGGCACAACTCAGTTTTCCTCTATTTTTGTTTATTAGTTTTGCTTTGAGGTGCTGTTTGGTGCCAGCGTGCATCTGGTTGGGGTGGCTGCAAAGTCCTGGTCCTCCTCTGCAACATCGTGGCCCTTTAAAACCCTCCACGCAGCCAGAGGCGCTCAGTGGTGTGCTACAGATGTTTTTACAGTTCACTTCCAAACAGCTGCTTTTTCCCTTCTTTCGTCTGTTTTTCCTTTATTTATCAAGTCCCTGAGGAAGGCTGACGACTCACAATGCTGGCAGGGGCTCCCTCGGTGAAAGCCCTCGCACCAGACCCCGGGGCAGACCTCCGGGCAGCACCTGCTACTGCAGAGAGGGGCTTGCTTCAGCAGGTTACAGCGAGCCTGGGCATGGGGCCTGCAGGCAAGCTGACATACCTACAGCTCTTCCTAAAATGACCTGGGAAAAAGATGGAGAAGCACTTGAAATGAGTGTCGGTTGTGCTATGGCCCCTCTGTGGTGGCTGGAGCCATGCTCTGCCTTGAGGGTAACACAGGTCCAATAGCTTTCGCCCTGCTTCTGCTGCTGAAGTGAGCTCTGTGGATTAAGATATCAGGGCACATCCCCTATCTGTCAGCCTGGAGGAGGGCACATACGCGCTTAACTGCTGCTGCTGTCAACCCCTGGTGTTCCCTGATGTGCCGAGATTTGTCCCGTACAGTTATAAAACATTTTGATTGCAGGTAGTGGGAAGCAGGAAGAACGAGAACGAGCCGGAGCGCCCTATTTGGCCAGCTGACAAAAATCCCCAGGCATTTGCGACTCAATCCTTGGCTCGTGAGCTGGATTTTTTCCCATTCATATTCCCGTTCAGCAGACAGATTTCTGCGGATTGTTTAAGGGTGGGGGGGAAGCCCAAAGATGAATCCTTTCTCCACCCGCTCTCTAGCGAAGTTGTTTGTTTCTTAACTTGCTCGCAAAATCATGAATACACTCCATCTGCTGCTTTTCCTTTTAAATTTTCTTTATGACAGTTCTTTGCTTTGAAGGAGTGCTGGACAAGCAAATGCTGCCAGGGTGCTGCAGGGTTGTTGCAGCCCTGTTTGCTTCTGTTGTGCAAGGCCAATAAACCCAGGGCTGCCTTTCTTCTTAAATGAGGTTTCAAGTTTTATAACAGCAGGTTTCAAATGCTGTCTGGACTGGAGGATGCTTGAGAAGTTGGTTGGTGGAGGGTCAGGTCCGGCTTTGTTAACTAAGAGGGCCTGCCAGCTCTTTCATCATCATGTTGTCAGGTCTGGGCTGGGCAGATAATTACTTGTGACAACTGCAATTCTGAGAACTAAGGTTAATTTTTTCAGTCCGGATTCTCGGAGTGGCAGCTGGAAGTTTGGATTCCAAACCAAAGGGTTTGCTGGATAAAGAAATGAGTGATAAAAGGATTTTGTATTTTGTGCAATTCTTTTGTAGGAGGGCTCAACTGGTTGCCCCTCATGCTGAATTAAATTAACCGTGTGGTCTTGCAAAACTGAGTGCAAGACACTGCAATTCTCTTTTAAGAAATGGCCACCATGCTCTGGCTTCTTGCAGAGCATGTGGAGTTGGGGCAGCACTGGCATGGAAGGAAAAAGCTCTAAGGAATCAAATTTGAATAGGGTAGGTGTTATGCAAACTGGCAAGGAGCTCCACAACCTGTAGATAAGTGACAGGGGACCTGAAGGCTCATCTTTGTCTTTAACTTACTGCTGGAGATCCTCAGCAGAGGCTACAGCAGAGGTTGCCTGTGACTGAGGAGCAGCAGGGTTGGAGGGCAGCACCTGCTGGGGGTCCTGCCTGTCCAGGGGCGGGGAGAAATGTGTGGGGTGGAGGTGAGGTTGGGTTGGGTTGCTATCAAATGTGTGTGTGTGTGCTTGTGCAGTAGGGAAGCCAGAGGGTTGCAGGGGTCTCTGCTAGGAGGGTTAAGTTAGGAGCATGGTGGCACTGACTCTGTGGTCTGGAGTCAGAGTGCCCATGAAGGAGAAAGATGTGTAGGTAATCACTGCAAAGACATCTCCACACCTTTCCTCGACGGAGAAGTTCCTGTTGCCCAGTTTTCTCACACAGTTGGATCAGAGAGAGACTGTTCCCTCTCCCACTTTTGAACAGCCTACTGCTTTGCAAGGGTTGAGGGTCCCCAAGTTTTACAATGGATGGTGGTGAATTCCTATTTGAAACATCTTTCAGCTTACCTCTTGCAAGTGACAAATATAAACAGACTGTAATAACCATAGATGGGTCTAGTTGGAGGGGAGGGTCAAAACATCAACTACTTAACTTTCTAGATAAAGAAATAAAATGAATGCTGGCCATTTCAGGTGTCATGAAAATGGAGGATGACAAGTAGTGCCTGCTCTCTCTGACCACAGACATCAGTTATCTGTGTTTGTTGTGGGATACTGAGTTGAGATATTTAGCAAATATTTAGTGGATACAGTGTTGTAGGGCAAAAAGCTCTGAAAGGACAATGCTTTTAGTTTTTTTCTGTATGCTGGGGAGATCTGAGCAGTTCCCGTAGCCTACATTATGGAGCTGAGCAAGACATTTAGAAATCATTAGCTTGCTTTGACATGATAAATGCATTACAGAAGATATAGGTAGTCTTGACCAGCTCTTGGGTTTAATTTTTCTTTGCTTCTGCATCTTGCTTTTTTTGGCATTGAAAGTGCATCTCTTCTGTTAGGACTCCCCATTCTGCATTGCTCTGAGTGATCTGCATCTCCCATGCCATATTAAGTGGGTTCAAGCTGAACATGCCAGAATTGCATGGTGTGGTGCAAAATAAAAGGCAAGTTCTTTGCCTGCCGAGTCAGGAGGGCCAAAACCAGGGGTGATACTTGCTAGTTAACTCACTTCTGTACTTTGGGAATTTGGCAGTAGCTTTGAACTCTTTTTGTTTCTCTTCTATTGTCAGGCAAAAGCTACAGCAGTTGGTTTGTTTCAGAGCTTATCTGCTGTTGAAGTAAACTCCTCGGAGACAGTGTGGACAGCAAAGAAATTATGCAGCGAGTTTTTCCTGTCATTTCTTCACTATTCCAGCATTTACAGTATTAGGAAATGCGCTATGAAAAGCATTATAAGGCTAGAAAGGTGTATTTGGCTTTCATATTTGTAAATATGTTCTTTAGGACAAAACCACTTGCTAAGGTTTATTAAGCAGTAAGAGTTGGGAATTTTTTATATCCTAAAGCAAGGCACCTTTATTCCTAATAAGTAAGAGATCTGATTTTTTTTCAATTCATGTAGACCTACCAGTCCTACCCAGATGCTAGCTTAGGTATGGAGCTTTTCTTTCTTTTTAAAACCTATGTACTCGAAGGAGACACCTTAAAGTTCAAGTGTAATTTATACAACTTGAAAAATCATGCCCATGAATGCCTTTTTGAAGGACTGAGACATTCACGGACTGGTGAAGCACAAATTTGCATTTAGGTTCAACTGAATGAGAGCACTGCTTTGTTCTGGTTAGATTGAGAAGAATAACCATGCATCTTCTGAGAGCTTCTTTCTGCAACCCCTGGGAGCCTCTTTCTGCAACCCCTCCTCTTAGAGTTGTTGCTGACTTCAGTGGAAGATCTGCACTAAGAAAGTTTGTTGCCCACGATTGCTGTTTCAGTGACTGTTAAAAAAAATATACTGTACGTAAACTCACCCTTAGAGAAGACGATGGGAAAGCAATTAATTTCACTTCTGTTTAGGGTTATTTTTGGCCAAGTTTTTTTACCAAAAAGGGCTTAGTTTCAGAAATACTAAATGTGAAAATCTGTGCTGCATGACTTCAGTTATTAACAACAGAAAAACTGTCCCATATGTTTTACAACCAGAGAAAAAATATTTTTACATAATAGAATTAGAGCAGAAAATATTATTCCCTCTTGGAAACATTATAGTGTATTAAATATGAACTTGGAAGCTACATTTCCAAACAGTTTGATTCCAAAAGCTTATTAAAATTTGATGTATGCTCTAGTACCTTTGATTTATGTTGGTTGTATGCATCCTAATTAGCTAGGAAAATGTCAATTGATGGCTGTAAAATTGTGAACGTGTATCTTGCCACTCCCGAGTCTTCAAGCAATTCTCAGGGAATACCTTTGCTTTTATGAAGATTACAACTGGAAGTGCAGTTTTCCTGGATAAATATGTGAAGAAAGTGCATACGCAAATGACCTTTCACCCCTGAAGGGCTACTCCATACCAGGGCAAGCACTGACATTTATGAACATATTGTTTTGTTTGCATTATAGTGACATCTGGAAGGCTATCAAGCCAACTTGGTCCTCTTCTGTTGTGCAAGGCACTCCACATAAGGATCAAGCCTTGTCTAGGAGAGATTACAGTCTAATTAAAACTAGATGCAATAAATAGCTTTACCTAAAAGCCAAAAGGGAATGGGAAGAGGGAAACGGTAATGCATGTTTGTTTTTTGTTGCTTCCAGATTCACATTTAAAAAACCAAAATTCATAGCAAAAGTGGTATTTTAAGCCATGAGACTCATTGTTTTGCTGGTACACTTTGTATTCTTTCACAGATTTATACAATTATGTTCAGATGAAGGTTACAATGGTAGAAAGATCTAGTGAGAGCCTAGACAAGTGCAAAGCTAATGGAGACACCTCTGCTGGAGCCTGGGACCTAAATACTGCAGCCTCAACTGTCATCAGCTCAGTCTGCAAAGAAACACAGGCAGAGTGCTAATAAAAGTTTCTGCATTAATAACACTCCCACTGGGCACCCTTGACCAGGCATATAATATATGCCTTGAGCTGTTGATGATTCCAGGTTGCCTTTGATTAAAAGCAAGTTGCAACTCATGGCACTGGCAGGAATGAGCCTTGTGAGAACAATAAAGTTATTGCCTCATAAAGCAGGAGAGTTGAACCCCTACTTGATCCTCCTTAGCAGTCCAGTGAGGCACATTTGGGATGGGCAGCAGCAATACACGCTTTGCTGTGCTGATCCACTGGTGTCCTCTCCTCCACCTGGGGAGATGGTAGCTGCATCCCTTGTCTATTCAGGAGCCTTTCTGCAGGGGTTGGCAGGAAGGACTTCTGAGATGGCTTCCAGATGTTGACATTTCTTCTAGAACCTGGCCTGGGAACAACTACTTCCCTTCTCATCACTGTTCCCCTCGTGAATGGTTACAAACGTCTCAACAGGGGTTTATTTGTTCAGGGCACGCTTTGGCACAGCAGTTCCAGTAAGGAGAAATCTTTGTGGAAACCACTGGAAACGTCACTATTTCAGCAGCACACCTGCGTCATAACAAACTTACTGTCGTTAAGGAAAGGAAAAAATTTCTTGTGACTCCGCACATATGAACTAAATCTTGTATTCCGTCTTGGCTTCTTAAAAAAAAAACCCATTTTTTAACATAGGATATTACTGGAAACAGGGAGGAAAGAACGCCCTTCTTCAGAGAGATGCCTCCAGGCAGTAATTGGAGATCAGAAAAATATTTAAAAACCAGCATAAGCACATTTTAACAATACTAAAAGAAACCAAAGGCGCAAATCGTGGTGTTTCTTTTGTGACTGCTTTTTTTTTTTGGTTGTTGGCATGTTAAGTGATCTTTTTTTATCATACTGACTGTCTGGTCAGAGAGCTTTTTATGCACACATTCATTAGGCAGAGCAAGTTGGAGTATAACTTTTTTTTTTTTTTAGCCCCTGTCTTTGTGTTGCATTTTGTGTGAGATGTTCACATGTGCTTTCATGAACACTGAAGTCAGTATCTTGACGGACCACAAGTAAGTTAGGATTTGATTTAAGATACTTGACGTGGAACATGAACAGATGAGGACTAATGAATTCCCCTGTCAGCTGGGATCGCAGGGACCTCCTTGGAAAGGCTTCAGGCGGTCTTAAAAACCCCACCCATAAATAACCCTGCAAAATGCCTCTTCTCTCTGTGTGTAACAGAATTCTAGAAAGCAGAGTGATTTGTCATAAAGCTGTCTCGGTCCCAGGCTCTCTGTGACTATGGCAAGCTTGCAGGCAGATGGGTGCTCCTTTGCTTTGCTCCGCTTATCCTAACTCCAAATGAGCCTGTGAGTAGAAGGAGGTTTCAGAGGATCAGAAACTGAGCCTGTGTAGCTTGACTTGAGGTGGTGCTGGGCTCCTGTGGCCGTCCTTGGCGGTGGTGGGGCTTGCGAGTGGCACTGATGGTGAGGACGTGGCCTGGGCTAAGGCTGCCATCAGTATCTTTGGCCAATGATGCAAAAGCTTCCGCTCATTTTGTCAGGACCTGGGCTGGGCCCTGTGTTCTGCAGCTGTTAGTTAATCATGCTGGCACTGAAGCTCGGTGCATTTGTTCTTACTGGTCTTCCCATTACTACCCATGTTTATGGATGGTGGCGAGTGCTGTGGCCGCCTCTCTGTGCTCACGCTGTCTTCATAACCAGATATTTCCGCAACAGAAAAGAGGATTAGTCACAGGAGGAAGCAGATGTGTCATGTATAGGAAAGAGTGTGATTAAACAGTTCTGCTTGGGCTTCTCCAGTCAACCGAAGGAGTAATCCTTGGCTCAGCATCCCCCTGTGGTTCAGCTGCAAGGCCCAGGGCAAGGAATACCCCCAGGCTAACACCTGGTGGGCTTCCTGCTGCATTTTGTACAGAAGCGTGCTGCCTTTAACTAACCTATAGGAGATTTTCTCCGTTCTGCTTATGAGCCTTCAGAGGAGGAGGAGAAAAAAAAAAAAGGCTTCTTCAATTCACAGTGAATAGTTAAGTGGTAATCCTTTTGTCACCCTCTAGCTAAAGGCTCTTTGTGTCTTTCCCTATGAAACTGTTGGTTTTGCTTGTTTTGCTGAGTTTTGCCTCCCCCTCCCATCCCTGACAGAGGAAGGTGGTGTGAGGGGAAGAGGGGGAGTTTGGGCTTGTTGCTGTTGGTGCCACCCAGAGCAGGTGGGAAGGTTTGTTCCTCATGCTGCTTTCCTGTACGTGTGCCTGCCATGCCATATTTGTTCCTGGCTGTCTTGGGATTGTCTTGGGAAACCCAAACCTGGATTTCCAGAGTGATGGTGTAGTTACTGAGGTCATTTCTCCTTTGCTTTGACCATAGCAGGCTCTTGTTTTAGAAGCAATTGTTCTCATAGGTCAGACTGCCAGTACTAGTGGAGGGAAGTGGGTACCTTGACTAAGGCTGCACCTTGGCATCCTTCTTACTTTTCCCTATATCAAAATGACCAGACATCTGTGCTTTTCAATCCTAGGTTGCAATTGCTATGGAACACTTTGGGTTGGTTTTCTTAAGTCCTTAAAAGTTTTATTTTTTACTGTTATGTTGCTAGACCTGAGTTGAGCTCTTTGTCATTGTTTTTTGATATATTGAAACCTGACAGAGGGACACCTGTGAGAACTCACACCATGCAGTTGGTTTTTATCTGGTTGGGTCTGAGTGCTTCTTAAGGGGAAGCAAATCTAGATGATGGAAAATTGTTTCCTCTTCATTGACATTTTAGGAATAAATTTCACCTTTAGGTACACTTGTACAGCGCTACCCCTGTGACAAAGGGGGAGGAGAATTTGGGCTTTGATGCTGTGATCTACTATGATTAAATACTGAGGCAGGATACAAGTGGATTTTGTCAAGTCATGTGTTGCCTATGTATTTATTTTTCTACTTTTTTATTTTCATGTGGTTTTAAGAAATGGCTGAAAAGGTCCAGCGCAAAGCCAGAATGTGTTAAGTTTATTGTTATGCTACTGTTGTTCAGGCAATTTAGAGTAAAGCACTACATACAATTCAAATAAGCCAAAATAAATATTAGGACTTCATGCCTCGCTTCCCTTCTGCAGTTGCTCTGCATGTCACCAGCAGTAATGAAGGAACAAAACTTACAGATAGTCACCTCCCTGGAGTGGTTTCCAATGTGTAAACAGAATTTATGGAGGTGGCTTGTTTAGGAAACTCTTTTCTCTGTGGCAGACACCTCAACCAAGTTCCAGAATGGTGATATATCACTGAAAATAATCCCTATGTATTTTGACAGCAGCTTCAGAAAACCTCTATCTAGTCAGAGGATTATCTTAATCTGGGTCAAGAGATACAGCTGAGAATTTGCAGGAAGCAAAAACATTTGGGCTGGCTTGTTTATTTCAGGCAGCTAAAGAGAGGTCATGGACAAATTCTGCTGATAGTCTAATTACAGAGAGTATCCAAAATGAGTAAGCGCAGATACTGTTTGGAGTACGCACTGAGTCTTCTGCTGTGAATGGATGTTGCTAACAGGGTCACTTTTCTGTCTGGTGGCTATCCTGGGAGCACTCTGTCACGCACCTGGAGAGAGAAAATGGTGATGGACTCCCCAGGGAAGCAGCACCTGGGGATGGAGTTTAAGTTAGGAGGTCATCCAACTGGTGAGAGGGCCAGCATGGTCCTTCAAGTAATTGTACCCACCACAAAAGGTTTTTGTGTGTCAAAGGAGCCTGACCCAATTCAACAGGTGGGTGAGGGGCTGCTTTAATTGGTCTGAAATGATGATTTTGGTGATAGACATGGAGAGCAATGATGTTAGGCTCGGCTAATTGCAGCCTTTCTGAGTAGCAATTAACATGTCAGAAACATAGTTATGCTTGAGGGAAATGCTGAAACTTTCCTTGCCTCCTATTAAAAAGGAAGACCACAAATGGAAGTCTCCTGTAAACTAATGCAAACAATCTGGTGGTGCTTGGGGAAGGATTTTGAGAGAACCTGTTTATCAATGGCGTGACCTGATTGTCATTCATTGGGAGATGGCTGCCAAGAGGGCTGCCAGCAGCCGTAGGTTTGCTCTCCCCTTGTGTATGAGGCCTGTTTATACCCCTGGCAGCTGTAAGAATTTCCAAGACTATAAAAGCAGCTTATCTCCTGAGGAGGAGAGCCCCCTTGCCACGACCCTCCAAAATTAGACAGATTAACTTCCTAAGAAATGGAGGGTTATTCCACCCCTACCCTACACCGCTTATTCAAGCTAATCCCTGGAGGGCTGAAAGGCCTCTGGTCTGTGATTGGAATCATACGATAAAGCCTTGCTTGCTTTCTTTTTTATTGTGCCAAAAAGTTTGTCTTGCTTTTGATCTAGCTGAGAGCTGAAGCAGCTTTTAGTGTGTTTCCATGTGTTGCATGGGACATTTTGAGATAGAATATTTGGTCTTGTCTCTGGGCTTGTGGCATGACATCTCCTTGTACCCCATGTGGTGCTCTCCTTGGGCATCTGCTGTATCTTCTCCTTCCTCATGGTGGTTAACAGCACCTCCGAGGGGGCTTCTCCACTGATGTGGTGGGATTTTTCAGGCCTGGGGCAGAATGCAGACTGAACAGGGGGGTAAAGTTGTTACCTCAGTTTGCAGACTATACTCTACAGGCTGAAGAGCAGAGAATGCTGCAGGCCACTGTGGTCTTGCTTTCCCACCTGCATCCTGGCCCTGGGCTGGAGATGGCACTTGTGTCTCTTGCTGTACTCAGATGTGACCTTTAAAAAGTACAAGTAGCTAACGCTGAATTGCACTGGCTGTGTTGTAGTCAACAGATGTGATGAATAATCACTGCCCTACTCCTTCCCTATAATCTACTAATCCTTGCCTGATGGACACCAAGTTCACTTTTGAAGAGGTCTAGCTTTGGCATAGACACTGGGAAGACTATAAATGTTATTTCTGTGCCCCCACCTCCCCCCAAAGACTAACTTTCCACTTTACTAAATGCTCAAGAGTCTTTTACATCAAAAACTTCTTACAAATTTTTTCCTAAGAGCAAGCACTCTTTTCTCCTCCCACCCAAAAAAATCCCAAGGAAAAAAAGAAGTCTTTCTGATGTTCAATACATCAGAGCTGTAAAAATACCACTAGCACTCAGCATATGAGTAAAGTTTATGCTCTCCAGGACTGAATCCTCGTTGCTCTGCAGAGCTGTGGCAAATAGGCTTTGCTTGGACACGCAAAGAGACAGAACTTCAGAAGGAGGAGAACTTCCTCCACACCACGGTTTCAGTGCCGATGCCAGATGCTGATGTTGAGGTGTCCCCTCTGGGTGACTGTTATGGGAACCTGTCTCTTCTCCTTTTTGGCCTGAAGAGCCTAGGCTTATGGCAGAGCCTGAGGGTGCTAATACTGTGTGAAGCTTATGGTCATGGTGTGGGCTACAGGCTGCCTCCACAGCTGGTTACTCTGTGCTTTCTCAGGGTGCAGTACATTGATACCACTCCTGCTGTGTTTATTGCTGGCTGGGATTGAGGGTCCTGGGAAAAACTTGTCCCTGAAAGCCCTAAAGGGAGGAGGAAAAGAGGAATTGCAGGGCATGTGGTTAGCTGAGCACTCTTTAATTTGGGAATGTCAAGGCAGACTCCCAGGCTTTCTTCTGATAAGATGAAACACTTCAAACTGTGTCAAAAAATGAGGCTTCCAAAAAACATCTGAATTCGGATCATGGCTCGAACCTTGGCTCCCTTTTGACCTTATGTAAGTCATGTAATCTCCCCTAGGAAACATAAGGGGCCTTGCTCTTTGAACCTGTGGTTCTTGGCTCATCCCTCTTCTGGCTTTCCCGTTTGGCTCCTGGAAGCCATTCTTGTTTGCCTTTGGGTTGGGAAACTGGCTGCTCTGTCTTTGGAGAGTTTCTCTGAACAACAGGGGAAGTTTCATTCATTCATTCATCTGAAAGACTGATCTTGTTTCTGTCACAACGAAGTTTTTGCCGTCCTCATTTTTTCCTGTGTCTGTCTTGCTGGTCTAAAGTCTGAGTGAGCAACAGTTCAAAGGCTGCTTAGCTAATGTCACATGTGGAATAAAACATTTTGGAGTAATGGAAGGAGGGCTGGTATTCTTTTTCCTGTGCCCTGGGAAAACACGTTACGTTCAGCGCAGGGGAGCCAGTATCGCCCATGGAGCATCCTGAAACTCTTCCCTCTACCAGGAGCAGAGCAGAGCATCTGCTTCGCTTCATTTGAAAGAAACAAAATTACAATGGAAGGCTTTCCGCATGTAGTCTGTAGCATGCCACGTGCACCTATTTGTATTATTCAAAAACATTGTTTTAAAAAAAATCTTTGCAGTTTCCCATTAAGTGATCAGAAATATGGTAGCCAGCTTTGCTTGCACTGGAATTTGCTTCCTGCATTGCTTCTGTGAAGGTCAACATGGATGTTAGGGTGGTTGCTATAGTGGAAGCTGTCACTGAAGGCTTCTGTTTATATTCTTTCTTTCTGTCATGGTAGTAAAAACTTTGTGTATGTTAAAACATCCGTGCCATTTAATGCCCTATTGTTTTCCTGCTTTGCAAGCGGGAAAGGAGAAATGTATATTTTCCTTTACAACAAACAGGCCTTTGTCAGGTGCTGACTCACTTGGCCTCGGTGTGCTGAGCTGCTACAAGTGAGTTCATTGTAAATGTCTCTAACAATGCGTAGTTCATGCCTCGTGTTTTTTGGATTATGAAATCATATACTGATATACAGGTATGAGAAGGGCTCTGCATCCATTCAGCACAGGTGAGATTGTTATCTGGGCAGCAATTAGCTTGCATAGGAGACTGGATTTAACTGTTTCCCTGTGATAACTTTGCACAGTTCAGACATTGAGATGCTAATATTTTTTTGCATTCCATAGGTTCTTTTTCTTCTCTTCTTGTAGCTTGTCTTTGTATTAAATCGTTCGAAAAAGATGGCATTTTAATTGCACAGATGCATCAGATACTCTGGAATGAAACCAGATCTTTCCCAGTGAGGGTCAAGATGAAGTTTTCATGGAACGAGAATGACTATGAATCCATTACTTGATACTTCATTATGACGAAAGAAAACAAACATGGCATCAACAGTGGGTTCAGCAGTCTTTGTTTCAAAATGGAACTTGCAGAACCATTTAAGGCAAAACAAAATCCCGGAGAGGATCATCAAAGGGCTCAAATGAGAGCATAAAATACTGTACAATGAAAAATGTCACAAAAGCTTCAATGCCTTAGATATGTATGTGAAAAATTTCAGGCTGAGCCTTCCCACACTACGAGGGGTCATCTAGTAAAGCAGAGTTAGCTCTGTTTATCTCCAGTCAAAGTGGCACATGACTTCATTTGGGTTTTAGTCTCATTACTGCTGAAGTGTGAAGTGTCAGGTTAAAAAGACTACATGCTTTTCACCCATAGGGATTGATCTGGTTTAATGGGTCAGGTCAGCGCTATGGCTCAAAGCATTGCAAACGATTAATGTTTAATGCATTTTAAACTTAAGTCCTTGAGAATAAAAAATTAACCCTGTAGACGTTTCTGACTGGGACTTTTTGGTGTTCACCCGTTTCAAGGAATACCATGTGCCATTACTGCTGGCAACAGAGAGCTGAAACAAAACCAGAACATATTTTTCTCAAATCCTATTGTTCTTCACAGAGCGGTTCTGGCAATTCGTGCTCTTGCATCCTTGATGATTGCCAGGATGAATTATGTTACACAAACGTGTCAAGCTTGGACTGTGAGAGGAGAGCAAGTGTCCCATCTAGGTCAAGCAAGAAAGTACTGTCTTTTTTTCCACAAGGGTTTCCCATTTCTGACTTTACCTTTCCTATTCCTTATATTGTCTACCAAAACTTGAAAAAAAAAATCCAACCCCCAAAAACCCAATCAAAACAAACCCCAAACCAACACCCCAAACCCCCTTATCCAGAAGGGAGATTTCTACCCTGTATTCTTGCAATTTTTGTGGCAAAAATTAGGAGACAGAATGCCTTCCTAGTGTCCACAGATTAAAATCACTTGATGAGGTTTTCATAGAATTATAGACTAGATTTGGTTGCAAAAGACCTCTAAGATCATCAAGTCCAACCATTAACCCAGCACTGCCAAGTCACCACTACACCATGTCCCTCAGCACCTCATCTACATGTCTCTTAAACACCTCCAGGGATGGGGACTCCACCACTGCCCTGGGCAGCCTGTGCCAGTGCCTGACAACCCTTTCAGTGAAGAAATTTTTCCTAATATCTGTTTCCAACGTTTTCTGGCATACCATGCAATATATCTGGTGACTTTTGAGGTTGTAACTGTAGTGGTGAATGTCTAAAATGAGTAACTGAGAAGAAATTGGTGTGTTCTTGGGTCTTGTCAGCAGTGTTACTTTCGTGATGGTTTATTATGCCTTCTTGAATATTAATAATTCAGAAAAGGCTATATAAGAAACTGCTTAATGTACTGCCTTTTTTGGAGTGGCATGAGGACAATTTGCCTTAGTCATAATTTTAAAGGAATGCAATAGTCTCTGCAGTATAAAATCTAAGAGAAGCAAATTTTTAATGGTGGTAACTGTTCCTTCAGACCTTTTTTTTTTCTTTTTTTTAACCTAGAGTTCTGGCACATTTATTTCAGAAGGGCATAGATAATGTCAGCATTGAGTTCTGTGACTATAAAACAGTGGGAGGATGAGTTAAATTAGTGTATATTGAGTTGTGGCTTTTTATATGATTTAGTAATAGGAAGCATGCATAATTAAATGTCTTAATTAATGTCTTAAAATTTAAGATTAACGTTCTTCTAGTTGTATCATCTGTCGCAGTCCCCGCATGGCTGCTCTTGTTCCTGTGTGGTGTGCTAGAGGAGGAAGTATTCTGATCAGCAAGACCTAACAGAGGGATGTTTCTAAAATGGGATTATGAATCTCATAAATCTTTATTTCGATGACATTTCAGTGTCTTGAAGCTGAAGCCAGTATGTCAAAATCTGTTACTCTGAATGAAATGCAACAAATAGCTCAGTTGAGATTCTGGTTTTGAATTTTTTTTTTTTTATTTGAACATTTGTTCTTAGGAAACAGAAGGGCTGAGAAAAAGATACTGATATTTCCTCCTCACCGCTGGCACTAGAGCTGTCTATTTTTATTCACTTTGAGAGACAGGGAGAATTGGACAATTGGCTGAACCACAGTAACCAGCATCATCCGCTTCTCATTATTTCTGATGCTTCCTTAAACTTCTGAAATCTTGAGACTGTAAAGAAAGCGTACAGTCATTTCTTTTGAAAACCACACAGATTCTGGCAAAAATTCCAATGCTTTCAAACAACGACAGGATATACACTGTCGTCTTTGATCCATACATTGGGAAGGGCTTTGCCCCCTACCCATCCCCACCCTCCTCCTCCTCTTTGCAGTTTAACTTGGGCTGTCAGAAGTGGTTTTGCCGTATAACCCTTTGCAGACAGAAATAGATCAGCACCCCCACAAGTGCTAATTTGGCTGGCAGTCCCCAAAAACAAGGCTGGCGGTCCTGACATTTGTATCCCAGCTTATCTTGCCAGATAAGTGAGATGAAGCACTTTGTAGCAGATGAGCTGTCCTGAGAAGTGGAAGAGCAGCTCTCGAGTTGGGAAAAGAATGCACAGCATGGATGTTGTTTTTCTTTGTGGTTGGGTGCAGGCAGAAAAGGATGAAAATGTGGTTCGGAAATCAAATGCAGACAACCGCTGTTCTCCTCGGAGGACTGCAGAGAAAGTATGTGTGTGCAGGAGGCACTGCTGACCACTGACCACATCCCACTCACCACCCATTAGGGATTTTCAGAATCCATAAGAAAGCCAATGGCAAGAGATTTTTTAATTTTTTTTTTCTGGAGCGGTGATTTATTGTATCACTTTTAAACTTTTGCAGCTGGTGAATTGGGTTTGTTTCTGAACTTGAGGCTTCATCTGGGCTGAGAGGGGGTGGGAACAGTAGGAAAAGGTTCAGTAGACAGAGTGGGGAATTTATGCTGGGCATTTGCAAGCTCTTCCAGGGGATTTAAACTATTTGTAGACCTAAACCTCAGATTCAGCTGCCCTTATGGAAGGGGTTTTGTCTGCTGTGTTTTCATTCCACTCCCAGCCCTTTGAGTACAGTAGGATAAAGTTTTGCAGATACTGTACTGAGTAGTCTTAGTCTTAAAAGGCTTTATTTCAGAGTGTAGTTGGCTATATCTAGACAGGCGGCTTTTGCATATGGTAACTGAATGAGAGGGAGAGGTTAATTCCTTTATTAATATACCTACACCAATACTTGATGATATCATCTGCTTCTGAGCTCTTTCCTGGTTATAAACCACCGTTACCTCTACAGTAAAAATTGGGACATGGTCTGCAACCCCATTTCTTACACAGTTACATTTGTAATGTAGATAAAAGTGTAGCAAGTGCGTGGATGTACACTGAATGAGCAGGGCGGAGAGTAGATTTTTATTTCTTAAGAGGTTTAATAGATTTTGAGCTAAACAGATGATGCAGTATTTGATCATGAGATGTGATTTTTATTTTCTAGTCTTTCTGAATGTATAGTACTATACCGTGTGATGTGAATGCTATTTCCTGCAAATGCAAAATTTTGTTACAGTTTTATGGTATCTATAGGAATGCAAAATGAACTCTAAATAGATGGAAACTTTCTATTACCTATATAGACCAAAAAGCAGATGTCAGTCTTTAGTTGGTGGAGATGAACAGCCAAATAAAGTTCAGCCAATTTTATTGGGAAATGAGGAAAATCAAGTAGAATATTTTCCAGCATTAAATTGCCTTGCTTGTCCAGCATGCTACTTGTATTAAAAATAGAGATTTGTTACAGATGCCAGCAAAATATTTCACCTCGTAGAGAGAAAAGCATTGCGAGGGAAGCTGCAAAATAATTTACATGCTAGTTTCCCAAGACCTTTCCAAGGTATTTTAAAAAAAAACCCAACAAAAGCAAATAGATTTCTGTTTGCTTTTATGTCGGAAGCAAATACCTGCAATTGGTCAAACAACTTGGAGAGATGTTGTTTTGTGGAAAAGGGTTTTCATGAGACTCTTAACAATGAGTTAAGAGTGGAAAGGGGTTTTCGTGAGACTCTTAACCTATCTACTGTTGGTTTGTGAATGGTGCGGCTATTACATCAACTCATAAAATAACTTGCCCCACAGGGCTTCTGATTGAGGAACTGTCCTGGTTCCCCAGGCACAGCCCCACAGGCCAGCCGTGCAGGCAGGCCATGAGTAGCCCCGAGTCAGCTGGGAGATCCAATCAAGGCAGCTGACTCACAGGTGTATCCCACACCACCTCATCATGCTCATTATAAAAGGAGGGAGCTCACTGAGGGTAGAGTTCCTCTTCCTGGGGCTCCTCCATCCTGCCCTTCTGCTCCTGCTGTTGACCTCAAGGACCAGGCTGAGTAGAACCTTGTATACTTTCTGTTGGTGATTGTATTAGCTTTGTTATTTCATTAAATATGTTTCTACTTCAGCCCATGGGGCTTTTCCCCTTTTTTCCCTGATAACCCTTCTCAGCTGGGGAAGGGTCATCAGATGGTAGAACAACTGCTACAGTTTAGCCCTGGGTACAGGCTAAACATAGACAGGGACACTGTTTTGACCGCAGTACTTCAAATAACTCAAGTGTGTATGGTTTTGGTTGAGCCTTCTTGCCCAAGCAGAGGTGTGTGCAAGACCTCCTGTGCATCTGATAAATGTTTCAGCTCAGCTGAGCTCTTTGTGAATCATCTGAAATGGCTTAAGTGTACTTCTGGATTCTACCTTACGAAGCAGCAGCCTCCCCTGAAACCAGATGTTCTTCCCTGAGCACTCTATCTTTACATGCTCTGACCTCTCTGATGGGCCATTTCATGCAGTGTGATGGAAGCACTGCCATCCCACCCCAGTATCACTCAGGGTTTGTGCAAAGCTGGGCTTCAATCTCTGGAGAAACCCTACTTGTGTCTCTGGAAAGGACTTTCTTGAGTGTATCCATAAGAGGAAGTACACATGGTGCTTTATGCACCTCCACGTAGAGGACTAACTTGTCTAAGTGGTGGTTATGGTATTTCTACCTGTTGTGGTATCAGTGCCTTGAAAATACAGTGGTACCACCATTTTATGCACTGTTAGCATGAAACTTCTTGCTTCAGCAAAACACAATTCCAATATTTTTGGTTGACTAGTTTAACTGTGTGATCTTCAGAGGTCCCTTCCAACCCCTACCATTCTGTGATTCCAGTCTGATGTTACACAGCATCCACTCAGAAGTGTTGGTGTTTTGGAAATGCGAGCCCTGTTTCTAGCACTATCGTAATCCTGGGCCTTTTTAAGATGACTAGGTGTGTTCCTGTGAGCTTCAGCTTTTAATGCTTACCTGTAGGACAGCTAAGCCATGATGGTATCTGTAAAGTTTGTAAAAAATTTCTAATAAGAAGAAAAATAAGAAATTTTTACTGCTTATTCAGTAATATTCCTCACTGAACCTCTGTTTCCTAGTAATGTGGAAATCAAGCAAGACCACTAACTTACCTAGTGAAGGCAGCTGTGTTGGGAGGGATTCTGAGAGGCAATTTCTTGCCATTGCTTAATGCTGGTAAGTTTGAGCTTGTAAGGTGAATCTCCTTGGTCAAGGAATACAGGGTGGGGAAATATATTTGCTGTATTCTGAATATAACATATATCTGTCCAAGGGACTTTTGTTTCAGCCCATATTGGTTATTTAAGAGTGTAGGCAGCCTTTCAAGATCATTCAGTTTTAAGAAAAGTAATCCACATCAGGAAATACAACACTAAAAGCTGTGTGTATAAGAAATACAAGTCTTTGAGGAAGGATGTAGCAAAAATACACCACACAACCTCACCTGAGCTGCACGGAAATGCAACTTTAGCCTCTTCTCTTGTTCTGCTTGTAGGACACCACCAATATGGAGCACAGAACGTTAACCAGAGAGTTAGCTATTTGCATGTATTAGCAGACAGTAAATTTGAAGGCGTTTCATTTTCCTGGGTTTTAATTTTGCATCCATTTACCTGTTTTGCTTCTGTTTCTATAGGACTCCTGAAGTCCTGTCGTAACATGGATAAAGTGGCTCACATAGAGGCAATCTGTAGAGATATTTTATATCACCATAGCAAAACTGGTTTTTATTTGAACTGAATCAACTTGTACTTGACTCCCCCTTTATATATGAATTAATTTGGAAAGTTTATCAGTGCACATTTTGCCGTTAGCAACGTAACCAAAATAAAAGGGCCTTAACAAGTCCTTCTAAACTTGTATTTATGGATAGACTAGCTCATGAACTTTGTCTTTTCTCTATTCCACCATTTCTGAAAGCAGTATGACTTTAACAGGGATTTTAACAGGGAGGTTGGGGCAAAATCTAGTTTCTTTTGGAGATCCCTTGCAAACTTAACTGTAAAGCTGCTACAGAAAATACTAGAAGAGGGAGGTGAGAAGAGACCCTTCAATCTGTTCCTTTTCACTTTATCCAGAAAAGTGTTGTAGTGGGATTTCCAAGGTGCTGCAAGACCAGTGACCATGGGCTTTGGTAAACACTGAGACTGAAGCAGAATTAGTTTGGTCTGACCTCACTATGGAGTGAAAGTGGTGGTGACAGCCTGAAGGGCAGTGCTGGGAGCGAGGACTTGCTGTAGGGACTAGGTAGCTTTGTATTGAACAGGGGAAACAAAAGGAGGAACGGTAGAGGAAAAAAAAATTTCACAAAATTGAGCCAAAAATATGAGGTTAAAATACATACTCAAGAATGTTTGCATCAGCTTTGCTGTTGTTGAGCATCAGCATTTTTTGTATATGTAATAAAAGTTAGTTTCTGAACAGAAGCATTCTTCCCACTAAAAATATCTCATTGGGGTTTTTTTTTGATTTCCCTAATTAAAAAAAAAAAAAAAAAAAAATCCAAAATATTAAGAGCAAAATTGAGAAAAGCATTTCTAATAGAAATATTTGTTAGAAAATATGTTGTATTTAACAGTATTTTTTTATGTTCCCAGCCTTATGTCAGTGCCTGCAGTAGGAGCTGAGAGTTCTGTTTCACCCAGACTCTCTGTCTCAGCCTAAAGCAGAGTTGCTCAAGCTTTTGATTTTTTCCACATGGTAAAGGCAGAAACTTTGTCTTCGTCCCATAGAAAAGGTTTTCTAACACTGGATGGAAATATCCTCTAACACTTTGAATGGATGCTATCCCCAATAAGATAAACCTTCTATCTAAAATATTTTCCAGCTCAGATTTTCCTCTGATGGAAAGATATCGAGTGATTCTTTCCATGTCTTTGGATAACAGGGTGAGAAATAATATTGCTAGAAACTCTTTGGGATCTTGACATACAAAGGCAGTATTATTCGGGTTGGGGCTTTTTTTTAGATGTCTTCAGATGAAAAGCGTGGGTCAGAAAGAGTCTGCGAGGTTATATACATCAACACCTCGCCGAGACCTCAGGCATGTGGAATTCTATATTGCAGTGATTATGCTTTAAAGAATGTCTGAAAGAATTCTTCTCAGCTACCCAAACAAGTGCACGTACATCAGGTAGTCACAGGTCTTCAGAAAACAAACAAAAAAGTCCACCCAAGCCTCTCTCCTTGGAGTTGGACTATTTCCTGTAATTTTCTAACGAGCATAAAGTAGCCAAAATCTGTGGTCTAGACTGGTTTGTTCTGCAGATTTTTATTTTTTTTTCTTGGGGATTTACAAACCACAGAGAGTTGGAATGGATCAGAATAAATATTTGCTCATGCACCTACTGATTAGAGCTTTCAAAGTCCCCAATCTTGTTACAACACACATGTGAGCATTAGCATTCACGTAGGTTAGGTAAACACCAGGGGTTTCCTCTCTACCCACTGCCCCTCCTCCTCAGTTTCAGTTTAATGGACACAACACTTTAAATGTGGTGTGTTTTTTCTTTTGGTGTTTTCTGCCTGGCTGTTCTCTGAGAGACTGTTATTGTACCAAAGAGTACATTTTTTAGAATCCTTTTTATCCCCCTCCCTTAATATCAAGCATATTATTACTCATCTTGGAGCGCTTCATCACTGCTGTTCCTGAGTCGGAGATTTCTCCAAGTATGATAGCAGCTGCAGCTAATAACATCAATTCGACAACACTTAGGTTCCTGTTCTCCTATTTTGACCGGAGGCAATTCTTTACTAAGACATGCCATATAATTAATTGCCTATTTTCTGCATGCAAACATTCTACAAAGCTTTAGCCTGGCTGTCTGTGAGAATGGCGGTAAAAACATTCATTCATGTGAGCCACAACCCTGCTTGTTGGAGTGGGTTAGTGTGCAGGGGTAAAAATGATGTAGTAAATGTGCATTAAAAAGAGCTTTGCTTTTCAGATCACCCTACTGTCTACATGTTTGGAAAGAGAGCGTGTTGAGGTGCAAGCCTGATCTAAACTTTCTAATGGTTGGTGGTTTTCTTGCTAAAACATGAACAAAAACTGACTATGTATGGCAGCTACCTCCCTGAAGTCTTGCTAACACTGTCAGATCTATAGAGTTACCATCCTGCAGTAACTTTAAACAAGAAAAAAGAGATTGTAAAAGAATATTTTTTTTTTTAATAAAAAAAGGGCAAATTTTTTTGTAACCAATGCACTCACCACTGAGTCATAAACTAAAATCTGTGTCTGGGCAAGTCATCTGTTGACAACTTTATAAAGACTTTTAGGCACAAAATAGAAGATAAAAGATGTATTTTAAGACCAAAATTTGAAATCAGTTGTGGGTATTTACTTAAATTGATCTCTCTAGATATATATTTATCTTTACTAAAAGTTGGAAGAGTCTTGCTCTTTTTCTCCAAGGATGGCTGGCATGTGACCAGTCAAGGCAAGAGAGGAGGGCATTACTAAGAGAGAAGGAGTGGAAAAACAAGATCAGTGATGACAAGGCTGAGTTGGGTGGGGCAGAGAACCGCTGGGATGGCCCGACAGCCGGGACGTGGATTGAGAAGAAGGAAGAAGTAGAAGCTAAATGTCTAAAAATTAATTTGCAGGCAAGCAGCTCATGCTGAGAATTTTAACACCTTCTCTTTTGTTCATTTTAAATTCTGTCTCCAGAAACCTGATAATTTAAGGAAAAGGGTCAAGATAAAGTGGAAGGAAGAAGTGCCTATGTACCGGGTTGGGTTTTAAACCAGTGAGGTTGATTAATTTCCTATTTGTTAACCTGAGGACTTTTGGAGTCAGCTTATGTGCTGTTACTTTAAGACCATTTGTCTGTAAGTTTGATTTTTAAATGCCGAGAGCCCCAGGATCATTTTGTGTGTTTGGTGAAAGTGAGGGGTGGGGGGAGGGGAAAGAAGGAAAAAAGAAAAAAAAAAAAAGTAGAACTTGGCAAAGGCTGTCCCCTTTCCTGCTGGATGTTTTTCAGGTGAACTACCCAGCTATGCTACTGTATTAAAGTCAGGCCAACAGTGTGGAGCTAAGGATTATTCCACAAATCCTGTTTTAATAGTTCTTTTAATGGTGTTTTTCTTCAAGTCTTACTTTTTCCCAAGGATTTCCCAACTCCATCAGGACTCTCCCATCTTACCCAAAGCCTTGCAGCTCCCTGGCTTTGGACCGGGCTGGGCACCATGCTCCACAACTGAGGAGCTGTGTACCCCAGTGTGGGGCTGCAGCCGCCGATGGCTTTATCAGATGGACAGAGACATTCCAAGTATGCTTCTGGTCACTGGGGGATATAAGAATATAAAAAAGAATGAAAAAGGAAGGCTTAGAGAAAAGCTGTTAGGCAAACTGGACAAAAAGTCAAGGTTTTTAAAATTTATTCTAATTTTTTTTTTTTTGAAGGGTGCAACTCTTTACCCCTACGTAGATTGTTAAAGCTGTGTGACGTCATTTTCTTTTCTTTTTAAAGCTGTGTTTTGAGAAGCTGAAAGGTTGCAGGTTAGGTAAAACTATTACTGACCATTTTGTGACCTCTGCTCCAACCACCCACAGCAGCTGCAAATTTTTAAATGTCTCATACTGCTTGGCTCTCTTCAGCATTGTTATATCGGTTGACAGCAGATGAGATTTCAGAGATAAAAAAGCCACCTCACAGATTGCATCCTTGCTTGGCATGGCCAGTGGGCAGATTAAAAAATTGGGATCTCACTGGTTTGGTAGGACAGGAGACCTCCATTTTAATGACAGAGGAGCTCCCTCTCTGGTTGCCCCCAACCACATTCTTCCTGTAGATTGCATGGAGGGTGAATGTGCTCAGAGCTTGTCATGTATAAACTGGGGTCCAGGTGGTGCCAGGCACAGGCTCACACCATGGTGCTTGCTGAGAGAAGGCTCTGGGGATGTATTGCATAGGCTTGGCTCGTTCTTCTGCTTTTCCACAGGTATCTGCTCTTGGTGTGTGCGAGGCAGGCAGCAGGGAGCTGTGATTGGAGCTGGCATGGCCGGTCCCGTGTGAACGCAGCTCTCGTGGAGGAGTGTGAATGTGTGTGGTGGGCACAAAACCTTGGGGCGTGTGTGGGGAGAGAGCTTTGCAAGACATTATTGCCTCCGAGATGGGGACGGTAACCTCATATTGATGTAATTGCTGTAAAATATTCTGGGGTTTCTATATTTTATTAAATATTCTACAGTTTTCATGGTTGCAGCTCTTGTATGCTTCCCAGACCTGTTAGGGTTGCACAGTGAGATCCCTAAGGGGCTTCAGATAAACAATGGCACAAGTGGGAACCAAAATGAGTCACAACTGCTGCACAAGCCCTCAGTGTGCTCCCCCTGACCCCAGGCCTGAGGGAGCCTCTCCTGAGCCTTCAGGGAGCCCGGCAGGCCAGCCATAGGAGAAGGCGAGGGAGAAAGGAGTGATACGAAAGGCAGCAAGAGAAGTAGCGGGTTTAGCAAGGGTGCTCTGGTATTTCTGTGTAGCCTGATGTCTTCCAAGGCTCTGTCTCCTCCAGTTGGTGCAGGGGATTGTCTTGGTGCTGTGGTGGTGCTCAGTCCCAGCGGTGGTTGGGAGCCCAGTGGCGTGTTGGAGCCGCTTCCTCCAAAATTGTGCCAAGCCGCCAGGCAGTCAATGGAGGCAAGGAGGGAGTTCACTTCCAAACCACGCTGCTCCTTAGACAAACATACATGACCAGAAATAATAATCTTTAAAATATTTAATGTTTCCTCAAGCACTGGCATTCACTCTCCTCAGTCTTCAGAACTGTGGTGTCTTCTCCACTCGACTCTCCCGGAGAGCATTTACTCTGGAGTTGCATTGAATGTTGGGAACTTGTGGCATCTCTAGACCATGGTTTTGCTCTTTCTATCCTTGCTGTCATTTTCTGCCCTCCGTAGGTGCAGTGCTTTCTCCTGTCTTATGTCTTCTCTTTTCTCTGGCCGATACCAAGTCTGGTGTCCTCTGTGCCCTCTCACAGCATGCCCTGCCAGTTCCCCCAAGCCTGTGCTCTTTGGTGGTCCTTCGACTAGGTGCTGCTTAATGCAGTCATTTGAAATTGGAACCCTCTGTACAATACTAAACACTAAAAAATAAGTGACATGACAGCGTCTCATGGTGTCCGCTGGTGTCACAAGTCATGTCAGCGATGCTGCCATCACAGTGTGGTGGTGTAGGCTTCAGGACAGCGTGACAAGCTCTGAAGTGCAGCTGATTTTCTTCTGTGTATAGGTGTCTCGAGTTCTGGATTAAAACCTTTTCAATAATTTATGAAGCCTTAAGTGCTCTGGGCAGTGTTTTTTGCAGGGAGCGATTGCATTGTCTTCAGGAGATAACTTTCTCAGCTGGGCTATTAAATGAAAAGCTGAAACCTGCCTGTGATGCTAAGAGATGAGTGCTCAACCAAATGAAAGCATGCAACTTAACCTGCAAACTTTATGTTGCCTGCTTTCCTACTTGCTGCTGGTCGATTCACAGTCTTATGGATGAACATAACTCCCCCCCGTGAAAAAGCAGAGATGGAAATGCCAGTAAATTAAAACAACTTTCCCACTTTGCACAACCTCGATTTTGAAATTTAGCTCAAACATGGAAGTGAATTGGTTTGGACTGCCTTAAATTCCTGCGGAAGGGTGGATAATTTTGAGAGATGTTGCAAGATAAGCCAGGCAACTGCTGCTACACCATGTGAAAAATCCTGAAAACGCTTCCAGATGCAGTGGGTGCACCTGGGGCAGCTGTGTGCTTCCAGGGAGCTGTGTGACGGTGACCATGCCAGCAGGAAATGTGGCGTGACCTGTGGGGAGCCTGGAGGGTGGGAAACGCCGCGAGCAGAAGATTTCCACGGGTGGCTCTAAGCTCTCCCAGGCTGTAACTGTGTGGGCATGGATGCAGGAGCAAACCTAAAGCCAAGGGAGCAAATGGGAGCAGTAAAAGCATCCTCTTCCCTCCACATGTACAGCTGCGAAGCGCTTCCTATCGTGTGTCCCTGCCACCAGGCTGAGATCATTGCCTTCCTCCCCAAACACTGGGTCTGCGTGCATCAAACCTGGCTGTGAAGGAGAAATGGGGTTTGGAAAGCATAATATTATTTTAATCATAAATTATTTGGAAACTCAACACAGAAATAGCTTCAGATCACTTCTTCCAGCGGAGTGTTTTTGCAGTCAGTATCTTTATCAACTTCTCAGTGGGAACTGCATTAATATTGCCACAAAAATGCAAACAGTAGTGCCTTTGATAAAGCAATTTGGCATCTCTTAAGCAGAAAGATGTTGTGTTTTCCTAAGATACAGCACTGTGTTCAGTGCAGGGACCTGCCGTATGTGCCAGCATATGGAAAGAAAATACCAGTTTTGTTAACATTTGTGTTCAGAAGCTGTGGGGAGGGGACAAAGGAGGCGGCTGCCTTTGCAGCTGCAAAGTAACCTCTGTTATTCTAAGTGGGACAGCACAGGAAGCCCAAAAGTGAGTGGCAGTGGTGGAGGTACCAGTGGCCTGCAGGCAGCCTCTAGGGGTTAGGTCCCCCCAGAGCACTCTGCCAAGGGCTTTCCTCGGTTTAGCTCTTCCCATCATGTGCTGGAGTGAGGCTGGTCCCCACTGGTGCCTGCCTCCCAGTGCAGAGTGGAAAAGCTTTACTGGCCATACAGTAGGCATCTTTGTGGATACTGTGAAAATACCTTTTAGTGCCTGCTGGTGTCCCGTGGGTATTATATATTTGGGTAGTGCATTATTTTGATTTTTAGACTGCCTTTGGTTCAAGAATCCTGAAAGGAAGCGGTTGTGCAACTGTTTTAATCTGATTTTACAAGCTGATTCCAGCTTGATTCCCAGCACAAAGAAACAAAGAAGAGCTCAGTCATATTTTTCATCCAAAAGTAAAAGGCCCTCCTTTGAAGATCTTCTGTGGAGTGTTATGTTTAGAGAGTGATTTGCTATTGTTTAAAATTAATCTCCATAATTACATTGGGATTAGATTAGTGATGGGTTATTTTTCTGTGTCATTCTTTTCTGGCACTCACAGCTATTGAGTATAAAGCCAGGTCTTCATTGGATGTAAACTGGCATTGCTCCACTGAATTTAGTGGAATAATTCCACTTTATATTTCGGTGTCCCAGATGTAATTTTATAGCTGTTTCAAAGAACGCACCCTTTTGGAGTTTGTTGGCCTCGAATCATCTTATTATTTTTAAGCTGTCTAGGCATTAACTTCCAATTGCATTATATTTATGGCAGCACAGATAGCCGTTGTCTCTAGGTCAGCTCAGCTGGACCCAGAAGGATCAACAAAAGGTGCAATGCCAGATTTAATCATAAGTATCTTGACTTTTTTTCTGTTTAAAAACTGCTTTTTATCACCAAGAGTGTGAGCAGTTTTAAGCAGGAAAAATTCATTACTTATGTCCAGTGAGCTTTTCCCTGCTTTTACTGATCTGAACAAACCTTGGTCTGTTGGGGATGTTGTACTGCAGATCCGAGGAAAATGTCTGGGAGGCAGAGGAACTGCTTCTTTTTTGAAATTAGTTATTTTTGCTCATTCTGCTGTTCAGAAGGGGGCAAGGAGGGAGGGACTTGGGGAGACCTGGCATGTGGGAGAGCAGCAGCAGGGGCAGTAGAGAACACACTCGATGTAAGGGATGGATCCATCACCACGATCAAGGTGACAGAAACAGTCTTTTTGTAGAGACCTGAGGGGCTGTGTAGAGTTGCTGTGACCATGGAAGGTATTTGAAGTTGCTGGGCTGAGAGCAAAGTGTCACCAAGGATCTCTCGCACCCCTGTGCCTGTTGAGCAGGGACGGATTTGCTTTCAGACCTTTTATATTAATGTCTCACCTGAGTTTCTTCTATTTTCAAGGATTTTCTTGCTCACTGTTTTTGAAATGTGGTGCTAATAAATCTTAGTTTGGAGAATGGGGAGGTTTTGCTTTCTTTGGGGTCAGTCCTATCTCTAAGCAGTAATGGATTGAGAGTGTCACTGCAGTGGGTTAGACCACATGTCTCTTTTTCCTGGCATCCATCTGACAGTGGCACGTACTATATGTAAGCATGAAACCAGACAGTAGCAATCCTTTCTTTTCCCTGCTGCATCCTCATTGCTTCCAGGAGCCATCTGTTTTGGCTGCTGGCCTGCTGTGGCACCTGTGGGTCCACTCAGTACAACTTCACTTCCATTTCCTTGTTAACCAGCAGAAAGTAGGTGTGAAGCCTTTTAGTCATCTGTTCTTCCCATTTTAAGACATTGAACTGGTACTTTGTACTCTGTGGATTGTGCTCTTTGATGTTTTTACACATTATTTAGGAAATACTGCTTATTTTAGTAATAAAGATCACCTTTAATCTTTAATAGTTAACACTGCTTCTACAGTTGTGATCATCTGCCAGCGGGGCGGGACTGTTTGGGAGACTTGATGTCTTTTTTTAGATCAACCCGATAGATACGGAAAATACAGACAAGCCTTCAGGTATATATCCTGGGCATCTCTTCAGAGTAAAAGGCATATTCTGCAGGTCTCATACATGTAGATCCCTATATCTGATGATCTAGATAAGCACTTTTTTTGAAATAGGAGGCAAATTGTAAGACACAAATGAAGACTGAGTCTTAGACTGAAGTCAGACGTTCATCAGCTTGAGTGCACAAAAGCCTTGCATGCCTGAAAGCTCCTCCTCTGTCCTCCCCCACCACGTGTCAGTTACTCTTCTAAAAGTGCTACTAACTTCTATATTAATCCTGCCCTATATTTTGATTCTTACTGCCTTTTGCTCCTTTCTACAACTGTGACCAAGGTTGAGGGGGTTTTTTTCAGCTTACATAAATTTTGTCCAGTGTGAACTATTACTGAAGAAATTCTGGTGAGGCAGTTGTAAGGTTGCAGCAGGAGATCAGTCATATATGTACATGGTCCTTTTATTAGAGGGGACTGTTGAAGATGTGGTAATGCTTAAAGTATTTGGGGCCTATTCCACTGCTTCATTGCTCCAGATGTGATAAATGCTGTTGACTTAATGCAGAAATTGGTGACGTAAAATGGAGAAATTGCCTCTGTGCTCCTTACGTAGTTATGTTGGTGAATCTCCCTTTAGTGACTCCAGTTTTTAGGGGCTTTCTCATTTTATTAGGGAGGGGGTCATGCCTGAAGATTGAGAATAAATGAGAAGGAATGGCTTATATTTGTACTCAAACTGAATTAATGAACACTTGTGCAAAACTCACTCTGTATTAGCAGATGATGAATACTGGTTGCTTTTGCTGGAGAGTGGTTGCAGTGGTCCAGCAAAACCAAGTCATCCAAGTCATCATTGAAGATCTCAGGGTGCAAACAATTCTTCAGAAGTTTCAGCCTTGCTAGGGACAGGACAGATGCAGAATGTCCCATCCCAAATAGTCATACCTCATTCATTTGTGACCCCACTCCTGCTCTACCCCCTCCAAGGAGCCAGGTTGCTGTAGAATTTGCAATTGTTTGTATAGACAATATATTTTAACAAGTTTTCTTTTGGAGCTCTATGTTTTGAGTATGCATATTGTATTTTTGGCTTTAGCTTCTAGAGTATGAGCTAAAGACTGTCTTAAGCCAACACTGAGATTCTCACCTGAGCACCTGACCTAACACTTCACAACAGCTGAGAACTGGAGAAGACCACCTAGTATCGTGACACTTGGTGCTGTTGCTTTGAGTGAAAAGTGTGTTTCCTTGGGAAGGACAGTTGTCCTGTTAGTTCTGCATACCAATTACTTTAGATCCCAAAAGAGATGTTGAAAATTCCTACACACAAGGAGAGTTTATTTCCGTGGCTGTCATTAGGGTTACATTTCCTTTGGTCCAAGGTGTATGTGACACAGTCAAATGGAAGGGGAATGGTACAGTTACCAAAATAGATGCACTGTCTTAACTTCTTAATTAATTTTTTTGTGTGCAGTTTTTCTAATAAGTATTGTAAGCAGTATGTTATTTTTAAAACAAGGACATTTTGTGCTGAAATTGGCTATTGCAACACTGGGTTAGAATTAGAATACACAAAATTCAAAACCACAGTAACCCTAATTTTGCCATTCTTGCCTTTTTAACTGCTTAACAATAGTGTTGTGTTTGTATAGTGTTTAAAAATATTTGTTAAGGGGTATGTAAAGAGCTACTGGCAGGCTTCTCTGTTAACTGTGCGTGCTCAGCTGCTCTGCTCAGCAATGAGCTGTAATGAAAACTCAAGGGCAAGTACTCCTGGTGTCCATAGCTCAGACTGTCCTTTGTGTCATAAGTGAAGGGGCAGCTGATGCCCCACCCAGGATGGGGTCAGAGACCTGCATGGTGGAATGGACAGTCCCTTTGGCTTAGAGGCCATGCACCTGTGATGGGCTAAACCCTCTGGTTGCCATCTCCTTTCCCAACTCACGCTGGTACACACCTGCCTGGATCTGTATTCTCCAAGGAGCTACTCCAGCAAATGAGTAATTTTGCTCAGGATGATATAGTCTGACCATGAGAATGAATTTTATTTGGCTATAGTTCTTGTCATGACCTTACAGTCCCTGGGTTTGCCTGGCTTTGGTCCTGACATTCTGGCTGGCACTGGGGAGAGGTTATGGGAGGCCAGCACTGCTCAGGGCTCCTCACCTTCAACCTGCTCTGGCTGCGAGATGCCCGATTTTTCCCTGCAAGGGCTTTGCACAGTTGGGACATGCATGTGTCCACCTTCAGATGGAAATTAGCTTTGGATTTCACGTGTCACCGGTCAGACCAACCTGAACAAATTCACATGGAAAAAAATAATTGGAAAGCAGCTTGAGAAATGATTTCTCCTTTTTTGCTATTGCCCTGCATTTTGACGTGCGCTGTCTGCTTTTTGAATGCAAGGTCATCTGGTGCATTGTAACGCGATAGCAATACAGACTGGGTAATCCTGGGAACTGCCAGCTCGGATCTTGCCTTTCCAAATTTTGCTGTTCTAAAACTTGACTTCTTTGTTAAAAATGAACAGTTTCCAGGGGGTAAAAAGCCCCCAGAGAAGAACTGTTGGCATTTTATATTTTTAAGATGTCTTGCTGAATGAAAACAGTTGATTATTAACTTGATGGGGTGACAATGAGTATATAGAACTTAAATATCTCACCACTCCCACAAAGAAAAAAAAAAAAACCACCACCCTCCATTGTATCATGGGAAGATACATAGCCAGAAAAACTTTCCAACTCGTTAAACTTTTATACTTGCTTCATACAAGCTTAATGTAGGCTTTTTTCCATCCTGTGATGCTGTAGGGATGCTTCTGAACACAGCTGAGGAGGACACCATCAGCTTAACAGTATTCCTTTCTGAACGTGCCTTTCTTAAACAGAAAAAAACAAATATACTTAATCTGAAGGATTAAAAATGGTTTCCTTGTTTGTGTGTTCCAGGTTGTTTATTCTGCCAAGCCTGATAGTGAAATCAGTCTGAATATTTCCCTTGTAATCAGTTTAGTCAGCTTCTGTGATTGTGTGGGGTATTTGGACAAGGACAGGGGTAAAGGAAGAAAGTTTTAAAAAACAGGAAAATACTATTGTAAATCTATCAGGCAAGTTTTAAACTGGGAAAGGGTACTTGGAGTCAAGCGTTGTATCTGCTGCTACTTATGATGCTCTATGGTGGATGTTTTGGTGGATTTTTCTTCTTTTCGTGGCTTGTGTTTGACCTTTTAGAAGAGGAGTAGGGGAAAATACTGATTTAAGGGACTAGAGTCTAGCTATATTGCTTTTAAACTGTGTAATTTGTAGTGGAGGCAAGGCGCTGTGGCTGACTTAAGGTCTAAAAGGAACAAAAAGTGATGTTTTGTCCCGTGTCATTATTGTCCCATGCTGACTGAGACGGCTCCACACTCTCCCTCGCGCACTGGGAGAGGCTGCATCGCATCTTGACATGGGGCTGTGGCTGACAGGAAGCATCAAATATTCCTTTTGCTGTTTCCTTCTGGTGTAATTTTAGTTTTCTGGCACTCTGGGGTTCTGCTGCTCATCCTGGCTGTGTCCTTCCCCTTGCTCTTCCTGATCATCCTTTATCATCCTCAGCCACGAGCCTGGGGAAAAGCAACCTCACTGCATCTCGTCTGCAGGTCAGCTCGGCCTGGTGACAGCACGAGAGGAGACATGGGTTTCTGCTGGTCGTTGCACCCGCGAGCAAGGACTTTGCAAGTTCTAAATCGAGACTCGTTGCTTCATATGCGTGTCTCTCCAAACCTGTGGATTTAGACATTCCCTCACCATTAATTACATCCTTTCGTCTTGTAGCAGCAAGTAAACAGGCCAAGTTGGGCACGTCATTCTGCTGCAAGCAGCTGAACGCGGTTTCTTGTTGGATAGATGCTCGAGAGTTTCTGAAAGTACGTGGCCACTCTGTTTTGGGAAGTGCGTCCTGCAGTGCTCGCCTCGGGGTGGGGAGTAACCAGGCATCTTGGGCCCCTTCTTGGAGGGTGTATATGTGAGTCACACCAACCAGTCCAGCGTTCCCAATTAATAGCAGGGGTGTTTGCTTCAAAGGGAAGCCCAGTTTGCTGATAACTGATGGACAGTGAGGTAGCTCCAAGGTGGCACTGGATGTGAGCAGTACCATCATTTGCCTTGGTGTAATGTCTGATGGAGATGCTGCATGTTACCACCTCCTTTCTGGAAGCCATTGGGTCCAGTCACCCACATTTGTCAGTTGTTTGACATCTGAACTGCTCAGACAGATGCAATGTGAGACTGCCAAAATCGGCAGCAGCGTCTGAGCCTGACAGCCATTTGTGAGTTTGCCTGCTCGCCCTGTGGCAGCTCTTAATGCAGCATCTCCAAGTGTGGTGTCCCACAAAGTGCTCAGCAGCAGTCATGCAGAGGTGAAAAGTTTTCCAGGCGAGCTTCAAAGAGAAGGATGTGACTAACTGTCTCACAGGGAGCCAGGACACGGACCCAGCCAGATGAGGCAGCTCACATGAAAGGGCTGCCAAAGGAAAGGGAGAGAACACAGATGAAACTGGGACTGGGGATGAGGAAGAACAGGCAGTCAGGAAAGGTAGAGGGGAAAATCTCCCTGGGCTGTTACCAGTGGTCAGGAGACACATCTGCTCTCTGGGGAGGTAACCTGTGGGTAAAGCAATGAACCTCAAGCACGTTGGCCATCATTCCTGGCTCCACCACGAGCCTCCGCTGCCTGTCCTTGGACAAATCACTCTCCTGGTGACTCAGTATCCCAGCTGTAAAACAGGGATTGCTGCTTACCTCATGGGAGGTTGTGAGGGTGGTCTCATGGATGCCTTTGCAGTTTGATGTATTAAGGGGAGGGAGTGACAAAGCCTGAGAAGAAAGATGAACAAGGAATCTGTACTTCCCTCACTGCCTTCTCTGAATGTAATCATGTCCCTAATGATAACATAATGGTGGCTTATTCATCATTGACATACACTCCTTCAGTTGCACTGGTGGGAACGGCTTTTTGTTGGTTGTTTTTTTTCCCTCAGGGCTTTAAAGATATAATTTTCTATGTTTACATAATATGTTAATCTTTTAAGCAATTTCTAATAGAAAATTAGAAGAAATAACGAACAATAAATCAAAGTCAGACTCAACCAAGGTGTAATCAAGTAATATAAGAGTGGGACTAGAAGTGGAGTTTACAAAGGGGGCCTCAAACAGAGAAAATATAAATCTTGAGACCCGAAGAAGGAGGGGTTCTGGTTTGCATCTATCTTAAACTTCATACCTGATAGCATACATGAGGAGGGCTAAGGCCAGGAACCAAAAGAGGTCACTCCTCCTTGGCTCTATCATTCTCAAATAAGCTTCTGCAAAAGGAAAGGGAGCTCTGGTTAACTTTAACCCTTGAAATAAATGTCATGTTAATATTACTGTCTGAGCAGTCTGATGGCTAATGCACAAACCCAGGAGCCACAAAACAGCAGTTTTCAGGACAGTTAGGGTATTGGTTGACCTGGTGCTAACACTTATTTCTGGGCCTTTATGTGCTAAAGCAAAATGGAGCTCATTGTCTCCTATGTTGGAAGAGGGGTATGAGGCTTAAAGAAATGCTGTAAAGAACATGGAGATGTGCAGGTGGAAAATGCTGGAGTCAGTCACAGTTTCAGAGTTTCACACAGGAGCAAAATGCATGGTCGTATTTCTCCTGTCAGAGCTGGCTTTTCTTTAAAAAATAGAAAATCTCAAAGATGTTGGCTAGAGGAGGTGAACATTCATCTTTTCTGAGTACTGTAGGCTTTAGCTGCGAAAGCTTTCCTGGCACTTGCCAAAGCTATGTGTGGACCAAAAGAAAGAATTCTTGTGTTTTTTTTAAGGGACAGGTGGCAGCATGTGGAAACCTTTTGTTGTTAAATGTTAGTCATGGTTCCTTTTTTTCCTTT
Organism: Podargus strigoides; assembly: GCA_028020825.1. NCBI lineage: Eukaryota > Metazoa > Chordata > Aves > Caprimulgiformes > Podargidae > Podargus > Podargus strigoides. The sequence goes on along the minus strand of CM051620.1, from coordinate 85,549,789 downwards.
TCTTTCCTTTTCCCATCTGCAGTTGAGTATGACAAGGAGTTCACACCTCACCAGCGGCACCACAAGGAGTTCAAGTTTAATTTGTCTCAGATCCCTGAGGGTGAGGCCGTCACAGCTGCTGAGTTTCGGATCTACAAGGACTGCGTGATGGGGAGCTTTAAAAACCAAACTTTCCTTATCAGCATCTACCAAGTGCTGCAGGAACATCAGAACAGGTACGGCAAGAGGGGGACCGCTGTCCTGGGGAAGGCTGAGCTTGTGCATCCGTGGTGAGAGGATTGCTAAAGAAGTAGCTCTTTTGTTCATGTTGATGGGGTTATGTTGTTGTATGGTCCTTTCCTTGTGGGAAGTGGGCATGGTAGAGGTCAAAACGGACCTCAGCCAGAGAAATTCCACGTTATTGTAGCCTAGGATGTCACTTAGCTGCCACCTTTGTGTTCTCTTTAAATAGAGAGAGAATCTGATGCGAGGCAGTAGGTTTTTAAACTAAAGTTGTTATGCTGGCATTGCCCTTGTGTACTGAAATACACATAATCCCTTTCAACTTCATACTCCCAGCATGAAAAGCAGAGCCTGTTTGGAAAATACTGGTAATTAGTGCAGAATCAACTTGCTCTGAGGTGGACTTACATTCAAGTAAATAAAGCAAAAGAAAATTCAACATGCTGACCACAGATACAAAATCACTCCTGGGCTTTTAGTTGCAATGAGAGAGGTTGAATAGAAACTGTGACATACAAACCCAAACAAGTGTAAACGGAGTGACTAGTTTTAAAAAGGTAACGTTTCTGATGGGGGTGATTGTGAGGCAAAAAGATGGAAATACACGGTCAATTAAATGTCAGAGCAATGCTGTGAAACACAAAAGTGTTTCATTATTTCTGCTGAAATGTGTCAGGACTGTAACTGTTCCTCTGCTGCAGGCAGAAAAAAATAGAAATCAGAAACAGCAGTGTTTAAAAAAAACCCATTTCTTTCCTCTGTGAAGGCTTCCTGGGTGTTTTCCTTTCTGGCCCTTCTTTCTCCAGCCTTTCCATAGATACCAGTTGGGGGGATCCACCTTTGATGGTTTGCTATTTTGAGGGCAACATTAAATAGTTAATGGTTGTTCTGTGGGGAGTGTGGCCTCTGGGGAAATAGAGAGAAATAATTGGATATATAAGTGATGGGGAAGAAGGTGTTAATTTTAAAAGGTCAGTGTTCCCTTTGTACTTCCAGTTGTGGGTTGCTGGGCTGCCTCCTGGGGTAACATGTTTGCTGGTTAGGATGTTACGTCAATACCCACTTGAGGAGCTGATGGGAGTCCAAACGGTCACAGAGATTTCATAGATGTTAGCTGTATTGTTCATTTGTAGCCACATTGAATAAAAAATAGTGAGTGGTGGTCTGTTTTAGGTTTCACAAGAAGAGATCCAACCTCTGGAGCTGGAGGAAAACCTCTGCCAAGTGTCTGTGGAAGCGATTGATATGCTGCTTTGGGTCAGTCACCAAAGCAGGGCACAGAGTATGGCAGGTTTAAGGTTGTCTCTTCTAAGAACTGTCAACTTTTATATGTATATAACCTTCTTCCAGGGTAAACTGAACAAAGAAGTGGTGCATTGCAGGAAAAACAATAAAAGTACAGGACATGGCCTCTAGTGTAGCCTGTTCCTAACAGATTTCCAAACTCTTTGTTCCAAAAGTGGCTCTTAGTTCTGTGTACAGCAGTGGTGCTGGCACCCCCTATCTTGGTTTCAAATACTACGCCAGAAACATACGAAAATCAGATTGCACTGTGAAGTGGTGATGCCTGTCCTTTGGCACTGGGCACTTGGCATCTGCACGTGGTGGGCATCTCCGGGTGCTGGAGACCTCCCTACGGATGGAGCAGAGGCAGCAGCTTGGATGGGGGTCACCAGAGTGGTCTCTCTCCAGAGCTGGCGAGTACTTTGGGTCTTTCAGCTCCTTTCTGTCACGTTCCTGCTGCCACTGCTGGTGGCCATGCCAAAGGGATCCCACCGTTGGGACTGGGAATCATAAAGTGGCTTCTAGGTCGAGGCTGCCAGCAATTCCCCGTCCCTCCTGACATGGGCTAGGCGTGAACCACTGACCCAGAGATGAGCGTCTGTAGTTCATTACTAACCTCTGACTCATTCAGTCCCTCAAGGCTCCCTTCTTGTTTATTTTTCTTCTTTATTTATTGATTTTTACTGGTGGGAAGGAGGGAGACGTTTGGCTAAAGAAACTGGTGCTTCAGATGAGTCTGCGGGACTTGTCACACCATCTGCGCAGAGGTGGCCAAACTGTGGCTCACAGATTCTTGCAGTTGTAAAAAGGACATGCCCTTTTCCACCCTTTTCCCTTTCAGCATAAAGGACTCTCTCATGTACATGTAAAACATAAAAGCACATACAAAAGCATGTGTGCTTGTGTCTAAATACCTGTAATAGGGTATATATGTACCTGTATATAGAAGTGTATAAATATATTTGTTGTCCTCTATATTAATTGTCCTCTATATATTAAAAATGTGCAGGTGTTAAAAGACAGTTAAAATAAGATATTAGAAGCTGCTTGCCACTCTTCAGCATTCCCTTCAGTTGAGGTTCTGACTCCATAGGCTGCTGCTGCTACAGATACAACACAGCTGCGTTGGTGACCTGGGTGGACTTTGGTGAACATTCTTGAAAACAAATACTAAAAAGTTGTATTTATCTCTTCACTAATATCTCTGCATGGAGGGAAAAAATGCCTCAGATTCTTCTGGTATGCCTTAAGGAGCTGTGTTCTATCAGTGGTTTTGGTTTTTGATCATCAATTCACGTACTTGCTTTTACTGGGGGGGAAAGTTTTTTTTCTCCCCCTCTTGTCTCAGCGGATTAATTTGAAATATAAAGTTTTCTTTTCCTGTTGAGAACACTAGAAGGTTAAATTACAACAAAAAAGCAGCACTATTTTTTGAAGGAACTTGCTAAATATTTGTAAGGCTTCTGTTGCATTTTAGCAGACATCTTATGAGCCAGAAAATAACAGCTGCCTTTGACTGAAAAAAAAAAAAAAAAAAAAAAAAGAATTACTAAAAAAAGTTGTGTCACACTTCCTTTGGACTAATGGTTTGAATAACAGCCTGATATTTCCTGACATTTGATGCCATTTTATTGCATAAGGAAGAGTCTGTACAGATCTTGAGGTCTAGCTGGTGAACTAGCAGGTGAAGCAGAAGGAGTTGAAGGAGCACCTTTTTTTCATCTTGTTCTGCTGGCAAATATTCCTTCTGGTCAGGAAAATTCCTCTCTGAAGGCCACAGAAAGTGCCTGTTCAGTCAACGTTGGCAGTCTTGAGAGCAAGTTCAAAGTCACCGTGTTAATCTTGGCTTTTATGAGGTTAACAGTTGTCTGAGGTGATTATTGGTAGCTAATAAAATAACTTTTGGCCACAAATAATTCTTAACAGGGCTGCTGGCATGTATGGGTTTAAAGCAGCAGTCTGTCAGAGAAAGGCAGCGTGCACCTCTGAGGAAAAAAGTATAAAGGAAAAGAAACCTGCCTCCTCCTTTCAGAGAAATGAGGTAGGGAGGGCAGGAGATAAGAGGAAGATTCAGTAAATACAAATCTTCACCAAAGCTCGCAGCCTGGAAGTATCCCTTGGCTCCAATTAAGTGTAATGAAGTGGCTTAATTCAGTATTACATGAGCAAAGGGGAAAAAAAAAAATGCTCATCTGGACAGTGAGAGCGTAAGCGTGTGACTCCAGCCCAGATGTGTGTGCTGCTGCACAGAATTGCAAGGCACTGCTGGCTGTTCCCCGAGGGCTAGAAACAAAACCAAGCCTAAGGGTAACATTTCTACCAGTTACTGAATTGTCAAACTGATTTGTGCCACTGTAGCCAAGGCTAAAAGCAAGGATTATCTGGGCCCATTCAAGCCTGTCTCCTTGATAGGGGTGTATGTGGAGAGAGTGGGAACCATCAGAGGTCAATGCTGATTGAAACAGCATAACCTTTGGGGAGGAATTTGACCCTTTCCTCATGTAAAACCATCAGAAATATGAAAATGATACTTGTGGAGGCTTCAGGCAGTGAAATGCACATTGAAGACAGTGTGGTTGAAATACATTCTCTCTTTAAAAAGAAAACATTGTAATACTGACTCACTTGTGTCAGTAATATTTTCATCTCCCCATTCTTTCCACCCTTTGGTAAGGTAAAAAAAACACCGCCTAGAAACTAGGCTTTTGTTTTATAACCCAACTGCAGTTAAGGGCCACACTTTGTCATAACACCATCTGCTGGAGTTGTCAGTGGGATGCTTGCGAAGGGATTAATGAAATCCTCAGGATAGGTCAAGCTTGTGGCCAGTCATCAGCGTGTTGAAGTATGTGAAGAAGAGGCTTCACCAAACAAGGCTGAGATGATGTCTGGTTTGCTTGGAGGGGGAATGACTCCAAGTTTTGAAATGGGCTGTGGGCTGTAGGGGCTGACATCAGGAGGGAGAACGGATGATGCCTCTGCTAAATGCTGCTGCCCTGCAGCTTCTGACCTCCCAGAGTTTAAGAGGCTGTGCTGTTTGAAGGCTGGACCACCGTGGCTGTATCTGAGGGGTGCTTAGTTTCATCAGGCAGGAGCTGCACAGCCTCAGCTCTCCTCCCTTCCATGATACCGATGCACAGCTAAGCCCTGCCCGTGCTTCTAAGGTGCAGGTTTTTGTGGAAGGATTAGCAAAAACCCTCTGTGACTTCTGATACCTCTTGGGAGTGGATTGCCATGTAGCAAGACCTTCTTGGGAAGGAAAGAAATGAGTTTGTCCCTGGAAACAGCTCATTAATTTCTTTTTCTTTCTCACAACTTCCTTGCTCTCACCCAAAGAGGTGTTAGGTCAGGACTAGGGAAAGCAGTTTCTGGTTGATCAAAGATGTTAGTCCTTGGTTTGAATCATCAGTATGTTTTCAAGTGTAAATATCCTGCTAATGCAGACCTCAAAACACTCCCACACTGTCCAAACAACTGATCTATGAAAAACACAGTGGCCTGTGTTAGTGATCAAAGGAAGATATGGTACCTTAATGGTCAAAGTTTATTAAACAGTTTTGTTTTCACCCAGAATGAAATATGAGGACTTGATGTGCAGAAGGATTCCTCCTGTGTGATAAGACACGTGTGGACATAGGTGTGCCCTGCAGAGTGACTGCCTGGGGAGTATGTTCTTCTGAACACAATCCCTTAAGGGTTAAGGCACTCGTTGGTTTTTAGCTGCCAGTTACAGTGGTAATAAAGTCTTCCTCTTTAACAGGATATTTATACAAATATGATCTGAGCTTCTAATCTAAAGGGCAAATTGATTTGCCGGTAGTGTTTATAGCTCAGAAAATAAATAACTGTCCTCAACTGGATTTTGGAATGGATTGTGTAATGCAAATGACAAAGCTAGCATCAATCTGTTTCAAGCTGGGGTCAGATTTGTATATAGTGTGCATATATTTGTATATGATAGAGCTGTTTCCGTGATGCTATAGAGAAGCATCTGTGCGCATTTCAGTTCAACTCCCACTGTGGGTATGCGATTTGTTGTGTTTTAGGGTGGTTGGGTTTTAGCAGTTTAAAAGTTAAAGTTATTCTGGATGAAACTTACTCATTCTGCAACCAGCTGGCTTTTTCTACCAAAACTAAAGCATACCACATCAGTTCCTTATTTCTTTTCTTAAAGGACAAGGATAAATACTACCCCTTTGCCCTCTCCCCCATCTTCATGCCTCAAACTGCATTTAAACTCTGAGGTGCAGTACTGTAGCCATCCGTACAGCTACAATACACCATAGTCTCATTAAATCATAGTCAAGGAAATGAAAAATACATCTCTTATCCCTGTGACTTGGCATGATTTTTTTCTTTTTTCGCGTTCCTGTTGGTAAAATGTTCATTCCTCAGAGCGGTGAAGCTCAAGACCTTGAGCTGGATGTGAGGGGACACCTTTGCACTCAAACATCAGTGTTGGCTTTGCTGGGGATTATCATAGAGCTGTAGGCTGAGCTTCCTGCAGTCTTGGCACGGGGGGGATCACATCCTCTAGCTCTAGGCTCTGCTATTCCACTCTGCCAGATGCAGCCTTGAAACCAATGTTTCACTCTGCTGCTCTTCCACTGAGTCTACAAGACTGTACCTCCAGGGGCGATGCCTGCAGTGATAAAGGACAGCTTTTTCAGCACAGGGGAGCTGTTATCAGACAGAGCAGTGGTGATGTGGGGCTGGTAAGTGAGCAGTGAAAAGCTGAGCTTACCTGCTTGTCCCTTCTGGTGCATTTCCATGTCTTGGATGTATCCAGGATGGTGCTCTCCTGCTTGTGCCAAATTGCAGACCCCCTCCATCGTGTCTTGGCATCACTGTTTGGTGCTTTTTTCCTCCCTGGCTGTCAAATCCCTGCAAATTAGTGCCCAGTTGTTGATCTTCTATTCACCTTGAAAGTAACTTCATTTGCAGGCTTACAGTTTTTAATAGTTCCTTCCTTGTTTCTTATGAGCTCTTATAGGTCATGCAAGTGTCTCCTTGTTCCCTGTTCCACGGCTGGTATTGCTTCTTCAGGACAGAAGGAGCCTTACTTCCCATGAAATGATAGAGACTGCCCTTTGCTTTCTGAGGTGGCTCCTTCTGGGTGCTGGCATTGCCCTGCCTGAGGCTCTCTGTACGAGCGAGTGCCAATTGATTAAATTTTGTGCGATTCTTTTACATCTTTGGAGTAATGGTCATTTAGACATACAAAGTTAAGGTTTTGTATTGCATCTGTCAGCAGTACCTCATGCTGTGCGAGCTCCACATACAGTCTGTTCTATAGGGAATAAACACTTTTAATTTCAAAGCAGCACTTACATCTACCTGGATCTACAGGTTTGAAAAGGCTTCAAAGTTTTATCTATATGGAGCTCCGTTCAACTCTGTAAGACTGAGTCAGCTGTGGGTGCAGTTATTAGTCCATCATTAGTGGTTAAGAGCAAATAATCATGCTAGTTTGCTATATGCAGGATAATTTTTACAGAAGGTTGATGTCAGTGCAAACTAAAGACTCAGATCCTGAGGTACGCAGAAGAGCGTTTAGAAAGTGTGTTAATTAAAATGTAAATCCCACACACTTCTGTGCAGAACTCCCTTTTGAGAAACTGCTGCTAAGGAGTCTAGACTATTATGTCAGCTTGTCTTTGAAGAAAAGTAAACATAAAGGTTCAGCTGAGGAAAGTTTTAGAGACTTATAGTCATTAATGCTTTGGTAAATGGCTGTTGATGCGTAACAATCCTTTAAACACCTGGGTAATTGCGAGCTTTGAAGTTGGGCCAAAAATGTTGTTCTAAGAGCTGTAATTAAAATAAGAGACCTTTAACTTGGGTCATTTTGAAGGTGAGATTTCTGTTTGTTCTCACTGTCTCCCTGGTAAAACTTCTGCCTGGTTGGGGAAAGAAGGCCAGGGAGGGTGGGAAAGTAAAAAAAACCCTAGTTCAACAGATGCTGCTTTAAATTTAGCTTTTTATAGCTTTGGTGTTTTTCCTGTAGCGAAGTTCCATGTTGTAATGTGTACCCAGAACAGAGAAATTATTTTAATTTGAACATTTCACTAAGTAGTAACTTAAGATTAACCACTTGACCTGGTTACTAATTTGACTAAATTCTAATCTAATTAGTGTTCAATTAAAGAGAATTAACACCCAGAGGCATTTCGTTGAAAGGTTTACACAGGTTTCAGTTAAGAAAATATTTATCTTACAGGGGGGAAAAGCACTGAAATTAAATACAAGCTGTTTCTCCTGTAAATGCCCTGAGTACATGGTTGGGATGCCAGCTTTAAGAATAGTAGCTATATTTGATATTTATATCTGACAAATCAGCTCACTCTCTGAGGACACTGGAGCTAAATCCTGCCTTCTGAATTACACAGCCCATATTTCTCTGGTAAACTGTGTACTTCTTTCTGTTTATTTCAGCTGCTTGTGATTGCTCTGCTGACCTTTGCTTCGCTGTCCTCCTCCAGAGTCTCCTGAAGGCCATGGAAACACTCCCGTTTACTTCTTGAGAGCATACTTTAAGGCCCTGATCCAGAACAAAGAGCTCCTGTTTTGAGTTGAGAATCTCCTGAATCTAACTTGCATCTTCCAGTTTAATGTCCTCTCTTGTCTCAGAAAAGTTGTTTCAGGTCATTGCCTCAGCTGAAATATTCCCCCTCTGCTCAACGATGCTGGCTCATGCATTTCTTCCAGCCTTTTTTTTTTTTTTTTTAAATTTTTTTATTTTTTCCCATTTTTCCTGCTCTCTTTCTGTTTCCCCCAGGTCCCTGTTATTCTCAAACACTGACGTTTTTGGATATCCTTCCATTAATGTGACCATGTACATGGTTGCATGCTTTTTCTTGGAAGGCCACTGCCTGCCTGACTGCACAGGATCAATGTCATCACTTAATGACTAGAAACTCAATACTTTGTTACATTTGACTTCCTCGATATATGATCCTTTTCTCACCTTCTTGTCCACTCTTTGGATTTTGATTTGACTATGGGGTTGCATCTACTTGTGTGTAGCATTCTTCAGTGTGGTATCTGACTGCTCCCTAAACTATTTCTTTTTTTTACATGGCTATAAGGCAAAGCTAGTGGTGGTGTTCTTGTCATGGAGATGAGAAGCTGATGCATATGCTGATGCAGGTCAACCATCTCAACTAGGTTTAGTTGCCACTTTCAAGTGTTTTTTTCCTTTCTCCAGCACCGCCCTTTGGCTTGCAGGAATCCCCTGCTCATCTGCTGTGTGCAGTCCAACTTTTGCAATAGATAGGGCCAGAAAGTATGGACCTGCTAAGCAAGCACCCATAGCAAAAATGGTCCCTGCCAAAATCAACCAAAAGTCCAGCATCAGGAGTGGTAATAATAAAAATGGTTATATAATAGTGGTAATAATTCAGCAGCCCTAGCTCTCACGCTTCCCATCTTTCTTTTGCAGCCCTAGTGGGAGACGAATGGAATAAATATGTTTTCCATTGTCTTTGGAAAGCAGAACTGGGAGAAAAAAAGAAATCCAGTTGTGTGCCTGCATTTCCCTGTGAACACTGGGGCAAGAATGGAAGTGTGAAATTCCCATCACTGACGTCTGCCACTGTGTTTGTTGGCAGCTCTGTTGCCACAAATGGCAGCAGTAGCAGGCTGTAGCCCTCTGTGAGCCGTCGGTGTAGGAAGATGCCAGTAGTTTCCCAACTACTTCTAGAAGCAGAGGGATGCTGAGTCAGGAATAATGGGCCTGATTCACAGAGGTGTGGTGGACGTGGGTACTTTCTAATCCCTTTTCTCTGCGGACCTTTTTCCTTTTATCCTCTGTCTCTCCACCTAGTCCTTGCGTCATGTCCATGTGTCCCCCACGACTGCAGCAGATCCTTCACCCTTCCCCATCTAATTAGATTTCTTTCCCTTCCACTTGGGACCAGCCTGGGAGATCCCACAGTCTCCACTCCAAGATCAGACATTATACAGCTATTTTTCAGGAGTAGGAAGGACATTTCTTCTCAGCCATGTGACTGTAGGGAATAGGAGATACCAATACCTGTGGGGTGAAACTTCAGTGTTGGCTTCATCCAGTCGAGCAATGCAAAAGTGAATTGAATGGCAGAACTGATTGAAACCCAGTCTGTATGAAACTTTTTGCAAAGAGTTAACTGGACTGGGTAGCTCAGTTGTCCATTTTTTCTGCGTTTACAAAGGAATTGAAATTTTTCGAAAATGCGTGTGACATACTGGGATAAAGTGGAGCATTCTCATTTGATAGAACTGTACCTTGGTGAGGCAGTTTGCTTATCACATTTGTGGAGGGCATTGAGATGGGGGAGACCCCCTGGAGGGCAAGTCTGTATTTTAAGTAATCTAATAATGATGGAGGTTCAATCTGGGGGAAAAAAAAGTTGTGGTTTGGTAGAACGAAGAATTGCATTTGGACATGAAAAATCAATGATGTAAATACACACTAGGAAATGACTGGGTTCTTTGCAGTTCAACAGCATGAATCTAAGGATTATAGTGGATCACAAGGTGAACATGAGTTAACAGTGTGAGTTTTGTGAAGAAGCCAAGATCATATGCTGAGATGTATGAGCAGAGGCGTAGTGTATGAGACGCATCAAGATTATCCTTCTGCTGTACTTGGCATCAGTGAGATCTTGATTTGAGTTGGGTCTGTAAAGAGCAATGAGAATAACCAAAGTCTATAAAACGTGACTTGCAAGGAAAGACTGAAGATGTTATTTTAGTAAGAAGGGGAGATTGTTGAGGCATTTAAGTTGGATGTTATGGGGAAAGCAAAAAAAAAAAAAAAACCCCAAACCAAAAACCAACCCACAAATGTACTTCAAAAGAAACCCATTCAGTTTCCTGGAAAAATGGTGAAGTTCCTGAAGTTGGAAATCTGTAAGATCAGGTCAGGCAAATATTTCTCAGGGGTGACATGGATGTAGTTGATCCTGCCTGGAGTTCAGGGGAATGGGTCAGATGATGCCATGTGCTCTTTCAGGCTTTGCAGCTCTCTGTCTGATGTCCAAGTGTCTTCCCAAAGTGCAAGGCAATGGGAATATAAGATCTGAGCCTTCTCTTCATGTTTTTCTAGACCTGACTAATCTCATGTGATTGAATGTCCATGAAGGTTCGCTCTTACAGAGCTCCCAGTGGCTCTGCAGCCAGACATGTTTGGTTTGGGGGGAACGTAACACCAAAGTTACTCTAGTCTGGAGGCTCCAGTGGGACATTGTCTGGAGTGGGAGAGTGCTGGGGAGAATATGGTACTTAGAGGAGGGGAGGTGGAACAGGAGATGAAAAACCATTTGGTCTGAGGGGGAAGATCAGAACAGGTGCTAGAAAACCCCTTTTCAGATAATAGTCCATTTCAAGCACTGGAGAGGACCAAAGTGTAAGTCATAATCAGAGGTGGGAATGATCTAGTTCATTCCTCTCTTAAACCTGGAGAGGGGAAGAGTGGTCTCAGCTGCAGCTGCTGTTTGCGGTCTCCTTTAAGCAACACTTCAGTTTATATACCCTGCCTGGGAAAGCCCAAATCTTTCAACCTTAAGGTTTTCAAAACATGTAGCAGCTGGCCAGCCCCAGCCGCTCGCTGCTCTTGGAGGTGAAGGTCAAAGTTGTTCCTGAACCCTCTTCCCATTGGAGGAGAAATGGCAAAGACTCCTGTGGGAAAGGATGCTGAGTCAACCATAGAGCGTGCAGCTACCAGTGAGGCGAAGGAAAGCCTCCACGCTGTAAAAATAGCTGCACTAGGAGCCCTAATATACTTAAGTGCTTGTTTTTCCATGTGTGATCTCATGCAAACCAAGCTGCTGGGCAGTATGACATAGCAGTTGGCCAAAAATAAATGTAACTCAATCAAAATTATTTTTTTTTTCTGAAATTAACCTTTGATGGGTGGAAGGGACCATGTACACTGTTTTCTCATTTCCATTAAGTTGGAAAAAAAATATCCAGGAGAAGAAAGAGAGGTGAGGGTGAGATTGACACCGGGTATCCATTTTGAGATGATGGCCACAGGTTGATGGGAACTGTAGTTCTCTTGCTCAGGAAAGTTACACCTATAATGCAGTGAAAAAATGTACATGGGATTTCTCTGAGTGCTTCTCCAGCTGATGTCATTGAACTGAGTTCTGGTGGGCATTTGACGCCACAAAAAAAGGTGTAGACTTGGTAGCATTTGAAGCTGAAGCCCATGAAGGAGACTGAGTACCAACAGCCTTGGAAGGAGACACTCTAATCTGTGTTGAAAAAGCTCTGAAAAATGCCTTTAGAGGCCTTTAGAAGTTAATTTTCCTTCACTGTTTGATGTTTGATCTGTTAAGCGATATTCCGTTTTTTTAAAAAAAATTTTTAAATTTTGGTCAATTGTGGTAGATCTGTATTGTGGAAGGTGGTCTGAAACCATTAATCTCCTTTGACAAAAGCCATTGAATGCCTGGAAATGCTGGTAGTTTGACCACTGCCTTGCCAGAGCTAGCATTGCACTCTTGTGGCTTACAAATCCCTTGCCAGTGGAGAAACACCCAGACCTAAGGACTGGGATTGCTTTCCTTCAGCCTCAAAAACTGAGAAAATCCTTTGTAATCCTAAATTTCACATGTAGAAGTATGTGCATCTCATGGCAAAACTCTGGAAAAAAAAACAACAAAACAGGCAGATTTTGGGGTGGTTGGGGTTTTTCTTCCTAGCTATTAACATCACTTTTACTTATTTCAGGTTTTCTTGTTTCTGTAACAGCGAAAGCCAGGGAAGAAAATCCCAGGGATCACAGTTTTGTCATTCCAATCCCAAACATCACAATCTTCTCCTCTGCAGGGCCTCTGACCTGTTCCTGCTGGACACGCGGGCAGTGTGGGCCTCCGAGGAGGGCTGGCTGGAGTTTGATGTCACTGCCACCAGTAACATGTGGGTGATGAACCCTCAGCACAACATGGGACTGCAGCTGAGCGTGGTGACCCGGGACGGTAGGTTAATGTGGGTAACCTCACGAGCCCCTGGGTTGCAATGTGGGGAGTGAGCACCTGCCTTCATAGGTAGATGTAGCCATCTCCTTGAGCAAAGTGTTTGAGGACTGTAGGCTTCTTAGCTGTCCCATGGCAGGCGTGCCTTTCCCCATGAGTGAGGTCAGGTATCCCTGGACAGTACCAGGATGAGATGGTGGAAGTGGGTTGGCGTAGCGTTCCAGTCCCTGAGTTGGAGGTGGAAAGGGGCATGGAGCTGAGATCCCAGGTAGGGTGAGGTTTAGGGGTGAGAGGAAGAGAAGAGGGCAGGTGTATGGGTATGTGCCTCCCCATGTGTGCTTATGGCAGCCCTGCTGGCTGCTGCGGCTGTCATCGCCACTCAGATTTCATCAAACCCAAGGTGGGAGCCCTGCGCTGGAGAAGTTGACAGCTGACTGAACACGAGCCAGCAGTGTGCCCAGGTGGCCAAGAAGGCCAATGGCATCCTGGCCTGTGTCAGAAACGGTGTGACCAGCAGGAGTAGGGAGGTAATCGTACCCCTGTACTCAGCACTCGTGAGACCACACCTTGAGTACTGTGTCCAGTTCTGGGCACCACAGGATAAGGAAGACATTGAGGTGCTGGAGCGAGTCCAGAGAAGGGCAACGAGGCTGGTGAGAGGTCTGGAACACAGGCCTTATGAAGACCAGCTGAGGGAACTGGGGTGGTTTAGTCTGGAGGAGACTGAGAGGAGACCTCATCGCCCTCTACAACTACCTAAAAGGAGGTTTTAGTGAGGCTGGTGTTGGTCTCTTCTCCCAAATTACTAATGATAGGACGAGAGGAAATGGCCTCAAGTTACGTCAGGGGAAGTTTAGGTTGGATATTAGGAAGAAATACTTTACTGAGAGGGTGGTTAGACATTGGAACAGGCTGTCCAGGGAGGTGGTGGAGTTGCTGTCCCTGGGGGTGTTCAAAAAACGGGTTGATGAGGCACTTGAGGCCATGGTCTAGTGGTCTAATGGTTAGGAATATGATGGGATAAAGGTTGGACTTGATGGCCCTGGAAATCCCTTCCAACCATAATTATTCTATGATTCTAAGTGATACGGTCGCTGTTTGGGGCTGGTCCCTCCAAGGGTGGCTGAAATGATAGCATTTCACAGTCCTCAGAAACTTCAAAATGTGGAAAAGGAGAGAAGAGACTGCAAAAGAGCATGAAGTTGAGTGTTGGAATATAAGTGGTGGGAAAGGAGATGATCTAGATAAGCAGAAGATTATGAAAAAGATGTCAGTGGCATCTTCCCTGTATAGGAACCAGTCTACAACTATGTTTTCTTCCTGTTGTTTCATGCTGGGGTTTGGTACACCTGTGGGGTCAAGTGAAACCAGAGGGACTGTCCACTGTTCTCCCTGAGGAAATGATAGTGCCAGTCTCCCTGTCACCAAAGAGGCTAAGAGCCCATCTTGTGCTCCTGACAAAAGCATCCCATCTCTTTGCTCTCTGCTTTCCCCAGAGGTCTCCTAATACCATCTCTGCTTCTTGTGTTTCATGAGCAGCGGAACCAATGGCATGACACATCTGGGCTTTGTGTTTTGTGTATCTGTCTGTATACCTCTTCACTGCCTAAATCAGAGGAGAGATGCTGTAGGGGTATGGTGCACCAGGTGCTGCGGCGGAGCCTCTTGTCCACGATGGATGGGGTGCTCTCGTTAAAGTGTCTGTAGGTCGTGGTGGCAGGAGGGGAGTGTTTAGTGATAAGAGAAAGAGAGTGTGAGCAAGAAGAAAGGGAACACTGCTCATGGGGATGCCGTGATTCTGGAAGGAGCAAACCCCCAGCACTGTTTCTCTAACACTCCCTTTTCTGTTTGATTTCAAGGTTTCAGCATCAATCCTAGAGAAGCAGGCCTGATAGGCCGAGATGGCCCTTACGACAAACAGCCTTTCATGGTGGCCTTCTTCAAAGTGAGCGAAGTTCATGTTCGGACCACTAGGTCAGCGACAAGCAGGCGTAGGCAACAGAGCCGCAACCGCTCCACGCAGGCTCAGGACGTGTCCAGGGTGTCTAGTGTCACAGGTAACCATGCGGTACCCGTTGTGTCTGGAAGCTGGGGTGACTTCTTGTAATGTTTCTATTCCCTTCATTGTGCAAAAGCAAGAAGGGGGATGTGAGGTGGGATGCCCTTCCTTGGTGAAACAGGTTACACCTGCAAGGGGATGGGAGAGGGAGTCTCACATAGTGAGACTTACAGGAGTCCCCTTGAATCCAGGGGGGATTCCAGACCCCCGAGTGAAGTTGCAGCCATTGAATTCAGGGGGTGAGGTGTTTTAGCTCCAAATTTTGTGCTTGTAGGTTGCTTGCTACCTAGTATTTGCCTAGAATTCTGCCACAGGAAATGCAATATTTAAAAGTTTCCATCTCTGCATAAACGGAGATTTATGGTATTGCACATAGACATTTCCAGCAGAATCCTCTTTCAGTTTTCTTTGGAAAAACCCTTGTAGAACAGCATGAGATCCCTTTATTTTTCCTTGTCAGAGCAGCGGTATGTACACAGTGAAATGCATTTCCAGGCAGGCAGAAAGGTTTGCCTGTTTGCTGTAGCAAGGTTGCATCTTGCAGGTGTTGTACGGCAGCGCTGTGAGTGCTGTTGCAGGCTGGTGGGACAACAGAATAAGTCTGATATTTTGACAAAAATTGAGACTGTCCTGTCTTCTTGGCTGCTTTCCAGCCACCGTGCCCTGCATCACAGTGCTACAAGTCCTTCGTTCACTGAGTACCTTCTTTCCTCTCAAACATTTCAGCCCGTTCCAAGTGATTTGATTTATTTGCTTATGCTGCCCCCTTCATTTCCAATAGGATCCCTGCTTTTCCTGTGCCTAGAAATTACTATACCCCACAAAGAGAGATGGGTGTATTTTTCAGTCTGTGTCCAGACACAGCACGGGGAGATGAGCCAACATTGCCAAAACTTTGCCGGTGTGAATCCATAGGGTGTCCCCTGCTCTTGCATGCTTGGGTTGTGGGTGGCCCTTTGCTGGTCATGGCACTGGGAACCTGCAGGGAATCAGGGCCAGACTGGGAGCCCCTCCAGGGCTGGTGAACAAGCTTTGGGCATGGCCATGGGCCAGTGCAGACAGATTGCTCCAGCCCAGCACAGTGATGGACTTGCCCTTTGGGCTCGTGTGTGCCAGCAGCAGTTGGCCACAAGCAGCTGTGTGTTGTGTGTTCTCATGGTGCATGCCACGGCGTGGCTGTGAGTTCCTGTGCCATACTGTGCAAGTGCTGGACTCGGTTGGGTGTGAAATGTCCCTTCATGGATTTTAAGGGCAGGAGGAGAGACTTGATCCTGTAGCCTGACCTCCTCAAGGGAGGCTGGCCAGTGCTGGCATGGCATTGCGGGAGGAGTTACCATCTCACCTGGCATGAGAGCCCTCTGCCAGCCCCGCAGGTGGAGCCGTCTGTCGGTCCCAATTGCTGAGATCCGCTTTGGTCCTGGTTTTCCTTGGGGTCTCCAAGCTGTAGTTTTAAAGGTGGGCATCATGGCTACTTGCTGAGATACTTTCCCATGTGATGGGCTTGCCAAGGGCATAGGTATTTTATTCCTCTGGGTGTTATAAGCAATACTCCCAGCCGTTACGCAGGCAGCGTGCAATTCTCCCTCTTGTGTGGGCTCGGCTGCTGCACTCCTGTCATCACAAGGGCCAATTTTTTAATGCATTCGCGGCGCTTTGGGGAAGTTACTTGCTGCATTGCTGTTTTGTGCCACTGGGAGTGGAGTCAGGATAGCCTCCAACTTTCTCTCCCACACTCCACAAGCTTTGCAGTACTGAAAACAAATTTGCACTACTATTAAATCAGGCGATATGACTCAAAGCTCCAGAGGGAGTAGATATATTGGGCAAAAAGGGCCATTTTTACATCGCTGCTTTCTTGACTACACCACACATCAGGTCATAAAATTATAAAATGACAAAAAGGAAAAAAATAGCTGGTCATTCTGTGGTCTCAGGGGCTTTTTTTGAGCTCTTCTAGCTCAAAGCCAGCTTTAATTTAAAACCTGGAATTTGGCAGTTCAGTAGTCAACAAGGTGCAGTTGAGCCTCTGTGGATTTAAGGCGGGGGAAAGGAGAGGAATTTAAAGTTAAGATGCATGTTTGGTTGGTTTCTGTGTTTAGAAAAGAGAGACTGCATCAGCTTGTTTTCCTTTCTAAGTGTGACACTCTTAGACTCTGTTCTCCTTAAGAAGTGGTTGATTTAATAGCTCAAGAGGCACCAATGACCGATACATGTTTTTAGCGTTAAAGAGATCACTGGGATGTTTTCTTTTTTAGTTGTGTGGGTTCCTACATCTGTGCCCTGGTGATGCATGGCAGGGCTGGGGAAGCGTTTGCCCCAGGATGAAGCAGGGCATGAGCCTGGGGGTTACCCTGAAGGCTGCCTTGCTCTTCTGAGGGTACTCTGATGCATCTGGTCCCAAAATCTGGTCCCAAAAAAAAAAAATCCCGTACTGGGATGCTGTGGTCCCTTTCTGTGCACCTCCCTGCCTGCACATCATCTTCTCTGGCTGTATCTTATGTCTTGTCAGATTTTTGGTCTGTGCATTTCCCCAAGCCAGGATTACTGCTGCCTATAAGGGCTTGAGGGCAGTTTTTCTCCTGGAGAGCAAGGCAGCTGGCTGGTGTTGATGATTTTTCGTAGGTCAAACCAACCTTCTTCTATGTTAGTGAATACACAGAGGTGTTTTGGTTTTTTTTTTCCTTCTTCAGTCCAAAAATGAACCTTTTCCCAAAAGATGCTGTGTATTGGGTTGGGGCATTCTGTTTTAAAAGGTTCCACTTACTATCTGAATATGGAAAGCCTTTCAAGCCCTGCAGTTCGAAGCACATGAAGTGTGCTGCTGGGCTGGTACTGGATCTGGGGAGCCGTGGGGTTACATGAAGGCATGCTGCTACTTGCAGGATTGGGACTCCACTGTGTTCCCTTTGATGTGCAATTGTTGTCCTGCAGTTAGTACCAAGTCCTCAGATGCTAAGGTTATAGCTGTGGCATAAGAATCTCAGTGGATTGTATTTTTTTGCCAAGAAAGCTCATTTCCCTGTATTATGAATATGTAATTGAGTGGTGTATATAAAGCAGAACTGAGTAACCCCCATGGTTATAAACTGCTTTGACATAGAGTCCTGCATCAATGTAACCCTGGAGCCAGGCTCTGTTGTTCTTTTCATCTGTTGAGGCAGAAGGTCATACACCAGCTCTGGCTCAGGCCATGGAGGAACGAGGTGGGTGGGAGGAGTGTGCAGGTGTTCCTCTGCTGTTGTCTGCAAGATCCAGAGGCCCTTGCTCAGCCGTGTCTTGTGGTGGCTTTAGCTTGTGCTCTCAGACTCTGGGCTGACCCTCTGGTTAACCTGAAGAGATGAGGACTCTCTTCAGCATAGCAGACAGTGACCCTCGAGCATAGGAGCTTTGCTGCCATACAGCCAGCTCCTCTGTGAGTTACCTGAATGCTGGTTTCCATACAGGGCCATCTCCTTGCAACATGACAATAACCTTTCTCTTCTGCAAGTCAACTTTCGGGCACATCCCTTCCCATCAGCCACTCCTTCTGGAGAGTGTTGCATTTAAACATCTGACTTTGAGCCGTACTTGCTGTTCTGAGTGAAACTCATGCAACGTGTTCCCTTTTCGGGTCCTTCTCTTTCACCACCCCAGGGCCTCTGAGACTGGTGTGAGGTGCTCCATGGGAAACGGAGGGGCACTCCAAGTGGCCTTTCCTTCCAGCAGACATGCACAGCACCAGGCAGATGTCCCCATGTGTACAGGAACTAAATACCACAAAGGGCAGCACACACAAACGCTGGAGGCAAATAAGGCCAAAAGCTTTCACGGTGGCAAGGGTCTTGTTAATAAACACAGTTATCTCGCAGCCAATCTTCCCTTTAGTAGAGCACTCAGATGCAGACTGGAGCAGCGTGGCTGCTGTTTCTCTGTGTGCCTTCACATGCAGGTCCACGTCAGCCCGACATCTCCCCTTCTTCCCACCCAAGCAGATTGCTTTCATGTGAAGTGGGCTGTTATTAACTGCATGATCAGTTTACACCAGCTTTATCCGGACAAATCACCAAAGTCAAACACCAAGAAGTAGGGGCTGGCCTTGGAGACCTCTGTCAAAGTTATTTTGGACCACAGAAGCAATTAATTACAGGGTGGAATTTGGTAAGCTGGCACCTTGGGAGCAGCAAGGGTGTTCTTAGATGGATCAGCCTCAGTAAATATTTATATATTCTTTGCCAGCATTTAACGTGGGAGAGGTTATAGGAAATCTAAGGTGGGTGCATAAGTATCTGTAGGAGGAAGACCATTAGGGTCAGGTTATTCTCTCCCCTTCCAGCAACACAAATGCCAAAATGCCAGTGTCCAGTCTTAAGAGAAACATCTGCTCGCAGAAAGTCAGGCTTGGGTTCTGGTGAAGGCAGACAACATTCAGTGCAGACAAGCCATCTGAACTGTGCTGTTTTCACTGTGCTGCCCTGGAAGTTATTTTTAAGTGCAGAACTAGGGGGTTTGGGTTTTTTTTTAATCTCTGTTTTAGACAAAATAATTTGCAGTGTGATTACATGCAGTGCCTTGCAAATGCCAAGTTAGTGTTTCTGAATTGGCACATTCAGGGGAAAAAAAAGAGACAAGATTTTGCTAAACCCATAATGAGCCTATAGGAGTTCCCAAAACAGCTCCTTACACTCACAGAGGTTCTGAAGGTCTCTGGCTGAACCATCCTTGCAAATTGTGTTGTGGCAGCATAAACCAGCCCCGTGGTGCTGCAGGGCTGCCGGGGAGGGACACGTACCCCGTTGCCACTTGGATCACAGAACCACAGAACAGCCTTGGTTGGAGGAGACCTTTAAGATCATCAAGTCCAACCATTAACCCAGCACTGCCAAGTCACCACTACCCCATGTCCCTCAGCATCTCATCTACACGGCTCTGAAATCCCTCCAGGGATGTTGGGTCTTGCACTGCAAGCCACCTCAAACAACAATTTGGGCTAAAACAGTTGAGCACACTTGACGGCAGTCGTTGATACTGCTTTCCAGGCTTTGGAGAAAATGGAGTAGCTCAGTGAGCTTTAGCTCACTACCAAAAACCCTTTACTGTGTGGCTTTGTCTTTTTTCAGGCTATTATTGGATGTGCATGCCTCTAGGGCATATGCCGAGCCCCAGACATTAGGGAATGGATCTGTATTGCTGCATTTTTCCCCCCATCCAGAAAGCCACTGCTAAGGGTTGATTAAAGGTGCAGAGTGTGAATAGGGTGACTTGATTGCCAGCCAGTGAACCAGGGCACATTTTGGGGAGCCAGTCTCAGGCAGTGTGAGTGAAGACACATTCATAATATGTTCTGCTTCATGTAGTTTGTTAAGCAGCAATTTTTTTCCCTTGTTTTCTTAAACTTGTGATTGCTCACAGCCTTTCTTCCCATTCCTGTTTGCTCTGCCTCCCTTGCCTTCTCCCCTTTCTCTTAGCTGATCTGGGGAAGCTGTAGCTGGGCTTGGAATGTAGCACAGTTCTGCCCACTCGGTTGTGAATAGATCAACTCCACTGTAACTCCCTCCCAAATACAGATGGTTTTCCCCTAAGCAAGTAACATATTTCCCATTGAAGAACAACGAAGTTGTATTTCCAGGTACTTAAATGAAAGCCTTCGACCACTAAAAGTATCTCTGCTCATTTTTTTCCTCTGGTTATGACCAGATCGTTTAGAAACATCGCATGCTAGAAATTTGCTGCTGGGCTGAGCCAGGGATTGTAAAGCTTCATCTGAAAAAACCCACCACACCCTGGTTTCTACGGGCTGTGTCTGGTTTGAAAATGGAAAGCTTGAATAGAGGAACTTGCCTCTGTCCTTGCTACTGCACGTTCCTGAAAGAGCAAATGTTTATGTTGCAGCAGGCTGTTAACCGGCCCTGCTCACCTGATTAAATCTGTGATTGAAGCGGAGCTATTGAAAGTCTGAAATGCAATCCCAAAAGTGTAAAACCCAAAATGCTTCTAAAAACAACTCTCTAATCTTTGGTGGTTTGGAGGGCAGGTTTGAGGTGTAGGTTTTTTTTCAGGCCTCAGTGTTAACTGTACCCAGCTGTGATGCTGTGCTGCCCTCCATGTCAGTTGGATGTGCTTTTAGTATTATAGTTTTTCTTTTGAATAATATTTGCATTTGTAGTTCCCAAACTTTGAGGGGAGGGGGGACGGTGGTAGAGGGAAGAAAAAAGAAAGGCTTATTCAGAGCCAAGGAAAAAGTCACTAAAAATATTTTTCTATCCCAGCTGCTGCATTTGGGGAAAGCTACGCTGGGGGGGTGCCCTTTGGAGCTGCGCTAGGGGTGCCAGGGGAGACACAGTAGTGTGTGGCATCTGCCTGCTGACTGAGAACCTTTACTTGCAAAGGAGGTGTGCAGGAGGAGAGGAGGTCCCTGTGGGTAAGGCACTGGAGGGAAACACGGATGGTCTGGATGCAGCTCCGGGACATGTACACACATGTCAATCCATGGATGGGGACCTGGGCGCCCACACCGTCTCTTCCTCTGGTGCTTGCCATGGGGTGTGAAGCACAGGTTCGGCAGCTGTAGCTGGTGGCCATGCCGCCCCACCGTGAAGGTGGTTTCTGAGGTCCAGCAGCCACCCCAGGCGTGACGAGATCAGGCACCGCCCGTCAAAGCAGGATTCCTGCAGCCACCCGGGGGTGAAAGGCCCCTCTGTCACGGCTCAGCTCCTCCGCTCGCTGCGGTTCCAGGTGTTCGCGTGCGGAGCCTCCTCTCTCCCCAAATATAAATGGGAAATTCCACTCGCTGTCAAAAGCTGCATTTTGTAGGCCCACCGAGAGCAGCTCCTGCATGGTCGAAATGCCCTCGTACGTTGCGCCGTGGGAAGGGGGACGGTCTCTGCTCGGGGCCTTGCGCCCCTGCTCTTCCATGTGGTATTGGCACTAAGGAGCAAGTTAACACTGAGTATGTCAAATCCTGTGTCATCTGCAGATGGGTGGGTTATGGGAAGGACAAACTTGTTTTTCAGAGCATGGCTGGTAAAGGTCCAAGAGCGGAGGCGGTGCGTGAAGCCATGTGTGATGTCTGGGGCAGGCAGGGGGTAAGGCACAGAGAGGCATGGGGACATGGTTTCACTGCCTGTGGTACATCTTGGCTGTTTAAGGCCTCCTGCTAACTGGTAGAGGGGCACAAGGTGATTAACCTTCCTGGGGCTGTATTTTTCTCGATATGTTTTGAGCTTACCACCGAGGGCAGCACACATCGGAAGCCGCAGCTGAGGAAACGGGGTGAGTTTGAGCACCCAGCAGGGATGCAGCCTGTGCTGGGCTGAAGGAGTAGATTAATTTTTAAGAAGTAATTTTACTGGAGGTGTTTTACAAGCACTGCATGTTATTAAAGGCTTCTTATTAAAGGGTTATTAAAGGCAGCTGAAGGAAATATAACTAAGTCACTGTTACTTGGGTGCCTCCATTCCCACAGGCATCTTAAAAGCTTCAGCCTCACTTTGGATGTCCCTTAACACTCTCATCCTTTTGGCTGCTGAGGGAGCTCACCATTTCTCCCTGCTGAGCCCACATCTGTCCAGCTGTGCCCTCCAGCGATGCTCTGCCTGTTTTACTTTCTAAATTCCTGGTTTTGTTCTTTTTCTTTTAACAGATTACAACAGCAGTGACTTAAAAACAGCGTGCAGAAAGCATGAGCTTTATGTTAGCTTCCAAGACTTGGGATGGCAGGTGTGTGATGTTTCTCTCCGGGTAAACTAGACATTTTGTTATGAAATGTTATCTAAACAGGGTCGCAGTAATTCCACTCAAGGCTGCCATTATGCTTTAAAATGTCCCTTGTGCCTCCCCACTAAAATCAGTCACAGGGAAGGGCAAATAAATATTGATAGTTGACATTTGATAAGATCCAGAGGAAGCTTGATACTTTATGAGATGCAAGTATACAGTCATTTTTTGTCACTCATGGGAGTCATGGTACGGGCAAGGTCTCATAGCTACGTACCTCTAATGATAAGGAAAAAAAATATCTGATGTTAAGCACTAATTTTAACCAAATCAAGTTTTTCCTAGTGATCAGCCTAATTTTAACCTTGGCCCTTGAGTTCCACCCGTGCCCCACAGTTAGCACTGGCTGTGGTAGGTGGACTGAAGACTGGGATTAGTTGCAACATTGTGAGGCCAGAGAGTTGTTTGGTTATTTAGGGCCAGGCCATAGTGTCATCACACATCAGGTTTCAAAAAAATGCCCTCATCTTATCATTTTTTTATTCTTTCATTCATCCCTTTGGTGAAGACAGTCCCATGTCTGTCAGCTCATGTTTTTACCAGGTTATAATTCAGGATGCCAGGGCTGCCCCCGCTGCTTCTGTGTCATACCCTACCTAATCGGACAGCAGCATCTTTTGTAGCTTATGTCAGCTCCAGCCCACTAGCCACAACTATGGCTGCGTGCTGACTGCATTCCCCATTACTTGTTAGTGGCTTTTCTCTTTAATGGCAGTCTTTCCACCTCCTCTGTAGCTTGCTTGCCCCGCTTCCAGGCAGGAAGCATATCCCAGTTGTGAAGTTCATGGTCTCAAAGGCACTGCCTTCACCTTTCTAGTTGCAGACTTGAGCAGAAAGGTAAGATGCTGCTAAAGGAAGGCCACAGACCAGTAGGGCTCATTGCAGGAATTGGAATCCAGATCCTACTTGTAGGGAGCTGATGGAGACAGGGCAGCAGCCCCCTGCAGTGGTTGGGCTCTGCTGTCTCCTTCAGAACATCCATTGATTTTTTTTTTTTAGCATCATTTTTTTTTTTAGCAGAGGATTTCCCTTAGTCTTATACCGCATTAAACCACAAATTAACTTACATGGCCTGTACTGACTCCTGTAGCAAGAGCATGACTGTCTTAGGGAAAGCAGCTTGGTTTACCAGGAGCAAATTATAGGTGAGCTAGTGCAGTAAAATGAAGGGGTGGTTTTGCTATGCCCAGGTATCCTCATGTTAGCAATCAAACAGCACTCTTCTGGTTAGCAATGTTGCAGCAACAGTCTCTGCTCTAGCAAAATTCAGGCTAACCCAGTGTCTATAGCCAGTACCCGGGGCTAAATCGTAGCAGTTATGATGCTTCCTCTCCAGTTGAGAAGAATAATCTGGGGAAAAAAGGGAGAAGCCCCGTGGGCTGAAGTAGAAACAGATTTAATGAAATCACAAAACTAATACAACAACTGACATAGGCTATACAAAGTTCTACTCAGCCTGGTCCTTGAGGTCAACAGCAGGAGCAGAAGGCCAGAAGGGAGGAGCCGCAGGAGGAGGAACTCCCCCCTCAGTGAGCTCCCTCATTTTACAATGAGCATGATGAGGTGGTGTGGGATACACCTGTGAGTCAGCTGCCTTGAGTGGATCTCCCAGCTGACTCGGGGCTACTCATGGCTGCCTGCGTGGCTGGGCTGTGGGGCTGTGCCTGGGGAACCAGGACACTCAGGTAATTATTGTCAGGTAAAAGAGAAATTGTCTAAGAATTATGTGCATGTGAAGCTTACCAGTACGTCCTCCTGCAGGGTGACCTGTGGAGCCTGACGCTGAGGGAGGCAAAGTGTCTCCTGATAATCAGTGATGCTTTTAATTTACCTTTGGTTCTTTTCTGTCAGCAGCAGAGAAGCTGTAATTTTTTTTTTTAGTACCCCTTTGGTGAAGAGTCACCTTCTTCCATAGCATGGCACCCAGATTGCTGGCCTGCCCCTCCTTTAGGAGTCAGGCAGAGGTGGGAAGCTGTTAGACAGCTAAAACGTGCCACAGTGGCCTTAGCAGACGAGTGTCCCTGTATGAGTGTGTAGAAGGTAGAGTGGCTGAGGCACCACATCAGTGTTTTATAGTCCCGTTCTGGAGCTCCCTGGATTGTGTGTGTGCCTACATGTGCACAGACGTGATTTTTCTCTGGGAGGGAGCACCAGCTGAGGCTGTGATTCAACCTAGGAAAGGTATTTCAGCCAGAGAGCCTGACCTGCAGGAAACGTTGGAACTTAAAGGCATCCAAACCACAATCCCCCCAAGGTAACCCAGCAACAGTTTTAGGAATAAAACTCTTTTAGTTCATGGCAGTTAAGCTGTACATAGACATGCACCATTCTTTGGACATTAAAATGAGTGTGTCCATGGAAAAGTCATGGCTCACAAAAAAGAAACCAACAAACCCAACAAAACCCCTAAGTTTCAGTGAAAACACATTTTCACCCTGAAGAAAAAGTTAGTGGAAAATTTTCAGCTGCTCTTAATTGCATGCAGTTGTCTGTACAAGCTGGCAGCTTTTTAATTAATTTGAATCCCGTTCTGTTTGTTTCCTAAAAAGGACTGGATAATCGCTCCAAAGGGCTACGCAGCCAACTACTGTGATGGGGAGTGCTCGTTCCCACTCAACGCCCATATGAACGCAACCAATCATGCCATTGTACAAACTCTGGTGAGTCTCCAGAAAGCTCGATGCCAAAGCAATAGGTGCATTTGTAAATGAGTTACCACTGTCTCAGTTGTGTTTTCTTTTTTTTTGGTGACAGGTTCATCTTATGAATCCTGATTACGTTCCCAAACCATGCTGTGCACCTACCAAACTAAATGCCATATCTGTTCTTTATTTCGATGATAATTCTAACGTAATCTTGAAGAAATACAGGAATATGGTAGTAAGAGCTTGTGGATGTCACTGACAAACAGTCTTCACGTGGACTCTCTGATCCTACCATGAACTTCCGTACTACCTTCCATGCTTTCATTAACTACCTGACCTTGGAGAAAACAATAATGGGTGACCCACCATTCAGAACGCCATGTATGTGCCTTGTGTGAGGAAGGGGTGTGGGGACTGCACACTGGGGCATGAGCAAACCTCTGGACTTCTTACAGACTGACCCTACGCCGCCGTGGCCACTCGGCTCTGCCGAGCTGGGGTGCACAAAGCAGCAACGAGCCCACACATGCTTCATTGGGCTGGGATAGTCTTAATCGCACAGAGCAGCTTGGCCATAGCAGTTGCTTAGATGTGTGCTGCAGTTTTACCAGATGAGCACCCAACCCCCAAAACAAGCGAGTCTGTTGTGCAGGGGGGAGGATGAGGGGGAGAGACAGGGAGCTGGAGTGAAGAAAGTGGTGTTACAACTTCAGACTTACAGCTTACATCTTGTACAAGATAAAATTCCTAAGGTTAGGAATTGCCTTTTGTCTAGAAGAACCAGTTAGTACACCTAGACTGTTAGTCTCTTCCCACAATCTGTCATGACAGTGAGCACCTTAAATTGTGCCAAAGCAAATGTTTCAATTCTGTTATTCTCCAAGCACTGTTTAAGTCTGATGCTGCAAGCATGAGAGGGCTGGGCTGCACCCTGTGTTAGAAACACTAGCGTGAACTCAACCCCTGGCTGGTCTTTCCAGTTCAGTATTTGACTGAGCAATATAACTTTATACACTTGTTCTTATGCAACTTCCCTCCACTGCCCATGCAGAGCTGCCTCATCTACTACCACTTGCCCAGGAAGGAAGTTGGGACGCTTCTACAGCTGTAATGCAGACATAAAAGTTTAGAGAATGAATGCCCCCTATCTGGACAATTTATTTACAGGAAGACATAATGTCAACACCATAGCCCAGTACTCTGCCAACCTTTCCTCTTCAATTCACGCAACTAACAAACTGGTATAAAGGATACGTTCACAGTGTAGCCACTGTTTGTCTAGCAGAAGCTAATAGCAAATTGTGATCAATATTAAACTTGTATTGAATGCACTTACCTCCAATTCTTGCATTTAAAAGGCTTCTTGTAAATACAAGCTATAATTTATTGCACTTGTCACTGTATATTCATTGTGCTGTATCATTTATAGAAAGACTGCTTTTTTAAAAAGTTTTTATTTAGAAAAAAATCTCAGTGTAAACAATTGTACCACTTTGATTTTTATACAAGAAACTCATGAGATTGTGCTTCACTAGAAAGTTGTTAAAAACCTGATAATAAAGGCTTCTTTTAAGGCAGAAGTATATATATTGGTTGAATACATCTGCCAGTACAACACTTACTTAGCTTTCACTGTGGCTTTTTCCCCCTTACACATTTATAGATTGAACAGGCTCACAGACAGTAAAGTACCAGGAGAAATTCACTGATTTAAAAGTTCATTGCTGTTGGTCGTCTTTTTTTTTTGTTTGTTTGTTTTTTTGTTTTTTTTTTTTCCTCTTCAAAACAAAACAACCAACCTGTTCCATATGATGGACAAAAAATCAGCATCTTGACAGATTAGTCAAATTAGCCTGTAGCCATCCTCATTCCATGAGTTTCTGTGCACGCAAGACAGCAGAATTCAGTCCTTGGTTTGCTGTTGTCATCATATCGTGACAGTCTCTGCAGTACAACTTCTTTGGCTTTCAGTTACGTCTAACATGGAACATCTTATGCACCAAAGAATAGATCCATATCATAATCCAAGGCACCACGGAGTGCATGGTCCTTGCATTCAAACTAATCAACGCTTACAGCTTGGAAAAAAGTTAAGGCTCAAGAGTGGGGAACTATTTTATACTACTGTACAACAGATGAATGGGAAAAAAAAAAATTAAACGTTGTACTACTTATTTATTCTCTACATACTCTGAATAAGGAGCAGGGCAGCACAAAGTCTGGATTCAGGTGAGCGTAGGACACACGTGTCATCAACTCTGAAGTCTAACTGATTATTTAATGTTAACAGAGCAGTTAGTGCCTGTTCACTTTGGCTCTATATAAGTAGAGCATAGTTACTCCTCAGGAGCTGGACAGAAGCAGCCTACAAAAAAAAACCCACCTGACACATGTACACTATGGCATCAGTAATGTTCAGGCACATGTTACAGTACCATCACTTTCATTATGGCTAGATCTCCCATGCTGAGAGGATTAACAGGAACCAACCAGCTCGTGGTGGCCTGGTATCTTCCAAAGTGGGTGTGGGTGTGGGTGGGTGTGGGTGGGTGTGTCTGTGTCTGTGTGGGTGTGGGTGGGTGTGTCTGTGTCTGTGTGTCTGTGTGTCTGTCTGTGTGTGTGTCTGTGTCTGTGTGTGTCTGTGTGTCTGTGTCTGTGTGTCTGTGTCTGTGTCTGTGTGTCTGTGTCTGTGTGTCTGTGTCTGTGTGTCTGTGTCTGTGTGTCTGTGTCTGTGTGTCTGTGTGTGTCTGTCTGTGTGTGTCTGTGTCTGTGTGTCTGTGTCTGTGTGTCTGTGTCTGTGTGTCTGTGTGTCTGTGTGTCTGTGTGTCTGTGTGTCTGTGTGTCTGTGTGTCTGTGTGTCTGTGTCTGTGTGTCTGTGTCTGTGTGTGTCTGTGTGTGTCTGTGTGTGTCTGTGTGTGTCTGTGTGTGTGTGTCTGTGTGTGTGTGTGTGTCTGTGTGTGTGTGTCTGTGTGTGTGTGTGTGTCTGTGTGTGTGTGTCTGTGTGTGTGTGTGTGTCTGTGTGTGTGTGTCTGTGTGTGTGTGTCTGTGTGTGTGTGTGTCTGTGTGTGTGTGTCTGTGTGTGTGTGTGTCTGTGTGTGTGTGTGTCTGTGTGTGTGTGTGTCTGTGTGTGTGTGTGTCTGTGTGTGTGTGTGTCTGTGTGTGTGTGTGTCTGTGTGTGTGTGTGTCTGTGTGTGTGTGTCTGTGTGTGTGTGTCTGTGTGTGTGTGTCTGTGTGTGTCTGTGTGTGTGTCTGTGTGTGTGTCTGTGTGTGTGTCTGTGTGTGTGTCTGTGTGTGTGTCTGTGTGTGTGTCTGTGTGTGTGTCTGTGTGTGTGTCTGTGTGTGTGTCTGTGTGTGTGTCTGTGTGTGTGTCTGTGTGTGTGTCTGTGTGTGTGTCTGTGTGTGTGTCTGTGTGTGTGTCTGTGTGTGTGTGTCTGTGTGTGTGTGTCTGTGTGTGTGTGTCTGTGTGTGTGTGTCTGTGTGTGTGTGTCTGTGTGTGTGTGTCTGTGTGTGTGTCTGTGTGTGTGTCTGTGTGTGTGTCTGTGTGTGTGTCTGTGTGTGTTCAACCTCCTGTGACTTTCCATTGCTTAACCAGCAGCTATATTAAGACAAATAGGGTTTAAGTACAGTCATAGAGGCCAAAGTGACTCAACACAGCTGTACCTTTTACCTTTCTAGTAATGGTGGGCAGTTTGTAAGGATTACTTTTTAACCAAATCTACCCTGAAGACAAAAATATTCTACTGTGACCTTAAGTTGGTTTTCTTAATGTATTTTAGTCTCAAAGGAAACCACTTACACTTCATTGTGGGAACACAGAAATGCAGTAATACTACCAATGCTGAAAATACTCTGAATTTGCACAGTAACTACTTGTTAGTTTTCCTTCACACATAGGAAAGCATGTCTTTAACACACACACACACACAGAGGGAAGATACCAATGTTTAGTACATTCAATTTCCTAAAACCAACCAACCAAAAAATGCCTCCCCTCCCCCCCCCCCCCCCCAATGCACTATTTGAAAATTGGCAATGATTGAAATCCCTCAGCTGCTGTACAGAGACAGCCAGGGATGGAGCATCCAGACTTTTATTACAATTCATCCCTTGCCTGACGCAAGACAAAGCTATGCAGTGATTCAAGGTCTCTCGTTCCATTGTGTTCACTGACTTTCTTTCCACCTCGGAAAAGCAGAAGTGTAGGATAACCACGTACCTTCAAAAGACACACACACAAAAAAGAAACTTGTTACTCTATATCCAAATTCACTAGTATCCTTCACTCGTATTTATCTGAAGCTGAAACACCACCAAACCCTTTTAAAACAATAAGCCATTTTCTTTTTAAAAAAAACCACCCAAACCAAATACCACAGCAGAATTTCCAATTTGAAGTTTCTGAACATTTGTAAGTGAATGGGATAATACATATTCCTCTAGGCTCTTCCAACAGCAGCTGGGAATGGCAGCTCCAGCTCTGTCTTCCTTTGTCTGCCTACCAGCACCAAAAGACATCTTTTTCTAGGAACAGAACTTTGCATCAGCTACTATCAGACTGCTTTGGTGCTTTCACAGAGGGAGTTTTCTTAAATTAGGGACTTCTTCAGCTTTATCCAATAATGAGAATGGCCGAGTCTGAACAAAGAGGCCAGGAGAGAAACGTGCCACCAGGTGCTGTTCTGAACTGCCTCTTTTTTTGGCTAATGGAGAACACAGCTGCACTGTCACAGGCACCCACAGTGCAGCTCAGCTGCATGCTGGAGCCTCTAACATTTGGTAGGCAATACTATCCCCGTTCCTTTCAGATCTTTCACACTTACAGAAAATCTGTTGCAGACGTTACGTTCCACAGTGCAGTCTACTTCTGCTATTTTGACATCAGTCAAACCTGGAAATTGCTCTTTGGCAAGGTTCTCCCAAGTTGGAGCCAAGTTCTTACAGTGACCACACCTAGAAACGAAAGAGAGAGATTTGTTTAGTAGATACACCTTCCAGTTTATCTCTACTGTCTTGCTGCAATAGCTCTAAGTTTAACTAGCTGCCTTTCCTGTCCCCTAATGATTTGGCCCCCCAACTCCCTTGCACTATTATGTCAGTAAATGAGCTAAGAAAGAGAGTGATTTTCTGTAAGTTAAGCACTGATGTAGTTTCTGGCCTTTGTTAGTCTCATCTGGAATGGTATCCTGAATGTTGGTGCATTAACATTTTGCCCTAAAGTGGAATATGAAGCCAAATAAAGATGAGCACAGAGAATATTTAAATTAAAAAAAGATCACTCAGAAACAAACATGTTTTAAGGCATAAGTCTGTAATTTCCCTACTAAATTTCTTCCAGCTCCTAATGGCCTCCTTGACCATTGTAGCATGGCCAAATGCTGGAAACTCCGTTTTAATGGAGGCACTTGTCAACACAGCTTCTGTTTTTAAGGAACACTCCAGTAGCTGAATGCACTTTTTCACTGATGGTACTTTGAAGTTTAACCACTACCACTGTAATTTTGGGTAGATCCACAATGGAATTGTTTGATAGTCAATAAGCTTCACTTAGCAGATGGAAAAAAACCAAACCCAATCAAGCCCTATTCTGATTTGCATCAAATACAGAATCATTCCAGTTATATCATCATTAACACCAAAAAGTCTATTTCTATCTTATTCCCTTATGTCTCTACAGTAATGTAAGAATGCAGTCCACAGAGAACACACAATGAAACAGCAGTGTCGAGAGAGAAAATGATACTGTAAAATGGCAGGAACTATAGTATTCATTTTGTTTAGATTTTGAACTTGGTCTAGCGAATTTCATAACTTGAACTTCTTACTGCCTTAAGAAGAATTCCCAAAGCACTTTAGACTTTAA
Organism: Podargus strigoides; assembly: GCA_028020825.1. Taxonomy (NCBI): domain Eukaryota; kingdom Metazoa; phylum Chordata; class Aves; order Caprimulgiformes; family Podargidae; genus Podargus; species Podargus strigoides. Next base: position 85,519,006 of record CM051620.1, on the reverse strand, counting down.
AGTTGCATTGATCATTCTGTTCTAACCCCACTGCACCTTAATTGAGTTATTAAAACAACCCTGTAACTGCCTTGAGGCTGGATCAGGGCATTTACAAAAATAAGGAAAGATGTCTCTGCAAAAGTTTTCTTAATACAAGCCAGAGTATATTTAAACCACCTTGTTAATACACATTGATATTATAAAAGCATTTCTGACCACGCACAAAACCTACTAGAACAGGATGATTTTACGCTTACTATGCAAGTTAACATTAATATTTATCCAAAACTAACTGAAAGACAGAACTAGCAAGCAACAGAATAGTGTTTGCTGAGCACTATATAAGTTAATCCACTTGGAAGAAAAAAAGGTCATTTCTATGCAGAGTGCAACAACTGTATACGCAAGCCTGACTTTCAGAGCTAAAACTAGGATATCAGCTACATAAATACAGGAAGTATTTTCCTAAACGGTGGCTTTCGAAATGTTGCAGCCAGGGAGCACACACTGGTTTACAAACTTGACTCTCTGCATCTTGAACCACCACTTCTCAGCCTGCCATCCACCATGAGATCCAGCAGCATCCCACTAGAATCTCACCAGAGGAGGAGATGGTTAAAGTGCAGTATTATGAAGAAAAGTTAATTAAAAAGGGAGCATTTTTTTATCTCAAACTTTTCCAGAAAAAAAGGTTTTTCAGATAATGAACTCCTATATATGCCAACAAGTCCTGGGTTCAGACATCAGACTAGAACCTGCTTTGAGCACAGGTGTAAACTGAATTTACCAGCCAGTTCAGCTGGTGGTGTAGTAGCAGCAGAGGCACAGATTGAATCTCAGTCCCTGACAGTGCACAGAAACGATAAAAGGAGCGAAGAAAGAGTGGCAAATGGGAAGGGGGTTGGGTGTGTACAGGCAGGGTATTTCGTAACAGTGGTGGCAGATACTTGCCCACATCCAAAAGCAGATCTTTCAGATGTAAGAGAGCATAGAAGTGGCTCTCAAGCAGCAAACCACACTGCAGCAAAAAGGGTGACAACACTGGAAAATACTGCAAGCTTGAGATTATGTAAAACGAAACTTACCCTGGTACTTCTTGCCTACAATAAGAGAAAAACATTCATGCCTACTAAGTGCAATATTTTGATACTCCTGAGCACATTTAAATATGGGTTGCATTTGTTTGTGTTGCTTTGTAGTGGTGATCTCTTACCACCACAAACAAAAAGATCTTTTTATATTTTATGTACTGCATTAATGGGACACCTAATGATGAAATCTAAGATGCATTATCTTTCACACAGTGAAATACAGCTTAATTTTAATCTCTCCCCCTACTCTAAGCTTCCTTCTATTGGCTAAGAAACTGGGCAAGGAAGGAGAAAGGTGGCATGCAAATTTCTTGAGAAATTTGCAGAGGCTTAAAACTTTTTTTTTTTTTTTTTTTTTTTGGGTCTCAGAACAGAAATAGTAAGAGAAGGGGGAAAACATTAAATATTTCTTCTGTGAGTTTATAAGACTGAGGTCTTACCCCAGCTTGAGTCCCAGGCTGTGCTGGATGTGCCCCAGGTACGGACATTACTTTTTTCTTCCCCAGTGCATTCCATTGGGTGCCTACACCTACACCACCTGCACTGGACATTTCTACCGTGGGTCACTATGAGAACATATTACATGGAATATATGCTCAAGAACATCTCAAAATTGTCACTTGTGCAAATTAGTTTTTTGTCAGTTATCTGAAGAGTAAAAGCCAATTATCCATAGCTCTACAGTCTGTACCAATTTGTAGGTGTTCAAATGAGACCTGAAGGCCAGCATGCTTTGCTTTCTCAGCACCCATGATACGCTCCCCTCACCTTACCCTAATCAAGGGATAGGAGCATGCTAAGCCTGCAAAGAAAGCTTCACTCTCCCTGTTCCCCAACACTACCTGTAGGCTGACACAGGAAAGCTTCTCTGCCAGCCTTTCCACAAAGAGGGATCCCAAGAAAGCTAAAACAGATTGAGTTTTTTGCTGTAACTCTTGCTAACACACACATTCTTCAGTTAATTCACGTTTTAGATCCCGACAACAAATACAATCCTACACACAACTCAAAGACCTACAGAGCAACTAATGCACTGATAGCTCAGACCAGCAATAATCCTGAACAACAACAGATGTGAACTTCTTACCATGGAGCGTAGAATTTAATAAAGGTGATCCCCCTAGCAATGGTTTCATCAAAGTCTTTTTCAGAAAGAGCAAGCACTGCAGCCTTTTAAAGAAAAAAGAAAAAAGTCAAAACTTTTTGTATGTGTAACATTGGACAAACGAGCTTTTAGCTACCTGAAAGGGAAACTCAAACTCTAAAAAATAATATTATTGATAATATAAACAAGAGTAGCAGCAGCATACCTCACTTTCACCCCTCAGTATCTTTCGTCCCCTAGAAAAATGCAGAGAAATTCATGTTTCACGCTGAAATGGAGAAACAAAACATCCCTATTTTCAGAGGATTTGCCTGTATCCACATTTTTAGTTGGGGGGAAAAAATCAACATTTTAATACACCGTCATGCAAATGTTTCAAGGAAGGACCCTGAGATGAGTTGGCTTAAAGCAAGTAATGGACATCTGAGAGTTTAATGAGATATTTAAGGCATACTAGTGATGTTAGTTGACAGCTGTTCTCCCTCTGCTATATCCCAGCATTGGATACAGAGAAAAAGCTATTACCAGAAACACACATTTGCCTCTCAGGAGGTTGTCACCACACTTGCATGGACACCAAAAGAATTTTTACTCCTGATAACATTAGAAGCAATAGCATGGGAGTGATGGGAGGATAGCACATTGCTTGCAGAGTGTCTCATATGAGAACACAGAACTGTAACAAACTTCATTTTCTGTGTGAGACCCTGAAGGGTGGGAGGGATTGAAAATAAATAAATTAATCTCATGCCTATAAAAGCTTTAAATTCAAATGAAAGCAAAAGAAAAACAAGAGTACAACTGACCATACTGAAAATACGGCTTATGTAATCATGTATCTGAGCACCTGCTGGTCACTCTAAATCCATCTGGATCATTTTTGAGTAAATTTAGCGATGCCTGCCAGGAGAGAAGTCTCACGGGCACAGAAGTACAGCTTCCTTGAAAGGGCTGGCACATACTTGGCCCATTTAAGACCTAGGGGAATCCACTTAGGAGCTCAACACCAGGACACAGATTTCGAGTCAGAACTCACTGTTTTTGCTGCCCGTGGTAGCAGCTGTGGGCTGCTGATGGTAAATGCAGTCAGTGTTTGCTAGTTACATGTCCCTTGTTTCAACATTAATGAAAACAAAACCAGAAACAAGGTGTCTGAAGGTGAGTGACCAAGAAATGGTGGCATCCAAAGCTACGATGTAAAGTTGCAATGACAGAGTTGAGCCCTACACTGTGTCTACTATTATTCAGCAAAAAAATCCCCCCCAACAATCTTTTCCTGTTTGTATGTGTGCTGATGCATGCAAGGCATAAGTAGGAATTTGCATCACGTGCCATTTGTATAAAAACAGAAAGACAAATAATTACCTTCTGCATTGTACTAGCACTAGCTTATTAGGATCTTCCAAAAAAAAAAAAAATTTAGGGGTATTAAAACTGCAAATCTATGTTGTCTATAATGTTTGGTAAGCCACTTTATGCAAGGTAATACTGCTGGAAAAGTCAACTGGGAAAGGTAATATTCTCCTGGGAGAAGCTGCATATAAACTGTATTTGTATTAATACTATTGATGCTTTTTAATTACATAAATTCATTCTACATCTAGGGAGAAGAAGATTTTACACATTTGATGAAAAAGTATGCTTGAAAACCATCCCTAATTTCCCAGCCTACCCAATTTTACATTCAGCTACACGAAAAATGGCAAATGAAATGCCAAAGACCCAAAACTAAATGACATGAAGTGCAACTATACCAAGGTGGTGAAGTTATTCCTGCCGATTCCTTGGCAATATTCATAAGCCCTGTAGCTCCTACAACCAGGATTAGAATAAGCCTCCAAACCCAAGTTTTCTTGTCACGGGAAACATTACCTTGCCACATTTAGATCAGTTTTCATAATCTTTGCTTGTTTGTTGTTTCTGCAGATAGCCTATAAATATAGGAGCCTGCTTTTTTTAGTGGCTTAGCAATGTGCACCATCCTTCTGAGTTCAAGTGAAAGTCTTGCATGAAAGGTTCATGTTCATAGTGATGAAATATGCTGTTATACAGACCGAGGTGCCAGCAGTTCCGCAGACCAAAAAACCCCACATTTATGCCACTATCTAAACAACTTATTGCAAACATAAAAAAGGAGCCAGATTGTTTGGGGGGTTTTTTTGAACACTTAACACCGCTGCAGAGTGCAGGAGCACTTACCTCAACACGAGTGGGTTCTGCAGGTGGCTGCGGGGCTTCGGTGGGTTTATCTGCTGGTGGCTCTTTCCCAGAGCTCTGCAGTTGAGAATCCACATATTCCTTTAAGGAATCAAAGTCCCTCTTCCCTTTGTACTGGTCACCCTATAATTATCAAATAGTTTGTGCAAGCGTGTAAATGCAGATAATCTTGCAAATAGATAATTAATAAATAAATAATTATAACTAAAACTAAGATTGCTAAGTGTAAGCATATCATTACAAATATGATTATCTAGTTGTTATGGCATTCCATTCACTCCACATCTTCAGGATTTGCCATAGATTCTTCTGTTCCAAAAGTGAACAATCTATAATTTCCTTGAAATGAAAGGCATTTTATAAACATAGAAGCAAATTCTAGAAGCTTTACCATTGACCTTCATCTCTCACACTAGCCAGCGTTTTCAAGGTTCTGTTTTTCTGAAACTGAAGCTACAGCAAGGAACAATAAAATACCCATTACTGTTCGGTGGTGGTTCTCTTGTTACCATGACAGCTCTGTCCAGTGTTTTGGCAGGGCTGAAAGACTGACTTGCATGTCACCTGAACTACAGTCACTCCTCTAACCCACACGCTTGTCACACATCCTCAGAACACCCAAGGCAACAGACTCTGGGTGTCAAAGTTCACCCAGGAGCAAGACACAACAGCTTCCTGCTGCGGGCCAGGCAACTCCAACAGCACCACTCTTATGAAAGTTAAGTCATATTTTTGAACCTGCATGTATTTCCTATATCTTTGGAACTCTTTTGACACATTTTCCTTCCTTCATCATTGATATAGTTACTTGTAATAAGCCACCTTCCTCAAAGTACGAAGACAGGCTGAGGGAGTTGGGGTTGTTCAGCCTGGAGAAGAGAAGGCTCCAGGGAGACCTTACAGCACCTTCCAGTACCTGTGGGGCTACAAGAAAGCTGGAGAGGGACTTTTTACAGGGCATGGAGTGACAGGACGATGGGCAATGGCTTTAAACTGGAAGAGGGGAGATTTAGACTGGATATTAGGAAGAAATCCTCTCCTGTGAGGGTGGTGAGACACTGGAACAGGTTGCCCAGGGAAGCTGTGGCTGCCCCCTCCCTGGCAGTGTTCAAGGTCAGGTTGGATGAAGCTTGGAGCAACCTGGTCTGGTGGGAGGTGTCCCTGCCCATGTCAGGGGGTTGGAACGAGATGATCTTTGAGGTCCCTTCCAACCCAAACCATTCTGTGATTCTATGATTATATGATAAATCACAAAGGAATTAATCTAAGATAATGCAAGCAGCCTGTACCTGCTTGTTTGTACCCATTTCAGCAGGGCAGGGTCAGTGCCCATTCATTCCTCCCAGGGTTTCTGCTGCATCTAACCAAGAGGGATGGTGTGATGCCAGACTTCAATTATGACAAAGGGGATGGTGGTGTTACAGACAACAATGCTGGACAGCTGAAGCAGTTCTCCTCCTCCTCCCCTCCTTACTGAACAGTACAATAGCAGCCAGAGAGATTTCCAGGAATTTCTGGGTCAGATTATTGGAAAGTTGTTGGGGTGGTTTTGTGTTTTTTTTAAAATATATTGTATCAGCCCACGAAGGACCATGTGATTCTGGTGGCAGTATGTCACCAGGGAATATCATGCTGCCAATGGAGAAAAGCCAGTTTGACATCAACAGAAATATATTGCTCAGACTAATGGCTGAAATTCCTCTTTACCAAATACAACAGCAGTGATCTGACTTTGTCCTTTCATCACACTCTTGATTCAAGTAACTCCAAGCAACTCAAGCTTCAACAATTACAAAGGGCCCTCCAAAAAAAAAAAAACCACATTAAAAAATGGATCTGGCTTGTCAAGAAAAAACACAGCTAACTTTACTAGATCAAGATGGTATGGTTCTGGCAAGATATCTTGCCATTTGTAGCTATCTGAAAATTAAAAATAAAGCAGCTGAAAAACTATTCTGAAGAAACAGTAGAACACTTCCCATTCCCATACACAGACTCATGCCATATGGAGCCAGAAGTTTTATTAACTGAAAACACCTCTAACCTTGGACATGTCACCACATCTGACTTGTCACAAGCAGAACTGGGAGCTGAGGGAGTGCTCATGTGCCAGGCACTGCTGCTTGAGCAGTTACAAGGCTGTGTATTTCCTGTGTGAATCAAGTTGGGATTCAAAAATCCAGGTGCTGCTTCATTTAAATTCCCTGGAGTGTTTGATCTTATAGGAGTGTTTATACCAAACCTCACATGCACTGGTAAGTACTTATAGCCACTTTTAGAGCACCAGAAAACTGTCAGAAGCAACAGCCACTAAACTGGACTGAGTAGCAGAACTTACATCTGTGATACTGTAGATGTTTGAAAAGGAATGCAAGATCAATGGGGCAAAAAGCCAAGACCCCCCAAAACTTAGTGGTTAAGAGCTGAAAGAGGAGTCCTAGGTTCCCTACTCGCAGACCTATTTTTAATATCCATTTAATACATTTATTTTGAAAATGTGAAACATACAGTAAGTAACACTACTATTTAGAATATGTTTATTTGCTGCTGCTGTAAATACATGAAGTATTTTTACTTCCCCACCACTTCAGCATATTGTAATTCTTTGAATTGCTACAAGGAAAAATATCAACTGGGCCCAAGGGACTCTCACTGATAGAGTCATATGAAGTGTTCAGATTTATAAGAAGGAAAATTTGCATTACTGAGACATCAGCCAGCACACAGGCACCACTCACAGATGAGAACCTTCTGACACACATTGTGAAAATTACATAATTTTTTATTACTTCTATTTTATCTATGGTTTTGTGTCCCATAGGAAGTAAGGTATTAAGATAAAGTACGCCCAGAATTCTCTTACACTGGAGATACTAGAGATACTACTTAGAATCATAGAATCATGATTCTATGATACTTATACTTACATGATACTTACAGATTTATGAACAACATACTGGTTATTTGCAGAGCATAAAGAGCAAAAAGCTCTAACTTTTATCTGTGCATGAAGGATACCTCTTCCTCATATATAGGAAATATAAGCCTCCATATTTCCTATATGCTCACTTGATCTTTTTTCCCCAGAATGCAAACATAGTCTGAGTATTATTCAGAAAAAAATCATCTGATCTTTTGCTGGGCTTGCAGACTCACCTTTTCACCATTCCTGAACCAGAAGAGTGTGGGATAGCCACGAACTTGAGTCTCAGAGCAGACTTCAGAATGCTGGGTACAGTCAACCTACATTTTGAAAAAACATATAAGCCATTCAGTGCACAAAATAACCATACAACAAGCATCATAGGCCCCCTCATGTTTAAAATAGCAGAAAAATACAGGAACAAGCAACACATGACTTGACAAAACTCAGTACCAAGTACCGTCTTCAGAATGATTATGTCTGCCTTCCAAACAGTGGTTTGGTTGTATAATCGGGAGGCTGTGTGTGTATGTTTGAATTTTTTTAGGAGAGATCAGGGAGGGACATACAGATAGAAGGAAACAGTAAGTACAACGAACAATGAAGACATAATTAAATAGATCAAATAAAAAATACTTGGTATTCTCAGCAAATAAAATCACTGCATGGACAATAACACACAAAATGCTAATGTGCAAGAGCATTAAAGTAAAGATATATTGGCTCATCCATTTTTTAAAAGACTATTCTTTAAAGACTTCAGAAGACATGTCAACAGCTAGCAAGTTAACCTTACTTCAAGGGAAGTTCCAAGTACATAGCAACATTCAATTCTGCTATGTCATAAACCAATCTGTAAAGTTATCAGTTTATAATTTTTTTTTTCCTGCTTCAAAAAAGAAAACTGAAGCATTGGAGCCTTTGCTTGACAGCACTTGAATTTTGAATTTTACACTAGAAACACTTTGCTCCAGATCACTGAAGATCAATTCTAAAGATTAAACAGCATCCTGCCAGTAGATATCATTGCTGTTAAGAGGCTATGCCTCCCACTGTTCCCCATGATGAAGGTCATGGTTCAACCCTCTTAGAAACATTTGTGTTTCCTGTTTACTTACAGACTTACAATCTTAGCCAAGACATGTTTCAAAGAGTTTCAAGAGGTATAGAGTTACACAAAATTGACTAGGCATTGTGACAAATCTTAGTGGCTTTATTAAATACCAACTATCATTAATAGTAACTGTGAACATGACAGACAACTGAACAAACCAGAAATTCTGGGTATCAGAGAATGGTAACTTCAAGAAGATATTTAAGCTAAGCAAAGATTGTATCAGACAGCAAGCAAGGTTCTCAAAGTAAATCAGCAGATGCAACATTTGGTACAGACAGCATCAAAGGAGCAATAGCCTCTGATATTTTACTCTTAGAGGGAATCTAATTTTATATCCAGCAGGTCTCAAAATTATATATAATTATATATATTATATATATATAAAATATATATTATGTTCTCTAAAGTTCAGCTGCTCTGTACATCTATAGCATAACAGAATCAGCAGACTTTCAAAAGTGTTTAAAAAAAAAAAAAAAGTGTCAAGCTCATCATCCCTAGTAACAGCTGAAAGTGCTATGAAGGCAGAGATGGGGGAGATAGGTGGCTTTTGTCCCTCTCTAGGTCTGGCAACACTGCTAACTGTTATGCAGTCAGGATGAGTGGAACCACTCTGACAGCATAAGGATGTGGAAGTCGAGCCCAGCCACTTTTCCACTGTTGGCAAATACAGAGGAATTCATATCATGGGACACCTGGACTTAGGTATGGGTCAGCAAATAGAGCCAGTAACTGCCATTGCCAGACCACCTCCATACCTCTGCACAGAAGTCAGTACACATACAAGTAACAAGCTCCCATAGTAAATACACCACAGAACTTGGTTATCAACCCTAAGGGAAATAGTAAAGCAGGACAAGATACCAGTTTTTAAGGTGGAAGACCCCCTGAAACCTTTAGAAAGTTCTATGGGAGTAGAGTGCGGGAAAAAAAAAAAAAAAAAAAGGGAAAAAAAAAGAAAATAATTCATCATAAAGAGCCCTGTAAGTCTGAAACTTATTAACGAATCCAATGCTATAAACAGCAGATTAGCAGATGCTTTCCCACTCAAAATAAATTCTGAAGTCTGTCAAGTTCTCACAGAGGGGAAGCATAATCTCAAAATACTATTCCATACATCTGAAGTATTAGACTTATTCCCAGCTCTCTCTCTAAAATAGGGAGCTAGCTGTGTTTCTAACAAGTCTTTGCTGAAAATGAGGGAGTCCTGTCAACTGTGCATGTGTGAGGGAAAAAAAAATAACCATCTCAAAATTAAAACAGAAACTATAAAACGATTTAAGAGGTGAAAAAAAATCACAACACGAAAAGCATGAGACTGGCTGAAACATTCATTCACACAAAACACACTTTCAGACTATCACCTACCTTGCCAATCTTTACAGTTTCCGAATGTTCAAAGGCTTGAGCCAGCTGTTCCCAGGTTGGGGCCAAAGCCTTGCAATGACCACACCAAGGGGCAAAGAATTTGATAAAGTGATTACCTTTTAAGTCAAAGAAAAAAAAAAAAAAAAAGAAAAAAAAAAAAGGATTTAACTCATTTGGAATGAACTTGGCTGCTGTTAAAAACTACGTACTAATCTCAGACTGCAAATTTATCATGGTATTTCCTGAGTTAAAGATAGGAAACACTGTGAATCAAAGGCCAGGACAGAATACTTCAGCAATTAGGTTTTCAATACTGTAAGCAGTGCCAATTTTCCCTGAAATTCCAAACAGCTTCACAACTTCAAGCCAACAAATGAGTTATTAAAACTGATATTTTTAACCTAACCGTTCACTATAATGTCCAATTCCATCATGTCAGTCACTTGCCTTGTTACAGAGTAACCACCAAGGAACATGCATTTGTAACAGCATAAATGAAATTAAGTACTAGGCTTCAACTTAAACATTTCTTAGGAAACACCACAGCATCAAGTCCATGAACTACCTAAATAATTTTGTTCAGCTTCCCATTCTCCTTTTTCTGCCCTGCTCTTTGTATTTGCATGTCAACTATTCAGAAACCACTGCCTTTAGTAGATTTTTGCAGTGTTTTACGGAGAGTCTCTGTACTATCTCCTACTAATGTTCAGTTTAAAAGTATAATCTTAATTTCAGAGTACCAGAATATGTAATTTCCCTCAATTAAGATAACTATTAATTCAAGATGCTACACACTTTTGCACACATCAAGGCAAAGCTCTGTTAATACGAAATAAAAGTGAACTTTATTAAAACAAGGGAAAAAACCCCAACAAATTAATTTGAAGGAAATGCCAGGAACTGGAGAAAAGCGTTTTTTAACAGAATTGTTCATAATCCTTTGAAGACTGCTTCAGGGCTGATATTATTAGAATTATTTTCTGTTGAAGGGCTTGTTCACAAAAGGAGGTCAGACAATGTCACAAAGTAACTAGAAAATGTAAACTGCAGCAGTAGTGTACTCTAACACACCAGGTCTGCACATGGAAGGCTTCCAAACTGATTGACATGCTTTGCTTTGGGTAAGTAAACCACAAACTGAAATTTCTCATGAGTGAATATCAACATCCAGTCAAAAAACAGCTATTCTATGCCACACACTCTGATATACTCTCCTCTCCGATAGGGAAAAAAATAAAAAATAAAAAAATAATAATTTCTTTTTGCCCTAGAGCACCAAAAAGGTAAAGGGAAGCTTTTTAAGAGCAAAAGTCAACCTTCCAGCTGGAACTGCTAAGCCTCCTGCTAAATTTAAGCACTGAACTTCTTGTAACTGAAATCAAGAGAGGACAACTGCTTTACAGATGGTTATAAACCCACTCAGCCATCAGATATGACCAAGAGAATGTCTCCTACAAATGCCAATGGATACATAATAAAATATTACTGTATAAATATTAAAACATTTCCACATACACTAAACTGTCTTCTCAGACTGTAAAGTTGTTTAATGCTTAGCACCTCCCAGATGGCTTAGTGAAGAACCCACGAAAAATTCTGATGTAATTCTGCGTTAAGCCACACAGGCCGTGAAATATTAAGTTAGCTGCACAAAATGCTTTTACACTTGAAAACTTTATTCTAATCAGTTAATGGTTACTTTAAGAAGCTCTAGTATCTACCTCACTGGTGGTTCTATCACATGGGCACACACACTTAATTTAATCCGGTCTTTAGTTTTAGGAAAACAGACCGATATGGTAGGATGATCTGTTTTTATGGCAGCCCAAAGTTTGCATTGTAAGATTTTGCTCGTTCTGTTAAAAAACCCACTGTAGGGGGGGGTGAAATTTCCCTTGTTAGGTATCACTCCTGGCATTATTTTTAAAGCTTCCAGATAAAATATTTTTTTAAATGGCCAAACAGGTGAAGTGTTTTGCCCACATTAAATTCTGAAGGAAGGAAGCTAAACAATATCAAATCAGAGGCCAGACTAGAGTGGGATGGAGGCAGTAAGGAGGAAGCGGGTGGATTATATTTATCCAGAACAGCAGTCTGGGAGTAAGAACAAGCCAGCACCTAGGGAAAGAGGAAACAGGTCTTGAAAAAACCACAAAGTGAGTGGCAAGGCTGACTGAGCAAGGAACTTGGGGAAAGAGACAGTTCAGTCGAGCAAGCCCCACTAGCTTCTTACATGTGATTAGGGTCCTTAATTTTACTGCCTTCTAGTGGAGTGCTATTCTTAAACTTTCCCATGGTGTGCAATATGTAATTAAACTACTGCATTTTTGCACACTGAATGTTCATCCTCTTTCACTAGGTAGTACTGGAAAATAAAAGAAGGAAGGAGGTACCTTGAAAACTAACATTTCTGTTGCAGACTTCCCACTATTGATGTCTCTGAAAACAAGTATCTCTTGCTTATGAAAAAAAACAAAACAGTTACCTTCTGCTATGTGCATCTTGAAATTGTCTGCAGAGAGTTCATACATTCCCTGCTTAGGTTCAGGGGCTTTTGGTGGTTCCACATCAGATTCTGGATCCTATTCATGAGAAATAAATACACAATATTTGATTCCTGTATCACACCCATTCTATGGTAGTTTTGTAAACCCTGTACTCTGAAATTTTAAACTCCTAAAGTCCTTATTTAGCTTGATTTAGGTATCTAATATTTCCTAACAAACAACTACTTGAAAGCAAAATGTGAAAAAGACTAACTCACAGAACAGAGCTATCACAGTCACTGGAATAACAGTCTTTCACCGTGCTGTAGTATAGTCAGATCACAGTAATTGCTATGGCATTCATCACATCACCATATATTAACACATATAGATTACATACCAGCTCCTCCATAGCATCACACATCAGCCACGTCTGCCATCACACCAGTTTCAGTGTGAAGCATTTAATGTTTAATTATTACAGCATTTAATGTTTAATTATCAAAAATACCATGTTTGTTTGAATATAATCACATTCTAACTGGTTCAGCAATGCAAGTGCTACCCCTAAATTCAAGGGTTCTCCTAGTGATGGTATTAGCTTAACTTACCTAATAGATTATTTTAAACCCTTTCTTTAGGCTACAAAATTATCTGATAATAACTGAGCTAAAGATGGCATCCATGTTTTAAGAGGTAACTAAGCCCAACACAAGTGCAATTTTTAATGTATTAAAGCTAAATTGCTTTTCTTATTCTAGAAACACTGTGGCCCTCCAGTTGTCAACTGAACTGACTTTAATGTCAAAATGCTAAACATGACAAACTGCATTTTGTACTGTAGTTTTAAATACAGGAAACAAAGGGCAGGTCACAGGACGACAGTTTTAATTACTATTCTGACTTATGAGGAAGCTGTTCTATATTGTTGTTGCCTCCCGACTTTCATTCTCAGGAGCAGATTTCCTCCTGGAAAATGAAATCCAACCTATAGAAATGATAGATAAGCAAGATGCAGAAAGGAATGATTCCTTTTCACTTACGGATGGTTCCTCATTTAGTTTCTCCAACATCCAGTTTTCCAGTGTCTGAAAGTCCCTAGGGCCTTGGTATTTCACAGGTTCTTGTCCTGGTTTAAGCAGCTTTAGGCTAAAGGATCAAAACGTAAAAAAAAGTGAGGCTAAGATTTTCACACAGGGACCATTCTCAGAAAGCTAACACGCTCTGCTAATCCACAGAAATGCTGCTCAGGCTGCAGCAACAGCTCTCTTGACTATTAACATCAGCATCAGGCATCTCCCCCAACCTAAAAGGTCATGGCTAGAACATAGGACACTTCCATTCCCATGTAAGCTTTTCAAAAAGATTTTTAAAATAGCAAAATGAAATATCATGTTAAAAATCAATATAGCCTAATATTACTTTGATCAATAAGCAAAAGCAAATAAAACATTGCAGTGTTCAGTTCTAAGGTTAATCATTCATTATGCCTATGAATCCTACCTCAGTTTGTCAAAAAGCACTGATTTTGTTTTGATCACCCCACTCCATCATCAAAGGAAAAAAATCCAACGCTTATTTTCCCAGGAATTTCTTTCTGATGTTTTGTTCCCTGACTGCTCTTGGAATGTAGGGCTTTTCATGCGGTATTAAACTGATTAAAAACACACTGAAACAAGTCAATAGGACAAGGAGATACGTGACTGCTTGTAGGGATTCAAGATTTCATGATTGCAATGCTTAATAATTGCTACCAAAACGTTTCCATTAACTACCCAAAGCTTCTATTATTAAACATTAAGGTAAAAATTGGAAATATATTTGGTAAAGGGGCAATATTGACTTCTGACCTAGTCTTATTTTCTAAAGCATATCATAGTTCCAGTTACTACCGTCACCTAGCCCTCAATTCCCCTTGCCAAGCTGTCATGTTCTACTGCTTTTTCTTTTCCTTGAAATGTTTTTCTTTCTTCTTATTCCACAGTTGGAAAAATTGATCATATGAAAGTGTTGAAAAACCACATAATGCAAATACATTCAAAAGAGATAGGAGCTCCCACTGTCTTTTCTATTCCAGGTATTCTTGAATGTTCCTTGTGATGACAGAAAGTCAAAAATTTTTTGAGGAAAAAGCAACTTCGTAATAAGAAGGAAACAACAAAAATGAGACAGAAGAAATCTAAAGTGCACCTCATGGCAATACTTTTGAACAGTAATAAGAAAAAAACCCCATATCAGCATAAAGAGCCAGCTGCACCTCTATTTTCTTCAAAAGAGGTTAAGTTTTCTCTAGTTCAGTCGCAGCATAAAATAATCCTGAGACAACTGTATTAATGAGAGCAGGGACCTGCTCAGGCAGTTTTACTCTCAGGCAGATGGAAAGGGGATGCAGCCTTTCCTTTGATGGGTGTTTGGAAAAGCAGTGTAGGGATCAGCACATCCTGGACTTGCGACAATCACTCTGTGCCTGAGGAAGCTGTGAGTTTCCCTTGCTGGAGATTTTTAAAAACAGGCTAGTTAAAAACTGACTCAAACAGGAAAAGAATTGATACCATGAATTCCCCTTCATCTCTGTACTTCTACAACTAGCAGATGACTGCCTTATCATTTATGCTTTTCAAGTAGATGAAAGTGAGCACTAACAATTCCTAGATATTCAGTAACCTTAAAGAGAAGGGCGGGGTGCAGAAAAAGCAATTACACATCCATTCATTTTTTTTCTTATTCAAAAATCTCTGCCACTTTCTCTATTTTATGAGGAACAGCACCACAATATAATCTGCTCTAATATGCAAAGATGACCAATGCTTACTTTTAGAGATAGTAAAATAGAGTTGTAATATTCATTGTTTCTTGGTATTTCTAGCAGAATCCAGCCACAAACTGCCCTTAAGGTGAATTCCTATTTCAACAAGGACTTTGCTATTTATAACTCTCAAGTTCCACTCAGTTGCACTCATCTGCGTCAAAGCGGGTACAGCCAGGATGGTATGTCAAGTTCAGGCTGTTGCTGGGGTCAGCAGTAACACTAGACGAAGTGAGCAAAGGGAAGGAAACTGAAAAATACAGGCTCTGGAAGGACTACAGATGATTAGCTTCTCCACTTACCCCCACTAAGATAAGTAATTAGTAAAGCAATTGAAACGATCTCATGCATTTTTGCAAGAAGCTTTAAAGAAGACACAAGTGAAAAAAAATCCCTTCGCTCCTTTTTGGCAGCTAAAAACGGGGCACACGCATCTAACCCAAAGGCACCATCCAGGCTGACCTCTCACAGGTACTCTAGATAGTGTTCTGCCTACCAAAGTTGAGGTATTAAGGCATGCATCCTGTATAACAGGATAAGTTTAACAGCCTTAAACTCCAAACAAGTTTCTCCTAGAACAATATAAGCAAAATTACCTAGAAAAAGTCTGTATAATATCACTGCTGCTATTAATTTATAATTTTATGAACAGCAAGTTCATTCAAAAATTTAAGAAATCACCTATATATTAATTATGAAAGGTGCAGTGTACTGATGAACTTGTGACAAGTTATTTTTAAAAGTACCGTTACTAGAGACCAGCATATCGCGGCTGTATAACATACTGTTGCTTGAGAAAGAGGTACTCTCACTCTCAGAGAAAAGAAAAGAATAATTCTGGACAATACATGGCAACACGGTAAAAAGCCCTCAAATGAACATATGAAGTCCAAAGGGCTACAAAGAAACCCACTGAAAAACAGAGCTTAGAAGTTAGCTTCAGCAAATTGGCAGAGCATCATGGAAAACTAAAAAAAAAGCAAGAAATAAGAGCAGACATCCGTTTATACTTACGTAGGGTATCCTCGGACGCCAAATTCGGAGCACAGTGGAGTATCTGTAGTACAATCCACCTTAACAACATAGACCTGTGGGTTTTCCATGTTGTTATATTTATCTCCCAAATCATTCCAAGTTGGCTGGAGACGCTGACAATGTCCACACCTGCGACAGAAGGAACAAGATATTTGCTTAAGAGTTGCTCACATTTAGAGGGGAATGAACCTATGGAAAAGTCATATGCAGAATGGTCAGAGATTTGGACAAATAAAAAAGTAGTTAAGTTGGAAATCTTCCATACTTGAGCACTGTTACACTAAGCAACAGTGAATACTACTAAGAACTGTAGGACGCTGCAAACATCTCATGTAAAAATCATCAAGATATGGTAATTTCTTGCTATTATCCTTTTACATTACAGAGCCTACGGTCACCCCCTGAACTTAGTGAGGCTGTTAACAGTTAAGACTGTTTTCTTAACAGTCTTCCAGCTTTCTAGAAAAGTCCTGCGAGGCTGTCTCGCTTTCTTTCTGCTCTAACATTTCAAAATACTGTATATTTTAGCAGCAGGTAAGAAGGTAACAGTTTCTAGGCTCTTTGTAACGCCCCTTGTGCTTGTGTGTATAACAGGACTCATGAGTTATAATTCATGAAACACGTCAGGACTGATTTCTGAACAGGGTTTCTCAGAATCCCCCCATACAGTGCTTTGCCCCAGCAGCACACCATCCACTAATTATATCTGCATATACACAGAGAACTGGCCTCATGCGGTTGCTATAACACCAGCTTGCCAGAAGTAGAAAATGGCTATTCTTCTTAGTGTTTTTCTAGTCATTCCAGTCATTATAGCAGTACCTGTAACTGTGATGAACAATTTTAAGGAATGGATTTTCATTTCTCTAATGGTTGCTTTTGCCAACCCTCCAAGACATCTAAAAATACGTAATTGGATTAAAAGAAAACATTCTCAACTTGACAGCATGAAAGCTGTTACTGCCCTTGGCATGACCCAAACAGTCTGCTTTGTAAGTAACAACTAAAACACCATTAGGACTTCAGAGAAAGTTACTCCCATTTAAAACAGCTTCATTTATACAACTAGTTTTGAGTCCAGTTGTAGAAAAGCGGCATGGATTCACACCTTTCCAGGTATCCTGACATCATTAAGAAAAAAAAATAACCCTAGTATTTACTTAAACATAAAGAATATCATCTGACCTTAACAAGGTCCTGTTACAGTCAGACACAGTGGGTCACACAAACTCCCACTATGTGGGGGAACACAATGATCTTCTGCTGAATTGTCACGGCAAAGTGATACAATGTGTTAGTACTAAACTTAAATATTCATTAAATATTTAACTTCAGACTGAAGTCCCTTCATAGTGAACTCTTTCATGGAGCTTAAGTTAAGAGGAGGGGTTTGGATTCCCTGGTCCCTTCCCCTAGCAGTTGCAGGGATTTTAAACACCAAATGAATACTGCCTGGTGTTAAAGAACAGAGCATGGAAAATTAGGTAAGTCAGTCTCAAGTGATTAACCCACTGGTTTGTAAGTGCAGAATGGAGCTGTCTTGTACATATTTAACACCATGGTCTCTGCTACACACAAAGTTCCCCTTTCCCTTCTTTCTTCAGATTATATGAGCTAAACCTGAAAATATAGCAGGAAAAATGCTCATATCTGAATCAGTAATCAACTCGTTAGTCACTCCTGTTTTTTTAAAAAAAAAATTTAAAAATCAGTGTTACATAGAAGGAAACACAAGATAAGACAGTCCCCAAAATACCTTTTCTGAAATTCATAAGGTGTAGCTGTGGAATGTATAAAAGCAGAGAAGACAAAAATAAAGAGAGCAAGACCATGCAACATCACACGCCTCCCTTAGCCCCATGTACCTACACAGTCCTTTGTTGCTACCACTCTATATTACTTCAGCGGGGCTGGAGGAACAGCCAGTTCTACCACTGGGGATGGTGGACACCTGGGTGTCACTGAGGAGTCCTGCTCTTCCTTCCCTACGTGGGCTAGGAAGGTGTACGCATTCATCATCTCTGTTTACAAATGTAAACGAAGATGCAAAAAGAGACTAACAAGGCCATAGGAAAGATCTACCTTTCTGAAAAAAAAACCCAACAATAAAACTAAACCCTGCTTCTTGTGCATGACTAACATCAGGAGGTATGGGTGAAAGGACGTTATTTGTTAGTTTGCAAATATGTTGCCCATCTTAACTCGGAGGAACTGTGTGCCACAAGTGCTCACACTTGGAGGTTATTTTGCTGTGGCAGTACCTATAGGGTACCAGGCTGCTTTACCTCATGCTGACAGGTCTGTGCTCTTCCCACAGCATCACAGAATCAACACTGGATGGTCGACTTCCTGGGCCATGACAAGAAGGGATATAAAGGTACATAAGGACTATATATGTCATAACTGCAGTTACTGATAAGCCCTTTGCAGTCGATGAGTAACACAGATGTTTTTGGAAGCCACCAGCAGAGTTCGAGCTCTTCAGCTAGCAAGGGCAGCTCCACAGCAAGATAGAGCACAAATCATTATCCAATTAAAAATGTTGCTAGACCTGGGAAAGGTATACAGATAGATAGGTATAACAGTACAAGCAGCACACCAGTCTTGCTCTGAACAAAAGAATCCAGCTAAGGTAAAATCCAGTCAACAGAGTTCAATTCAATAGCAACAAACTCTGGTGATCAAGTCTGCTTCAGCTCAGTAGACTTCCAGAGGTGTCCCAAGAGACAACATATATTGAAAAGATCGGTAATGGTCAAAATACCACAATGAAACTCATTTGAGATTCCTTCCAAGGAACCAGAGGAACCTCATTCCTCTGTAGACACGCAACTGGCATGGCCAACATTTTAAGAATATCTAGTGCCAAGGGGGCAGTCTGATGATCAAAAACCTTAGACATCTGATACCAAATGACTTGGAATGCTCTCTTTTTGGAGGAGCCTGCAATATTTGAAACAAATGTAGGATCTCAAGTGTACCGCTGCTGTCTGGGAGAGAGGCCCTCAGTAACATTTGTTTCAAGAATGTCAAGAAGACTTATGTGAGCTCTGTCTAACCCAACTCTTACTGGTAGCATTGACAATGAAACATTAGCAGCACTATAGCAATCTGAAAATCCTAGCTGAACATGGGGTTGTTTGCTAAGCTTCCTCCTTGTAACTACAGGGAGCAGTGCCAAAACGCATGCCTCTGTGAGAAACATTAGATTAGCACATTAATATCATCTACGAATAGGGAAAGGGGCTCTAATACAGACTCCAGAGCTGTCAGGTTGCCACCTGGTCCCCCTGATGATGAAACTACTGGTGCATATAAGCACCTCTCTCAAGCACTTGGATGTTTCCTTCATTCTTCTCTTCCCCTTGGACCCAAAACCTGGCCATGTTGCTGTCTGTCAGGAGCCAGGAGTCCAGACCAAGGGCCCAGAAACAGAGACCCAAAGACCTGGAGGAGGCTTGCTAAGGGTGAGAAGAACGTCCAGAGACACTGCGACAAGCCTGCAAAATGATGCAGCTCCCTTGCGCTTGAGTTGGGCAGAGATCCTCAGCCCTCCCAAGGACATAGCGTGGCCCAGCAAGGCCAACACTCTCTTTGATGCACGCTAAGGATGCGCAGCATACACTGGACTCTGCCACAGCCCATTTGGCACAGGGTTTCCTACGAAGACCACGCCAAGATAAAAGCTCATCTGGTTTTAGGGATGCCTGTGTAACAGTCAGAGCTTGGACAGACACAGATATTATCACCTGAAAACAGAGCAGAGCAGAAGCACTCTTGCTCTTCACAGGCATTTGTTAAGCCTTACAGCACTCTCCAGGCAAAGGTCCCTCACCAGCAAGTCAGGCGCCCTCCACTATTGTGACCTTCAGAGAACAAAGGCAGGCATCTGCTCTTTCAAGCTTTTTCTTAACATTTTTGTACAGCATAAACAAGCCAATGTTTATAACAAAAAAAAAAAAGCAGTAGCTCCACAGTTTTGAAAGGAAATCCTTTTCTGCTGTTGATTTCAACATGATTCACGTATGCCTAAATGGCACTGTGTACCAATGGATAACAGGATCAAACATCACTTTTGCACATTGATCCCTTAACTATATTTTATCTATATCTAAGAAAACTTGGAGGGGAAAAAAAAGCAACAAACAAAATCCAGCTAGCCCTAACAACAAGAAGACTCCCAACACGCTCTACTGGGTAGTCAGATAAAAAAGGACAGGCGAAGAGATGAAGAAAAAAATATGAACAACCACTAGAAGGGCTCAGAGCTGAGGACTGTGCTCTGGGCAACTGTAACACCCAGCAAAGCCTTGTCCTCCCACTCTTCTCAACTACTCTGGCATCAAACACACCAGCCCAGGACGAAAGCCCAGTAAGTCTCTTGCAAACCTGACACCTCTCCAGCTCTGCTACTGCTACCTGTGGCCAAGGCACTGTCGTTACACCGCTTCTGCTGCGAATCCATCCTGAAACTGCCTGACTGCAAAGAGAACACAGCTTCTGCAATGAAAGCACCGGGGGACTGGAGAGCACAGGGTGAGTGACGGTCCCCAAACTGCGAACACTCCCGTGCAGAGGACGCAGGCGCTTGGTCTCTGAGGAACGGAGTCCGGGGGGGGGGGGGGGGGGGTGGGCAGAGCCGGGGCAGCCCTAGCTCGCCCCTCACTGGCCCGCAGAGCGACTTCGGGTGCCGATGCGCCCCTCTGCCGCGGGGCCTCGGGCGATGGGTGCCGGCGGAACCCCCGACAGCGCCAGCACGGCGCGGAGGCCCGGGCCGGGTACACGCCACGCTTCGGCTTCAGCTCTCCCCCCGCGGCCCGGCGCTCCGCATTCCCCACCCGCCGCCCCCGGGGAAGGCGCCCGGCCCGGCCCCAGCAGTTGGGGCTGAGGGCGGTGCGACCCTGAGGCCTCCCCCGCCGCCAGCCCGGCCCGGCCCGGCCGCCACGTCAACGCGGGAAGAGGCGGGCGGGCGCCGTTCCGCGCCGGGCCGGGCCGGCTGTGCTCCGCCGCTCCCCATACCCACCACGGGGCGAAGAACATGACGAAGTGGGGGGCGGCGGCGGCGCCGTGCCGCAGCATCTCCGCGCTGTAGAGGTGCTGCCCGTGCGGGTCCGCCTCCGCGCCCGGCTCCGGGCCCCGCTCCGGTTCAGCTCGCCCCGGCCGGCCGTAGAGAACGGGGCCCAGCACGGCCAAGGAGAGGAGGCGCCACCAGGCCGGGCCGCAGCGGAGCTGAGCCATCGCAGCGCCAAGAGAGCGAACGGCCAGAGCCCGGGGGCGGCTGCTGCCACCTCCCTCCCCGCCCCTCCTCCGCGAACGCCGCACCGGCCCCGGCCCCGCCTACCCCCGGTCCCGCGGTACTCCCCTCCCGGCAGGCAGGGTGGGTAACAGCGGTGCTGTGCCCCCCGCCGGCGCCGTGCGCGGCCGGGAGGGGGTCTCCGTGCGTCGGCCGCCTCGTCCCGCGCTTCGCGCCCGCTCCTGAGGGAAGAGGAGGGGTGCGGGCGCTGCTGCGGGGCGCTCGAGTGGCAGCAAATAGCAATAAAAGATAATCAGTATGAGATAGCTGCCAGCTGAGATAACACGGGACAGGGGGTTGTGTTTCTGTAATTGGTCTGATTTTAATTAATTTCAGTTTAGGTTTTATACGTTAACTGCAGGTCCTTCAGTTTGGGGTAGCAAAGTGGGTGAAAATTAGTGGCTCACCTGGTTCAACAAGAAAGTGCACTTTGATGGCAGTGTCAGGCGACTGAATAAATCAGCATGCACACGTACTGTCTCTCTGGAGACACTCCAAACCTGCCCGGGCACCATCCTGTGCCACCAGCTCAGGGTGACCCTGCTCTGGCAGCGGGGTTGGACTGGGTGATCTCTAGAGGTCCCTTCCAACCCCCACCATTCTGTGGTTCTGTACAGGCACACCAGGCTGGCCTTTGCACCTCACGCGTCCACCTCTGCGGAGATCTGTGCTGGTGTGACACTGGGGATGATGCCCAGCAAGACTAGCTCAGCCTGGCACCATTCCTCTCCCTGGCAAGCTGCTGCTTGCACTCGAGTGCGCTGATGTGTCCAGACAAGGCAGCCTTCACTTCACACTGTGTCTTCCAGACTCCTCTTTCCCCACATCATTCCTTCTCTGAACATCTCCCTCTAAAATTACCACTTCTGCAAGAAGGAGCTGCCTGCACTCACTGGATGCACGTCGTGCAACACCCAATGCTGGCTCAGATCCATCAGCTCACATTTACACTACTGTATCATAGAATCATAGAATCACTATGGTTGGAAAGGACTTCTAGGATCATCAAGTCCAACCTTTACCCCATCATCTCCCTAACCACTAGACCATGGCCTCAAGTGCTTCCTTCATCCACTTGTTTTTAAACACCTCCAGGGACAGCAACTCCACCACCTCCCTGGGCAGCCTGTTCCAGTGCCTAACCACCCTCTCAGTAAAGAACTTCTTCCTAACATCCAATCTAAACTTCCCCTGACGTAACTTGGGGCCATTTCCTCTCGTCCTATCATTAGTAATTTGGGAGAAGAGACCAACACCAGCCTCACTACAACCTCCTTTTAGGTAGTTGTAGAGGGCGATGAGGTCTCCTCTCAGTCTCCTGCAGACTAAACAACCCCAGTTCTCTCAGCTGGTCTCCATAAGGCCTGTTTTCCAGACCTCTCACCAGCCTCATTGCCCTTCTCTGGACTCGCTCCAGCACCTCAATGTCCTTCTTATCCTGTGGTGCCCAGAACTGGATGCAGTACTCAAAGTGTGACTCTTTGCAAGGGCCATCATTAGAGCTGACAAGAATCACTTATTCAAAAAAAGTAAAAATGAAAATTAGAGAAATCTTTTATTTCAAAAGTCTGAATCGCTTCTGAAAGCTACTACCTGCCTCAAAACCAGGCTTCCCATGTATACACGCAACATTTACAAAATACTCAAACTACATTTATTGCCAAGCTAGAAAAAAAGGCAAACTGAGAGCATCCGGAACAGCAGCTAATCACCAGAATCAGAATTTAAGTACAAATCTATCCTTTGACAGCAGTAACCTTTTCTTCAAACAAGGTTTATTTCTGTGCTCTTCACATTGACTGACTAATCCTGAAATCAAAAATTAAAAGCAGACAAGTGCAGATTTCCCCCTTCAGCATATGGAAAACCACCAGCAAACCCCCTTTAAACAAAAAGGCAGTATCGGAGAGTGTGAGAATGACTAATTCTCAGACCTTGAAGAATCGTGTCCCGATACAACCAGGTGAGTTGTCTAACCACAGAAAGTAGCTCATCTTGTTAAGCAAGCTGGTTTCTTTTCCCTGCAAGTGTTATTTTTGGTCTGCTTTTTCTCTGTTCATCTAACATATTTAAAAATAGACTTTTAAATTAAATTAACGAACCTCTTACCTTAATTAAATGTAGATTAATTAAAAGCTATTTTGAAATAATTTTTAATAAATGGCTGAATTTAAGGTTTCCATCCAAGATACAGGCCACATAAAAATGACAGAAATACAGCACCACTTTCCATAGAAGCACAAGTATAATTGTTCAATGTTGCCAAGGTGAAGAGATACAGATTATAGTTATACTCTTGTCAATTAGGAAGAAGAACTGCGAAGTCAGAACTGCCGATAAGAATAAATACCTCTTTCCTCTCCATAAAATGCTAATAAGATTAATATTGCTCATGTAAATTAGTGTTTCCTGCTTCCTAATCTTGATTAAAATTCAATTACTCTGTTCACCACCTCACTCCAGCTCCCTGTTCCCTCTGCCTTTGGAGCTGATAAACTTTCTTTTTAGCTCTCATCCTCTTTTTCCTGCTAACTGCATCAAGCAAGGATGGGAAGAAGAGTTGAAGCAGCTTTGCAGGTAGCCTGATGGCAACTGCTGTCTCTCTAAGTTTGTTTGGAAGAACGCCCACAAAGGTTTCAGACAACCCAAGCCATACTCATGTCCCGTCACACAAGGTGAAGACACCACAGATAAAGAAGTGACATGCAGAAGACTTCAGCCAGTCACCAGCATCCCTATTCTTTTGCTCCTACTACTCTTTTACACCTTATAATCCTCTTATCCCAATTCTGCACCCATACTATCCCCCAGTGCAGTACACCTACATCACCTAGCTTCCTGCTTCTCCAGCCATCCAGCCTCTGCTTCCCGTGCCCCAGATGTTTTCCCAAGGATAATCAGTCCCTGCTTATCAGCAGGGGCTTCCACCCAGCCACAAGCGACTGACACCCAAGAGCTGAACTTCCCAGATGCCTGTCCCAGGGCACGTGGTAGCTGATGGTTGCAACAACTGATCTAAACTAACCACCTAATGAAGAGGAAAATGGCAATACATAGCAATTAACCTGCATTGTTCATGGGCAAGAGGGCCTCATCCTTGGGTGTCAACAGTCACTGGGGATCATGACTCCCAGTGTGTCCTACAACCCCTGTATGTGTATGCCATCTTCCAGGGTCCTCTATACTCGTGACCTCAGTTCTGGAAGTACAAGTAATCTCAAAACCTTTGCAGAGGAATAATTCCAATATCCCAAACCCAGCCCACCACCTCCTAACTCCCCAGGCAAACAGCTCCTGCTGGCTAAGAGACACTGGCTTGTTCCTGGAGGATACTTTGGCCTGCAGAGGTGAAACAGTACAAACAAGGTGTTTATCCACATGTTGTGCTTGGCCAAAGAAAGTCCTTGGTGGGCAGCGTGCGTTCAGGGAGGCTGTGCATTGCACAGGCCTTTGCAACATTTTGTAGGACCAAGGGAGCCTAGGACTGGAGAGGACCTCAGAGGTCACCGAGTTTAGTCCTTGTTCTGCCAGATAATAACATCATATGATCCTGTTCATAAACTTCTTTAGCTCTATTTTAAAACAAGCGAGAGGGTTTTTGTTTGCCTGCATTACTCTGAAAGTTAGTTCCTTGCCTAGAATTATGAACTTTTTTCATAGGCAGCCTGTATTTATTTATTTATAGCTTATTCATACCAGGGCGTTCCTGTGCCAACATTGTCCTTTAGATGACATACTCTTTTCCTCTCTGACAGTACTTAGAGGTAGCAGTGGCATCCTTTCTCGGCTTTTGTTCTGCTAGACTAAACAAGCCAACAACTCCCATTCATTCACAAGTACTGTCCCACAAATCTTCTGCACAAACCTGAATGGCAAATAATAAAAAAACAAAATCAATCATCCTCTCATCCTTTCACACACAGCTGAGCAGCAAACGCATTTTAATGCCTGCACATCTTAGTCAGCTTATCCCCGATGTTAAATGCATCCCTAAAATGGGATTTGCATCTTATCTAAGAGTTTGGCTATTTTGCAGATGTTTTCCTTTCCATTCATGTCACAGACAACTACTTCCCTTCTGTGGCCCTGATGTGAAAAGATGATATTAGGTATGTATTCAGTTTGTTTAGGGTTTTTTAAATGTGTTTTGCTTACTGGTGATCAAAGCAACCTACAGCAAGTGACTGCCCTGCTTGATGGAGTCCAGAAAAAGGTGCTCTGCAAACCAAAATTGTTTCTGATACTTATTTTTCAACTGAAATTGTGGCAGCAGAGCATGCTAACATCTGGAAGAAGTGAGGGAAAACAAGAAGATTCCCAAGACCCTCAGGGAAGACACACCAGACGCGTCTTCCAGCCCAGCTAACACGGTCATTTGAGCAGGAAAAGCTGAGCCTCCAGATTTACTGTTTTAAGACCTGCATTGGCCATGTTGAGCTTTGCTGACTTCTGTCATTTAGAAATGTTTTAACTGAATCTTTTTCATCTTGTGAAAATGGTGTGTACATACTTCTTTTTGGTGCTTGGTTTTAGATGAAATAGTAATAATGTTTTGGGAATCACTATCATCCTCATAAAAATTGTTCTATTCTGTTCCATTGTACGGATTTTGGCTGACATGGAGTTAATTTTTTTCGTAACAGCTCCTACAGTACTGTGTTTTGGATTTGTGACCAAAACAGTGTTGATAACACGGGGATGTAGCTACTGCTGAGCAGTGATTACACAGAGCCAAGGCATTTTCTGCTTCTTATGCTGCCACACCAGTGAGCAGATGGGGGTGGGCAAGAGATTAGGAAGGGACACAGCTGGGACAGCTGACCCCAACTGACCAGAGGGATATCCCACACCATATGATGTTGTGCTCATCAATAAAAGCTGAGGGAAAGAGGAAGAGAGGATGTTCAGAGTTTGTCTTCCCAAGTCACTGTTATGTATGATGGAGCCCAGCTGTCCTGGAGATGGGTGAATATCTTCCTGCAAGTAGTGAATGAATTCCTTGGTTTGCTTTGCTTGTGCACAGCTTTTGCTTTACCCATTAAACTGTCTTTATCTCGACCCATGACTTTTCTCACTTTTACCCTTCCGATTCTCTCCCTCATCCCACTGGAAGGGAGTGGATAAGCAGCTGCAGGGGGCTCAGCTGCCTACCAGGGCTAAACCACAACACTTATCCAAAATAAGATACTTTTTTCCAATGTTTTTTCCTTTTTTTTTGTTGGGTTTTTTTTGTTTGGGTGGGTTTTTTGTTGGTTTTTTTGTTGTTGGTTTTTTTTTGTTGTTGTTGTTTGGGGAAGTCTTCTAAAGCTACATGAGTTTTGCCCTTCCAATCACATTCAAAGGCTGCACTGGGACTCTTTGATTTAAGGCTCGTCCATAGTAACTGGCAGGCACTCGGAGCCAGTGTACAGCAGTGAAGGCTATTAGAGCACAGCTGACTTCAAGACAAAACCTGGAGCTTTTACTACACTTTGTATGGTGTGATAGTATACAAAATAAAAGAAAAAGGCAATTTTACCATAGGCTGACAAACTCCATTGAGTCAGTATAGTGCTGCCATTTCTGTTAGCCCTGATTTTGGTCTCTGTGATTTACAGCAAACACTAGTTATTTTAGTGTGTCATTTATATCTCAGGTGTATCACTTAACTTGCCATGTAAGCATAGTTTTCTCATTTGCATCCCACTGTTAACTCTGTTATAATACACACACACACAAAAGACAAACTCATATGTACAACCCCCTAAGAGACTTTTAAAGCTCTGAATAGAGCAAGTAGTATTTTGACAGCTGTCTTTTGAATCCCAAACTATAACCACCTGAGGGGACATAGCATTATGTAATTTTAGTGACAGCACAATTGTCATTCAGCTAGAAAGAAGGATATTGTGATCTCAATGGAAAAGAAAAGCGATGCTGCCATCTGTGAGCTTATAGCCCTTTTTCTTTGGTAATTTGTACCTCTCATGAAGGGTTAGGAGTGGAAATTACTACAAGCTGTTGAATAAAATGACATCATTTTGCCACCCACAAAATGTTACGAGTTTGACAGCAGTAAGGAAAGAGCAACCTCATGGCAAGTGAGCGCTCTTCTTTCTGGTTGAAACGTATGCTCATTGTGTCGGCCGACCACTGTCTCTGTGGGACGCTGACCACTGTGGCCACAAACCCTGGTTTTAATAGTTGCTCTCTCCACTGGCTGCAGGAAAGGAATATATAATTGCTGGAAATACTACTCATTCCATGGTTCTCTGATTCTTACAGCTCAGTCAAATGAAACAGAATTTTGCTTTCAGGCAATTTACTCTCAATTGTAAGTCACTGCGCTGCAAAATTAATAAACGGGGAAATACAGTTATGCAATTAGAAGTTGTTAGGAAGAATAGGATAATATAGATTGAAGATTTCATGGATCATAAAGAAAGAATTTCCTGTCTATTAATTCTGCAGCTGCTTTAATGTGTTCCTCTTAATGATGGAATACTGGAGGCTATTTTTTTCCATGGTTGAATTCTCTTCCATTACACTGCACACACCCTCTTAAGTAACCTGCAGCTGCTTTTATCTGCCAGTATGAATGCTGGTCCATTGTGATCTTTGACACATTACAGAGCCTCTGTGTTTTCTCCACATACCCTAAACAAAACCAACCTGAAGCTCAAGAAACAGGGGCTGCAGGCATGGGTAGAATTTTAAAATATCCTGAGATATCCAGAAGGTGAATGAAGATTAGGAAAAAAGAAAACAAAAACCACTTGTGTAGACAGAGTTACTCACTCATAGCTTCTGGCCAACTCCACATGCTGTATAGCAAGAAAACTGTTTTTAATTATTTTTTTAATCAGCACTTTCTCCCTGATCTGCCCTGTACCCTTCTGGTGGCTCATAACCAGCATATACCAATATCCACCCATCCATCCAAAGAAAAGTTGGACTCTGATGTTGCTCTTTCAAAACCAGCTGCAATTTAGGGGACCAAAAAGAACAATTTTTTCCCCTTCATTTTTCTATTCTGAGTTGCGACACCACTCCTCTTTAGAAAAGAAGATCAAAAACTATGGAGGACTGTAATTCTAACTGACAGGTCTGCCATTACTTAACGTCTGTTTTATACTTTCAGTATGTCACATAATCCAATTTGGATGTTTTGGAGCACTAATGAACTTTTTTCCTGTAACAGCTGATGTCAAATGCAGTATTTACGGTTTCACAGAAGCAAAGAGGAATGTGCAGAGATTCAGGAATAAAGCAAATAGCCAACCTTTTAAATGGGAGTTAGCTGATTAGGATTTTAACACAAATGCCTTCCTTATGTGCACTTCACTCCCTTCAAACTTGGCTCTTCCGTCCTAACAATCTACAATTTTGCACTTCTGGAATAAGGGCTTTTTTCTTTTTAGCTCTCACCAAGTCAACAGCTTCTTTCTTTATTTTTAGCTCTTCATCTTACTGTTTTGTCTTACACCTTTATACCCATACTTCTCAATATTTCCCTTCTTTTGCTATGGATGCATATTAATTGAGAAATTGCTGTATTACACTATATATTCTATGGATTATAAAATTAATTCTCCAGATATCATGATAAATGAAATACATAAAAACATGGTAAACACTCTGTTTCTTTTTAAATCAGGCTAATATTCAACCCCCTTTCTATTTCACGTACATGACAAACCCATTGAAGACAGTCACAGAAATAACCTACTGGTTATGGTTCCCTTAGGTTCACGAAAGGAATGGGTCTACAGACAGGACTTTGCTACACACCACCAGAGAAATAACACAGCAGTAGTAGGAAGAAAGTTTGGAGACAGTTAAGGAAAATAATTTGTAAAGTAGATAAGCTGGGAGCAGCAGGGTAAGACAATAAGAGAGGTTAACCAGGCGTGGTCTGCAGTAGAGCACAAGAATTGGTGAGAGGAAGAGAAGAAACATCCAAGGTACAAAGGCATGAAGACGTGTGGTTCGGGGGAGCCAGGGTGACTATCCATACAAAGGGAGAAGCAATCTAAAAGAATGTACCTGAGTTCAGCAACCTGTGTGTGCCTGCCTGCTGCAGGACTTAAGACATATTGCAGGAGGTGGCACCTGGCCAGGTGTCTTGTTCTTAATCTGTCAATCGAGTGGTCACTCACTTAAGAGCGTAAGAGCAGCTGCAAATTACCTTGGCTGGAAGATCCCACCTGGGGCTGCTGCATGAATCAGGGACCGCAGGGCACACCGTGCTCTGCACTGCAAAATGTTACTCACAACCACGCTGCAGCGAGAGAAGCTCTCAGAAGGAGCTGTCTATACTTACACCTTTTTGTTGATAGTTATACTCGCCAATAAGGCGAAGGTTGTCAGAGTAGCAACTATTTTAGAGGGCATTAGTTCCCTAATGTCCAGGTAAGCTGGACATTTTATCAAAGCCAAATATAAAGTCATTCACTTTAAAACAAGGGATCATGCCATAACCTAGAGAGTAAAGAATGATGTTCAGGAGGCAAGAGCTTCACAAAGTGCTCAGGAAGCATTTGGCTATACAGTGAGAAGGCCAAAGACAAAACACGGTGGGACATTGTTTTGCCAATTAGTAGGCCCAGTACAAAGGACACAGCCAGCAGCAGAAAAACAATCCAGTAAGTAGAATCTATTTCGTGTAAAGGAGTCAGTATATAGGGGATCACTGGGGGTACAAACAAGTCAGATAGATCACAAATAATAGGTATCGACCCCAGGAATGACATAGCATGACCCGTAATAGATGGAACAAACAAAGATACAAGGTAACCCATGGAGAAAATAGGAGACAACCAAGACAATAGGGTGATCACATACGATAGAGGTAACCCCATGTTGCCTCCCCACAAAGCCCGCGTTTGCAGGTGCCAGACCTGACTGGGATCCAGTTGCATGAGGAGCCAGGAGGTCCTTCCCCAACAGGGAAACTCTGTGAAGTGCGTCCACCTCACAGACAGACTCTCCAACCCTTCCTGCAAGTGGTCCCAGCTTTTATCCCCAAAGCAGGACACCTGGCACTCATTTACCCAATGCAGGGCACCTGGGGCTCATTTACCCAAGGGCTTTCCCTACAAGATCTGCCACACCTTGGAGGAAAGCCAAAAGGCAAACTCATCCCCTCCTTTTAAAGGGCCATGGGAACCACCCATATGTCAACCTTAATTCAGGGCTTGGGGTTCAGACCCCAGCACTTCAGACATTTGCCTAGAAACCAAGGAGAGGGAAGGAAGAGTGCTCATGGACAAAGAAGGCAGGAAAAGAGAGAGGAAATGGGAAATAATAATGTCACAAAACCCAAGAAAAGACAACTCTTCACACGGTATTAAGTCATCAAGAAGGCCAAAGCTATCAGAGAAGCATGCCATCATTCCCCTCAATACAAAGAGTTGTCTAGGAACTCTTTGGAAATGGGTATAACTGTATTTCTGAAGAGAGACAAAACCTGAGAGGACTGCAGATAACAGTGGTTAAATATAACTAATTTGGCAATGATTTAGCCAAATTAGCTTTTTCTAGCTCACCCTGAGTGATCCTTTTAACTCCTGCTTGGTGGAGAAAGATGTCAAAACATCACGCATGTTAAGCACTGTGTTCATCAAATTTATTACCATTACCCCTTCACGAGATAGGAAGAAGGGCCGTGGTAAGATCTTTGAAGTCTGTTTTGGATGCCTGTAAACAGCACAGTTTTATCGGCTTTTCTGTCATTCTCCTTATGTACCCAAATTGTTCCCAAGCAGAGACTTCTGTTTTAGGAGCAGTAACTGTGTCCTGGCTCTTTCAGTTTGCTCTAAACTGCTTTAGCTATCAGAGATTTTGGAATCATCATTCTCAATGAGAAAAGTTGCTCTTTTTGTAGACAGAATTTAATCTTATCTCATGAAACATGCACATGTTTCTCATGCATTTAGCGCTAGAGAAGTATTATGTACCTGTATTTCTGGTCTAATCCTTGGATAAATAAGACCAAATCAGTGACTGTAGCTTTAGGCATTCAGCCAGGGAGAAATTAATTTTCTGTGCTGATGTTCTCAATGAAATGCTCAGGTACCTCAAACAGTTTAACAAAACTAAACATGCTAGTGAAGGCTCAGTCTCTGTGATAAAAACCAAACCCTTCCTTGATTCCCATCTTGCCAAGATATATAGACCCTATATGCACCTACTACTAGAAAGTATTAAATTTCCTTCGTATGAGCTCAAACAGGATTTGTTGAAGCTCTGCATGTAGAGAATTAAAAATCTTATAATTAATCAGTTATAGTTCAGTATATTTTGAACAAATTATGTTTCATAGAAACTCTTAAGCAGCCAACTGCACAAGGGCAGCTACTCTAGAATTGCATAGTTATCTTCTTTTCCTCTTCCCAGATGGATCTATGGCAATGAATTCTTTCCAAGAGAGATGAGAAATATTCTGAAAGTGAAGGAAAGGCAATCAGTTATCTGGGCATAATGCTGGAGTTGTCCCTGAGGCACATAGACTCCAGTGCAGAATCCTGCAGGAGAACAGCAGTAGCTTGCAAAGATGCTGGAGCAGCAGCAATCACTGATGGCTCAGAACATCATACCACCAACCTTTGAACAGTTTAATCTATGTTCTTTCTCCACCTCATGCAGAAAAAACATGTTATTTGATCATAAAACAGGGAGGTACTAAGGGCAACCTGGGAACGTTTAGCCAGAGGAGTAACCCACTAAAATCCCTGTTTCTATCACGCCCAGTCTTAATGGAAAACCCTTCACCAGGGGATATGTTCAGTTCCTTATGCTCTGTGGCAGGTCATAAGATACCTTTTAAAGACAGTCAGTCGCCAGCAAACACCTGTCTGAAGCTTCTCTACAAAAATTCCAGGTAAACAAAGTGCCTTTTATTCCATGTATTCTGCTACTCACCTTCCTCCTTGGGAAGGGGAAGAGAGAGAACCTTACTCTGTTTTGACATTAAAAATCTATTTATCCTCACATATTGCTTACTGAACTTGAATTATTTATACCAATCGATGATTTCTTGTACTCAAAACTGGCAATTGGCTCAGGGTCTGACTTTCTTTTACACTGAAGAACTCTCAACCTCTGCAAACAATAGAAACTGAGCCACGAGTACTTGCTTTTCATGTGTACAAAGCACTACGTGGAGCCTGTGATGGCAAGCAGATCATATCACTGAGTCAATAATACAAGGTAGGCACTTAACTCTTGTTCCCACTGGCAGAGGGCACATGAAGCAGAGTAAACCAGGCACGCGTCTCACTCTTGAGCAAAACCAGAAAGCACCTTCTCTGTCGCACCGGTAAGATGCCCTGCAAAGTGGATATATTTTTTTAATCCAAATTACAATGTTATCTTCAAGAAATATGAAATTCTTTGGGAAGACTGACTCAACTTTGAAACAATATCTTAGAGTTTTACACTGCCATCCACAAACATCAGGACAGTAAGGGGCAAGGGCTAAGGATGTTTTGGATGATGGAAGCAGGAGAGAGGAAACCCAGGGTAAAGGGCAGCACTTGTTTACTTGGCATTTAGACAGTGTGGCACTTAGTTTGGATATAATGAATCCATTCTGCATATATTTTATTCTAATTCTAGTGTAAATTTGAAATAACTCAAGCAGAGAGCAGAACTGGGTCTCCTGCCTACAGAGTACCCATGTTTTAATGTATTATGGGGAAAACAACCATGAAGAAGTAATAAACATTCACCATTCAGGCTTACAGAATCACAGAATCGCCTTGGTTGGAAGAGACCTCTAAGATCATCAAGTCCAACCATTAACCCAGCACTGCCAAGTCACCACTACACCATGGCCCTCAGCACCACAGCTACACGGCTCTGAAATCCCTCCAGGGATGGGGACTCCACCACTGCCCTGGGCAGCCTGTTCCAATGTCTGACAACCCTTTCAGTGAAGAAAAGTTTCCTAATATCCAATCTAAACCTCCCCTGATACAACTTGAGGCCATTACCCCTCGTCCTATTATGGTTACCTGGGAGAAGAGACCAATCCCTGCCTCACTACAACCTCCTTTCAAGTAGTTGTAGAGAGCGATGAGGCCTCCCCAGTTCCCTCAGTTGCTCCTCATAAGACTTATGTGTCAAGAGATATTTCTACTTAAAGACCCATGTGACAGACTTTTTTTGCTTGGAAATATATACCTGGTTCTAGGACCTGCAGAAACTTTCAGCAAAAAAGGAATCTCAGACTTTGAATTAACCACATTAAAATGAAAGGGCATAAAACAATCACTGAAACCACCTTTTTCGTCCATGTGTGAATGAGATGGATCCGAATGAAGGCTGCCTGAAACAACTGTTCTGACCACAAAGAGAGAGACATGGGTCTGTTTAGCCTGCAGAAGAGAAGGCTTAAAGGGGATCTTATCAATGTTTATAAATACCTAAAGGGTGGGTGTCAAGAGGATGGGGCCAGACTCTTTTCAGTGGTGCCCAGTGACAGGGCAAGGAGCAATGGGCACAAACTGGAACACAGGAAGTTCCATCTGAACATGAGGAGGAACTTCTTTACTTTGAGGGTGGCAGAGCACTGGAACAGGCTGCCCAGAGAGGTTGTGGAGTCTCCTTCTCTGGAGACATTCCAAACCTGCCTGGACACCATCCTGCGCAACCTGCTCTGGGTGACCCTGCTCTGGCAGGGGGATTGGACCCTGGGATGATCTCCAGAGGTCCCTTCCAACCTCCACCAGTCTGTGATTCTGTGATATCAGCAGATTGGTGTAAGCACCAGAAGAACGGAAAGACATTTCAGCTGTACCTGAGGGAAGGCACAAGTCATCCATCCTGCATGTTTACAGGCTCTGGATCCTGTTTGATGCACAGCAGATCCTCCTTGAGAGGGCACCACCTGTGACAAGGGTGCTTGTTTCATCTGCTGTGATGTGGTCCTGGCTACAGTTTCTTTCTCTGTTATCTCAAAGTGGAGGCAATATAGGGTTCTCTAGATAAGGCTATGTACATAGAGCTTGTTTAGAAATGGATGTTATTTTTTAATGGAAGATCCTGCTTTTTAAATGGATCTTTTATTGCCAGCATATGACTGACAGGCAGCTGAATTGAGCCTCCAGCACTCTCGATGGACAGGTATTGCCTGAGCCAGCCTCCCTTCGTCATCGTTGGCCAAAGTATCCGAACTGAAGCCTCTAGTGCCACCAGGTCTGGAGAGGCACAATAAGCTCAAAACCTTTCTGATGAGTCACTGTACAGTGACAAGTCTGTACTTTTGCTTCACCGAAAACAAGTTTATACTCAATCCACACAAGTGATGTGAGGATTAAGTTTTGAATACTTGCAAATTACTTTGGAAAAAAGATATCATAGATAGTAAATATGTTCTACTGAGAACTTCAGCTAGCAAATATAGGAACAATTTCTAGCATATGATTAACTTTTGCTTTATTCTTCCTTCAAGTCTGTTGTTTCTTCTTCCTTATAGCATATTCACTCAAACTACAGTGAGGTTACAGCTGTCACACAACTCTACTTGGACATCCCTACTGGGCAGGGAAAGATAAAAACATGGATTTCAAAAAATAAAATTATGAGAAATCATGCTGAAAAATAAGCTTTGTAATATCTGTTATTACTATTAACATCCGTCATCACAATGACATCAGGCTTGGGACCTCTGTTTGCTGATAAAGTTCAGCTACCAGAAGAAGGAAGTTCAGTTCCTTGTTACAGCTCCATAAGTCAATAGGAGTCATTGGCTTTATTACAGTAAGTCACCCTTTGAAGCCTTCGCGCGCTCAGTGTCTGATGGTGGAAGGACACTTGCCACTTCAGGTACTCTGACGTAGCAATTACTACAGTTAGACTACAATTACTACTGATTGGAACCTGAGTCATAAATTTGAGGTGCATATTCAAGCTTCTACAGAGTTGAGGGGCACACTGAAATCTAGGGCTTTGTGCCATTACCATCTTTAGAGGTACTGCGTTGCCTCTAGCTGCTTTCATCTTCAGTGGTTGTCCAAAATGAGACACTGCAAAGAAAAAGGTGGAGATTTACATGCTTCTTTTCCCATACTGACATGCCTGGACTACCACTGAAGCAAATGGACCTGGTCTTAGGGTATAACCTATACATTTTACATGGTAATACTTTGCAATATTGCATATTTATAAACATTCTTTCAAGGTGCCTCTCTGATACACCAGGTACCTTAAGACATTGGAACTTCAATCAGCTGAAGTTATACTTTAATTAAAGTTTTTCAGACAAGTGCATGTGTTTACATTAATGGAATATTTTAAATTATCAGGCACCTGGAATATCTCATTTAATGAACTTTGGGTATATTGAGATATATATGTTGATATTTGTCTATCTATATAGATATACAAATATATAGACATATACCACAATTGTGTTAATATTCAAGGGAGTAAAGCACTGGCCACAAAAGTCTATTTTCCATGAAACTAAATATTAACTAAAAATCTTTCTTGCAATTATTTTTAATCTTTAATATAGTTTCAAATGTTAATTAATGAAAGCCACTTCAAGAGGTGGAGAAATCATTCTCTCCCTTTATGCCCTGGGAAAGCAAGGTGAAGGATAAGGCTGGTGTGTTGAGTCCCAGGCTGACCTAGTAAAAGCTCTATCAGATGCTGAATTCTGCAGTGGTGTCCCAGAAGAATAACCACAGAAAAATCAATGTAGCATTGCTCCTCGTGGCCTTTCCCCCTTCTGCCCCAGGAGGCAGCCTGGGAGGAGCACACGGCTCTGACCTAGCCAAAGCAGACATTATCAAGAACACCCTATAAATGTAGTCCTGACATTGGGGATCTCATCTCATTTCTTCAGAGGTGGGGGAGATATCTGAGGTTTGTATCTCTCCTCCTTGCATGCTTACGTACCAGGGAACCACAGCAACTGCTTAAGGCTAGTATCAGAAATGCAGCCGTGACACTGGCCTCCTCACCATCTTGTCAGGGCACTAGATTACACATTTCTTGGAACATTACAACAATGTAGACAGGTTATTCTTGTGCTGATCCCTGCACAGTCAATGGCAATGACTAAACACCTTTTGACACTAAAACAGCATCCTTCCAATGCTTGACCACTGACAGTTTATGAACAGGAGTCCTCCCTGAACGAAAGGCAAAGCTCTGTGAGATGAAGCCAAATTCAAGCTGATGTTTCAGCAGCTTCCAGCCACCATCACTTTCTGAACCATCCCTCCGAACCAAGCTGCACCCCCACACATGGATTTCTTTTGCTGGGGGCTCTCCTGGTGCTCTGTATGCACCTTGTCTAAAACTCCGGGTAACCTTCAGTGTCCTCTGAATCAAGAAATAAAATTGCTTTTTCACAAGTGTATTTAATAGGAAGGCATTGCCCACAGGCAGCTCAGAATAACAGTATTCATTGAAAAGTTAAGAGATCTCATAGACGTCTTGGTCTTCAATTTGTTTGGATCCGTTAAGGGACAGATTCTGCTAAAACCTATGGAGCTGGACTAAATAGAGGAGATCTCAACTTGACTTGTAGTTGGAAGAAGGGTTATCTGCCCACTTTCAAATGCTATTTTGAAATAACAAACATGCTCTTTCTCAACCAGTGCAGTGAGCATGTTCAGTGCTGTTTGCTCCTCAGCCTCCGAAACCCCTACCAGGTGCATTTGCTGAGTGTTTGCAGATTAACACACTGAGGAGAGGAGGAAAAACCACAAACAGCTGCATCTGCCCCTGTAGAGAGGAAGTGAGAAGGCAGCTCTAAGTGTTACCCAACTTCTAGAGTCCCTTACTCTGTAAAACAAGAAAGGCTACTACCTGGCACATCTACCAGACACACATTTTGGTTGTGGTCTTAACTAACTTGTGAGAAAGATGAGCTGACTGCTTAGAGTCCTCTTTGAGCCAATGTTCATGCTGTACATGAAGAAGGAACTCTAAAAGAAGCAGCTCAGGGTTCAAGTGTAAGATTCACTGATGTTATATCCACCCAAAATTGCAATACCAGGGTGCTGCCAATGCCAGCAATGGTAGAAAGATTCCCTCGAGCTCTTTGAGAAAACTCTGTCTTGCTGGGTGTGTGAATATAGCACAGTAATCTGTGAGAGGTTAGAAAGTACTATCAGCTGCCAAACATATCCTGAGGGTTTAGATGGAGAAATGGTGAACTGTAGTCCAGTGTGTCTGGTAATCATGACTGCAGTCTTGGCACTGCACTTCTAAATCTTCTCCATCCTGAAACATAACTTCTCCTGTGGTCTCCTTCCTACCGTTACTCAGGACTGGCCGGCGTTTCTTGGCCTTTCCAGGTCAGAAAGCAATGGCACTTTGGAGCTCCAAGCATGCTCCTGCAGAGTCTTGCTGCACTTGAAGTGGCCATGCATTTTAGAAACTGTATGATAACACTCCCTTCTGGTCTCATGAGAAGGTATTTAACTTCCTCACTGCCTACTTTTCTCTTGGGAACCCGATGTAGTTCATGTTCCTTGTCTATATTTTGTTACTGATAAGACAAGAAATCTACAACATTTTAAAGAATTAGATGACATCCATCCAGGATGGAGAACCGTGTTCCAGCTTCCTCAAATCCTTGTAAAAAACCTAGAATCTGAATGAAAAGCAGAATTGAATCTTGATATGACAATGCAAAAATGAGGCTTTAGGAGATATTGGACAGGAAGGAAAGAGGCGCAGTGAAAACTCAAC
Organism: Podargus strigoides; assembly: GCA_028020825.1. Classification (NCBI taxonomy): domain Eukaryota; kingdom Metazoa; phylum Chordata; class Aves; order Caprimulgiformes; family Podargidae; genus Podargus; species Podargus strigoides. The sequence continues at coordinate 85,480,891 of CM051620.1, read as the reverse complement.
AGGCAAATAGATACAACAACACACCATTAAAATAAAAGTAGTTGTTTTACATCAAATGCCAAACAAGTCGCATCACTGCTAACACTTAAATGGCTGAATGCTTAGAAACACATGAGGTAAGGTTACGGGCTGAAAACCCCAATACCTTGAGGGGAATAAATACTAATAGGTTTTTAAAGCCATGTTGGTGACATGTTAACTCTGGGCTAACACTGGGGACAAAGAGGCACTCGATCACCACTTACCACGTTAACGTAGGTGGAAAGTCATGCTGATGTGAGCAGCTCCTGGCCTCACTGCTCCTTCTTCCCTCTGCTCCTCCCTTTCCTCGTGCTCACACAGCTGTGTGGACCCACACTATGCAGAGCCCCTTGGGGCACTACTCCTGCTGGCAAATGCCCAACACAAGGGAAGGGCAGCATAGCAGTGAGGAGCTGAAGGTGGGGGTCGCTGCTGGTCCCCACCTGGAGTTTTGGCAGCCCCTGGAGCATCTCTAGCCTTGGCCCTGCAGTCACTGCCTGGTGGTGGCTTGCAAAGTGATGCTTCACAAACAGCCCGTAGCGCTGGTCTACCTCATTGTTTAGGTGCCCCAAATGTCCTTGCACATTGTGACAGTCTCTTTAGTCAGGAACAGGGGTGCTACAGTGATGAATTTCATTCACAGAACACCAAATGTGTTGATTTCTCCCGAGAGTGGTTGCATTTTGGAAGAAAAATATTTATTTTTGTTTGTCAATTTCTTATTTTGCCTTGTGATCTAATGTAGCTTTTTCCTTTCCTTCCCTGGCACCACACTGGCTATTATTTATTTATAGAGCAAGCAAAAATGGGCTAAGCTCTTAAAAAAAAAAAAAAAAGATGATATGGGAAAGGTGTGGTCTCTTCCTCTAGGACTAACAGTCTAACTTTAGGTGTGATGGGATAAAGTGGGAGTGAGAGGACAGGAGGTTGAGATGGGCTCATGGACAAAGATTACAGCATAAGTACATTTTGGATGTTCGAATTTTATAACAATATTGTTGATTCACAGGAAATCACCACTTTGCCACCCTGGACTCAGATATACCTCAGAAATCAGTAACTCTCTCATCTTCTGGTCTTGTGGTTCTGAAAAATTTTACTGCGAGCCATCTCTGTGTTGTTTTTTACCCTTCTCCTTTCTGTTGCAAAACAAAAATAATGTTAATGGCTCACTAAAGCCTAACTTTAGAATTCAAAAATACCAGGAAATTTAAAGTTTAAAAAGCAACAGTAATTTTGTGTCCTTGCATTGAGGGAACTGAGCTCTTAAACTGGGTATGATGCTACCTGTGAGCCAGCTCTGAGATCTGAAGTGAGAAGTAGCACGATCAAACAAATAAAAGCAGAGTTTGAATTTAACACCTGTTTTTGGGGAAAGCACGTATGTCTCCAACACTTGCAAAGAGCATGTTGCAAGAGCTGAAGAGCAACTCAAGGTACAATAAAAGCTCAAATGAGAGATTTGGCTGAAGTTGTGGAAAGACTGATCCACAGAAAAAGAAATGGAAAGATCTATGATGATCTAGTTGTATTGATGAAGGAGAGAAAAGAATAGCAATTACCTCTACCTAGCCAGACTGGAAAGATAGTTTCTGACATCAAGTCAGGTCATGAAGAAAATTTGGGTAAAGCATATAAAGAAATGCAGAACAAATTAACAGGCTCCAGTTTCTCCTTAATCTAAAGGGGACTTAGCAGTACAAAGGCCAGCTGTAGTAGACTATCCATAACATGCCATTTCAAGCTGCTTCCCACTCTAAAACCCCAAATTTGCCATATTCTTTTGTTAAATTAAAAAGATTGAGTCGTATTTCATTAACCACAATGAGTTCTGTGTCACATAGAATTCTGTCTTCAGGGGTGTTTTAATTAGATTCAAAATGCTATTTAATAAGATGTCTGCTTTGTCCAAAAAGCCATGCAAAATAACAGCTGTACAGCTGTAACTGCCTGAGAGTTACCATGTTTGTGAAGGCTGAATTTATTTGACTAGCTATCAGGGGATCTTCTCTCTGAGAGAACCATGATGCAGCCACAAGGTCAAACTTTGTTATTGTTTCTGTAAGAGAATTTGCCTCAAGTGTGGTTTTTTGTTGTGCTTTTTTTTTTCTCTCAAGCAAAAGAGCCATCAGGAGCAAACACAGCTGAGTTCATATGATCACCTTTTTGCAGAATAAGACTGCAGAGAAGCAGGCTGAAATATCAAAGTATGGTGAGCACATTTCTCATCACACACAATGCAGGATCTGACGACTTGCTCACATATAAAAATACGGCACTTCATCTGAGTGAGAAGAGCAGCTTAACCAGTTCAAGGATGTGTTTGCATTCATGAACAATACTTACCTTGGGACTAAACAGCCTTCAGGGTTCTGTCAGCGTGGATTTGGCACTTAATAGAAAACCTCTTCTGTTACTCTGTCGTGTCGTAGGCTACTTAAAAAAAACTGGCTGGTTATCACCAAGCGTTCTGTTACCTTGCTCCAACACAAGAAGGACATGGACCTGTTGGAGCAGGTCCAGAGGAGGCCATGAAGATGATCAGAGGGCTGGAGCACCTCTCCTATGGGACAGGCTGAGAGAGTTGGGGTTGTTCAGCCTGGAGAAGAGAAGGCTCCAGGGAGACCTTACAGCACCTTCCAGTACTTGAAGGGGCCTATGAGAAAGCTGGAGAGGGACTTTTTACAAGGGCATGGAGTGACAGAACAAGGGGTAATGGCTTTAAACTGGAAGAGGGGAGATTTAGACTAGATATTAGGAAGAAATTCTTTCCTGTGAGGGTGGTGAGACACTGGAACAGGTTGCCCAGGGAAGCTGTGGCTGCCCCCTCCCTGGCAGTGTTCCAGGCCAGGTTGGATGGGGCTTGGAGCAACCTGGACTGGTGGGAGGTGTCCCTGCCCATGTCAGGGGGGTTGGAACGAGATGAGCTTTGAGGTCCCTTCCAACCCAAACCATTCTATAATTCTATGATTCTACCTGATAGGTGCCAGCCTCCTCCTTAGCCAGGTAAAGCCTTGCAACGCCAGCTTGGCTCTTGGTCGCATCCTGCTGTTTATCTGCGGCAAGCAAGCGGCAACCCTTGTGCTTCCAGAGCTTCAGCCTCTCCCTGTGCCGGTGATAAGTTGCTCCCCGAGTCCTTTCTGCCAATTGTTCTTGGCAAACAGGCTGGGGAAGACTATTGTTGTTGCTGGCTGTTATCTCTGCCTCTACTTGGCAGGGGCGCAAATCCATCCCTCTGGTGTGGAAACAAGCTGCTGGACTCTGGATGAGTCAACTCATTAATAAACAAAGAGTTACAAAGGAAATGGGAATCAGTCTTAACAAAATAAATGTATAAAAAGTTTATTGGATGCTAGGGTGTTTGTCCTCCCCAGCATGACACTGCTTTATCTCAGGCCCCAGCCTTCCTATCAGAAAACAGGGAAGTTGGTAGTTTATCAAATTTTAATCAGCTGAAATGTTGATGTATTACTTACATAGCATGGAAAGTATTTTCTCTGTTGTTACTGGTGAAGGTGGGTTATTTTTAATTATTAATTTATATCTGTTTCTCCATTTCTATACCTTCTCTGCTTTGTGAAACGTGCCAATGCTAACTGGAAAACCTTCCATCACCTGCTGCTTACCTTGTCTCTGTGAAGGAGCCCAAGCCAGCTGCTCTGCAGGAAGCTCAAGGCTGAAGTATTAAATTCTCATGATATTTTCTTCTGTGTTGAAGCAGAAGCATGTGATCAGATTCACGAGTACTGGGCTTGGGTGGGGGGCTTGGTGGGGTTTGCTTTTTTTTTTTTTTTTTTTAAAGGAGAGGATTTTTGTATTTTCTCCTTACAACAGCAGCCTTGTCCATAGCTCACTGTAGGCCAGGGAAGATTTCATTTGGGTTGGGCTTTAGTGTTTGGCTGGCAATACCATTATAGTGGTAAAAAGAAAACCTGGCTCTTCTCAGGTCGCTTGATGCTTCCTATACCCCTAAGGACAGTATGACCACTTTTCCTGCAGCAGCACTGGGAAAGCCTCACAGTTTCCTTAGCTATGAGATGTCCACAACCATACCCCTGCTTTCACAATCAGAAGCCAATCTTGTTCTCCAAGAGACTCTTCAACTGTCCGTCACCACACAAGCACACAACTGTTCCAGTGATGTTAAAACAAAGCAAGACAGATGCATTACACTTCAGAAGAAAAGCTAGAAGCAAAACCAGCTGTAGGCAAACATATGCTGCTGGATTATTAAATTCCACATAAAACAAAGCTAGATAGACAGAAAGCTATTTACAGTGAAATTTTATTAAGCAAGAGCAACAAAGTATTACAAGTTTGGCAGCAGCCACCTTGTCTTTCAGTTCCTTTGCAAGGTAAATTTATTTTAAGGCCACAGAAAGTCCATCAAATGGCATTGATCTATTTGCTCTACAGGAAAAAATGGGATTCTTTGTATTTTCCTAATAGAAGTACACACTCTCTCTCCCCCAAGTCACCATACCATGTAGTCACCCCCTGTACTATGTTTCAAAGCCATGCAGGGTCCAAAGCCACCTCACCTTCCACAAAGTATTTCTAACAAACAGCACTGCCTTAGTTCTTCTTCCTGCCCAGTATTCACTGACAAGTTTAACTCTGGAAATAAATCAAAGATGACCATCCATACGCATTCTCCTCATTAAGCATTTTGTGAATACTCATGAATTTTCATCTACCCAGAAAAACATCAAACTGGAATAGGATGGAGGATTTTCAAGGAAAAAAAGAATACAGCAACATACTTCTGGAAATACATTTTGTTGGTGGTGTTAATGCATTCTCAGAGTTCCCTAACTAATTATGAATCAAATATCAATAGTTACACATAGTGTCAAACACATTTTTTGGAAGAGTAAAATCCATGGAAAACACATATCGAAAGTTAAGTGTCTGTTGAGATGCCCTCATCTGTGTTAGAAAGTGTTGTGCAAAGGACAGTACTAAAGAGTTAGGAAAAGTCACAATGAAATTTGCCTTAAAAGCCAGTGGAAAGTTTCCTAAGTGGATTCCTTCAGTGAAGCACAGGCAATTTTCCCAGAAAGTTCACCTAGAATCCAGTTGGTCAATGGCAACCTGTAGTGTAGACAAATAATCCATGGCATGTCATGTAAAAAACAATTTCTTACATCGGTTGTAAAAGACAAATAGATTTAATCCATTTTTCTCTCTACTCCTGAATAATAAGTGTGAATAGACATACGATTCACTTTCTCTGCACTGTTTACTGTATTAAAGGTTTTTTTTCTTTACTCTCAAATTAGACCTCTAAAGATTTCTCCCTACATACACACTTCTCCAAACTTCCTTTTATTTTCACTGTCCTTTTCCCATCTCAGCCATATCCCTTCTGAGATGAAGCAGACTGTATTTAGTAGTCTATGTGAGCACATCCTATATGTCATAGTATTACATTATTTCAGTGTTGTTCTTGACTTCTCTTAAAACTATCTAATTTCCCATACATCTATTTGCTTTTCAGCCAACACTGTGTGATGAAGAGATGTTTTCATTTAGTTCTTCATAGCAACTTGTGTGTCTTTCTCCCAGCTGGTTTCAGTAAATGTAAAATCCAGTATACACAAATAGTCAACATTGTTCTCTAAGTCACATTACACTGCAATCACAGCTCAATCATCATGACAGATTGCCTGCTTTTTGTCAGGTCCTTCTACATTTCCTTCTCTTCCTTTCTAAATGTGACCAGGTAAGATTTTTTGGTCATGTGTTGATTTTACCACCCCACTGCTTGTGCCTTCCTCCAAGTCAAACATTAGACAGCGCCAGGACCAGTACAAACCTTGGGGGAACTCTGCTTAACCTTACTTAAACTCTGTGAAAACAACTTGTATCCACCTTTTCCATTAAAGTCTTAGACCTTCTACCATAAAGTAAACCAAACTGACCTTTTAATGGTAAAGAAAGAAAAAAAAATAATTAAATCAGAACTCAGCTGTGCAACCGCTGATTTAGGCTTGCTGAGGAAAATCACAGCCAGGGATGAGGTGGGTGTAAGAAGAATGTTAGAGCTCAGAGGGCATCGTTGTTCACTAGGAATCCAAGCACAGAACAGAAATAGGAGGGAAATCCCAGAAGTGAACGCGCTCTTTGGGAAACAGCTCTTGAGGGCAAGTCCCACATCATGCAAGGAGGCTGTACACATGATGTCCCACTTGCTCGGTCCTACCACTGACACACTGCACTGTGAAAGAGGGGACTGATCATTGCTGGAAGCATACGTGTCCTAGAGGATCTCATCTGCTGCACGTGCCAAGGCAGCTGTTGTACCCATTGCCAATGGCTTATGAAATGCAAAAACCAAGTAATAAAAAAAAAAAAAAAATAAAAGCGCTAGAACTCTCCAATCCTCCCAGGTATAATTACAGAAAATAACAACAAAAATAAGGTGGCTTCTGGCACTTTTGGTGTTCCGAGGTGTTTACTGTTTTGAGTCTCGACTGCGGTAACGTGTAGGACGCATAAACAGTGAAGTTGGCCAACCAGATGGGGCACGCAACCTGCTAATTGGGGAAAGTCTGCCCTAGCATCCGGCCACCGGTTGACAACACATCAGCCCCCAGAAAGTCGAGTTTTATTTCGATTTTTTAAATTATTATTTTAAATTCTGTCTCAACCACCGATCTAAAAATTAAATGAATTTGCATTTGGTAGGCAAAATAACTTTTTTCTGAATACGTATTCGCTTTCATCACTTGTCTGTTTATAGCATTTAATAACAAGAAGTACAGGAAGATAATCTAACTGCAAATGCCTCATCTATCTATGTAGTACCACTGCTACCCCTACAGCTTTGGTTTCATCCCTTTCCTTACTTACACAGAAGTTAAGATACTATACTTATCACAAAACACAGCTACTCCAGTAAGATATCCAGGAAAAAAAGCAACTAACACCCCCTCCTCCCCCCCAACCCACTACCCTTGGATGCACAGTACAGTTACCTGTTGGAAAGAAGCATGATTTGAGACCTTTGCTTTCCCTTTCAATTTTATAGAAAATAAAATCTGAGCCTTCGTGACTAAGTTATTTGCACTGTAAGAAAAGGTGACAAACCTGTTTTCTGCAGACATTAAAATAACAGATAATAAATTCCACTCTTCTTTAATAAATTCCACGTTGTTTTTTTTTTTTAAAAAAGAAAAAAATCATTGCCTAAGGTTTCCAGACCATATATCCTACAATGTACTCCGTTTTCAAGCAAGATGACACTTGAGTCTTCTAATCTAATCTCTGTTTACCACTTGGGTCACTCTCTTCTGATCAAAGGGCTTTGCAAAATATCAATATAGATATTATAGAATATCAAGATATAATAATGACTCTTAGTTTGCATTACTCGCCTCCTTGGGTCTGCTTTTTTTTTCCTCTTTCTTCTTTATGATTCTGTAATGAAGGTCTGATTCTCAGCCCAAGTTTGAGCTAATAACCCTTCGTGCATGCCTAATTGCATGGAGCCATGAACACTTGGAGTATTATGGAAGTAAACTACATACTCGTAATTGTGAGAGGTGGTAACTGAAATTATGTTCCACATTGTAAATTATCTGACCTTTCAGTTAAACATCTGTTACTGCCTTAATGGCCACTGAAGGTGTGTTAGTAATAGAAGTAGTTTACTACTTTTTACTTCTTTAAGATTGCATTGCCGGCTCAGCAATGAGCTGAAACAAAGCCGAAGGGACAAGAGCATTGAGTCCTATGGCAGGCTGGAATCCTGTCCTCTCTGCTGAGTCTAAGTCTTTCTGGCCAAGTGATCCCTTGCAAATGCTGAACCTGCTTCAAGATCCTAAGTACAGAGTGAGACTCTGCAACCTCTGCTGGCAAGTGGAAAGTGCTTACACGCCCCTGGAGCTGGTAGAACTACTCAAATCCTCTCAAAGTAACAAAAGCTTCACCTTGGACCCAAAGACACACTTCTTCGGAAGCAGTTTCCATTTGCTTATTAAATACCAAAAGTGAGTTCTTTGAAGATCAAGAGCATCAACTTTTCTCCCAGGAGCAGCATTTCACTTTTCTATATGCCTACATAATGTCTATCATATGATCTAAATTGACAATCCCATCTAAGAACTATTCAAACATGACTTAATAAGCTGAAAATTATATTTGACAGAGAAATTGCAAAAGCAATATAGGAATCCTCTTCAGTATATTTACTCTTCTCTCCTTTGCATTAACCAAAAAAACACATAGATGGTAAAAATTGCTGTCCTTGAGACGCAAGAGAAGGAGGTAAAGATGCTTTTTCACTACTCTTTTTTTTTTCCCATTTATTGTCCTGTTCCAGTGCAGTTCTCAGACCATGTTACTGGCTTTATTTCATAGGGGTAACATGGCAAAAAAAAAAAAAAAAATCTTTATTATACTTTCCTATCTCTAAATAAATTTGGTTCGAGGTACTTCGCTGTCAGGTACCTGTTTATTCAATATGTAATTCCTGCGATTGCTGCTGAAAGCCCATTAAGAAAGAAGCCGTGCCTGTCACTGGACAAAGGAGGATGTAAAAGCACTTAATTGTTCCTGCTCCGAAGAAAAACAATATTTGCCACAGCCAGACCCCCCTCCCAGCAGTGCCAAGTGCGCCATAATTTATTACCTCTGGATGTCTGATTCCAAGCGAAGGAAACTGAAATGTCATACCTTCATTCATAACACCGTCTCATGGAATTATTTTTTCCGGATTCCTGGGAAGTTGAAATATTTGAGAAGAATATCAGGAACTGTTGTTTTAGCCTGTTTGGTGAGTAGATAATTGCCTTCCAACTCTATTCTTTCAGGAAATGATGTGAGTGTTGCATTGTTCCTAGATGGGGGCAGTGATGTTTTTTAACAAGACACACATATATATTTTTAAAAGAAACAAAACACAACAAAAATATGCAGTCTAAGGCACTGTACTGAACCAGACTTTTTGAATCTGGTGTAGATAAGAGGCTGGCCCAGACAACGTGTCCACAATTCACATAACTAAGAGCATTCTTTAGAAGGGATGTAAGCAACACTTTTTGTTGAAGAAAAAAAGTAATAATCCAAAACAAACCCCTTTATGATGTGGGAGTAAAAAGCTCATTATGTTAAGTGATATCAAACATGACCAGAAAAGACCCTAGGGAGAAATTACACTTTTTTATTGGATTCCTTGGGACAAACTAGCCTGGGAACTTGAAAGCACAGGGAAGGTGCACGTGGAAATCACATCATATATAAAGAATAATTTCTTACCGTGTGAAAATGATTTGGAAATAGTTTTCAGCTGAAGTTTCTCTTTATGGCAGCCATTTCAAAGGGAGCACACCGAGGCAATGACCCACAGTAGCACGAATACAATAGCTGCTGGATAACCTCCTTGCAGAGATATGCGGTCTTAGTCTAGTTCCGTGTCAACAGGTAAAATACAACCAGCGCTGAAACTCATTAACAGAGGCTCAGTTTGAGCCTCTTACTTTTTTTGTTTGAACATAATTGCAAAAATTCAATTCAGTTTTTGAATTTCAATTTAATTTTTGATAAAATTGAGCCTGGAAAGGGTGTAAAGAGGGAACTACTACATCTTCTTCAGGAGAGGCTGCAAAGGACAATGGGACAGCATACGGAAACTCTGCTATGACATTTCATGCTCCAATTTGACCACCACACACTTCTCTAGGACTTGCATCCTCTAGAAAGAAACAAACTGAAGAAAGACTTTGCATTTTGTGACCCTGTGGTGATGGTGACTGCCACATCAGTGACAAATACCAACCACCCTCATGCAGCAACCCAATGCAGTGGGCTGCACCATCCCTTTCCTCCCTACTTCAACATCTGGCTAAGAAAGAAAAAGTCAATAATTAAACAGCTTTATTACATAAAATTCTACCTGTTCATGGATGTTTTAAAGGAAACTGCATTTGCTGTACCACCTGCAGGAAAATTTCAAAACACAATACATCCTGGTCAACCCACACTTTTATATATATATATAAGCGTGCTTTTTTCTACAACCAGAAGTGGCAGCCTGTGTTTGGACCCACTTCTCCTGGATACATGGATATGCAAAAAGCCTTACACAAAATGACAGAAACATACTGTCCTACACCAGGTATCTGTGCAGCACTTGTATTATGCACTCAAGGCACCCAGACAATTAATTCAACACATTTGCCTAATACAATGAGCACCTCTAAACTTACTCAGGACACAAATACCAAAGTCCTACTACCTCCGATTGCTTCTTGATTCCAGAAAACTTTTCTGCTGTTGTGATATATTGCAGGCTGCTTATTCTGAAAAAAATTTTGAATCATCTAGATTTTGATAGTTTGCAAGGATAATTCCTCTTTAGGATTCCAGATCAGTTGCTTGAAACCAAACTGCTAACTAGGCGTACTACTCGAATTCTACTTTACAATTTTTAACATTGTTTAGCAAATATTTTCTAAATTATGCTCAATTTTCTTTCAAATCAGTACACTGGAGGGATGCACAGCATTTCCTATTTATGTAATTCATCTTAGAAGCTTTCTAGGTGACATAGTAAATATTGGAACAGATTTAGAGCCATCTGGAGAGGGGATTTTCAGGAACCGGAATTTATTTAATGAGAGCTAAAAACATCTGGAACGGACAAACTTGGGTCCACTCATAAAGGACTTCCTATGACCTCAAGCAATCCGGAACTAACTTTCCCAAGCTAAAGCTACTGAAAAGTGCTGTGCATATTCTAGAACACGTTACAGAAAGAGGCGTTTTTGCACATCCTAGCTTATGAGACCGCTGGCGAGGTACCACCCTACAAGCTTTGCAAAGCCAGGCTGTAAATTTATTTTACAATGAACTCAAAAGACAACTAAAAGTGCTTATCCAGGTCCTGTAGAGTTTGCTGCAGCAAGAACAAAGGTTATTTTTCTCCAGATTATAGAATATAGGGACTGTATGTGGTAAAATGCTGGATAGATGTATAGATTATGTCCATCTCAAAACGTTAGCAATGAGTAACAAGCGAAAGCCACCAATTGTGCTTTGCTTCTCACTAAATTCCATTACATCAAGTTAAATGAAATGTCTGTTAAAAAAAACAATGATACTCAGTTGCAGGTCTCCTTGTATCCACCCAATGAGTCATTAGCAAAGATGACTGGGGAAATGTAAGGTTTTATTTTAAATTACAGTTTTAAAACACAGTATTGTCCATCCTGCAGTGCAATCGTCTTGAAATTTCATATCGAAAGGGTCAGCTTTTTCTTAATTGTCTAGAAAATTGTTATCTGAACCATGCAGGTCCTGATTCGACCCAGATAAAGCATTTAAGGCAGCAATCTAAAACCTAGGCAGATAGCTCTACGACATTCCTAGTTAGGAAGCACAAATCTGAGCCCCGGATTTTCAAAGCTACAGCTGTAAACCCCAGCAGGATTCTGCAAGACTTTTTGCTTTCTAATGCTCACCGTCGTCTTGAATAAATTTGCTCCTACTTCACTCATTACTATATATAAAACTGTGAAGGTAATGCACACAATTCTATACACTCTTCAGAACTGGAAAGTACATATATGTGGAGTAATGTATTTCTAAAAGTTTTCTTTCAACCCTTCTAAAACTCCCTTTATTAATTGCCCCCAAATACATTTAAGCGTTTTTGACTTCTCCTTTCTCTTTTAAATGTCTGTTACTTGGAATTTCTGAATAATCTTATTCTTAAACTATACATAAAGGTTGTGTTAGTCAGTAAAATCCTGCTACAGCAGCTGAGCTCCCATCTTCCTGCAGATTCTGCTGTATCTTGACACACAGACTACAAGCTAGACCAACAGCAGAGATACTACATCTTTACTACTTTGAGAAGCTCATTTAATGATAAACAATTAAAATAATTTGCCTGTTTAAAAGTGCATGGAATGATAATTTCATTCACTTTTTTTTTTTTTTTTTTTTTTTGCATAAGTCCCCATTTCTTTATTATGGCACAATCTCTATCAATAAGCATAAACTTTTGCCTCAAACTGTCAGAAAACCTGATTCACTAAACTGAACAGCAGTGTAAGAATGCAGCTCTTGAAGGTTTTAATCTCTAATATTGGGTCGACTTCAGATTATAAAAAACTTTAATTAGAATGCCCAAGTATTGCCGACAGCATTGTTCAGATCAGCACACCTTAAACAATTTTGAGTGACCTGTTATAATCTTTTTTTGAGGACTAATGGGGCAAAATGCTGCTGAAAAGTAGTGACATTTTTTATTTAAAAGCATGTTGTTTCATCCACAAAATGTCTTGTACTTATATAAAACGCTGTGTTACAACTAAACATAAGCATTTACATTCTATACCTCATATGAAAACAGGCTTTCTAACTTTCCTTCTCAGCCGTGCACTGACACCTACTGGGGAATATTTGTAAATCTCAAAATCCACAGCCTTAAAATTTAGGGAAACTTTTAACCTCAGGAATCAATTATATGTGATTCACTGGCTGATAATGCCATGTATTTGCTATTGAATTAGGCTACTGAAAAGAAACCACAGTTTTTGAAGAAAGATTTAACAAGCCATAGATTAAAATATCAGAAGATGCAATGTTCCAGCTGCAATGATGAGCAAATCAATCAGTTTTCTCCCTCCTTCCCAAGATTAAAACAAATGTGATAGGCCTTGAAGTATTCCAAGGAGAACAGCACATAGGTTCACTGTTAAAATGAGGCAATTAAAATCAAAACAAACCCTTAAGTATTTCTTCAGTTCCTCAGTTTGTTACCACCCCTAAATACAGCAGCAGCAGATTTCATAGAGCAGTTCAAGATACCAGTTTCTTGCTATGTACTCATTAGAACAGAGAGACTAAGAAAATATTCCAGTGATTATATGACATCCAATCCCATTTCCAGTTAAATCTACAGTTCACTATAATAAACAGCACTAAGAGTTAAGCAAAAAGTTATGTTCATAAGTCTGGTACAAAGATGAATTGCAAACCTCACCTGCCATACTGGAAGTTAACTTTCCAGCTCTTATTGGAACCCAATGCAAACTTCTATTGAGTTTAACAGGGATTACATACATTCTCAGGATTTTTGACGCAATGAAATTGAGTCAGGTAAATATTGCAAGTATATGGTAAAACACTTCCTTCATGCACCAAGGACATAACAACAACTTCTGAACTATTTATTTTTCTATTTCTCCCAAATGGTAGAGACTACTGAATAACAAGAATTCCAGCCTTACAAAGAAAGTCCCACTGTGGAGCACTGCTGTGCCCAGACAGACCATAATCACACCTTGCTAAAAAACTGCTGAAGACAGGAATCTTTTTTATCCATCAGATGTGTTCTGTTTTGAGAGAATATTAGACACATCAGTTTTGTTTGGTTTTTTTTTTAAGTATTTGGACAGAAAAAATAGGTTTTCCTATCAATGTTGGCAAGTTGCTTCAAAGACAATTAAGCATTTCCAAGTACCTCAAAAGCTACAGCATTTCATATAAAAAAGGTGGAAGTTACTGAATAAAATAATTTGGCAACGGATAGTTTCCCCACAATAAGAGTGGGCCAACAGGCAGATACTGACTACGAAGAAAAGTGTTTTCAAATGATCTTCAGCATGAAAATACCTGTATCATTCTGAAAGAGGAACACATTTTCAGTGTTAGTATTTAGAAGCTTTCCAAAGAATCAGGAGCACACAACCCCGAGGATTTTGGAAATACCGCTTTATTTTCCAGTGAACATCCAACCTGCAACACGTGTATCATTGCTTAAGAGCTCTCAAACTGACGACATACTAAAATCTACAGCTCCAGTGCACAGTCAATTACATATCGAAATCTTAATAAAAATTATCAGTGCAAAAAATAAAAATTAATTCAGTATGCAGTTAAATGCATTTTGCTATAAAGATATTTGGGCTTTGAGCAGATATACATCAAATAATCTGGCAAGAGACAAGCCATTTTCAGTCTGTGCTCAAAACAAAACTATTCCACACCCAGTTCTGAAGACAGGCAAGAACTTTTTTCTTTTTAAATGAAAGTCTGAGCTTAGTTACAACATTCATCATGGGTACATAAGCTGAAAAATATTACAGAGGTCACCTTCTATTCAAATAGGGGTTGTTCTAAAAGAGGCTTTCCTATTTTTCGTGTGTGGGATACTTCTGAGACATCTATGTTTTTTTCCATCCACAGAGAATTAACAACATTCCAGTGTGCCCCAGCGTTGCCAAGTCCTCTTTTCAGTTCAGATACACGATGATGATTGATGAAACTGTTGGGCCTACAGTAGCGGGCAGAGCAGCTTGGCAGGAATTCAGTGTTATTGAAAGGAATCTCAAATACTTATTCCATCTCCTCTACTAACTTTAATCACACTATCAACATGCTGCCAGGAACGGAGCCTTGACACCAAGCCATAAACTTACACAAGCAACCATTGTTGGCATAGTACCGTTGCAGTACAGGTAAAGGGTAAATTCTGTTTATTTTTACCTGTTTCCATTCTGTGTTGGACACCAGTTAAATTACAGAAAGATATTTCCTGTACTAACGGCTAGCTTGCAGCAAATTTCATTAAAGTACTATGTCTCATTTTGCTTGGTTAATGAACTGATTAAGTTAACTTCTTCAGTTACGCTGCTGTTAACTGCAAGTTTTAAATAAAAGAAAGCAATACAGGAGCTTTACATACCCCGTAAGACTAACAGTTAGTAAGCAAGCAGATCAGTACTACAGGAATTTTACCACTAATCTGCTCATTTGTTATGCTGATAAAGAAACAAAAATCTTTCCTCAATTACTTTATAAAATTCTGACAAGCTTATCCTAAGTAAACCAATAGCATGTTAAATACTTAAGGTAAATACTGTACTAGCTGCAAAGCTAATACAAAGACTGATATGCTTCTCATGATTACTTTTGAGCTTGTTTTGGCTTTGCTTAAAACAGTAAAGCTTAAAAAGAGAGGCCAGAGACACTTACTGAGAGAGACAAGGAATTGTTGTTGAAGCTCATTTCGTCATTCTTATGTTAGCAAAACCCATTTCAATCTCAGCTCTGCTTCATAATACTGAACATGCAACCCACAAGTTGGAATTATAACCGGATTTAAAACTCTGTGGAAATTTTTCATTGCTAAAGCTTTAAAGTAAAGTATTCTGTAGAACATGGTTTTCCTGAAATCCATGAACAGGATTTATGGTTTTTCCCAGTGGATTCTCAGCTAACTACGGCAGGAACCTATTTCAGTTTTGGGCAAGGGCTGTGGCTGCACACTGGGACAGTTAGTATTACATTGGTCTCTGTTTCCCCAGACGATACGATACTCTCTGCAGATGGGAGAGAATTCCAGTTTGCAACTCCCTGAGCTGATGTAGTCACACAATGTGATGTCCAGTTCCACCTTCCAATGAATGAAGAAATACTGGTGTTCTACCTGCCCCAAACAAAACAAGCAGAGATAGGCACTTAAGTTGAAAGTATGCAAACCTTTTCTTCCCATACCAAACCTGGAGAGGAAATTCTCCTTTTTTCTTGTGTGTTTCAGCTTTCCAAAAGAATCTCAATTTAAGTCGGAAGCAACTGAGTATTGGCACAAACCCAGCATTATTAAAAAAAAAGAAAGGTCTTAAAAAGAAACGTGTTTGGCCAGTTCCTTCTCCATCTCGGAATACTGCTCTTTGAGGCGCTCCATAGCTTTTCTGTGCTCTTCGTCCACCTCGCCTTGTTTGTTTCGTTGTTCTTTCATGAACTCCTCCCAGTGGGCTACACGCTTCTCTTCACGAGCCGTCAGCTTGTCTGCCTGGAGCTGAGAGGAAGAAAATAAGAAGCTTTAACAATCATTTCCAGATTAAAATAGAGGCTTTAATGAGATCTACGTAATGTTAGAGTATCAGAGAAACTGGGCTTTTCCTTCATTAAAGTGAAACTAGCAAGAAAACGCATGCAATATAATCAATCCAAAACAAATGATAAAATGTCTACAATACCATTAACTCGATAGCCTTAGCAACAATAGCTTTTCTATGTTACACTCTGGTGAAAATTAATTAAACAAACAAATGGAAAGACACTTGAAAGTTACTAGCTCACCTAGTTCACTTCTGTTAGTTTCTAAACAACATACTTGTTGCATTATTTACTCCTCTGACTACTGACAATGTTAGAAGTACTGTAAGCAGCTGATATAAATCTGTATTATCTCACAAAGATTTTCTTTTAAAATGAACTTCTGATTTTGGAAGACGGTATTCAGTGCTTTTAGCCTCTTTAGTTATGAAAAAAGAATATTTAAAAAAAATACAAGTAAATGGACTTGTTTTCCCCTTCCTTTCTTGTATTTGCACAGAAAGAAGCTGCCTACTGACACAGACAGACTCCGGGAGTTCACTGTTCTGAAAGTAACCAAAAGAGAAATAATTTAAATACAATGCATCTAAGTTTTGATTAAGTGGTCTTAAAGAACTGAGAATCTGCATCTAGTACAGCAATCACAGGCAGGTCTGCATATGATACAGACTAAAAATGCACTGGCAGCATTACCATAGTGGATTTGTGAGGAAAACACCAGGCCCACTATATTTCATATTTGTGAGTGCTTGACAAAATAGAATTTTAGAGTTACTTGTCCATTATTTTGGTATATATATGCATTACTAGAGCTTAGAGGATCCACTTCAACAATCAAGACAATATTAGAGGTTTTATGTCAAATACGTGTAAATAGAATACTTCTATGCATCACAACAAATTGTGATGGTTAATAAAACACGTATAAATGATATGTCAGCCAACCCTTCTACACATTGCTCCTCTTTTCTGGACAGTTGCTACCTTGCCTTTGAATGTCATTTGTTGAAACAGAAGTATTTTTTACATTCTTAAATACATTTTTTTAAACTAGAAAAAAATCTGCATTTCTATTTTACCACAATGCTTCTGTTCAGCAGTCATCAGATACTAGTCTCCATGAAAAGCCTCCAACACAAAAACGAAAGAGTGAAATAGAATATAACAAGACGGATATTCAATGTTTTTAAACTGGCAGTTTGTGTTCTTGCTTTAGCCAGCTAGCTCTCACTGTGATTAATGTCTTCCTTTATAAATAAGATATTTTTCCTCGTGTACTTTCATACTGCCTGGCTGCTGGTAAGTCCGATTCCTTTCAATCTTATCTTTGGAAAAAAAACCCAAACCAACCCCCCATAACTATCTAGAGAGATCAGACACACATCCAGTATGTATGTCAAAACGAGACGTACTTCTGGGGATTGCTTGCATGCAGTATTAACAGTCTGGCCTCCTTATATTATAAATGCTGAAGTCACAATAAAGCTAGGCAGTTGTTCTATATTTGCTCTGTCTCTCAGAAAAAGAGAGAATTCATCTTTTTATTTTCTTTTTTTTTCTCCTTTTTAATATATTAGCAATGATTATTTTTTATGTACAGAGCTTCCATGTAGGAATAAATACAGCTTCTATAGAAATCTGGCATTCTTGTCAGCTAAAGGCAATGGGAACCCATTTATGTATTCTTCAACACACTCTATGTGCTGTTCTTTAAGATCACACGTCGCGGGCTAAATATGCCATTTTTGCAATGCAATATTTTATATACATTGTAACAACATTATGCCAAGATCCCTTTTGTTTGCAACAGATGCAGTATCAGCTACTAACAAACCAGACCAGTGTACACCACTAGTTTGACCCGTACACTACTTGATATTCAACAGGTTTTGAAACTGTCAGTGCTTACGGACGGGATTACACAGCACTTACCCAAACCACACTTCAGCTAGACCAACCCACGCTCCTCACAACAGGAACAGTTTGCATAGAACATGAAACTCATGTTGCTACTCGCTATTTTCATTTTCCACTGCACCATTTCTACCCAAGGATATAAAATGATTTACCTGGTAAAGCAACTGAAGACATTTACAGAACATGAGATAGCTAAGTTTAGTTTATCAAAAATCTGTGGTCTAACTCCTTTCTTCTCCCAAGAAACCTCTTGCCTTCCCCTGCTCAATCAGTCTTTACCTTGTTCTGGCACAAGAGAAGTGACATTGCAAAACAAAGGGATATTAGCAGCCAGACTGTTAGGCTGCGCCTAAATAAAAATGTAAGCAGTTGAGTACTGAGAAGCAATTGCTGTAAGTGCTTATTCTTCAAATATATAAAGGCAATCAGCATTGTACTGAAACTAACTAATTTCATAGAGTAAGATTTATGTTGGAAATACAGTAACTCCATATAATTGCAATATACACACCTTCAACAAAGTAAAAGCTTGCACATATGAATAAACACTTTAGAAAACATAAAAATTAAAATACGCTAAAGCAAGCAAGAATGACAAGAAATACCAACTAAAAGACACCAAGGACTTGAATACTGGTTTCACTCTCCCACCCAGGTAAAGATTTGGAAAACCCCACTGTAGAAGGTCAGTGCACACCCTGGGCACTGCAGCTCTCCTTCCTAGAAAACAAATTCAAACCCAACTGTTCTCAGCAGCACTTCCAGATCATGGACACCGCTGGCTGCTGAGTGGGAATGTCTGCATGTGTGAGCGGTGTAATCTTGAAACCAGTACTCCTATTCCTACCAGACAAATAGCTGTGTGAACAGCAAAAATAAAGTGCAATCCCTAGTGGATGCGTGGCTTTAGGATACAGATCTTCCAACCAAGGCATATGTTGCAGTGCAAACTTGCTTCTTATTAGAAGTTAAAGAATCCATGCAGGAGAGACCCATGAACGCTATAGCTGTGGGATAAGCTCCAATGTGCACTTTAATCTCATCAGGCATCACAAAACAATGAGAGAGAAAACCTGACCAAAGACAGGTTCCTCCTACACCCACATTCAACTAAAGACAAGCTGCAACAGGCATGTATTTTTACATGCTTTTTTAGTCAGTTGTTTCAAAGGAACAGACACCTTTTATCTGCTCGGTTACTGTGGAGACTGAAAAAGAGTAACACTGCCATTTCTGTATATACATACATACAAATATTTATAAATCTGAGTTCATCGAGTCAAGACTCATGTCAAATATCTTAACTTCAACCCAAGGAGCTTCAGTAGCTGGGCCTCTGTAGGTGACATGTGACATATTAAGAGACCAAGAATTTGAAACTGCCTTTGCATACTGATGTTCAGTTATGAAGCACAAACATATAATATGCATTTTCAATAAATACATATTCATATTTCAGGAAGGTAGAAGAATGGGCTTTTCTGAAGTCCAGAAAGCACTTGCAGTAGTAATAAATAACTTCTGATCTGTTATAATTAATATTTTTTACTGTCATAAAGAAGATAATAATTCTTGCATGTTTGAAAATACAGATACAGTTGCATAAGGAAGTAATCCCTTTTTCTGTTTATTTTGTCCTTACTTGGAAGAATAGTAATCCAGTGTTAATCTTCATAACTTAAAAACTTTTAATTTTACAAGACCAGGCCAACTATGGAAAAGAGAAACTGAAATAAATTCTGACCCATGCATAGTCAACGAAACACTTTAATAGACACCCAGATTTTTAGGTTACATTCTTTTGTTTACAGGGCTGACAACTGGAGAAACTGTAACTTGAAAACCAACAAAATATCACAAAGAACAGCACACACAAACATGAAAATCAGTATACTTCCATAGAAGAGCTTTTCAGAGTATAGCCTAATTTTAATTCCTACCTTTTGTCATATAAAATGACTGCTAAAACAAAGAAAAAAAATCTGTAAAGTAACTATAGCTTAAACTTACAAGTAAAACGACAACCAAACAGAAAGAATACCAGTTCCTTCTGTTAGACTTAAGTTTGCCGCTTAAGTCAGACTCAATTATAAATTAGAAAACAGCACCTAATAAGCCCAGTATAACCACCTCAGAAAACAAATAAAGCTCCGTTGTTCTCTTCTTCCAGTCAAGAAGTGTCAATTAAATTGCTTTGGTATTTAATTATATAAACATATCAGTGCATGATAACAAGACAGTGGTCGATACTATGATACCACATTTAGGCTTCAGGGAAACACATTTCGTTCTTGGGTAAAACCTCATGACCTTTGTAACACGGGAAAATTGTCGTATGAACTAAAGCATGCAGACAGATGGACCTGAGCCAAGAGGAAGCCTTGGGTAATTCATGATATTGTACAGTATTGGTAAAATGTTTAGCCAGGAACAAAAAAAAAAGTCTCAATAATTAGCTATAAATTGTATTGTTTTAAGCATTAGACAATCCAACATTTGCCACCATGCCGTAGATTTCTATTTGAACCAAAGGACTGTTTAACTGTCAGCAGCAGCAGCCTATGCTTTAGGCTTTTACTATCTGTATTACTGACTGGCACCAACTACCATCCACTGCACAGAAACATTTTTAACCCCCGTGAAAAGACCTACAAGATAGTACAAATAGTATTTCTCCATGGCTGTTAATTTGGCAAAATTTGGATAGATTTTTTTGCTTGTTTAATCAGAGAATCATCTCCTCACCCCCAAACACTCTTAGAACTCCAGCTCCACCCTCCTCAAAAGTTTCCAGCTCCAGACCACACTGATACAGCATTGTCCTGTTTTTGATTGCCGGTTACCCAGTCTTTCAGCTATTCCTCTTCTCCCAAACAGTATTTCAGCTGTTCTGCTAGAAGTTCCTTCAGTCGTCCAACAGAACATCAGTCATAGCAAGCTGTTAAAATTCACTTTTCATATGTAACCCAAATACTTGTCCTCAATTTCTGTCTTTCAGTATAACTTTATAAATACATGGGTCTGGGGAACTCAAACTAAGCTTAGAATCTGTTCTATGTTTGTAAAAAATGCCTACTACTTTTATGAGTTATTTTTTTTAATAAGATATTTAGACATCACTAAATTTGGAAGATTTTCAGCTTTCATGTTCATATAAAATGCTGAAAATAGTCTTGAGTTGAAGCTTCATAATTTGATTTAGATATAAAACAAAGCTTGCCTAAATGACATAGTTGCTGCCTTATTAATTCCTGTTCTGCGAATTCCCTTTGGTGTGTTAGCAAATTTACATATTTTGGCAGTGAGGTCTTTCATATTTCTTTTATATCAACACCTAAATTCAGACATTAGTTATCTGGAAAAAATCTAATCTGATTACAAAACCATTTTTTCACTCAACAGTGCATACTGCATGAACTGGAAAGATAGTAAAGCCTTCTTGTATACTGTACTGATTCACATGAGATGGTTGTATTTATTTCTAGCATGGTTTTACTGTCACTGGTTATACAAAAAAATAACATTTGTAAAAACATCTATTTTTTCAGCAAAATTTGAATTTGTTTGTAGTATTACTTGGACGATTATTGCTGAAATTGAGAAAGACAAACAAACCCCAAAAACACATTAAAAAACCCCAAACCAAAAAAACCACCATTTGAGGCTTTGAGGAATGTAACCGTACTAGTTCATGCTAGAAGAGAGGCAAGTCTACAACGGGAAGTCTTAGGTAGCCTCCAGTATAAGGCTGTACCCTTCTACATGAAAATATTTAAAATAAAAATAATAATAAAAAAAAGAATGTAGTACATAAAAACAGGTTTACAAAATTCCTTGAAGTCTTTTCTAGTTTAGAGCAAAAAGATAATTAGTAAAGCAAATAATCTTAAAATTCATTCTATTCAGCAGAAATGGAATTAATTTTACTGAGGGCTGCTAACACTAAGCACTTGACACTCGATCTTACCAAAACCACATTATTTTTACAGAACACATGATTTCAGAAAGAAAAGTAAGGAAAAAGAATTTCTCCTCAAGTAGCTGAACTACAGTGACACCTTTTATCTATAATTTTAAAAAGTTACCTACCTGTTACTACTCACATTCGGAAAGTTTCAAGCCAAAAAGTCTTACTGTAGAGGCTTAAAGAAATGCTTTAAATCCTGAATACCTATTAGTATTGCTCCACTGCATGTAAAAAGTGGAAATACACAGCTAATATTTAAAAAAAAAGAATAGTTACTATTCTTATTCAGTGAGTGTTCATTTTATAAGTTATAAAGTTTTTTATTAAACTTCAAACAACCAGTAGCAGAACTATAAGAATTTCCTACTGAAGCTCTCTCCCAACATCTACACCAGTGTTAGACACAAGCAAACTTTGTGAGGGTTCAGCAGCGAGCTCTCCGCACAGTACCAGCATTCAGCTGCAACCTGACTGCCCATCTTCATTGATTACAACAAGGAAAGAAAAACACAGCTATCAGCTTACATAAATCAATGCGCAGCCTGTTTTGCGCAATGGCCACAGAAACGTCTTCAGTTTTTCTCAACTAAATTATTATAAAAAACATTTTGCAAGTAAAAAGATAACACAGGAACGCAATCATGAAGGAGGAATGGGAAAACACGAAACTAATTTCTTGTGTAATTTTCCAAATTTTCGATTCAGAGCACATGTATTTCAAATGAGCAAAGTGTAGCCAACTGAAAAGATTCCAATGATTCGCATGTTCCTATAATATAGCCCTTCATTAAAAAACCTATCCACAAGTGAAAAACACACTTCCTTTTCAACAAGCAATATATATATATATAATATGGTCAATGTTCTCAACTAACTAGGAAAGATTTACATTTCCATTCTGGTTAGTAGATGTTTTTTGTTCCACAGAAAATAATTTATTTTCTTATACTTAAGCTTTCCCTGTATGCAACAAATATTATAGTCTTGAGCTAGGAGGGAAAATAAAGCAAAAGAAATAAAAAATTTGTTTCCATACATCAAGAGATTGTAGGAAGAGCTAGTGATCCATTAACTTTGCAGTCCTTGAACACACATGCCACTGCAGTTTGCATTTTATAAGTGCAGAAATCACCCCAAAAAATGTTTTACTGCAAATATATGAAGTACAGAAAAATATGTGCTATACTGAAGGCATGTAGGCTTGCTGTAGAAGCACAAGACTCCCATCCATCCTTTACCTTCCTCTCTTCATGCTCCCTCTCTTGGAGTCTATGGATCATATTGTTGGCAGCTTGCACTGAAATAACAAATTGCAGTAGATCAGTCTGCTGTTCTAAATCAAAGAGGAGATCACCTGAAAGGGATTTAAAAGACATGAGACTGTTGCAAGTCAAAGATTATATTCCGCTGTATCATTTAACTCTGCACAAAAAAGATTTGTCAGTACTTGCAGAAAATGCTTTACATTGATAGCTGTACGTCATCGAGTTCAACCCTCGTGTGTTCTAGAAGCCAAAAAGAGAAAGGCAGCTTGGTCCTCTTGTGCTGATGTTCCTTAGTGCTGCTGCTGAGCTAGAGTGCACAGCTCAGCACCTCGGAAGACATGAAAAAACTCTCAAGTTAGTAAGTAGGAACAGGTGACCAAGCTCTACATTTTAGTTGTTTGTTTGTTCTTTTTGTTTCTTTTGTTGTGTTTTGGTTTTTTGGGGTTTTTTTGGGTTTTTTTTTTTTTTTATATTTTCCCCATCAAATGTAAAATATGATTTAGTATAAGCAATCTACATGAAGAACATCTTCACGCTGGAGCCAGCCTCCTCTCTCATGACACCAAGCCTAGAAAAACTTGTAAACGGAAACAGGAACTGTATTCCTACAGATGTTTTTTTTATCCTAACTTATTTAACACTTAATTAATGCACAATTAAATAAAATAATTTCCCCAAAGCAGTCATTTCTCCCACTAACACATCCTAGTATTGAGAAATACTTATTTATCATCTTAGAGCTGGTGACTTCTCACACTAGGACACAGGCTCCTGCCCCGCTGAGGACTTCCAGTTACAGAAGAGGTCCACTGCCCTCATAGCTGATGTGGAACTGGGAGCACCATGAACTGGAGTATCTGGTGGCTGAGCCTGAGCCACTCAGGACCATTAGAAGACAGCGGGAAGTGATAGTTGTAGCAGACTCCCTATGCCAGGGGATGGAGGCTCCCCACCTGTTGATATGTTTTGTCATCTAGGGAGGTTTGCTGCTTGTCAAGAGCTCACATTTGGGATGTTGCAGAGAGGCTACTGAGGCTCAGACTATTACCTGCTGCTCTTCCATGTAGACAGCAGTGGTGTCTACACCAGAGGTGACCTGAGAAATATCAGGAATGACTACAGAGATCTGGGGACAGCAGTAAAGAACATGGAGGTCCAGGTAACGTTCTCCTCAACCTTCCTGGTGAGGGGGGACCCAATGGATTTTTGGGGTTAACAGCTGGTTGCACAGTTGGTGTTGGCAGCAGGGCTGCAGTTTCTGCAACCATAAGACCCATCCTGATCAATAACAGCTGCTTGGAAGAGATGGGATCCACCTGACTAAACAGGGCAAAAGTACCTTTGCCAACAGACTGGCCAACCTGGCAGGGACAGCTTTAAACTAGAAACGACAGGGGAGGGAGAGATTCCTCAAAAAAAGGAACTTGGGGATAGGGTAGCAAACCAAGGGTCTAGGATGATGGTAACAGAAGGGACATAGCACCCTTTTTAAGGGTCACGTAAACAGCAAAATAAAAATAGGGAAAATGCAGACCCTCTGCTGACTGGGGCTGGGAACGTGTGACAAAGAACATAGAAAAGGCCAAGGTACCCAGTGCTACCTTTGCCTTTGTCTTTTACTATAAAGACCAGCCTTCAGGAAGCCCAGGCCCCTGAGACCAGAGGGAAGTCTGGAGCAAAGATGACTTACCCTCGGTGGAGGAGGACCAGCTTAGGGAGCATTTAAACAAACTGGAAATATCTGAGTCCACAGGGCCTGACAGGTTGTGCCCACACGTGCTGAGGGAGCTGGCTGATGTCACTGCGAGGCCACTCTCTGCCTTTGAAAGGTTACTGCGACTGGGAAAGGTTCCTGAAGACTGGACTCCTATCTTCAAGAAGTAAGATCCAGAGAACTACTGGCCAGTCAGCCCACCTTGATCCTGGGTAAGGTGATGGAAAAAACCCTCCTGGAAGTATTTCCAAACACATGAAGGAGAAGGTGCTCTGGAGTAGTCAGGATGAATTTATGAACACGAAATCATCCTTAACTGACCTGACAGTCTTCTACAATGCAGTGACTCGGGCAGCTGAGGGGAAAGAGGGCAATGTTGTTTACCTCAGCTTCAGCAAGGCTTTTGATGCCATCTCCCATAACATCCTCATTGATAAGCTAACAAAGTATGGTTAGGTAAGTGGACAGTGAGGTGGACTGAAAACTGGCTGAATATCTAAGTCTAGAGTCTGTGATTAGCAGCACAAGGCCAAGTCAGAGGCAAGACACTAGTGGCTTACCCCAGGGGTCAGCACTGTGGCTGATACTGTTTAATATCTTCACCAGTGACCCAGATGCTGGAGCAGAGCGCACCCTCAGCAAGTTTGCAGACAGTACAAAACCAGGAGGGGTGGCTGACAGACTGTATGGGTGTGCTGCCATTCAGAGGGACCTTGAGCAACCGGAGAATTGGGCTGAGAGGAATCTTATGAAACTCAACACAGAGAAATGACAAGTCCTGTACCTGGGGAGGAATAATCCCAGGCAGCAATACGCACCGAGGAACAACACCACAGCCTTGCAGCAAAAAAAGAAGGCCAACAGCATTCTGGGCTGCATTAGGAAAAGCACTGCCTACAGGTCAATGGAGGTGACCCCTGCTCTCTGCTCAGCACTGGTGAGGCTGCACCTGTGGTGCACGTGTGTCCACTTCTGGGGTCCCCAGAAGAGATGGACTTACTGGAAGAAGTCCAGCACGTGGCCACAAAGACGATTAAGGGACTGCAGTATCTTTCATATGATGAGAGGCTGAAAGAGCTCAAACTGTTCAGCCCGGAGAAAAGAAGGCCCAGGGGGGATCCCATCAATATAAGTAAATATCTGATTGAAGGAAATGAAGATGAGGGAGCCAGACTCTTCTCTATAGTGCTCACTGACAGGACAAGAGGCAGTGAGCACAAATTGAAACACATGAGATTCCATTTGAACATAAGAAAACACTTTTTTCCAGTGAGAGTGGTTGAACACTGGTACAGGCTGCCAAGACAGGTTGTGGAATCTCCATCTGTAGAGACATTCAAAGCTCAGCTGGACACAGCCTTGGGCATCTGGCTCTAACTGCCCTTGCCCGCACAGAGAGGTTGGACAAAATGTCCTCCAGAGGTCCCTTCCCACTTTGACCACTCTGTGATTCTACTACTAATGATGCGTTGCACAGCTGACCATTAGAAAGTCAGGGAGTAATATCCTCCACTCCATTTAGAAGGTATTAGAACATATGCCTTTTATTTGCATGACTAAATTTTAAGTTTCAAATATTTTCCTGCCATTGTTTTACACGTATAGAATCCTCTATATTTTGTTATTCTGCCAGATGCCATATAAATAAGTGATATGAAATTAAATGCTTATACAACATGCTATACATAAAATATAACAAAACTCAGAATGGTATATTTCAACTGCATAAATGTGGCAGCTAAAGCTATATAGCCATACTCCCTCAAAATATATTTTTGAGAAGCTATCCTGCTGAATGAGTAAGACAAAAGAGATACTGAAAAATTGGTACAACGGATTTTAAACTTTCTCTTAAAATCCGAGCAATAAAATATATATTAGATGGTTATAACGATGAAACTAGGCTTAGCATACGACAATTACTGCTATTACCCTGTTTGTGACTAAAGATAATAATAATAGCACATTTCATAGCTATACAGCAGCAAGTTTTGCTTTAAATCACGGGGGGCAGTACTATGCTCTCCCATGGAAAAATTAAGAACGTCACATCACAGCATACTTGCAACAAACCAGAAACCTGAAATTTTGTCCAGGGCTTTAGCCAACATGGAGCACTACCTTGTTTCTAAGTGAGTAACAAAAGATTGAGCTGAAACAGCTTACACTTAAATCCAGAAAATGCTTTAATACAGCCTTAGCAAGAGCTGTGCTGGTTGTACCAATAAATATCAAAAAACGTCCCTGTTGTTTCCCTTTTAAAACGTCATAGAAATGAGAACAAGGCACACAAATGGTAGAAGATTTATCAAAGGGTGAAAATTTTTCCACAAATTGTATTCTGAATCCATACTTTAAAAATTATTCCTCAAAATGATGTAACAAGGGAAATAAGAAGCAACGTGCTTACATCTCTTGAATGCTTCATTCAAATTGTCATGCATTGCCTGCTCGCACTTTGGAAGAACGTGATCATTTGTTTCAAAGATTGTGTTCTTTAGATTTTCAAGTACTCGTAGTTCTCGGAGGCCACGTTTTTCCTGCCAGAAGAATTGAAAGAAAATGAGTGGCTAAGAAGGAGTTCTACTTTCCAAAGTAAGATTT
This sequence comes from Podargus strigoides, assembly GCA_028020825.1. Lineage (NCBI taxonomy): Eukaryota > Metazoa > Chordata > Aves > Caprimulgiformes > Podargidae > Podargus > Podargus strigoides. The sequence continues at coordinate 85,453,548 of CM051620.1, read as the reverse complement.
CCCAGTTGATAAACTAGTGGTAAAATATTTGAGATAAAGCTATTGTCTATTAATGCATTACTCTACTTATTTAGTACAATTGATAAAATTAGTTTTGTGGAAAAAAAGAGTAATGCTCTATTCAATACTTTGAATGACACTTCTGGCCCTTGTGAGAAAAGTCAGCATTTACTAATGAAAACATTGTGTGGAAAAACACGTTGTTTTGTATAGATAATTTATAGCATATCAAAAACAAGAGAGAGAAAGAGAGCTTGAAAGCATTGCATTTTTATAACTCAAGTGTTACAGAGAAATAACATAGCAATGATTTTGCTTGTTGGTGTCTGACCTCCCAGACTTTGCATGGTATGAGGTTAAAACAATGCAAGTTAAATTGTTTTTACTGAAGTAAAGCAATGAAGTCACGACTAAAAAATAACACAGCTGACTAAAGAGGCAGCCCCTCTAGCTTGCTGCTGAGCATGATTAATTACAAGAAGAACAAGTTCTTGCTTTATTGTTTAGAATTAAAAAAAAAAATATTAAAAAAAATAAAATCTATTTTTCTGAAGCCACAGCACTAGACCCACTTTGAATTTCACCTGCACTTTCCTTTAGATAAGGAAAAGTACTCTGAAGTCTGCTCCAGGCTGCCACCTGCCCCTTCCTCCTTTTCCCCCTCCTCAGAGTTATGAATAGAGATGCACACAAGCATTCCTGTACTGAAAGTTGATAATCATAAAGTAATTCTGGATAATCAAAAAGTACTACATGACATAAAGCAGGCAATTGGATCATCATACCCATTTTAAAACTTCAGAAAGAGAGGCACAGACAAGTAAAGTCACTTAATTAAACAGGTTCCAGATTTTCTGAATGCAAATCTACTTTACACACTAGATGACAATCACTGAAAGCAGTAGCTTATGTCCTACTACAACCAAAGAGTATCCGATACCTCAAAGTTAGAAACAGGTGTAGTTTTTGGAAGAAACTCTAAGTTGCAAAAATGTAAATTGCTATTGTTCCCCTAAAAGTATAAACCAGAAAATAAATTTGGAAAAAAAAACCCAAACCTGCAACTATACAAAATTTATCTAAGAAATCGAACAAAGCTTTGGGTGCAATGAGAGAAATATATGAATCATAAAGATATGACTTATAATTTTGAAGCTGAGTTTAAAATTTTCCTTCATATGAAAAGCCCCATAAGTTATAGGATACAATAAACAGTTTTATCTAGGAAAGGAAAAGAAATCAGTCCTTATGACTCTCAAGCCCATATGATACACATCTCACAACAGTTCACATACTTATTCTGCTAAATCATTATAGAGACAAATCAGACCCTGGTTGAAATATTCACTACAATGGGGTGGGGAAGACATTTTCATGTAATTTTCTTAAAATCAGCTCTGCACACTAGAATTTTGGGGTATAACTATATCTTCAGGACCAGTTTTAAGGTTTTTAAATCCCACATTCTTTAAGAATTAAAAGCTACTCAGAAACAGCCTTTTGTTGACTCAGTGTTTTACTTTTCTAAGCTTCTGCTGCCATCGTGTGGAAACTGTGTTACACTTCCCAAGCAAAGCTGTATATAAATACTTTTTACACCTTCAGTACTTTAGCCTTATTTATAGCCAATCAGATAGCATTCATTCCATTCTTAATGTTTTTCTGACTTTGCACAGTCTTGCTCTTCTCTTCCAAAAATATTATTTTCTTTCATGGAACAAAAATTAAAGAAAAATTAAACTACAGCTGTGCTAACTGAATCCAGCCAAGGCACAAAGCAGTTTCTTAATCAGATGCAAACCTATACCAGCCAACAATGCTTTCCTTGAACCACTAAGGCTTCTCTTGGATGTCAGGACTACATCATTCTCCTACATCAATATTCCTGCCAGTTTTTTGCAGGAAAAATATTCATGCTCCTTTCAAAATGCTTTAAATAAAAAGATCTAAATGACTGCATTGTTCAACTAAAGATACAGACACACACTATAGGTCTGTTAGTTATTTTGGACAAGAAATACATGTCAGGTCTTCCAGAAGAAAATTACATACATATTATAATCTTTAAAAAAACCCATTAAAACTGTTTAAAGTCTCAGACTCTGACAGTTACAGCACCCAATAATATACAAATACTTACTTCAAATTCTTTAACAAAGTAACGTATTTCTCCCTGAATTACAGGTCTGTGATCCAGTAGTCTCGAATAGATCTCCCCAACATCTAGAAAATTAATGAGAGTCAGATTTTTAGTTTTTCTCTCACACTCCATCCTAGGCTACACAACACAAGACAGCACACCATACTCCAATGCCAGAGGCATGACTGCTCACCAAATACATACAAAATCAAGAGGGCCGGGATAACATTTGCAGGCTATCCTATCTGATAGGGTGAACGTTCTCCTCTGAGTCTCAACACTCTCTGTTGCAATCCGCCTCCTCCTCCTCAGTACAGCTTCCACATCTGACTGTTAGTGGTAGTAAAAATTTGATGCAGAGCAGACCTGAAGGCTGCAGCTCGATAGAGATTCACAGCAGGCCCGGACACCACAGGAACCCGGTACCGAGCTGGGCTGCTCCAGCTCCTTACCCTTTATGATGGGCTGAATCGGAGACCCTGCCGCCAGCGCCTCCCGCTTCCTGTCGCCGGGCAGCGGGGCCACCCCGCTCCCGCTGGGGGACGCGGGGCCACCCCCGCTCATGGCGCTCGGGGCCCCACGGGCAGCCCGGCCCGGCCCCGTCCGCCGAACTTCCGGCTCGCCCGCGCGCGGGTGTGAGGTCATCGCTCCGCGCCCGGCGAGAGCGGCGCCGGCCGTTGCTATGGTAACGGCGGCGGGCGGGCCTACCCGGGCCTGCTGCCGCCTGCCGGGCCAGCGCTCGCCGATCCCTCTCAGCTGCGCTGAGGAGGAAGGTTTTTACCGGGAAGGAAGCTGCTCCCGGCCGGGAGGGTCCTACGCCGCTCGGCCCGGCAGTGGCTGCCCCTCCTGCCTGTGCATCGGGGGCATCTTCAGTGTAGAACCCAGAGCCTGGCTTTCTCCGGGCATCTCTGGAAAAACAAACCAACCAAATAAAAAACCCCACCAAAAAACCCCAGTGTTTGTTTGTTTGTCGGTTTTTGTTTTAGGAGAAGAGACAAGAATTCAGATACATCAGTTTGCTTCTGGGTGTAGTGAACATCAACAGCAAATGGTTGGAATTGTGGCCTACAAAACCTAAGAGCAGTAGTCTATTTCCCAGCTATAAAAAAAACCCACACCAAAACCAAACCAAAAAAGACTTAACATTTCTATGCATTTCTTTTAAAAACATTTCAGAGTGTCAGGATATTTGCAATATACTTATAAATAACAGTGTATTAGCTTCTGGGATATTTTTTTCATTCATGCTACATACACTCAATTTTTAGAACAGCCTGATCCTTGTTTAGGTCATTGCACCTACATTTTTTTTACACATCCGTTTTACTTGCAGTACATACCTCGCTGCTCTGTGTCTTTGTACAGTCCATGAAGAAAGAACTGGATCACAAATTGGTCTGCTGCAACCTTCAGCGTCCTGACCTGGAATACCTGAGTAATAATACCTACTAGTAGAAAACAGGAGTAGTATATATTTCTTCGTTAGAAATTAGTTCTGCCCATATTCTACTCTGCATAGCTTTTACAAGTAGGAGCAATTGACTCATTGTGGAAACGAAAAAATAAAAGGTCTTTTTTCTTTTTTTTTCACTGTGTGAAGCTATTACAACAGACACAAAAAATGATCCTAATATTATATCATGTGTCTCAGCATCAAAGCTCAGAAACTGCACACTGAAATCACTATAATATTTTTTTGACAATACCTATAATCTTCTAAAGAAAGCCTTGAAAATAAGTGAATTGGTTTTGTTGAAACAATCTCCCCAAAATCAGTCAAAATATGGTTAAGATACATTTAAATAATAAAATCAATCTTACACCAGGAAGTGTTCAGTACTTCAATTGTTCAATTATTAAATTCAACATAAATATATAATTAAAATAGTTTTATACTCCTTCACTGTCATATAGTCTGTAAATATGTTAAATAGGCAATAATTAACAGAGATGAGAATCATTATTAAAAAATACTGTTTGCTTTCACATATTTTTTTCCCCCGTCAAAGTAACCATCTCTTACAACCTATAGATTAGTATTTGTATTTTTCCACTTGGATACAAAGCACGTCAGCGCTTGGCAATCATCAGTAAATTACATTAGTGCTCATATATTAATAATATCTGGAGGATATTCCAGCTGGCTTGATGATCACTAATAATTAGGGGTAGAATTGTTCAAATGTTAATTTTATCCCCTTCCAGTGTAGCTGCCATCCTTTCCTAGGCTCTCAGATGGTATTTCCCCCTCTAAGCCCTATGCTCCAGTTATCCTTTTGTTTGCTGAGGAGGAAATCCTACAGTTAAGGAGGTTTATAACTACTGCATTTCTAGGAGTTTTTACATCATGAAAAATGTCAGGTTTGGAATTATAGGACTGCAACAAGGGCAAATCCTGTCACAGATAAGTGCATCGGTTTCTAGGACTACTGTCCTGAAACCACTTCTCCTCTTTGTTTGAATAATTGATTTATTTTTTTTAAAGAATATGCTTTATTTCCTGCATTTATGCCTGTTTGTTTGGTTGGGTTTTTTCCCCCTGCTTACTGTCACTGCCCTGTCAAGCTTATTCTCAAAACATATTTAAAAAAATTAAGGAGGACTTAAAGAGGTGATGGCTATAAAAAGACAATACTTGTGGACCCCCTAACCTGTCAGCTTGTACGAAGTAGTCATCAAGTCACAAAAATATGGAAATAGCTATGGCTTGGAGCATGAAAATCAACATATGTAGTCATCGTGTATTTTTTTGGAAGATAGGCTAAACAACCTCTGTCACTTTTGCCGTGCAATGGAACCCGCTTTCTCTTTTAGGGATCACCCTGCCACTTTCCATTAGAGTGAGCAGCACGCCGAATCGCAAAACCTTCAGACGGATGTGCCGAGTCCTGTCATTTCCCCCACAGGCTGTCTGGCGATGATCATCCACTAAAGGATCATCTCATCCAAGTGGCGGTGCCCGAGCCAAATGCTGGCAACAGGCAGGGAAACCCAAACCTGTTGAGGCAGACGTCTGCCGAGACGGGAGGAATCGGAGCGACGGCCCTTAAGAGGATGAGGTGGGGGACGTACTTTGCGCCAGCAGAATAAGTCCATGGGCTGCACCCGTGATGGGAGACCCAGACCACTATCGTGATGGCTGGAAGTTTGGGGACCGTGATGCCGATGTTGGCCAAAGCAGGCCCGGGGCTGTGCTGTTTGGAGGAGTGCCTTGTCAGATTAGCCGTGCGGCTACTGTATTTGATGCTCAACCTGGATGGACAGGCCTGCCAGGCAGAAACTGCTCAGGCAGATGATGCTAGGGAGGACAAAAATTATCTACCGCAAGACTAAGAAGACAGATGACACCCAGCAGGAACAGCAAGCCAAATCTGCAGAATCCACAATGCAGCTGGCTAGCCCGAGGCTACCTGCCTCTTTGAAGTGGAAGAGACATCACCGACGAGCTGTCAAATTAGATCACCAGCCTGGAAACACTGAAAGCGATTTAGTTCTTCCAACAGAGAAGGGAAAGTTTAATAGATGAAAATCTTCCTAAAGGGGCCAAGGTAGCGTGGGAGGGAGTAGGGGAATCCTTCAGATGCAGCAACAATGAAAAATTACTCACCTCCCGCCTGCCTCCAGAGTGAGAGGTGGGATGGATGCACGGTACCAGCCTGGAAAATAAAGGCTAGGCCTGCAGGAACGTGCAAAGAGCAGCAACAAGTAACCCTTGCTACAGAATCAATCCTCTCCCCCAAATCTGCAATATCTTTGTATGTCGTCCTGGAGCTGGGCTCTGAAGTACTTCAAGACACGCAGTGATGGGATACAAAGACTCAGTCTGAAACCGAAAGCTTGGCGCAGCAGGGGTGTGTGACGGCATCTCCCCGCGCACGTCTTTTGCCATAAAATTCAAGCTCAAAAAATGTGCGAAATACGATTCAGATTTTATAAATCCAGAACAAAAACTAAGATTATCAAGTGAGTAAGCACGTGCTCAGGTGTATGGTCAATATGAAACTTGGTGTTTCTGTTAGGGACAGCAGCAAGCACGATCCAATTATAGATGCAAAGAAGAAATACTGCTCTTAGGGGGAAAATATTAAAAGTATTAATCCATTAAGCAGCTGCATCATTGCAATTACACTTTGAAGTTAAAGACTGTGAAACACACCAAAGATTAAAAGAAGTGGTAAGATTGAAAACCAAAAGGAAAAAAAAAAAAACAAATAGGTCTACGGATCCCTCTTCCTAGCAAAAATTATTTTAAAAAAAGTTAAAAAAATTACACACTAGGTTCTGTATACACATGCAATTATAAAATCAATTTCTGGCCACACCAAGGCAAATGTACTTGGAGAAAAATCATGGTAATGTCTCTGTCCTTGACTTCAGCATTCATAAATGATCTGCAGAGATGCAAACAGAAGTTGCTAGCAGATAGAAAGATCATGAATCAGAATGTTGGATAGAAGAGCTTACACTGCATTTCTTGTATCAATTCCTTTACTTTCACCTCTCTCAGCTAATATCTTTTTAAGTACTTTGTCCTGATCTCTTCCAAATCCACAACACTGAGGAGCAGAGTTTTGATCATCTATTGCTTTTTAGCCAAGAGGAGAATAAAGAAATCCAAGTTCTGCAGTTCTCTTCGTCTGTAATGTTACTTGGGCGTATTTTATTCCATGGACAAAACCGTGTTAGCACTTCTAAGTTATATTTTCATATAAATTAGTTAATATAAATGAGTCTTACTTGAATTGCAAAGTACTCACATCCATTTTAAACCTTAGTTTCAGCTCCCTGCTAATAAGCTAGGGTCCACACCCACGCTGCAGTGTCTTGATTACTCTTCCATCAGCTATAATTATAATTGAAATAAATGTGCATATGTGTGAGTGAAAAAGAAAGAAAAGTTGAAGAATTATTTTATCAAGATACTCCAATCAGGTGTAACATCTATTAGTAAGTTTAAGAAGTACCTTGCAAAAAATAAGTTCCCCATTTCTAGGCCTATGTTCTTCCAAAGGTTCAGAGAGTGGTAAGAAATTCCTGGGACAAGGGCTACTTCAGTTTAAAAGTATTTTTAAGAGGCTGGGGTAGGCTATAGAAAAAAAAAAAAAGAAAAAAAAGATAAAAAAGACTTGAAAATACCACCTCTGACAGGCGAACAGCTAAGACGCTAGCTAGAAGATATTATACATTCTACCCAAAGAATCTCTGGCAACTTAATAGGTGCAAACCTCTTGAAAGCAAGTACTTACTGCGGGCGGGCGGTGAAGAAAGGTAACGCAACTTGTTTGATTTTTGCTGTTTCAATTGCTAACCAGAAGTGCTATCTCCTAACTTGGTTTCTGTGGGGAAAAGTGGGATGCCAACCTGGTAGGTAACTCACTGAGGACACAAAAGGAACTTGACAAAAAGCGTGTTATACATTTCAGCTATCATAAAAAATTCTTTACAGTTTTGCTGCTGAAAAGCCTACACTTCAGTTCCATCTGAATGGTCAGGTTGTCTTAGTACCCAGGTCTAAACTGGAACTAAGGTTTTTTTGTTCAGTGTAACAGACCTTCTCAAATTTCTCATTCCTACTCACTCTAATCCTACATTGAACCTGGATTTTTCCATAAATCACTGTTGCCCAGTTGTAAGCCTCAGTGCAAGAACTAACCCTAGAGCCTTTCGAAGTCAAACTGAACTCTCACTTGAAAATGAAGGTACACATACAAACACTAAAGATCATCAGCACGTTTCTAACCTATCTGATGCAACACTTGAATGCCTGTTTCAGCCTGGCTTGTCTGCAAGCAGTGGTCATCTTGGCATCACAGGGAAAAAGACAAGTCAAAGTGGTAAGTGCAAGATTTCACTGAACACTTACAAGTATCATATTTATTTTGCTGTTGAATTCTTCAGTTGCTGAAAGGTTGTCACACAGCACTATCTCACCATATGGCAACAACCTCAAGTCCTAGAGGCACATACTTAAAAGACCATAACATGTCAGGCCCCTTGAATAAATCAGATAGAATAATTATGCAAAATAATAATACTGCAATGATGAGATACATTAACAAATGAGAGTGTCACTGTTCATGAAATGCCGAGAAAATAAATTCCACACATCACTGTGGTCATCATCATCATCAAACTGCGAAGCAACAAAAGTAAAACAACATCACAGCATTTACTGTGCCCTTCAGCAACTGAAATTTTAAGAAGAGGGTTGCAAGGGAGGAAAGTCACTTTTACTGATGTTCAGTGAAAGCATAATAAAATATCACAGGAAAAGAAAGACAGGTAGAAGTAGCTTTAAAAACAGCAGAACATTTACCCATGCCCACTCTTTATACAGAACATCAATGTTGATTTGAGAGCTCACGTACACTACACCTCATCTCTAAATAATACGAAGCATTATTGTAACAAATGTACCTCATACCTCAATCAAACTACATTTTTATGTTTTTTCAGAAGTATTTTTTTACAGATTTAGTTATCCTTGATCAATAGGCATTAGACAGAAAGGGGGAGAGGGAAGAGATCAATCCCATCTGGTTTTCCCAGTCATCCCTCTAAAGGCAACGTCTCAATTCATCCTTCTTTGCTTTTAACCCTCTCCCCCCTTAAGTTTCTCCATGCAGGGGAGAGAAAACTGAAATGTTGAAGTTAGCATACAATAATGACCAAATGCCTTTTAGATAGGATAGAGTTAAATTTTACTAATCCACTTTTAAACATTTCATCTTTGTGTTAGCCCAGCAATTTTTCTTTTTTTTTTTTTAAAACACTTCAGCAGCAAGTATCACTTCTGTTCTACACCAGAGAAAATAAAACTGGCACAAGAGGCTAGGGGATACTGCTGTGGCAGCATGCAGCCACCTTGAGAAATCCCAACACTTGGAAACAGAGGCTGTTTGGGATTAAAAAAAAAAAAAAAAAAAAAGACACTTTATAGCATCATCTCTACAAAACTTGCCTGAAAAGATGTCAGTAATTGTTTCCAGCAATATTTTTAGCTCTGGTTCCATTTCAGTGTTCTTAACTGTAACATAAAGTGCTGTTTCCATGGATGAAGGCTTGCACATACGCTTCACAAAACTGACATCGTTCTCATTTGTAATAGCACATATAAAACCAAACAATATGCAAGATGAATGCGAAACTTTCCCAACCCCTGACCAAATGCACTGATAATTCCCACCCGTGCTCCCCTTCAGGAACAGAAAATGGTTCAGTATAGTAGAATTTAGAAGTGCAGTATTTTCCTAAGTCTCACCATCACTTGCTCCCAGCCGTAAGCATGGGGGAAAAAAGCAAACTCACTTCTATACATACTACTAGGTAACAAAAGTTTGAATAAATTGGGAATTAAGAGTATAAGTACTGACAGTAAAAACCTGAAGCCCTGCAGTAGTCAAATATGAAAAGTTTGGAGTATGAAGTTTCTAACGCATATTTGCACTAAAGCCCACTCCCCAATTCTTCCACAGAACTGAATTCTTCAACACAATTCCCAAGATTTCAGTGAGATCTTCATATTTAGGTACACAAGCCATGCTTCTGAAAAGTAAGGAACAAGAGTAACAGGAAAAATGGCAGAAGCTGAGAATTAAGCCTCCAGAAGTAATGAGAACTTTTTCAAATCAAACATTTTAATTTTTAACAATACAAGAGAATTCCTAAAAGTAACACTGTGTGCCTGTAAACCCTCTAAAGAAATTATATATGTACAGCAAACACCTATTAGAGAGCCTGGAATTGTCCAAATTAAGCTTACTCGTGCAATTTTCTTCTGTCCTTTTACACGTTAGAATATATTGTAATTACCTCATCTCATTATCCACCTACTTTTTTTTTTTTTTTTTTTTAAGGCCTTGTAACATTCAAAATACTCAAACAGCTATCCAAGATGTATTTGTATCTGCCTTACTGGGTGGGAGGCTCCTAGAGGAGCACGAGGCAATAGAATGTACTACTGAAAACAGTGTTTGCTGAACACTGTTGTAGAAATAAACATAGAAGTTTATCAATCAAAATACCACAATATTTTGTATTTCTTTCAGTGTTTTAAAAGAAACGTTAACTGAACTGTGCAGAAGGCAATTACCCAATTCAGATGTATCCTTAGGGCATTATGTTAGCACTTTTAAATTTGTTAAAAATAAAACCAGAGGGACCACGTTCTACAGTGAAAGGACCTGTCTAAATGTCTCGTTCAGTAGCGTCTTTGGTTTTAAACTGAATTTTCAAACAGTGAGAGTGAACTTGACAGACTAGCTCATCATTACCTTAAGCTGAGGGGGGACAGGTTGGGTTCTTTTTGGGTTGTTTGGTGGTGGTTTGTTTGTTAGGATCCCGAAACCTGCATTTGCACTTGCGTAAATACCATATGAAGGGAGACGTACAGAAAAATCTTGAAAAACACTGACTTTGTTCTCCACCCAGTTTGAAAGAAAATGCTTTTAGAATCTAAATAAAAATCCATGCACTACAAGATAAAGTAGCAAGTGAACCAACCATATAAAAATAATTTTCTTTACTGAAGAACGACAAAGAAGTTTCACAGCCAAATTAAGACTACAGTTTTAAAATAATTTATTCAGTCACATAAATACTTTGTAACATTTGCATGTTCCCTTTTTCACATCCTTGGCACTCAATATAGCTCTTAACTTTTACAAAACTAGTGTAAACATCCATGGAAAATAAAATGAAAAGGAAGCGGAACATATGTAAAAATTCAATAAATAGCAGAAGGAGTGAATAATTGAAGGAAAATAAGTAACTCTTTCCTACAAAAACCATGTAATTACAGTTGAACATTTAATTGAAATAACTTTTCATTTTTAAAAAATAGTGAATTAAAACTCAATTTCCATCTTTCTACCATTGTTGCATTTAATCAGATACATGTTACAATTCTTCAGTTCAAATTCTTGAACGAACAATAGCAATTCAATGCAATTATATTATTTGAGGCATCAACAGTTTTGGTTCACATACAGAAGGTTACAAACCAGTACTTGCAAGGTAGTGGTTTTGGACAGTGTAACTTCTACACTCCCAAACACCCTTCTAAGATGACATTAAGTTTTTCCTTAATGAGCATTAGTGTATAATCTGTTCTTGATAAAGATGACATTAGACAGATGTTGTCTGACACCTGGATAATGTTGAATGTGGTTAAACCAACGAGACACATTAAGGTATTTCTCCTTTTCTTGCACTGTGAGATCCACCTGCATGAGGAAGAAATACAAGGCACCAGTAATACACAGCACTGCATCATTAGTGTCAAAACATGTGGTAAGGTAAAGAGTGGTTAGTTTTACAGCTGATTTCAACTCAACATAAAAAGCTGTTTACAGCAGTACTCTATCTTAATTTCACATATTTGGGGCTGCAGATTTTAATATATATTTACTTTTAATTTACTCAAATGAAAAGACCTGGAGGGTGAAATACATGTGTGTGTATATATATACATATAAGTATGTATGATAGGTAGGGTGAAAAAGGGCTTTAGCTTGCTTGAATTTAATGCATGTATCCATTCATGGGGTCAGCAAACAGAATTGGGAGAGGCAGGGAAGAGTTCCACAACATACGCAAGTCTTTCATGTTAATCTAGCAGGCAGTCTTGCCTCACAGGCTAAGTGACTACTTTGTATTACAAGATATATTATACGTACAGGAAAAAAGTTTTTTTCCAGACAATTTCAGACGCGACAGAAAAATTGAAAAATTTTAGATAGAAAAATTCTTCTCCATTTTGAGCAATAGTCACACAATAGTTACTAAGTAACAGCATAGATGTGCTAGCTCACATTATTATGACAGAAGGCATGATTCAAATTAATACAGTAAAACAAACTGGAAACCTGTCCCTACTTCATAAACATATTTAAAGTACTATCACTTACTCCTAAAGTTTGATGTCCTGTTGTTCACCAGAGTTCTCAAGCCAACAGTGCAGTCACTTGCTTATTTTAACTCAGATCTAAACAGCTGCAAGATAATTCAGGAAGAAGCCTCCAACTATCATACAGCTATTGCAACAGCTCCTTGCCACAGGAATTGTGTTCAGGATTAACCAAGAGCTTTGAGGCTACCTTTACATTTATCAGAGGACTGGCTCAGATAAAGTAATCTACAATTACAGACCTTAACTATACCTTTCAAAGTTTTCCAAATTCAAGCCAGCAACATCCTCAAAGCTTTGCTACAAAGTCTTTTATTACTTAAGAGTCTTTCTTCCCATCCTGTATCAACTGTATTACTGTCCCTTGATTAGGAATTTTAGGTCTCCTCATTCCTCTGTAACAAAGTTAGCTTATCAGTGTGGACAATAACCTGCTCCCTCACATTAACCTACTACAACTGAATTACAAATGGGGAAGTCCTCAAATGAGACTACGAAAACTGCCATCAGGAACAAAATGTGGTCTTCACATCAACTACTCTATCTTAATCTCACCAATACTTTTAAACCAAACAGTGCAGGATTCACCTCACTTCACTTCCAGTTAGCCAAGTTAGCCATCAAGCTTAACTTAGTCATCTTGACAACACCTGCCGTCAATGAAAAAGGGTACACCTGGAAAGGAATAGTTTCAACAGGCAAATCACTAGCTAGACATGCCTAACATTTTTCACATTCAGACTTTTATAGCTAATCAAGGTTAACCCCCTCCTCAAAAGCTAAACAGCTGGCATATTCCTTACACCTTGTTCTACAAACACCAGATTTCATGGATAATGCAGGTTCATTGCAAATTTAATCTTGGGCACTGAACAGCTGGAAACGGGTATGTTCCAACAAACTTTAAATCACAGGAAGAGCTATACACACTCACTCAGCTGTATGAATGAAAAGCTGGTGTTCAAAACTCAGGCTCATGTTAAATTTCACCTCGTGACACATCAGCCCTTTCTATTTCAAGAGCTGCCCAAAACATTGGCTGCTTCTCCTTACTGTTCTCTCATGCAGCCCAGCACTTGGCTTAGAATCGGAAAGCTTTAAACTTGCAGAGGTAAAAAGAAAATAAGATTATCTATTAGAAGAACCACCACTGGAAAAACACTGAGGAAGAAGAGTTTCAAGGAGTCCCAGGAAGGAATTCTAAACCAATGCCTTATAACATTAAAGCTCTATTAACACTAAGTTAGGAGCACAGCAATTGCGGCAACAACCAAAAAGCAGGGATGTTTCAACTGCTCCTAAACCCAAGTAGCTCTTCTTCCTACAGGACTCACCTGCCAGAACACAAGCATAGCACTGCATATTTCCACAAGAGCTTCTGCAATTTTGAACTGTTATGAACCCCAGTGCAGGCAGTATGAGAAAAACTGCTTTTCTTGCTCCTGGCATGGAAATGTAAACACTATTCCTACAGTTGTATACTCTGATAGAAGTGCAAAGACAAAGCAATTAAAACACAGCCACATATTATTTTTGCTGAGCTAGAAACATAAGAGAGTTAATTAGCATTAGTCAAGTGGAAGAGAAAACACTGGTAATGGGAAAAACTCCAGAATTTTTAAAGGCATTACAAACAAAAAGTGTAACACTGAGTGCTTCACAAATTTCCTGAGCTTCTGCAAGTACAGTATATTCAGGATAAAAAAAACCAATGTAGTACCATGTAGGAGGAAGATGCTTTTGATCACCTATAGTTTGTTAAAATTAATGGTAGTTGGAAGCTGGTGCTTGGTATGAAGCTGTAGAACCATTTACAAAGCAACACAGAGCATAAAAAGAACAACATGAGTACTCTAAGGGCATCTAAAATTACTGAAAGTATTTAAGTATGAGCAGATGCTAAAAATTCTGTAAGTTCCACGAGTGTTTTACACTTATAGTCGTAATTACAGTACCCTTTTTCAAAGTCTTTGATGGGTAAGCACTTGGTTATGAAAATGCTGAACTACAGATTTTGCAGCAGATACAGTATGTCCTCCCCATAATTTTATACTGATAATCCTCACATCTTTGCATTTCTCTCATGTAAATAAAAAATAAAGCCTGGAAAATTAGTCCTCCTCCATTCTGTTAGCACAGTGAAAAAACATCTGAAGGGCAAACCAGACAGCTACTCTAATAACAAAACCCCTTTTTGTACTCTAGGCACAACAACCAAGATATTTTTACTTATTTACATAATGTAGTCTATCAGTGAAATATATTAAAAAGCACTTTGTGGCATGCTCTACTTTTTACTCAGAACATAACTCTTAGGTTAATTGTTTAGAGATCACTTCCATGGCATTTTTTACAACATTTTGTTAGATGGGTATTTTCTGTTCTTCCTCATTAAATTAGATAATTCCCCCAAGTTAAGAAAGGCTGCTGTTCTGCTGTTAAAATAATTATTTGCTATTAAAGCAATTATTTTAATAGCAAAGAAGCAGACACTCAATTTGACAGGCTTTTTTTTATGTTATTAAAAAAAAAAAAAAAAAAAAAAAGAAGTCTAATTCTTTAACCACAAAGCTCACAAAGGGTACCCAACGTGGTCATCATACAATGCAACTAGAAGAGTTTCTAGAAGGGCTATAAATACACAAGCTTTAATTATATTTGCTTTCAGTAGCACTGGGGATGCAGGCATAAATTCCCATTCCCATACCCTGCACGTGCACGGGAAGTCTAAAAATACCTGCCTACATCTGAAGTTCTTCAGCATCAACAAAAGGATAAGTCACTATCTCACTTTTTAAATTTAGCCTTTACATATGAAGGAAAAGGAAAAACCAAAAATAATTGAATGGGGTGTTTCATGAAATACATGTGCTTTCACACAGTTTTGCCTAAAGTATGTTGCTTTAACAGCAGAAAATTAAATTTTTTTGAAAGTAAAACTTTTTTGTAATTCAGTTTAAGCACCATTTCTAGCATCAATCTTTAGAAAGAAAGCCCGTAATCCCAGCACTAAGAAAAGCAGCATATCAGTAAGTATTAACAAAATTCATAGCAAAGTTTATTACAGGAAATGTTCATTATGGAAAAAAGTAACTGGAAAATAAGCTACTATTGCAGTCTCATAGATCAGCATTAGTAGTTCTGACCTGAGGAGAACAACTTTGTTTTCTAGTTGATTGTACTCGTTTTGACCCCAAAATTTTGACTGAGGCTTCTTCCATTTGCAGATATAAATTTCACTCAAGTTATTTTCTAGACCTTATTAAATATATTTTCATATTGATTTGAGACTACTTCTTTGGTTCTGACAAAAGTTTTTGAAGTATAAAACCAGATCAACCTTCATATTGAATATTTCTCTTAAATAGATCTAACTTGTGCTGTTTGGAAATACTTCAGAATAAAAATGTAGGGAAACTTTGTTTCCATATTTTTTTTTGTTTAACAAAAAAAAGCTTACTACAGGGGAATTTAATGCTTACCAATTGCCTGAGCTATTGTCAAGTAACGCTTCCATTCATGTTTTCTCTGCTTTAACCTAGTGGAACTTCATGGTTTGTCATATTTATCCACATCCATATTTAAGTAATCAAAGTGGCTAAAGACAACAATATTTCTATTAGATACATGGAGTTACGTATGACAATGTCAATCACATTGATTGACAAAGCTCACTTAGTATCAAGCATTATACTTCTTGGGTGTCTGTGACCTATATTATGATGCAGAACAACAATGTATACAATTAGGTTCCTGCTTTATTGTTACTTGTGTATATTTCTAATTAATAGAGTCAAAATAGACTCAGTCTGCAAGAAGCCTGAAACACTACCTGTGAATCTGACTCTCATTAAACTACTAGTTCCCTTCCCACAATATGGATTTTTTAAAATTATTTAATGTGAATACAAAGATGTATGACCTATATTCAGAAATACTAAGAAAGGAAGATGAAACCACAGATGAAGAAGTAAGCAATAGGATTGGGTGGTCTTAAAAACCTTTCTAATGAAATATGAATCAGAAGGTTTTTGAAGTCTTAATAGTAATTGGCTCACTCAAGACAATCATGGTTATGTCACTCATATTTACAGTATTCTGTTACTAGTGTCTGTGTTAGCATGTAGTTATTAGTCTGTCAAAAGCAGACAGATTAATCCTAAAGGTCATTATCAGTAACGTTTTCAGATCAGTTTTCTAGACAGCTTGATGGACAGCAAGAACTGTGGGTGTCCCCCTCCATGCCTCCCAGTTCTACTTCCTCCCCTCTACTGCTTATAGGAATCATTTATTAGTATTTTGCACAAGGCTTAGCTGAAACAGTGGTGGGTATGACCAACTGCTTCCTTGGACCATGTCACAATGAGAGATACAGCAGTTCCCTCCGCCTTAAAGCTCATTACAGGAAAAATAAAAATAATTTAAAAAAAAAAAGAATCTCAGAATTCTACAGTTAAAGATCTTACCTCTATAGTATTAACATGAATTAATCCTGAAACCTTCTACATACATGCAATTTCTAGCTAGTAGCTTCTAGATTTTCTTCTTTATTTAGGATAGCCACCCCATTATTTGCCCTTTATACCTTTCCGATTCAGAAAATTATCTTCCCTGAAATCAAACATTTCAGAAACAGATGCTGTACTATAAACTTGTCCCAAGTAGTGTCTGGATGGTTGCAGGCACCCAGGAGCACCAAGTCATTTGTTTTTACCATCTGTTCTATTTCCCAAAGCAATAACTTGTATCTTTTCTTCTTGATTAGGTGGTCTACTCTAGAGCAAACTCTAAAAATATGCTTGATTTTCCCCTAAGTTCTTTAAAAACCGCCTCATTTGAACTCATACTTACAGTGTATACAGTCATATTTTTAGAAAGTAGTTATATGTTTTTTCTACATCTGCATATCATATGTGAAAGGTAACCCACTCTGACACTCTAGTCGACATCTAACCTACTAAAGATATTTTACAAGGCAAATATGACTTAACAGAATTAATTCTAAGTGACTTACTCTAACATGTTTTCAAAAAACCATCTGTAATGGAGCTTCCCTTCCCTCTCCACTGCTTGACACTCTCTCATTTGAACTTTTACTCCTGGACAATCAACATATATTCAAGTCCTCTCTAATTTTTGGCAGTATTTCATTACTTGATTTCCACCCCCTCTCCACCTCAGCCTCCCTTTGGAAGTGTAGTGTTCTTGCACTCTTCTCCCATTGCTTTGCTTTTAATTGTGTAAAGTAACCATTCATCCAGTTGACTGAATGCACTCATTCTCAGAAACATGTGCATTTGGCAGAGGCTTCTTTTTCTGATTATCCCCCTCTGCTCCAATTTTTTATATTAAAACTGACTAATTTTAGCTTCTCCCAATAATTTAGCAGACCTTTTTGTACAAGTCCTTTGGTTTGTTTAGTAGTACTCACTGCAGAGAAAGACAGCTCATTTACAATCATATTCCAGCCACCAAAATACAAATAACTTCTGAATCCCGAGTGGTAATTTAAAGATGAAGTAGAACTGAGGTGCAATCATTTATAAGCACTTCATAGTAAACCCTGACTTGACTACAAAGAATCTCATCATCTTCTCTACTCAGCACAAACTTCTTGTTTTCCCCTCCCAAGCACCAGCTCCCCATGTTATCTTCATATTCTGTATGTTATCACATCTTATCACTAAGTCTTGAAACACAAATGACATTTTGTCATGGCTGACACTTTTATAGGCATTCATCCTTCAGGAACTTAATTTACATGCATCTTTCATAGCACTGGCAGCATTCCTCCAATACTAACAAGGTTAGTACTTTCAGTTCTGACACGTCCTTTCAGTTTCATTTATCCAGCTCCCCATATAGTTCTGCAAGCAGTCATGTTTCAGACTTGAACAGGTAAGAGTCCTCATACACAGAAACACAGGGATAGGGATCCTCCTTGTTAAACTACATAGAGGAAACTAAAGCATTATCTGCCCTACAGATAAGCAGCTTTTTTTGACAGATCCATAGCTAAATATTAAAAAAGTAAAAAAATGAACAACTTCGAACCAAGTTTTATTTAAAGTCCTTATAAAAAACCTCTTCATTTTTGTTCTGTAATTGTCACTAATCAATTCCATAGGTCAACTTCTACAACAATAAACTGCCCTTTGGATAAACAACAATTATGATAGTTGTACCTATAAAAATAATGCAAAGAACACTTACCATGACATGATGCAATCCGTAGTACATCAAAATGTCTGCTAAGGTAAAAATATTTCCTGCAAGGTAGACTTTATCTTCAAGGTGTATGTTTAGATCCTGAAAAGGAAAAAGTTTATTATACTGCTGTAGTATTGACTTTGTAAGACAAAATATTAAGGCAATTGTTAAAAATAATATAAAACTTCCTCTGTAGACCATACATATAAACACCAGCTTTAATTTATCTCAACTCAGCAAAGGAGAAAAATATTAAAAGAAGAAAAAAAAATATTAAAAGTGTCAAGCTAATAAACTAAAATATCATCATTCTTTGCCAGCGAGAATTCAGTAAAATTTAAATGGTGGTCTCTAAACAAAGTGCCAGCCAGCTTGATGTTGGCACATAATTTTTCTTAATTCCTCCAATTACATCTACTCAAACTTTTGTAAATACAAGTGAGATTTATTTTACATATTAAGCTGGCACTGCAGAAACACTTTAAAATCTGTCTTTTCTTGGCTTCAAATTTCCAGAATTCAAATATGTGAGAGCTGTGTATGTTTTTTTATTAACACATACGACTCAGAAGCACCACTGTTGTATGTTTAACACTTAGTAAGTGGCAAATGCAGTCCTATGATCAAAGAAGAGCATACTGCTCTTCCAGCAGCAGCTTCTCCTGTCCTCCAGGATGCTGACCAGCTGCCTCAAGTGAAATGTTCTGGAACTGCAAACGTGTACAAACCAGAGATACACAAAGGGATGGTGTGGTGGGAAACAAACAATGTGTTTTATTCTCAATGCTGGAAACTTGATACCCATCAGCTGGTATTATTTCACACCTGCTTTTATTAATGCTGAAATCTCTGCTAGCAATTCTTAATGACTGATCCTGTCAATTCAGTTGCTATCTAAGTCCATATGAAGAAAGCACTGCTTCAGCATTTTAAGATGATCTCTCAACAACTCCATATCACAGTCTATAGGGTGGGTAGCAGAAAACTTCCATTGAGGTTCAGTCGATAAATATTTCAAATCTGTATTACTGAAAGACCCTTTTTCATGGCTTTTTGTATGAAGTCATTCTCTGATGGAAAACAGGAGGCTGACAGAGCCGTCATTGCTCAAGTGTATCACTTCTGAGAAGACATAAGCTCTACCTCTTTACCCATCCTTTTCTCCACACCTTACCTATTTTCTCATCCAATTTATGCACCTTTCTGCCCTCTATTTCCCTCTAAAGAAAGAAATGTAACAGCAAACAAAATGATCTACTTAAATGCTGATCTCAGCATAAACAGGCTTTAGTTTTATAATATTCTTTTCAAAATATAGAAAAACAGTTTCTCAGCCTTTCCTTGGATTTGGAAACTCTCCCTCTTAGTATTTCTCTGATGGCTGAAAAAACAAGTAAAGGCACTCCTTTTTCCTCAGAGATCTCTCTCTTACCCCAGAGAGGTAAGCAGCCTAAACACAGATAACATTTTCCAAAACATCCCTGAAAAAATTTTTCAGTCTCAATTACAGCATGTTCCATTTTAAGACAACCTTTTTTTTTTTAAAAAAAAAAAAAAGTCTAGGGCAAGGAGAAGGGGGCTAATAATTAGTGCATAATTTTAAAATTACATTTAGCCTTAAGCATATTGCAGTTTTTGTGGCTCCACATTTTTATTGATATAGAGATATCCTACAGTGCATATATGTAAAAAAAAACCAACAACAAAATACAAAACTAGAATGCTGAGACTTTAAGACTTCTGACCTTGTATTTGACTCGGTTATGCCACCTTGCTATTTCTTTGGTAACCTCTTCATGACAGGACTCCTGTACTTCCGTAATATTTAAACATCGTCATATCTGCTTTGATTTCTTTTATTAGAGCAAATCAGGGAAAAAATATTAAGCCCTGTCTAGTTAAAATTCTGTAAGGTCATCTGCCCCTGGCTACGTAACTTCTATTCTTTAGATTGGTTTACTGCTTTGTTCGTTTAAGTTAGCTCTCAAAGTACTTTAAACATGTAACTACGGTTCTGCAGAATTTCATAAACACAGCACAAAAGCAAATGCAATGTTAAGAAGAAAATGCTTGCAGGAAATAAAAAAAAAATCTAGAGATCTGTTTACTAGAGAAAAATCATACACTCATCTATTCTGACATAGATTCTGACCAGCATTTTTCATTTTGATTGACTAGAAATTCAACATGTATTACAAAGAAGTAACACCACTGAAATTATATCCTCCCCCTTTCTTCTTAGTCTCGGCTATGGAACCAGGATTTTCTAAAGTAAAAACCTCATTATCTCTGAAGGTAAAATCAACACAGTTATTTCCCTGCTCAAAATTTTGAATATTTGCATCAAAGAAGTTATGGCATGCTAATTCTTAGTTTTATACATATTCAAGAGATAGGCTCGTTTCAATGCAGAAATATTGCCCAGTTTGCCCAGTTGTTCAGGATGGGTTAATATCATACAAAGATGGCTTAATATTGCACAAAGAATAAATCTGTTCTTCGAATATACTGTGCTTGTATACTCAAAATGTGAATCAATTAAAAAAACCCTAAAACTTTAAAGGGAAGTTAAGCCATTACAACATGAACAATTATTTATTCTGGTTCATCAAATTTCATGAAGTCAGTTAACTGAGCAAATGGAATTTGACAAAAATGGTTTAGTCTAGGATAAATTAGCATTAGTTTACAATTCTGGTTTTGAACATGTAGTTTCCTCCCATAAAACATAGACAGACACTCTGATTTAATTTTGTAAATCAAGCTAACACCACAGTACAATTAGTTTTTTTTTCACGTGCACTAGGCACGTTTAGTTAATCTTGCCTCATGGGTTATCCTTCCCATAGATTATTATATTATTGGCTAATAGCCAACTGTGTGAAAATTCCTGAAAGTCAAGAGTTCTTAAGTGACCATGGTATTCAACTGAAATAGTGTTCCTGTCCTGGAGAGATTAATGAAAATACGAATACAAAACCGTATTTGAATTTCTATTACATCCAGGAAATTCAGGTCTGTTAGCTGTCATTTGTATCACTGTCTTTCACATACTGAATGTCACTACTGAAACTGATTTCGTATACAAAAACCCCAGTATTAAATGACTGAAATAAGCCTTGGAAGTTGCTTGTAACTATACAAACTTATTTTTGCAGTTCCTCAGGAAACCCTTTCTCAAATTTCAGACAGGTATTTAAGGCATAACTGCAGTTTGATGCACTAATATGCATTGAACAACTGCAGCAATTCTGGTTTTGGGTATGAGGGGGATAAAGCAACGGAGAGAAGTTGCATTAGTTATGGACTAACTGATGGATTTCCATTTGCTTGTTCTATGGAAAAAAAAAAATAAAATCCAATTTACAGCCCATATCCAGAGCGACAGCTCAACATATGCCATCCAGGGCACAGTTCTGGCTAACCCACAGTATTGCTTACTATCTTTTAAGTATGCTGTCTAATTGTCTGTAATCCAATTAATCCATTAAGGCAACTGAGTACTTTCCAGTCACCACCAGTTGAGACATCAGCTCAGATAAGTAATAGCTGCTTCTTACCGTGACCCAACAATGGATCTAATCATGCTCTGATTTCGTTTTGGATATTTTTGCCCATACCACCACACTGCTGGTGTATGTACACACAGAAGCATGTCCTTTCAGTCAGCAATATCCTGAAGGTCATTTATGCCCTGAATGCTTTTATATCATCACACCACGCACAGAGGAAGAGCTGAGCACTCTCAAATGCCTCAGGAAAGCCCCTGACAAAGCAAAACCCAAGAAAAGGATTCTGCAGCTATATCCAAGAAAAGCAGAACAACACTGTTGGAGCATAGTCATATTTTCAATTCAAATGCAAGACTTTTCTGTGTAACTGGCAAACTATGAGCTAAACCTGGTCTGGAAGACTATTTGATTCAACACACTGAGTTTCCTGTAAAAGAAGAAAAATAATCAACAAATGTTTCTCAAAGTCAAAATTTAATCTTCTACACCTGCAGGCACACAAAAATATCCTCGTGCTAACAGAAAAGGGAGAGAAATGAACATGGAACGCCGAGGTTTAAGAACTGTTGGCTGGACAAGGTTGCCAAGTGGGCAGGCATCCCATTTAGAAGCCTGTCAAAACAAGAACTGTGTATTAACGGCACAGACAGAGCATGGATTAACCCGCATACGTATCTGTGGAAACAGTAATTTTTCAAACAAGCACATGAAATAAGAATTCTATCTCTCTTATTCAGATTTCTAATTGGATTTCATGATTACAGCCAGACAGCATAGGAAATTGGGACAAAGCTAGTTGAAACCATGGAACACTTTTTGTATGAGACACTGGAAGAAGTACACAAGAATTCTTGGTTATAATTATCCTTCAGAGACTAAAGATTCCTGCATTTCTGTGGAAGTTTTTCTGTGAATTCAAGTACAAGCTACCAGTTATTTAGAATATGCCTCTGAAGATAGGGGGGGGGAGGGGAAAAGAACCCTCAAGTTTTCAATACCTAAAATGGACAAAGCAGAGACATTCCAATCTCTTGAATGGAAATCATTAACATCTACATAGACATTTGATGGCACAAGTGTTTCACAAAGGTTCTCAATTCCTTCCCAGAAGAGTAGAAAAACTACTAGTTATCAAGTGTGACTACTCAGTAATTTTCAGATTTTTTTTCCTATGCAGCTTAGTTTATCACTAACCAAACATCAAAGCGAAGGAAAATACTCTCTTACCTTGTGCAAAAGGAAGTTAACATAGCTCATTGCATATTATGCTATGACTGCTATTGACAACCATCATTCCTACATGTTTGCTGAAGAACAGCAGGTATTGCTCTCATTTATTTTATCTGATACAGGAGCACAAATCAAAGTTACACAAAACTCCAAGAGCAGTTTCATTGGCCAGTTCTGAACAGTATGGCATTTACTTTGAATGAATATAAAAAACCCAGCTGAGATGGTCTGACTACTTCATGGCTATTTTCACACCAAGTAACAGCTTTACTCAACATGTCAGTAAGAATAATTTAAGAGCCTATTTTCCTAAGGCCACAGAAAACCCTTCCTGTTCAAATTAACAAACATTAAACCGCTTATTTACTGATGTTTTCCAGAACCACATCACCTCAGTTAAGGGTTAAATAGAGGCAGCCTAAAGTTTATAGCAGGAGTGACTGAGCTGGTTTTGGCACAGCTTATTATAAATTGTGGCTCCAGGCTGCAACTGTCCCAAGACTGCCATTGTGTATTCCAGACACGTTGTAAAACTACAACCTCAGACTTGCCTCCCTATTTTAGTTTTTCTTTCCTCCCCCCACCCCGACTTGTACTCCCTTTTGGCATAATATACTTTAATGGTAGGCTGCCTCTTTTTCTGATTAATCGTGGTGGCAAGAGAACAAATTAAAAAAAAAATTTAAAAAATCTTAATTGCTATACTACAAAATTATTAGTGCTGGAACAATTCCACAGCAGCCCCATGTCAAAATAAATTTTGGCTATTCAACATCTGCTAAGAAAAACAATTCATGGGAAAATTTTGAAGTGGTAGTATCTTTTAGAATATACTTAAAGGCAGAGATTCTCCCTCAGGTGACACTGACTGCTTCTCAGGAAGGAAATTTGGCTTTGTTTGGAAACACTTGATTTATCTCCACATTTGTATTTCAGTATATGGTCTTTTCTACACTGTCAGTGTTGCTAAGGCTAAAAACAAACGGCCATCCCAGCTTCAGCATGAAACCATCATATATCTGTATCCGATTTTAACACTGAAATGCAGCTCTGCAAACACCCATTGTGTGTGCGCTGACACAGCAGGTATCATCACTTAAGCTATCCAGAGCAGATGTATTTTGTTATAAGAAAGAAAATTTGCTTTTGGTTTTTATATGATAGTTTTATTTAACTTTCCTGCCCTTCGAAGTTATTCTCATACAGACGACTTCTCACAGCTTGTGAGAGAACAAAAGGCATCATAAGTTTGACTGAAAAACAACTGAAATTATATAATATTTGTCATAACAGTTTATTAAAAAAATCAGATAACAGGAACCTCTGAGGGCCACCTAGTCATACCACCTGTTCAAAGTACAGCTAAACCTGATGTTAAAGTCTGATTAGTCAATGCCTCTTTCCATCAAATACTGAAAATCCCAAAGGGTAGACAGTTTTTATGCGATATCTGTAGGGTAACCATGCAGAAAATAAGACCAGAGACGTTACAAAAAGAGAAGCAATGTAAACAAACTCATGCTTAACCAATGGAAGACGTTCCATAGATACAATGACATCAAGATAATTCATATTATCTGAGGTGTAAGTGAGAGAAGTGGTTCTTTAGGGCTTTTACCAAGCTGGAATATCATGCCTGCTTTAGAAGGATCAAGTCCTCAAGATCAAGGAGGCTGTCAGTTTGAAAGAGACAACAGATTACTAACAAGGTTTTGCTCTGCACCATTTGAAGATGCAAGATTTTCCCTGATTTTAAATAACAGTGTGTTAATTCTTGAATGCTGCTTCAGTTTATCTTTGGTTTCTGCAATAGTTCTAGTTGACTCAGACTCATCACACCTAAGAAAACTCAGAAGCAATAACTAAGACTCTGCTAGCCTCAAGTAAAGTCAACCTTCCGAATACCTTGCAGCTCACAAAGCTATTTCTAAACCTGGACTCACTAGTAGCGCTGCGCATTGCGTACTTTCCATCTAAAACATACTTTTAAAATTAGAAAGAATAAACACTTTAAAAATTAATTGAATGTCATTGCTGTTCCATACACATTTAGTAAGTAGAGCCCTTAGCACTTAAAGCATAAAGCAAATTTTCTCTTCAAGCTCTGTTCCCACAAGACTGCAAAAATACTAATTACCAGTCACAAGGAATAAGAGGGAAAACAGAGTAAGTTTTGCTGTCTACCCCCTGCCATCTGGCTGCTCAAATAACAGGGTGACCCTTGAGATTCTCTTTTCTGCTTCTATCTGTTTAAGAGGAAGTAAGCTCCAGACTACAAGAAAAGCATAATACAGTAGACTAATGCCTCCATACAAGGTAGCTCGATAGGAAGGGTAGTTTTGCAGAGGTTCCTTTATGATTTCACTTTTTATACACAATTCTGTCCAGTAACTCCTTCTGGTATCAATAACAATTACCATAACATCAAGTATGGCCTGTATTCCATAATTAACAAATCAGTAATAATAGCTCATAAAACAATGAGAGTAGTGTTATCTTGAAATACCACGCCAACCTGTTTATAACTAAGGTTTTATGAAGACAGTAAGAAATTGGTATCTTGCATGGCTAGTAAGAAATTACGCAGCTGAACAATCTCTAAACTATCTGGAATAGCCTGTGCAGCATTACAGCCACAAATCACAAAGAGCTCTGCTTCACACATTTTACAGTTTAAGCTGTTTTCCCTCCTCTTTCAGGTTGTTGGGGTATTTTTGTCACTAAAAGTGAAAAGCAGCAAGCAGAATAAAAGCCCGTGCTTAAAAATACTGCCAAGTCTTGAGCATTTGCTCAGTTTTATTAATTGGTTGCTCATGCACGCATTAGCACTGTGATCTTCTTCAAGGTTTAGTCACTCCAAGACTGAGTAGCAAGGTAATTAAGTACTCCTTACCTTCAGAATTATTCTAATATCTTCTTTACTCGAGCCTCCATCTACTCGAGTCACTCTATATTCCAACCACTGCTGAACGACAGCTTTCTCTTCTGCAGTACGTCCAAGCAGTTGGTCTTTCTTAGCCTGTTTAACTAGGTGGGCAGCTATGGTCATTAATCCTGTCAGACCAGGACCATTGTTTGTCTGAAGAACAGGAACCTAGAAGAAGAAACAGAAGTGTAATACTAAAAAACTCACTCAAAAAGCACTCTCTATAAGAATAGCTATTGTTTTTTTTATAGCCCCTCAGAAGAATCTTTAAATCAATATATCAGAATTTAGAAGTATTCGTACTAAAGGTAGTGACACAGAAAACCCTCATATGTTCTCTTTTTGCTCTAGTTTATTTTCAGTTTTTACAGAATTGTATTTAACACATGCATGTGGACAAACCAGGACACCTTTAGCTCCAACTAATCACATTCTGCCAGTATCAGCAAGAAACAGTATTACTCGTTCTAACACTGGCAGAAATCTTATTGACTAACTTTTAACTCATTTTCAAATTCAGGACTCTGACTTAAGATTGCAAAGTCAGTAGCATCCAATTTACATACTGAAATGCTTATTCATACTTACTGTTACATTCCCAAATGCTCTGAAAGAAGTTAGCTCACTGCTGTCAGGGAAGGACAACACAACACCCCTCTAGGTTTAACCACATCTTTGTTAGTGACATTCACATATGTTAAATTGTGGGAAACTGAACCACTGAGAGTCAGAAACGAAGTGAATGACTTTCAATTCATGAAACTTGTTTCAACAGACTAAAGCCCATTCATTCATTTATAGCATCAAATGACAGAAGAGACACTGACTAAAATGCAATTTTATTTTTTTTTAAAGTATGACCCCACAGAGGAGCCCATCTATGTTCAGATTTAATTAACCTAATATGCAAGTTGAAAGCATAATACTAATTTTGCAGTTGTACCTAGAGTCTTTGGCTACTTTTCAATTTTTCCATTGAACAGGCAGTCAGAACAGATCTAGAAAGATCTAAAGACTTGATTTTTCAGACTTATGTTTTACAGTACTTATGCTTTACCGGTTGGGGTGGTAAATAATTAAGGAAGGTTTTCCAACCAAAGAATGCATATGTTGATGCATTCAGGACTCTAATAATAAAAGGTAAAAAAAGTGAAGAAAAAAACATACATAAGGCAATCACACAGGTTTTTTTTTTATCTGTTGTTCTTTTCCAAGAGGATCAGGTAAAGGCCCTCACACATTTCTGACATTCTCAGCCCCACACTACATTTTTCATGCCTCTTAAACCACCGAACTTCACATTTCCATACAAATTTCAAAACGTCGAGACATCTACTTTAAAAGAGCAAACTATTTAAAAGCAAGAGCTCCTCATTAATGATGCATTTCTCATAGTAAAACCGCATCTTTTTTCATGTAATTTAACCACACCAGCACAGATATAACCGCACAGTCACCAGGAAAACACAGGGAGAAAGAGAACAGCGTGAGAACAAGTTCATTTTAAGGCGATATCCCTCCAATGACATACGATAACCCTTCCACAGACAGAGGGATGAGGTTTCCCACAGCCCCAGCTTAAGGAGGGCGGCGAAGGAGGGAGCTGAAGGAGAAAAGGTGGAACCCCCTGCTCAAGGGCAAGAGCTGACTGAGTAAGGACGCGCAGCTGAGGCTGACACAGGGCTCGCCCGCGTCGGAGAAGGGGCTGGGGGACTCCAGACACCGTCGCACCCGTGGCGCGGGGCCGGATGCAGGGCCAGGCCGGGGAAGGGAAGCGGCGAGGTAAGAGGCCGCCGGGGAAGGGGGGCGTCAGTGGAGGCCCGCGCACGCCGCTGCTCGCTCCCGGCCCCTCCTCGCTCCCTTCACCTTCCGCTCCCCCTGGACGCCGTACTTGTTCCCTTCCGGCAGACCCAGCAACTTCTCCAGCAAAGTCAACTCCTCCGCGCCCGGCCCTGCCCGCACCGCGGCTGCCATCTTTGGCGGAACACCCCCTGGGAAAGGAAGGGCAGCGTCAGCCGCCACCCGCCAACAACCGCCGACCCCATTGGCGGAGAGAACCACGGAACCGCCGAAGGAACCGCCACTGCTATTGGCCTGAAGAAGCCGGCCAGCCAATCAGACGCTCGGCGCAGCCGACGCATGCGCTGTCGCGGGCACACATTCCCCCCGCCCACCTGGTGGTTTGCGCATGTGCAGGGCAGGGAGTGAACACGCGGGGCTAAGACCCGCCCCGGGGCGTGGCCTCAGGCGGGGGGCGGGAACGCTCGGAGGGGACGCGGCGCCGGGGCCGTCGCTCTGGGGCGTCAGTCGCGACGGTCGGTGAGGCCGCGGTGTCGTGGCCGCAGCTTGGCGGGGAAGGGGCTTCCACACCGCTCCACAGCCACGCCACCGGCAGCGGGGGCCGAGCAACCCCGGCCCTGGGGTTTCTCGGTTGCTGGAGGTGTGCGGGGGCAATCCCCCGCTCTCCGCTCCTGGCCTGCCTGGGCCCCCGCTGCCGCCTTCGTTCAGCGATCGGTTCACGCCACGTTAACGTGCCGTCAGGTTAACCCCCTCTCCCTTCGCTCACAGAAAACACCCAGTGAGATGGCACTGCTTACCTATCCGCTCTTACTGCAAACAACGAGCCAGTTTTGTCCTGCTGCTGACGGTTTCAAAATACAGCGTTATGGCTGCGTTAGTCATCTTAAATAAGATGGTCCTGACAAGTGTCCTGCTCCTTCAGTGGAATGCTTCATTTTCATGCAAGGTCACATTTAGATTTGTGCCTTCTGTTGCAAAAACAAAGTCTGAAAATGGCCACAGAGCCTTCCTCGGAGCGGGGAGCAGTTCTGAAATCCTGAGTGGAGTTTTAAGCTTTTACAGGAGTTCCTCTGACCTCTTCTATTAATATCTGCAAACCACTTCATTAAAAAAAAAATAATAAAATTTGCTCTGCTTTGAAAATGGCGTTGCTCTTTGCAAAGTTTGTTTTTAATTCTTCAGCCCCTTTCCTGCAGCAATATTTTGAGATGCTGGCGTTCCAGCTGTGCTCCAGTGTGATACAGGAGCTCCATTTACAGGTTATTTGATGTAATTTTTAAATGCTTTGGAACCTGGAAGGTGAGACATTCTGTTAGTGTGAAATATTAGTGTTGACGAATTGAAATATCTATCAGTAACAATAAAAAGAAGGTTATAGTTTCAGTCAGATAAAAAGCTAAATTTTTTTGGGGGAGGTTTTCCTCCCACCTCAAGGTTTTAAAGTCCTTGGAAGGGGAGACTTTATAAATTAGGTGGAGGAGATGATAACTGCTTAGGGTTGTGTAGCAGTTTTCCCTTGATAACAGTGCCTAGCAGTGTCTCTCTCCCTTTTTTTCGGTGCACAGTTCTCCCCTCGTTCCATTAGGTGGAGCTTTGTGATCAAGACTGCAGAAGAAACTTGCTTCAAAGCGAAAAATAATTCACGGAACGGCTGGGGGAGGAGGCGAACAGAACCTACTTTGCTTAGAGGTCTCAGTGTCCTGTACGCAAGCTCGGTACACAAAAACCTGAATCAAGACCCTCACACACGAGGAAAATAACTTGAAAAATCGATTCTATCAAACAGAGCGCTGCTCTAATCTGCTGTTATCATAGCCAAGTTCCAAATCTAAAATACCTTAGGTTATAAATTAAATGTCAAACATAATTAATTTAGCACTTGAAACATGAAGTGGATGACTGTCCTTTGCAGAAGGTTTGACAGCTTTATGTATGTCACATTGGTATCTGTTAAAACGAGCTTTACATGCCAGACGATCCTTGTGTGAATCATATTGCTGTTAGCTGTACTAGGATTTGGGCAATGTAATAAGTCTCAGAACAGTTTTCCCCTTAATTGTCTGAAGCTTTTGCAAGACAATATAAATCAAGTGTCATCTGCCTCATCTATGCAAAATAATGGGTCTATCATACATCAAATAGGCAATTTATTTCTTATTCATTACTAGAGAAGTTATTGTTGAATATTTACATACAAATCTGTATTTTATACAAATGGAGAATGTTTTCTGCCCTGTGCCTTCGACCCACTGCAGTTACAATTTGAAACCAGTTTTCCTTCCACCTTCTTAAGTTCAGCAGCAGTGGCTGAAGTGCTGCAGTGCCTTTCCACAGGGAGTTCCAGGTTACAGCTGGTTACCCCTTCTTCAGCCCACTGCCCCGACACATGCACACGCTCCTCCCCTTGCCCCAGACCAGAAGTACAGGGGTCATTCTTCACTTTTTGCATTTGTGTCCCTGCTTTGCACGATGAACTACACTATCCTTAATGCTTATTTATTCACAGGTACCCCCGGGGAGGTGGAGAAGGCAAGCTTGCCCAATGGACGCTTTTAAACAGTTGCTGAAATAAAAAATATCAATAAACTACATTATTTCCCACTAATAGGACCAGTAGGACCTTCCTAATCCAAACCTGATAAAAGTTCCCTGAGCCAAGATTTAATAACAGAGTGCTGCAGGAAGGTTTCGTTGCTGGAGTTCCATGATTAATTTTTAAATGCACGTAACAAACAGCTGGCTAAATGTTTGTGACGGATACCCTTTGTAGTGCCTGATCTATGGCCTATGTGAGCAGAGTTATTCCTTAGCTTGAGAGCAGAAAAAAGAGGCTGAGACCTTGCTGCTGTTACTCCGCTCGTTGAAATGAGGGGAACATGTGCAGTCAAACTAAAAGATCCAGGCTTGTTCCTGGTCTCTGTGGTGGCTGAACGAAGCAATGATGAAATTGCTTTTTTTTTTTTTTCAAGTTCTCTTGGAAAATCGAACACACGTAAAGAATGATTCTTGTAAAATCCATCTCTCCTCTGCTTCAGCTTCCTTTTTCTTCGACTCAAACCCGTGCTGTACAACAGATACATGGGCCTCAGGTCCACGTTAAAATCTAGCCATCCTTGTAAGTGTCAGGCAGAAAACAACTGCACTCAAAAGCAATATTTTAAACCTAAGAGGCATGATAATTTTATCTTTTTGTCTCATTTCCAGTAGGTTATACCAACAAAAGGACTTCTAGTTAGAAGCCTTTCTGCAGGCAATGACTCCGAGATGTGACTGTCCTGGCAGCCGGCAGCTGATTTTATCCGAAGCGCACATTGAAGGAAGCAGGGAAGGGAAAGCTGCTGTGATATTGCTGCTGTGGTAGTGCAACACCAAAAATAGGGCAAGGGACACTTGTCATACTCCTGAGAAGACTGATCTCACACACATATATGATTTCATTTAGCAAAATATGTATATGTTTATATTCATTGAAGTCAAAGTAACAACAGGATTCATCACTGACCATTAAAAAATCTACTTAATTCATTTTGTTTTCTGTTCCATGGAAGATGACTGCAAGACACGGTGCTGCCCAGGCATTACAGTGATTTAAAGTCATCCTCTTAGGTGCAAGGCAGTGCCAGATCAACAGGCAGGATGGCTGCATTACTGTACTGCTGCAGAAAAGCTAATTAGCCCAGGTAGGAGGTAATTAGCTCCACACTGCTATGCTTGTTTTTAATGTGTTCCCAGAGCTGACTTGCTAGCTCAGAGTTCCCTGAACTTTGTCTGTTAGAGGCATGTCTGTGTTTGGACCTCAAAAGCATCCTGACTTGGTTTTGAGATTAAATAATTGTTGAATATGGGTGTGAGTTTGGATTTGATAATTCCAAAATAATGTTGACTATTTTCCATGGATTTGGAGATCAATCAACAGAGAGTGCGTATGTATTGATAAATATATATATGTAGCTGTAAAAAAAAGCCTCATTGATGTTCCTTTGAAGTGTTTTTTGTCAGAAAGCCCAGGTAACTTCATTGTTTGACAAGGAAAGAGTCAGCTCTTTGGCACTGATTGTCACAAGTTTGAGTTCCCTGAGACAAGCAAACATGGACCCGCATGGAAAATTTACTGAGAGAAGTGTAGAGACATACTCTCAGTTCCATCCTTGTTTCTTAAGTCAAATTTACTATTTATTACTCACTCACCTTCCAAATTAGATGTCCTTAAAGGAAAACAATTGAAATCGATAGGTGTATAGAAATGAAGAATTATGGAAAATGGCTAATTGTTTGGCACAGAAGGGAACAAACTGATGTCTGATATAGTAATCTGAACGCCAGGGTTTGGCGTGGCAGAGGACCACTGGTTTGTTCCACGGTTGTGCATATCCAGCACAAGCAGTTCTATTCCTGAGAGACAGCTCAATAGATGAAGCAGATGTCTAATTTTAAAAGTAGTGTACATACAACACTACACCTGGTTTATCAGGTGTAAATGTGGTACATTTGGTTGTTGAGAATGTAATCTGCTGCTTCTTTTACAGCTAAGTGAGTGCTGGGTTTTGTCTGCTGTGTTTTTGAGAACAAACACGATCATCGTAACTGAATGACTGCTGGCAAGCCGGTTTTTGGGGGTATGCCCTGTTTACATAATGCAGAGATTAAAAGGCTAAATTATTTCAGCATACGCTATCAGGAACGTGCTGCTTTAATCCAGAGGAATTCTATTCTTTGTTCTCCAGCTGTCGCTGTGCTGAGCTGGAAATATGTCCCGAGCATACACTAGATGGCAGGCGGGTCAGGTGGCTGGAAACCAGCCTTGCCCATTCGGCACACAGCCTCCTCTCCTGCCTCCAAAAGATCAATTGGTCTTTCTCAGGCCTATACAAAAGCACATTTGGCTCGCTGTACTGGATGTGAGGACGCAGTCAGCAGACTAGAAGCTAATCTAGCCCTCTGCCCACAAGATGCTAGGCCATGTTGTTTCCGACAGATTTGCTTTTGCCTTTTAGCCGACAAGGAGAAGATGCCCGATCAGTAACAGCTCGATCAGTAGCAGCTGTTGTTGAGAGTAAAGCTTGTGTTGGAGAAGCGGATGTGTTAAAGAAGTGCTGTCAGCACCTGAGGCAGGCTCTAATGGCTTGTCTTCAACAGCAGACTCCTGTATTTGCCCTGCAGGAGATGATGGCAGCTTGTCGCAAAATTTTTGTAGCAGAACATCTTTCCAATGCTCTGTGTTTGCCCCAGGATGAAAGATGCCCTCAACGTTGCCCTTAAAGTGGAGATCTCGTTGCGATGCCAGCATGTGCAGCCTTGAATACATCAGTGCTTACTGCAGGATCCGTTGGGAGCTGTCGTGACACAAGGTCAAATTCAGCCCTCGTGTAAACTGGTGTAGCGTTTGCCTGACCCACAGCTCTGTCAGTGTAACAGAAATGCTGTCTGCTTTCACCTCTCCTGATGTCCTTGAGGAAAGGATGGATTTGAAAGGAGATGTCACATCACTATCAGATTATGCTAATGTCATAGGTGAGTCTCACTGGGCTCTAAGAGTAAACCATGTTTAAAAATAGCCTTTCCAATAAGGTTTTTTTTTTTTCCATTAGTGATATTCTTAGGAATGCCACGAGTGGTCATTGGCTTCTTTTTTCCCTCACACAAAAAGTTTCCTCAGTGTTGAGTTCATTTAGGATTCCTGCAACTGTATACAAATTCCTGAACTGGCACACCTCTTCTGATTTCAAGTATCAATTAATCTCCAGATTTTAATGACACAACTACTCTATAGTCAGCCTCATGCTAGTGTAGTTATTGGCACAAATAAAACAAGTCTACACTGAGAATTTTAGGGAGTTTACTTTATCTGTCAGCTAGTAAAATATAGTTGGGACTCTTGTGAAGAGCAATGGGAAAATCTCAGTTTGAATAAAGGACTTAATTAGAAACTAGAAAGTTTAAACTTTAGTTTATAAGTGGTTCTAAATACAGTTGTCTTTTGAGGTCCAGACAGATTCATACTGAGGTGGGTTAAAAGCACACCTGGATGCTGTACTGTTGCACTGCTTACAGTTTTGAACAACTAATTGCCAATCCCAGCAACTCCTCTGCTCCCCCTTTTATTTCGTCCATCTGCACTGACTACACGGTTATGCAAAGTTGTTCAGAGAAACACTTTGTTTTGGAGGAGTGTCTCATGAAATAGCAACGCTGATTGCACTCGAGGGTGGATATTGCCTATATCGCTGTGTATTGGATGCATTGTGGTTATTAATTGTTGTGAGAGGATTCTGCCTCTACCTTTATGCTTCTCTCCCAGATGAAAAAGCCTTTATGGCCCCTCAGTATTGCAGCTTGTAGTGTTTAGAGAATGCAGTAGTTAAGCCAGTAAAAAAACCCCAGGAATCAGGCTTAGGTTGTTGCTAAGCTAACCATGTGACACTTCCTAGAGTATCTGTACATTTTCTTTAATAGGACAGGAATGATCAAATACTACACACAAGGACATTTTTCTTTTGATCTTTTTGAGTCAATGAGGAACCACTCAATAAAACTAGGAAATGCTGCAGAACAGAAACATGAGAAAAAAGTAATACAGACTTGACATGGTGAATAGGCAGGTATATCTGTAGAGACATGAACACCAAGAGGGTCCTTCACTGAGCAGCAGCCAGCCTCAAAGGAAAGCTTACAAACCCTTTCTCCTGCAAAGGTGTTTTGAGACAAGTTGCATGAAGACAGCATGAGGACAACAGGAGCAAACATCAGGACACAACCAGACAAATGAAAATATGGAGCTAATGACTCACCATAGTTTGAATTCTCTTTCATATACACACAATCACAGGTTTATCTGCAGCAAAGCCCACTGAAGCTGGTATCACTTCCAAAAATAAACGTTTTGTTCCTTCATTTGTTCTTTACTTCTCTTTACTCAGTCTCTTTCAACTTTTAATTGCTGGAGACATAAATCTACAAAGTAAGCAAACATATTCAAAATACGAAATTGTAATTAAAGCAGTACATCATGTAACTTTTAAAATATTGTGATTTTTTTTTTCCCCATTAAAGCAACATTCTTACAGTTAAAATATGTTTGGAATATATGTTATAGACCCAGGCCAACACAAACTCTGTCTGTGGGAGGCTGCCTTTATGAGAAGAAATTTACATTTAGCTTTTGGCAAGTATGTGTGTTTGACATTAGTGCATACATCACCCAAAGAAAAAAATTATAATAGCATGTAAATGTCACAGGATGCTTGACCCAGGACTGCAGGAAGGATTGCACGCCAAGCTTATGAGTTTAAGAACTTCAGGTTATGTTATACCATAACCCATGAGTTTGATACTGGATCTACCAGAAGAAAACAAGGCCACAAATAAAAGATTATCCTGTCCTCCAGCACCTCTGCAAAATCACACAGCTGCTCCTTTTCCTGTTTTTTAAAAGTTTATTTAGGTTTTTGTGATGAACTCTCCTCTTCTCCTTCACCCTGTTGTTCACTGCAGTGATCTTCAGTCTTGTTTCCTTCCTGTCTCCATCCAAAACTTGTGAAAAACATATCCAGCAATGCAGCCTTTTTTTTTTTTTTTTCTTCCCAACTGTTTATTTGCTGCTGTGTTTTGGAAAGCATTTTGTGGGGGTGAGGAACAAGGCTTATGTGATGATGAGTATTTGAACTGATTACAGCGAAGAAGTGTAATGCAAAAGAAGGTGGTTATGATTATAAAAGCTGCTGGATGTTGTTCAACACATCAGTGACATTGTGAAAAATCTGGTTTAGAATTATTTGAGCCTGCAATCTGGGAGACTGTAATTGGGTTTTACTTCACAGGAGCTCACATGGGTTCAGACAATAGTTTATAAAATGTACACAGAGATCAAAGTGGTTTGAAATTCAGACTGATTTTCTTTTTTTTTTTGGTGTGGAAAAAATGAATAAACCCTCAAAACACTTTCATTTAAGGCCAGTTCCTGCCAGCAAGGGAAATTTAATCCACTCAAGCCACCAAATCATTGAGTACATTTATTCATTAAAGTAATCAATCAGTGGAAATAGGTTTTTCTTTTTATATATTAAATGGCAAAAATGATGAGTTCATAAAAATGTCAAGAAATTTTCATCTCTGCTATCTCTTTTCTTAGGTCAGCTGTCTTCAAATGTGTTATCCCATTTGTGGGAATCTTACTTATTCTGTCTTTCTTGTAGAAAGCTGAGTATTGAGTATTACACAGAGATTAAAATTGAGTAGAAGCTATAGAAAATGTCAAACATAGCAGAAATCATGACAC
Organism: Podargus strigoides; assembly: GCA_028020825.1. Classification (NCBI taxonomy): domain Eukaryota; kingdom Metazoa; phylum Chordata; class Aves; order Caprimulgiformes; family Podargidae; genus Podargus; species Podargus strigoides. The sequence goes on along the minus strand of CM051620.1, from coordinate 85,417,548 downwards.
TTGCTCTTTTGACTAGTCACAAAAGCATCAACAGTTGTTAATTTTTGAAGCTAGTACTCTGGCAGTGTTACATTAATACATCAGTCACAGCAACTTTTTGTTTACATTTTTGCTAGCATCTACAAGTTTGTCAAGATCTATTGTCTCTTTCCCTTATGCAGTTGGCTTCTTTTATTTTGACAAATGGATGCTTGCCAAGAAGTTATGTATGTGCCTTGCACATCATCATTTGGAAGCAGGAGACAACATTGTGATTATCATTTTTCTCTACTATTGATAACACAGGCTGCTTCTGTGAGATCTTTTAGTGGAAAAGACCTGGTGAAGAAGCACATCAACCATCCATTTGCCACTGTAAATAAAATTACATGCGTTGTTTGTCTGACATACTCTAAACCTAGAACTTAAGCTCCTTCTGGTTTGGGAAAGATGAAGTGCCTCCCAGGTTATTCTTTGAGCTCATGTTCACTCACGAGTGTAGGAATGTAAAAGGACCAACTGTGTGTTGTGAAATTCAGTGCCCTACCTCTGCAGGCAGTCCTGGAATATGGACTAAGCAAAATTTATAAAACACCCTCTAAAACCTTTGAACGAAAGACTTTATAATTGTTATAAAGATTCTAAACCTCAAAAATGGTGTCACAGGTAAGAAAGGGATGAAATGAAGGGCATTGTCAATATTTTGGATGAAGCAGGAATTTCTTAGGTGATGTTTCCAGATCTTTCCAGGAGGTCATGGGACCATGGGCCATGCCTCAAGCTCCAGAGGAGGAAGGATATTCCCAGCTAATTTTCTGAAGTGAAATTCCATCCTGTAATGTGTTGTTATCAAACCATCAGTTTGTTATTCTTGAGTCTGGTGACAAGTTTAACCCTGAGAGTGTGAAAAAGACATGCTAAAGACACACCTGATCTTCCTCAATAGTGTCAGGAACATCCACCACCTCCCCCAGCACCGCAGCTCCATCTGTGGCCAGTCTTCAGAGGAAATTGATTGACAGCAGCCCTGAAGTATGGACTAATTAAATATATCATAAGTAGGTTGCTGTGATCACAAATCAGCTTGACCCAAAAAATTGTGGTTCCCAGATGTCATCAAGAATTTCTGTTTAGCTTTTTAATATGGTCAGGGTCCAGAAGCAGTCTCTGTAAATAACAGGGATATCTTTGATGCAGATTCTTATTCCTCACAGTTTTAAAGTTGACTAACAAATACCTTTGGAGCAAGCAGACTCTAAAGGGCAGCCAAAGGCCTGTTTATATGGGGAAATGAGCATGTGATAAGGTAAGATGAAAACTGGTGGTACAGTAGCTGTCTGCGCTCATTCTTCATAGGGAGAGTGGTGAGCCCTCAGGGCGTGCTCAGATGGCCCCTGCCAGTGCTCACTGCGCTGGTTTAGGGGGTCACTGTCCCTGGGTATCTGCCTTGACCTTTTGCTGGAGATTATGGTCCTTATTCCAGCAGTGATGAAAAGGAACACACGGCCACACTTCCACCATCCTCCTCCACAGCCTGCCATGCTTATCAAAATTACCAGTGAAGGCCAGTTTGTGTTAATGAGCTGAGCTGAGCTCTTCAGCTGAAGAGCTGAACCACATTTGGGTTTTCTGCCCAGCTAAGGGAAGAAAACTGCTGTCAGAAGAGTGGGGCAGATGCCATAATGACATACAAGTCTTAAGGACATCTCTTTATGAATGGAGTACAATACCATGTATTTAATGATGAAAAGCATCCACACCAAGAATCAGGGCAGAGTAGCTAGGGGCTTGCATATTTGCAGTTTACATAGCTCTGTATGTATGGTCTTGCACTAACTTCTTGGGCACATCAGCATAGAAAACTCTACAAGTTTCAGTTATTCAAAAACACTAACGCTTCTGTTCTGGGCAGAGCAGCACCATATTGTTTAGTCGTTTCATTAGAACTCAGCAGTCCTCATTCTTGATGACATAAAACTGAGCTGAACTTTGCCTGAATAAGGGTGTGCTGCTACAATGCATCTGTCATTGCCTTATCTCCCTAAATGGGATAATAAAACCCTTTCAGATCCTGCTGAACGTTTCCTTGCATGCCTACTGCATGCAATGCAAAACTTTTTTTTCTCCTTGAGATTTTGATTTGAATCTACAATTTTTAATGCCCTTTTGAGGCCTTAGCATTGTGCTGCATCATCTTTCCACAAAGTTGTAGAGTTTAGGTAAAGCAAGCAAAGAGGCTGAGACACAATCTCAAAGACTATGCAACTTGGAAATCATGTTGCCAGTGTGTAATAATTTGTTGAATACTCAGAGAGATAACAGAATATCTTCAATTGCTTTGCAATCTTAAAAGTATCCAGAAAACATAGTAACGTTTCAAGTTGCTGCAGGCTGGGCTCACAGCCCATCTTAGCTCACAGGCTCAAAATGACTAATCATTGCTACTCATCAGGCATCTCTACAGATGAATGATAATTAACAATATCATGAATACCGCTTCATACTTCCAAACTAAGCTTATCCTCTAGTCATTGGCAAAACCAGTTTTGGAATAAATGGAGTATACACAGACAAGACTGCTATATATCTGGCTGGTATAAGTTCATCTCTCTCAGCTGTATCCAAGTCTTCTGTAAATGAATAAACCCACCAGCAGGAACAATTCACGAGGTTCAATCCAATAACATATTATGCAACAAATACTAAGGTTGCCTGATGTAGCAACCTCACCAGTACTGAAACTTTCCAGACAAAGTTTTATCTGCACTTGGCTAGGTTGAGTCAAGGTGGAAGATTTCAAGGACTCCAGGCAGATCTTTTGCAACCAGTTTCCTTACATCAAAAAAAATACCTTGCCCTAATATAAGTTGTTTTATTGACACCATGGATTCCCAGCTTGAAAGGCAGGTAGGTCAATATTAAGAACAAAGAGAAGACCTGCACTTTCCTCAGGTTCTTTCGTGCTCTATTGCTGATACTGAAGAGCAGCTGTTTGCCATTTAGCACATGTAGGACTTTGCTGTAATGGAGGCACCCAGCTCTGCTGGCCTCGGCAGAGTTGGTTTACATCCTTCACTGATATAGATGCCAAAAGCACAGTTCCAACACATCAGGTCGGTGTTTGTTTGATGTGCAAATACATGAAAAAGTCCTTGGGGAAGAAAGTAACTCTGGATTTTCAGAATGTTTTGTCTGTTTCTATTCCACAGCTTGGCTTGCTTCTGTCTGCTGCATTTTATAACATCTGGACTCTGTACAAGCAATGGAGTGCAGGTTGGTTCTGTCCTGTACTCTCTGCTGTGGAGCAACAACAAATGCTGCAGGTCAAAAGACTCTTATTTTGTAGGTCTACAAAAGAAGGAATCTAAGTGGAAATCAGATGGAAAAAAATCAGGTGCTGTTAAAAAACACTCCTATTCCAATAATTGGACTCATGTTTTCTTTTTAAAATTACCCTATCAACTGGAAATGCTTAGTGATTCACACAAAAACCCAGGGAACAGGAAATCCTGTGAAAACGGACCATTTCAGGCCCAAACCTACTTCTGCTCTTGCCAAGGAGAGTTTTGCCACCAGTTCAAATGAGAGCTCTTGGAGTATGATCCAAAGCGTTCTGCAATCATTGATTTTTCTTCTCTTCCAGTGTTTGTTTATATGATAACAAAACCACACTAAAACAGAAGTTGTTTGAGGAAGCTGTTGCAAAGCTGTTTGAGGAAACACAGGGCAGGTCCTTGGGTAATTAAATAAGCACAGTTCCACTGTAGGCAATGATACATACTGTATTCAATAAAGTTATGCTAATTTTTCCTAGCCTGACAGTGTTTGAACACATCACTGTTCCATAGGCTGCTGCTCTATCTGTACGTCTGGGTGGGACAGAAATCAGAGCACAAATGCAGTCCTCAGGTAACACTTCAAAAGCATTACAGAAGACTGCATTGCATTTTTTATTAAAAAAATGTAAATTATTTTCTGAGTGAATTTAGTTCATTTTTCATTACTTAGTTTTACAGAGATATATAACTGCAGCTGGGCACTGCTTCTGCTAGCTAAACCATACAGCCATAGTGAGGGTCTAGTCACCTGGAGGGCTTGCAAGTTCAGCAGGTAGGTCCCTGTGGCCAGACCCAAGCCATACTGGCTTTCACCCATCTACTTAACCTCACAGATGGAAAGCAGAAACTTTTCATCTGGTTAGAGATATCACATACGTACAAATACACACATGCATTTATAGGCTGCCAATCATTTACATATTTTAAACAAAATGAAAACAAGCACAAAGTAGGGACGTACAATGTGAAGCATACAAGTATGTTGGAGGTAAAGCCCAGTTTCTAGAAGCTACTGGCAATTGCCTCATGCCATGCTACTTTCCATAATGCACAGAGCCAATTACAGCAGTGCCTTGACAGAGGGGAGAGAGAAATCTTTTTGCTGACCCTGACAGACAACAAACTTGCATCCTGGAGCCCGATGTCTGATCAGTGGTTCATGTTTTTTTACATTGCATGGCTCTTAAGTAATAAAATAGTTTCTTCCTAAGACCAATAGCATTTAATTTACCAATATACTATTTGGTGCATTCTTCTTAATTCGTTTCCGACATCATCTTAAACGTCTGTACCTCCCGTCCCGGAGATGTGGAATTGCAAAGTGACAAGCCCGATTAGTGGGAGCTGAGTCAGCAATACCTCCAGGGATTAAGGAGACAGAATATTTATGGGCAATCTAATGTTTTAGAGTACTTTTCATTTAAAAAAAAAAATCTAGCAATTATGTACTAATATAAAAGGCACTAAATATTAAATTACTAAAAGGTCATGTTTACATAATATGTTTTGCCCACTAGCCACACAGAGAAAAAAGTTAAATATTTGATTTTGCTCTGAACTTTATGCCTTTGAAAAAATTAAGATTATTGTTGTATTAAAGCCATTTTATGTCCTCAGTGGGTGTTAAGGCACTCGGCACTTGCAGGATTGAATCTGAAGTAAGGATGGGAGCAGTAATGTGACCACTCTTGAATCGTACTGCCTACCATCTGAGAAGGATCAGGAAGAAAATCCTTAGCCCTGAGCATTATATACAAATGAAATAGGGGTTATCTGGGGGCAGCATAATTCATTAAATGTTCCTTCTAAATGTAAAACACCAAATTCCCTTGACACAGTCAGCCTTTTGATCTGCAGTCTAGTTGTGACATAAAAAAATGATATTACAGTAAGAGTAAACTTAAATTCAGAAGAGCTCAGAAGTTCATTGTTAAAGCTCATTCTATTTCCTCATTACACCTCATAACAAACAGCCAGGAAAAACATTATAGATATAGTGCTTTGAAAAAGTGTCTGATTTTAGAAGATGGGACTGGATTCTCAGCTGGTGTCTATCAGGAGATTTACATTAACTGTAATCCAATTACCCCGTAGCTCTATCAGCTGAGGATCTGATCCAGGAGCTGTAGCAGTCATTTAGAAATGCATCAGTGTATAGATGTACAAGGGGAAGATGAAGATTTCTCTTTTACTTCAGACAAACGCCAGGAAAAATTTCAAACAAATATTGCAATCAGATTTTTATGAAGACTGGATAAAATCACACTGTGACTGAAAAGCAGTTTATTTCAAGGGAGGGTATAAGGTCATCAGACCATGCAAAGTTTGAAACACCCTCACAACTGTAATTGTACTGCAAGACATGTACATCACCCCTGTTACACCGACTGCATGCTCTTCTCGTCTTTCATCCATTTATCCTTATGTCAAACCCTCTCATGAAACAGGGAAGGATTATTTATCCAGTTTGGTCAAACAGGACACAACAGGTTAAGTGGTTTACTTAAGGCTACGCAGGAAACATTTATCAGAAGAGTGTGAGTCTTTCTCATGTTGGGCTAATGCCCCAGTCCCCCAACCACTTCTGCCTGCCTAGTTCACCTTCTGTTATTTAATTAAAACAGGCTCTATCGATAATCTTTGGAAAGTCAGTTATTTATACTCCAGCTTAACCAACACAGAAAAGTTGAAATGTCTACTTTGTGAGCTGACAAATGGAGGGCGCTATAAAAAGGCAATGGTTATTGATTTTAAATATATTATCTGTTACTGTGCCATTAACAGGAGACCAGTCCAATGACTAAGATGAATCAAAGATGCTCCCCTCGGCTCCACCAGCACTGCCCCATGCCCTTGATCATATTCTGTGAGCCAGAGGCAGTCAAGTAGCAGCACTGTTCCCCTCCATTGTAAAGCCTCATCATCCCCCACAAAGCTGGGACCAAGTCTCAGGGTCTAAACAAAGGCCACTGCCGACCCCAGTGGATATTCAGTTATGCCGAATAATGCTTGCTTTCATTATAAATTGCCAACAAAATGCGAAGGAAAATTAAAGAAGTTAATACTAAGTTCTTGGATAAAAGCTTTGTAAGAATTGTTCCGGATGAGAATATAAAAATACTTGTGGAGAAAAGGGAAAGGAAAAACCTTAAAGAGAAGCACTTACTTTTCCCTTTTTTTCATAATTGTGTTTTAAAATTTCCTCATGAAAATGCTGCCGATTCATGTATTTGAAAAAACACACTCTGCCTGTTCAGTCTCTCCCAGAGCAGGTCAGTCCTGATTCACTGTCCACTGAAACAGACAGTTACACTTCCTTCTGTTTGTGTTAAACTTAGCCCAGAGATTTTGAAACTATAATGGAAATACACATCTAGGGTCCCTTCAAAACTCAAGATGACATTTTAACTACAGATATTGTTTAAGTCCTTTAAGAGATAGTGTATACTAACAGTGATGTTACAAGCTAGAAAGATATGGTTCCTTTTCAATCTGTCTGTGACCATGCAGCATTGCAAAGGGGCCAGTGGAAAAAATAGGTGAATCTGGCCACTGACTGGCTTGGTATTACCTTAGTGTAGGGAGATAAGGAACAGAAAAAATATGCCTTTTTCTGAGCGATTCCTTTTTTATTCAAAACCTATGAGGGCTTGCCTTAAAAATATATGATGCTATCAAGTTCAGCAAGCTGCCTGATTTATTAAGCCAGGGTCACCATTTTTTCCTGTCAGTTATATGTGATCAGTTATTGTAAGTGCCTATCATTCATTATATATTTATTTATTGGAGGTTAGAGACAGTCTTTTAAAAGGCTTTCACACGTGGGTATCAGGGCACGATACCCAAGAACTGACTTTCAGCTAGGCAGTGAAATAAGTGTTTTGAGCCACATTATAAGGTGATAGAAATCCTAGTAGCCTCATACTTCCGAGCTACCTCAGCCCTGAGAATCTGGCCTATTATCAGTGACCTTGTACCTGACAATTTTTCATGAAGTTTTGCTCTGGCACAGTGTAGTGATGCTAAGATATTTTCCCAGAAAAATACGAAATGTTATACACCATCTCGTGTCAGGTATTCTGTACCTCAAATGGGTGGAACAAAGCATGTTATTTCCACTTAGTGGGAAGAAACCAACATTGTTATTTCTACTGCTCTAGTGTCAGGGCTTTTTATTTCCACTGCAATGATTGTACAGGCTCTCATAACCAATAAGCCAACAACCACCCTGCTCTAAAAAAAACAACAACAAAAACCTTGGCTGGTCTAAAGCACGTTAGAGCACACAAAAGAAAACTGACTCCAGGCTGTAGCTAGAATGGAAATGCCTGTTCTCCTGATAGCAGTGGTGGGATTTGACTAAAAAAAAACCAAAACAAACCAATCTCTGGATTGTTTCCAATTCTCCAGATGATTCAAGCAGAAAAAAACCAAACCAAACAACCAAGGATGCATATAGGTTCCATGCCAACTTCAAAGAGGTTGAGGGTGGGGAAGGAAATACATACTACTTGTGTAAAATAAATGCAGTGCAAGTTTAAAGCTTCTGGACCAAAGCAGATATACCATATCAGACAAAAAAAAAAAAAGTCATGTCTCTACAGTAGCATAAGTTTTAAGATAATTTCCTCTGAATAAGGGAAACAGCGTCATTTCTCAAAATTTCCTGCAATGAGAAGCAGCTTGAGGCTGAAGTTGGGGCTCCCTGGAAACTTCTCTGCCACATAGCTGACGTGAACCAGTACACTGTGAACACTGGCTGTGCCCCATTCCCAGCCCACTCTTCCCACTTGTTAACCCAAACTGCCCTCAGTCCCCAGCCCTCCAAGCGACCTTCTCTTACCACAAAAATTGGTGCTGTGACCTCCTCCATCTCCTAACAACAGGCTTTCTGTATCATGGCATGTGAACCTGGGCCAGGAAAAGTCTTGTTAGATTTTATGAGGATTGCAGGCTACGAAGTCATTGCCCCTGAACACACAAAGTTGGGACTCTGGGTTCAGTGCAAATCTATGTCACTTAATGGATGCAAATGGAACAAACCAAATTTGTTTTAGCTGGATGTACAATTGGTAGATTCTGGGGTTACAAGGGATATATTTGCTGTGGTGAAAAATACAGGATCTCTGTTTTATTGTTTATCAGTAAAAAAAATATGTCTCTATTATCCATGAAACTAGGGCTCACACACCCATGTTTATATGGCTTTGTTAACACCTGATGTACTTTAAAGTGAGGGAAACTTCAGGAGAGAAGCTAAAAGATGCTGTTTTCTGGTGAAAATGACAATTCTGTTATGTAATGTTTCTAAATGTAATGATTTTGTCAGCTTGATAAATTAGCACAAAACATAGGCAGAAATATTAAAGCGACCTCTTTGACAGAGATTGTCGCATTTCACCTTGGAACATGCATGTAAGTGCTCTTTACAGCATTGTTTTTTCATGAAGCTGTGTTTACTCTGGGCTGTGATTTGAGTATTTAAGAATATGATACAGAAGATTTTGTATAGCACAGAAATTTTTATAAAATCAATTTACTTCACAGAAAATTTTACTGAGAATTATTTATTTCAAGTCACTACAGCCCTTAAATTTGAGGCTGACATAAGATGTATGCTGCTTATATTACTAAGTGCTGGGGTCACTGTTCAAAACATCTCCTATGAGTGCCTGCAAAAAAACCTGAGAATTTATTTTAACCTATAATAAACCCCTCTCACTAGTATCAACTAACACCTGCCTGGTAGCTGTCATACATCCTTACCTCGTGGCAATTGAGATGTGGCCATCCTGAACCCCATTTCTTAAAGGGGATGAGAACAGGGAATCGGAGAAGATCTCAGCCCAGTATGAGCTATAGCATCTGGATCTGTAGCAACGAGCAGAAGCAGTATCACAGGGCAGGAAAACGTTCAGCACCCTCAAGCTGGAGGTCCCCGCCGGAGCACTGGTGCCGCACGGTCTCTCTGGCGCCAGCTGAGGTCACTGTGGCTCCGTGCCTCCTGCTGCTTTTGGAGCAGCTTTTTGCTGCTGGAAGAAAGGAAACGGCAACAGATTTTTCTTTTTTTTTTTTTTTTTTTTTACCCCAGCACATATAGTTTATAAAAATGGGGACTAACTGATGGTTGTAATTTTGATGGAGATTTACCTGTAGGCAAGACGGCAATCAAACCCACACTATTAACGGAAGGCTGATCGAGTTAATGAATATAATTGTCAACTCTACAAACTGATTCAGTCTGTCTAACAATCTATCAGTTTGTCTTTCCTCTTGCAGTTTGTCCCCATTTATATCTTGCTGCATGGTGACTGTAGGTGAATACCTAAAATCCCCATAAATATAAAGTTGTTTGAGGGAGGACTGATGGATGCTTGGGAAAGAAGAGGGGATCTGCTATACAGGGTAACTGAATTTATCACTGTTCAATTAAACACAGTAAATTTGGGCTAGGCAGCTGAACTAGTAGGTAATGTTACCCTTTATCATACAGAGAGAAGGAGATGGTAAGAAACATCAAAAATGCCTTCTGTGGATCAGAACTTTAGGCTTGGTAAGCCGGCAGCCTAAACTGCCACTACAAAGCCCACCACCTGGTCTGCAGCAGTTTTCCTTCTCTACAGGCAACCTCAAGGGCCTGCAAGGAATGACTTTCCATCCTCCCCATCAGTCAGGCTCAAAGTTCAGAGAGAAGGGAGTGAGGTGTTAAAAGATTAGGACTAAACTACTGAATAGTCAGAAAAGCGTAATTCACAGCTCAGGCCAGGGTCAAATGCAATTCAGAAAAGCCCTATCCAGACCAGACAGCCCTTCTAGGAGCAGTTACTATAAATAATCTTTGCAGATGTATCAGAAAAAGTTTACATTTTACTTTTGAAAGAGGCATGTATATTCTGCTTTCCTGCCAGAGCTTGACATCAGTGCTCAGAGCTGCCATCACCAAAGAAGTGAGGGACAGCATACAGCAAGAAAGCTAACTGCCTTTCCCCTGGGGTCACACACAAGCAGGAAAAAAGAAATTAGAGAACAGCACATGGCTGTAAGTAACATTGTGAAGAAATGTGACATTGAAATAATAATAGATACCTTTTAGAGTGGAAAGAACCCCTGTGTTTGCTGGGAAATCACTTGTGAGTGCTACCAGTGGGAGCAAGAATCCACGGAGAGAGATCAGAATTACACTGCCAGGGCAGGAGCTGCTCTTTTTGAAGCAAACTAACAGGCGTCCCTCATCTGCTCCAAGAGAATGATCAGGTGGAATCAGATTTGCCACAGCTGTGTTTGTCTGTTTGCAAGTCAGGCTCCTGGGCCACTAATGGCAGGGACAGAGGCGAGCGTAGGTAGTCCATAGCTGCATTTCAGTAGAGGACACGAGGCTGTGGTATGGGCCTCCTCTAGCTGAGCTCGTGGAAGAAACACAAATATAGTTACAATAAGATTAGCCTATGGATGTGCTGTGAGTGATGTATTGCCTCACTGGGGGGCAAAGGTGCACACACTTGTATAATTAGAAAACAGAGTTGTAAGTGAGGAGACTTCTTACGTGAAGTCTCCTAATAAAGAGGTGGCCGACTCTTTTGAAATGCAATCTCGTATAGCTGTATGTGGGTAATGCTATGTTTTACCATCTTCCCTTCATCTACTGGTCTTTTACAACATATGCATGATAACACAAGATCTATCTGTGTTCTGACATGAATCTGCGTTCTTAAAGCCTTGCATACAGCAGATGGAGAAAGATTTATAACCCATTTACTCATATTTCAGCTGTTCCTTTACTAGCCCTTGCATATTATTCATTATATTTAGTAGAAGAGTATTTTGCATGTCCTGTCATGCAACACTGCAAGCCTCTTTCCAGCATAAAGAATCCTCTCCCTCCCAAATTTTCTTATGCTGTGTCACTGTGTATGTGTCACAGCTAATAGCTGATTAACACACGTTGTCTGTACAGCTGCTAGTTTATCCTCAAGTTAGTTGGATTGGACAGGGGGTTCCAGAGACTACACTGCCACTGAATACACTTCAAATTTAATATGAAGTTTAATCAATAAAAATAACAGCAATAAATTTGTCTCATTCTGCTCCTTTTTTTTTTTTTTTTTTTTTTTTTGATGCTGTAGAAATGCTTGAGTATAAACGGCTTTTGGCTGTTCCTCAAGAGATACCTTTGTCATTTATTGAGCACTTTGTGCTTCACAAGAATTCCTATTACAATGTCACAACTTAAATTTGCCTTGCCCCAATGCTCTTGAAATGCATAGCTGTCTGATGGAAAATAAAATATCATTTGGTGCTTGCATGCAAATATTATCTAAATCAACAGTGTCTATAATCTATTTGTGCATGGAAACATTAAAAAACACTGAAAATAGAAAAAAAATACAATTAAAAAACCCCAAAACCCTGCTCCAAAGAATAGAGTGAAACTGCTTGTTAGGAACTTCAGTGAATGAGTCAGTATCTCTTGCTTAAAAATGAAATGTTAGCTAAAAGTTGAATTAACTGAGTAAGCCAACTAATTGAAGTCACAGTCATGTCCCATAAAAATACTAGGATTGTTTGTTGTTTGGTTTTTTTATGCATATAAAGACTGTCTGATAGGCATTTTTTTAAAGGACGTGAGAGGAGAGCAGGGGTTTTATGTTCACTGTTTCAAGTCCTGTCTTGCCTGTGAGAAAAACTATTTAAATCATAACATTGGAAGAGTCAAGAGCAAAAATGTCAAGTGTTTAGGAGAGAAAGGGGTTTTAGCCTAGACTAGTTTGATTTTTTTCAGTTTGTTTAATTTTAGTGACTAAAAAGCATTTGGAAAGAGGATGTTTTTATTTAAAATTCAACATCTATAATACTTACATTATAGTGTGAAAACTGCAGTAGATGAGTGATATCTTGGCAGATCTCCCAAGGGCTTAAGTGGGGCAGGATTTTACCCATTATTTTTAAAGCAAACAAGTATAGGGGAAGAAAACAAACAGATGAAAAAAGATTCACATTTTTCATTGTAATAAAGAAATAAAAAGAGCACCAGCTTAACTTTAAAAAAAAAATCTTTGGCAGATCAGCCTTTCACAGAAGGGGTTTTGACAGACTGCTGGGTCAGGTTTGTTGTCTGAAAATATCTGCACCAAACGTAATTCAGAAATAAAAGGGGGTTTGGTGGTGGCAATGTTATTTTTTTTTGACTCAGTAATTTGACTGAGACTCAGCCTTTTGTTTTACCTAAAGTGTTTACTAAAAGTCACAATCTGAAATAGTAGCTCAAATTCAGACACGTGTATAGTACCATGGCAGATTGTTTCTCATTGGAAATGGCAAGAACCTTTCCTCTTAATTCTAATACTTATTTAGTGATTTTTATGCAACAACAGTAACACCATTATCTCAGCACAGACAGAATGAATATAAACTGTAAATTCTCTTCTTTGAGACAGTTAAACTTTTGCTGGATAAAATGCTAGCAAATGTGATACTAATTAAGAAATAATCCTGCAAAATAGTAGAAGCCATTAGATCTTTATGAGTAAAAGGAGTTTCTCTGTTTTTAATATTTTTAAATCTGTGGTAGGCATAGGATAATGTTCTTAATTTGTTACTTTTTAGTAGAAGATCAAAGCGCATTATAAATTAACCTTGATTTGAATACATTTTCTTCACATTCTCTAGGCCTGCAGTTTTTTGTGAAATCATCATTAACCTTTGGGTGGGTGTGTAAAGCAATATGCACTCCCTCTGTGGCCAAAAAGTAATGTAAGTAAATTTCCACGGTTGTTAACTTAAGTGTAAACATTTTAAATCTTAAAATCTAGTGTAAAATGATTGACTTATCTTTCCAAATGTGCTCAGGTACCATGATGATGTGCAAAGCATGACATCCAAACTCAGGAGGCTGTGTCAGAGAGACGATTGTTCAGCGCATTGGCATTTGCTTTAACTTGTAGTTCCCCACTTTCAGCAGCTCTGGGATCAGCTTTATGCAGAGGAGTTCCCCTTTCTCAACCATGCCAAGGCATGTATTCGGGGAACCATGTATTCACATGCTTATTTCATGTCCCTGGAGTTGAGCTTATTGATTACTCACATACTTAAACACATGTTGAACTTTAACAGCTTTGTTAAACTCAGCACTAATTCACTTACAATCAGTCTCAGTTTTATGCAATACGGATATACATTAAAAATATATATATATAACAAAAGGAATAAACCAAAAAGGATGTATATGATCTTAGAACAGGCTTTAGGCAGATTTGAGACATCCAAGTCCAGTACTGAATCTAGCCCATAGTGTTTCTGCCCTGTTTCTTCTATGCCTTTGAGATAAAACTGCTTTTCTTCCAAAACATGGTCAAAACTGTTAATCAGTAAGGGCAGTAATAACAGTGGTGGTATATGACAGACATTGGTAGTGAGGGAAAAATAGGCTCTGTAAATGCAATACTTCATTCAGCATTACACACTACTTCAGCAGAACTGTTGTTTTGGAAGGTTAAAAAGTGTATTTTTGGAACAGCTTGGAAGTAGGGTATAGAATGACTTCTGATCCATATTATGCCATTTTCTCTCAGTTTTTTTTTGTTTGTTTGGTTGGTTTTTTAAATAATTTGGATGAACAAATATAAATTTCATCGTACTATTCCCACACATCTGTTTTTTAACTGTGTGATGTTTCACGGGTTGACATCATGTGAAATTACCTAATACTGTTCATAGAAGTATTTCAGTTGAGTAATAAAGAGGAGAAAAGTATCCATTAGAAAACAGAAAAATGAGCAGATGGACAAAACTGCAAATATTATTTCAGCTTCATGTAATTAATTACAGATGCAGAAAGATTCTCTCAGTACCAGTATTTGAAAATGCTGATGCTGATATGTGTGGCCCAGAGTACAGCCCTCAAAAAGGGCTCCTTTGGATTAATTGCATCTACAGGATGGTCAGAGAACCAGTTTATTTCTCTAAAAGTGGTTTTCTGACTAAAAAAAAAAAGCTCTTTATTTTCAAAGACAGCCTCCAACCAACCTTTAAAACACAGCTGATATCTGTATTATTATTTCTTTTTGTTTGCAAACACTCATTCTATCCTAGCAGGATTTACTTATATCCTGCAGTGGGACAGTAAGCCCCCAAGAGGTATGGGTTTACAGGAACCTGTTATGTCCCATTTTCCAGCTGTAGGAAAGTGATTCTCAGGGAAGGGAAAATGACTTGTCTAAAACCACACAGTGAGATTAATGAGAGAGCCAAGCAGTGAACATTTAGGCTGTGGTCAGATGATCACTAAGATTGGATTTATGCATTACTGGATCACCTGGCAATACAAATTTGGTGCAGACAGGCATGCATTCCTGTTGAATTATTCACAGCACATCAGATAGTGCTTATGTCAGCTGGTGCCATGGCATAGCCCAGAGTACAACAAATCCCATATGCCATTCATGCTGGTCTCTCTAGTGTAGTTTGGGTTGATGGCCTGTTGCACTGTGGTAGGAAAGGTAGCTCCTGCTTATGAGGCTGTTATTACCACAGGAATGACCCTAGAAAGTCACAGTGTCACAAGTAAGGTGCTGTTCGCATGTCACCATGTGCCAAGGCATTAGAGTTTCCAGGATGCTGTAGATGGCAACAAGGTTCTGTTGCTGGCTATGCCTCTGAAAGTGGCCCTTTCCTGTTAGAGGCTGGTGATAGAGATGTGCAGATATGATGCCCAGGGAATGGTGTTTCATGCTGGGCTGCATGAGTATGGAAGGGGGAACAGGGGACAGAACTGATTGTTTTGCCAAACTTTTTCTCTTTGTTGATAGAACTGAGTACAGTAAGGCCAAGGAATTGCAGGTTCCTGTTGCTTGAAGCATTTGGGTCTGTGAGAAGAGATATGACTATCAGCAGAAGGTTATACTTCAAATATGGGGAGATCAGCAATATGGGGAGAACTTCTGAAAGGAAATGTTCCCAACTGTCTGCTTGCAGCTGTTTCTCAGGAAGGTGCCCACCCAGCCAGCGATGCTCTCTGAACACTGAAAAGAAAGGGACTTTAGCTGTCTGGGAGGTGGCAGATAGCTCTTGACTCCTAATATTTGGGTCCAAATCAATTTGGGCCTGAAAAGTCAGTAAGACAGTGCTGAAGTTCAGAATGTCCTTTGGAAGGGCCCCAGCTCATGAAGTGTGACATGCAGGAATTTAGAGTGGGTATTGCTCAGCTGAGTATGCATCTTCTCCCTCTGTACTGTGACCTGTCCTGATTGTTTATCAACATCTTGGGTCACTGCGACATTGTGCTAGGGTCATCTTCAGCTGGTCTCAGAGACCTCATGAAGCGTGTTCTCTGTACTCCTCAACTGATGCCCTGGAGACAGGACAGTCTGCTGTCATGGTCAACCAGTCGTGTAATTTGGTGCTTCCAAAAATATCCCATGCCACAATTACTTCTCCTGAGAATGCAGTGCTTGCATCTAGTTGAGGTTGTCTTTCCAGGGTCTGTCCATTGCAATCTTTAAGCATGCAATGCCTTAGTGATCTGCCGGGCCAGGCCCTAGCTTGGAGTCACTTCAGGTGAGAGACAGCAAGGTAAGGAAAGTATCAAGCATCAGCAAACTTCCAAGCAGGTGGAACAAGGTATAGCTTCAGTCCTCTTACCACATCATTTCGAAGTGCAGGGAACAGGATGTGAGGAAAAAGGGACTGGTGAATGCTCTAGAGACTGCACAGGGATCTGCTAATGAAGTAAGGTGGTCAGCTAATACTCAGTTAAGTCACATATTCTGATAAGTTAAAATTCCACATTTTTAAAACAAAATAGATGCTGGTGATTTGCAGTTTTGGTCATCTTGTTTCTGATTTGGGTTTAGGTGCTCTAAAACTGAAGTAATCATAGTATCTAAGCATCTCCTTGGCTTCTCTGCATAGCTAGGTCATACATACTCTCCCAAGTTCAGCCAAACTGAGATCACTGCAACACATTCAAAGAA
Source organism: Podargus strigoides (assembly GCA_028020825.1). Classification (NCBI taxonomy): domain Eukaryota; kingdom Metazoa; phylum Chordata; class Aves; order Caprimulgiformes; family Podargidae; genus Podargus; species Podargus strigoides. The sequence continues at coordinate 85,401,263 of CM051620.1, read as the reverse complement.
GGCACGATACATTTATACCATGTATCATTCCTCATGATATCCTGAGTGGCTGAGTAGACAGGCAAAGCTTAAGTTATCTATAAAAACATTCTTTACTTAGCAAAGCATTAGTACCCATGTTTATCAGTGTGTACATAGAGTTCATTTCTAGGATGCAATTGTGACTGAAACATTAGAATAGCTTGTAGCCAGAGATGTAGAAGAGTATGGTCTCCAAGAATGAGCAATTCATCACACGGGATGCTCTGTTGGCCAGCAAATAAGAGTGTCATCAGATTTACTACTGCAAATGCACCTAGAAAAGTTTAAGAAGAACTCTACCTAAACCAGAGATATAATCACAGAATCATAGAATGGATTGGGTTGGAAGGGACCTTTAAAGGTCATCTAGTCCAGCCCCCATGCAATGGGCAGGGACATCTTCAACTAAGTCAAGTTGCTCAGAGACTCATCCAACCTGTTCTTGAATATTTCTAGGGGTGGGGCGTCTACCACCTCCCTGGGCAACCACTCTCATCATAAAAGATTTCTTCCTTATATCTACTCTGAATCTACTCTCTTTTAGTTTAAAACCATTGCCCCTTGTCCTGTTGCAACAGGCCCTGTGACAATGTTTGTCCCCATTTTTCTTACAAGCCCTCTTTAAGTATTGTAAGGCCACAATAAGGTCTCCCTGGAGCCTTCTCTTCTCCAGGATGAGCAACCTCAACTCTCTCAGCCTTTCATTATAGGAGATAAAGGTGACTTGAGAAGACCTGGCTGATTAGGCATTGAATCTATTAGGATTTACACAATCTGTTCTGGTGGCTCAACTATAGGTTGGTAACCACCAGCTGAAAGATGGTAAACGACAACTAGGGACAGTAATGAATAGTTAGAGGCTGCAATATCTTGAAGGCTCCAATTACTGCCGTTGTGACTCTGTGACTATGCCTGAAGACAGAGTGTGGGAGTGACTTGACTCTGCCAGTGACTAAGAAATTAGCCCCAAAGGCAACGGTGCACATTTCTCTGTGCCTCCATTTCCCATCTGCAGAAGCAAAACAGTGCTGCGTATTCACTTTCACTTAGCACATTCTCCTTTGACAGTAAGTGTGAGGATTCGACATTAAACAGGAATTTCTCACAGAATCACAAAATCACAGAATGGTAGGGGTTGGAAGGGACCTCCGAAGATCATCTAGTCCAACCCCCCTGCTAGAGCAGGATCCTAGAGTAGATCACACAGGAATACGTCCAGATGGGTTTGAAATGTCTCCAGAGATGGAGACTCCACAACCTCTCTGGGCAGCCTGTGCCAGTGCTCAGTCAAATGCATCATAAGGGAACTAGGCATCTACTGAAATATAACTAAAAGGGTAGTTAGACATTACTGGAGATGAGCCCACGTCCTTACAATAACAACACTTACACTTAATCTCCTTCATATTCTCTTTTTCAAATAGAGGGTTCAGAAAGACCTTATTTCCCCATATTAAGATCACATGGCAAGCCTTTTCTTGGAGCCGAATGCCTGTTAAAACATTTTGGTTTATGTAAAGGCACAAAGTGGTATTACCTATGGGGCTTCGGGCTGCAGGGGCCTCCAGGCAAAATACTTTACATACTGAAGAGGAAATGCAGTTACTGAAGTCAAGTTTATGTTTTTTAACCTATTTTTCTTGAGATAACTTTGTCAGATTGTCAAACAAACTCTCCAAAGGGATTTGAGTCACAACCACATTAAACTGGAATCCAATCTTGTTATGCTGGCCTCAGCGAGTGGATATTCCCTCTGAGCAAGCCTGCGCTGTATTAAGCTGCCTTCTGTTTCTTCAACCTAAGCTGTGAATGTATAATCATATTTCCTTTTGAAAATGACTTGTTTTTCTTCATTACAGAAACAGGATTGATTTTCCTACAGAGTGTTACACTTGTTGAAGCAGCTATAATCAAATTTCAGTGTAATGTCCCTACACAAGTAATTCCCACAATTAAAACTGTAACTGTTCTGGATACCTGTTGGCTTGGATTCTAATCTTCATATGTACCTGGAATAGGTCCACTGAGAACATGGGCCAAATCCACAGCTTGTGCAAATCTAAGCCACTGGAGCCCCATCTGTGGATACCAACTACCTACTTTCAATGTACTAAACAGTCACTCATTAATACTGATATGACAAAAGGAAAAAATTGGACTAATAAGTCAAAATAAATTCTCTTTCACATCAGTGAATGACAGAAGCTACATAATTTTTTAGATTTTCCAGTATTCCAAACATTCCCTCATCTAACCCTAAATAAAATAAAGTGGAAGTGGATACAAGGATAGCAATGTTTCAATACTTAGTTCAGGAGAGGCTTCAGTGGCCCAGGAACTCCCATGCCAAGCCATGGTAAGAGCTCACTAGCTCAACAGGCTATAATTTGGGTGAACAGCCTTGCAATTGAATGAAGACATTTAGGTCAGTCTTGAAGAATTATGGGCTAATGCTGCATCCCTTTATATGCGTGACTCCCAAGTGCTGTCTTTGCTGCTTGCTTTCTGAAATCCTGTGATTAAGCTGCCATGTCTACTTATATGGGATATAGAGCACAAGACCTAGTCAAAGTTAATTTTTGAAGAAAAAACCAAAACCAACCCAAAACCAAACAACAAAACTGAAAACATTTAAAAATACCTTTTCTAGGGCTTTACTTTTTCCCAAGTTTTTCCCCTCCATTGTGATCTGTACCTCTGGAGTCTTTTCTTCTTCCTTTGTCTTTCTCCCTCAGGAAAGTCCCAACTGAATGGACTTCAGTTCAAAGGGATATTTTCAGGACTGCTGAAGAAGTCCTCCTTAACTGACCCGTCCTTGAATATCTGCAAAATGGAAATTAAAATCAAACCCAGCAAAGAGGTGCAAACCATTCTGTGATATTACTAAAATGATCCTTCAAGTCATTATCCAGACTTCCAGTAATTGTTTCTAGCCCTAGTAAGGGTGTGCCAATTTGTTCAAATCCACCTTTCCCAGATAAAACTTCCCAAGCACACCATGCCTTTCCCATCCACTGGTCACTGATGAGGAAGCTACAACCCCTCCTTCAATCGACTGATGCTCATTCACATGCTCTGAGCCTCCCACATTTCTCTCCTACACACACACTAACACATGCACCCCCACACACACTCCTGCAAAATGCTGAGAACCTAAGTTAATAGCAAATAATTAAGAGGAAATGCATTTTAAGTATAAAGCTGAATCACAGCTCCCACAGCCTGGCAGCAGTTAGGTGATATAAAATCAACTATAAACTTGCCCTAAAGGGCAGCTCTGGATTTCCTCCATTACAGGGGATGAATGTTTAAAGCAATGCAAACAACAGTGCTGCTGAATTTGCAGCTCCACCTATTTTCTGAAGGTCAAGCAGCCTGACCTCCTTACAGACATATACCTCTGCGTGCACGCACATACACATACATACACAGAAGTGAGTGAAAATAAAGCATTTGCCAACATGCCTTTCACTTACATCCACTTAGTATTATCTATTGTAGTCACTCCATTGGAGAACATCATGTTATTAAGGGAGGCCAGCTCTGCCAAGTGTTAGTCCCCCAGAGGGGACTCACCCATGTGTTAAACATTTTAGCTCTCATAATAGAAAGCTATACTCTATATTTCAATGGCAATTCACTTTGTGTTTACAGATGAGCTACTTGCAAGTGCATCCCAGCAAGCAGTGTTTGCTTTTGATACTGAAAGAATGGGCAATAAAATCATATAGTACATACTGTTTGTGACCCAGATGCGTCTTGTAGCAGCCAGCAAACCAGACACTCAAGTTCATCTCAGGCATTTAATGTGTGCATCAGCCTTGCCCAGTTATGGAGAACCCTGAACACAGTTGACTTCCAGAGGCAGCAAGTAGTTAGGAGAGTGGCATGGCTAGAGAGCTTCAGAAATGTAACACCCCTTTACAATTAGGCAAACTGCTCCTTTCAGTCATTCTGAAGGAATCCTGTAACAGAGGAGATGGCAATATCTCAGGCTGCTTCCTCCGCTTTAGAAGGGAGAGCAGACTTTACACAGAGCAGTGTTGCTATAAGCAGAGTATGTAAACATAAAGGAGGAAAAAACCAGGGAATTATAGGAGGGAATTACAGATTCCTCCGGGAGTCTTTCACCCAATACTCTTCTGAAATAGCCTGGTGTCCTGGTATGCACTTCAGAAGAATGTTCCAGTTTTAGTTTCCTTTAAGCAGATTTGACTTGGTCTCATTTAAAGCGAATGTGTTGCTTTGTTGACGTGAAAGTTTTGATGACATACCACCCTAATTGTTCGCTGCTCTGGAGAAGCACAAACCTGCAGCCAATGCTCTATGACATGTTTTTGCGCTTCTCGTTGTTATAGTTTTCCACCAACTGATCATCACAGCAAGTCAACCTGCAACTAAGTACTCCTGAGCACTTTAATGAGGCCCTTATCTCTGGCCAACTTAGGAATACTCAGTGGGCTGTCCCCTGTTGAACAGCAGCAACTCCAAATAACCCTCCCATTAAAACGAATGCGCTGCTGTCAGAGATGTCAGGTTGAAGGGGTGGCAGGCTTCTGAAGCTGCTATTGCATCATTCTTTTGCTGGGCCAAGGTACAATGCCTACTGGAGTGATTAGAGCAATTACTCAGCACTGTTTGTCACAGTCAATCAGATCTGACCAGCATGAGCGCAGCCGTGACCTAGACCTGCCTCTCTAACAAAGCATTATTATTGGTTGTCATCTTCGCCTTCAGTAACTCTATGCATGTGTCTAAGTTGGAGACGCACTAAGAAAACTTCCTAGCAATTATTTCTCTTTCGTTTCTCTCCTTGATGGGCCTCTCCAATCATCTGGTGCATGCATTCTTCCCCTTTTGTCTTTCTGCCTGTGCTCCTGCCTACAAGTACTGTGACTTTCTGCCAACAAGTCAAGTAGCAAAAGCCACTTGGGAGTCTCTAATGTCACCCCTTCTCTGTTGTTAGTTTAGCATGAACCAGAGAAGGCTGCTGACTGGGAGCTGGCAAAAGATATGAAACTCTGCCCTTAGTGAGTCCAGATCTCTGTACATCTCCTTCACAGTATTTTCTATAGCAAATGCAACCTAGTATGTATATTTCATAGTAGTCTGCTTCTCAAGATTAAAGAATGCAGATAAAAATGTATGATAAAAGTTCTGTGATTTGTTTTTGTATGGCTGGAATTAGGATATTTAAGAAGAATTACATTTGAACGTCCTGACTCAAGTTGCCTGGCCCCTGTACATGGCTATTTGTTCTCACCCTTGATCGTCATTTCATCTTAAGCTTTGCTTGAGATCTGCAGGAAAGCAAGGACAAGCACATCTCTGGTCTCTACTCTTCTAATTTCCCTATACTGACAAAAGTATCCCAGCTGTGCTGCACCTCAGAGCTGCCACATTCTCTCCTCTTTTTTTTTTTTCTTTTTTTCCTATGCACATACAAGAAAGATACTTCATCAGTATTGTCAAAGAAAGAGCCAAAAGGAATGGAGACATGTTTCAGGAGGCTGAGATACCACAGTGATAGAACTTCAGACAGATGAATGAGTGAGGAAACTTGAGTTTGCCTAGTACTATTTAACAGCACACTGATACAAATATCCCGCGTGCAGATGTGTGAGGGAGACTACAGGACATAATTTCATGCAGGTCATCTTAGCAGAGGTTCTTACGCTGGTTCTATCAGCTGTTAGTGAGGAAAAGAAAAACTTCATGACAAGAATGTGTGTGTGTGAACAAGAAGACTTCAAATCTCAGTAAGGGCAAGATCTTAAATGTGCATTATTGTGATTATTGTTACTAAGAAAAATGCCTGCTTTGCTACTTGCAGCTATTACTAGTAATGAAGGAATAAAGGGCCCTCTGTTCACTTTGTCACAATAGTACAGTAATTTCAGCATTGCTTTTAGAACAGTTAAAAACAGTTAGCAATAAAATATTAAACACAAAACGCTTTGTAATTATTTTTCCAGGAAGTAGATACATACTAGAGAGTTTATAATGTATACCATGCTCTATGATGGTCTAAGGATCCTGAAGTTTAGACAGTTTCCCAAATACTTTGCTTGAATTAGGAAACATATTTACCTTACACAGGCCACTGGTGATGACTCTTTCACATGCCTCTTAAACTGTTCTCAGCTTGGCTGAGGAGTTCAGCACTCTGATACTCTGGATGCCATGGATAAAGATATTGGGATGCGAAGAACAACAAAGAGTATTTCAGCTCTCTGACTTCAGGGATAAAAAACTGAGATGCTTTGTAGTTTGTTAGATCTTTAAATCCTTTGAAAAGGTTTAAGGATAAAAACCTACAGATAGCTAGAAAATAATACACATTTGCAAAAATAGAATAAAATTACAAATAGATGAAGTAAGAAAATGTATTACTAAGATTATACTTAATAAGTATCCTTCTTAGCTGATTTAGCTAAGAAGGTGCCTGTCAGACTGGCTGATTAGCCTTTACAACCTACCCTAGGGCTGGCATACCCTGGTAAAATCTTAAAGGTATATCTTTTGTCTCACTAGTGAAGGTGATTGCCAGAGCCATTCAGTGCAACTGCTCTGCACAATCTGTTTCTTCTGTAGCTCAGAAAATAATTGTTTCTTCCTGTTCACTCTCCTTTATTGACAGTAAGGAGGTAACGCAGGGGATCAGTTCTTTTACCTTTTCTTTAAGGTTACTAATTGCTTATCTTAGTTGCAAATTCCTGGTTTTAGCTTTAATCTGTCTATTCTTGCAATCTAGGACACGATAGCAAAGCTTTAGAAATCTTAACAGCAGTTGTCAGTAGATGCATCTTATTAAATGTAAGTGTAATCAGCCTTTTAACACCAGCCTATGGGTTCTAATTAAAAATGAAGGATGAAACCCTGGTTTGGATATTTTTGATTTGGTAACATCCACATACTTGCTGTTAGTTAAGGTAGGATCCTTTCACATTTAGTTTAGAATGCAAAGCTGGATAATTTGGAGGAAACGAACTGCTCCAGAACTCTATCATCTGACTCAGTCTCACGCTGGTCATTTGCACCAACTGTTGTGACATTTTGTTAGTCTGAGCCAGGATAAAAGAGAATGTTGGTACAGACTTATTTAAATGTTCTTTTAATTTATTACTAGGAATGCACAGTCATGAAGGCAACACAGCATATAAAATAGATAAAGTAATTCAAAAGTTCAAAGGCTTGAATATATGTATTATTGAGTCTAAGAACTGAGCTCAATTACATGGCTGCAAAATGGGTTTTAATCAATTAACTTTTTCTCTGCTATGCAGCTGACAGGTTGCTACAAGGGCATTGCCACTTCCGCTGCAACTTTTCCCCTCGTAAGAAGTGATTTGAGAGCATGAGCTGATATCCTTAGAGAACCCACTGAATTCAGTCATTCTCCATATGGGCAAATGCACTGCAGGACCAGAGTCTTAATGGAGCTTAAGAAACTGGCAAATGCTTTTCTCACTATTTGACTGCCCTCAAGTTTGGAGATTGTACCGGTGGACATGCTTGTGTTGTTGATGAAAGACTTCATGGTATAGACTCTACTTGTGAAACTCAAGGAAACTGTAGAGACTGGTGAAATCAGTGGAAGTGTGAAGAATACACGGAAGGCACAGCCAGGCCATCAACTTGGTAGATTTTGCAAAATCTTGAACTCCACCAGATTAACTTATCCATATAAATCAGTAACTGAACAGTAATCACGTGTGTGTCCTGATATTTTTCTAAAATGTTCTGGGGTCCTACATGATTTGCCTCTTGCACTGGAAGTTCTCCCACTGTGAGATAGCTATTAAGGTCAATCAAAGATGGCTTTTGTGAATAAAATCTCTAAGAAAACAAGGGTAATACCTCTTAAACTGAACAATTTTCCTAGTGCAATAAATTCACTCCTTGATTGAACTAACAGTATAGTGCTGCTCTCAAATTGTTAGTAAAGCTATGACTGATTCAAACTTTGTCAACACTGGTCGAGGGGAAGAACGGCAGGTCTGAGTGATTCTGAAAAGTTTTGAAAATGCTGAGGTGAAGACAAAGGAAAAGAGAAGTCAGATTGTTGGATCTGATTCCACTGCAGCTGATTGCATCTGGCAGTCCGTCTCCATCTGAGTTGGTAGATGTCTGAGTACAGTACAAGACTGCATCTTTTTACTCCCATTAAATCTGAATGGATTTAATAAATTAAAATATTGGCTTTCTTTTTCTTCTTTCCTGACTTTTCTCTGGTGGGAACTGACTTCTCTCCACGTAGCTGTATCATCTTTATTGATAGTACCTTCTATTTAAATCACAGGCAATATGCCCAGTGTCGTACAAGACTAAAACAGGCTCTTTTACCAATGAATATATGATCAAAAATTTTGAAGTCCTGACTACAGCACAACCACTCTTGAGACAGTGACAGTACTAAATCATCTAGAAGAAAGATTTACCAAAAAAGATAACTAGCAAATAACTAACTAACTTTTTCCAAGCCTTGTAGAAAATTCACTCTTATTCTAACTGCTTTTGGACTACCTCGGGGAACATTGGTGCTCTGGACAAGTGTTTGAATTTATCCAGGTTAGTTTCAAATGGTCTAAAGAGGTAGCTGTAGCAGCCTGGAGCCCCACCTGAGTCAGTTACTCTGCTGAGAAGCAGAAAATTAAAGCTTTTATGGGGATGGATTGATTGCACTTATACAAAGCAATGCTCAAACTGATTAACAGCAGAAAATAATTGTTCTATTATTATGCATCAAACCTCTCCCCCTCTTTAGACATTGGCAGGAATATGAGCAACACCTGATATTCAGCAAACCCCCATGATAATCCAAGACAACTGAAAGGCTCCTTTCAAAAAAAAAAAACCAAAACCATAACACCAAAATCACTAGTTGCCTTAAAGTAGACACTTCAATGTGTGTAGATCTACTGGAGTGGTGGTCACTTTAAACTGAGCCAGCAGCACAGAGAAGAAAAGCTGTTAGCTGAGTAAATTTGTGGCCACAGTAAAACTAACAAGGCGCTAATTCTAGATCAAAAACTTTTTGGCTGTAGGATATAAAGCACTGAGCCAGGATAATCTCACACCAGCAATTTAATTGTGGTAAAAGTATTTGGATGTATTAATTTTGTACTGCCAGGGTTTCTGCTAAATTACCTACTGGCTGCCTGCTTCATTCAAACTTTTGCTTTAAACTAGCACCTGATCTCTCTCAGCCTGCTACAACATCCACAAAAAATAAAGCTTGCATAAAATCTGTAAAATGTACACAGGATAATTCAACAGAAAAGCAGACATGTCTGCACACATATCTAGATGGGATCTGTACCAGTCTGTGCTCTGGTAGGAAGTAGGTCTGATGTGATGAGTGCAGAACATCATTTAGCGTGGGAAGTAAATGTGAGGAAATGTTTCCCCTTGGCCTGAAATCAGCCTCAAGAATTCTCACTGTGGTCTAAGCTACATATAATATTAATTACATATTATTAACCTGTTCCCATGGTTATGGATCATGGCTCCTTTGTATCTGCTGCTGCTGGGTTCTGGTTCCCCAATTCACCTGCGATAATGTAGCTGTAAGTCTAGCCAGGTCTACGAAGTCTTCTCCTGTTAGCTGCCTCACTGTTACATTCAGCTTCTAAAAGCATGTGTGTATCAAGTGCATATCATCTGTGTAGGAAGCCTTAAACAAAACTAGGAGCATTATTAAGATTTGGTCTGATAGTTAAACTAAGGAAATAATTTTAGTTTCTTCTGAAATAAATTTTTCTACACTTTTTTGTTGAAGGGAAAAGGTTTTCTATCTTTGCTTTACTTATGCTGCTTTGGATAGAACAAGGCACCGTAAAAAGGAAAGAATGATATAACCAAACACAGTATGGAACTAAATCAAGGTGAGTTGCAATATGTAAATTAAGATTTCTACAGCAAGCATTAACTTCTTCTTCTGTAACTTTTCTCTTTAAATGTTCTCGATTGAGGATTTATACTTTTCCATACATGCAAGACCTGTCAAAATTATAGCTAGATAAGTGAATACTGTTGTTTCAGGTTACATATTTTAGGCTGGGTTATTATCTTGTAAACATTCCCTTTTGCCGTCGCATCATATTTTCAGCACGTAGTTCTGCTATTCATTGCCATAAAAACTGAGATCTTGCCTCTGACTGCTTCAGGTTGTCCAGACAGGTGCTATCTCCCCAGTAGGTTAATTACACTCTTCCCTGGAGTGTGTACACAGCAGGAACTCTGCATTTATAATTTAACCCTTGAAAGACATGTAATAGTAAATGACATGACACACACAGGCACTTTGCATGAGGTCTTAAAACTAATTATTCTGTTCCTATATAGCATAAAGAATTCAGAACTGGGTACAGCAATAAACTCTATGCATATTTCACACCTCAATTTTTGTGTTACTCACAAAAGATCTTTTGATTCAGGCCAGTCCCGAATCCCTTTTTCAACATAGCTTTCTGTTGGGGCCATTGAGTCTCTGTCCTTGTCTCTCTATTCTAAGTAAACTTGCTCTGCACCTAGTTTCTGCCTGTTTTACAAAGTCTTTCCCTACAATAAGGATATATTCCTTTCACCCTTTCTCTTGTCATGTACTTCCAGTCTTGCTACGTGAGTTTCATGCCCAGTACTTTTGTTTCCTGCAAGAAGTTTTGTATTCTATAACTCCTCTCACAATAAAAATGGATAGGTTGCTTTCCTCACTTCAATCAGTTATTGTTACACAGGGTTTGCATTTCAATAGGAGACCACTGATGTTCAAAGGGTTGTATTTTCTCAAGGCTGATCAATATGTGATACAGCACAGATAGCATATGGTAGGTCCTTCTTACTCTGATACATTTGATCATAGTGTAATTTAACAGCAAAATTAGAATTCATAAGCTGCAGATAGACAGATTCCCCAACATGTCACAATTTTGTTTTACAATGCAAAGACTTACTCGAGAGACAGTGCTCCTGGGTTGTAATACATTTAACATCACCTCTGTAATGAAGCTAAACATTAATTTGAATTAGCAGTTTGAAGATGGTTAGAAAGAAGGACAAGGGCTTATGTAGCTTGCCTGAAGTCAGCGAGGCAGAGTGCAGAAACACCCAGGTAGAATTATCTGAGCCCCATTCTTCTGTTTTAGCTACTGCAGCTTACCAGCTACTCCAAGAGCAGTTTAGCAAATTTAGGTTGGACTGTTGTTTCAGCAAAACATAGCTACCCATTAGTGCAATTAATATATAGTTCCAGCTTGCATTTTAACAAGATTTTTGTTAGCAACATGCAGCTAGATGCATGCAGTAAAGATACTGCAGCAGTGGATGAGACTGGGTGATTAAACAATACTTTACATATTGGTTTTTTATTTCAAGAAAGGCATATTAAAAAAACTGCTCAGGTCTTATGCAAGTGGTGTTCCCCAAAGCTTGGGTGTGAAGTAGTATGTGCGGCAGTGCTGGCAGTCAGGGTACAAGGACCCTGGTGAGAAACACATTGCCAACAACTTGATAGTACAGTGTCTTATAGATACTTTGGCTTTAACTGCATGGTAACTTGGATGGTTGGGGACAGAGGATTCTCTAGTTCCACTTATGGCAAAGTTAATTAAAATACTGGCAGGTTTTTTGGCTGATATTGTTGACTATGAGCAATGCACACAGATTTCTCCCTGGGAAGCAAGTCCTTCCTCTTTTGACCATCTTGTGGCTGTTACCATTCTTAATATCATCATTACAATCTTAGAGGTCTCTTCCAACCAAGGCTATTCTGTGATTCTGTGATTAGGCTCCTGCTTTTAAAATGATGCTATGTGGATTAACAGATCATTTATAACTAAATTATGCAAGCCATATCTGTGTGACAGTGCATTCTGTAACTGAAAAAGGCAATGGAGTCCAATTCTCTGAGCTCAACAGTATTTTACATGTCAGTGCAGAGTAAGCTAAACTATTCCCAGTACTGTTACCATGCTGATATCGCTGGTGTAACTGCAACCATTATTAAGGGCCAGTATGAAGTGCAATCATACACATGGCATCTGAATTGAGAATCAGCACTTTGCTTGACATAAGTTTAAATCAGATTTCCACAGGAGCTTCGCCTGCACATTTTTAAATGACAAGACGCCTTAAAAAAATCTCAGTGCACGGAGCCTCACAGCATCCCAGCCACATAGCTTCTTCAAGATGGGTGGCAGAAAATACCTACATCTGCAAATGGCAATATTCCTGTTTTACAGGGGGACAAATCTGCATTCAAACAGTGACTGAGTCAAATATGATGACAGAGGAAATATACAGCAGAGATCCTAACAGAACTCAGATGTCCTGCATTCAGTCCTGTATTTTATAAGCCCAAAGATTTCCTTATTTCTGCATTCGCATGATTGTTATTGTCCTGCTTTGGTCACATAAAATACCATGACACTTTTTGGGAATAAATCTATAAGTTCCTTTTAGTATTTTCTTTCAAGTAGAGAGCAGATATCCTAAAGGAGACTATCTTTTCTTTGGGCATGGAGAGTGAAAATACTTGGCCTTGATTAGTTTGGTGCTTGCTGCTCATTTACCAGTCCTGTTATTAGCGGGGCTCTTTGTCAATTTGTTGCAAATCTGTAGTCATGTAATAAGAACAGCAGTATCAGGGCAGGGAATTAATTGTAGATCATAGAATACCCTTGGTTGGAAAAGACCTCTAAGATCATCAAGTCCTACCATTAACCTAACACTGCCAAGTCACCACTACCCCATGTCCCTTAGCACCACATCTACACATCTCTCAAATCCTTCCAGGGATGAGGACTCCACCACTGCCCTGGGCAGCCTGTTCCAGTGCTTGACACCCCTTTCAGTGAAGAAATGTTTCCTAATATCCAATTTAAACCTCCCCTGGCACAACTTGAGGCCATTACCCCTCATCCTATCACTGTTACCTGGGAGAAGAGACCAACCCTCACCTTGCTACAACCTGCTTTCAGGTAGTTGTAGAGAGCAATAAGGTCTCCCCACAAATGGGGATGGGATATACAGTTAGTACTGCCCTCAGTAGGTAAGAGAGTATGTAGTGATAACTTATTGTAGATGACTGAGCCCTGGGAGTAACTTATGCACTGGTTTGATGCTGCAGTTGGTAATCAGGACATTCAGAACATACATGATGTGCTTGAAACAAACCTGTAATTAGATGACCTTTATCTCAATAATATATGCTTGCATGATGCACATCCATAAAACAAACCACGGCATTTTAGGGGATGTATCCTGATGGGAAAAGCTATAGATAGTTATTTTAAAATAAATAAATAACATCTCCTGCATATTAGTGTGGCTTATTTAGCTTGGCACTTCTTCTGGTTGTTTTTCATGTCACGCTGATCTAGGACTGTTCTCTTATCAATTCTAAAGCTTTTGACATCCTGCATTCATGATCAGTTTGGATTAGTATGGATTCTGGACCCTAAACTTTTGATTACTTGTGACACCTTTGTTCATTTGGTCCACAAGCACGTACCAATGGATCATTTTATTTAAATTTAAAAATTCACTTCTCCTCCATCATCTTTAGATTTATTTTTCATCTCCCATCCCCATGCTAGAAATATACACATAAGCACACATGTAGCCAGTAGGACTTACAGACACACATTCATGGTAACACGATTCAATATCACTAACTGTAACAGGAGCAGAACAGTAATGCTCAGGTCCCTAAGTGGATGTGGCATTGTTTAAGCCTCAGGCATACAAATTAAAGCACCTACTAGCTGGCGTAATTTGCTTGGTCAAATATCAAGACAATTCTTCCACTAGCTCCATCCTAAGAAAAAAACCCAAACTTTAAAACCAGTCTCTGCCTTCTTCGATTCCATGTATCCTGGAACAAGTTCAAAGACTGCAGAATACTTGCTGGTATAGGAAATAAACTGGCATTGAAAAATAAACAAAATGTAACATTAGCAAGTCAGAGGCCACGACAAACTTCACACATGAGGACTTCTTCACTGGTCAGAAAAGACCAAAAGGTGAAAAAAAAAAGAAAAAAAAATTGCCCAAGTAAACTTGGTCAAAAGTTACTGATGTAAAAAAAATGCTGTAGGGCCCTTAAAAAGCAGCTTTCTTATTGCAGTACAATTAGATAAGTATCACAACAGTTGAAATTCAATGAGATTTGGTACTTAACTCCTTTAACTTGATTTTCTCTCAAGCATCTGCTATTCCCACTTACAGTCTTTCTAATTGCAAACCTAATTTATCACAGCATCATTATTCAGGTTTCCTCTTATTCAGTTAAGTTTTTGAACTGCAAAACATGGGCCTGTTGTCAGCCAGAAGTGTCCACTGGTGTAATACAAGCATTTACTTATGTTGGTTTATACATTTGCTACTTGGCTATATTGCTTATTAGCTCAGCTACGCATAGAAGTGGTGACTCTGGCAAGTATCCTCTGCAAGAGGTGTGTCACTTAAAACATAAGGATCCTGCCTTCATTAGCTATTACCTCTAATCCCTGTCAATATTATTGGTATTCGACTTCCCAGAGAAGAGCAATGTGATCAGTTGTGCAACTACACTTCTCATTCCAGCTGATACTCGTGTACAATCAATGAAATGCATGGTAGGTCCCTTCAAGCATCACTTTATAATGTTGGATAAGCCATCTATTTTCCATTATCATGTAAAGGTTGGGAGGGCACTCCAGCAAGACACCTGGTTTATGATTGATTGTTTTGTTGTAAGATAAAATTGAGCTGAATCCTAAGTTGCTTAACTATGTTTCTCCTCTGTGTTTTTCCATTTAAGTTGTGACCAAACGCAATAGGAGTTTGCTTTGTAAACACCGAAGGCCAGACTTTTAAATGTATTTGAACAGCCAAAATAGAATTCAGCTAGGCTACAGATGCACAGGGTATAAAATAATCTAGAAAAACTGAGGAAAAACTACTGAAATAACTCAGGAATTGTGCCGTTGTTGATATTGCCTTTTCTTGTTGTTTTCTCCCTCGTTCATACTAGGATCCTCTGATAGCTTAGTTCTCAGACACGTTTCTTCCAATGTGATCACAGGTCACAGAATCACAGAGTGTTAGGGATTGGAAGGGACCTCAAAAGATCATCTAGGGTGAGCACCTGAGATACTTTGGAAAGCTTTCTGTAGTTTTATTGCGATGTTTTCTTCATCAGAAGATGAGGAGACTGTTTCAAGAGGCTGTTTCATTGCATTTAAAATTTTAAAGTTTATTCTAGTCCATATAATAAACATCAGGACAATGCTAGAGCTGATAGCACAGTCTGCTAAAACTTAGACAAATCCCTTTGCTGTGGCAGAGGCTGAAACCATATATCCTCCTTGATCTTCAGCTTCAGGATTGTCATTATCCTTTACTCTCCCTGGGTCATGTAAATTCTGAGCTCTCTTTCTCTGCCTTCCTCCACAACCTGAAAACTCCTTTTTCAAATCTCTCTGCAAAAAATTTCCAGTCCTGGCCAACAGTAAAAATTATATGTGTTGCAACAGAGTTCTAAAATTCTTCCTGTGTCTCAGCCCAATATGATGAAAATTTTGATGTGTTGGTGTAAAAACAGTCTTTTGCTAGGAAGAGTCGACAGCCTAGTGGACAAGACAAACATGGGCAGAGAGAGTTATACCAGATGTTCGGAAGTTTTGCTAATATGAAAGTGTAAGTGTGTAAGTGTCCACTGGGGAACTACGAAGAACTGAATAAATTCATTTCAAATATGCTAAACCAGATTGAGATGAATTCAGACCAGCTTTCACCTCCAGTCTCCTCATAGACTATCATATACACCAAAATAAAACAGTCAATATGTGCAGCATCCTAAACTCACTTTATTGTGAGCTGGCTACATAACTAACTGGGAAAAAAGGCATACTCCTTTGGTCTACTTACAATAAGAATGTGACAGGCTGACTTGCAGAACATTTTTTATCTTTTGGCAATATTTCTCAGTTTCTCCAACCCAAACCACTCTGTGATTCTATGATTACTTTACTTGATACAGTGGAGCAGTTCAGAATATTATTTATACAAGCTACATCATACAAAGGGAAATTGTGTTTTCTTTTTTCTGTACAACAGTGATTTTTGAAAGCAAGAAGAGTTATTTAAGTGCCTAAACATGACTATGTGTCAGAGCCAGGCTTTGGGTTCCTGATCTTAAAATTTTAAATTAATTTTTCAAAATTAATTTCAGAAACACCTGTAACGCAGTTATAAGCCAAACAGAGCAGCTTTTCACTGAAAGAGTGGCCTTTCCTTTGTGAAGAGAAGATCTGGAAGCTGTGTCACAGAGGGAGCACCACCCTGAAATTCAATATTATGTTTGAAGTTTAGGAAAAAAACCCAGAAACTTTCATGTTGTAAAGTTGGGGTTTTTTTGTGAAAGTAGAGAAATTATGTTCAACATACTAATAAATTTCTAATATATCTACAGGAAAAAAATAAATAAATTCCAGCATATGATTTTTCCTCTATTACATTATTGTTATTATTCCTCTCCTATATAAACATAAGAGTCATAATCCAGAGCTCCCCATGCTGTACAAAAGTAGAGCATAATGATGGCCCAAGATACACGTAAGTTTGAAGGCATGTCATCCAGGCCAGGAAAGACTGAAATACATCATTAAAACTTGACTGCACCACTTTGAAGTGTTCAGTAAACTGCTGCTATTTATCAACTTATTTGTTTCACAAGTTGTTTACTTTCTAAAACAGAAATTGTGATATACAGGAGCAGAGACTGCCTTCTTTTTCTCTTCCTTATATAGAGATTAGCACAATATACCACCTACAGTTGATTCCAAACTGGGTGTTTGGAAGTTTTGCTAATATAAAAGTACACTTATAATATTAAAACACATAATGTGTTGATAGCAACTGTTTTACCTTCTGTTTCAACTAAACAACACTATTTAGTCCTGTAACGGGAAAAAAACCCAAGCAATCCAACCTAAAAGAGCTCACTTCCAGCTTTTCATGAAATTCAAAAATACCTGAAACACATATTGGGGTCTGAGTCATCTCTGTTGTGATCAACTTGGGGTTAATTTTTTATATTTTTCCTATTTTCTAACCTTGACTGATGGTTTATACACATATAGTTTATCAAACATTATGGATAGAAGATGCATTGGCTAAATTAACCAGTATTTCATTTATTTCTGTTTGTTTGGGCTTATCTGCATTAAAGCAATATCTCTTTCCATGTATGGTCAGGGTGAAAGACTATTTGACAAGTCAAGCTTTCCCAAAAACCCCCTGCAAATTCACCTTTCTTCTCTCAACCAGAGTTTGCTCCTTGGCATGAAATCCAAGACTAAAATGTTGATAAAGATTCCCAGTGAAATCTTCAAGCATTCTTGATAATATCAAGCGTGATATACTGACAAGCTATATGTATCCCTGGCACTGAGATTGAAAATGGAACTGTTAAGTATAAATCTTTGTGGAAGTTTCAGTAATTTTTAATAATTTTTTCTTTTGTGGCATTCATATGTGAATGATATATTTGTCCTAGAGCAATGCGAATTCATTTCCCCACATCTATAATATCTGCAGTAAGCTAAATTAAAAATACATTTGTACTTGTACAGTTAAATGATCATATTTAATGAAATGTCGGAGATGAATCTTAGCAAATAGTGAGGAAATTATTTCAGAAAGAGCAGCATTTCATTACTGGCAGTCAGGGAAAAGCAAAGAGATTAAACAAACGGTTTACCACTCTGAGATATCAGAGGAGGTGGGGGAGGTTCTGTGTGGGAGGTGACTGTGAATATCAGACCTCAGCAGGGATTTTTACCTACAAGCGAGGAAGCATTTGTACTGCATGAGGCTGTATGGCTAATGCTTGATGATGAGAAAGAGCTGTTGATACCTGAGCCTGAAGAGGCTGTGGGTGTTGCACAGGCACCATGTTTGGCCACTGGGAAGCACGAAGGCTGCAAGTTGCTTGGTGCTTCCCTACTGGCTGCTGCTGTGGGTGCCGGTCCAAGGGAGCCCGCTGGCTATCTGCCTGGTCCCTGAGCAGCTCCAGAGCTGCACCCCAGGCTGGGTGAGCAGGACTGGGTAAATATGAGAGCAATGGAGGTAAAGCAGGTCTGACAAGGTCAAGGGGAATGGGGAGTGGGAGAGGGACTGCTCAGGGGCAAAAGAAGACCCAGCAAACTGTTTTTGCTGTAAACGTTAATAAGAAATGGTTGAAAGGCGAAGTGTGGGACCTGATTTTTAAAGCCATGCAGCTACTTCATCTCCATGAGAATTAGGACTCTGTTGAACCCTCCCCTGGGGAGCTATCGGCATCTTTCGCCAATCATGTAACTTAAAGAAATCAGTCCTCCAGCCCCTGAGGGAAACCTCTCTGTCTGGGAGCACAGTTTTCCTTGGCTCCCTGTTTTATCGATGGGGAGACACAGAAGAGACTCAGACCTCAGGTAGGCTGACCTGACCTCTGTGGGGCTGCATTTCTGACCATTGTCTGTATAAGGAGCAGACAGCAGCAGGGCACCTGGCTTAGCTGTGCTTCAGCTGGTTGTGCTGTGAATCCAGCTCTCCATCCCTCTGCCCGTGTTTGTAAACTTGGAACATTTCTCATGTTTCTCTCCCACCGTCCACCACTTTTGACTATTTAAAGTAAAAGATATTCAGGCTACAGACCATCCCTGACCAAATCAGGTCTGTGTGGAGGATTTGGTCTTACAAATGTACTGTAAAACAACTGCTACTAATGCGTGACAGAAAATAAAACATCTATCAATAGGATCAACATTTCAACTAATTAATTTTCTCAAGTTCTGTAAGAAATCCTGTGGGAGGACTGAACTCATCTGAATATCAGAATTAAATTCTAAACTAAAGATACAAATACAATGAGAGATTATAGAAATGACAGAAAATACACTGATTTTCTGGATTCTATGGATGATAAAGGTGATAGATGTGGGTATGAAAACTACTTCTTGGCAGAAATTCTACATCACCAGAAAAATTTTTAGGGACATGAAATAAATGAAATATCTGAACTGCAGCATTTAATTATTAACAGGGAGTAATATATGCATATACATGCATATATGTACATATAGCAGACAACATAAAGGTGCAAGGTGAAGACACAGGCAATTTTGAGTCACACCCATCCCAGGCTGCATACATTTAGGCTGCCATTTCTTCCTTTTTGATTTCTACTCTGTCTTGGGCTCTTCAACCACGATGTCTTTATGAAAGAGAGCTGAGTTTCTTGTACCCCATTCTCCCTTTGTTTTTCTTTTGCCTGCTTTTATAGCAACAGCAAATTAAGAAAGCAGACAATAAAAGTTACAGATTAGTTTATACATCTGCACCCATATTATGTTTAAAATAAATATCTGAATACAGCAACCCACGTAGAGGAATTTACTTGAGATTCTAATTTGCAAAGTGGAAAGAAAAGCCTGCTGGATCAGTTAAGCAATTAATCAGGTGTGCAAAGCCATCTGAATTCTCTGAGCAACACATTGTGGAAGAACTCAGATCATGCATAAAAAATTGAATCTTGGAAAAATGGTTGAGGCACATCAGGTTTGAATGAGGAGAGTGTCAATCACTTCTGTTTGTCAAGGTCCTTTGTGATGTGAGTCACTAACTTTAAGGAGAGACAAAGGGTCTGTGTAGGGATCAGCATAATTCTCATGTCTGCTCTGATTACCTTCAGGGATATACATATAGACTTACCAGATATATCTAGAGAGGTTCTTATTTTTTGAATCATCGTTCTTTTCTCATTTGGATTTCTTTTTGAGATTTTTGTTACTGCTGCTCTTCAGGAAACCGGTTTAGGCAGGCAAATGCTGTCTTTAGTGGCCAGTCTTGTGAAGTGCCCACAAAGCCACTGGGAAGGCTCAGTAAAATGGGAGAGAAGGGCTGGAAAAAGGTTCAAAACACAGCTGCAAAATTTGGCCCAACATAACTCGCCACCATTGTTACAGAGCCTGAAGTCTGAGAAGTTTTTGTGGCAGGAGACAAGTGAGGGCTTTCTACACAAGAAAGCTGTTAATGTGCTTTTACTCCTTATTGTTTGGGGCTGAGAACTTCCAGAGTAGATTTTTCAACAAGATTTTTTCTCCTAATTGCTGCAAAATAGGTATTCACCTACTAATCACTGCCACACAGAATGATACTACTAAATCAGATACTATCAAAATGTCACCTTTCAGTTCCCTTGAACTCTGTTTGGATAAAGATGTGCTTCAAATCTGTTTTACACTTGCAATTTAAACAAGGCAGAATATTCCACAGACAATTTTACACAGCAACACAATTTGGGGTTTTTTTGGTACCAAGTTATAAAAGGAGATTATGTGAAATAAAACCAAAGTGCAAACTACATGCCTCAATTCGTAGGAAACCTGAATCCATTTCCAGAGTCTAAATATCCCAGTTGAAAACAAAAATAGACATTCAAGAAAAACACATTTTCTTAAATAGCAGTTTTGCCTGGTTGATTCTGGTTTTAATAAAGCTCAGTGAAATAGCTGAGGTGTGCAATGAAGTTTTAAGCTTCAAGTTCTGATTCAGCAAATCACGTAATCGTCTGCATACATTGAATCAGATGTTCTTATATGTGTTGCTAAACTGACTCCTTAATGCTGCTTATATTTGTCTCTTCCCCATCCTACTGTCCAATCCCTACTAATCCTTTACTTTATTGTGTATTCACTTTGCCTTAGCTTTTGTTGCTTCAGTCTTCTTAATCAGAAAAACAGAGACACCTGAAGTAGCTGGAGCAGCACATCATTCTACATCCAAAGCAACACTAGCTGTGAAAGTCTAGGACAGGACAAACCTTTCTCAGAGTGTGTTATATTAGGAGCACTACAAAGAGTGATTAAGAATAGCTACTCAGGACAGGCAAGTTCAAATTGGGAGACAGCAACAACAGCAGCAGCCAGAGTTGTGCTTCCCTGGGAGAAAAATGAGCTTGTGCATTGGATAAACCACAACATCTTAAGATTTCATCCCAGCTGCACTAGAACAGCAGGAATCAAAATACTTGTTAATGTTGTAATATGTTTGCTTTCAATCAGACAACAGAAGAATTCATCCCATTTGCTCAGTATTTTGCCCTCCTGAACTCCATCCCCACAATAGCTTTGCCAGCACATCTGAGCAATTCCACAGTGGGTTTTATATCCATGGTAAGTCATATCTGCTGTGCCTATATGCAGGACTTGTGTTTTAGAGACTGCAATGAATGATTCTTCCCCAAATTTGATTCTGTAAAAAGCTACTTGACTGCTCCAAGTAATCTTTCTTATTCTTCATCTTAGTTTACTCATAAGGGTTTTTCATTTCATCTTTTTCTGCTGTCCTAATGTACACAAATCACTTTTAGAGATAGTGTCATGCGCATGAAGGGAGCAATTTATCAATACAGACACCTCTTTGATGAAGGATGGTTTGTCTTTACAAGGCTGGACAGCCCCAACTGAATTTCAATTTGCTATGGCATGCAAGGGATTTAGGGGATTAAGGTTGGTGAGAGGCTTTAAGCATCAACCAGCTTATTATTGCTGAAGGAATATATGATTTGAAAACCTTGCTTGTCTTGATTTTTTTTAGTATGTGGGAGTGAGGTGGAGAGGGATGAGTGAGAAAAGCAATAACCTACTTGATGATTTAACAGTGATTACTTTTCTTCTGCTTTTCAGTTACACACTGCCTATTTTTTAATGGGACAAGTAGAGCTTGCAGGGCCAGATCCAGTTGACACCAACTAAGTATCTGGTTAATAGTATTTTACTACTAACAACAGATATAAAATCTTGTAATAAAAACAAAGCTATAAAGGGAGGGAGAGAATGGAAAAGGCAAGAAATCTAATTCATAACTATTTATGTAAATGAAAAGGTGGTGAACCACAACAAATAAATATCGTTCTGAACGTAACATATTATCTGCTCCTTAATACAAGAAAATTGCTAAGGAATAATATTTCCTGATGAAAAAATATATTAAATATCTCATTCACCTGTTCTTTATTGGAATGGCAGGGTGGGAAGAAACCCAAAGGAATCTACTGGCTTAAAGCTATGTTTGTGCACCATGATATTAATTAATTACTAATAAAAAATACTGTGAATCAAACGCCATGAAGTCTAACATTAAAACAAGCACTACTATTTTTTGTTGAATTCTGATTCTTTTAAGTAACTAAATCACGACAGGACTCATCTATGTGTTATGCTAACAAAGGGTCATTGTGTTTGATGTTACACTGCCATGAAGCTGAGTGCAGGGGAGAATTACAGCTGTGAGTTCTTCCCTGGGGCAAAATTCCCAGTTCTGCCAAGTATTAACTTCTGGGGATCTGATCTAGGTCCCACCAAAAATATTACCCCTTTTCTTCAGAAGGATTTCAGATAGCTCCATACTTGGATGGAGAGTGAAAGAAATTTATGTGAAGCAGCTTTTCCTCTTCCCCTTCCCTTCTTCTCTCAGACCCTGTGCTTTCAGAGCTGGAGGCTAAAGTCCTGCCTGTGTCCTTGGAGCAGAACAGCACAGTAGACAGGAGATGGCATCTATCTGTTGCAGTCAGTCACATTTCTTGGGAGGGTTTCCCGGTGGGCACCTATCAGGTCATCCTCACACTCTCTGTGATGTGCTACAATGAGCACTTAAATGGTTCACAGGAAGTGGAAGCATTTCAGCAGGAGATAAAGCCTTCCCTGAATACTCAGGAATATTCACAGACCTTCCCAGTAAAATCAAGATTTGAACTGGAATCTTTTCCAATCCAGGCACTCTATGGTGCACAAGAGAAACAGAGTAAAATTGTCCCAGTTCTGTGAATCTACAACATCCTTCTCAAGGAAAATTGGTACATGTTGGTAGAATAAAATCTTCAAGTTGAAATAACATGCTTCCCTTCCCCTTCTGACATTTAAAGATGTATTAAAACCCATATGATTTCCTTCTTTTTTTTTTTTTTTAAGCATTGATTAAATCACTGTCTATCCATAGGCTGAATGTAGGCTTCTCCTTGTCACCATAATGCTCCTTCCCTCCGCAGCATGGACTATAACAAAGAAATATAAAACAGGCTTCATGGCTGTGCTGTATTTTCTCTTTGCTAAAGCTGTTAAAAAGGAGTGCCAATTAACTATTATTAATCTGGTATCTTCTGAGCTGTGCATAGTTGTCTCTGTGCTTTGATAAGGATTTTGAATCTGTGTTTGCTGTAGACCTTAGGTTTTTGTTGTGGGTTATTTGGTTTTTGTTTTTTTGTTTGACTGGTTTTTGGGGTTTTTTTAATACAGTCTTTTAAAGGCTTAGAATAGCTTGGGTATGGAATTGGACACCTCCCAGAAATCCCAGCATGTTACTTATGTGCACTGCATTACAAGAGAAATATGGTCTGAAATGAGGATGCAGGGCTGTGAGGAGAGGTAAAAAAATTCATGGCAATTTAGGCCATGCAAGATAGGTTCTTCTAGATATAAACAAAAAAAAAGTCTTTATGACAACAGAGAAATTTCAGAGGCATCTAAGACCCAGGCTTTCTTCCATCATGAATGAAGTGCTCTTCTGCTCCCCTATGCTATAGTGTCCAGCACTTCCAGACAGCCATGCTGCTTATTCCAGAGGCAGGGAGAGTGCAGGTGTCAGACTTCTGTCCTCCACCAGTTGACCCATGTGCATGCACCAAGTCTGATACTCTCTGGATCTGCACTGGGAAGGTATTACCCTGCTCCTACACAGCCCCAAGAAAAAAAAAAGACAGCAGAGGAAGCTCATTCACAACCTGGAAAGGGTGGAGGCACCTAGGGAGGCTGGTCAAGGCCATTAGGGCCTGTTAGTGCCCCCAGGACTCTGGCACCAGTAACCCTTCCTGCACAACGACCAGTCCCAGGAGTTATGTGAGTAAGCAAGGATCTGTAAATATTTAACTCCTTTTACTTCTCATTACAGAAAAAGGTTTGAAGCCTTTCCCTCTACTCAAGTTCAGAAATTACCTACTAGGGTTTTTGAAATAGTGATGATCCAAGGATATAAGTTATATTGATAAGAAAATTCAAAGCCTGAAAGCTTACACTCTTTTTAGCTTTATCAATTGGTGTAATACAAAATACGACCTCTCCCCGCAATGCTTGTTTCCCCTGGTATGGAAAGGCATTGCGTACTGCCCTGTCAATCCTCTGTTAATCCATCCACAAGTTCCGGTCCTATTCACTGGACTGGATTATTGCAATATATACACGGACTGTAGCCTCCACATGGTGATATCCTTTAATATACCACACTTTTACAGGGGTCTGATGCATGTTATGCTACTTCGTTCCCTTATCTTGACTCTCACATACCCCTACATGGGTAATTCAGCACAGATGTATTTTTCTAAAGAAAATGTGGTAAATCATCACAACATCCCATGATCAATACAACAGCTTAGGGAAAATACATACACTTACATATCTAGCAGCGTAAATGAAGTCTCTACCTTCTATTTTGGGCCAGGCAACAGGAGACAAATGGGGAAAAAAAAAAGACAACCAAGAAAAATCAGATTTTCTATAATTATATAAATTACAGCAAGAATGACTGTAATCACCTAAAATGCCTCTGGGGAGTTGGATTAGCAGAAGACAATTTCTCAGATCCACACTCCAGGGTTTAAACCTAGGGTTGATATTCAGAATTAGACTACCAAACTAAAATATTTAACTCTTGGAAAGCTAAAATATGTAACTTAGAGGTATACTATATGACTAAAAGGGAGGCATAAGTGATTGAAGTTATTTTAAAATTCCTGTGGATCCTAATATTTGACCAGTTCAGTCAGACCTCATGCTTCAGTCCAAACTGTGAGTATATTTAAATGAAAAAAAATCTTCTCAGTTTCGCTCCTCTTGACATCCAAAAAAACCCCAACACTCACTGAAACAAATATCCCTGAAAAGACCTCCTTCAGTAATGTATGTCTATTGCTAAACACATGATGAAAACAGGGATACAGATATAAAAAGATACAGAAATAAAGCTGATTTATAAGAAAGCAAGCTAAAATATTGTAAAAAAAATACAAAAACTGACTAGAAAAATAAGCAGAGTAGGTGGTTAGGATATGAACGTAAAGCTAAAGACACAGAAATAAATAGGAATGCTCTCTTTACTTTCTTTAAAGAAGTGAGACATAAGAGCCTCTTATCTGGCATATGGAGAATTTCCATAAAGTAAGAATTAAAGCACTCCAAGGAGTTCCCCTCCATACTTTGTAGTTTTGTGGTGGGGGCATGGATGGGGCAGCAGAGGAAGGCAGATAGAGCAGGTCAGAGGTGACTGTTGTCTACATTGATGTTTCCCTGGTTATGGACAGTGTTTCTCAATACCTTAGCTTGGATTCTATACTAGTAAGGGTCAAGCAGAACCATGAAGGCATAAAGTTGTATTAACGCTATCTGAATCCTCTGCTTCTCTGTGCTTTGCCTGGAGTCTCATTGTGTGATTTGAATCAAAAATACCACCACAAATATCTAAAACCTAAAGCTACTGCATCTACTACTGTTTGTGAATCCTAGACAAGATGTTACTGTCTAACAACAAAAACATCAATAATTCTCTTAATCATGGTGAAATGTTTTTTTCCATGTAGATATTGCTTTGAGAATAGAAGTTTGTATGAACAACATCAATCAGGGAGCTCACACAAACAAATAACTTAGAGCCCCACTGGCAGCCAGTATTGAAGATTAATGCTGATAAACACTACGTTCAACATGAGATGTGATTTCTGAAAATAAATCAATTTATTGGATTCCCAGACATATGTATTTTGTAGTCAACCATTGATTACTGACTCAGCTGATTCTACTGTTCATTCATCACATGTGCTTATATAAAAGCTGAACTATTCTCTTGCAGGACTTCATCTAATATATAGCAGAATTACTTTTGAAACAGTGCTGTTCCAGTTAAAAGAAATTACATTTGATAGCTGCACACTGAAGTGGCTCCATTTACGTAACACAAACATGACAGACATACAGATATATTTTGTGGAGAAAAGTGTTGTGAATCAAAGGGGCACTGTAGCACCTTGAACTGTATTGGATGTTTTATGCTGCATACCAAGGATGACTCTTAACTGTTTGAAGAGAGTGCTGGTGTTCACAGCACTAATTTCTTATTTATCAAACAACGGCCACGTATCTCATGCTTGCTAGCAAACAAGAGAAAGCTCCTGTCTTCAATCCCTTACCTTTTAATTACAGCATATTTCCATTCTATCTACTTGTACATATGCCTCAATAATCCAGAGGAGCTGGCAAAAACAACAGGTCTGTAAGCAAATTATTGCAAAAGAAAGGATGGTAAATGAGCAAAGTATTTTGATGAAATCAATTTGTAGGAATGGCAGGATAACAACTTCCTAAACTATTATCAGGTCTTTCTTCATTTTGCCTAAAAATACAGGCTTTCATATTCAGGTCCTGATTTTGTAGAAGTCCTTGAACAGGTGAGGGACTCTATGAACTTCAGTCAGATGAGTTCCAGACTTCATGTTAGGCACACACTTAAGACACAGCTGAACTAAACATCAGTCCTGTCAAGTAAAAAAAAGTGGCCTAGGTAAATGCTTTTTTATTACATTAATCTTACCATTACTGATAGTCACTGGAGTCAATCATAAAATGCTTGGTGAGACTATTGTACAAAGCACATTGTTGTACCAAGCACCATCTTATTATCAGCTATACCTAGAGTCCCAGAAAACACTTGTATGGGCATCACTTTTGTATTTCTACATGGAAGGTTGGCTGTGCCATATTTTTGATAAACCTGGTGAGAACATGATGACAGGGATAAAAAGAATGCAGGCAGTGAAAGCTGGAAGCAGTGCTTTTTCAGAAGTTAATACCGCTGAATAGGAGAGTTGGATGCAACTTCAGCAATTACAGTTTTACAGTCTTATCAGATGAAGGAAATTTTCTATTTTTTTATTTCTTACCTAGTAACTTGGAGAAATATTTTTTTGGGTTTGATCACATCCAGAAGATTCCTTGACTTTGAAATTATCCTGGGTCTTCATTAGGAGAAATATTAACCAAAACTCTTTGGAAGCAGTGAGTAATCTAGCTGTGTGCACGAAGATTCCTTTTCTTGTGCTTTCTCTACTCTGCTTCTCTCTCCAAGTTCTCAGCAGAAAAATATCATTAGCTTGATGTCTATCACTGGACGTTTCTCAGCAGACATCATTCTTGTCCAGTTCTGAATTCAGCTGTGTTACCATCTTTACTGGTGGATTCCACTCTGCTTTGTGTCTGTTTTCAGGTTCACCAACATTAGTTGATTAACTTAACTTCATTGTGCATGGAGTTTAAATTCATTGTGCAGAGGCTCCTTCTCTCAGCTGACCCCTTGCTGTGTTCATAGGAAGTGAGATAAAACTGTCATGAAATACCAGTTAGCAAAATCTGCTACTCTGTAGGGTGAGGTGTGCATCATGCAATGCAAATTCAAAATAAGTCTTATTATTCACACCAGTATCTCATAGGTGTTTATTAAAAAGCCAGTGTGATCAGCACGTTAGGGTCTACAGAACAACTTAACTCCCAGTGGCATTGTAAGAAGGAACAAGATCCTGAAAGAGCTTTCAGTTCCAATTTGGAACTAACCGAATGTCATGGCTTTATAATACTCTGTGACTAAAAGAAAGTTAATCCTGTGAATGCAATGCAAAGGAAGTCAAAGCCCAGCATTCAAAGAGTTTTGTTTTAACAAGGGACCAATTAAGAGCCTTTGGTCACCAGATCTGAATGTTCATGAGAGAGAATGTAAAATAAGTGGATTGAAGAACACAGTCATAAGTGTTTTTTTGATTTAGGCAAATTTGTTTAAAAATGGTAAGTAAAAATTGAGCTCAATAGAAAATGGTTGCTAGACAGTCTAGAGGCATCAAGATAAGAAAATACACTGAGAACACCTATAAAAGAAATATGTGCAATCTTTAGTGTGGAATCTGAAGGAGAGAGCCTGTTTATGATAACAGCTACTATCCTGAAGAACAGTTTTAAGTTCAAATTAAGCAAAAGAAAAATAAACACATGAGCATTGTGCAAAATAAATGAGATTTCATTCTGAAAAAAATAGTTCTGAGAACAGTAGAAGTAATGACACCCATTTCCACTATGGCTTTGTGTCTTGGTGATTCCACACCTGCACCAGACATACAAAATAGCATATATACCTTTGCCTGCCAATTTACTACTTCCTGTAGCTATTGACTTTCATTTACTAGTCTTTCTATAGTTAAGAAGTCAAACCATCAAAATGAAATGGAGAACAGGAAAATGATTTTGTGAGCGTGTTTCAGAATGCTCACAAGGACTGTAGGATCCTTGTGAGGATGAAGAGGAAGAGAGTCTGCACAAGTCATATTCCCTAAACATACAATCAGAGTCTATTATGAGGCCAGGACATTATAATGACAGGACAGGTAGGACACAGGAGGCCATCACTTACTTCCTTTTGCTTTGCAAGAGAATGGTCTTCCAGTGAAATCACACTTGGTTATGTTTTACAATGTTGTCTACATTTAGCCTGTACCTGGGACTAAACTGTACCAGTTGTTCTACCACCCAATGCCCCTTCCTCAGCTAAGAAGGGGAACCAGGGAAAAAAGGGAGAAACCCCGTGGGTTGAAGTTGAAACTGATTTAATGAAATTAGAAAACTAACACAAACACTGACATAAAATATACAAGCTTATACTCAGCCTCATCCTTGGGAAGCAGCAGCAGAAGCATGAGGTCAAGAAACAGAAACCCCAGTGAAGAAGAACTTCCCACTCTCAGTGAATTCCCTCCTTTTGTAATGGGCATGATTAAGTGGTATGGGATACACCTGTGAGTCAGCTGCCCCGACTGAAACTCCCAGCTGACTCGGGGCTACTCATGGCCTGCCTGCAATGGCTGGCCCATGGGTCTGTGCCTGGGGAACCAGGACAAATATAAACATGTAGCAATGAATGACTCAAACCAGTAGGAACTACCAGTATTGCACTTGGTCACATATGGCCAGTGGTGCCCTAAGAACAATTATTTTGGCAATATCACAAGTATTCTTCTGGTGCCTGATTCACTTTTGTCTTCCTATGTAGAGCTGGTTATTCCAATGTAGGTACAAGGAAAGGGAATTTAGATTCCTACAAAATGAGAAAGTTGATGTCTTCTATATAGTCAACAATAGTGTAATGCCTACATGTGAAGCAAGTAATCATAAATTGAGTTGCAAATTTCTAATACTCAGTTGGTCAAACAGTGCGTTAACTTTAATGGTTTTGCCATTCCATTTGCAACAGCAGAGAACTTGTACAATGGTCTTTGTTTAAAAAAGTAGATTCTTCTTGGTGTATATGGCAAAATTATGCTATCCTATCCTATCCTATCCTATCCTATCCTATCCTATCCTATCCTATGTAATTGTTTGTATAATATATAGTAAACCTTATTTCTTTGAAAGTCTTTGCTTTCATTAGTATTCTGAAAAACTCATAGTACCTTCACTGAACTGTCATCCTACTGCCATGACAATAACACAACTGCCATTAATTACTGACATTTTTTACATAGTCTTACTCTCACTCCTCTGTACTGTCCAGGTTTCTTTTCTGTTGAATTAAACTAAGCCAATTGCAGAACTGACATGGTATTCAGAGGCAGCTCCATCAGTCTTCCACTGTAACAACAATAACATCTTTAAATTAGACTGAAGTTTTGCTTTCAAAATGGCTTTTACAATGAAGGCATCTCTCCTCTCTGTACTGCACTGCTTGCATGTTTATGACAACCTGACTGTAATTGCAGCTGAGAAATAATTTAGGTTTAAAAGCTATTATTCCCAGATGTACAATTGAATCCTAGTCTTCATTACAGAAAACACAGAAGACTGGAGAAAAGCAGACAAGGTTGGAGCTGTCCGAGGAGCAGTGAGAGGAAAAGGTGGTTATCCTGGCAAAAGCTCACAGGTACGTTGCCTTGTTGAGCTGTCTTTGACCGGGGAGAGCTATATCTTTAAGGAATGCTGCTGTCCTTTTAGAGGTATTGTGTGGAGGCAAATGCCAGGGAGATTTATGTGGTTCATTCTCTGACCTGTGATAATGCATCATTAGAGCCCTCCGTGTTTTCCACCTTTGTGAACAAAGACTCATAACGGGGACAATTATGAAAAAAAAAAGAGATGTGGCAGCAGGGGAAGTGTGGCTCAGGCACACAGAACTTCACTCAGAAGTTGAACAGAGATATCTTTTTTTTTGCATTGTACCTTCACTTCACTTTATTTTAAGGACTCTTTCCTTCCCTGCTTATCTGTCCAAAGCCCAGACTCCTTGACAGAATTAGAACATAACACAAAGCCAAAACACCCACCCCCCAGTTATCCTCCCTGTTTAACCCTTCACTTTCTTGGTGAGCATTATAATAAATTTAGAGGCATAAGAAACTCATAGGGAAAGCTGAAGTCACTCGTGATCCCTGGTGAGAGCTCTATTGGGTCCTCTGAAGTGAGAAGATAACGGCAAAAACTATTTCATGGCCCTGCATACCTTTGCTTTTATCCTGACCCCAGGCAATCTTTTTATTTAGCTTGCTGAAATGCAGGGCTGCTGCTCTAGCTGACTGACTGGGGAATAAGTTTATATCTATTTAACCAAACCAGACTAGCATCCCCTCTTCTCTGGCCACGGATGGATATGGATTCAAGCAGTTGTAATGCTTTTTTGAGAACATTACCGAGACATTTTAATCACGGCTTACTGCACTGGTAGATTAGTACCCAAATGCAATGACCTTCTTTTTGCTGTGGACATGAACATGCCAGAAAACCAAACTGTACTATTCTTTGTCTTGATCCAATAAATTAGGATTAAATAAACAAGAGAGACAAGTGCGATGTACTTTGAAAATCTGAGTGCACCTGTTTTGTAGTGGAAAATTGGATGTTCTCTTTTTTTCTTCCATAAAAATGCTCCTGCCTGTGTTTGTCTCTTAAGGGATGACACTGTAACCAGAATTTATGCATGGTTGCCTACATATTTTGCACTTGGAGATTTTTAAGAAACAAAACAACAAAGAAAAATCGGTGTGTGTTGGGAGGTATTAGAGTATATTAACCTGACTGTCTCCTCCACTACACTGAGGTCTGATTCCACAAATGTGCTCTAGAAAGTGTGTTGTGGGCAGGCAGAAGCATGGAGGAAAGAGGTACTTGAAAGTCTTATAACCACATTTAAGAGCAACCATTATCCTGAAGTGCTAGGGCCAAATGCTCCATTCCTTCTTTCATGTCTTACGAATGGTCAGAGCAGCATCTTCCAGCTTCATGGAGAGGTACAAGTGGATATGTTGTCCTCTGCAGGGAAAAGGTGCTGAGTTGGATATATTTTGTCACATTCCACCTGTAAGTAGCTGATGTACCATCAGCAATACCATGTTACGAATTGAGAATCTCTATTACCTAACACATCAACACACAGACAGGAGCAGCACCATGAATGCTTACTTTCCATATTGAGTGGAGTCTGTTTCCACACATGCAAGAAAACAGTTAGCATCAAAGGCAGTGGCATGTTTTGCACATGTCCACAGTCAGATTTCAAATAGAGACCACTGTGATCCAAAAAAGAAATAGCTTTGCATGGTAAGCAAACAAGGAAACCTCTATGTCCTTGAGCTTTTAGAGTGTTTTCTAAGCTGACCTCACCTGTTGGTTACTCTTTGCATGCTTCTGATGGTATGCGAAATAAATAATTGAAATCAAACAAACAAGAAAAACAATGAAGCAACATAAAAAGGTGGCTGTTTGATTTTGGTGAGGCATAACAGATGTTTTGCTTAAGCACAGTTGTATAACACTTGCAAAAAAAAGAAAGTGTTTTATTTCTCATGTGTCCTGAAAGGCATGTACTAAAAATAATTTTATTACTACCAGGTGTCTTCCTCAGGTTGTCAGGTAAAAATGTGAAAATAGTTTTATAATGGTTATAAACCGTTTTACAATATCTTAATCACTCATGGTTAAAATTGAGATAGTACAGAAGTTTTTGATGCACAAGAACAATGCAAGGCAAAAAAGAGTGAATTTTGTACAGTTTTCTTCTATGTATTAAATTCCTTAAAAGCAGCTCTGCAAGTAGAAAGTTTTAGTTGCCTCAAAAAGTATATATATTTTTATATAGTTCCTTTTATGAAACGACAACTGTAATTCCAGCAATTCAATCATTACATCCTTGATTCAGCTAAGTGCTTAAGCATCAGGCTAAGTTTAAGTCCCACTGAGACAGATAACTTGCTTGTTAGTCCTCCATAATTATTATGAATAATGAGGGATTATTAATAAATAATATAAAAATGCTTTCTTAAACTGCATTTCAGCTGTATACCTAGCAGCCTTTTACTGGTGCAACCTTTTCTCTCATTTTATAAATGTGAAAGCTGAAGAGAGACTGCAGCCTTGCAAAAACATTTACTGATATGTTTCTAAATAGAATTACATTAGAGCAATGAAACCAAAGAAAATCACTTATGACCAGATTTCTTATTGTAGGGAAAAAAAAAAAAAAAGTAAGAGATTTGCTCAAAACATAAGTGGCAGAGATGTCTGTCCTGAGTTTTATACTCAGTAGGTGCAACCTCTTCTAGCAATGCCTAAATTCTCTGCAAGTATTGTGGTGCAGGCATCCAGGGATGTGTGGCTCACCTGCTGTTGTTCTTAGCAAAGCACTTGGATCACAGGAGCTTCTGTGAAAAACCTATTTTTTATAAACACTGTTTGTAGTTTCACTCCAGTTTCTGTTTTTGATCACTGTTTCTTGAAATATGAAGAACTAAGCATTCTTTGAGCAATAACTTTTTAATTTTTTTCCCCTTATTTAACCTTCTCTTATTACTGCATTGCTTCTTTATGCAGCACAGTGACATGATGCCAGAAAAAAAATAATACAGGAAAAAAATGCAAGCACTATAGTGTGATAGTGATAGAGGTGATATGCAACAAGGAGAAATGAAGATTTTCATTCGATAGCTTCAGTGATATGGAAATGTTTGAGGAAGAAGCTTCAGGAAATATGTGGGAAATGTGGAATATTACCTGAAGAAGTAAACTTGAAGGTCACTAAGTCAAAGGAACTGAGTATGTTTTTTCTGAGGAGAGATGGAGTAGATGGAGACAAGGTAGAGAACAGCAGATTAATGAGAATAGTGATCCTTGTGTGGGGAGGACAAATGAGATATAGATGCAGGAGGGCTTGCGTCACATGCTAATAATCAGTTGCTGAGTTTGTAGTTGTCAAATATAGGGGTGGATGCTCAGGGTATCCTCTACTGATCAGGAATTATAACCCTCTAGGTAAGGTTGCTTTAACATGTACACTAATCTCAAACTATTCCATTCTGCTTCACATTTCTTCTTTGTATTGCTGTGAGAGCGCCCTAAATCTGAAGCACCCTCACTCAGAAATGACTGACTTAGTCTCTGATGAGCAGCAGAATCAGAGACAGATCCATTTCTCTGCCCTGATCAACACATACCACTGTTATCTGGCTGTCCATTCCAGTAGCAATACGAAAATATTGCTTTTGTATTACAGAACGTCAGCTTTAAGCAGGTCACACTCAGAGGTCCTGTATACCTGAATGGCCCTGTTAGTAACAACAGGAGGTGTGGTACATAGTGTCAGGAGTAAATTACACTCACCCCTTAGAATTACACTTGTTGATCCTGTAGATACTGCATGCATCAGTGAACCCTGGTGCTCTTCCAAACCCTGATGCTGACGTGTCCACACTTCAGAGCTTTTCAATGTGAAAACAATTGGGAAAAAGAGGAAAGGATCTTTGCCTAGTTAATTCATTAAGTAGCAATGAAGTGTAGCAAGTATCTAAAAAAAAAAAAGTGATTGGGTTGCAAGATACCCTCCCATCCTCTTGAGTCATAACTATCCACTTCTCATGCGCAGAGTTCAAATAGTTTTCTAATGTCATACACTAGGATGATAGTGGATCCAGGAATCTGCATTCACTGCTCCAATGGAAGCAAAATTTCCTCCTTGTGCAGTGCTGGAAAACCTTCCAAAAGAGGAATATATATTCAAACTCCTGTAAATGATTTGAAATCCACCTAATTGTTCACACATTTCTAGAATTAAAAAATCATATCTATGTAGTCAGAGTTTAGAAAATAATGCTCCAAGAGTTCCTCGTGTAAATCTTGACATTAAACCAATCTTACCCTTGTCTTGCCATTTGAATCATTTATTTAAGCGGTGATAATAAAAGGTGTCAGCAATTCAGTTGTAAGCTCTTGAAGATTTCTGTGCGCATTGACCTTTAAGTGTTTGCATCTTGACAGGTGAGCCATTCTTAACGTCTCCTATGAGATATGGTGGGGGCAAGGGGTCAGGCACGCTAATGATAAAATTACCATTTACCTTTTACCTTACCAGTCTCTGTGCCTGACATTATAAATGTAGGTAACCTTTCACCTGAAGGCTCTCTTTCTTCTGCACTGCTAGGGATTATAGAGAAATGAATGTGCTTGCAGCTGCAGAAGAGGCATCAGTCATGAAAAAAGTTGCTTTCGGTGATCCTTTCCCTTTAATTTTCCTTTTTGTTATTTTAAACCAAAACCATAATTTTAGAAAAAGTATGGAGAGGTCTACCTTGTTTTATTTTAACAAAAAGATGGTTATCTGGCAATTTCTATTCTAGCATTCTATTTCTACTTGAGACTATTATGTTCTTTCTTATTAAGCTGAAAACACTATTTGTTAATTGATATTGCAGCAGTCAGTAAGATTTCTTTCAGGGATAAGTCATCAGATTAATGAGATTGTATTGATGATCATCATTATTTGCCATAGCCCAACAGAGTTAACTTGTTCACATTTGCATCCTGATCCTAGTTTTCCTGAGCTTCATCAGTTTTCAAACTTGAGTCAAGATGCCTCTTCCAAAGGCAATACCATTCGATCAGTGGTAATGGGTACACAGTAAGAGCTTCAAAGGTATCAATATGAGTCTGAAGACCATCTATGGACTACTTGTCTCCCACCCACCTATGACGTGCCTGATAGCTCAGAAGTAAACTTACATAATCTGATACACTGTGTAACTTAAAGAACAACAAGGGGGGAGATTTACTTTTCTACGTAAAAACATTTAAGATTTCTAAAAGCCATGCATATTGTGATAGCACAACTATCATCTCTAGGTGAAAAGTTAAAGATGGCCCATATTTAGCTGCTTTGTGGGCAGGTGATTCATATCCTGATTTGAAATACGTCTTCTTGCTAGAGTTAAAGCATAAGAGGGTGGGAAACATATGAGGAAAGAGACACACAAAATGAGATTCAGTTCATTTCACTGATCAAGATCACAAGCTTTAGTAGAATTACCTCCCAAGAAGAACAGTCCCTTTCTGATAAATACAGTCATGTAACTGCTAGGGCATAAATTGTGCAAATTGAAGACTATAGTTCAAATATAAATCTTTATATCCAGTTTAGTGAAATTTGGTATTGTGTGAACATTATTCATATCTATGAATCTTCAGGCACAAAGCTTGTTGCATTTTATTCATGTAATAAAGATATACATTTTGCAAAAGTTTCGTTCAGTGGATATCGACCTTAATGAAATTGTACTCTGGGAAGTCTATAAAAATTGTTTCATCTCCTTCATATCAGAAAACCTGAGTAGACCCATTTCTAGTTTTATCTGTTCATACAGATAAAGACTAAGCGCACAGAGATCAAGCATCTAATAAATGAAAGGCACAACTTCATTACCATATAAAGCTGGCGGAGTAAGGAAAAGGCTCGGTTTGTAACATATTGAAAGGACAGCTAGGTTACAATGCTGAAAGAAAACAAACCCAAAACAGAAGAAATATTGTCCCTTCAAGAAAATTGTATAGCTTTCCTCTCACATCAACCTGCAGTGCTTCTACTAGCAGGGAGTTTGTGAAGTAGTGAAGCAGGATAGAAAGCACAGGAAAATCTTTCCTCTGGGAAGCTTGTGCTCAAATCAAACATGTTGAAAGGACACAGACAGGGATGTCATTCAGGCTAGAGAGCCTGGCAGAGTCATTTCCAGGCTTATCAGATCATGTTCCACTTGTCTGAATACTCTTGTTTTACTTCTGTACATCAACACAAACGCAGCCCCCAGTACCAAAACCAGATTCATTTCCACAGCACAAAGGGTTTAACTGTGCTTTTCAACAGGTTTTCCTCCTAACCCTCTGCCCATCTTTCTCCTGGAATGGATTGCTGCTCCTACATTCAAATTCTGCATTTACTGTGGCATAACTATTTTCTAGTTATGGCTTAGACCATGGAGGCACACACAGTCTCATACAGATATGTAATAACTTTCAGAATAGTATGAGAGGTTTCAGAGAAACCACAGATGCAATAAAAGTTGCTGGCAACATTTATAAATGGATTTATGACATATTATCACCCACTGATCCATTTTTCTGGGATTGGGACTAATATTCCATGCTTCTGCAAAGTTTCAAGCCCACAGTATCTAATCTGTTGAGGAGAAAAAAGAATCCTGCCAGTAAAATATTTCTTTCCCCTCGTCCAGACTTCAACATGTTGAAGGATTAGTAGAGGCCAGGCTCATTCAGTTCGGCAATCAGTTTCTGATTCTGAGTTAGGAAACAGGAGTACTGTGACCACTTAAAGGGCAGATTCCTACATTGACAGAGAACACACATTTAGCCCTCACAAATACTGCAGTGTTTCTCAGCATGGACTAACACAATACTTGCAATATCATGCCAGTAAAATCCCTCAAATGCTGGATTATGTTCTGTCTCATCCCCTTTGTGTTCATTGAATATATATGATGCTAGGTGGCTTGAAGGAATCTTTCTTTTGATTTCCCAACTGATACCCACTGAAGGTTTGATCCTGCAATACACTGAATATGATGAACATTTAAAGAAGCCAGAGGAATTTGAGCTATCTCCTAGCTGAGGAGGAGACATGTTGCACTGGCTATGTCTTCTGCAATGTCATGCAAAATATTTCCAGGATGGCAAGATGAAACAGCAGTACTTCAAAAAAAGGGGGGAAAAAAAATCTAATAAGAAACAAAATTCCTGGAGTCCTGGAAGGAACTCGTACCAGATACAACACATTCCTGAATCTGAAAAAAGGATCTAGTTTCATGGCAAAGACCCAGTCAGATCAGAAGACCTTCTATGTTACCACTAGCTGCACAGCTCACACCTATTAAATCCAACAGGAAACATATTTTGCAGATTGACCAGAAAATTAAGATAACAGGACACATTTAAAATACAGATGTATCCACTTGGGAGTATGTTTATTGATTCTGGAAGCTTTCAAAACAACATTAATCATGCAAAAAGGCAAAAAATATGACATGCCAGTTCAGGAATGGAAGAGAAGGGAACTGACTTTTTCGCAGAATGATTTGTGTCAACACATTTCTGAAAATTAATCAATAGTCAAATAACTCTACTGATGGATTGAGCATTCCAGCAGGGACTACAGGATGTAACACATTATTATTTTTTTTTACAGTTTTTGGAAAATATAGTTTGCTAATATAAAGAGTGGATATGTCTTTTTATATTTCAAAAAGGCATTCTGTTTTCCCAGTAAAAATAAAAATGGTGGCAGTGCTGATGGGAAAAATTACTTATAATTTAGCAACACTTTGAAATATATTTGGTTTGGGAAAAAAGGTAGATAAATTAAAAATTAGTTTGTCCCCAGTACTCAAAGCTTGCTCTGTTCTGGGTATTGGCGTCAGAGAAGGACTTCAGTGGGCTCTGGATCTAGCTGTTATGTGTGAAGCTACTCCATGACCTTTACCTCTTGCTATGCTTTATACACCACCAAGCACATGGAAATTGCTTACAAATCAATAAATGGATTTTATATTTTATGAGTATCTGTAGCAGGAGGGATTTGTTAAATGAAAAAGACATGCCTCGTGTTTGCTTTCCAGATTCCTCATAATGGGTAAGACTTAATCAGACGATGGATTAAATTTCTTACTTTTGGCATGGTACACTGTATAAATGTTTCCTGAATGCAAAATAACTGAATGTGTGTATGTGTGTGTATACATACATACATGTAAGTATGTATGCAAGTATAAATGTACAAATATGTAAGCACGTGGAAGTGCATGTCCTTAGCAGCAACACAAAGAATCAATGTATATTACATTTAAATCCAGTATCTATTTTCCAAGTCAAGATCAAGACCTGGGAAACAAACTCTGTGAGCAGCACTGGCAATGCTCTAGGGAAAAAGCCAGGAGAGTTGATACTTAAGAGGTTCATTCACTGCTTCTTCCTGCTCTGGAAGTGCTGATTGGGAAATGAAGTGCAGCATTGCCAAAGCCCTGCCCTGAGAGTGTTCCTGCCTGTCAAGGAACGTGTTGGGAAGAGCCCTTCAGCTCTCATGCAGACCCTTCACCTCCAGCCAGCCTTCCTACAACTGCTGGGAGAAAGATGTTGAGATCCTGGGATGGCTGTGATACCTGTGGGTAGAGTACCCTTCACTAGCTGCATAAAAAAAAATCTTCTTCTGATGGGAAAACCTGGAGAACAACTGAAATCCCAGATGCCTTAAATTTCCATGGTTATCTTCTCATGTGTTTCCACTGAAGAATGTAGTGGGGGCCAGGGTTATCTGTGAGGACATAGTGCTGCTTCCTCTTATTAGACATTTTCATTTCTTCCAGCCTGCTTTCCCATACCTTATTAGATTTATTACTGTGTGTTTATAGTACTACAGTTGTACTTTGAGGGTTTTAAGATGGCTGAGGAAGGAAGGGAATGGGATGACATTTCTAGTGTAATTTGTCCTGCATAAAATCTGTTCCCTTTAATACCCCAGTCCAGTCTCTTGCATAGCTACTGAACCACATCAGCTCGTGCCAACAGGCACACTCTGCTGACTGCTCATGAGGCTTTGCTGGTTGACACCAGCTAAGAATTTGGCTCCACAATTTAAGGGAGCAAGAGGCAGAGACAAATGAAGTATAACAGTAAGTGTCAGGCTGTATTTCCAGTTACACCAGACCAAGTCTAGAGTAAATTAATTGAAAGCAAGGGATTTTTTTTGAGATTTTGTTTGGTGTAACAGAAAATGGTTTGACCCTGAGTTTGTATGTCTTTCAAAAATCTCAGTCAGGCAGAAAACTCTTTTTAGTCAGCCTCTGAGATGCTAATGAAACTTAGAGTAACCCACTGATATGCAAAATACCTCATTTAATGAATTTACACACACGTATGAGTGTGTATATATATACACAATGTAACTGAAAAAAAAATCTAAGCAAAAGAAAAGTCCTCAGGACTAGATACAGTACCCTTTAAGTACAGAGCTGTTTAAAATATCAATCTCCTTATTGTAATTTTATGTGTGAAATTCAAGCATGCATTTACAATTCAGATCCTATTCCTTAGGGATTCCCATTTAGGGCCTGTTCATATGATTTATTTAGTGCCTTTCTTCACTTACTTATGCTTGGGATCGTTAGGTATAATGCACATATATGCACAGGGATAAAATGTTTATCATCATTACTTCAATGAAGTCATTTGCCATCTCTGACACCCTCTAATGTCCCAAGTGCTTCAACCCACTGGCTCATTTGCCCAGCCTTGCTCTCTCTTCACTTTTTCATCTCAAATTCTCAATGTGTTCCCTTCATCAATCACGGATGTTTAGTGGGTAGCAGGAGGGAAGGCAGCAGAGTAATTATCCAAATATAACAAAAGAGGGTCCCTTTGTGTTGCAGGAGGGACAGGGACCGGGGAACAGAGGAAGCATGAGTGTGTATTTCATGCTTCTTTGAAAACATTAATGATGTTTAATGGAAGCCAAAAACACACTGGAAGCCATTGTGGTTTCAAAACTATTGCTAGTCTAAGGACCTGGTTTCCCCTGCCCTGTGTGGTCTCTTGCTGCTCTGCCTCTCGTCGCCCCAGGTTGCCAGCATTTCACCACCACTATTTGCAATCAGGAACCACTTTGAATGTACACTTTTGGATCTATTTTTCAAAAAATAGGATCCAAATCACTGTTCCCTGACTATATTCACCTAATTGGCCCTTGCTTTCGATGACATCCGTGGAGTGAGGATGAACAAATCGAAGATGAAAGGGTGGGCGGGAGTGGGGGCAGGGGGTTAGCATGGCCTGAGGCACACTGTCATACACAACCAGGGAGGGTGAGCAGGGTGCAGGGTCTGGGGCAGCCCCAGGTGGCTGTGTCCAAGGTGACTTTTTCACTTTGAGGGAAAGGAGATTGTTGTTTCACATTTCTCTGCCTCCCTGGTGCAGATGCCAACTGCAACACGGTATTTTTCTGTGACATCAAAACAGGAATATAGAAAAAGCCTTGCAGAGTCTAATGCTGCGGAGACAGATCCTGTAGGTGTTCACAGTAAGGAAAACAAACATTTTTAGGGGTGCTTCAGAGCTCGGTGAAGTGATGGTTGTTGATGTGTGCTAGATCTGGGAAGAAGCAGGCTGGTGCAGCGTTCAGTCAAACGCTGGACATACCACTGTGGGTTGCCCTAGTTAGGATTCTAGAAAAATGAGCTCAATAAAACGATAGCCCAGAGTTGGGACAAATTAAAAAAAGTCTCGTGTAGACCACAAAACAAACACACAGTAAAAAGCAGTCCTCTTGAAACAGAATCAAACAACGCAAGCTGGAGATGAACAACCATTCATCTACTTCTTATTTTTCCCAGTGAGTCCATGCTGGGCTTTGATCATTTACTCAAGCATTAATATTTGCCACACTCAAAATTCAATCAGTAGTGACAAATACCAGGAAGAAAACTCACAAGTTTCTGAATTCTGCCTGTCATTTCAAAGCACATCCATAAAATAAATAAATAACCCCAGAAAAAGCTTATTTTCCTTTCAGTGCACCCTTTTCCCTTTCCCCA
This sequence comes from Podargus strigoides, assembly GCA_028020825.1. NCBI lineage: Eukaryota > Metazoa > Chordata > Aves > Caprimulgiformes > Podargidae > Podargus > Podargus strigoides. The sequence goes on along the minus strand of CM051620.1, from coordinate 85,360,228 downwards.
AATATGAAGAACTTTGCCACGCACCTAGAGGATGGGGCTGACATAATCAAGGAAAGACATTGCAGTGTGGATGAACGTGGCCTCCACAGAAAAGGCAGTAACAATGGTTGCCTCTGATTTAAACACAGGAGATTCTGGCCTTGAATGCATCTACTGCACCAGCTGATAGAAGCAGATGTCCTACCAGGGAATTCCCAAGATGTTTGTCTACAGCTGCAGGAAAAGAAAGGGAAGATGAACTAATGGTACTGAAATAATGGCTAAAATCTATGCCTGTACAGAAAACTAAATTTTCTTGACTTGCTCTTTTAGGGAAAAGTATAAGCATATATATAACCTGGGATAACAGTAATCTCTTCCAGTTTAAATTATGTGATCTAGAGGTCACATCTGCTCCACTAATAGACCTTTCCCACATGGACTTCTCTGATCTTTTTTGAATCCATCTAATCTGTTAGTCTCCACAACATCTGATGGTGACGAGTTCCACATTTTAATGAGACATTTTATGAGAAAATAATGGGCTTTTCTAGATCTTTGATAGAGATTTATCATTTCTGCCCTCCTGAAAGTGAGAAGTGTGCCGTTCTTCATAGACTTTTTTCATGCCATTTCTTAGCATGTGAAAACCAAAGTAGAAGAGCCAGTCTTCCATGGCTGCCTTCCCAGAATTATACGTTGGGACCTTTTTCTGCTTTTAAGAAATTGTCACTTCCAGTTTAACAGACATTCATCATTCAGTCACTCATTTTTCCTGCTAAGTGGTTTGATCTATTTCCTTCCTCTTTCTGAGCCTTCAGGAGGAGAGGATAAGAAAGAATATGCTTGAAGATGATTATGAAAGAGATGATAACATAGGTTATCATGGCTGCTATGATCCTTGCAATTAAAAGAGGGTTTGAACCCCAACCATAGCAAGTGACGGTTTTGTTAAAAAAGATTTTTCTACTTTTATTTTCTCTGAAATATAAAAATAGTGCACCGAGGCACAGAAATGAACTATAAAGCTATGGAGAAAATGCAGAAAATAAATTCCTCCAAAGAGAAAATTAATCAGCATTTTTTCCAGGGAAATGGATAGACATATGAAGAAATATGCAGGTAGAGTACTCATCTATGGCATTTATTTTTTGTTAATACTCTTCTTTAAAGCAATACTTGGAGTGATTTAAGCACTTGTTTTTATGTCCACTGTGTAATTTGCTATCCTGTATGTCAGGACTGGTGAACACCAAAAAATAAAGATATTTCATCAAAAAACACTCAAAATGCTCTGGAAAGAATCAAAAGGAATTTACAAGTGTTGTGGGGTTCTGTTGTTGTTGTTTTGTTTTTTGTTTTTAATCTGGTGTAAAATGTCCTGGACTATCAAATGTCCATCCTGCAGTATCACTTTTTTTTCCAAGTAGGGCTTACAGTTCATGGTATATGATCTGTATCTTTCAATCTCCTGAATGCTTTTCCAAAAGTAGATCACGTGTCTCAATGTATTGAAATCGCACAAGGCTGTGACTTACATTTTCTCCATGTCAGACCCAGCTCTTCTTGGTGAAATGTGCTGTGTAAATAGGAGGAGCAATAACAGCTCAGAAAGTATTCCTTGTTTAACAGCCAGGATGCTCCCTCTACTTTTTCTGAGTGATTGGCCTCACTCTAGCCTATTGGTGTAAAACTGATTCAATGTCCCTGAAAACAGAGGTGTTCTGGATAATATACATAGTATTACCTTTTGTTATTGGCCTTGACAGCAACTCTGGCATCCATTTAGCTACTTAATTTATGTAACCAGGGACAGCATTAGACATAGGGAAAAGAGACATTTGTTGAGGATGGCAGAACATCAGGAGCAGCAGTTTCTCCTTGCAGTGCTGGTTACTGGGCAAAGCTAGAGCCCTGGCAATCCTGCTGTCTTTGGCTCCAGCTGAGCTATGGGAGAGCTGGCAGAGCACAGAGAAGTGCTGGTGGAGGTGGTGGCAGCTACATTGCTGAAGGGCATGTGCTTGTGGTCTCTCTCACAGCAGAAGGCAAGGCTTCCTCTGTGCTTGAGGTCCTGGCTGGGGTGGCAGTGACTCTGCATAGCTCCTTGGCCCTTTTCTTCCCAGGGCAGGAATTATACATCCCAGGCCCCTCTTTCTTGAACTAACAACATTTATTTCTGCCTGTGCTGCTGGGGGCATCTTGAGTCAGCTCTGCTGAGTCTGTTTCATACGAGTTGGTCCACACCTCAAAACCATCAAAATTTAAATACAGGAAGTTAAATAGTCAGAAGCCAGACATGGCACCATTGTCCTATTTTCTGCAATCCTTATTGTCATTGTGTCTTTGCACTGCCTTGATTTCACGTTTAGAAAGTGCCAGAACATTTTATTTCCATAAATGTTCCTTCTCTATGCTCAGTGAAACCTGTTCTCTTTAAAACAGGTTTTCCCCTTGCTTGGGATTCAGAAGTTACAGCAATAAAACTCCTCTTTACTGACATGCCAAAAGAATAAATGCACCCTTGCAGGGCTTCTGGCTGAATCAGGACATTAATGAGTAGGGAAACAGCAGTGAAGATGATGGCTAACCAATCAATAATGACTGAATTACAGTTTAAAAACTGGATGTGTTAGATAGTTATTAACAGTGTAATTATTCATAAATGTGCCTAATTATTCATAATTATTCAGAAACCTTATTACTTCCCTGATTGTCATAAGTGATCTCCGAGGCCAATTATTATTTGATTATGGCCACAGGACTCTATGTTGGTATTACTTCTTTTGTCCTAGAAAAGTGCAGAGAAAGCTAGTGAAGTGAAATTCATGGAGGAGTATCGGCATTGAGTAGTCCTTTAAGAACAAGAAGTCTGTGCTTTGAAAGCCTCTGTTGTCTTTCCTCTTAGCTCTTTCTTCAGATTTCTTTGATTCCTTTATTACAGGAGCTGCTGCTGCCTCATTAGGGTTTTCTTGTTGTAATTGCTGCATTTGATATCTTAATAGCATTACAGTGAGTGTGAGGGAGGAAGGGGGAAAGGGGCAGAGGGACTATCAATGCACATGTTTGTGGAGAAACGGAAAGCTCCCTAGGCTGTATGTCTGAACCAGAAAGGCCCAGGAACGAAACCCCAGCTAGTTCAGGTATCTTGTACCTCAGTGGGGAGCTCTGTCAGATGCAGATACAGTAGTTGTTAGCCCCTGAGAGTGACAGTGGTGTCTTTCCTTTCAAACAAAAAAATTCAGCTTTATTAGAGTAATTTCCACAAAATCAAGGTGAGAAAAATGTATTTTTCATTTGCTTAACTCACTCATAATTAACTCAAAGGAATGTAAACTCAAATCTAACTGCAAGCTTGGTCAAACACTGAAGCAGATGTAGTCAGGGTGCTGATGCAATCAGACCTTAGCATCAGAAAATCTGGCATTTTTGTCAGAAGACACTGCACTAATCAAACAGGAGCATCAGCTCCTTTCCACATTCTTTCCTCCCCTGGAAACATTAGAGCCATTATATTGTGGGGCGGCGTTAGTCACGTTAAATTAGCATATAGATGAGTTCTGGGGGTAGAAAGGAGGGGGAGATAGGTTATGATAACCTGATGCTGTAATACAGAAATCTTTCGGCTTATATACCAAGCCCCACAGAGCCCCAAGCTTGTTGCATGGGGGAAAATTGCAGTTTCCCAACAGGGATGCAAACAGCTTCTATTGTGTAATTTTACTGACAGTATTTAATAAGAAATAACACACCCAAGCACTGAAGAATCATGAACCAAGCTCCACAAAATCATCCGATTGTCTTCAAAATCATGAGATTTTAAACACCTTTCAAGTTTTCTTTTTTCCTTCTGCTTCAGGAACCAGAAGGGCTGGAAAGCTTTTCTTTGAACTGATAGCCAAGGTTGTCCTTTTAATGACTTGAGGGGGTGTAAAGAAAAGCATTAGACACTGAAAGGGCTGTCAGGACCATTAGTGGCTCACAACCACCATGGTGTGAAAAGAAGGGCTGCCCAGCTGTGTGGTCATTTGAGCATCCCACGATCCAGAGTGTACGTGTCATAGCAGGGGGTTCAAATGGAAGTATTATGGTTCCTCTAACTCTTCCCCATCCCATTATCACAAAGTCTGTGACCAGGTACTGTCATGCATGTATATTTGAGTGCAGTCCTCACTTCAGTGGACAAGGCCAGATTCTGATTGTGGTTACAGCTCTTGTACTCCTGGAGCTGTTTCACTGATGGCAGTGGAATCTGGGAAATGAGATCACTGTCCTCTGATGGTGAAGATATGGCAGAAAATAGCTTCGTGATGAGAGAGGGCTACCAAATGTAGAAAATGTAATAGCTCAGCAGCGGGTGAAATGCCTATGTGCATAGTTCTGGATTTTTAAAAATCCCCTGGAAAGGTTAACGGGGACATTTCCTCTTTTGATCAGACTATGTGATATAAACAGTTAAATACTGGTAACCCACTTCCTTTGCAACATTCTCTACAGTTTCTGTGATGGGGAATAAAAACATGCAACAGAAATACGTGGGTAGGTTGCAGTCACTTCCTGGCACTTTTTGAAATTAGAACTAGTTGGTCTTTTGTTGAAGGCTTCAATACATGGCAGAAGGTCTCAAATAGCACAAGTTGCTGTGCTGAACAGTAATGTGAAAGGAATATACTTGATTTTTCAAAGTGTCTCTGAGTAGAAATAAGAGTGTTGCAAGTTGCATGTTTAGAGTCTGGGTTCTTGCAAAAAGTACAGAGGAATATAGAAGGTTTATACTTTCTTTAGAATATATAACCAAAAATAGGAAAATACTAGCCTACCAGACAAAGACTGAAGACCACTCCCTCCTTCAGAAGGTTTTATATCACTGTTAAAGTGAAATTTCTTAAGTCACACTTGCATATCTTTGGTCTTTTCTCATCAAAATCACGATAGCAATTCAATTTCAACAAGTGCTATGGGGAAATCAGCAGTCAATTTCCACACTGGGAATACTTCCAGAGAGATGCAACATGGCTTGACACAGCAGGACAGAACTCTTTGGCAAACTCTAGCAGAATGAAAATCAGGAATTGTATTTTGCCACAGTTCAATACAAATTAGACTTTAGCATATAACAAGATCCAAGTCTCAGTGAGTCAGATTAGGATGTAGCTTCAGATCATGCATGCAAGTAAGATCATGCATGTAAGCATCTAGTTATTTTGTGATATTGATGTAATCTCTTCTCCTGTCCACCTAATAAATATTACTGCAGCTGCTGCAGGTGTCCTTGGAATGACAACTTAGTCATATGTAAACAGTCTTGTTGAACTTCTTTGACTACTGAGTGTGTGTTATTTATTTCTCATCAATCAAGAGAAGAGGATGAATGTGTAAAAAATATTTCATATTTAATAATACAGCATAATTGCTAAAGCAAGGCAGAAGATCTAACACATACCTTCTTTAATATGACTGCAGATTTCTGACTTGTAACACAAGCTATAGCTGCCACACTGTTTTCTGTCTCACTGACTTTTTAAGAAGTACATTTCACCATATGCTAAAGGATAAGGCTTAGATCATTCTTAACTCACATAGGATGACAGCCCAATTGTGCAGAGCCCCAGTGCCTGAAGAATCAAGAAGGTGCTTTCTTTCCCTGGGTCTGAAAACCCAAGGCTGCTTTTTCACAGAGCACAACAAACACCCATCAGGTATCCTAGCAATGAATTTTAAGTCCTTTAAGCAAAGTTAAGCAAAGCTCTAAGCCAACTGTCACAGGCAGCACAAGCTACAGCCCTACTTTAAAAAAACCCCAAACACAAGAGAAAATGGCTGTGTGTGTTATTTGTTTCCCCTCCCCTTGTGGCTTCAAAGGGTGAAAATGGAAGAATGTGACTGCAGAGCATAATGGGTCAACATTGCAGCTCTGATCGCTGGAGCATACACTCTAAATTTCACGCTACATTAGGTAGATTTTAAAACCTAATCTGCTCCTACGAATGTGTTTTTGGTAATTCTATGAAGGTACAGATTTCTTGACAAGGGGGACATGAGAGAGGTACCTGGTAATCCACAACTTGCTGACACCCCAATGACCTAGCACTCCAGCACATTCAGTGCGCCTCTGCTCATGGGGATGCCCCGTAACAAGTCCCCTTTCAGGTCTCATTTCCCTCTGCTGTGACAGTGAAGGCCATTCATTTAACCAATTACATTTTTTTCCTTGGTGTCTGCATAACTCTGATGTATTGATCTAGTAAGAGTGTATTCTGCACTGAAAGGTTAACACATTGGCATGGTTTGAAAACCAACTCCTGTGTTCAGCCAAATACCGTTTGAGGGACCAAGAAGGTTTCAGCTAACTCTGCCACAGGGCTGTTAAAGTGCTGTGCTACAGTATCACTCTTTTTTTTTTTTTTTTTCTTTTTCTTTTTTTTTTCCTATTTAAATTTCTCCAATTTAAAATAAATGTTGGCCAGGGTGCTTTAATCACTAAGCTAGAGAACTATGCTTACCTTTTCTTTGCCTGGCTCCGCTAGTCTTTAAATATTCCACTAAAACCAAAGCAGTAGCAACTAAAGCAACTGGAGGTGTAGCACAGTGACACTATATTCTGAACTAGGTCGGTTCTTTGATTGCCTCTTCCTATAGCCCCAGATGCACATCCCCAGTGCCACCCTTGAGTTGGTACCACTGCTTGTTTGATATTTCATTGAAGTGCTTCAAGGAACTAAACCAGTTAAAAGCTTTTTACTTTGGTTTTGTACGGCTAATTTTTGATTGGTTTAGCTCCTTGGATTGCTGAGATCCGTGCCAGGGCCAGTATAAGAGAGAAGGCAGGAACATGTGGCTGGCAGAGCGGGGAGAAAAGGGGCCCACATCTGCCTCCACTGGTAGCAGTGACCTGATAGATCAGCTCCATCACTCTTGGAGCTTCAGCCTTGTGCCCCCATGAACCTGACCTCCAGCAGCCCTCATGACTAGAGTGCTCCCCTCAGAGCTATGCACAAGTCACCCCCTGGCAGGTGGCTTCAGGATCAAACATGTGATATTAGGCATCTAAAGTGAGGAAATTATAATACTTGGGACTATCTCCACAACTAAATTGACACCTAAAGCTACCCACAAGATTTATCTTCTTTAAGAAGTTAACCAGCAGTCCTTTCTAATAGAAGTGGGAACAGCAGGATTGAACCCTTATTCAGTAGACCTTCCACACAATTTTTATCACATTTTGGAAGCCTTCTCTTTCTATTTCAGGCTTATAGCAACCTTAGCTCTCCTATAATAGCATAATTCTTCTGGACAAACTTTAATTTATAGTGCTCTTACTTTCTCTTTTTTATTGTAATAATTGTTTTACAGATGTATTACACATAATCAGGGTCCTGTACATCACAAACAACTGCACAGAGGCCCAGATTGAATAGTCAAGTTGTAATTCAGTCTCCAGGCTGAGAGGTTTCCTACTGTACCCAAACCCTTAAGCTATATTCTTCAGTGTGGGACATTAGCAGGATCCCTCGATTGAATTACAGCATTGTATTCCATCTGGGACTCAGTATTGTAGTGTACTTAACATTGTACTACATAGGGAGGCATGAGAGTAATGGAATTTTACAGTAATAAGATTTTTTTTTATTAAATGAAAAGTAGGCATATAAGATACCCAATTATGTAGCATTAGTGGGGTTAGAAATAAAGACCCTGTAAAAACACACCTGAAAAATAAGCATTTATTTTATTTTCTAAATATTATAATGTGCTGTTAATATACAATCAACCTCTCAGAGCACTAGGGCTTTCTCAAAATTTAGAACTTGCTATGAAGTTTTAGATGTATTTTTATAGCAATAATTACAACGTAATGGTAACTGATTTTCTAAATGAAGTCCCCTCCCTAATTCAGTATTTTGGCACATGTCTCAATTCATCCTTATCAGCACTAAGCTCAGGTACATGTGTATGTTGCAGACATTTTAGATCAGCTACTTTTAAGATTTTCCCTGAAATCAGTGCTAAAAGTTGTTTTTTCTTTTTCATTCTCCTTTACAAATCTGTATACCAGAGAGAGGATGGTGGAATAGCACTGACAAGCAAATAAACGAAGAGCTAACATCAATTCAAAATCTGCTGCTTCTCTGCACTGACTTGGGTAATATCACATCATGTAGTTAATACGAAACAAACTAGAAAAGCTCAAATTTTTGTAGGAAGAAAAGAAGACGTAAAAAACAGGCCAACACAACAGAAATAACTTCTCTATCATACATTTTTCTTTTTAATTAATATTTCATGATCAGTTAACCAGCAGTCTGTTATCTTCCTAATAAAGGTATTATTAGCAATAAAAAATATTTATTGCCACATTTTATGTTTTAATCAAGGGCAAACCCCTCAACATATTCTTTTTTAGCTCCTTGACATGGCGAATGATCAAGTTAAAAAAATAGCTTTTTATGCTAAAAAGAAAATGCTATGCATTGATTAGTTAATTAACACAGCGTCCTTTGGAAGTGCAATAAATCTGGGAAATGAGGAAGAAATGGAGATAACAAGCTGAAAGATGTAGTGTGCAACTCAAGTTCTGATTTCGCTGTGCTAATATCAGTTTTGTTGTTGGCTTCAGGGGCCAGAATTTTCCCCTTAGTCCTTATGGCAGAGATTGAGAGTGTTATGGGATCTCAGAAATCCCCAGGGAAGTGCTGGGACTTGAGGTTTCCAACAACACAAACTGGAGAAAGTGCAAGTGCAAGCAATATGGGCTTTATTGGTCAAAATAAAATCTTAATGAGCCCCTAATATAGACTGTGAAAAATTTCCGATTACTGTTGGGTGATAATTTGGCAAATTGAAGTAAGCAGACAACTCCAATCAGTTCAGACCTGAATCTGGATCCTGCTCTAAGCTAAAATAACTAACATGTTTTAAGCGGCCTTTATTTAATTTCCCCCTTCATTGTTACCATCTCCCTGGTTACTATTCAACTAACCAGTTTTTACCATTTTCTCAAAAAAAAAGCCATTTTAACCTTTAGACCTGAACAAGGTATGTTTATTCTACTACTACTACTGCTACTACTACTACTGTTGTTGCTGTTAATCATTACAGGAATTAATATTTCTGAAAAGCAATAATTTCACTTTGAATAATGTTTTGGCAAAAGCCTTAAGAGAGATTTGGTCCCTGTTTCAAAGAAATACATTGGACAAATTTCCTGATGTTCCAGGAAGGATTTAATTGAGAAGAGGCTCAGAGATCACTCTCATGCTAGAGCTCTTCAAGTGAATAGGATCCCAAACACTGACAGACTAGAAGAAAAGACAGAGGTAAGGATTAGGTTAAAAATGAAAACATGAGACACATGATATTGCAAACTTTCTGGTTTCCTGAGGGAGATTAACAGAAGTAGTTTGCAAATCTTGCCATCTAAAAATATTAGTTCTTCTTTCTTCTCCTTTATGCCCTAGGTAGTCACCCTGTCACACAGCCAAGACAATGACATGCACCTTCACCTCAAGGTTCATTGTGGACCACAGCAGGGGGGTGACAAAGCAGAGGCTTACACATTCTGTTCTGTGGCCACAGATACAGGGCAGCACCTTCTGGCAGAGGGACAGCACACGTGGCAAAGGGCAGAGATGTTTTACAGTCCAGTAACTACATCTATCAGTTGGTCTGTCAGAGTCCTGGGCAGAGCAACAGTGAAGCCAACAGCCAATTCAAGTAGAAGGATTTTATCCACTTCTAGCTTGAATAAGACAGAGTTGATAATTTTGGCTGATACAGACAGATATATCCCCTTTTATTTGCTCAAAATATATTTTCTTTTAAAAATACACCTCATAATCTAGTTTGGTCCTATCTAAAATGGGCAGAAAATTGTGTACCTCTATGATGCTCAGCAACTCACAAGAATTCCTCTATGTTCCAGTTTCCCAGTGAATGATACGGTGGGAAAAGGACAAGATGTATTCTACCACAAATCTTTCTTACACATGTCTGCATTTACAATATGCAAATGTAATTCCTTAAGATTTGTAATCAAAGGCTAATCTCTCCCTGTTGTTTCAGGGACTTGTTCCTCTCCCACATTAAAGATTTAAAATCTTACAGATTAGTATCTGATTTAATAGATTCTAGGGTTAAAATAACAATGATAAAGCTGAATGATTAGTCAGGCTCAACCCAAAGCCAGACTAAACTGATTTGTACTGCTGAGGAAGTGAAAGAATTTTATTTTGACGGGAAGATTTTTTCCTTTTTTGGTCGCACTTCATGTTATTCTTCCAGCTAGAAGTAGTGTAGAAAGGGTTACTAAATTATTTGCAGCTGTTTTAATAAAAGGACTATAACAGCCCAATAGCATATAACCAACTACAATTCCACATACTGATATGCATCTATTGCATACACTGATCATATCTGAAATGTACTTTTAACATTAATTAATTATTAACCCTTTATAAACCACTTAAAACTGGAATGCTAATATCAAGTACAATCTTGTGGGAACCAGAGATAATTTTTCCCGACAGATAAGTGGTATTTTCAGCCTGATCATGTGATAGCTTTCTATTTTGTGGACAAGAATATAGAGAGAATCCATGCATTTTTTTACTTTCCAGGAAAAAAATTAAGCCCCAGCTTACTGCATGCCTTAGTCGTAGCTTCACTTAAGGATGTGGCTCAGGGAGTGTAGCCATTTTGTATTTAGACTTTTCCAACGTTATAAAGTTTCCAGGACTCTGAATATTCAATACAAAGCTCTATTTGCTCTGTCATTGACAAAGGTTTTCCTCTTTTTTTATTTCTCTGTCTGGGGATTTTTGAATTACTTTGCTCTGACATCTGAAGTACAGAGGTGATAGGAGATATCACTAGTTGTGAGAAAGCAGGAATTGAACCAGAAGAAAACTGAATGTCATTAATGACTTCTTAAAGATACATCCTGCTTTATCATATTTGCAGTAATAGGGCTGAAAGTCAAAAAGTTTTTCCAATAGCTTCTATCTTCCTCTTCTGCTCTCTTTAAAAATATTTTAAAAAAAATAAAAATCCAGCCTGATTGTATTAATTATTAATTTTACTAACCTTCCCTTCCCAGCTGGAAAGCATAAGACATGGGGTTTTAAACACACAGCACTTGCTTAATGCAGTTCCCCTTTAAACAAAGCAAAAATTCACTACTGAATTTGAAGGAACAAAGACAGAGCACTGAAGTGGTTCTGAAAAGCCTTCCTGAAAATTGCACAAGCAATGTGGGAAATCAGCCTTCTCTCTTATTTCAGATTACCTGCTCACAAGCTACTGTAATCAATACTAGTAATTGCAGTTGGGTCATACTGGGCTCTGCATACAACACTGCTGATCTCAGGAGCTATACTTTCATGATCAGGCCTATGGTTTATCTCAGCAGGAACAACTCACTTTTAAGATGTGTCATCCACAATTGGTTTTTAAACACTACCTACAGTGAAATTAATTCAAGCTGAAATTCATTCTGATGCAGAAAATACATGATATACACACTACTTGCTTTTGCATTCAAGCCTGGTGCAAGCTATCTGTGCAGGACTGACAGCATCCTTGTTATCATCTAAAGGACAGTCCTCAGCAGTCAATCAAAAACCCAAGGTTGAAAGAAGCTGACATTACGCCCATCAAAGTCTTCTCATTAAAACAGATTTCAGATTGTAAGTTGACTCCCCTTGACCAGAATGACTCTGTGGATGTTCATGTAGCCTATAAGGCATCACTCAGACAGTTGGTAGCCCCAGCAGCAAATTGTGCAACATTTTGTATGTCCAGAGGGTCAGACAAATTCACCTTCATGAGATGTTCCTTGCATGTCCTCTGGGACCAAAGGGGTTGGTCTTCAGTTGTTTCTGTTTTATTAATTAATGAAGGTGATGTTTAAATGCCTCTCAGATATCATTGATAAGGATGACTTCCACATTTGCTGACTGGTTCTGCAGTTATAAATACTCACTGCTACAACCTCCCACTATATGCATTTTTCTTCTTCCTGTCTTTTTTCCTGATGTCATTCTCACCTCTTTCAAAAGTAATCCTACATCCTTGAAGTCAGAGTGTCCCACCAGTGGGGCTTTCTGTAGACTGCACTACACAGCAGTGCACAATAATCTTCATTTGGAATGTCATGCTTACATGTTTTTGTACAATTAATCTATCAGCTCCTTTTGGTTTTGCATTTTTGGTTTGCAATATAAAAAGCATTGTGTTGGGTTTATTTTTTTCCTCTCTGCTTATTTTTCAGAATTGCTTTTCTTTCCCTGAGATTGAATCAATTACTCCTTTAAAAAACAAGCCAGGTTTTTTTGGAGGGAGGGGAAAATAATAACAGAACCACAATAATCCTACAATGTAGTAGTACAGGATGGACTTAAAGAATCTCAACCCTGTAAACACCCAATTTCCTTTGCTGGTTGCATCACAATGTGGTAGTTATAAAGCTGTAGTTCACCTCTTGGAATGTTATTTTCCAGTCTCAAAACCAGCGAATTCACTGAAATTAGGCAACTTTTGTGCCACCTAGTGGCCCCTCCTCTCTAAATAAGAAGCTCAACTGGCATTCCCTTGTCTAAAATTCTGTATGCCTCTGGTCTTTAAGTATGTAGGAAACCTTCAGTAGTAGTAGATTGTGAACAAAAGAGTCAGAAACCCCTACTCTAACTCTGAGGAGTCTCCTTTGTTATCTTTTCTTGCACTTTCTTTATGGCCATTTACCCCTTCTCTCTCCAAGCGCTTGTCCATGCCTAGCCTCTGCTATGCAGAGAGGATTATCACAAATGTTAACCTTTTTATTACTGCATTTTTTTTCTGGGGTGAGATCTTGTCATTTCTAGTCACTTTTCACGTCTATGTTTTGATGCTTTCTACAGGCTAGTCCTCAGTTCACCCTTATTCTGTTGTAGAAAATGGAACAAATTGCCACCACTCTCTAAGTCACTAGAGATAAATCAGTATATAGTAGGAAAGGTGATGAAGCTTTCTGAATAATTATACTGTTAGCTGTACAAGCCACAGTTTTGAGTCCCTTGCTGCCTGAAGCCAGTCACCTCCACCTATATTTGGGCACCAAAACAGCAGTAGAGTTAAAAAGTTCTCAGAGGCTGCAAAGATGGATGGACTCCATTGGCTTCAGAAGGAATTTGAAGTGCTGAAAATGCTAGTCCATCCTACATCTGATCTCAAGATAACTGTTGTGATGGTCCTAAAGCCATAATTGTGCCTCTGTGGTCCAACTGATGCACTTCAGACACTAAAGCCCAGTATGTTCAGTCTAGCCAGGCTGGCTCTTGTTTGAGCACACTCTTTAGGTGAGGTATGTCAAATGCAAGCCTAAGGCTAATTGTGGAGTGCTTTCATAAGCAGCAATAGATAATGAACAGGGGCTGCCAAGCAGTGAGAAAATCTGTCTTCAGCTGTGTATGAAAGGTTGTACACTTCAGTTACATCATCCCATAACGACACTGAGTTTCAGAGGCACATCGAGGACCGACATGTATAAGAGAGATCCTCTGCTGGACATGGGCAGTCTGGCATGTGCCTATTTGCATGACTAGCTAGATTTTCTCCTGCAGTCTATATCATAGTGCCATCTCAACACCACACAAAAATTTATCATCTAAGCACTGTCTTAGACAGGAAGAACCAGGTCATGGGTTCTTTTTGTGCCTGTCCTTCTGGCATTCACCTAACAGAGTCCGATGGGTATTCTCTCCAGAGTGGGACTGCAATGTTTACTTGAATTAGAAGATCAAACCCCTTCTTCCTTAAGTCTCCACTGTACGCTGGGATACTCTACTTACAAAGGGACTTTATTACAACAATATTCATTCACAAAGACCACTGATTTGAGAAATGGCTAAATAATAAGCGCTGTCAGAATAATTACAAGACTACAAGGCTAGCAATGGTGATGTTTGCTCTGCTAATTGTACTTAATTTGCTGTGAAGTTTTACAGTGGCTCCTGTAGCTTTGAGTGCACTGGGTTGTGGTGCTGCTGTGTATGCCAGGGGAGAAGATTATCAGTTAGGTAGTCCAGTGAAAACCATTACTGAAACAATCCTACACAGCAGGCTTTCCAGTGCCTTTTAGACACAGCCAACAACCTGGGTGGCTACACTGCTTCAGGCTGGCACATGAAGTGATCCCTCTGCCTGGAGCTCTTGGGAATACAGCTGCTGCTTATAAGGTGCAATGGGGAAGCCAATAAGCTCCAAACTGTCACTGAGTGCAAGTGTGAAGGCTTTGTTCTGTTTCTTTCCTTACATAAGGCCTTAAACTGGCCTTTCTGATCATGGTAATTTATGGAAGTAACTTAGAAAACTAGAAAAAATGGGCAACACACTGAACTATAACCCTAGCTGCCACTGACCACTTTTCAGGCTTATTCCCAAGGAATAAGCTCATGGAATCATTTTCTCTCTCTTTGTGTGCATGTGTGTATATTTCTCCCTCCTTGATAAATTTTGACTCTATTGCCCAATATCAGCAGAATTTCATGGAACAGTAGAGACCTGAGAGATTAAGCACCTTTTATGAGGGCAGGCTGGAGGAGAAAGATCCTACTGATATTCCAGTCCAGGGGAAACATTTAAATCAGAGATTACACCTTCTCAGACAGCAAAGCTAAAAGATACAAATCTGTGAGCAGTCAATTGTAGTACTCATGGCTTTATTAAAATTTTGTAATTTGGGAGCTATCCTTTTGCCCTTTAAAAACAGTGTAGGACCACAGTGAGCGTGACCAGACTCAGCTCCCTGAAATCACCATCACTATTCTGATTTAGATCAGCAGAACTGACAGTAGCTGAACTGTGTTTACCTTGCCCCTTCTTCTCCAGGTAGAACAATGGACCCAAGATATCCAGGAGGTCAGCAGTGTTAAAAGCTTTTAATGGATGGACTCATGACCATCAAGCTCATCTGACATCTGAGTGTGGGCTGGACAAAATCCAGTGTTGTGACATGTGCCAATTTGAAGGCAGTTGTAAAAGAAACTCCTCTCAAACCGCAAGGCAGGTGACAGGAGCTATTGCACTGGTTAAACCCTCTCCCTCTTTGTCTCTTCTGCCTGTTATCTGTTTTGCATTAGTGAGGCTGACAAAACCCATAATAAGATCACCTGCCTGTTTTTCTTCCCCTTCCCCCCCCCAGCAGATAGAGATCAGTGCAGGCAAGGGGAAGAAAGAGGATTGATTTAGATGGACCTAAGAAAGGCATTCTCCTCTGAAACCAGGTGTTCCTAATGCCTGCCATAAGATTTATTACAGTCTGCATCAGGCAGCCCATGCTGAGCATTCCTGAGTAATTGGAATTCAGTATCCTACCATCTGATGGGCACTGACCTCTCCTTGCAAGCTCTCTTAAGTGTCTGAGCCTCTTTAGTCCAGCTTCCATCCCCCAACTTACCTCTTCTGTCATATCCCAGCAGATGCTTTCTGACATGTTGCCATACCAGGAAGCTGGCATGAACAATATTACACTGCACCCAGCCTGGGGCTACTGTGAGAAATGGTCAAGTACCTGAAGTTTAAGCTAAATAATATGGTCTTAATGAGATCATGCAGGCTACAGATCAAAAGCATAACCAAAAGGTAAAAAGTTCAATCAGCTTTGCCTGTGTGCAGTAAGAGTGACCACAGCAACTTTTCACTGAGTCCTTCTCCAAGGTTACCAGAGAAAGAGTGGCTCAAATGGACTGGGCAGAAGAAAATATTTCTCTTAAGCAGTTTTGGTCTCAAATTAACCCAGGGAAAGTGCTATCCATGCCTATATAAAATCAACCCAATGCTGTGCATGTACTGACTATCCTTTTGACTGGACTGTCAGTTCAACATTTCTTTGCTCACTGTGGTTTTCATCAGAAAATTTACTTTTGGGTCTTTTTTTTGGTACTCCTCTGCACTTGTTGATTTTGCTAAGCTGATGGTTCAAATGAAACTAAGACCTACTGTGTGTTAAAAGTACTGACCATTGACTTGTGACAACGATAGCATGACTCAGTTCAGGTGGCCCTCTTGTGAATTCCTACTGATCACTGGCTCTCATTGATTACCTTTTCAAGAATTTCTGTTCCAGTCCTGCAGGCCTAGGACCATTCCAGTAGATACCAGTTATTCCTTCCATTCTAGAAATCAAGGCAAGGGAGAGTGGATAGAACTTCTCCAACTTCAGCTCAGCAGTTTTCCAAATTATATAGAAAATCCAGAATTGGTCATGAGGAATCTTCCAGACTTGAAGACTAACAGAATTTGCACAGAGATGTGAGGCAGTTAGCTTTGGTACTGCTATACTTTGGTTTTCATAATGCTCTAAGTAATTTAGTAGGGCTAAACAAGTATATTGCTAAAAAGTCAGAATTTGAAAGTCACTACTTGGCACAATAGAAAAGCACTAGATTTCTTTGTTCTGTAGCAAATGACTTTCAATTGAGTGAATATATGAGAAAATCAGTTTTTGCACAACTGAGTTTGTGCAGTTCTTTTTTTTTCCTATGTTTATTGTTGGAGAAAAGATGCATGGCTCTTTTGTGCCCTAGTAGTTCAGTATCCATTAAATGTCCAAATATCTCTAAAATGTTCTTAACTATCAGAGGTAGTTTATTAAGTTTCACAGCTTGTCTTCAGTGGCCTTGGTTGGCATGGCCATGTCCCAGGCTGTGCCTGGTCAAATACTGTCCACATAAGGACTCAGGTATACAGAAGTCAAAGAATTTGTGAGTTATGTTCCTTCATCTTCCCACCATGCTTTTTTTTTTTTAAATAGAAAAAAAATCACAGAAGCATACTAGTAAATGCAATGACAAACACTGCTTTGTGTTCAAGGCTTTACCATCAATTGTTAGTGAATCTTAGCTTGTACATTCAATAACTTTTCAGTTGTTAATTGCATATTAATTTTCAAATGATAATGTAGTCTGACAGCAGATATTTTATTACTACAATTTTACAAAATGTTTGTAGAATCTCCCTATTATCTTCACTATGCTATAAATGCCCATGAAAACCATTTCCCCAACAGTCCTAAGAAAGTGAACACAAAAAATAAAAGCATAAAAAGGATGAAAAAATACTGGCTTAAATACGTATTTAGAATTAAGTCTCAAATTTAATTCTTCAAGTAAAGAGAAATCTCAGTGGTACTTCAGAATCCTGGATGAATCTCTGAGGTAATGATCAAAACCAAGAACTGATTTAAGAGAAATAGATCCTTTTAAGGGTTTTCTGTGAGATTCTTTGCAACAGGCTGCAGTAGGCAGGATGCAATTCCCCCTTCTGAATAGGGGAAACAAAAATGCACCTTTCCCTCTCTGTAAAATCATACAAGTTTCTAACACGTCATCAGTAACAATACTACGCTGTTGTGTATCAATTCCCAGACTGGGAAAATGTTATCCTGAAGAAGGAAGATAAGAGGGGAATAAAATGTAGCACTCCTCTGAGAGGAGTCAAAATGACTTTTGTAAAGATCAGTCAGCACATGTGAACACACCAAGTGGGAAAAGTGAGGATATATCTGTGGATGCTCACCCGTGATACTTTCCAGCTTCTCAGAGCTGAATTTCACCATCATGGTAAACTAACATCTGCAGAGCCAAATAATCTGCAGGACCTTATAGAAGTTTACTACTGAGAGTAAAAAGGAAGTAGACCACTCTAGAAGCTGTTGGCACTGAAATCTGGGTTTAGCATATGTCTATGTTTAGCATGTACCTGGGACTAAACTGTAGCAGTTGACTATGCAATGACCCCTCCCCAGCTGAGAAGGTGAATCAGAAAAACAGGGAGAAGCCCCATGGATTGAACTAGAAACAGATTTAATGAAATAAAAAAAAACCCTAATACAATCACCAGCATAAAGTATAAAAGGTTATACGCAGCCTTATCCTTAGGATCAGGAGCAGAAGGCCAAGAGGGAGAACACCCAGGAAGAGGAACTCCCCACCCTCACTGAACTCACTGCTTTTATAATGAGCATGATTAAGTGGTATGGGATACACCTGTGAGTCAGCTTGGGGCAGCTGCCTTGATCCGATCTCCCAGCTGACTCAGGGCTACTCATGGCCAGCCATATCAGTTCTGTTCCTGGGAAACCAGGACAGCATAGCAACAGTTCCTGGTATCATTAATCACCATTTAAAGGAACAGTCCTGTATGTTTTGACATATTTATGCCATAGATTTCCCCTGGTCTTTCTCCATGGAAGTGGGAAACATACTTGGGCTTCATATCAGAAGTCACATTTTCCTCAGTGGTCTACACCTAATCTACCTACAGTAGTAAAATAGTGGTTTTGCCTAGAAGTTTTACACAGGACACCTCGATGAAAGAAGCAGCAGGAAGGCTACTCCTCTTGTATAACTACATTTACACTAACACTGCTATGCACCTAGCTGTGTCACTTTCATACCGTTCACATCCATATTCACACTTTCACAAAAGGGTTAAATATAGGCCAGTTCTGAATTCATCAAAAGTACTTGGACATCTTTGGTATGAATGAATGCAAAAAGCAGTTAACTTTGAAGGCTAGTAGATATTTAACATCCCAGCTTGGTGTAGGGACAGAGCCTGACATGCTGATTTACGTGTTACAACTGATTAACATCCTGATGTTCAGGAAAATATCAGAAGGCTAAACTCAATTAGTCAAAAGGAATTCTACTAAGGCTGATCTTTCATTCATGGCAAACATCCTTCTGATTTCATTTAAAATCAATAGTAAGATCAAACAACAATTGTGCAAATCCCTAAGTTTCCTGCATACAACTGTTAAATATTATCAAACCAAAGGCACAGTGTGTACAGACATTTAAATCTGTATACAAGTGGAGCTGGTTTTGGGAGACTATTAGTAATGTCTATGACATACATTATCACAGTTTCTAAATGGATTTTCCTGGTTAAATGTATTTTATTCATTAAATGTATTGTGTAGCAGCATGCTCCCACTTTATATCATAGGCAAAGACTACGGTATGATCACTAAGTCATTTACAGTCCCCATGTGACACACAGTTTTCTCCAATCCATGATAATTCTATTTTGGAAGTTAGTATGAAAGTTTGAGCACCAAAATAGGGTATCCAAATCCCTCACTTGGGTACTAAGATTAGGAATCAATACAGAGATTCCCATTTTATCTGCTGATCTGGACAACAACAGAGCATGGATATTTTGGTCGTTTTGTTAGAAACATAACTGATGTGAAAGAGAGGGCATTGTATATATATTAACATGGGAGTTCGCTTGGGCAGCACTGCCTAGATTGTGTTCTTAAAATCCTCTCATATTCTAGACAATTTGCAACTACAGCAATACTTCTGCTGTTTCTAGTTATAACCTAAATCAGTTCATTGTCCCTTTTCCCTCACATTAAAATACCATTAACTGGGAAAAGGCAAAGAAAAACAAAGCAAAAAAGTGAGGATCACAGAAAGCTAAAAGCAGGATTACAAACCTGGTTTTCAGGAGACTTTGGTCTCCTCAGGGATCGGCTTGGAAAAATCCCATAGAAAACAGCCCTGGAAAGAATACGAGTCCAGGAGAACTGATTGATTTTCAGGGTTCACCTTCTCTAAGCTTAAGAATGATCCATCCCAATGAGCAGGAAATCAAGCAAAGGTAGCAGGAGACCTGTACGGACGAACAAAGAGTTCCTGACAAAATGCAAACACAAAAAGGAACTGTACATGAGTGTTTTGCCAATTACCAGGCCTAGCACAAAAGACGCAGCCAGCAGAAGAACGAACCACTAACCAGATTCTGTTGCACACAAGAAAGTCAGTATATGGGCGATCGCTGGGGGTACAAACAAGTCAAACAGATTACACATAACAGACATCAACCCCAGCAACGATGCAACACAGCCAACAATTGGTAGAACAAACAAAGCAACCAAGTCTCCCATGGAAGAGATGGGAGACAGCCACACCAATAAACAGATAATATAGGATAGAGGCAGCCACATATTGTTTTCACAAAGCCCGCGTTCACAAGCACCAAACCTGACTGGGGCCCAGTTGCAGGGAGATTCAGGAGGTCCTTCCTCAACAGGGAAACTCTGAAAAGTGCATCCACCTTACAGATAGACACTGCACCCTTCCTGCAAGTGGTCCCAGCTTTTATCCCCAAAGCAGGACACCTGGCACTCATTTACCCAATGCAGGGCACCTGGGGCTCATTTACCCAAGGGCTTTCCCTGCAAGGTCGGCCACACCTTGGAGGAAAGCCAAAAGGCAAACTCATCCCCTCCTTTTGAAGGACCATGGGGACCATATGTCAACCCTAATTCAGGGCTCGGGGTTCAGCCCCAGCACTTCACAGGAAGCAGAAGCAGGGGCAAGTGACCATGGAGGAATATATGGACACTGTCTGAGTATGCAAAGATTAGATAAAAAACCCCAAAGCCCATCAAATTGAATCTGTTGAGAGACGTGAAGGGCAACAAGATCTGCTAGTACACCACCAGAAAAAGAAAAACTAGGGAAAATGCAAGCCTTCTGATGAATGGAGCAGTTGATCTGGTAACAAAGAACAGGGAATATGCCAAGATACACAATGCCTTCTTCACGCTGGTCTTTGCTTGTAAGACTGACCTTAAGGAATCCCAGCTTCCTCAGACCAGTGGGAAACTCCCAGAGCAAGGAAGATTTTCTCTCAGTGGAAGAGGACTGGGTTAGAGAACATTTTTAAAAATGGACATACACAAGTCCATGGGATCTGATGGAATGTACCCACAAGGCTGCTCAGCCTCATCTCAGTCCCTGGGAAGGTGAAGGAACAAATCCTTCTGGAAACCGTTTCTGAAAACATGAAGGAAAAGAAGTGTGCATTTATGAAGGGGAAATCATACTTCACCAACCTGATTGCCTTCTATGATGAGATGAGTAGCTCAGTGGATCAGGGGGGAAAATTGGTTGTTGTTTATCTTGGCTTTAATAAGATTTTTGACGCTGTCTCCCGTAATATCTTCACAGACAAATTGCTGAAGAACAAATTAGATGAGTGGACGGCGGCGTGAACTCATAACTGGCTGAAACGCAAAGCCTGAAGGATTGAAATCAGTTGTACAAAGTCCAGCTGGAGGCCGGTCATTAATGGGATATCCCAGAGGTCAATATTGGGACCAATACTGCTTAACATCTTCATTAATGACTTAAATAATGGCACACAGTGCACTACCAGCAAATGTACAGATGATACAAAACTGGGAGAAGCTGGTACTCCAGATATGTGTGCTGCCATTCAGAAGGTACAGGAGAGGACCAGAAGGAACCTTATGAAGTTTCTGCTTATGAAGACCAGCTTTTAGAAGGCAGCTTTGCAGAAAATAAGCTTTGGGTGCTAGTGGACACTGAGCTGGCCATGAGTCATCAGTGTACTCTTGTGGCAAAGAAGGCCAAATGCCTTCTGGGCTGCACTAAGCAGAGCATTGCCAGAAGATTGAGGGATGTGATCCTTCCCCTCTGTTCAGCCCTGGTTGGAGTTTTGGTGCAGTTCTGGGCTTCTCAGTAAAAGAGACACAGGAGCAAGTCCAGCGTAGAGCCACCAGGATGATCTAAGGCATTAGAGCATATGTCATATGAAAAGAGGGACCATTCAATCTCGAGAAGAGCAGATGCAAGGGAATCTTAGCCACGAGGCTTGGACTAGATGATCTCCACAGGCCCCTTCCAGCATCAATGATTATGTGATTCTGTGAAGTTTCAATACAAATACTTCTGTTGCCAAGTAGCAACAGTGAAAGAAGATTAAAACACACTAGGGAAGGTCAGGAGAACTATTTAAAGTAACACTGTAAATAAAGAAAATTCAAAAACTTTCCTTACTATGCCCCACATTTAACATCAAATTTAACCACAACTGATTTTTGTGAGAGGAAAATACTGACTTTTGTTTTACATTAAATACTTTGTTCAATGAAAGCCATGCAGTTATTTACATTAGCACTGGTAAAATAGGAGCCTCCCAACTTACATTTAAGCTGGGAAAAGATTAGTAGTAAGGCACAACGGCATTCATGAGGCCGTTTATCGTTTTTGTTGATGATTATTTAGGAATAAAACACAGAATTCATGACTCCAGGATTAGGATTCCTCTCCAGGAGAAACCTGCAGTGAATATTTGGCTACTCTCATGTACAAGGATTTCAATTTCTGGCAGAGAAGCACACTCTTGTTCCATGGCCTTTATTAAAGTTTAAAAGAAGTGTTGACTTTTTCCTGTATTTCATGCTGAGGTTGGAAGAAGCAAACTTCTCTCTGAGCTGACCTTTAGGAGATGTTGTGTTGCCTCAAGCCCCGTCATTAAACATAGCAGCAAGCACTAACGTTTATGATAGAATGTTAAAAAAGTATCTAGACAATAGGAACCCCTCCTTAATTTTCTGCTGCACCCTGCTGTCCTAAAAATGTATTTGTGTCCTAAAAATACATGTTATACAGAGTCACTTAGTATTTTGCATATATGCATGTATTCTATGCACATAGAAGAATCATATGAATTATTTGTAAACATTTATGGGTGTTCTAAAAATCACAAGCATCTTCTCATCAGGACAGGTATCAAGCAGAACATTTGCCTATAGTTTCAGTACTGTTTTGCTGGTCTGTTTAGCTCAATAAAACTTCAGACCCTGGTTTCCCTTTTGCTCTCTCTGCATTATGACCAACAGCACGGGGTAAAAAAGGACAGACTAAAATACTTTCTTCTGCCAAATATCTGCTGCCTTCATAAGATCACATCTTCTGATTTTTTTAACTCTTTTTTTTTTATTTTTGGTGCATTTAAGGCCTGAAAGCAGTGACCCTGTTGCTAAGCAACTGAGATGCTTTGGCCTCAGCCCTGGTGGCTGAGATGAAAAAAGGTCAATTAATGTAGCAGGCCTGTCCTTATCAATATGCTACTGTGGCACCAACTTTTATTTCTTTACAGTAATATATCATAATAAGTTTTGTAGGTCTTTATACTGTGTTTCTCCTTTTGAATAAAAGCATAACTAAGACTTGAGGGTATGTCTGATATAACAGAAAATGTAACCATAAAAAAAAGAAACCCAGAATAGAAATCATCTGACTGCTGACTATCCTGCTGTGCTGCCTGAGGCAGTTACACATTTCCATTGAGTTATTTTATGATCAGGCCAGTATGTTATTGAAATATTATCTCTTTAGCCTTTCTCATTCTGATAAGAAATGACAGGCTCTCAGAACAGTAATACACATGGAGAACAAAATATGGTGCTGTGGAGAAAATTCGGTTGGGGTAAGGAATGGCAGCTTGAGCGTATTCCTATTAAAACTTCCTCACCACTCTTGTGGTGGTGAATAAGTGTCCTTTTTTTTAATTCCAAAGTGAGAAACAGAAACATTTACTACTAGTGCTACTACTACTACTACAAAATTTTGTAAAATAATTTAGCAGTATGAACTACTGGAAAGTGTCTCTCATTTGGAAACGTTGTTTTAAAAAGCAGTCAACTGCTCATCACAGGATTTTTAAAGCATTTAGAAGTTTAACCTAACATCCATTGACTGTTCCTACCATCCTCATCTGCCCATTGGTCAGGCTTCTGACTGATGATCTGCCCCTCAGGAAATTATCAAAGGTAGACAGCTGCACAGACTTTTAAGGAGGAGTTTGCTGGTGGTGGCTCTGGTCATTTTGGGATCAATGGATGATAAAGCCAGCCACCTGGCTCTCTCCCAGTATGCATAGTGTTTGGGCTAGTGTCAGCAGGGGTGTCCTCCTTTTCCACATATACAGGCTGGGATTGAAGAAGCACTCTGGCTGCCGGTGGAGCTGGTGGTTTCTAATTTGGCAGCATCCTCTGCACAATGAAGGCACTGGCAGCAGGGTAAAGTGTGTGGGGTCATGCTGCCATTCGTTACCTGGTACTGGGAAGATCAACAATCAGATGAACTGCCATAAGGAGAAACTGATTTTTACATGGTGATTTGAAAACACGGAATGCTTTGCCTGCATTACTGATCATTCTTCTTTTCCAAATGCTTTTGGGGTCAAAAGAAGTCTTAGTTGTCCCTGTTTTTGACAATCTTGTGTACCAAAACACGGCACTGTCAAGAGTGGTGCTCAGTACAGATGTGGATGGACTGAGAGTACCATTTCTTGCCTGCTGTTTGCCCTTCCTTCAAGCTCATCCTGCTGCCTGTGGCAGGACAAAAAAGTCTGAGCAAGGTCCAAGTGCTTAATTATGTATTCATTCCATCAGTAAACAAGGATTGCATCTAGTTAATGATCATGGTTTCTATGAGTGATCCTCATGGGTGAGACAGTGGGCGAGAGGTGAGGTGAGGTTGTTTTGCACATCTGCTAGAATCACTTCAAACTATCCTGTTCTGCAGAAAATAGGAGTTAAAAGCCAGAAACAGCACCTGACTCCTAGTCCTATAGCTACTCCAGAGATTCAGCCTCTGGAAGACCATTTTGTTGCTGTCAGATGAAAGAAATTCAAACTGCAGCCCTTTATACCTTATTTGCAGTCACTTCATGATTTCAGGTACATAAATGCTGCCTTGTTAATTACTGTTTATAGATAAGAATAAAACTAAAGGTCTCACTCCCTGTTGTGAAAGCATGACTATCCCTTCTCTTCCCCACACCTCCTACCCAAGTTAAGTAATTTGCTGTCACAAAATTCCTCCTGACTTTAATGTGAAACTAGACTCAAGGTCTACAGTTGTCACCCTGCTTCAAGGAGTGGGATTTTGTATTCCCTGTGTTCTTATACCCCATGTAGATAATGGCATAAACTGACCTCCAACTAATCTGGAGAGAGGACTCTCAGCTGTTCAACCCTGTTCCCCTGCAGTTACGATGCTCATGTGTGTTTTACTTCCTTGTTTTATAGCATTAATGGAGAAGCAGATGTTGCCTTCCTCCCTGCAAATGCTATACAGTGAATCATCTTAGCCTCTCCGTAAAATTTTAACTTAATGAAGTCCTGGCATTTGTGATGAGCTGAGGAACTTAATTTTATAGAACAACCTATTGAACAAGCTGTTCTTGGACATTCCCATCTCAACTAAATGTTAAAAGTATTAAAATTCACATTAGCACAAGAGGAAATTTTGCATGGGTAATCCTTTAATACAGTGTTTTATGGCTCTATTAGCTGCACAGCAGCTGGTGACATGATGAATTTAATCCATTAAAAAATTCAGTAAGAGGTTTAAAAGTCAGCTTTTTAAAACATAATCTTGCTGCAAGGAAAAAGAACTTCTCCTCAGGGCCAGAGACATGGTGAGTTCACAGTGTGGCAGGTATACGAAATACACCTGCATGACAAACTTTCGTATGCTTATGGTTTCACACCTAGCAGAGAGCTTATGGCGATGAGAAAGAACTCTGGAACACAAGGGAATTCTTAAGGAGCGTGTTTATGTAATGCATCTGTCCAGCTTGCTTTCCATCTCTCTCCATTTATTTCTGTTAAAGGATTTAGTACTGTAGAGTTAGAAGGTTGCTTTTCTGCTTCTTAGATATGCATTCCATACAAAGACCATAGCACAGGAACTATTTAGTTCTCTCTTGAAGATTTACTACCTGCCAAAGCCTGGTAGAACTAGACAATTCCTGTGTTTGCTACATGAAGAAAAATGACAGATTTCTGAAAAGCCCTTTCTTTGCTTGTTTTCGATACAAAGATAGAAGCTAACATGTTTGTGTGTCATGTATGTTTTATGAATGTGTATGAGTACTGTCTTGCCAAGTTGTTATTTTACCATGATATTTAATAGCCTTTTTGAGCAAGCACCTATGGCCACATAGATTTAGTAAAAAACCCAGCTTCCATTCAGTAGCTTTTCTTAAAAGTTTCTTTGCAGAGAACCCCCTGAAAACATGACTTAATTCCTACAGGCTTGTAACCTAAAAAGTTAATTAAAAGTACCTAAAAATTAATTATTATTATTATTTTGAACTACGTGACTTTTAGGACATTGTAATTATTTTAGGAGCCCTCTTCCAACACTGTTGGCAGCATTATTATCATATATCCTTACTCCTTGCCACTTCTCTGGAATCAGCCCTTTATGAAATTAGACTGCTTAAAACTAATTTACCATGACTGTGCAGTTTCAATCGTGGTTTCCCTGTACGAATATTTCACCAGTACCTACATCCTCCTGGATGCCTTATTTTGCCAGGCGCAAATACATTCTAGCTTCCCTTCCCAAACACTCACCTTTGCTAGGTTTCCCTGGGGAAACACTAAATGTGCTTTAAATCAGGGTAAGCACGTTTCTTTATGGAACCTCACTGGTGAATTTTATTTATTGTACATCTGATTATGCTCTATGTTGCAGATAATTAACCAATAAAGGACTCTTTGAGTAAATAATTAACCTGGGCTTTAGCCAATCCAACCATGCCAAGCAAGACCCCACAGAACTTCAGTAACATTGCCACTTAAATTCTTTATCAAGTTTAAGAAAAAGGCCAATGGCATAAATTGCTTTTTTCTTTGTATCCTTCTCCCTCTTCCCTCTGCCTTTGGAAATGGTTGAGGTGAAAGTGAGAAAGAACTGTACAAAGACAATATACTCAGATTGACTGAAAGGAAAACTGAGGGAAAGATTTTTTGTTCATTGTGTTTGATATTATGTGACATAAGTTTATTTGATTTTCCTCTGATTGACTTTGTGCTTCTTACCTTTCTTCTGGGTAAATATAAATGTAAGCTTCATTACAGAATGAAGTTGATAGAAACTCTTGAAGAATTTGCATTCACTAAAAAAAACCCAACAGGATAATGTGTGTTCTAATTTGAGCTAAACAAAGGCATATCTACATACGCAAGTGCCTGCTGTTGTGCATTAGCTACGCCCGTACTCAAAACGAATTCATCACTTACAGCCTAGGAATATCCAGAGGTAAAATGGAACTGCTATGTGTAGATATGCACTAACTAAAGGTTAAGGACGTTCATCTATAGAAAGCAATTATAGTATTCAACTTCCTTTTACCTTGTTTTTGGGTGATCGTCCATTATATACTTTCTGATCACTTAGAGACTATATTTCACTAAATAAAGCTCATGTAGATACTCTATTTTGCAACTGCTGCACACATCCACTGTAGCAGGACATGTATTACGACAACATCTTTCTCACATTTTGGGAGAACCTTTCGACATGATGGCATGTATAATCCTGCATTACAGTACTCTTATTTCCCTCTTGCTTAATTAAATCTAAATTGGGGTGTCTGTGTGCATGGAGGTGCTATGTATGTATCAGACTCCATCCTGGCTCCACGCTTGTTTTGCAGATATTTTTATGGCTATGCCTGATATTATTTCTCCATTCCCATTGGCTGTCTTTTACTTATTTTGTCACATCTTTTGAAAAGCTGCACCCAGTGCAGTGAGTTGGGTGATTCAACATGGAGGAGTGTCTTCTGTATTAATCTGACTGTTACCTTGATGTGTACAGCTAACCTCCAGAGTGCACTATCAGGGTGGTGTACTTAACCACAAACTACCTACTTGGCTGTCCTTAACAAAATCCTGAGATTTCGCAAAGGACAAATATAATCTAAAAAAAAAGAGAGAGATCAAAATAGCAAGCAAAAACCTGTTTAGAAGCGCACACGCTCCTCAAGATCTCTGCCATGCTTTTCCTTAAAACCTATTTCCAGATAAATTAGTGTGAAGGTTACAATACTAGCTGAGAGAACGCATTGTCCTTTGTCCTCTCAAGTGCTCTGGCTGTTTAGAATGTATCAATTTGCGTGGCTTTTTTGGTTTGTTGATTACAGTAGTGTGCAAAGCAATTAACATCTCCAAAAGCACAGAATGAGCTTCTTGGAGATAAATGTAATTACCACAGAAGTCAAAATCTAAATTTAAACTACTAAATCACCACATACAGTGCAATTAGGGAAGAGAGAAATAACTTATTTGCCTTTTTAGAGTCATAAAATTTGTTGTAACACACCCTTAACAATACATTATATTTAAAATTGGATTTGTCAGAGCAGCATTTCCTGGCAAACTTGATTTCTTTATCCTTGTTACAGTGTGTATCACAGATGGTTGATTTATAGATATTCAAATAATTCACTGTATTTCATACTTTCAGTACAATGATTTTTAAAATATTTTGATAGAGGAAAGCAAAGAATGAAGAAAGATTTATAACAACCTGAATACTATATTCAGATAATGCTTTGCATATATATATATATGTATGTCCGTGTATAAATATATATACAGACACAAACACATATACATAAATGCTTTGCATGTAAGAACTGTGAAAACTTGACAAAACATCAATTAATAAATGTCCACATCATCTCTCTGAAGTAGGCATTGTTATTACCCTCAGCACACATAAATAACAGGGAAAAGCTTATCAAGTGTAAATGGGAAGTTCTTCATGTTTTTATTATTGAGAGACACAGTTTAAAGTGTTTATTGTATAGCATAAAAGTACGTGCCTATAGGCAATCTCTGAAAGCATGCATTCTACTTATTATAATAATAAAATGTTACAGCCTTTATTTTCTTACTGGAAACTGTCTGATGTGGAGAAGAACATTTTACAGACATCTTATACCTCTTCTTTGTTAATGTCATTTAACTTTCTTTTAAGTGTAGGTTGTACATTCTTTCACATTTTTCATTTAAACCATGTTCTAACTCAATGTAACAGTTTTGCCTGTTTGGCAACTCAGTTTTGTGGAAGAAAACCGTAAGAATGTTGTGATATCAGTTAATGCTACAATTTCAGATATCTCGTTTGCCATTTAGGCAGTTACTGAAAAACTTTTCTAACTTTAAGAACACAAATTACCCCTTTTAACTTTACGTAAAAACAAAGTAATGGATTTGATCTGACGGAAGTCATTGACTGAATCATCTTGGTGGACTGCATTAAAAGGAGTAGACTGAGAGAAGAGACAAACATGACTATTCACACTGCTTTGTGCTAGCATCTTCTCAAGTGGACCAGAAACAAACAAAAACATACTACATTTGTAAGAAAAATCCTAAACTGTCTAGAAAAGACAATTTTAATAGTACGTATTCCAATGTAGTCTAGTCTCATACAGGAAGACATCTCAGCAATGGGATGTCTTTACTTGGTATAATGTTTTATATATAAATGTGTATGTGGGTATATATATATATACATATATAAAAATATATGCTAGTGATTGTAGGAACAAAATATGGATTTTAAAAAGCCTCAAATTTAACCAAAATAGATTTATTGTTATAAAACCTAGTTCGACTAGATCAGAGCAACTTGGTATTTTCAAAGTTTACATTTATTGTAAGTATCTGCTTCTCATTTATGATGTAATTTTGACATCAAACTAACATAAGTTATCTTTACAAAGGTAAAGTAGTGCAAAAAGCCACATACGAAAGGAGAAACAGGGCGTGAAAGTTATTTAAATTACTCTGGTTCTGCCTTAGTTTTATCACCTCATGTAAACAGTTAAGCATATGCAGCCATCATATGCAATTTGAACAGTACCTGCCCAATATTGCAGCTCTTATAGAACTCTTTACTGCAAATATCCAAACACGTAAGTAATAGACTCAGGAATATTTTTTTTTCTTTTGACCTTCAGGGCCACTTGCCTGGCAGCAGTTAGCCCTTGTAAGTTAACTCTTTAGGTTGTTTTTACTAGAACCAACTTTCAAGACCACTGAGCAGCTACCAGGGGCATAGTCAGAGGCTCCCTGCCTTTATGAAGGACAGACTGACAAGAACACGTTTCTGTAATCTCTGCTTCCTGCTATTTCACTTCCAGATAAGAGGAGAGGCAGTGATCAATGATTTGCAAAGCCTTCTTGTCAAAGTCCCATCACAAATAACGCTACTTACTTAGCATACTGCAATCAAACAGCCTAAGCTAACGCATGCGGGACGTAGGTGCTAGTTTTGCCATCAGTGAAATTAAGATGTTAATATTTAGCAATAACACAATTTAATAATGATGAAACAAACAGTACTTGAAATGTTTTTTAAAAAGATAAAGATGCTGTAAAATATTCATTGCTGTTACTAAACATGCATCGGGAGGTAACTTCCATATGCATTATGTCATAAGCATTTAGCAACAAGTTATCCACAGTAGCTGGAAGAGTATCGTTTGTATGGAAATAGTTTACTATGTCCAGCTAATGAGGCCTCTAAAAAGTTCTTTTTCTTCGTGAAGAAGTGCAAACCACCAGTGACAAAAAGGATCTTTTAAGTTATCAAGAAAGGCCACAAAGTTATCACAGGAAAATAAGAAGCACCCTGGAAATGGCTCAAAAAAGAGGATGGGGAATCTCCTACCTGTGAAGGGGCAAACAAAGCACGCAGTGAAAAAATGAGAGCTGACGTGTGTCATATGTCAAGAAGACAGAGTGGATAACAAGAACTGACATGTAGGAAGATGCCTTTATCAAATTGCCAGAAGTTCCAGAGCTGAGGACACCTTGCTGAAGGCAGATGAGGTTGGGAAAGATGAATGCACCATGCCACTTTTCAAAGGTCAAGACTATGCAATGGCATTGGTGATGCACTGCCACAACTGCCACACAATCTAGGTAGAGATAGAAAACTTTCACTCCTTCCTGCAACACAAAAATTGAAGGGAAATCTAATAATTAGCCTATTACAAGATAGTCAATCATTTAACTACTGAAAATCAGGGGAGACATATTCTAATCTCATTTCACTTGAGAAATCCTGTTGCCTTTATTGGCAGGATTTGTGCCACTGATGGGAAATCTTTCATTCTGACTTCAAGAGCAGTTGTTCTCTTGCGGCCTGATTCATTAAGTTAATGGGACACTTTCTCTTGAGTCCTCTGAGAATGAGATCTGTGCACTGATAAATCTCAGTAGTTTCCGAAGTTCATCTAATCAAAGGTGATCTGAATGTCTTCCATCCAATTACTGCACCAAAGACAATCAGTTCCGTAATACTTCCAAATACTGCTTTTTCAGCTGGGCCCATCAAGCCAGGAAAAACTGTTCCTTGCACTTCATTGTACATCTGTATCCTTGCCTATAGCTCCTGCCAACCAACAAAGAAAAAGAGCAACCCGGGGGGAAGGGGAAGAGTAGAACAGTATCTTATATGTCAACACAAAGAAGTGGGTTTAGAGTTAAAGAAAGATTCAGGGGTTTATGTCATTTTGTCCAAATTGCTACAACCATTCCTGGATTTTGAACCCCAAAGTGCAAAATCCTTTTCTGTGGAAATTCAATGTTTTCTCTTTTTCCATGATATCTTCCTCCCAGAGATTGGTCTGGTACTTCCTTGACACTCTTTGATCACAGTTTTCACCTTTCTACCCTTCAGACCTGCATGTTTCTCCTAGGTAACTAATATATGTGGCGGCTTCTTCTGTTTGTTAATTCATTTTCATAATCAAGGATGCTGTCTCTTCTCTACACTTACACTACCCATGACTGTCAGATTAGACAGCTACACATATCTGAGGCACACTCTCTTGACTGGAAAAACGTCAAAGTGGTCTTTGCTTGAGATACTCGATAATTCATTGTCCTTACATTCCAAACTATGACCAAGACACTATATTTTGCTATGTATTTTGTGATGTTTAATGTACCCACGTGATATTCATGAAAGGTCTTGCAATAAAAGCAGTAATCCCCATTTCACCAATGGAATTTAGATCAGGAAAACCACCTGCTTTATACTTTCTTAGCATTGGTGATTAGATTGTAGTATGTCGACAGCAGTGTAAGGGAAAATAGGCTGGTTGAAATTGATATATAAGCAGTCACACTGTTTGTAGGACCTCAGTGCAGAATTCATGGTTCTTTGTCATGCTGTCATGGATTGCTTGTCTTTATCTGCAGCACTGGGCAGCTCTGTTTTTCTTGAGAGACATTGGAAACTAGGTATTTCATAAAAACAAAGGGAGGGTGCCTTGCTTGTCAAATTTGGCTGTTCTGATTGCAAAGTGTTGGCGGGGACCAAGAAGGTAATAAAAAAGGTAATATAAAAAACCATCATACAGCATTGGTTTCCTTCTGCACCGACTAACTGCTAATCTTTCACATTTCAGTGCACCTAATGGAGATGAGAGATGGAACAGCTAAGCTAGTCTCAATTACTATAGGTAAACTCACTGGCGTCATTCGTTTGGTCTGAGTGATTGTCAATGTGTTAACAAGGCCTGCATTTAAAGGAAGAAAGAACAAAAGGGGTAAAAGCCAAAATTTATCTGCCTATACTATCCATTCTTACTAGGGACCAGCTAGAGCAAATGTTCTTAATTCCATCAAGGGCATTTCTTCCGTTTAATGATCACATAGGAAAGAGAGACATTGTTCAAGTACAAGGGTTCAGTTTGCAGCAAGCCACAAATCACATTTCATTTATCAGGCCTACAGATGACAGGATATCATCAAATCCCTGGAGAGTCATATTCATTAAAAAGAAATCTTAAGTAATTACAACAATTAATTGACTTGAAACAGTTTCGGGTGGAGAAGGTTTACATAATTCATTTGCCAGACAAAACAAGCCTTATGAAGTCAGGGTAACATATTATTTAGAAGCATCCTCCCCTTCCTGTCAACTTGAAAAGCACAGAATAACACCAATCACCTGGAGACAACTGACATGAGCAAACAAAAACCCAAAAGACAGAAAGAGCATCTCAACTTTTATAACTTTATAAAAGGTATAATGCTTCACTTACCTGCTCATATCATTACTTAAAAACCTGAGAATAAAACATTCTCCCATTTCTGCTTGTGTTTATTCTAAACAGGCAGAGGATTTCTAAGGGTTAATTATGTAATAGCAAATTTGGGAAAAAAAAAGGCAAACTAAACCCCTTCACACAGCCTCTGTACAATGCAAACATCATGTATGTCTGGTTGCAAATTCAGTCTGAAATTTCCTTCTGCTTGTGAAGTGTGCAGATATATTTTTTGCTACTTCCTGTTGACTGATCCTGAATGTATAGAGGTCAGAATGCCATTCTTACACCCATACCAGCAGTGAACAGAAAGATTCCGCAGATGACTCCTACTATGCTATCAATTTTTTTCTTGTGTTCCCTAATCTGCCTGTTTCTCCGTTTTACTTCTTGCTTTATGCTCATTTTAGAAATTGAGGCATGGTATTTTCAATTCTATGTGTGTTTGATCTCTAATACAGTATGGTATTAATCCATATACGGACTCCTAGGTATTACTAGAAAACAGATACAGCACTGAGATTCCCACAGTAATTCCAACTTCTTGATTTGTGAGAGTTCTCTAAGCGCTCAGACTGTTTTTTAATATGTTATTACTTTTCATTGATGGCCCCAGTTGAAATTCCACTTCTCTGGACATACTTATCAATATCTTTGGGGAAATGAAAGAAAAGAATAGTCATGCTTCACAAAATATATTTGCCAGAATAACAGTCATGGAAAGGTAAGTGCCAGAAATGCTCTGGGATGCTTATAAAAGTATTTAAATTTGATGTGTAGGTGTGCAATTCATTTGTCATATAGTTTCACTTGAAGAACAAGGCAAATATTATTGTGAGACTTAAAAGACTAGTTTCCTACATCAGTAACTAAGACAAATCTGAAACTCTACCTAAAAATAAGGAAATGCCCGATTCAAATGATTAATGATACACAGTGTCAGTGAACATGTTGAAAACAATCAGTGCCCGTATTTGGCAAGGAACAATGCCATTTTTTTAAACTTGACTGTTAAAGACCTCCTCAGTTCACGAGTTTCTAGCCTCCACTATCTATCTGACTGATACATCCTATCACTAACAGAGATCCTTGTCTCGTTTCAAAGCTCTTCCCATGATGTTTGTAGAAAAAGAAAAAAATATTCTTTTTTCTGGTAGTGCCATACACTGAGAGGATAAATCAAGAATTTTCCATGTTTGGTGGCTATCTATAATTTCAGGAGACCAATTTCAGATATGTTCTGTCTATTTACGGATATTCTGAATATTCTTCAAGTTACCACTGCCTTCCTTTGAAGTGGGTGGTTTGAACTGTCTGTCACAGTGGAAAAGGCCACACATTTATGAGTTTTAATATAGCATATTTTCCATATGTACAAACTTATAATTTAAAAAAAAAAAAGCTGGCTTATGTGAATTCCATCCCTCTGATGAAATGCAAGTAGTGCAAGTAATTTTGTTTTTTCTAACTCATCAACCAGTTAGTCTCTGTCCATCAAAATAAGGTAACATAGATGAGTCACATCTCCATTAAATTTTTGCATGCTGCGTGTTTAATCTGCAGTTCACAAAGACAGTACAGCTTTGCTGCTGTGTGCTGGTAGGACAAAGGGAGAGTTTCAAATACAAGCATTGTGTCTCTGTCTGATTCTGACCGCAGCAGGCAGTGTAAAAGAAGAACAGAATACATAAAAGCACTATACATGTTATTTCTGAACATTTCATACAAGACTGAGGCAATGAACCCATCACAAATAAGGCATCATGACTGCAGCAGTGATTGATGAGATGCTAAGTGCAAGTAGAAAATATTATTATTTTCTGCCTAAGCATACAATCACAATATTCTGCTTTTTTTTTTTTTTTCCCAATACTGCACACAGTTCAGATGTGGTAGAGCCCACACAGGAGAAGGGATGCATTTAAGTAGCATAGATAATCCGAGTACTAAGATTCAGACCATTACAAATGCAGACAACCAAGAAAGAAAACCTCCTAAACCTTCGATTAGGCAAGCAAACAAAGAAAAAAAATCTTACCAACACAAGAAAACTGAAGTTTGGTGGCTGATGGCAGATTGTGGCTGGCGTCGGGGCGGATTCCTGTCACAGTTCTCGCTGAGGCAGGTCCCACCTAGAAGAGCAAGGTGCACCTCAGCACAGGGCCATGGCCATGCCCCAGCAGATCCTGAGCATTGGCCTGCCAGAACTCACTTTAAAAAAAAGAAACTCTGCCTTACCCCCTTCAACTGTCTCATCTTGGGAGTCTAAATCCAGATACCCCTCGGAGAGCAGAAAAGGCTAAACACTTTTTTTTCCACTGAGCCCTGGGGCCGGAGCTGTCCCCTCCCTGTGGCTCCCAGAGACACTCTCAAGATGGAGACGTTCCTCACAGTCCCCTGGGAGATGCCTCTCCCCTCAGGGACCTGCAGGGAGCAGGGGTGCTGCTTCAGGGAGATGTGACTGAAGCTGGAATATTTCTTTTTACAGGTTTATTTTCTCCAAGGCATCCTCAGCACCCTGCAGGCCATGGTTGGCCCCAAGTGCCCACCATGTGCTGCCTCCACATTTCTAAGGGGGCTGTTATGGAGAATGAGTCCTGCCAGCACAAAAGCAGGGAACCACATCACTGTGCAACTCTCCTACCATAGTACTTCCTGCCTTTTTTGTTAAAAAACAATTTAAGCAGGATGGAGTTTAAGTCCCAAGCCTCCAGCTGCTGCCACCTCGGTCCCTTTCCTTACTCCTCAGAGTCACCCCTCTTGCTGCCGCCGCTTCTTCCATGGGCCTCTGCTGGCAGCAGCGGGTGTTGACAAGATTCATGGTGGCAGCCACTCCCTGGGCTGGCTCTGGTGGCGGGCCAGGGCTGTTCCTTCCAGCCACCACCATGCTTTTCCCCTCACAAAGTGCTGCGGGAGCCGGAGAGTCCTGGGCAGGCTGCAGCCCTTGGATGGAGGGAGTAGCTTCCCCCCTGACCTGCCGCCTTGCTGCTCCGGCCAGCATGGCCACGAGCACCTGCTGTTATCCATTTCCTTGTGAACTCATGAAAAGCCTGTGAGGGTGTCTGTGAGGCCATGAATGGTCAATACCCTGAGGCAGGCAGCCTGGGAGGGATGGCAGTCCAGCAGCGTTGCCATCTTCTGCCACCAGTCGCAGCTGAGGGAATGAGGCAGCTGTTTGACTGTTTTACTCTTTCTGACTGTGGTGAAGTAGGAGACTCGTCACTAAAAGGGCAACACTAAACATCAAGGTCTTACCATCCCTTTACTACATTTTTCTTTTATTCAAATTTCCACTCTTTTTCTCTCAAATTTCTCTGCAACACCCATGAGGTAGAAGGAACATTATTATTTTTAAAGAACTACACCTATCTTAAAATATAGTTTACTTCATGTTACAAAATAAGGCAAAGGTGTCCTAACCAGTGGGATCCAGTCCCTTCAGTCACATGGGTGCAAATCAACATGAAATCCGGAGCGGCAGAGGACTTTGCTTTGTCTAATTAGGTATCACTGGGCGATGCTGGTGATAAGTGCTTATCTACTGCCAGTGAAAAGAATAAAATTCATTTTGTGTTGGTATAATTGCGTTCATCGTGTACTGTTTGACCTCAGCAGACACTACCTCACTAGCCTCTTCTATTTCTTTTTCTTCTCAGTTGCTTTTACCATTTTCTCACTTTCTGCACAGCCACAAACACCGGAGGAGCGGGACTGAAGAGAGTATGTGGAAAGTAAACCATGCATGACAAGTGAAACCTCTCCTTTGCTGTTTATGCTCATTTCTTACAAATGTATACACCTCACAATACAAAAGACTAATGTAGAAAAACAAGGATTTCAATTAAAATAGTAATTTCTGTGTTAGAAAGGCAGAAGTACAAAAATGCCATTCATATGACAACTGCATGTATAACATTTTTGCGCATATCAGGTACCAGCACTAGGACATGAGTTAAATGTGGGCTATGCATGTTGACTAGACCTTCAGCTGCAATAAATCAGTTAACTATGATGAGGTCAATGGACCTAAGCTGATTTACACTGTCTAAGAATCTAGCTAGGTGGATGCATATGGCCGAGAAAACACTGGCAATTCTCAACTTCAAAAACGGAACCAAACCCATTAGCTTATGCACATCTGGTAGGAATACAGATTGTGCCTTGTAGAAAATCAATGGAAATGCATTTAGTCTTCTTTTTGCAGAGAGGAAAATTGTTTTAAGTTTGAACTGTTAAGACATTCACAAATTGAAATGAAGGAAACCAGACAGAACTTCTCTTTGGAGTCTTCCGTTTTAAAGCAAAACAAAATAGAACAAAGGTCTGGACCAGAAAGGATTTTTTTTTTTTTTTTTGTGGAGAAAACCCCAGATCAGGAGCCATTTCAGAAGGTTTATGGGAAAAAACAGCAATATGAATTCTACACTGCAGGTTCAGAAATAGTTTAACTCCCACTGAAAGTGTGTGGGACATACTCCTCCCTTGTTAAGGAAACAAAGAGGTTTTAGAAATGCGTGTAAGCCAAATAACACAGCAAATCAAAATAATACAGAAAGACAAAAAGAACTTCTTGGTGTGAATCACCTTTGCCAAATGTATAACCCTGACATAAAAGGCAGCTTTTCAGGTGGTGTAAATTGTTGTAACACTACTGATTTCAGTAAAGTTGCACTCTGTATTTCTTCCCAAGGC
This sequence comes from Podargus strigoides, assembly GCA_028020825.1. Taxonomy (NCBI): domain Eukaryota; kingdom Metazoa; phylum Chordata; class Aves; order Caprimulgiformes; family Podargidae; genus Podargus; species Podargus strigoides. Next base: position 85,322,830 of record CM051620.1, on the reverse strand, counting down.
ACAGTAATAATGACTAAAACCGCAGAAAATTACCTAGAGATTTTCACATTTTTAAGACTGTGCTGCATTAATCCAAAACCCATTGAACTCAATAGGATATTTTAATTGAATCTATCATTTTTGGATTGCCATGTTTAAGCTGAGCATGAATCTACAGCCATGGTACAAACCCTACAAAAAATGGTGTTTGTAATGGAATTGCTGACAGATCCTTAACCATAGTGGTGCTAGCGGGAGTCACTATAATATTGTAAATAAGGTGAATAGGCTCTTCTTATCTCATTTCACAGCTGAGCAGTGTATTGCCAGATAAATCAAATCAGGGTAAACGGCTTCATCTAATAAACTGGGTCAACATATAATGTATTTGTTCAGGTTTGCACTTTCATTGATTCTCATTTGATTTAAGAAGAGATATTTCAGTTTGTGTTTACAACATTTTAAAATATCTCTTTTCCCCTTTCTCTAGAGAACAACCAAGCAAGAGAGAGACAGTGCAAGCTGGTAGCCTCACAAAAATGTCAAGTTTTCTGTTTTCTGTAAGTTCTTCTGCTTTCCATTTTAATGCATCTGGGAGAGAGTGGGGGTGGGGAATGAGGGAGTTACTATCTCTTATCTGCATTTCCTCAATAATGTTTTAGTGATGTTTGCTAATGTATCATTCATTAACCATCAGCCACTATAAAAAACATAATCTATCTCACAAAGTGGACATTATTATCGCATTAAATCATTTCACAATATACCTGAACGGTTCCACATGAGGGGCCTGGCCTGACTGAGCTCAAATGCCTCGGGGGCAAACTCTTCAGTAGTAATGAGATACGAGGTCTGTCTGTGATGAATATGATATTACTCGTGTCAGTGGCTGTGGACTGCACCCAGAATATTTCTTCTTGCAGTTTTTTCTTTTTTTTTTTTTTTTTTTTTTCCCTATTGCAAAGGAACTCAGGCAAAGCACTATTAACCCAGTAAATGAAGCTCTAAAGATCACAGAGTGTGCCCATTAGTCGACAAGATTGTGACTAATCCAATTTTTCTTGCAGGGAGCAATTCTAATGCTTCTGTAACATCTGGGGATGGCAGGGCCTGCATTACTGATGAACCTGGGTATTTTTTCTTCTACCTTTTTCTTCATCGAAGAACAATTATTACACGCACTTATTCCACTGCTTCTCCACCCTCCCCCACATTTTGCCCCTGACTCCTTCTGCCATGATGACCTCTTTGAAGACGGTTAAAATAATATCCTAGGCTGACAGAAGAAGCAGAAAGGGTGAGGACTGGGAAGAATGCTAAAAAAGAAATCCATTGTGTTTGTAGGAGTGTGGACAGAAAATGTGCTTGTTTGCTGCAGGCAAAGGGTTAGCATCCCCCAAAACAAGCAGGAAAAGGACCTAGAACCTTTTATTCTCAGTCATCATTAAAGGCATGTTGTCTTAAATTGTCCCAGGGTTGGAAGAGAACATTATCTTGCTTATACTTACCCTGGTAAACCATTATGTGTTATTCTTTCTGTGGCAGTGTTACATGTCAGGAACAGTAAAATTCTGCTCTTCTGATTAATTTATTTTCAATTATGGAATTTCACTCTAATATAAACTGCCACTTATGACAGGCTCAGGCAATTTCATTTAAATGGAACCTCAAAAAATATTATATGATAGTAAAAAATCTATCAAATGCTGATGGTTAACACATAGATATTACAGGCTGATTCTTATATGTTCAGAAACAAATTTTACCTTCACATATTCAAAGATGCAAAAGATGCTAAATACCAATAGAGTTCTGTTCTTATGGGTAAGGAACAAAGCAATAAGCTAGAGGAAGAATGGATTAAGTCCAGTTTACTGTAACTTCATTTGCAGTGTTGCAATGTGGGAGGAAGTTTAGGGGTAGAAAATGTCAGGGAATTCTGCATCTAAGAGCTTAAATCTTTGCATGAAGGAAGCTACTGTTGTTCTCATAAATCAGCCTGTGAATTTTAGTAATGGTTATAGTGGATTTTCATGCTTCATCTTTCTTGTATATCTCTCAAGCAAGACTATTTTGAGTTCCACACTAAGGATTAAAGTTTGTCCAACATTCAGAACACCTGAGCTAGAACTCTCCCTCTCTCAACAGCTGCTATTTCATTTTTATTACTTTATTATTTTATTACAGTGCTTGCACTGCAGCAGTATCTTTGCAGAGAATGATGACTGTTTAACATATCCCAGGTAGCCTGGCTTCTGGAAGCAGAAACACCTTTTTCACAATGTACTTGTATTTCTGCTTCTGACTGAAACCAGAATACACAGTTGTACATGAAAAAAGAAAGAAAGGGGTATGGTTTTAGACTAGAACTTTTCTTCTTTTCTCTTCTGGAGTCTGAGGAGATAATGGGGATTCTGTTAGCTGTCAGTAACAATCCTGCAATGGGTCATGAGTTCGTTATGAAACGAAGCCGGAGCATGTCACCAAGTGACTTCAGCAAGAGTACTTAAAGAGCTGGTGCTATTCAGTATGGGGAAGAACAATAGACTGAGACCAACATTTGCTAATATTTGTGACAGTGTAAATGTAGTAAGTAGGAAGAAAAAGGTAACAGATTAGAAGTATTTTAAGCACTGGACCATTAAGTAGAAATACGTATTAATTTAGAGAAATAAAGTCTGAGATGCTGTGAACCAGACATGGGAGTATTTATTACTTAGACCAGTCATGTGAGGCAGTGACAAAGGGAAAGATCAAGGCAAGAAATACCTTTGATGCTATCAGTCCAGCTGAAATACTAAAACCTGGCAATCCAGACAATGGCTTTCATCAACAGGAAATGGAGAGAAAAGCAACACAAAGAAGAAATGACATTACTGTCTTTGAGAAGCTGTAGTCTAGTTTCACAGGGAACAATCATGTTTAATTTGAGGCACTATTTATCATTCAACAAGAAAGCAAACGATGACTGTATACTGGTTTGTCACGCAGTTAAGAAAGAATGTAGCAGAAATACGCATTTGGGTGCAAATCCTTCTGTCAGAGCTTAGCCTAAGCAAATTAGATGTATTTTTAACCCTTCTTTACTTACCCATGTAGACAGAAAAATCTCTTGTTTCTCTGGTTTGAGATTACAGGGAGGTTTAAGATAGATACTACTGAGATGCATACATTATGTATAACAAATACGAATAGTTGAAGTTGTTAAATGAAACTGTCCACTTCAAGTTGGCAACAAAACCTCTACTGGAGGTAAGAGCCACTGAGCCAAGATTTTATAGACATATTCACCCCGGCATTTGTAAACATGTTCATCTAGTTCTGTTGCTCTTTGGATTTTCACTGATACAGCTGAAAGAGAATTCATCCAGTGATGCCAGAAGATGGTATGTAGCATCAGAGTATTGCATGCCACTTTCCAGACAAGATTAGCTAGGAACTTGGCCAAATGTGTCTTACATGCCTTTCCTGACAGCTGTATGCATGTAGCGTTGAAAACGAGTCTGCAAGACAGAAAACACTTGTGCTTGTGACTGAAGTGATTAAGTATGCAGGTGTTTGTTGGATTAGGCCTTTAAAGCGGATCTTCCCTAATGGCCATAACTGTTGCGGATGTAAGTCATGAATCAAATGGAATTAGTTGATGTATGATAATGTTACAATGCTAGGTGTAGTAGAGAGGTACAAAGGCAAAAGCCTTTGAGTCAATAACAGACATCATAAATTTAGATGTCAACTTTTGCTATTGTTGTCTCAGTAATTTAGTTTTATTTAAATTCTTTCTTCTTTTTTTTTTTTTTTATTTGTCAGGAACCACCTTTGACTTTCTTTCAAACAGCCAAATCTGGTAAACTGGCAGCTGCCCTGTGTGAAACTGCAGCAAAACTGCTGTTGACTTCAATGACATCAGGTTTTCACTCAGTTTCCAGCATGGTTTGAACTGACATGCAAATCCAATTCAGCTATGAGAACACACAAAAAGGATTTTTTCAGCCTACAGATTGCTAAGCTGCCCGAAAGGTGCTACTTTCTTACATATAACATGTCTGTAGAATTTGTGAGAACCCTTGTGCTTGGTTTTGCCTGGGTAATTCCACCAGTGATAGAATCTGAGAATAGTTGTTGCACAAAGTGTTTGTTATGATGTATAATTGCAAAGTACAGCTTCGAATGGTGTTTTGGTAGAGGGTCATACAAAATTGCCCAATTGTACAACTCAATAATTGTAAAATGATTCTTTTATCTGATGTTTATTGTCTTATTTGACCATTGATACCTGATAGAGTTTTGCTCTATCAAAATCAATTGAGTTTTCTCTCTTAAATTCCAGAACTGTTGCAACTTACCTTGATATTGACTCCATAGCCTAATTTTAAATTTCACATGCCCAAGTCTTGTATTATTTTCATGATAGTTAAATTAGCAGCAAAATCCAGCTATTGCAGGATTCTGAACAGAACTTAAGGAGTCTCTGAAATACTAGTTTTGTTTAAATATTGAGTTAGTAGATATTGAACTCTGCTTGTAGTCAATTTATTACTGAAGGATGTTATTTTACTGCTTTTTTTAAAAAAAAAACCTCAGGTATTTGGACATAAACTGTGTCCTAGTCATTTAGATAAAGAGCATTCCTAAAGACAGTTGTTAAGCAAACTTGGTAGCATATAGCTGGGAACAAAAGCTGGGCAGCACTAAGACTGCCTAGCTCCATCTGCCACCTTATATTTCATCTACCTTTTCAGTTATGCTAACATTTGTCAGGTGACTTTGTCAGGGTGTCCATCCTAGAAATAGAGTGCTGCATGGGCAATTTGAGCTTTTTAGTCTTTTTTTAATTGGTCTGATAACAGTGTAGCTACAGTTACTGCTACAGGTAAGTGGATGTGCAGAATTTCTGTGTTTTAGCCTCAGCAGCATTAAGCAATTCATTTCAGAAGATACACTTAAAAAAAGCACAGAACTAGGATATTTCCCACTTGACTTTTTCCCTGAAAAAAGATGCACTGTATTTTATTGCCTAATTTTGAAAAAGGCACTTCACTTTTGTTAGAGGCATTGAAAGTTGGAAGAGAAGTCACAGGATAGCAGGCGGAAGAGAACATTTATGAAGGGTGTTATCCTGATTTACAGGCAAATGGATTTTCAGGTGTTATATCCATCAGAGTAAAGCAGCAACCTATTTGAAAGTGATCATAAAGGAAGACATAACAGGCATGTAAGAGGAAAGCAGTCAAACTTGTGGGATGAAGTTGTTCTAATCTAAGGGGATCTTTATCCCTTTGTTCAGGAGTAACTACAGTTCTCTCAGCGTCATCTAGGAAGATGATTGAATGAAGTTTGTGCCTGATTCTGACAGGACTAATGGGAAAAGAGGTGAGCAACATATTTTAAAAGACAGTACAGTACGCGGAAGTGGACCTGCTCATGTAATAATGCTCTATTAATTAAGATCATCAGAAGGCATTAGGAAGGAAAAGTGGAAGAGACGGAAATATTTAAAAAAATTATTCAAGATATTATTGATGAGCTCTATTTCTAGGACTGCAGCTAGTCTGGTACCTCTCTCAAAAATAAATGATGGAGACTGATGCTGCATAATGGGACAATTTACAAATAGAAATGAAAGAAATACTTGTAATTTTGACCTTAGTGACTCTAGTAAGATCAGTCCTTTACTGGTTTAATATTGTTTCACAGTTTGTGCTGTTAAATCAAAAGGTTATCTGTAATACATCTGGCACTATTAATGCAAAGGATCAGGGGTATTCAACAGACATTTATTCATTATTAATATAGATAATAAAGGATCATTTATGAGGCTACAGATGAGATTTTTATCATCAAAAGCTTAAAAAGGGAAATTTATTTTTGCTTCAGGACAGAGATGAAAAGAGTCAGTAATGGGAAATGTAAGAGTCAACACAAAACTGTCAAATTCATTCTTTTCCTGAAGACAGCTAACACTTGATAGCAACAGATTAAAAACAAAATAAAATTAAATGTTTTTGCTGTAAAAACTCTTATTGACAGGGAGGGGCTTTCAGTGCCAAGTGTGGTTTTCTCTGGTTTTATCCTTTAGCAAGACAGTTGTCAATGCTTTTGCATCATGCAGCTGTGCTTTCCAATGCCTCGTAAGAAGACCCAGATTGGGAGAATATATCATTGTCTCAAGAATTTCTGTCTGAAATTCAACTTGGTGAGTGGAAGTCAGCCCTAGGGACTCTTCAGTGTGGAGTAGAGACATCACACTCGTATGTTTTGTGTTTTAGGAATGTAAGTCTGTGCCATATGATGGTATAACTGTAAATAGTAGTAGAAGGATTTGCACAGAGGAAACGGAAGTAACACGAGTAAAATATTGAATTTTTTGCTGTATCGTAATTGGTGGTATTTACAGAGGGAGAATGAAACCCCAATGATACTGAGGATGCTTATCAAGTGGCCGACCTTGATTCATTGAAGCCATCAGAGACTTCTTAATATCACAGGACCCATAATATTTGTTGAGACTGCCCCCTGCATTCCCAAGACTGCAGTTGCCTAGTAAAGTGTCGCCTGCACGAATGGTGAATGCCAGGATATTCAGAGTTAAGGCTAAAACTCTCTCCTCATTTCACCTATCAGTCTTATCTAGGGCAGTTGCTTGAATCAGCTTCTAGGGTTCTCAAAACATTCAATTATCTTCTTTCCCATATGATCTGCAATACCCAAGGGTGGATTTGGAATTTGATGAAGTTGTTTCTGATCTGAGGGTATGGACTGACCAGTCTGCTTGAGATGACCTCAAATCCTCACTAGGAACAGTGGTAGTAGTAAAATAGAAATAGATGCATTGGAAAATTAATTTCATTACTTAGATACTGTCTTGCATTGTCTAGAGTTAGGGTACAATTTTGAAAACCCTCATTTGCATTCCCTTTTTCCTGTACTTTCTTTGGCCTTTTTCATGTCAGAAAGAGTCCACATTCCCCTTGCTCTTTGTGGGATCTTACAGAAATTGTATAGCTTTTTCTGAATCAAGCAGATGAAATCTGGCAGGCAATATAGATATGAGCCAAGAGCAAATTTGAGTTATATGATCTCAAGGGTTTTTTTAAAAACTTTCTGGCTTTTTGGCCATAATCCTATTGGAAAAAAAAAAAATATTCTAAGGACCTGGAAAAAGAAGCCCTTTCTGAAACTTGATCCAATAGAGGAAAACCAACAGGATCATATCTGGATGTGAAAAATTGGATCCCTTTTCCCTTCCCTGCAAAAAGAATAGGGTTTGAATGTTTTGGATTTGAAACTGTGAATAACACTTGAATATAAAATAAATATTTTATAAGCAAACAAATTAATTTTCCCTGAGGGTAGAGAATGGGGAATGGTCCCTGGATGGGCCTGAGAACTCAGATTCTTCATCACATGTCAGAGTTTGTTGTAAAATGATGTATCACAGAGGGTCAATAAGAAATGGAGTAGGGCACAGTGGGAATTTCTGTGTCAAACTTACTTTCTTTTAGTTGCCATTCCAGCCTCTAACTCAAGCATGATGACAAGTAAACCCTGACTAACCTTGCTAAGCCTAATACATTACCTCCCCAGCTGTCCATTGAAACCTTCTACAGACATTACTGTTATTACAAAGAGTTAGCAGGATGTAATGTGGCTGTGCCTTGCTCAACTGTTTTCCTGCATACTCCGCTGAAATAGACTACTGGTCTTTGTGGGAAAGCAGCTGCAGGGTGACCATTCTTCTGGCTCTGCTGTAGGAGCAGTCACCTCTGGTGTAATAAATAGCTGGGGGTAGCAGCATCTTAAATCTCTCTAGCTGTGCACTCAGCGAAGCTATGTAAAACCTTGTCGAGTAAATCCCAGGCATCATTAGCCTAAGTCACATCACTCAGATGGACCACAATATCTGGACAGAGTTCTCTTGAAATCAGTGGAAAGAACAGTCTACACAGGAATACATATGGGTTTTGAACCATAGTAATAAAAGAAAAAAATAAACATACAAAACCCAACCAATATCCTTGCAGAGGCTAGGTTTGCTCATTACATGGATTTTTAATCCTTACATAAATTCCTTGTAAAATCTTGTTAGTTTGGACTTCCTTCAATGTATGACACAGGAGACAAAGACTGTAAAAAAACTTTTGGCTGCAGGACAGCCCCTGTATTGCAGATGAGTTTTAACTTTTGATTATCCAGTAGAGTTTATATTGAAAAGGAAGCATTTTGAATAACAAGATAATTTAGACAATTTTTCAAGTTTTATAAATTCCTTCTCCTTTCTCTCTTTGTGTGTCTAACAGGAATAGGTTAATATATTACATAAAGTCATTGTTAGTCCCAGGTGCAGAATATTCTGCCAATGAACAACTACATATCTAATTAAAGAAATCACCTTAGCAACATCTGTAGTCACTCCTGGATGCTGATGGAGGCCTGTGAACATGCACTGGTGACCTTCCAACTGCAGAAGACTTGAGAGGGTGTCATAAAGACAAAGCAAAGCAGCTGGTAAGTTTGAAAACAAGATCGGCTATATTTTCAGCTGGGAAATGCCCTTTATTTCAGTCACAAAAGATTAAATCCTATGTGACATGCAATACAGATGCCAAGGTCTTTTCTATCAGTGAAGCTTCTTAAAATTCATGAGAAGCAATCAGAAAGATTTTAGATGTGTAGAAAGTGAGGAGAAAGTGATTGATACATTAGACAAATACATACCTGCCCAAGTCATTAACATGAGGGAGGGAAGAAGGATACCATGGTTAATGCACAGAGAAAATGCAGTATATAGAAATATCTCTGAAAGCATTCAGCTAATTAAAGGCCTGAAACAGGAAAGTATTACTCACATGAGTAGTCAAAATGGTAATCAAACCACCACTGTAAGGACAACTCATGAGTAAAGGTTTGCTGTCAAGGTCTGAATGAAGTAAATGCGTGAAAAGCCTGCACTGATGATTAAATCCTGTGCTTGTTAAAATGTAATAATTTCAGTGACAGGGAAGAGATTTGATTAGTGTGCTTGGACAGGAAGACATTATTATGGAGGAGTGATTTATGGCGTAGAGCGGCACAAAATTTTCGGATTTTTTTGCACATGTTCAAACAGAATCCAAGGGATTTTTTTTCACAGAGTATGACCATGTGCAAATAAAGCCATTCATTGATTTTACTAAGGTGGATAGGCACTTCTATTGTTTTTTAGTAAAAAGATACTTTTTTCACTTGTAAATGTTGGTCATTTGATGAGTTTTTCTTAACATAGTAAACAAAGAACAAAAAAACTTTGCTCTTGAATAGCAGAGAGATTCCATGCAGATAGGTGACATAAGACCTGTGTCAGATTTATTCCTTGTGCTGCAGATTATAAACAATAATAGTACCTGTGAACTCAGTATATGTTTCATGAAATATCAAAAATTGTTCCCTGAAATATGCAGTGGGGCCAAGCTGCAAAAATAAAAATTCTGATTAGATATTAGGAAACAAATTTTCACAATGAGGGCAGTCAAATATTGGAACATGTTGCCAGAGAGGCTGCACACTCTCCATCCTTGGAGATATTCCAAACTTGCCAGGCCAAGGCTCCGAGCAACTAGTTGGACCTACTTTGATCTGGCATTGAACCGCCCTACCCCAGAGGTCTCTTCCAAGCTAAATTGTTCTATGTTTTTGCATATAAGTACTTTTCATCTCACAAGCAGAGATTTGTTACAACTGAAATTTCCACTCCACTTCCATATCTTATCATGCATTGAAATAACAACAGATGTTCATCTGGTGGGTTTCCACTACATTCAAGTTCTGTTTAACTCTTTTTTACTGTGTTTTTTTTTTCTCAAAAGTAGCTGCTGTCGTAATTAAGTGTTACTATTAATTTTGTACTCTACCATAAGCAATAAGTTTTTCAAAGAAGAAGTTATTAAGAGTATAAGATGTGCATTGCTAACTGTTCTGTATTTCTCTTGTGCATGACAAAAGTGATTCAAACAAAGCATGTAGTGTACATACAAGGCTAAGCTATGTATCATGTAAAACAAAGCAATGTTAAAAGTTAAGGCTATGGAATGAAATCCTCTGGAGTTAAAAAGCTAGAATCAACATGGCTTCTGAGAATGAAAATTAAGACTATAGTCCAGTTGATCTGAAAGGGAGATGAAACTCAGTGTAGGTACATGTCACCAGCACACAGGGAAAAAAAACAGTTCCAGATTTATGAATAAAATGATGTACTGTAGGCTGCTCATTATCTCTCAGGAACCAGATATTAAGACAATAAAAACAGTATTTACATGAAAACACCAAAACATTTTGCAAATGCTCAAGGAAAGAAAACAAATAGCATTAGAAAAAAGTAGGTGTGAAACCAGAAAATGTCAATAGACCTCTGCTGGTTTGTATCTTGAATACTGTGTGTAGAACTGGTCTCTGCTTTCAAAATTATCTAACAGTGCTGGAGGGTCTCCAGAGGAGGACAAGAATAATCAGTTACAGGATGGAAGGGCTTTACAAGGAACATTAAAGGCCTGGTTTATTTCATAAACAGAAACTACCTCTGACTCTGGAAGTCCAAGGGCTCCAAATTTTCAGAAACTAAAAGGATATTCAAGACTACTAATTTTTTATACTTACTTTATTCTTACACTTCTCCTTGTCCATCTACTATTTGTCACCGTCAGATATAGGCTATTGGGTGAGATGAACTTTTGATCTGACTCAGTATAGCTATTCTTTTTGTCTTTTATTTCCTTTTCTGGTATGTTGAGAGAATTTTTTTCTTCTCCCCTGGAGCTCTTAGCTAGAGAATGCCCCAGCCCTCGGGGAGCGGTGCACATGCTCCTTGGTCAGTGCATAGGGCTGCTTAATGCAGTCAGGCTCTTCAGAGATTTCAGCTGTCAAAATCTTTCCAATTCATGACAGCAGACTTCACAGAGGGTTTATAGAGATTTGAGATTGGATTGGATTTGTGCTAAAGGCATCTAGTATCTTCTTCCCACTTTCAAACTTTTGCACTAGGGCATAAAATGTGGAGAGTATTATCAAGGAATACCTGCAAGATTCTTTTATTAGAACCGGAAAAACACATTTTCTCTCAAAAACGTCTAGTCCTTTTTGCTTTAAAACAATCAGTGAAACACAGATGCTTGCTCTGAAAAATTCACTCCAATTAGTTAAATAATTAAGAGATAATGAGCAAACAGAAAAAAAGTCTCATACCGGAAGGGGTTGGATAGATTCAATATTAGGTATCACTTATGTGTACCATCACTCTGAGTTCTGCTGGCTTCTAAACCAGACAAGTTACTGTGGACTTCCAGGGCTCACAGACTGTAAAACAATGCAGTTTAAATCCTATTTAGTTTTGTAAGTAAGATCCAGGACTGCACTGAGGCACTGGAGTGAAGAAGCTATGGAGGAAGAAAGAAGAAAAATAAGGAAAACAAGCTTATAAGCCTGTGCTGTTGGTGATCCAATAACTTGGATCACGGCCAGTATCAGATACGCCTGACAGAGGTACACATAGAGATACTGCCCTGTTAGTTCTATGCAGTAACTGCTTGGGAGCTGGAGTTGAGAGGAGGAAAGGAGACTTCATGAACTCTCTGAAGCCATTTTTTGGCTTGGACTACTTGCTGTTGAGAGGCTGAACACTTTGTAGGCTAGCCCAGAGCCAGCAAATACTAACCAACTTGCCACTCAGCATACCTGGTCTGACCAGCCAGTCCACACCCCAAGGGTTCACACTCCCTGCAGAAAAAGAGATTATCATCTGGCCTGCCAACCAAGCAATGGAAGGTGGAGCAATGGGCAAGAGCTGCAGTTACTGTGGCCACATGACATGACACAGACTCAAAGGAACCAGGCTTTGTGAAAACTGTGAATTGTGAAACTGCTCACTGCTGGCACACCACAGAGGGGTCCTAGAGTCTAGAGTTGAATCCCCAGCTGACTGAGAGGAATCCTGCATTTATATCATGCAAGAATGCTAATAATAATAAATTTCTCTTAGTCCTTCTTTTTGTATTGCCAACTTAGGTTTTGGTGGGAACTATTTCTCAATGGATATTCATGTAGTGTATATATTATGATTATGATTGCACATAAAGCCTTTATATAAAATAAGCATCCTTAAGACTCTCAGATAATATGTTTTGAGTAGGTAAGAAAGTGGCAAATAAAATGTTCAGATCTGATATAATTTATTCAGACATTTTCTGCTGGGAGACATCTCTTGATGTGCAGTCACTGGGGCCTAACTTGGCCTGTTCTCTGTGAAATGCTCTTAAATCTCACAGTGGTCCAATTAGGTTCATGTAGGCAAACAGGCTGCAGAACCCAGAACAGTTATAAACTAACTGTTTATAACACAAGAAAAAGTCAGCCTTGCTGGGAAACAGATACTTCTCTTATATATATTTTGGTTTTTGATTCTGATAACATAAAATGAGAACTGATTTTATAAACCATAGTAGTGCCCTACTGCAGTACATATAAAATTAATGAGAAAAAAAGTCATTCAGTTAGCTCAGTTCTCTTTCCTCGCTACTTCTGGATCCCAGTTTCCATTCTCAAAAGAACCTCCTTTCGGTCCAGAAGTCAAAAAGAAATTGGACAAATTACACCGTATTGGAATAAGTCTTTGTCACAAATTGATATTCAAAGCACAGTGAGAATCAAAGTGAGAAGTACATTAAACTGGTATATCCAAGATGTCCATGTGCATTCCTGAGATATATATCTATATATTTTTTATTATTAATACTAATAAAGACAGGGCACGGGTGTAGCAGGCCTTAGTTTCTGTCTTTGGGGACTTTCATCTTTAATATAGCCTCTTAAAAATATATGCATTGCTACATTTTTCATTACCCTTAATTTTTTCATCAATCACGTTAATTTATACAGGGGGCACTTAATAATAGCTAATTAACACTTATGACTTTTTAAATTAAAAGACCTTTGGAGAGATTACTGCTGATTGCGAAAAGGTTTTTGTTCCTCCCATTAAAAAGAAAAAGAAAAAGAAAGAGAGACTGAAGATCTGGTTCGGGCATACAAGGGGAACTTCTCTTTTGCTTCACCAATCACACAACAAATGAAAACAGCAAAGGCCTGCAAAAAGGCAATAGTGCTATTAGCCTACACTCCTGAAAGGTGCCATTATTTTACCTGATTATTAAGCAGCATATATATTATTCAGAGTGACCTTTAAATAGCTGAAAATTAAATTATAATTTACTGGGGAGATATCTAAAACCATGTAGCTATTATTACCAAAAAACGGACCATGAACTCCTACAGTCTCCTGAAAGTGTATTTTTGTTATTACCAAATGCAGTAAAGAGAGAAAAAGCACTGAATTATACAGAATGCTGACAATGAGGGAGTTTTCATGGATATAAATGATATTTTTAAATAAACCTCCTGTTCTTACAGTGAGAGAACTTGCCTATGTTTAATTTTTGACTGCATCCACTTTTGGATATATCAGGGAGTTGTTGGGATTCACACCACTTTCTAGTAACGACAGTATGATTCCTTCCTTTAAAAAAATTGTATTTCTCATCATTGAGTATACATGCTAAATACTTCCAGTAGTCTCTAAATCTCTATGATCTGGCCATATAACTTGGTTTAAAGCAGCAGTGAGGGGGGTTTTGTTGTTTTTGTGGTTGCCACTATCACTATTATAATAATTATTACTATAATAAAGTATTTTACTAAGAACTATATTGTTATTATTGTCATTATCATCATTGTATCGCACCAGTAGATGTCTCCATTTCATGACAGACCCCACAGAAGTACTCAGCATCCAAAACATCCATAAGCTCTTATATCAGTCTGGTGATGAGAGGAGGGAATCCAGATTAGAAGGACCATATTCCACACCTGAAGTAACCTCTAACCACCTCCTTTGCAAGTGGCCTCCCTTCAGCTGCTTGAGAGACTGAGGGAAGGCCATGTAACACATCCAGTGCTTCCTCCCATATTCATCCAAAGCCATGTTTCTGCTCTTTAACAATGAGAATATAAGGCTGCCAGTAGCAGGTGCTGTTTATGGATCTCTTGCAGGCTCACGCAGTGTAAAAAAACCAACATTCCTGCTTAATTGCTCTCAGTATTTTTTAAGGTACATAGTAATGTGTCACCTTGCCAACAGTATTTTGCAGTCCACATCTCACATTAAGCCCCGTGTTTCACAGGGTTTGCCTATTGTGAATTCAAATCATACTGGATAGTTTTATGCTACACATTAGCCTCAATAAAAATTGAACCCACAACATACTGATGGGATGGATTAAAAAATCCAAATTCATTAACGAAGTTGATTGAACACAACAGCCTTTGCTTAATAACCTTTGATGAATTGTTTTGGGGCTTTTGTGTATCATTTCAGTAGTTAAATCCAACTCCACAAGACCATATATTATCAGAGATCTCAAAGTCCACATATAGAGTCAGTCTACAGCACTGATAATTATAAACTTGCAAGAACAATTAAGAAAATTAAAAAATGCAGCCATCCTGGATATACATGGCTTGCTGAACAAAATTAGTTAAAAAGATCACTATTTTGCAAGAAATGTGAGAACAACTGCATTTCAAACTGAAATTGCTTTTTTACTCAGGATATATCTACTTTTACCTTCAAATGAGGGCACTGTTTCCATGTAAGACACTTGTCTTCTAAAAGAGTACAGTGGAATTGGTGAAAATCAAAATCTTCTCTATTTAAAAACCCCTTAGAAAATAGTTTAAATACTCCATATTGAATTTTAGAGTAATTTCCAGTGCATTCCATTAACTTATGTAACAAAAATACTAAAAACAAATGGGATAACAGAGAAAGTAGTTTCTTTTTCATTATCAGAATGATCTTCATCACAATCTTTCAGTCCACAATTGTCTTATCATTACACATGGAAATGACCTCACTGATTCTGTAGGATTATTTGTGAGTTTAAACTAAAAGGACAGTCAGGCTAATCTTAAGTGTAATTCTTGAAGAACACGGAACCTTTAAAAGTCAAGTTGGCTGGCTCATAAAAAAAGAAAGAGCTGAAACAAACAATGATATATTCTATTGATGAAATAGACAATTTATAATTACAATATAAATACAGGATATATACGCATGTTCTGAGAGACTACGTAGATATAACAGAAGGGTTGACTCTAAAAGCACAATGAAGAGGATTCACCTCAAGAGAAATATTCCAACAACATTATAAAAAGTCTTTAGACTAGCCAATATTGCTGTATGGTTTCCCCTTTCTCTGAAATCCACAGAACTCAGCTTGTGCATGGTGATCATTTTTCTGCCACAGGACTAATGGCTCTTCCAGACACCTGTGATGTTGCTCAAAGCAGCAAAGTCTGAATAGACTGTCAAAATGAAACAGCACGTCACAATGCATGAGAGTCATACAGGTAAAGCTGAGTAGGTTTGCAGGGACTGAATGACGAAGAACTTGAAAGGGGTTTGTACTACTGTTGTTTTTCTATTGGCTGCAGAGAACTCTGGATGAGGTCCTAGGGACTGACCATCCCAGCTAATCATGCTAGGTGTGATATTCACTGCTTACCTGGAACAACTAACTGTTGTACTTTCAAGCCCTTTGTGAGGACTCTTTTCTGTGTCTCTCTTAACCTTTGCTATTCAAGGTGATCTCAGCTCTCTGACAGCTCCAAACTGGAGAAAGAAGCTAGCCCACAGGGGTGCCAGTCCTTCTGAACATTGCATGCGTCTTTCGCCTGTCCAATTAAGATTTTCTGCTGTAAATACTGAGCCACCAAACCACATACGGAAAAATTGCTCTCAGATGTCAAGACAGTGTTTAGAGCTGGGGGAGCAGGAATTAGCAGCAGTGTTGTCAGAGGCAACATTTGCTGACATTGCTGTGGGTGGGATGAGAAATGTAGTGAGGGCATTTGCTCACCTCTCATCAGAGGAAGCAGGCCAGCTCATATTAGAAATCAAAGCAGTGTAGTAGAAGAAACGAGTCTGACTTACAGCAGACGTGAGGCAGCCTCTCTGCACATCCATCAATCGTCTATCTGGAACTGCCAAAGTCTCTATTCAGCTCTGTGCTTAGAGTCTCCAAAATCTTTTAAGATATCTTCAGTCATGGACAGATCCTTGCAGCTTCAGAGCTCAAGCCTCATTGTTCAGAAATTGTACCCAGACTTCAGAATCCAAAGTTGTAGGGTACATGCAAATTTTAGTCTAGCTCTGTGGACCAGGAAAACAGATCTAATACCTATCTAGAATGAAGTCCATTCATTATACTGCTTACAGAGCTCACATACACATAAGGAAGAAATCAGATTCATTTTGTAGCCTGCACAGAAATAATTTTAAAATACACACACTGGGTGGAAGAATGGGCAACGTGATAACAGTAATGAAATCAATAATAATAGTAATTAACAATTCCTTGCTGTTTTCTAAACCAGGCAAGGAAGAGTTAAAACAGTTTGTACCAATTATTGACTACAAGATCTGCAAATGATTGCATAAAATTTCCAAAATATGCCTGCAAGCTTCTATTATTGATGTTGTGCCCCAGGACATGCACATATGGATTTAATTGTCTAAAGTGTTTTATTAATTAAATTGCTATGATTTACCTCTCCCATGTTAGCATTTACAGTTTATGAAACAGCTCGTAATTAGGAAATGACTATACTGATGCTGCTTGTTTACTTTGCAAGCAATACATAATAGTGCCACATTCCTCTTTTAAACCCACCCTCCCAGGCTACCTTTTTTCTAGCCCGATTAATAGGCAACTGCTGCTGGTGCGTTAAATTGCTTTTTGGATATGCGTGGGGGGGGGAAGATAACTGGCTAGGGTTACTGCTGCTGTTGAAGTGCACAGCAGCATCCTTCTTCCTAGACTGGAAGCTTCATCCAGAGCTCACTGAAGTTAACGGACATCTTACATTGGTGTGTTTTGGATCTGTCCCAACAAGCAACAATGGAGATTTTTTTTTTCCCCCCTCCCCAAATACAGTATCTTGTTGATGGTGGAACCTCCAAAATACCCTGGCCAGGTAAATACTACTTTATTCTCATAGGCAAGGTTTTGAGTTTTCTTTACTGACTCTCAGAAAGATTTCCTAGAATACTTATTCATAAGTGTCCCAAAGCTGTGCACAACTGGATTTATTCAAATGAAAGAAAACTTGTAAGCTTTATGCAGAAGAATATTCACCTATGAGTAGATAGGTATAACTGCCTCAAAAGATTACTTAGCTGATCTAAATGATAATACATCTCTGCCTGAAAGTATTATTAAATTCTCTAGTCTCAAATTTTGTACATTTTTTTGCTTATTTGGAGAATGCAGACACCATGCAAGTGATCCATTTGTATATGTGGAAGAGAAAGAAGAAAGGAGTGTTAATATAGCAGGCAGTTGGACTAGACAATTGATGTGGGTCCCTTCCAAATGAAATACTCTATTCTGTGATGTATTTTTAAGACCAGAATGGAAAAGAATGATCTCTTAAGTAAAGCATGCCACAAAATGTCACTTGGTGATTCCTACAAATATTCTTACTTTGCTTCCCTTCTGCTGATTTTCACACTGGGATAAGATCTTACATAAACATGGCCTCTTGCACTCCCATAAATTCCAAAGAGCTTTACAATCTTTGCTGATGCCCATCAACTCAGTACTCTGCTCACCCCAGCTTCTTACTGAGTTCAGCGAGAGTAGGAGTAAGCACAATGCAGTTGATGGCATTGACTCAACTAGCATATACGCTGGCTTTTTGTGATGCAAGCTAAAGCCTACCTGTGTCTTTGGTTGCAAGCTGCATTTTAAAAAACCCAAGTGATCAGAATTTTGCAAAAGAAAGAAGATGATATGTGGGATGAGAATCACGACTTAAGATGTTCACATGGTAACTGGCATTTATTCCTTCCTATGAAACAAAAGTCTTGCCCTGCTTAAGACTTCATTTTGCTATTCCAGCAACGTAGGATATGCCTGGATGGTGCCACATCTGGGCTTCCCCTGTCAATGTAATGCTTAATAGAGGCCTTTCACTAGACGACAGAAGACCAAGCAATCTTTAGGCTATCTACTATAATAGGTCTATAGCAGCCCTGGACTCTTTTAGTGATTCTGATAAAACAGAGAGTTGTCTTACAAATGATTCCTGCCGCTGTGGCTTATTGAGCATTTGGTGTGTAGTGAGTTATACTTCAAAGTAGTAAATTAATAATGGATCTCTCTGCATGTAAAAGTTCTTAGGGGAGAGATCCTTAAATGGGATTTACTGACATCATTGTATTGACTTTCATTCTATTTGATGGATGAGTGAGGTCATGTCCATCTTCAGTCTGGTTGATAAGTTGTTTTCTTCCTCTTTCTTTGCTCTCTGTGGAAAAATCACTGCAACGAAGCAGTGTACTATAAGATAGCTGCAAACAGATAAAAAGGGAGCTTTCAGGTAGAAACTTATGTAATGCTTTTGAAGAGGTCTCTAGTTTTCCAAAATATTCATCAAAGCAGTTCTACTTAGTCCTATGAAACCTGCTAGGCAGGCAGCACCTTTGAAAACCAGATCCTTTCTGTAGATGCAAGAACCCTAAGAATGCTGACCAAAATACCACTGCTCCTTCAGAGGTGGACTCTAATGTGACACAACTGTTCCTTATTCCAGGCCAAGCTTTTCAAACATTAATATCTCAGGTGGATGCTGTTTTACTATTGTAAGTACACTAGTACTCTTATTCAGTATGTTCATTCACAGTTATGGAAATAAAGCCTATCCTTTTTCTGCTGTTTCCAAAGTTGCAGTGGACTAAGAATATGGACATACCCTAGACTTGTTTATCCTTAGAAAAGGTACCATGGTGGCTATTAGTCTTCTAATACACTTTCAGGAGTACCCAAGCTACACTGATTCGCTGTTGTCACCTGTTGAGATCCTTCTTCCTCTTTGATTGATGGAGAGTGACAGGAAGGTGATTTGGGGGAGAAGTCTGATCTGGGTCTAAGTATCTGCTGTGAAGCCCCGGAAAGCTCCCCTGCATCCTAACCTGGGTACAGACCATGCTTCATGCCAGCTCTTAACTTCCTTCTGGGTGAAAATCAGCTGTGTGCCTCTACTTGGTGCTCTAGTTTTCCTAAGAGGAAAACACAGGAGTGGAGACCAAAGAGTCCTGCCACATCTCACAGAGGTCCTTACGCACATCCGCTGCTGCATCTTGGAGGAATCCCTCTCTCCCCATCAACTGCAATGGGAGCCTGGAAAGGCTCAGCTTTCCATTCCTGGAGTGGCAAAATTCACTTTTCCCACAGCTGGGAAGCTTTGAGTGGGCACTGCCTAAACCTGTATTTTTTCTGAATGCTAATGCACAAAGTCACCTTCTTTGTCATCACATGCATCTTCAGGCATCCCATACCTTCACAAGGTGATTTCATTAGGCTTCAAATTAAAAGCCTGTGAAGAAACATCTCTGTTGCTCTTTTCCTTTGTAAATATTGTAACTCTGGTTCGCTACTGGAATTTTGAAGCTGGTATTTGTGCAATTAAAATATAAATTAAACTGCTTTTCAGTTTCATTTTGTAATTCACTCCTTTATAAATTCACTATACATAATAAAAAAAAGAACTAATCAGAAAAAAAAAAAAAAGCATGAAATCCCCAAAGATACAATCTAACCTTCACAGGACTCAGAAAATCACTCAGTACCAGCACTTGGTATAATGTTTAGCTCCATGAAGGCAACAGCAGTATATCTACTATAGTAATGGGTTTGCCTCTTCATAACATTAATTGACTGAATTTTAAAATGGCACCATCAGCATCAGCATGCCATCTTCAAATCCCTGCCACGATTTTCAGTGTGCGTACAGAGCGTTTCTGGCTGGAGCAGCAGGTTGACAGCCTCTGGCTGGTGCAGAGCTCCGCTTGATCGCTGCGCTTGGCTGCCGTAAGCCCTAAAGTGTTTTCCCCTTATGGAACAACTCACCTTTGCTATCATGGACAATGCAACAAGCAGCCAGCACTGAATATGGGTAATGCCGCTGTGCACTCCTGTGCCTTGTTGCAGCTATTGGCTTCTAAACTAAAAATGATAGAGGAAAATTAATGAAGTATGCATAAAAAGGCTGTTTTTAAAGGCATGCATACAAATCTTGCTGCCAAACAATGTTCTTCAAGAATAAAATGTCATTTCCTAACTGAGGACTTGGTCCAAGAGAATTGAGGAGAATGGTTTCTGCTGATGTCTTTGGGCTATGGATAAAGTCTTTTCAGCAAAATTTTCTTCTCTCATCCATAACTCTTGAGAGTGGCCTGTAGAATCCCTGATTAAAAAACCCAACACCTTAAACTGTGCTTTGTAAGAAATAAGGGAGCATGAGTCTTTCCTATGCCTTATCAAACCTCAAATATACTCGCTGCAGCCATAAGAGTGAACAGAGCTCATCTTTTTATACACAGGGACAGATTTTCAGCAGTGCTCACCTTGCACAGAATGACCAAACTAAGCAGCCAGAGCTATGAGAATGGTCTTCAGATAACATCAATTGCAGCAGTCCTCTGGTGGCATTGGGGCAGGATATGGGGGCTGTGGATCCATCCCGCAGCTTCTAGTGGCCATCACCATGTTAGTCCATATCAGCTTTGGGCTCTGTTCTAAGCCATAGCAAAAAGTGGTCATCTCAGGTGCCCAGAAACAGAAGCTGAGCCCTTTTTGTGAGCCTTCACTTGAAAGTTTGTCCCCATAGGTCACTCTGCCAAGCAGCCACAAATGAATATTGTATTAACAGTGAGACTGCAGTACATGTGGAAGCCATAGCTGGCACCCACGAAAAGATAAATTTATGTCATTTTCCTCTTCCATTTTATCTCTTGTGACAGTATTAATCGGCCCCAAGTGACATATTTTACGATGGCCTTTTTTTATTAAGTGCTAAGCAAAACCCGTATTTCTCCAGAGCACTCAGGGGCCACTAGTGTGAATTTGTCATTAACATGCTAAAGAGTTCTGCTCCAAGAATAGTGTGACCTGTTCGTTTGTATGTTAATAGAGCTCATGTCTACAAAGACTGGAAGGCAGTCTTCCACCAAACACAGACCATGACAGCCTTTCACTTCTTCAGCACCTTTCATTCAAACAACTTCAAGCACCCTGTAAATTAATTAGGACTCACAGCAATTCTGGTAAGTAGTATCCCCTACTGATCTGTTGTAGGAACTGAGAGGGTATGGATGGGGAAAGAGCAAGATCCGACCCACACTTCATATGAAGTCAATGGGGGAGCTGTGGATAGAAGCTTGAGTCCCACTTCGTACTCCTCTGCAGCCTGACTATAAGGCAACATTGTTCTATACAGCGCAAAGAAGCACAGTGTGTTTAGAAGATCAATAAATACATTTCTCAGTAATAAAATAACAGTGTCTGTTATTATTTTTCAGTCTGGGTTCCTGAAATCAGCTTCTATATAAACATAGAAATAAAAGTGCCCTGCTTTTCAGTGACAAAAGCTAAATCTCAGCTTAAATCTAGGCATCTCAGCATGAATTTAGACACCTGGCTGAAAGCATCTGGGTTTCAAATTGTTGGCAATTCAGCATCACAGGTAATAGAAACCATACACCTGGCTGGTATTTGGTGTACAGCTGATCTGCGAGATGTTTATTTTGTGTTATGGTTAAGGTATAACATTCCTATGTCAGAATCATAGAATCATCCCATAGGACCATGTTACATTGCAAAGAAACACTGCTGACAGAGACAGGATGACAAGAGGAACTCCTAATCCCACACAGCTTGAGACATGTCACCTGAGCACAGCACTGACAAAGGAGTCTCTAGATTTGCAGGTTTTGCAGATCAAGATACTGTTAACTCCCCGTGTCAGCCACTTGTGTGAACTGATAAATAGAGCAAAGTAGGTGCATGCATATAGTAGAGACAGTTACATCTTTAATCAGAGGGAGAGTATGTGGTTCAGCTCCCTATCTTTGTTTATTTCTGCATTTGCTGTTGTGGCCACAGTGGATGTAGAGCAGACCATGAAACCAACAGTAACTTTGCCCTGAAGAGGATTTAATCTGAGGGGTAAGGAGAAACAACACATCATAAATTAATATATATAATTACTTTGCTCTAAGAATAAGGCAGTCTCATCTGGCCAATTGCAACACCTATTTAAAGGAAGAATTTTTTTGGGAGAAAAAAACTAATTGCTTTACTGAAATAATGGCAGGTACCTGGAAAGACATGCATAAAAAGACTAAAAATGATTCATGAGGCAGGAATCAGAAGAGACCTCAAAAACACACCAAGGATTTTCTCACTGCATTCAGATAAAGCCAGAAGTTGGCACCAGATAGTCACAAGGTGTTGTTTGGGTTTTTTTGTTGTGTTTTGTGGTTTTTGTTTTGTTTTGTTTTGTTTTTTCTTTAATTCAGATGGAAATAAAGTGTCTAAAACTGCTGTGTACTTCACACTTCTCTCATCCAAGCCACATCTTAGCCATGCTGTGTAGAAATTCTTCCTGTTTTTCTTCCAGGATCTCCTGTTTTATGCTAAGGATTAATGTTGTCTGCCACTCAACAATATATCAAATGACATAATTTATCCAGCAATGTAAATGTCAGACAATGCCCAGAAATATCACTTGATAAATTACCAGTGGGATTTATGCTAAAAAAAATTAAAAAGGAGAAGAATAGAAGGACACTGGGCAATTTCCACTTGGTTCTCTTCATGGCTCAAGGAATGGGTTGGAGTCTACTTGAATTCAAGGAGGTAAAATAAACCAAATCATACTCTGTCTGTGTGGATTGGAAACCATGATGTCTCGCAATAGAGGGAAAATATTGAAAACCTAAGAGATGTGAGAGAAGAGGCATAAATGTTAAAAAAAGCAGGATTGAGGAGAGCCAAAAGAAAAGGAAAGGTGGGAGAGAATACAACATTTCAGAGAAGGCTTTGTATAAACGAATGGGTTTTGGGGCATCTTTGCTTCCATACATGTTCACATGATACAGAGTTCATCCAGACCAAGGACCACAGCTAATCTACCACTGTTGCCCCCCAGATGCAGACAATTGCAACAGAAGATTTTTAAGGGTAATTTTACTAATTACAACAGTCAGTTTCCCTATCAGCCATGCAAAGCTACATCACTTTAGGCCATTTGAAGTATCTCAGCCTGGTGGTAAAACTAGAACTAAAATTTACTTAACTGATAGAGTCATGTCAAAATCAGCAATACACTGCTAATTTCAATAACCCAATTTAGCATTACCAGATCAGCTATGGAAAAGTTAGCATTAGCTCACAAAAGCACTTATGACCTGCTTCCAAAGGGCAATGACAGAGCATTTCCCTAGGTATTCTTTTTTCCTGAAAAAACTAATACATTTTTACATTATTCAAATAGCACATAATTAAGTAGCCAGGTTTTCATCTTGTTAAAAAGGGGGAAAAAACCCTCCAAAAACCCCTGCCTGTCATGTGCTCGAGGCTGAGAGGGTGACACAGGAGCACAGTAAGAAAAAAAAAAAAAAAAAAAAAAAAAAAGGAA
This sequence comes from Podargus strigoides, assembly GCA_028020825.1. Classification (NCBI taxonomy): domain Eukaryota; kingdom Metazoa; phylum Chordata; class Aves; order Caprimulgiformes; family Podargidae; genus Podargus; species Podargus strigoides. The sequence goes on along the minus strand of CM051620.1, from coordinate 85,299,283 downwards.
AAACAGAATGTTTAACATTCAGAATTTGTCCACAGCCGATAATTTATTGGAACTCATCTGTAACAAGGCCTGGCACTGATTTATAAGTTGATTTGAAAAATAAATAAAAGTGATAGAAACCTGCATTCAGTTTTAATGATAGACTGTTGCAGCGTGAAAAGTAAGGATATGAAACATTGCAAGGAAATTAGATATTATGCCCTGAAGACAACTGCAGCTACCAGCCCATTAATTGTTAGATATTTATTATTAAAAATTTCTTTTCATGAGTGACTGCAGAATATTTGCGCTCTTAAAGTTGTTGAGTTCTGACATGAATGAAGCGTATGAAGCTCATTTTTTCTTCCCTCTGTTTGTGCGTGTGTTTGTGGAGCTGACAAGGTAGCTGACCCAAAGATGTGATGAATCTTTCCTGCACAAACACAAACACGCAAGTGCTGCCTCTGAATTGATACTGAATAGGATAATGAATGCTGGGAAGTTTGTTACTGTTCTGAATTTCAATAGCAAGGGGCTTGACAGCACTTGGAAACAAGTCTCTCTGGAAGCAGAGAGGGTCCAGCTCTGTTGGAGCAGCATCTCCAAAGAGCTCTGAAAATTTTCATGGATAGCACATCATCTCCTGTGTGCTTCTAGAGCTTAACTGATGATATACTCCTTCCTGCAGCACTTGGTGTATTTGACAAACCCAAAAGAAGGCAAGTAAAGTATCATTTTAAAAAAATGTTCTAAAGCTCTTGGCAAACTGAAGAATTGTATCATGCCTTAAAAATACAGAGGAAACTTGATCCAGTTCTAAACCAAAGACTTCACAGAAAGGCAAGACCACTTAATACATCCTTCTACTTCTCCACCCTTGACTTACAGAATAGCCAGCACTGCTGATCATTTGAGGAAGCAATATCTAAGGGAAAGAGCACGCACAGGACATGAGGCACAGCACAGGCAACTGTGTGTCTGTGCACCGATTGCCACATCAGCCTGCTGAGGGACTGTGGGTGCTGACCTGCCTGTAGAAATACAGACAATAACATGCTCTTGCTTTTAAAAGCACTTTGAGGACAACTAATGAAAACAGGAAAGAGACAGAGAGAGAAAAATATAACTTTTTTTATTATTATGTGGTCATTATATTGCAGCAGTATCTAGAGTTACAAACACAAATACAGAAAATGGTCCCTGTCTCAATGGGCCTATGATTTACCTAACTCAGATTTTGCTATGAATTATTAATAGCAGTTATAATAATTAAGTGTGATAATAATGTGGCTACAGAAACTTAGTGGAAGATCAGATTTAAAAATCCTTGCTACTTGGATTGTCTGAGGCAAACGTTACCATCATGAGCTTGTAGTCTTTGGATTATGAGAGGCAGCTCTACTACAAGCAAAACAATGTATGCATCCTTGTTCCTCTTTTACCTTCCAAGTCGTATAAGGCAGTTCATCTCCATTTCTCCACCCATTCCACTTGAAAAAACGTATCTCTAAAGCCATATGCACTATACAAATGAGGTTTTTCAAATGCAAGGTTGTGTTCAGCTCACAGTAAGAGCTATCTGGTACTTCATCTGTCCTTGGGATGTGACTGTTTCTTTCTCCATAATCACAGAACAGCCTTGCTTGGAAAAGACCTCCAAGATCATCAAGCCCAACCATTAACACAGCACTGACAAGTCACCACGTAAACCATGTCCCTCAGCACCTCATCTACACATCTCTTAACAAAATATAACATACAGTCTACATTACTCTTATTTCCTTGTACGTATTTCTTTGGTGTTTGTAACAAAGAAAATCTGGGAGGCCACATACTTCCTTTTCAGAACAAAAGGGAGGAACGTTTTATGCAGTGCAAAGAAGACAGGCAGCTATTAAAGAAGATTCACAGTTATAGGCAAATATATTAATGGTGGGGTTAGCTCTTGAAATGAGAATTTATAACATGCCTTAACCTAATCCCTCATTAAGATAATTTATTCCCACCCTCAAGGTCTCACATCACAGCTAGCACTAGGCAAATAATTAGTAACAAACAATTCATTTGATCAATTTCAGCTTCTCTTTTTTAATGAATTGCCAGCCAACACAGTACAATTTTCTCAAGTATATTTATAATTCAACATCACTTGCCAATTTTTGTGATGAATTTGTAACCTGTTGTTTATCCAGGAGGAGCTGGGTACTCGACATTAGCTACTCAAGGCATTTTGAGTGGATGCAAAAGTCGTAGTGTAATTGTGTTCCCTATCTGGAAAGTGGGATGTACAGATCAATTTTACTTTGATAACACTCAGGCTTTCAAGACTTGAATGTTATTTCCTCTAAATAAAATTGAGTGCATGAACATTTTCACTTATAACTCACAGATGGAGATAGGAGTTCTTTGCTTTGAGGTCACGTTGCCCAAGAGCTCCCTTTGTAGCTAGGTGGGAAAGGGACCTACTTCTCTCTTGCTGCTGTGAGAGTGCATCCTGGCACAGAGAAGGCTGCAGCCTGTGTGCTAATTAAGGTAGCCTTCTGAAGTTACTGCATCAGAGGCATTTCCTGATGAATCTCCAGCAAATACCCAAACACTGCTGAAGCACCGACAGAGCTCTTTGCTCAGCTGCCCTTCTGCCTGCTGTGGGAGTCTACTCAGTAAGTGTGGCATCAAGAGGACTGAAAGACTATGAAATGAATTGAGGTCTCTGACACAGCCCTATCTGGGCCACCACAACAGCCCTGGAAGGTATCTTTAAACTACGTTTTTCATGTTACCTCAGCCAGAATGAGAACAGTAATCAAGCTAATGAAATTCTTTCATCTTTGTCAGCTGATGGGAATAAAACCATGTAATATCATTTCCAAGAACAGCAGCATAAAGCCACCAACCAAAAGTGCAACCTCTAAAACAAAGGAAGAGAAATACAGCAGTTATGGTATAAAGGCACCAGGCTGAGATTCAGCAGGCCCATGTTAGTCACCCTGCACAGCATTCCTGTGTCAGCTCTCCTCTCTTCATAGAGCAGTTTGGATTGGAAGGGACCTTAAATACCATCTCTTTCCAACCCCCTCTGCCATGGGCAGGGACACCTCCCACTCTCTGTGAAATGGGGAGAAGTGTTTTGTGACTTTTCACATATGGTTGAGTACCTGTTAATTCTGTTTGCCTTCCACAACAAGGATAACTTCATAGCGTAGGGCTGTTTAAGAACCAGCGAGGCAGAGCTGGGTATGTGTTACTCCAACACAAACAGCAGTAGTCAGGTATTTCAAACTCTCTCTAAACCAAGTACTCTAAATCCAGAAAATCCAATCAAGGTTACATTTACAAGACAGAGAATGAAGTAGAGAATGTAACTAAAGCTCTCAGCCTCACCTCAGCTCTGGAGTGACAGAAAATTGCAACTATTCAATGACAGAGGCGTTTTAGCTCCTCAAATTAAACACTTTTAAAACAATGCTGTACATTTTATTCGAATGTTTTATCCTTTACATGCCTGGATACAAATTAGAAAAAAAAGGTGTGTGACAAAGGGAGGGTAAAGTGGCAAACTGTACTGTTCTGGCTGGGGATAGTTACAACTTCCCCATAAAATTTATGTTCTGTGCATTACATTATCAAAACCTGAACTTAATTTTAATTTAGCTCAAGACTTTCCTTAGGATAAACTATTAAAAATATGTTACAAGAATACCAATTAAGAAACTCAAATAAAGTATCATCCCTCAAAATTGCTAATAAAGACACCATTAAAAACAACAAAAAAAACCCCACACTCATGCAATCCCCTACTCCAGAAAATCTAGAGGAAGAGTAAAATAAAACAAGGTATTATTTTGACATTTTTTTTTCCCTTGTCTATATTTAGCCTGTACCTGGGACTAAACTGTAGTAGCCGTTCTACCACCCAATGCTTCTCCCCAGCTGAGAAGGGGAATCAGGAAAAAAAAAGGATAAGCCCCATGGGTTGAAGTAGAAACAGATTCAATGAAATAACAAAACGAAAACAATCACCAACATAAAGTATAAAAGATTCTACTCAGCCTGGTCCTTAGGGTCAGGAGCTGAAAGCCAAGATGGAGAAGACCCAAGAAGAGGAACTCCTCACCCTCAATAAACTCCCTCCTTTTACAATGAGCATGACTAGGCAGTGTGGGATACACCTGCAAGTCAACTGCTTTGATTGGATCTCCCAGCTGACTCAGGGCTACTCATGGCCTGCCTGCATGGCTGGCCCATGGGTCTGTGCCTGGGAAACCAGGACACCTCTTTATTTGCTATTTTAGAGGACTTTCAGAGTGACCAGATCTCTAAAGGATGGGTTAAACCGGACCCAATATTTCTCCACATCGAGAATGTACTCTTGACCTCTTGTCAATCAACTGCTATCCCAGTCTTACTTTGGAGGAGTAACAGAAGTGTAAGGAACAGATTCTCAGGTATTAATGCTCCAGCTACAATGCTAGAGAAATATAAAGAATAAAATTGAGCAGAATCATCTGTATATGTGCTGATTCTATTTAATCCTGTAAAACTGGTAAAATACAATGCACCTTTTACAGAAAACCTATATAGAAGACCTAATTCTATTACTTATTTCACTTCTCTATTAGCTACAAAAATGCCCAAGTAGATTATGTCGTACGATGTGGTGGGATAGTGTCCCTCTGTCTTTCCATCCTCATATTTGAACCTGCTCTATAATTTAGTATCATCTCTGGCAACATTACAGACTCCTCAAGAAAAAGGGGCTGAAAAAGACTCCAGCAGCCAAGACAACTTGTCTTCTAAGTAGACCACTGGGTAAAAGTCTCCTCTTCCAGCACTTCTGTCAGTCTAGCTCTTTGTTTCTTTTGGCTTTCTAATGATACAGTTAACTAAAAATGTATCATCCCATCTTAAATCAAACAGCGCTTTCCATTAAGTGCAAACTGTTCTTCCTTGGGTTTTGTTTTCCTGGAGAAACCTCTGCCTCTCCCACCACCAAAATGCTCCCTACACTTTCTCTAAGGATTAAATCTGCTCTCAGCCCAGGCCAAGGGCACGCAATTGCTTCAGTTTGGCTGTTGAGTTTGAACAGCTTGTCCCCAGGGAGGAGCTGGTTGATCTCCTTTTGTAGTAATCCACACATTTTTGCTTTTCAAGAATTTTTACAAATCTCTATTTGTATTCACAGTTTCTTTAAAAAATGATTAATTGTTGTTAGTTATTCTGCATAAAACCCTAATTCATGTGTATTACACATATGAGCTCATAATAGTGCCCTGTCCTTCACTGACAAGGAAATGTCTCAAATGCTTTCTTGAAGATGTTCCTTTTTGGCAGAACAGAAGCACTAGTTCCTCTGTTTCAACAAGAAATCCCAAAGATATGAGATTCTGTTATTCTGAGGTTTCTGTTCTCCTCTGAAATGTAAGTAGCAGTTACAGTCTTCTTGCAGTGAAATAACAATAGATCTGCAGTCCATGCTGCTCATATGTGTCAACAGGTTTTATGGCACATCGTGCAATGCAATACATTCAATAGAATTTGTACGAATTTGTTGTTATTGCACTTCTTGCAAAGTAACAATATAGATTTTTACAGACAACTGTGGAGAAACAGGGTGTCGTGACTGAACAGAACTTTATTAACCCATTGTTTAAAAAATAATCTGCAGCAGTGTCAGCCACAGACTTCTGAGTAACAAATCCAAGGAAATCACTTGGCTTGCTTTTGGATACCACCATTCCAGAGGCAAAGAGACTAAATTGAGTTAGAACCATAAGTGTCAGTTATTCCACACAGTCAAAACAAATCCTCAATTGACTACACACATTCATTGAGAGTTAAGAGAGTCAGGATGTAGCTCATACATTAACAGAGATGAAATTACACCCGTTAGAAAAATGTGTTGTTTTTATTTATCAGTAGGATAATATAACAAGTAAAAATTCACACTTAATAATAACTGGTTTAGCAGAAAGAGGGTATGTTCACCCCTACAGCAGTGTGCAACTCACAGGCTACTGGTACTGGTGTTTTGAATAGTTGGATATTAATAGACTCTAGAAGCAATGGGACTTTGCAATGATTTTTCTCCATCTTTTCTTGTAAAGAGAGTTCTGAGGTTATGAGGCAACACGTGTATTCAAGAAAGCACAGCTGCATCTCTCTGCTCATCCCAGATTTACTCCAGCTTCTTGCAAAATGGAAGAGAGTTCAGATCACAGACATGAAAGTCACTGCAGGATAGGGAAGAATATGATCTTATACTGTCAGCTATTCCACAGTAACAACCTATGTGCTCAACACATATGAGCCAATTTATGTTTTTTCAGTGAGAAGTGTGTGCACATGGGCAGTTTCTACTGAATTTACTATGTGACAGCTTTCTGAGTCTCACATCACAGAAATTTGTGGACAGAAAGTCTTAGGTGTCTATCATCCATTTAAAGGAGCAAAATGTTTTCGTATTTTTGGGGATCTGGTCCTAATTTTTCCAATAATTCAAGACCTTCTTTGCATAAATAAATAGTACACGAACACTTGGCTCAAAAGGGTAACAAAAGAATAAGCATATGAACACTCAATAAGGTCATAGTTGTCATGGTGAAAGGAATTAAAAATGATAGAAAAATTACTTGCATAGTATCAAACTAGTAAATAGGATGCCAAGTTTTTAACTGGTATTGTCCAGTTAGACTACAGGAATAAAAAAAATTGAAAGGGTGAGGGTAGAGGAAAAAATATGGAGATAAAATCATAAGGAACCCAGTGTGGGTTGCTCCTCTGACTAAACAGCATTCTCCCAAAGGCCCACGTCCTCATGTAGCTAACTCAGCTCTTTTTTTCTGTTGCTGCCCTACAACATCCATGGGCAGAAAAATTAAGGTTTTTCTGAGAAATAACAGAGGTAACGGATGTACTGCCAGCCCTCCCTGCTGTGGCAATTGGAAAAGATGATGTGCTATACACCATCTTACTTGCTGTTGTGATAAGCTTCAGACACGTACCATTATTTACTACATGAGACTGAGAAAATAACACAGGTTACCAATTCTGCTGCAGAGAGATTACAATAATAGAAATGAAGAAGAGGGGGAGAAGAGATGCAGACAGCTCTTACTCTGAGTCTCAATAAATAAACTAAACAGAGAGGATAAAAGGTCAATATTGAAAATTACTTACGAAGAATCCCCTGCACTACAGAATATTAATTAGGAAAAATATAAAGAAAAAAAATAATGACCTGAGCTTCCCCCAAACCGCGCAAAACACAAGTATCCACACTTTCAAAAACACACATTTTAACACTGTAAGTCATTACCAGACAAAGCACAGGTAAACTGATCCAACAGTCACGACTCTGGCAGAAGAAATCTATCAGACTGAAGAAATCACACACTAATCCATACACAGCTCCCTTCAGCCACCTGCATATCTACCAAAGGTGGTTCACTCATTTTTGGTTTGGCACAGCAGTTCTCAGCTTTGAAGTACCTGTGATGAAGATGACTGACAGAAGCCATCCTATTTCTGACTATGAAGTCTCAGCATGTCTAAAAAGAATGTCTTTGCCCATCAATCAAGGTATACATTTACAGAATCACAGAATTGCCTAGGTTGGAAAAGACCTTTAAGATGACAGCGCCCAAGCATTTAAGATGAACCTGTCTTCACAGTGGATCTCCACAGAAAGCAAGGGAAGCTTTGCGCAGAGAGAGGCAGTCTGGTGCTCTTCTGCGGTGGTTGAATTTGGTATTTTTAGAACAGTAAATCAGTGAAGGCTCAACAGGATTTCAATTGCCTTCAATTGCTTTGAAAAATACCCATCCCAGTTCTTAGTCTGACTACTGAAACCTGCTTTGTATCTGTTGCATCCAACATTACGTAACAAAAAACCAGGATAGCTGAGAATTAACTCTACTGCTGTCCAGTGCATCTTGATTTTCATTTCTTTCCTTTATTGATGCTCTTTCCTCATCCTACCACACTGCATGGTGCAGAAATATAATCTGGTAAAAGATACCACATCACACCTTTCTAATACACAGCTATACGCATTCTCCATACAAATTTAGCTTTTGATAGAAATAAAACTAGCTCTTGCAACCAGTGACATTTCTATTTAGAAGCCACACGTGTATCGTTTGTACACAGTCTATGCTTCAGCTTCTTGGGGGAAAAAAAAGAGCTCTTATCTAAGAATAGATTATATTGAAGCTGTCTTGCAATCCAAAATTTCCCAAGCCTAAAATGGTCAATTCAAGCTGCCTTTACCTATGTGCCTGAGGATCCAAAAGCTTTAGCCAGTAACTGGTCTCATCCCTGGCAAGCATGCAAGTAGGCTTGCTTAATCTCAGGCTGCTTTAATCCCAGGAAAGATGAAGTTTGCAGCCAGGCATGACTCATTAAGGATAAGGAATCCAGAGAAATCAGGTGTGATTCACAGGAAGGATTAGCTATTTTTAAATCGTTTTTTACCTACATAGTTATATAGAATTTGTTTTCTTTTGTTAAAATCAAGGATGGTGATACTACCTAGCAGCAAGAATAGTGTCTTCATTTGAAGAGGCCAAGCACTCACATTCTGATTTTACTTCTAGCTGCACTGCACAGGATGGTGTAAACAAGGGATAGAATATTACCAGCTGTTAACCTGAACTGCTTATTAAGGGCAATTTTTAGTGTATTTCTCACTAAAATGATTTTCCAGTACCAAAATTTGGATAGCACACAAAATAAATAATCCTAACTTTAGGCTAGAGCAACAAAAGATTAAACGCATATTAAAGCCTAAAGAATTTAAATCCTGCTTAGTCACTGCCTGAAGCCTGTATGAACTCTGCTATATGCATTAAAGCCTTTCAGAGGCCAAAAATCCTCTTTGCGGACATGTTCGTGATTGTCCAAATCCCGTGGCTGCAATGTCTATCTCAAACTGAAACACCCATCAAGTTCAAAATAAATAGGTATACCTTTACCTGTTTATAAGCATAAAGATTTACTGGATTACAGGAAAGTGTTAGTACAGCAGGCTACGTTCAAAGACACAGTGAGCAGAGAAGCCATTTCTATCTTCAAACAGCACTGTTCATTGTTGGATGATGTGGGTTTTCTATCCTCAGACACAGTGGTCAGAGCCATATCTCCCCCTCAATTTTCTTCTGAAGGGGCACTTTTAGCTTTTAAACTATGGGTCCTTCTCAAAGTTGAGATGGGGCACTTCCAATTCTTATTGCTATCACTGTTTCGCTCATTAGGGAGAATTATTTAGCTGGACCTGGTGATTCAAATGAAGGCTGAGATTGGGTCGAGTAACTCACCTGTCTGCAAATTTGGATTGCTCTACTTTCTATAGACAGCCTATAACATAATCCACTTCCTAAGCATAGCCTGCAGCGCCCTGAAATTTTTATGCTGAGGGCCCTTTACCTATAATGCATAGTCCTGCAAAGCACTGCAATAGTTCTCATGTAATGGAACTACCACGTGGGCTTGCAGCTTTTGAAGTCACGGAGAAGCGTGCAATGAGGAAGCACCTCTGTAGTATGCAGCCAACGTGATATTATACACTAAGTGGGCTGCAGAGCTTTCTCAATGCTTCGTCACTGAGATGCCACTGCTGCCTCATTCCTGTTTCCCCATTGTGGACAATAGTGTGAAAAAGACTGTTCTCTTCAGAGGTTTGATTATATCCACATGTATGTTAACACTGAGTGCCAATAGTTACCATAGTGCTGTGGAATCACAAAGTAGTTCAGGAACCTGGAATGAGGCAAAAGTGATGAAATAGGAACTGTAGCCTGTCAGGAAAGACTTGTTCTTCTCCAAATGGTATCAGTAAGTGGATCCTATAAATGTGTCTCAATTCCCAAAGATCATTTTAGTGGCCAACTGAACCACTTGCCAACTGCTTCACAGACCATAACTGAAGCTATAACCTTCCTCATGTAACAGGACTGTGTTTGTCCTTCCTAGGGAGAACAGGGAGAGTACCCTATTCCACCTCAATCTGAAAAAACACCTTCTATTTTCTTATGAATGCTAGACACTTCTGGGATGTCTACGGTTCCTCAAGATGTAGACTTCAGAGGAAGTAACCACAAACACTCTTCTTAAACCATGTGTAAGACTTGGCTTGGTAAACCCAGTTTACTGCCAGTGCTACCTAGAAAATTCAGGACAGACTGGCTGCCTTAGGAGAGCAAAGCAGACACGCTGGCAGCACAGAATCAACCACACTGAGCGTGTATCCACATCCTGCTCTCTTGCAGCCCTCTCCCATGCCTGATGGGGTATTTCACCCAGAACAGGGCACCATGGCTGTTCCAGGAGACGGGCTGTGGCATAAGACAAAGCACCCAGATCGTACCATACTAACAGAAGCCCAGGGGACATTCATTTGATCAGTTTTCCCTTCACTGATGCAGTTACAAGCGAATAGCAGTTTTGAAATGCGAGAGATGGACTGTACAACGGTTAACAGTGGTATTTAGTGTGCGTGCTCCAGTGCTGGTGGGGTTCAAGCTTTCAACCTGACATAGCGATTTTACTTCAATTTTACACGGAACTTGGACTGCTGTAAGATACAACTTTTGCATAGATATGCTCACGTAAATGCCCGATACTACAGAACAATATTTAAGTGGAATTTATACCTGGGTTTTGAATAAGTAGGAAGGCATCTACCAGAGCTGACCATGTTCGTGCAAAATACTGACAACTAACAGGCAACAGTTCTGACAGACACCTGCAGAGCAGATGCTGCACTGAAACACCCAATAGCATGGCAAGAGCGAAATGCAGAAAATCCAAAGCAACTTCGACCTCCTTAATGAATACATTCAAATAGATCTGTGTTGACAGCATTAATTTCACCTACCAGTTTCTTGCATTTGCTCTGATAGATTCACATGCTGTCATCTTGCATTGAGCAGCAGTTACCAAATGAAGGGCTATCTCCAAGGGGATTTTGCTCTGCAACTGCTCACTGTTCAGATAGAATCACAGTATCAGACACTGTCAGCATGGCTTCTTTAGCTTCAGCTGAGTAGCCAACCCAAACAGAGATACTTGTTTTAAGTATGTTTATTAATGCTTTGAAAACAGGAGAAAATCATGGACGTATTAGAATCTGGACAAAGATTGCAAGATTTACAATCACAGAATGGTTGAGGCTGGAAGGGACTTCTGGAGGTCCTCTGGTTCAAACCCCTGCTCAAGCGGGGCCACCTAGAGCTGTGTCCAGACAGCTTTTGAGTATCTCCAAAAATGGAGACTCCACCACCTCTCTGGGCAACCTGTGCCAGTGCTCAGTCACCCTCACAGTAAAAAAGTTTCCTGATGTTCACAGGGAACCTCCTGTGTTTCACTTTGTACCATTGCCTCTGGTCCTGTCACTGGGCACCACTGAGAAGGGCCTGGCTCCATCCTCTTTGTACCCTCCTTTCAGTCTTCTTCAGTCCCAGCTCTCTCAGCCTTTCTTCACAGGAGAGATGCTCCAGTCTCTTTATCATCATGTCCCTTTGCTGGACTCTCTCCAGTAGCCTCATATCTCTCTTGCCCTAGGGGAGCCCAGAACTGCACATAGTACTACAGGTGTAATGAAAATTACAAGGTAAAACTTTACACTTAAATAAAAAAGTCCCACAAGAGAAGCAGCAGCATAAAACTGAGAAATCTAACAAAGAAAAAATAAATACCCAAAAGTGTAGAGAAGCAACACATTACTATCACACCTCAAGAAAAAAAAGCAAAACAGCATAAATGGATCCAGGTATTGAAAAGCAGCATTAAGTCAGCATTATATTCTAAGATGAGTATTTCTGCATCCATGTTCTATGTTGCATTACTGTCTTTGCTTCTCTACAAGCGAATGGCAAAAAGATACAGATCCGGCATGACATCATTGTGTTCAGTTCTTCACATCATGACCATTCCTCACAGTTTTCCAATGGCAGCAGCTTTTGACCAGTAGCAAGGTGAACTAAATTCAGATCAGTCACCTGGAAGTGAAGGGTATTATGCTTCTCCTACGACTGCTGCTCTCTCTGGCTCATGTCCATAGCCATGTTCACAGAAAATGGAACAAATCACCAAGACAACAACAATGCACACAATACAAAGAAGCTTCAAACAAAATGCAGGAAGCCTATTTTACGGCTGTCTTAATTTCACTTTAAATTATACTAGCATAGAACACAGAACAGAAACCATTTAAAATCTCTGAAACTGTGGTAAAAGGAAACTGAGCTTACACTGGTATTGTTTCATTTCAGGTACAGATGGGCTCTGTTGGACTTCGGGCATAGAATAAGTGAAGAGTATTAACATCTATTCCCTGCTCACCACAGACTTACTAAGGCAACTTTGGGCAAGTTACCATCTCTGTTTTATCACTGAAATGGAGATAGGATTTTTCTGCCTCATAGGCAAGACTAAAATTAATCTCTATAAGCTGTCTGAATAGTCAGGAGTGTTATATTAAATATTAAAATTAATATAAAGATTTTAAAACAGGTAAAATATAAAAGAGAAAAGAACCCCCTACCTTCCACTAACAAATTTGGAGCTATTACCTAGACCATACATAAAATCCCTCCAGGAAAAAAAAAAGTATGAATCCATTTAATTACTTCCCTAACTTGTGAAGTTTACTTATTATTTCCTGCCCTCCAGAGTATACGTGCAATTCTATACCTCTTTTCAGAACAGTAAACAACTCACAAAGTTTCCATGACTGAAGAAGCAGTGGTCAAACATGAGAGAAGGGCTTGTTTGTGCCTGGGAGCACGGGAGGCAGAAAGAAAAGAAACAATTAAGACAAACCAGGTTAGTAAGGAAGGCACTTATTAAAGAAAAAAAGAGCACTTGCAATAATTTATTTCCTCTTCCTTTAGTTCTCAAAGGCAAGCAAGGGAGACAAGAGCATTTCTCAGATTGAATGAGGTCAAGAAGTTAACTCATACATGTACTGATCAAGACCTTTCCAAAAATAACGGAAAGTATAAAAGGAAAGACTTTTATTCATGGAGAAAAAAGGATTCAAAAGAATCATCCAGACAGTCATAACCAATATGAAGCAGAAAATATGGAATGTGACCAATCTGTAATAGTATGATGTGAGCCCTTAAATGCAGGAATGGAAACCTGAAACAATCCATAGTGCATCAAAGCAGCATGTTAAAAAAGGAGATAGCATCCAAAAGTAAGATAGATAAGTAAGGAAGTAAGGAAGACAAGCAGGAATGACATATGCCTAAGTTTTAGCTTAAAGTGTTTGCTAAGTTCAAAGCACGAGTGGTAAACCAAGATTAAGAAAAACAGTTTAATTCAGGAAACACTGTAGGTTTAGGGGAGATTCAGAGCATAGTTCTTCCACACTTGCATTCACACATAGGTACCTGAATACTTAGCAGTTTGATGATACTGATGTACTGAAATAGTGAAGAAATCCACTGCACAGTCAATTACTTCAGTATTCAAGTGTGCCAAGTAAATGCAAAAATGTAATGTGATAGCAACTGCAAAGGCATGCTAAATTACAAAAACAGAGCTCCCTCAGTCCTCCAAAGGAGGCAGAAGCAGAGGGTGTCACAGAGGTAGATTGCTGACATCAATGGAGACCTTGAGCAGACTTAAATTTTAGTGTGAACTTCAGTTCCGTTATAACTAATTCTTGTATCACATGTTTTCTGCAGAGAAGAGAAAGTTGTGTAGCATAAGAGTAAGAAGCAACTAGTGCACGTTATATTTAGATAATAAATTTTATGGTGACAGAATGACTGTTTTTTTCTGTAGTTTCATAATGCCTGGCCAGGAGCCAATGAGTATAAAATGCAACTGTTATTACGATCAGCCTACATAACAACATGAGGAAGGGTTAACCAACACCCCAATACAAGTGCTTTTAGATGACAAATAAAGAATTAACAGTTACTATGTGGACAAGCCCTTATTCATACTTCATAGACAACACAAAACCAACATACAGATACAGTACAGAAGATTCTAAACCAAAATTCTGTTCTAAGAACACTTGGAGGTTTGTAAGGTTCTCTTACTTGCATGCACTATAAAGCTTATTAAAAACACCCAAAACAAACCACAAACCCACAAACAGCAATTCACTGAAATGAAGATTTTCTCAACGTCTCAATGAAAGCATGAAACTGTGCAGATTGTGACGGGTGGCAAATTATGAACTACTCTTACTTGTGCATGAGTTTTTTTTAATATTGTTGGTTAGCAAGTACTAGACTCGCACCTACAAAAATAAAAATCTGACTCTGAAATTTATGCTATTAACACTAAACCTAAAATATTCTTTTGTGTATAAAAAAGTACACCTGTAAAAGAAAACATATGTTTCTATAGTTAAGAAAAATAAAATTAATAAAATAAACCAGAACTTCCCCTAATGCGTGCTCCATTAACTGAGTCTTGTATACAATAGAGAATAAATTAAAAGGTAAATTATTGAGAATACCACGCTCTCCAAAAAGAGAACATAGAGACAAAACTGACTTACATAAGCACTTCAGCAACCTACAACTACATTTGAATTCTAGTCAGAAACTTCAGGAGTGACTTCTCATCTATCGATATAAACCAGATGCCAAACAAATTGTATTTACTATGACTTTCTGCATGTATGGTAGCTTTCACATAATTTGTTTTCCTGAAGTTCAATAAAGTTTAGCAACAGACAGAGTTTACAATGGCAAAACTGAGACTGAAAAATTGTTAGAATGATGCTCAAATGCTAATCACCAAGCTCCACCAAGCTAGTGAACAGAGCAGTAAATGTTCCATAATTATTTTCTTTTCAATGGTTCAAAAACTGTCCCTCTTTTAAGCTTGATAGGTAACTTAAAAGAGCAACTTAATTTAGGGAAAGGAATGTAAGGGAAATAAAAGGTGATAAATATTACGGGGAAAGAAATGTGTATCAATCCTCTTGACTTGGTGAAATGCAGTCTTGCATCAAATTTGAAATTGTAACCCTTTTTCATATCTTATAAAATTTTGGCTGCCACACGGAAATGGACAGCCATGGCAGGTCGTCTTTCTCTTTCGAGGTGTATCTGTTCGTCAAATTCACACCTCTCTGCCTTAGCCAGGACACAATCAATCATGCAGCAGCTGGGAATTTAAAAACCAAAATTGTCACATGCAATAAATTCTCCTAACTTGGCAACATTGGGTGTATATGGGTTGAAAGGCTTTGCTGACACAGCAGAGCAGCTCGAGTGCTGGAAAACAGTGCAGTTACGTGAGCGCAGCTCCCCACTCCCCTTCTTTGTCCCATCATGCTAGGATGGCCATGTTACTCCATGTTCTATTTTATAACATCCTTCATACAGCATACGCTGGCTACCAACTCAATAAGCGAAACTTAAGGCACATTTTGTGTCTGTGCTTTGATTACAAGCTCCTTGGAACAGCAATTTTTCCTAAATGTCTGAAAAACATTTTGCACATTTTGAATACTATCATAAACTAGTAGTTTTGGCATAAGGCAATCCCTGTGAGATACTTCAGCTCTTTGTACATTCTTCCTGACTCTACAATTCTATTATCCAATTTACTTTTGTCTAAGTTGAAAGAACACACACCAAGATGCATCTAAGGGGCACAACAACAACAAAATCATGACCACATGAGAACAATGAACTTTAAGGTGATTAGTATTTTTAAAGTGCTATTGTTAAATATATAAAATGAAAGAGATGGCAAGCAATTCAAAAGTGAGTTGAATATGAAAGCAAGAGAGATAAACATTCACGATGAAAAAGACAGACTGGTAATACATTGTCTCCTCCTGTCATTCAATAAAGAAAATTGTAATCTGCACCATAGTCCTCTTAATTTCATCACAGGACCACACAAAGACTGACAAAATAGATATTCCAAATACATTAGCAGATGCTGTTATTCTTTACTCCAATACTGAAAATTTAAGAGTTTTGATTTCATGATACTGTTTTAGAGGATTTCCATGTCTCTTTACAACACTATGATATGGAAGGCCATAGGACACTAAAAATTTTCTATTTCACCACAGAAAAAACAAGTAACAGGTTCTTACACCACTGTTTCAATCATGACTTTTTCATTTCGTGTTCTCTCCCTATTCAGGCCTAAAAGCCCATGCCCCCCTTGTAAAAGCATGAGTGCTGACTGCAAAAACTCAATCTCATTTTTGTTCCTTGTAACAATCAAAAAGAGTAACAATAAAATTTCCATAAAAGTCTCAATTATTACAATAAATACCAAGTTCTGTGATGATCTAAACATCAACTTAAAAAAACCCCAACATTTTTATTTAAAATGAAAAAGAGTGACAACGTACCATATTCTAAACCTTTCACCTTTAAAAATGCAATTTGGTCAACCAGTTGCTGATTAGGTTCCATTAAACGTAAATACAGTATTACATTTAAATTACTCTGTCTAGACAATTAACAAAGAACCACTAATGTCAGATCAGCCACATGGCCAATATTATTAAAATGCCCAACTTAGTCTTCTACTGTGTCCCACTTGGAGTGCAGCGTCTTAGCAGCTTGCCAGGATCTGCTGTCCTTCATTGCCTGATAATGCCATCTGACAATGGCCTACAACACCTTTTATGATGAATTCAAGTGCTCTGAAGAAAGGGTACACAAAAACGTGCATTTCTAGCAATCTGTGAGCAGACAATATGCCTTCAGCTCCTTTGGTTTTGATAATGTTCCCTTTGGAAAGTGAATCAGTTGAAGACTGTCTCAATAGAATTGTAAGTCATAATCTAGACAAGGCATAAACCACTGTCTATACAGTTTGTGACAACGTCCTTGTTTTTCTTTCTTCCATGCTTTTTTTCCAAAGACCATGCAGTGAAGGCAGTTTGATTTTATCCATGTTCTTACTGTAAACGTTAAGAAATATACCAAGGACAACCAGTAGGCCTGACCACACGTACCTAAAGGGGAGTGAGAGGAGGAGGGAAAAAAGTTACTATTAGCACTTTATCTGTAGTGATTATATACCAATATTTGTGGACTAAATAAAAATAACGTACCTACATTAAGGAGAGAAGAGTTCAAGGAAAATAAAACCAACTAAACACAATTCAGTGGACTCTGAGAAAGAATTTGCTTGAATCTTTATTATTACTGTCCTTCCACCCTTCTTCTTCCCATCCTGGCTGGAAAGCTTATTAAGGTAATGGTAGCTGTCTTTCTCACACAAATGAAGTAGTTCTGAGGAGTGGTATTTTTTTTCTTCCTATGGTTATGAGAACTATACTCTCTCTCACTGGTCCAAAATGTGTTCTCACTCAGTGCCTTATATCCATACTTCCCCATGCAAGCACATCTTTGTTTCAGCTCTCCCTTATTTTAAGCCTCAAGATTTTCAGCTGGAGTAAATTCCCTTTTGGCTTTTGGCTATAAGCTTTGTTCTTAAATCTCAAATAAATTTTGAATACTGTTTTGTTTCAAACTAGAAGCAATCGGGATCAATGTAGCAACTTAGCTGCATTTTTCAATGTAAGCTCTTCCTTGAAATTAAAAAAAGGGAAGAAAACCAAGCTCAGAAATCTTGTAATTTAACACATCAAGGTAACAGAAGCCTGCAGTTATTTAAAAGGGCTAGCTGAGAACTCAAAGCTGAGCTCAAAAAAGGGGAAACAATACTGTAAAGGAGAAAATGCCTTCCTTTAGCCAAATCTTCCCGCACAGAGAAAGCACCCAAACAATTTATTATCAGAAGCACTAGATATTATGTAAGATTTTTCTTAAAAAAAAAACAAAAACAAAAAACCACCCCAAAAATGCCAACACATGGAACAGCTTCTCTTCCAGACGTTTAGAAAAATGGAAACTATTTTCTCTAGCATGGTAAGCATCAACAAGCCAGTCAATATTTACAGCAGATGGCTAACATTTGTAGAAGATACAAAATGAAAAGCAATAAAGCCTGAATGTGATTAATCACTGTTGTTATACTTCCATGATGAAGAACATATTTTTTTTTATAAAATATATAAAAAAACATTTAAAACTATAAATACTTACTGGAATGTGAATGGCTTTGCAAAGAATAAAAAAGAAAGCACAATGGTCATTGCTTTTCTTCCTGTTGTTACTGCAGAGAAAAACAAATCAGATAGTCTTAAATATTAGTAGATAACCTCATTACATAATTAAGTGTCTGGCCACAACATTGATCATCCTTGGTGCAAACACAGACTGCAGATGCACCAGTCCAGTGCAAAACAGTGCTAGAACCATACGCTGTTTGAAACAAGCACATTGTGACAGTACTATCAGTTCCAATCACAGCATCTGAAGCAGAGAAGCTTCCAGAACAAGATTTGCTATCTAATAACTTCATGATAATCAATTCACAATATCTGAAAGCAATAAACAATCCTTGCAAGTACCTGAAGGTATAAACTAATCTGTTAAAGCAGAAAACAGTGGTATCACTACTTGGATATGCCAAATATCTTGCCATTTCCACCTCATGTTATTACAGTTCAGTGGTGTTTTGGGCTTTATTTTTAAGTGGAATGGAACCTGCACCCTGCCATTCTTTTGAAGTCACTGAAAATTTACCTAAGAGTAATACGAATTTGGTTAGAAACCTAAGAGACCAAAGATATCTGACTTCAACGATTATGCATTAGGAAGTTTTCATCAAAACCATGAAGAGACCTTTTTCAACATGTGATCTTACCACTAGAAAGAATCAAGGTAGTAAGAAGAGTTGAGAACACAATCCTGTTACCCAAATGAAGTAAACTACCTCTTTGAGTTACTCTCAACTATAGCTCCAACAACTATTTGAACAATTTTATGCTATCTCCTATGAACAAGAATACAGTGTTGCTTAGCAAATTGTACACTGGGAAACCTAGATAGTTGATCACTGACAAGAAGTCAATAAATGAGTAAAAGTTATAGAAAATGTTAAAAAAAAAAGTAAAAATGCTGCCAGGTGTACAAATTTAGCTATGGAGATTAAGGGCCTGAGAAGGTCTTCTATGACAGTGTAGGCTTCTTGCTTAAGATCCCAGTACAATTGTCTGCACCAGAAGAATATTACGTTTTTTATTAACATAAAATATGTTGTTTACCATGAAGTACTTTTTAGTATACTGTACTGGAAAGCCTTACTTGTATAACTATATCCCCATTAGCCTTACTGTAACGTACTGACAAAAGGAACCAATGACTACTCATGTATTTTCACTCTCTTATAGCTAGTAAAGCAAGTTTCATAATTCCCAACCCTCCTCCACAAACAAATATTTATTTAAAAGCATGTTTTGTAGTGGAAGAAACAGCCTTCACCATTGCTTTATCTGCCCCGATCTCAACTTTTTAGTAACAATTTTCTTTACATTTTAAGAAATTTATGCGCATTAAATAAAATGATTTTCTATTACATGAAAAATTAAAGGAGAATGAAAAAGAAAATTGAGTTTTAATTAGAAAACAGTTTACAGATGAATAATTTAAAAAATGGTTAAATTACTGCAGTTTTTCTAATTACGATTATTTCTGTTCTTTCAAATCAGTTATTAATTAAAATATTTATGTAACCATTTCCTTCTAAATTAAGTGCCTTTTCTTCTTTTTCCCAATTAAGTCTGATAATTTCTCATTCTGCTAATAGAAATACAATTTTCATTAAACTCTTTCACCCCACTCCCCCCCAAGAAGGGGGAGGGTAGATGGGGGGTGGGAGGGACAGTAATGAATGTGGTGTTCTTTCAAGGCACAATAAATATTTTCACATTGCTACAGGCAAGACGGAAAGGGCTCAAGTGTTAGGATTGTCAAGGTCAGGCATAAGAAAACCTGGGAAGGGTTTGCTATTCTGCTATTCCACAGCAATTTAAAAGATTTTTTAGCAGAGTAAGATTTTTTTTTTTTTTTTTTTTTTAAAAAAAATAAGAGCTGTTTTAATACATGAACCAACCCTCTCATCTGGGCCCTTGTGACTAATGTCTGTAATTTTAAGAAAAGGTAACCTGAGGAAGGAACGAGCCTGGTTTAACTGTTCTTGACAGACTACTGCAATGACTGTATAAATGACAGGAGAAGCTATACAGGCAACGACTGATTTTTGAAAAATACCCTCAAGTTACATTTTAAGTTTGGAAGCAACAATTTTCTACAAATGATTTTACGTTCTGTAGCAGCTGCATATAGTAAAGAGCAACAATTTTAGGGACAGTCTGAAAACGGGTGTACAGGAAGATGCTGAAAAAAGTCAGACTTTTCCTTTTGTGTTCTTTAGATACATAAAAAATGTTAATGTTACAATCAACTGCTGTTAAAACAAACATCAGGGCCATTGCCCCTCATTCCAACAGCTGAGGATATTTTGATGTGTAAACACTCCAGTTACTTGGCTGTTTCACAAACTCATAATGATAGAGGTTAAAAGCATTCACCTGTAATACAGTCATGTCATTTGGCTGTAGCTAGCTTTGCCACCATGGCCTCACAAATACAGATGTGAGCCACAATAATACTAAACTAATTCTGAGCTGCAATTTGTTGTATCTGTCTTACTAGTGATTTCTTTAATTGTTTTCTATACTGATTCTTCCATTAAGGATCTCAGCAGACAAAGTACCAATAAGGTCTGAACACGCTTCCTTCTCTGAAGCCATGCAGTTGTCCTCCACACAGAGCACGTTTAGTTTTAATACTTTTCAAAGGCACACATCAGCCAATGCATTAGTAAAGACCAAGCACAAGCAGTGCTGAGACTCATTGTGCTCAGTGGCTTCCTCACCCACAGAGTGCCAGACAATCTCACCTAGTAGGATTTCAATTTCTCCACATGAGAGATTACTCAACATGTCCAGTTGCATGGGGGATAAGAGTTAAGTCTGATTATCTGTAAAGGTTGAAAATCTATAATGGTTGTGAATGTCTCTTGCGTCACATCCTCCTTTGCCTCAGACAATAGGCTTGTATCTGTCCCATGAATACACAAGTTGCAATTTAGAGATAATCCAGCAGCTGTTACGCAGTCCACCAGAAATTTTAGTTTAATCCTGACTTCCAAAACTAATACACACCCTTTATTACCTCCAGTTTAATAAAAAGAACTGAGGAGACCATCACAAAAGCCAGGATCTGTCCCACTTGAGTTTATTCTGAACTGAGTCTGGAGACTTGCTACAGCAGCATTCCACTAAGAGCATACGGACATTCAGAAGCTTTGGGGGAGTTCTTCATAGTTTTTCTAGCAATACTATTTGTTGGAAATCTCCAGAAATTCTGTGCTTAGAGACTATGATACTGCCTACTGTGCTTTACTGGAACACCCTTACTTTTCCTTCCATGTTTCAAATAACACCTGTCTTTTGCTTATACCTTGCTATACATTTCCTCTGTTTAGAACAGTTTTGTTTCTGCATTAAAACACAGCACAGGCTCTATGCACAAGATTACTTAACAGGCTCTTCAAGGTTAAAAAACTGTGGCACAGAAAGAACCATGAAGCTCTCAAACACATACTGCTAGTGAAGATCCATGCTACACAAGCCACGATCAGTCAGCACAAAGAACAGAAAAAAGGCCAGAGTAAGAACAATTCTCAAAAGCTCTGTTCTAAATAAGAGTAGGATTACTTTATGTTCTTGTACCAGAAGCATTTGTTCATACCTGTCACAGCCAGAAGAGCACCAAAGATTTTAATCAAAGCTAGAACAAAGGAGATGCCAAAATACCCAGTCAAGGAGAAAAGGAATGCATAACCATATGTCTGAACTGGATGCTGCAACAACAACAAAAAAAAGCCTGTTAGAAAAATGTAATACAAACCCTGAGGTATTGCAAAATGACATAAAACTACAGACTTTAATCAACTGCTTGAACAATAATAAGCTGTTCAACAATGCATTCATGCAAAGATCCTTATTTAATTTTAGTTAAATAATGGAAAAATAATAATGAAATTATAAGCTGATAAATCTGGTCCTGTGATTTTGTTTTGTTTTTTAAAACATTACCCTATCTTACACATCAAAGACTGTAACAACTTACTTAATGTATGAATTACACAAGTTACCCAGTTTACATGATGAAAATATAACTTGAGAGAAGTGGTGAGATTTTCTAAACCATACAGAACAATGTTTCCCAATGAGGTTCTTAATAGATAAAAGGAAATCTTTACACCTACCTTGGAGCAAAATGTTACTGCTGGGCTTAATCCACTAGTGCATGTTAATCCAAATAAAATATACACAAAACCTATTGAATAGGAATACAAAACCTAGAATAGTTTAAGAGAAAATAATTACCAGGTGATACCATACCAAAGGACAAAATTAAATGTTTCAAATGCTTGGCCTTATTAATATGTTCAACTTCTCAGAGTTGAATTTGCAATGTTTGAAAATATTTTTACTAGGATTTCCATAATAGCTGATGTACAGTGAAAAGTTCAGTACCTGGAACAGACTATACTGGGCAAAGAGGGAAGCTCTTCATCTTGTCCGTACCCTTAATTAATTCATAGATTCATACAGCAACAAAATAATCTTCATCCTATCCTTCCCCATGTAAGTGCTACAACAGAAGCTGGAACTGCCCATCCACACATCCTTCCTCCCATGTGGTGGGAGGCATTCAGCTGTTTGGGCAACGTTCAGTGGACTTTTCTTGTGAAAAGGGGAGACAGCGAACAGAACTATTCTACACATCACTAGCTAGACTACACTGATCTACTACTACTCTTTCAAAACTCAGTGTCAATCACAGGCCTACTTCATTTGACATAGGTTTCATCAATCCTTTTCTTCTTATACTAATCTCAATTATTTGCAAAAATAAATCTATTAACAATTGAGAACAATGCCATGACACAACAACACTTACCACTGCTCCACAATCAAGGAGGATGAATATAAATTTCAACAGCAGAACTGCTTTCAAACTCTTAAAAACCAATGACTTTGATCATCAGAGCTCTTATTTTACAGTGTTTATACACACAAAAATTAGTGTCTAGTTCTTCCTTTGCCTCTGCATGCAGCTTTTCTCCCAAACTACCCAAAGACCTCACTTTTCAGAACAGGAATGAGCACCACATCGCTAGTTCCTTGTTAGGCAGTGTGGTCTGTCGCTTCCTTAGAATCACACACAAGGCAAAATCAGGTATAACTTTCCAGAGCAGTGGTTACTATTTCAGCCATAAGACATTTTTATCATAATTGTTTAATCCAGGGCTAATTCCAAGTTCAGCAACGAAACGGAAATTCTGTGGATGACATGTCCTTTACTATTCAATTTTATTTCCAGCTCACTGTCCATTTAACATGATCTCTGATTTAGAAGACCTTATAAATTTTTATCCAGTCTCAAGTCTAGAAAACCAATTTCTGAAATTCTGCTTGTACTTCTGCTCTGAATTCTCTGGACAAAATCCTGAAGTGTAATCTCTAGGCCTCAAACAAACAAAAACCTTTATATCCTTAATCACTACACTGATTCTCTAGAAGTAGTACGAGCATCCAATATGAAGACCAATATCTGTTGGACTAACACAGAATAAAAAGCAAAGTTCTGGAGATAACAGGAGCTACATACGTAAGGCAGTTAAGAACTATCAGGTGACTGCTGGCAAGATGCAAAGAGGACAAAAAAAGTTAGCTTGTACTTTGTTTTGAATTTCAGAGATTACAGCTATAGAAAGCTGCACTGGGTCAGGTGAGGTCCACATAGCTAAAATCTCTGGTTCCAGCAGCAGTCAACAGTGAATACTAAGTACAAAAATAAAAACAAGAATAAAGCAACACTTTACAGAAACCTGAAGCTAAAACTTCTTGAGCCAACCTTAAATGAAGCTTCATACTATTTTTTTTTTCCATTTTTGAAGCTATTCTCATAAATGAGAAACTAGATTTTCTAGTTAAACGCCAAATACATGCCAAGTATGCAAATTAAATTTCAGTAATCTTTTACTTGTGGCACATTCAAATAACGTCTGTTATAATAAAAGATTTTTTTTTGTATTTACTCGACTTCAGAGAAAAAGATGCCACATTCAAACATAAGTTTTGTCTAAAAAGAAGTCAGACCATGCAAACTAATAATCCGTGTTCCAAATAAGTATATAAAAAAAATATTGAGCAAGACTTTTTCAAAATTATGTATTTCACTAAATCAGAAACACACATATTTGCCCATCCTGAAAGTCAAAGTTTATTGATTTCAAAAGCTTCAAAAAAGGCTGCCTCTCAAATGCTAGCACATTCTAGAATTGGAAGTCTAGCAAGTAAAAAAAGCAACATATTCCATGTAAGACGTGCTCATCTACTCCAGAAGAACAGTATTTATTTTTCAGCGATCAAGTGCATGATCATACAGAAAACACTCTGTTGATTACAAGCCTGCAGGTTAGACAAAGAAACTGCTGCTAGAAATGAGTGTTTCTGTAGCTGCAATACACATTTGAAGTTGCACACAGAAAGCAGCGCTCCTGAAAGTTAAAAAACAAAACAAAGACCCAGTAAAAGCCCCCAAACAAACGGAAAACCCCAAGAATAGTACAACAAGAGCTCTTCTTCACATATGCAAGAGAAAAGCAGATTAAGTTTCATGTTTTGTCATTGTATGCTTTGCCTGTGATAGAACATGTTCTTTTAAAATTGCAAATCTGGTATTTACCATTTCTGAATTAGAACCATTGTGCAACTTCATAGCTTTTTCCTGTACATTTCCTATAACTGCATCTGCGCAGAGGGCAAGGGATATTAGGACCACACCTAATATAAGAAAAAAACAAACAAACAAAAACCTGTTCAGAATATTTACCAGCAAGGCAGAGTAGTGATGAAAACCACTCTGTACTTATCCTGAAAAAAATTAAAAATCTCAGGAATAGAAAAATAATAATAAAACTCACTCTATATCATATTCTAAATGTCAGCAAAACTATTTCATTATACCAGTATAAAGCAGTGTTCACCCCCACTCCCTTCACCAGTTAACCCCTGAGCACTGTGTGTCTCTAAGCTTGATAGGAGCACCTGGACACTGCTTCTTTATAGAAGCCAGCTGTAGTTTTTGTAGTAACGAGAGTGAAAGAACATCAATTGCATTTACTTAGGTATTTTTAATGAAGATAAATAACCAGAGAACATACTCTTTTGAGTAGTTAATCCTAGATTATTTTTTCCTGACAAAGGCAATTAGAAATGTTAAATGCAATGGTAAAATAAATGCAAGAGATTCACAGTGGAAATCTTTCATTACTGAAATATTAATTTTTAAAAACTACTGTTCAGGTACAAACCCCATGGTTTTAGGTTATCTTATTTGTTCACAACAAAGTCACTACAGAGTCAATAATGTAATCAGCCTTCAATAACAAAAATTAATAGCTCTTTATCCATGCTAGTCGCAATTCATTTCCCAAACTTCCGATTCTTTCATGACTCGAGCAACTCTTGTATTTAATGATGTACACACTACCACTTCTCCTAAGTATACAATGTCACAGACAGTAACAGCCATCAAAATCATATTTACTGTCTGCTCTAGTTTTGGTACCTTAAAACATTGTGTCAAGGAAGAACAAGGAGCGCAAGACTAGAAACAAGCAGTGTCATATTTTCTTAATACTATGTTCTTACTATCACAGGTCTCAAAATAGGCATTCTGATGGACCAAATGGAGTATAAGCTCCTGACAGGAAAAAAAACAACCCCAGCTCCTAGGATTATCAGAAATGAAGGATTTAACGTTTTTAAGATCAATGAAGTTTAAGGTGGCATCTCCTTGGCAAACTTCTGGATATATGGGAACTTCCAAGCCAGTGTTTTAAGTTTGGGAACTTCCTTTCCCAGGTTAGACTTATGCAACTGAAGCAACAGAAAAAGACTCTTCATTACTCAAAGTTATCAGGCATTGGAAAAGGTGTAAGTCAATAGAAATTACATAATAACCTGAATAATATTGGTTATGCTGAAGACCACAGTATAGATATATTAACTAACACCTCCAGCTAAGCAACAGCCTTGCTGCAGATCACTTCTGTAAAGTGACTGAGTATGTCTCCATATATGTTCTCGATCAGGCTTGTTCCAGCAGTGCTTAATGGTCCAGGCACATCACTGGACAAATGCATAGGTTCAATACTGGATTGAGATGAAAAGGTTACCTGGAATGTGATGTGCAAGTGTGCATGGAAAGGAGAAATGTAGGGACAAGACAAATGTTAAAATTACATACATACACAGTTTCGAGTAAGAAGAGAAGAATCGTTCTGCTTACTGTGCTAAGCAGCAGCAGCAAAAACATGAAGGAGACCAGTAATGTTATGCAGTATGTAAAGCACAAGTAAAAATGGTTGGAAGAACCTAAATTAGTTGTGAAAGAAATTAAACTTGGAGGTCTTGCACCAAGAGATTTGATTGAAATACTACATTATATTGTATTTCACACTACTGCCGTGATGCTTGAAGCCATTAAAATATTAACACTGCTCATAAGTTTATAACTTATTGGATATTTACATAAGTTCCTCAACAATGCATTCTCAATACAATCCCCACCATGCAAATGTGTTAGACTAGAGAGTGGTTTGGAGTTTACCTGTCCATTAAGACCTCTTTAATACTCCACATTTTAGAAGCCTGCCATACATAAGGTTACGAGACACAGTAGAGGTAGCTAACCAAGTCATATCATCTGACTACAGTGAAGCTAAAGACAAAACACCCCAGCCTGCAAAATACTAAATTGCACCCTTACAAACACTCTAGAGCGGAGCAACTTGCACAAAATTGATATTTTTACTGTGTCTTCACTGAAAACACTTGTCACTCTGGGGTCCGTACTGAGACCAGTACTGTTTCATATCTTGATCAATGACATAGACAGTGGGATTGAGTGCAACCTCACCAAGCTTGTAGACACCACCAAGCTGAGTGGTGCCGTTGACATGCCTGAGGGACAGGATGCCAACCAGAGGGACCTGGACAAGTTTGAGAAGTGGGCTCATGTGAACCTCATGAGATTCAACAAGGCCAAGTGCAAGGTCCTGCACATGGTTCGGGGCAACCCCTGGTATCAATAGAGGCTGAGGGATGAAGGGATTGAGAGCAGCTCTGCTGAGGACTTGGGGGTACTAGTGGATGAAAGGCTCAACATGAGCCAGCAATGTGCACTTGTGTGTACTGGGCTGCAACAAAAGAAGTGTGGACAGCAGGTCAAGGGAGGCGATTCTCCCCCTCTACTCTGCTCTTGTGAGACCCCACCTGGAATACTGTGCTCAGCTCTGGGGCCCTCAACACAAGAAGGACATGGACCTGTTGGAGCAAGTCCAGAGAAGGGCCACAGAAATGATCAGAGGGCTGGAGCACCTCTCCTATGAAGACAGACTCAGAGAGTTGGGGTTGTTCAGTCTGAACAAGAGAAGGTTCTGGGGAGACTTTATTGAGGCCTTTTCAACGGGGCCTACAAGAAAGATGAGGATAAACTTTTTAGCAGGGCCTGTTGTGAAAGGACAAAGGGTAATGGTTTTAAACTAAAAGAGGCTAGATTTAGACTAGACATAAGGAAGAAATGTTTTATAATGAGGGTGGTAAAACACCGGAACAGGCTGCCCAGAGAGGTGGTAGATGCCCCATCCCTGGAAACATTCAAGGTCAGGCTGGACTGGGCTCTGAGCAACTGATCTAGTTGATCCGGAGCAACCTGATGTAGAACCTCACTGCAGGGGGGTTAGACTAGATGATCTTCAAAGGTCCCTTCCAACTCAAACCATTCTACAATTCTAAAATAGCTAATTTCCACTTACACATGTAATGCCAGAACAGTAGAAGTTCCCATAGTATCAATGTTTCAAGACTGTCTCCTTCTGCACACTCTTCTCTTCTGGTTTCTCTTTTGGAAGTCCTGTATCTATTATTCACAGCTATTTAGGATATCTATCACTACCTCTACAATTAGATAATTCTAGGAGATGCTTTGAGCTCTTAGCACCAACTCCATCTTGAAAAGTATATCTCTTCCTTAGTTACAAACAAGTACCTGTTCTGGCAGAAGACAGTTTCTGTTTTCTTGGCTGACCTCTTTCATGTGTAAACAAAATCTGTGTGTAGATTCCTTTTTTTGGCCCAGCAATACTGAGATAAGATTTCAACAGCAGGGGAGAAAAAAAAAAGAAAGAAAAAAGAAAATAAAAAAAAGGACTTGTAAACTTTTTCATCCAGGTAATATTTTACATCTGCTCATGCTCCTTTTTTAGTATTTGCATCAGAAAACAAAGATTATGTATTTTGTTTAACTTCACAGCATAGTTTTGCTCTCTTAGAACTATGAAATGTAAACAGCGTTGTTCTTTACAAGTTAGTAGAAGTTCTATGAAATCATGCTAGAATCATACTGGTTTGGATGAAAACAGTTCTACGTAAATGTGCACAAATCACTGGAATGAACTTAGGAATCTACAGGGTAGTAAGCAGGCAGGAACATAAAACTGCAACTTTAGAAAACAGTAATTCTGAAGTTTAACATTTAATTTGCTGTTTACGAAAATTTAAACATCCTTATAGACTTTGTAATTTCTTTGAAGATACAAAATTAAACTGCTTCTCTGCTTTCAGTTCTTATTTGGTGATCTACATCAAGAAAAGTGAAATTATTTGAAAGAATATGCCATTTTGCTGAGTGAGCAAAGTTTTTATTAATTCTTATCACTGGTTTTACACTTCGGCAGCTCCGTATTTCTCCAATACCAAAAATCAGTACATTTCTTGAAGGAAGGGACCATCTATCTCCATAATCCATCCAAGAAAAGGAAAAACTCCACCTTTCCCATTATGAAAAGTTTCTTCTGGTTAAATTAAGTGACATGGGAATAAAACATAACAGGCAAGAGCGAACAAAAACCTACTGAGAAGGTGACCAGGAGAATTTCAAATCATTTTCCTAAGGGGAGATCCAGGCATTTGAATTCTAGTTCTATAGCCTATTTTCAAAGAACTAACTTCCTCCAAACAGTAGTGCTCTAAGCTTCAATATATACAGACTTGTTTGAAGTATTCAATATAAATTAATAATGAAGCACAACCCTGTTTATTCTCTGAAGACAATGAAAGTTCATTATCTTGTGTTCTGCAGATATTTTGGGGTGTCAGGACTTTGCTGTATTTGCTGTGCTGGACTCTATCCCATTCAGTTGAAGAATCAACTTTCCAAATATTTTTGGAATTAGTCATAGCACACATTTAAAACAATTCAAATTTTACAAAAGGAATATATTAATATGTGAATGCACTTAGAGGCTAGAGTCAAAAATAGCTGTAATGGTAAAATATATTGATACATCAGAAACACTAGAATATAATTACATGCATTCCAATGTCATCCTGTACTCAAAATACACTTTTTTTTTTTCAAGTAGCCACTCAGTTACACCACACATAGATAAATTAAGTGCACAGCAGGTTATGTAATTCACAGATTGTTGTAATTTCTTCTACCACCACTAGCACTAAAATTACATTAAAAGGCATGAGAATTAATTTATGAGCGGGGCAAAAGGTGTATACAGTATAGACAACATCATTACAAATTGATAATTACTAACACTAGATGAAATATTATTTTGTGAGGACAAAAAGTGTTTCCTTTAAAACTGAGAATTTATTATTACTAGAAAAAAACCAACCTTCTAAATCAGTGCCTCCACTACTAAGAAATAAAGGTTCCACACTGAACATCTGCTGCAACAGTTGTTGTAACTCATCTCAGAATTTAAAAAAGAAGACAACACTAAAAGTTGAATACTCAAAAGTTTTCAAGCTTCAGTATCAAACCAAACACCGACCAAGTAAATAACATGGATTTTATGAATAACCAATTCTCTCTTGTCATTTGAAAAAGAAATTCAACTAAGTTTTTAACCCAAGCAGGTTAATATCTTTTCTTTACTTCTGATTTTACGCAGTATAGAAAAGTCAGAATGTGGGCACTCCAACTAAGAGCTACAGCAAATCTGAGTGAAACCATCAATTAATATAAAAAAATGGTTCAGAAATGGAAAAAGACTTAAAGGTTTAACTAGAAAAGAAACTAATCTTTCAAAGTTTTAAAAGGGTCAAACTGAATTTTATCATTTCTATTTTGACATATCTACTGGGAAGTAAGTATTTCTTAAGAGTAAGCATGCGATATTTCAACTTAAACGTTGGACTATCCAGGTATTTTAAGAACCTAGAAACTAATACTTACAATAAAGGCCTCCTCTGCCACAGATACAGTTCTGCTAGTGCAAAGCTACAATTAAACTTTCATTTATCTGTATGATACATGAATGCACTCCACCAAGAACTCTCAGAAATTCTATGGAACACATATTGTAGTAAAAACAAAGCATTTTGTTAAACTCTAAAATATAATATATCTTTACCTGTCAAGTTGAAGTTTGGTGCAACTGTGCTGTCAGCTAAAGTAAACCATATTAATCCAAGACTCATACATAGGGCAGCAGACACATCTGCAATATTGTAACGTTTTCCTACAAAAGCAATACAAACAACATGAATGGACTGTTAACACTCCCAGAATTTCATGTTAATCCTGTTTAGCAGGCTAGAATGGAAAGGAAAAAGTGTTCCAACGTCATTCTTTTACTTCAGCAGAAGACTTAATGCTCTGGCCTTTCGTAACTGGAATTAGTTTCTTCTGCAACTGCAGTTCCTAACACGGAAGAGGATTTTAACAGATAATATCCGATTCTTGTGCTGTTTTAATTTTACTCCCAATGACAAAGCACGTCCTCCCTGACAAAGTACTGTCTCAGCAACTTCAGGACATTTTGGCTGCCTTTATTGATTAGAGAGAAGTCATTCCCAAACACTAACAGTGATTTAGGTACTTTTAGAACCCTGTATTATCTACAAGAGATGGCTAGGTTATAGAATGTATAAGTTTAGGAGAGATGGGATGTGGAGGCGGGTGGAGAAACATTGAAAATGTTTCATTTATGAAGTGATTTAGTTTAGAAAACAAAGTTACATTACTTAAAAATTAAGAAAGCTTGCATAAAAATGAAGTTTTGTAGGTAACCTGTACAACCTTTTTTTCGCCACATTGTCTGTTCATGTAATTGTATTTGTACATTTTTCTGAGAAGATGCTTCAGGAATTCACATTTTTCCTCCAATAGGAAAAATGCTACTAGTCCCTCTCTACCCAAGAACCTCAGTGGAATTTAACAAAGTCCAGGATTCCATACATGACTGCCTCCCGAAGAAACAACAAAGAAATCATCTTATAGCAAGACTAACACTTACCTTGTATAAAAACCCCGCCTATCATAACTGGAATCAGCTTACAGCACTTGAAGATGACTTGGGTAGGGTAATTCAGATATCCTAAAGAAGTATTTGACAAACCCATAGTTCCCACTGTTAAAAACGCTATTATCATGTAGGTTTTGCCAGGAATTCTACAAAATATAAACATACGAATCTTGGTATTACAGACTCATCTAGGGGAGATTTAGCTTGGAAAATTTAGATAAATTAATATGTTTGTAATACAACTTGACCATCTTTCTCACTGAATTTCATTCCACAACAGAAATTTAAAAGCGCAC
Organism: Podargus strigoides; assembly: GCA_028020825.1. Taxonomy (NCBI): domain Eukaryota; kingdom Metazoa; phylum Chordata; class Aves; order Caprimulgiformes; family Podargidae; genus Podargus; species Podargus strigoides. The sequence goes on along the minus strand of CM051620.1, from coordinate 85,267,685 downwards.
ATAAATGACTCATTTCAAATTTAATTTCTTTCAATGCTAATAAACAGCATTCAAATACAAGACAATAAAAACTTCATGGCTCATGAAGTATTCAAGCAGTAATTCTTTAACCTCCTTCTGAGAAGGTATATTATTTCCAGAAGAACCAAGACAAGGGCTGCAGGTCATTTGTCAAAGGAAACACAGAAGGTGGGTATCCCAAGATATCCCAAATCTTAATCCTGTCAATTTTTTTGTGAAGTTTTCACATGAACATTGACACTTTTGGAATGAAGGAAGTTGAAAAACATACCGTTGCTTTATAAAACTTGACAGAACTAAGAGAGAAGGTGATTCAGATATCATGAACAGAGAGGCTTGCTGAACATTTACAGATGTATTGTTTGTAGTTTGATGAAATTATCACCTGACAACAGATGATCCAACAGTAATTTTCAGCAATTGCTGTGCTCACTTTGCAAAGAGATTTTTTACAGTTATTGTTGTGCATATGTTCAGCTATTTTTTATGCATACTCAGAGCCACATTAGGCAACATAAGGAGATGTCTTGCTGTAACCCTGTCTTATCCATAACCCATTATGCGATGCAGGCATACTCTCAGGCATGGAAGAAAAATTTAAAATTTAAGAAACAGAGAATTCAGCATAAAAAATAGGAAAAGGATTTTTTTAATGTCTACAAGAAGATGGCTGGGTTATAGAAAATAAAACATAAAACATGTAAGATCTACATTTCCAACATAACTTACTTGCAGGGTCATGTTCTGTAAGCATTAGTAGTTATTTGGTAATCAAAACCTAAATGCTAGTGACAGAACACCCAAAAGGTAACTATGGATTATCTGATTTATCTCAAAGAGTCAGACAACTTGAAATATAAACTGACAGTGTTTAAAATAAAAAGAGTAATTTATCAAAGCTATGTTGTATGGCTATAAAAAAATTCCATTACCTAAAATCAGTATATGCAAATTCAGCCAAGGTTGGCTATGGGTAAGGAAAACTAGTTATGCTCAACTAGGATAAAATGCTTTAAAGCAATTTTAAAATCCATGTACACCATGACAGCCTCTATCCAAGCTTCCAGAGAGCTTCTAATACACAGTTTGCACAGGCTGAGGTCAGGCAGGGAGCCATAGAACAGCCACACTGGGTCAGATCAAACTATCCCATATACATAGGATTCAAGATAGAAGGAATCTCCTTGGTCAATTGCAGCGAAACCAGAAAAATTTTGTGGCAGGGTGTTATGAGTGCTATCTTAAATGAAGAATGCAAAACTTAAGCACATCCTTTGAAGCAAACCTACACAGCCACATGGCAAGCAGAGAGCAGAGCTCTGACACCCTCCAAGCTGCAAAGCATGTTAGAGGAACCTCTTGGTGAGGAAGTGCCAAGGTTTGAGGAAGAGGTATTCAGTGAGACATGGCTTCAAGTACTGTGAAGTGCAGCTGGCCCTATCCTAGGGGTGATAATCCCAAGTAACACATACATGAGTCAGTCTGTATCTGCTACCTTAAGGACAGAATATGCTCTGTAAGTGGGACAATGTGACAGTAGAGTCAACAAGACTACTTACAGGTCTGAAATCAAAGTGGGTGCTTATAAAACATTTTCTAACATCCTCCAGTAAATTCACACTTTAACTACGGAACTGCTACCAATGTCTCGCAGTATTCACATTCAAACAACAGCAGTTAAATTTAACATAAATATCAAATGCTTCTAATTCAATGGACAGCGGGTAAAATGCTTGGAAAAACACGTACCTTCTCCTTTTGTCTTGAATCAACTGTAATTCTATTAGCCCAAAAATGGAATAAAATCCAAATTGCACTAAAGTGAGGTACCAACCAAAAGGTTTAAAACCTTCCACTGAAAATATCAATTCCTATAAAAACAAAAACCCACCAAGGTTACGTACATACAGCAAAATATTAAATCACAAGGAAAAACAAACAAACAAACAAAAAAAACCCAAACAGATTTTTTTTCTTCACATACATGCAAATCTAGCCTTTGCAACTGCTGGTTATTAACTAGAATTTACCTGCCATATGTAACTTGCAGAGTATTGTAATAAACAATTGAGGTTCTCCAAAATGCAATGAGAGAATGTACTGCTGATTTAAATCCACCAAAATTAATGGATCAATTCATTGGGGGAATACATTTGATCCATTAATATTTATCTCAAATTATAGATGGTTTCCTGTCTGCTTCTCCGTTCGTTTTCAGTTCATTTACTTCAGTAGACTGTTTTATCCAGAATTTATAAATAGTTCACAACAAATTCAATACAAACTTGCTCTAACAGACATATTTACTGGTACATATCATCTCTTCGGAATGCACACCTAATATTTTGAATTTCTACATTGAATAGCACTTGTGAGCTTATAAATGCGCAGGCTGTAGGGACATTTAAATTCATTATGGAAAAATACATGCACTGCATAAAGAATTATGTAGATGTGTCAGTTATAGAAACAAAAGGCTACATAATATTTTCCTTTTTGAAATTCTGCTTTCAGTTACTAATAACTTTGTCTAATTCTTTGGAAGTAACCTTATTTTAACAAACTTCTCAGCTGCTTTTAAAAACTGCATCAGAACCATGGTAATTTTTAATTATCAATTTTTAAATCACTGCTTTATTAAGACGACTCATTGAACTTAAAAAACCCAAACCTAAAAAGGAACAGAAATGGAGCTGCTCAAGATAAAAGAAAAGGCTAGCAGGAAGAGAATTTTTTAACTAAAATAGCATAAACACTATGCTACTGCTTAACAACCAACTACAGTATGTTTCACCTCCATCCTGAAGGGACAGCTGAGAGAATAACAGACTACTAGTACTCTACAGCACTCATGGAACACAAGGAGATCTAAAGGCTTCAACACCAATGAAGACTTCCATATGAGTCTGTAAGGTTCTACAATTTGTTTGTTTTCAGAAGACTATGAAATCACATTTAAAAAAGAGACATTCAAAACAATGTTGAAAGGTCTTATCTCGCATATAGAAGTATAAGATCAAGTTATGAAAGCTCAACTGAACCACACCTTGTAGGCACATGAACTAGAATGGAATATTACATTATACAATTACTTCTCTTGAATTCTGAAAGCATCACTTTGCAATCAATAGCTATTTAAATGTCTACACATACTAAAATATACACTATATTATTATGCTATTGAAAAAGAAAAGGGGTAGGAGGAATTGGCATAAGACACAAGTTCATAGCATTTACCTGTAAATATCCATAGATTAGATAAAACATGAAAACTCCAGAAACACAGATGAAAAACTGAGTAGGTTTGTTAAATTTGCTGAGATTCATGCCAAGAACGACAACATCATCTACTGATTTGATATGAGGAGACATAGTTTGAGATTTGGAAGGTACACTGATGGAAATGTATTTTCTTGATGAAGTGAATTTCAGATCCATGATTCCTAGTTTGCTGCATTCGGTGCTATTGTTATCTTCTTTCTGCTCTTCTCTTTCTGTGTGTCCTCTGTCTGAAAGCTGAAAGAAATGCTAACGTCAGGTAAGACAAAACATACATTCTTCCAACAATAACAGTAAGAAAACGTGAATTTATATGGAGAATATAAAGGTTTAAGAGTTTCGTTGGGTTGTTTTTATTCACAAATTTTATTTACCTTTTCTGATGTCCAGAGCTAACTAACATCAGTTAATATCAGAGGCCAACAACACTTTATCAAAGCACTTTTGCTTCATGTGGGAAGTAGTATTCCTACACTTCATGACAGAAAAAACCAAACAAACCCGAAACAAAACACCAGCAACAGAAAACAAGCTTCAGTTTCACAACAGCTCAAACTAGCCCTTATGGCACTACTCACAGGAGTGACTGCTTGGGACAGAAATGATCCCCATGAACATATCACTAGGAATGAACTGGTATTGAAGCACTGTGGTTCTGTCTACTTTACTTCATTTTCACAGCAAAATATACCAGACTAGTCCACTACATGGGCAGCCTTGCTAAAAACTACAGATTTGAGCCTACAAGCATTGAACTGGAAGAATTTATCCCCTCATTCTCACATTTATTTACTATTTCTCACACACTTCTGAGGAAAAGAACATGAAGATGGAAACAAGAAGGTTAAGAAGCCAGGCTCAGAAATGAGATTGGTTATCTGATGAGGTCTATCATATGGCAACCCCTTTAATATTAACAACATGCAGCCATTCCCACACATAATAGAAAAAAAACCCCACATTGATAACTGAAGCCTGAAGAAGAAATCTAGCAGGTTAATAGATTGACAGGCAAATAATATTCTTTTCAGACTCAAGAGAAACACACTGGTCAGTCAGTTGTCCCAAGATTTTTAAGTTGGCAATTAAATTCTGTTTGTCTCAACTATTCAGTGGTTTCTTTTCACCAGCTCAAAAATACTTCTCATCACACATCTATGAAAAATGCCTTTCACACTGTCTTTAAATGGAAAATGTGCTAGTATATAAAAACCAGACCATGTAATAAATGTAGTAAATTTAATCTGCATGGACATTGGTAATTTATTATACAATATAAGAAATGACAAATTTAGCTGACAAATGCAGGGTTAGTATAAAACTTCCCATGTGGTTGTGCTTCCCTTTTTTGATACAACCTACTATCAGGTTGGAACAAGATTCCTCCTAAAGTTCTGACAGAACAGCTTGGGAACTATAACAGCAGTTTAGGGTCTATTTGTGTTTAAATTCAGAGCTCTTTGGCTAAATTCAGTTGAAAATCAAAAGCTAGCGGTAGAAAATTTACCCTTGTGGATTGTTAGTTAATCCCAAAATGAAGCGTCCATAAAAAAAAGAGAGAGGTTTAAGTAGACCCTTTTCAGTAAAAACAGAAAAGTACCAATGTGATGCAACGAACCACTAGTGAGCCTTCACATACAGTATCACAGAGTCCTGATCACCCTCAAAGATGGATTCAAACAACAACTGCAAAAAAGATTATCAGGATGGAGGAAGAGATTGACTGTATTATCAACCAAAATAAGCTTGTCTAGCCTAGCAAAACCCTGATGAAAAGAAAATAAGTCTTGCTTTCAATAAAAGTATCATATAATTCTAGTTTTAAAGACAGTAGCATGAGAGCAAAAGGGCATGAAGTGATCATGAACAAACTTTACTAGAAACTACATTTTCATACGGTCTACGGTTAGCCAGTACTCAGGGCTAAACCGTAGCAGTTAGTGTATCACCCAGGGCTCCCTCCCCAGATGGGAAGGAGAATTGGGGAAAAAAAGAAGGCCTGTGAGCTAAAGTATAGACAGATTTAATAGAATGACAAAACAGAGAACAACAATCAACACAAAACATAAAGGGTTCTACTCAGCCTGGTTCAATACTGCCAGCAGGAACAGAGCACCACCAGCAAGGAGCCTCAGGGAGAGGAGGAGGAGCACCACCCTCACTGAGCTCCCTCCTTTTACAATGAGCATGACTAGGTGGTGTGGGATACACCTGTGAGTCAGCTTCCGTGAGTGGATCTCCCAGCTGACTCGGGGCTACTCATGGCCTGCCTGCATGGCTGGCCCATGGGGCTGTGCCTGGGGAATCAGGACACCTCCTTAGACCATCTGTATTCTAGAGCAGCCTAAAAATTAAAGAAGGAACAACTGAACTGTTTTTAAGGTGAAGTTTATGAAAGCAATTATGTAGAGTGTCCTGGGTTGCAATGTATTCTATTACCATGAGCCGTTGAGGCCTGGCGCCGGTGTTCCTTGCCTCGCCCCTCGGGACTATTCTTCTGTTAATGCGCCATCAGTGCCTTGCCCCAGGACTCACCATCTCTTTGTGAGATGCCCCGGCCAGGGGGGGAGGGGTGGAGCCAAGCATATTCCCGCCGGAGATAACTTTGGGGTTTGGAGCAGCGCTCGGAGCTTTACCCGCTGGGATCCCAGAGGACAGGGACTGCACCGCGGCCGGATTTTCGGGGGAGGACCAGTTTGCTTTTCTACAAGATCACCGCTTCAACGGGATCATCTAAAGGAGAACTGCAGCTGCCACCGAAATCGGATTGCTCAGACTTTGTTTTCTTTTCCTACGGACCACCGCTTTAACCGGACCATTTTGGAGAGAACTGCAGCTGCCACTGGATCGGACTGGTACCAGCACCCTGCCCGGCAGGGGGCCAGGTTGTATCCCTGACTCTATCGGGCCTGTAACCAGTTTCTCTGTATTATAATTTTGTTGTATACATTAGTAAAAACTGTTATTCCCATTTTCCTCATATCTTTGCCTGAAAGCCCCTTAATTTCAATTCTATAACAATTCGGAGGGAAGGGGGTTGTATTTCTCTGTTCCAAGGGGGGCTCCTGCCTTCCTTAGCAGACACCTGTCTTTCAAACCGGGACATAGAGCCGTTAAGATTGGGCGTGATGACTGAGCAGTCGCCTTTAATCCTGTGTTTATAGCATTCCACCGCTATGGAAAGCAGAGTAAGTGTCTGTAGAAGATATTCAGTGATCCTTACTTGGTCACTAAACCAGGATATGAATTACTACTCTCCCCAGAAGAATTGCATGCAAGGTTATGTCTCTCAAGTTCAAGTCCAAGGGGCAAATCACCACGAAGAAAAGACAATATATTTAGAAATCTATCCATTGCTGACATCTCAGCTGAACTGGTATTTTTATTGGTGCCTGTTCAGATCTTTCCTGTCCAGTGTACACTTCCTCTTGACAGACACACAGCATTTGTTAATGTCACACTTTCTCAGAAGAACAAGAGCTGCAGAAGTAATCTGAGCCTCATTTTTCACCTAAGCTGAAACACAGAAGATGACATATGCCCAGCAGAAGACACAGTCATGTAGTGTCGTGTGTGTCAAGAGTCCAAAAATGAAGTGAATTATATAATGTATAGTTTTGTACCTACATTTTCCACCCTAGCCACTAACTTAGATATTATTCATGCAATACCTGTGTTAGGATCAGAAGAAGTAGAGGAAAGAAGAAACAGTAACAAGTGTATTTATATATGGAACCTGGCTGGGATGGACTTAATTTTCTTCCTAACAGCTTGCATGGTGCTGTGTTTTAGATTTGTGACAAAAACAGTGCTGATAACACACTGTGTTTTAGCTATTGCTGAGCAGAGCTTGCATAGCATCAAGGCCTTTTCTGTTTCTCACTCAGCTCCCACCCAGTGAACAAAGTGGGGTGTGCGCAAGAGGGTGGGAGAGGGCACAACCAGACAGATGACCCAAACTAACCAGAGATATTTCATGCATCAAAGCATCATGCTCAGCAATAAAAAGCAAAAGGAGGGGGTTTAGGGTGGTTAGCCATCTTTTGCTTCGGAATTGGCTGAGCATCAGTCTACCTGTGGGAGAAGTGATTACCTTTACATCACCAGTTTTGTTTTCTATCTCTCTTTTTCCACTTTTCCTCCACTTATTAAAGCATCTTTATCTCAACCCATAAGTTCTCTTGCTTTTACTCTTCCTTTCCTCTTTCCCCATCCCTCTGGGGGTGGTAGGAAAGTGAGCAAGCAGCTGTATAGTGCTTGTGTGTCTACTGGTGTTACCTCACACCACAATTAACACAATTTTTCCAATTTTCAACTATTTCTATTCAAAATATTTCCTTAGGAATAGCACCAGGTTTTATAATCTGTCCGTTCAATTTCTTGTAGATTACTGAGCCTACCACTAAAGTAGTAAGAAATAACACTGATGGCTCTAGTCATGCTCAAGGCCATCCATAGTAATTGTTTTTTCTCTGTTATGTTCTAAAGGAAACAAAATGAATACCACGTTCAAGAAACATTTCAAGGAACATTATTTAACAACTGAAGAAACTGTAAATGTATGTATCTACTTGAAACTCTCTACCATGTAATTTCATTACCAAGAGCACCAGAACTCTTCTGAAATACACTGTGACTTCTCAAACTGCTATTTTTCTAGTTGTCAAAAATGCTATTCATATCTCCTCTCATCAAAATCCGTCAAGCAACCAATTCACTTTTTGAACAAACATGCAGAAAAAAATCTGGCTAATTAAGAGTAAAGTGGTTTAACAGCTGTGTGTAAAGATGTGTGTAAAATAGCATATTCTCTTCCTTTTTTTTTTTTTTACTCCTGTGTGTAAAAATGTAAACAAACACAATCTGTAGATCAAAGACTTTTTATTCCTCCCCCCTGGAAAAAAAAGTCCCATGCAGAGCAAGATTTTAACCTAGCACACAAGTAAAATAGAGTGATTATTACATAAAAAAGAAGCAATTAAACAAGTAACTAGGAAAGCAAAATTTCTTTGGTCTCAAAAAAAGGTAATGACTTGTACCAGCCATGGAAAAAACATTATGAAGAACCTGGGGCTTTTTTATTTAACCCTGAAGAACATCCATTAAAAACATCACTTTGGCAGTAATTAGCATGTCAGCAGTCTCAGAAAAATCACTCATGTGAGCCACGCAAGGCAAGTTCCACAACACAAGGCAAGTTCCACGCTGGCCTTGGCCAGGATTCATTTCCTTTGGTTCCAATTCCGCAAATGCTTGGTGGCAGGACAGCAGCTTGGCACCATAACAGGGATGTTCTGGGCTACAGGGATGTAAACAGAATCACAGAATGGTGGGGGTTGGAAGGGACCTCTGGAAATCATCCAGTCCAACCCCCTTGCCAGAGCAGGGTCACCCAGAGCAGTTCACACAGGATGGCATCCAGATGGGTTTGGAATGTCTCCAGAGATGGAGACTCTGCCACCCTCAGAGTAAAGAAGTTCCTCACATTTAGAAAGAGCCTCCTGTATTCAAGCTTGTGCCCATACAAACGCACATCTGTGGGAAACCCGAGCACATCCTTTGCTTGGTGGTACCTTGCTGCAGCCCGGAAGGCAAAAGAGGGAAGGGGAACAGGGACCAGTATGATGCTTGAAGCTTCCTTCCTGCCCACTCGCCTGGGCCCAGCACTCTACCAGCCTAGCTGCCAGGGGCAGGCCCACACCACGCCCCGAGGCGAGGACAGACGTGGCTCTGCCCGAGCACCTGCCAGCTGTCCCGAGCACCAAAAGGCCGCCATTCCTCCACATCTCCCCCGGGAAAGGAAATGTTCCCCGAGGGCCCAGCGCCGCGGGACGCCACCTCCTCCGGCCAGCCAAACCTCTCACGACAGTCAGAGCCACCCTCCGTCCGCTCCCCAGCCCGGCCCGGTCCCCGCGCTCCTCACCGTGGCGCCCATGGCCCCAATTGCCGGGTGACGCTCCCCAGGACGGGACCCCGCCTCCTCCCCACTCGCCCCCGGCGGATGGAGGAGGAGCAGCCCTGCCCCCGTACCTGTTTGGCGGGGGAGGAGGGACACAGCAGCAGCGACCAGCCCCTCTCTTCTTCTTCCTCCTCCTCCGCTAACCACCGCTGCGCCCGTCCCGCCTAGCGCGCCGCCGGAAGTGGCGGTGGGGATGCCAGGGGATCGGCGCGAGCATCGAGCGTATCGAGAGCGCGCCGCTCGCTCGGCGTTCCCCTACTCGGCCTGAAGCGGGTGGTGGCGCCCTCCAGCTCCCGCCTCACACGAGTTGGGGGCGGGGCTTGTTGATTAGGGACCGCCCAACGCGGCGGCAGAGGTGCTGTGGGCGTGGCCTGGGCTGGGCTGGGCTGGGCTGGGCGTGGCCTGGGCTGGGATGCGGTGCGCTCCTCGCTCGCTCGCGGCTGCGGCTTCTCGGGGGTTTCCCAGCGGGTCCCTCGGGGCGCGCGGGGCAGAACCGGGGTGCCGCTCTCCTGGCTTGGGAGGCGCCCAGCTCCGGTGTCCGTGGTCACGGTTCGGTCAGGGCCTGCTTCAGGGAACAGCCTTAAGGCTCTGGAAAGGCGCTGGGAGAACACAGGGGTGTCCTGCGTCCCAGTGAAACTGAAATAGTTTGGTTCCGAAGTTTGGGTAACGCTCCGCTGTTCTAATGCGGGCGGTAAATCACCCGCCTGAAGCTGCTGCCTTCATAAAAATCCCCCCAAAATAAGTTTTATTCTCCAGAGGCGCCTCCTCGTGATCCTTCAGCGTGAGGCTGCGGGATGGCGATGATAATGAAAATATTTAATAGTGACGAGCGAAAAGGTAAAGGAGAGCAATAATAGCAAAGTGCACAGAGAGCATAACGGCCAAAAGAATGAGGTAAGAAGCTTAGAAGAAAGGCAGCTAAAGGCATTTAGATGTTATTTGAAAATACATAAAATCTAGTTATTAATCATATCAGGCTATAAAATGGAAATGCTGCATTTCTAATAATGTGCAGAAGTATTTACCATTACACATAAATATGTATCCTATACACATAAATATATCTATTGTCCCGTAGCGTTTGGGAAACCTAAGCTTTTATGTTGGCAGTGTTTTAAAAGTTTTCTTTTACCTTTCCCGTTGCTACTGTAGTTAATCAGTATGTATCATGGACAGGAACAAGTGCACCAGCATTTAAAATCATATTTTTAAGGATGTCTATTAAATGACAAGTGCAAAAAAGGAAGTGTGTGCTTAAGGTTGGCTTTAAAGTAAAATAATTTTGAACCCATCTACTTGAGAGGTTCCTGTGCTTCTCAGTTTGGGTTTTCTCTAAGGTTGAGGGCTTTCACATTTAGCAAACAATTGTGCTTTTTTGCAACAATAAGGGTGGTGCTTTTCTCTATTTCTGTGATAGAAGTAACTACATCAATAACTCAAGTAAATAAATCCAAGCTTGAATGTGGTCATCTGGGATTTTCTAGTTTTTTTGTAAGCAAATTCTCTAGATGAGGGACATGGGGTAGTGGTGACTTGGCAGTGCTGGGTTAACGGTTGGACTCGATGACCTTAGAGGTCTCTTCCAACCAAGGCTATCCTGTGATTCTATGTGTCATCTGTAATGAACTTTATTATTACAGATACAAGTGGAGTGATTACTTCTCTATAATGTTGGGGTTTTTTTCCAGCTACCCCTGTGTAGGAAGTAGGTATCAAGAAGGGAGCGCAAAGCTCTCAACTTTGTGACGTTTGGAGGTAAGTTAAGATACATAGGAGCTGAGATTTGGAGTAGAGTGTGTCTGAATGACTCAGTGGAAGAGCAGGCAGATAGGAGGGAAAATCAAACCATGCCACTAAATGGGATTAAGTGACCTGTAACCAGTATGAGGGACCTGGGAGTGTGGGGCTCTTGACTAGGAAGAGCACTGGGGAGAAACATACTGGCAAATGTGATTCTGATATTCCGTAATATTTGAGACTTTGCAGTCTTGTTGCTGTCTTACTGCAACATATTTTTTATTATTATTCAGCAATGTAGAAATTAGACTGCTTGATTTCATCTTGGAAGGTCTCCTGCCTATTTGTAAAGAACATGCATTTTGCCATTTGCAATGTGTTTTTCTGTTTCTATTATCCGTATTCCATCATTCAAACTGGAGAAAGTGTAGAGCGGGGTGTATGCTGGGGAATGTTCTCTTTAAATAAAGCAGAAGAATGAACGATGAGTAGGGTGTTTATTATTGATCTCGCAGATGTTTTTGCAGTCTGCAATATGAGCACGTATGGATTACTGGTAAAGCTGGAAAGCAAATTACATTTTCTTTTATCGTTTTTAAAAATGAAGTTAGGGCTTATGAAAGGTACTGGATTCAGGCTCTGGGGACTTAACTTCTCTGTTTGTCCAGGAAATAGATATTGTACATCACAAGCAGAGGCAGTGGAAGTATTAAAGATCACAAAGTTCTCATGCTGCCTGGCTTTACTTCTCCTTCTTGACCAACCTAGGGTGCCAACAGGGAAACTTACTCTGTGCACAAACTAAATCCCATGTCTTTTCTTCTTGAATACATGAAGGAAGATACATAATAATGCTGTTGGCTGTAGTGTAATTGACAAGAACTTTTGTTCACTACAATCTAACTTAGAAATGCCAGTTTCATATTAGGCTTTGTTGTCTTTGACACCTAGCCTAGATTGTTTTCCAGCTCTTTGAATATGAGTGTTTCTATTTTTTCAACTGTAAAATGGTACACCTGTACCCATGCCCTATATAGTAGGTTGACCAGAACAAAAGTGTTATGCATTTCTTGTTTATGCAAGAGAACATAAATATGGAATATTTTTAACAGCTGCACATCTTGCTTTTGTTAGTGGATTATGGACAGTAATATTTCCTACACGTGCAAAGATTACCCAGTACAGGTATGTTTCCCCATGAAAAATGTAAATAGTTATACCATTATACCATTAATGACACAAGTATTTCACCTGGCTGATAAATAAAATAGAGTTAATAAAGCAAAACAATGAGGGGTTTTCGTTATGTTTCAGCGTGGAAGGTAAGTTAATACCTCTTTCAAAAGCTTGAACCCACCTCCCAGAGCTGTGTGTCTTAGCTTTGTATAAATAATTTTAGGATCTGCTACGTTGACTAAAAAGTGATATATGCAAATGAGGATGCAGTTTGTGAGTCTTGGTACAGCTAAAACCAATATAATTTACTTGTTTATTGTCTTTACCAAAAAATTATGGGGAATTACATAAAAAAGCTTCCTATTTTTCTATGAATTGTGCTTTAGGGTTTGCATTCAAGACAACTAAGTATTATGCGAAAGTAAGTATTTTGGTTACATGAAAGTGCATTTTGAATGTTTTAACTTGTCATCTGTTGAGTTTATGGGAGTTAGGTGAACCTGGAAACTTGATTGACAAAAAGAAGAGAGGCTTTTTATCTCTGTAGCATGGGGAAGAGGGGGAAGAGCGGGAAGAGCTATAGTTCTCTTCTCCTGTTGACAATGGTATACTGAAAATGTAATACTGTATATTTTGCAGTAAGATTTTCTTGCCATCTCTGTACAGATTTTTATTGCTGTAACTCTGGGATGCTGTGGAACGAGAGCAAAATAAATAAGGCAAATGTAGAAGAAAGACTTGATTGGCTTTTTGCTAGGAATTTTTTTAAAATTAGGAATAAGTGCCCATCCAAGCTGGGGATGGCTAGTTAAGTATCACAATATCAATGCAATTAAAAAAGCACTTTTTTAATCTTAAAATGCATACGTTATTTAGGCTTCTCTAATAAATGTTTTTTGAATCCTTTCCTATAATTTTCTGTACTTAAATCCCAGCTCCAATAATTATTCTTAACCTAATTTTTAAAACATTCTCTAATGTATTCCTTGTACTACTGCATGTTACTGCCTTGGAAACTAAATTGCAGTTTTAACAGTAACAAAAAGCTCTATGATTATAGAATACCCAGTTTGAAATGTGTGATACATCACTTCATATTGAAGGGAAAGCTATTGTATCTAGAATTATAAAGTTAAATTAAGGTTCTGCCTCTGACATTACAAAGTACTGTAATACTGATTTTTAAATTTTTAAATTGCACTTAAACCGTGGAACATACGACCAGACAGATAATCTATCAAGTGTTGATAACTGTCTAGATATAACTTCATTATTTCTGTCTTGTCACTAGTGCACACACATGCTAGTAGTTAGAAATGCAAACAGTAAGTAGCTTTTTCAGAGAGTGGGTGTCCAGTTGTGTATTCTACCACTTGTTTGGAATAACATCATAGCGAATTTTGCAGTCATAACTGGTTGGAATCAGAAAAATTGTGCCTAAGCATGCCAGGATGTATTCAAATTATTTTGTTCTTCATGATCTGAAAGGGTTAAATGAACTGTACCAGTCAGTTTATGTCACAAGCAGCCTTCTTTAGAATAACTTCTATCTATAAGCGGCTCTGAACAGGCGTTACGACCCGATACTGATAGCATTACACTGATGACACTTCAGAGCATGCAAGTAAAAGCTGTCTCACTTTTGCCTGCAGGTCTTTTGATACACTGGAGACGGTGGCAGAGTAAGTACTAGTGAGGCAGGTTGATTGATAGAATGCTTTTATATGTAAAAATTTTTCACTGTCCTATCACATGATTTTTGTAATAGTTTAGGGCCTTCTACACTGTAAATAGGAGTGTGTGTCATGGCTGGGCAAAGTTGCCCTGCTCTGAGAAGTGAAGATTTGATGGATGTTCTTTCTCGAAGTATAAGGTTTGGGAGGTTTGCTGAGTAAGGATGTGGCTTTTTATGTGTCCTGAAGATAGGTGATGTGTGCTTTGATGACATGTTGAGGGATATCTGGGCTTGAAAGCTAACCTAAGAACAAATACTGGGTCAGATCAAAGGTCTGTTTAGTCACTCTTTGATGGAGTCTGTGAGGAGCATGGAAACTGGGGATATGCTAAGCAGTCCTCCTCCTAGCATAGTCCCCTGTCTTGAGCTAGTAACTTGTGTGGAGGTTATATCTAGATTGTTTAGTGGCCACTAGTAGACATATCCTCCAGCACTTCATCTGTCTTGCTTTGAAGGCATTTAAGTCCTTAACCTCTGTAATGTTCAGCTAAAGAGCTGCTGTAGGGAGCTTTGTCAGATTCTCAACTTGGATATACCTGGGACTGAAGGGTACTGTAAAAGTCATGGAATGTTTGGAAAGTGTGTATTGATAAGCAAGGCATGTTCCTGGAAGACAAAACAAACAGTTTTGTTAGTATCAAGTGGTACTGGAAAGGAAGGAATGATATCTCTCAGAAAAAGTAAAGGAGTATGAGGTCTATTTTATGCTTCTGATTGGTGGCTTTAGGGAGAGTATAGGTTTTGACAAGCTTGGCTGGAGAAGGATACTTTTAGATAAGTATCAAATCAGTTTATATTGTGTTGAAATATATTTGAATTTCCTGAGTTTCTGAAGTTCATTCATCATTGCATCTTAATTTCTCTTAAAAAAGGGTTGAAGTAATTTTTACATTTCAGTGGTTTCTTCTGCTGAATTAGTTAATATTATTAGTTGACAACTTGGGTCAAAGATCTCTGTATATTTTACTGATGTGCTAGAAAAATAAAGTCAACTGGCAACTGGCCACAATTGCAGTTAAAAACAATGTACTTTATTTATTACTAAAGACTTGGTATGATAAATAATGAATTTTGTATGTATTCTCAAATTTTCTGAAGGCAAGAAATACAATGAAAAACTCTCTAACATAGTGTAATCTGAAGAAACTAACATATTATGCATGGGAAGGTTTTGAAATTAATTCTCACATCACTTGTTTTGTACTGGGTGTTTTTGTGATATTTTATAGTGTCTTATGAGTATCTTGCAAACATGAATTGATAAAACAGCACTCCTGTGAAGTAGTTTTTTTCACTGCTTTATGGGCATCAAAACTGGTATGATATGGACAATGATATGTCCAGGTTTATATGGACTTCAGTGGCTGAGGTAAGAAGAGAATGCAGATCTCCCTCTTGTGTTAACTCCTTTTGTTTTACAGTGGTTGAGAACTTGTCATCCATGTGCCAAACAATTTTTACGAAAATTTCTATTAAGGTATCCTAATCTCTCCCCTGCAGTTATCTGAGAGTGGATCCTTACGGCACACTACGACAAAGAATATCCACTGAAAATGTTTGCGATTAAGCCTATTTCTCCCTACACCAAATCAACATAAAGTTATATCTTCCATGCAAATATGTTGTAGAAACTACAGAGTATTTACTAGAGTAACCAGAGAGTCATTTTCAAAGATATTCTCTACCTGTCATTGGATGGAGTCTCTTTTTTTTTCTTCAACAGGCAGGTGAGCAAAGCTGTCAAAGCCAGAGATTTCTGTAACTGCCAGTTTCACCCTCTGGCATCTTCTTTGCTGCAGAGTTGCATTCTGGTTTGATTTGTAGCATTTGGCGTCATCAGTACTGTTTTCTATTAGAAGAGATGTCTCATCTGTGGTTTCCCACAGTGTGGAACTGATGAGATAATGTATTGAGCATATCCTTCCTTCTGTACAATGTCGCCATTGTCTGCAGTATGTTATGAGGCCATTGGAAAAATTTGTGTTGGCTGATGATTATTGTGTAATCAGTGGTGCTGGGCAAGAGCATGGCTTTGCTTCTAAGTATTTGTCTTACTTTGAGATCCTAGTATTCAAGATCTTACCTGCTCTTTTATGCTAAAATAGCATGAAGACAATAAAAACTACTAAAACACCTTTAGAAATTTGAATTGTTTGAGTTTCAGAGCTGTACAGAAGAGGAATAGAGCAACTGCAGAGCAGAAATTTGTCTTTTTTTTTTCCCCTTCAAGAAAAGTATCATTATTCACTCAAGAGAATTTTACTTCATCTCCCTAATGCTGTATTGGCTTTTGATTTTGTCTGTGTGATTTCAATGTTGCTATGATGTACAGAGACAGTAAGCAGAGTTAGTTGATGCTTTTCAGTGTTATATTGTCAAAGCGCATTTACTGGCATGGCCTACTTTCCACTACAGTGAACAGGACCTCTGATTTCTTGTAGTAATGGCCTGGTCAAGCCAGCTGGCGATTTTCTTGTAAGGCAGAGGGTGCTGCATGCTTTCAGATGTGCACATGATCATTGTGCAGCTACTGACTACTATAGACTCCTGAAGAATCATCTCTTTCGCATCTGATAGCAAACAGCTGCCTGTGTTTTCTGACTAGGTGAAACCTAGTATAATAATATTGCTGACTAATCAGCAGTACTTTTGGAGATTGCTTCCTTAAGAAAGTTGTGAGTAGAGAGACAGGTTTTGATTTTAAAAAGGTGAACAGCCAACTCTTTCCGCCCAAATCCCAAGACCATTTCACAACGTTTTAAAAGCTTAATTGTAGTACTGATAGAAGTACAGAATGTTTGTTATGTAGATATTTCAATGCATGAAGAATGTATGTCAGAAAAGACCTAATAATTTTATTTCCACAGTATTGTCCTTTTATAGCAATATGTTTTTTAAATTGTGCACATTTGGATAATAAGTATCTTCCTTTTCCAATTAGTAAGAAACTCTCCTAATTATGTTTGATCTTTATTATTACTATTATAGCATTTAGATTCTTCAAGCAAGACAGCGCTTAAGTTGTGCTCAAGTTTGTATAAACTCACAGTAAATAAATCTCTCTGACCAGAGGAGTATATAACGAGGAATAACTTAGGGAAAAATAGGAATAAATAGTAATTCATGTGATGTACATTCCATTTGGTATAATACATCTTCTGTGGGGTCACTTTTTATTTGGGCATCTTCTATTGTGTATGGAGAGAGTGCAAGCATACAGTATATAACTTTCCAATATACAGCAATCATCAACTCCTAACCCACATGGTGGATGACTAGGGCTGACATGCCATGAGGTGAACCACTAATATCTCACCACTTTCAATGCAGACATCTGGTGAGCTTTCCAGAAGGTATGGAAGTGTTGATCTCCATTGTTCCTCTTCTGACTCTTCAGGATTTTTGTTAGGCTTTTATACAGTCTCATGTTGGCATTTTTCACTTGAGCTCTCAAGTTGTTATTGCTATTTCTGCAGTTTCACTTCAGATTGTGTTTTCCTTTTTCCTTTCCTGCATGGCTTTAGCTTACATAATCTTTTACAATTTAGTGAACCTGAATAAACATTATACGGCACGCTGCTTAAAACCTGGCCTTGACTCACAGATATCCGAGCCCCTGGGCTGTGGATTACACTGGGAATCTTATTGCTTCAAGAAATACCCAGTTAAGAAGTTTGGTTCAATCCTTCAGTGTGCTGACAAACATTCTCAGCTTGTGAATATGTGATTTTAAAAACCAACCGAACAGAAATCAACCTTTCCATGCATTTTGGTAGATAACTGGAAAGATAAAATTTGTATGTATACCTCCAGGCAAAGATCACACTCATCTCTTTGAAGGTTGAGCTTTATCAGTGTTGGTGTTACGTTGATTTCTTTTTATTAGGATTAAGTATATTGGTAAACTTTCTTTTCTCCTTCTAAAGCATTGTGTTTTGGTTTTGTTTGCAGTAGGGTAAGAAACAATGTATCCAGAGGCAATGTAAAGTGCTTGAAACACAAAATATTTTGTGGCGTAATTAACGCAGCTGACAAAAGTAAATTGATATCTAGAAAGTTATCGTCAGTGTCCTAAAAATTATGTCATATGTGACTTCATTGCCTTCACTGGAAATCCCTATGGATGGTGCCCGACTTTGGGCTCAACTCATTACATAAACATTCAGGAGAGGACAGTATAAAAACTATTTTAAGTTCTAGAAGATAGCAAGAAATTGGAAAAACCACAGTAGATTCATAAAAACATTTGGATTTTTTTTTATATTAAATTCTGAATGTTCTATTTTATGATTTCATTTGTATCATTTTTGTAGGAACTGAGTTACTCCTGTAGGCATTCAGTAATTAAAAAAGTGTTACATTCCTTTGAGTGCTTATTGAGTCATCGTAGGTACTTCATTCTTTACTTCATTTTTATTAACAACTCATGCACTAAATAGAAGGGAAAAGTTTACGGATTTTGCATGAAATTGCTAATTCCACAGTCTGTGAGTACCCATTACACCATGAAGCAATGAATACAATTCTTTTCAACCTTCTATAAAAATGAATACATTATTTTTTTGAAAAATCACCACAATTTTTGCCCCTTAATTTTTCGCTGGAAATAGTAATTGCAATAAAATAGCTTACTGTCTCCAAATATGCTGAAATGTCAGACTATTTACTGCCATAGTAGAGATGTATAAAGAAACTAGTTTTGCTTTACTGAGTAAACAACCAAGAACATTTTGATTATGAATATGTAAGCATCATTTATGTGTGAGGTGACTGACTTTTTCCTATATGTCAAATCTATACAGATTAAGAGTCTGATGTAAATGTCAATATGAATCCAGGTATGACAGCTCTATTTATTTCTAAACATGATGTACAGTGCAGAGCCTGTTTCTGTAACCAAGTGTGCCTGAAAATTAAGTGTGTCATATGCATTCATTTAAAGAAACAGCCTACAGTCTCCTTAAGACATCATATAAAGAAAAATATCCTTTTCAAGAAGGGAATTTGTTACTCGGCTATTTTAATGTGAGTTGTTTCTTCTTTGCAGCATGTCTACTATGTCTTTGGTAGCCAACCTGATTACCCCATATCATAAAAATTTAGTACCTTTCTACTGCAGTAGTTACTGGGTTATTGTTCATTTTGAAGGTATAATCAAGTCCATAAATTGCTAAGTCTGCTGCTGAACTTAGGCCAAGAATCTAAAGTCTTTTTTTTTTTTCCCCATGGTCCATCTTGCAAGCTATTTTCCTTTGCTAAGCAGTTTAAACTGATATTTACAAATAAGTAGCATTGTAACATGCTCATTATTCTCAGTTTATTACAATTGTATTCCAGTTGCTTGGTTACATTGAAGGTGGTGTGTTTTTGTGGGGTTTTTGGTGGTGGCGTTTTTTTTCTTCTTCTGAATCTACATAGCCTTATTATTTGGTGTAATCCAGCCAATTCTGCCAATGGATGTTCTTTATAGACCCAAATCACATTGCAACATGGCCAGGTTGCGGTGTAGTTGGGCTTCATTAATTATGTTGTTTAGTGATACCTGGAGCAGTAGCATTATTAATGGTGTGTGAGAAAGATGAAAATTACTTGGGGCACAAAAGCCGGTGGCAGAAAATCCTTCCATGAGCAAGAACCAGCAGGATTCACTATAAAGGATTAAAGGCAGTGTTGAACAATTTTTGTTTAGATAGAAACTAGTGGCCTTTAGTTCCCATGTACCCAATGCATTTAATCTTGAAGATTAATCAATTTTATTTTATTTTTTCATATTTACTGCAGGAGAAAAGAAGAAATTAAAGGGAAAAATAAATTTTTTAGATTTACTGAAATGAATAACTGTTCTTATGGCATTGGCTGTGGCAAATGCCTTGACTGGTTAGCATGATTAGTATTCTGTTTGTTGTGAGCATTAATTGCAATCGGCCATTGTGAAAGCATGCTATACTACAGTTGTATTAGAAGAACACCCGGTTGTATGAAAATATTCATTACATGGTCCTTTGTTTGTAAGATATTATGCTTCAGCTCTCTTAAAGGCCATTCCTTATGGGAAGTAGCTAGAACTCTGCTAGTTTTGAATTTCCCTACTAGGAACTGTTTGATAGTTCACTCACCAGCACAGTTGTTTCAGGGTCCACTAACGAGAATCATGGCTTTTGGCTGAGGTATCTGGACATATTTCTGTGACTCTTCCAAAACCAAGAGATTGTGGGTTTTGGGTTTGTTTTTTTTTTTTTAGATTGAAACAAAGACGCTTTGTATAATTTTCCCTGGGATTCTTCAGTCTCTTGATGTTCCCCGTTTTACATGCTGGAGTGTCCATGTAGGTGTTTAAATTCCATGACTACAAAACTGAACTGAGTGGGAGTTCAGTTAAGTCATCGAACGTGTTGGTAGACATGACCTTAAGTAATGAACAGTGATGTTTCATGACTTACACCGTCCATTTATAACATTTTGCATCGTAAAAGAATGAAAACCATTCCGTTTGCTTGTTTCCTGAAGTGAAAAGTCATCTGCATAGAAATGTGGTCTTTTAGTCCAGCCATTTATCTGTAATACTTGGAACTAGTACAGTGTGTGAGAATTTCTGAAGATGATGTAAGATCTCGAAAGTAGCCTTCCAACACCATGCTGTTTTTATTCTAGCTCCTGTTTATAGGTGAAAAAACTGAAGAAGTGAGTGAAGTATTTATAACACAGTGGGCAGTAGTACTTGTACTACTAGAGCTCATTAATTTCTTTCACAGCCCAGTGATCATTGTCCCAGAATGCTTCAGCTTTAAGGAGTGTTTGACTTCATTTTGCAATCTAAAATGTAGGCTGATTCCTTTTATTATTTTTTTTTTTTTAGACAGGCAGATTTGTCTTTTGTTCTCAGATTTTTTCTGGCTCAGTGCATTTGTCACTTTTTTATTTACATAATTTACATTTATTTATATGTAACTTTCTGTTCTGTGAAAATTTTTTTAGAAGTCTTTAAGTGTGTAGGATAGTCATGGAAAAAGTTTCATCCGACCTGATTTTAGTTGGATGAAATTCAAGAGTAAATCAGGATTAGGAGGGCGTGTGAACGTGAACAGTACTGTGGCTTAAGTAAGTTTTCCTCTTAGTAGTTTGTGAATTGAAGTGCCTGTTTTGTAAATGGAAGATGACTCCTGTGGATTAAGTAGTAAATTTTAAGGAACAAAAATGCAACCGACATACTAAATGAGCTTTTTGTACAGGTGTAAATTTTTGTAATGTTTGTTGAGGAGCAAAGTATCTGTTTCCCACCAAACTGAAAGAGAGTCTGAAAAATTGATCTTTGGTCCTGCTCTTTTTGTGGCTGTATGCTCAAATGCCATTAGGCTCAGCAAATATTGCCTGAATTTAATATTCTTTGGCAAAACTATTTTTCATTTCAAGCAATTGGATTATCAGAGTGAGGTTACTAAAAATGATGAGGTGTTTTCACCTGATACTGAACTGAAAGTCTGGGAGCATGACGAATGTTTTCTGTATGCCTGCTGCACACAGTGGTTGGCAGTCTGTGCCTGGACTTCTACTGGGTTTAATTTTGTTGTACTTGAGCCTTGCTTGGCACTCACAGCTGCTCTGCAGAACTGGAGAAAGACTTTTTCATTCAACTGGTTTGTTGCAAATACTTTTTAAAAAAAAATATTTATTTCTTTTAATGTGAAAGTGCTCTTTAAATCTGCTCAGTGCTGCACAGTTTGATTCCATGTTTTCTTGGGTAATAGATTTGGATAAATTATCTGTTGTTCTTCAGAGTCGGGAAGTGACTAAACTAATTTCAGCTTTGAATGTATTCTCCAGTATTGCTTGTTCACTTAGGTGCTTTGGATATTTGGCTGGTTGAACAAAAGGGACAGAAAGATTAGGGATGCATTTTTCCATGCCCTGGAGAGATGCTCGTAGAGGCAGCTTTTGTATATTTTCTGGTGGTAACTAAAAGTGGATATAATACTGACTGACACAAGGTATTTTGCTGCAAGTTTGTCATGAACATATAAGATAGTGAGGACAATCTTGAAGGAGCAGAGAAGGGTAACTCAATGGTTATATTCATAATGTAATCTCTTTGTTATAAGCATGTCCAAAGCTTTCCAAACTCATTCAACTCCTGCTGTTGTTGACCTGCTGAATAGAATTTGAGGAAGAGAATATATTCACCCTGAGTAGTAAATACTTTCTTTTTATGAAATTGTTTAATTTTATATCCATTTCAACTGTTAGTAAATCCTCTGTGTAAATATAAACACACTTTCACGAAGGCTTGTCTAAGAAGTGGTGTTTACAGAAATGTCAGTTGCAATTTTTTTTTCTTAGTGTCAGTTTGTCAGAGGAAAGAGTGGACTGTGAGTGCTGCAATAGTACTTACTCTAGGTCCTCTGAAAATTAGATACAATGGTAGTTCTTAAATAAACCTTCTTGGTTAAACTAAAACTGTGTTCATACTCTGAGGATGGTGGCTGAACATGACTATTGAGAGAGATGACTTATACCAGAAGTCCTGTGCCCTTCCTCTCAGGGCAATGGCTGGCTAGGAAACATACTCTTTTTGGCAAATTCTGTTGGCAGCAGCAAGGAAACCTTGCATGCTTGCATTTCTCAACCTAATTTTGATTACTAGATTGTCTAAAGTATGCTGGAATGGATGATAACTAAATTTTCCTCACTAAAGTAAGAATACTTGGTCAGCCATAGTTCATTTTAAAATCTTTGTTAAACTTGCATGTTGGTTTTGTAATTCTAGTTTTTTTTTCTAATAGTAAGGATAAGGATTTGTTAGACCTTCTTTAAAGGATGCTTTCCTTGTGCTCTGCTCATATAATGGTGCTGCAACCCATTGCTTAGATGGTCTTTAGCTCTCATTGCACTATGTCCTGCTTTGAGATAATAGTGAAGAAATTATTACTTGAGGAAGACAGACTTAATAATAGCAATTTCTTTTAAACATACGAAACATCAAGTGTGAGCCCACTCTGCGTGTGGTTTACTGTGGGAAGTCATGGCAAGCAATCACATAGAGACTTAATAAATCCTGTGAAAGGCACTTTAATGGTGTTACAACCCGGTTTATATATACAGAGCACTAAGTCACAAGACTCTTCACGAGACTCTTCTAACTACTAATTGGTTAACAGCACTAGCGTGGCATAAATTGATTTGTGACCTTAAAGCATGCATTCACACCGTCACACCTTTCCCAGCTTCCCATCCTGCTTCAGCATCCGGGTCAGGCTCGAAGGTTGGATTGCTCACATGACCATTGCTTGCTAAAACCCGCCCAACAGTTTACCTCTGCCTTTATGGGTGACTTTAACTGTGCGTGTCCATGCATGATCTTTTTTATATTAGGCCTCACAAGTGTCACATCAGA
Source organism: Podargus strigoides (assembly GCA_028020825.1). Taxonomy (NCBI): domain Eukaryota; kingdom Metazoa; phylum Chordata; class Aves; order Caprimulgiformes; family Podargidae; genus Podargus; species Podargus strigoides. The sequence goes on along the minus strand of CM051620.1, from coordinate 85,244,390 downwards.
TTGTAAATGATGTATACGTAAGAGACTTGTATCCCGTAGATATAATCTAGACTATGCCCATCACTTCCATAAAGAGTGGTCCAAGGAAAATTTTTATCAGTGTAAGGAGAAAAAATTATTGCATGCTCCTAGGTGACAGAAGTATACTATATGACTTTCACTGTGTCTTGCTTGGCTAGCATGTTACTAAAGACATGTAGGTCAAAGCAACCTTGTTTGACTTGGTATGAATTATTTCCTCCTTGGTATAGTCCTCCCATATGGTTGTGTCAATGCCAACAGTGCAAATTTCTTCAGCTTGTTATTTACTAGAAATGCCTGCATAGCTTCATAGGGAATTGACACCAAGGAAACCAGATTAAACAGTATGGTGTGATATAGACATACATACAAATGTAATGTGGTATATAAGTCTTCCATCCCTTTTTGAGTATTAATTGCCCCAGAAGACTGTCCATGTTCTAGCACAAGGATGGAAACAGAGACCATTTATAAAAATTAATGCTGTGTGGTTAGCCAGCACCAGGACCCTAAGAACTTAAAAAGTATGAATAAATGTATTCCAATTACAGACTAATGCAGGTAATGGGTTTATGGTACTTAGAGGGCTGGATCAGTTGCCTGACAGCCTGCAGACCTTAGGGGCCCCTCATGACCAGCCTGCAATGTAGGCATTATGGAGTGATTTTTACTTTACTGCCTTTTCCATCAGATCATCCCCTTTCTTTCACACACAAGGTTAATTCACTTCTTGATCACATTATTTCCTCGCTGCTCTTTGACAATATAAAAATTCTGAGTGGACAGCTCAATCCCTCTTCCATCTCAGATTTGATTGTTATGGTATTGCCTGGCGTCCCTCAGAGGCCTCCAGCAGCCTTTGCTGCACTTTATGACACTTAAATGGCTGGGCTACAATTTCTCCATCTATTCACGAAATGCTGTTAATAACTCATTTCCAAAGAGGCCCTTCTTTATGTCTTGGCATTAAAGGATTTTTTATTAGGTGCCAGGATAGGTGACACACAGCCCCAGTAACCAAAGAGTTAATTAATCTGTTGAAATTTATTGCCTTTTATACTGCACTCAGTGTGACAGTCCCTAAGAGAAACAGATACTATATTTACAACCCAGCTGAAATATTCAGTAATATAGTCTGCATACTGACCCACTCCATCAGTGTATGCCTTTTGCTGGAGTACCCATTAATCAACTAAGATGGATTTGTGTAATCTGTCTTCTTTCTTATTCTGAGATTCCAATAAATATTGAAATAATAATTTATTGATTACTCTGCAATATAAATGTGTAGTAAAGGCACCCAAGATATTTGCATAGTAATGCGTTTCAAAGCTCTTGGCATTCTGTAGGTATGAGGAAGCGAGAGATTGTAAGGGTGGTTAAGAGCGATGGAATTCCTTTGGAATGCAGAACACCAAGTTCAGTGTTAGCAGAACGTGGTGGTCCTCCAAGGTAATATTTGAGATTGGTGAAGTGTAAACTCTAACAGGGTTATAGTTGTTCTCTAAGATTTGCATATTAAGGGTAAGCTTATATTGTGTTACTGGCCTCTCATTTGGGTAACAATAAATACAGGGAGTTTGACTGTTTTGTTTTGTAAACAAAAATGTTTCAATTCTTTTCAAGTGAGGTGTTTATGAGAAGATACTAGATTCGTTCTTTCCAAAAGTAATAGTATGGGCTGCCCACTCTATTGAAGGCCTGCTGTAAAAGATGTGTATTCTTGTACGTACATGACCCAGTGGGGCAGATTATTTGATGCTGCTCTCCTGAGAAGTGAAATACAGAAGGCTCTCTGAAGAGAGGGATTATGACAGCTTCTGGCATAAATTAGACAATTTTGGTGAGTGCTGTAATTCATAGCAGCCTTTCTTTAGCCAGTGGGATGCAGTATACCATATATTTCTGTAGGTCTGAGGTCCAAGGTTTCCACATGCCTAACCATGCTCTGTACTAGAGCCTGGCATGGAGTATAAGGCAGTTTTTGTTGATTCTATGCTGCCTTCCTGTGGTAATTTCTCTCCAACTCCTTGTGGTTAACTCATTTGTCTTGTTTATCACTTCAGTGTTGGATAAAGGCCATGGCAGAAACACAAAGCAGCCCTGCATAACCATTGAAATGTCATGTACAAATAGAACAGTTTACATTCATTTGCAGAGTGTCCTGGTCTCCCAGGCACAGCCCCATGGGCCAGCCATGCAGGCAGCCATGAGTAGCCCGAGTCAGCTGGGAGATCCACTCAAGGCAGCTGACTCACAGGTGTATCCCACACCACCTCATCATGCTCGTTGTAAAAGGAGGGAGTTCCTGGGGGTGGTGAGTTCTTCTTCCTGGGGTTTTTGATGCTTGGCCTTCTGTTCCTGCTGCTGATCCTAAGGACCAGGCTGAGTAAAACCTTATATACTTTCTGTTGGTGATTGTATTAGCTTTGTTATTTCATTAAATCTTTCTTTACTTCAGCCCACAGGGCTTCTCCCTTTTTTCCCTGTTTAGCCTTCTCAGCTGGGGAGGGGGCATGGGGGGGTAGAACAACTGCTACAGTTTAGCCACGTGTACAGGCTAAATGTAGATACAGAGCAAACCTCTTTGTTGTTGATGACCTTGTATCGTACATGGGACTAAATAGGACTAAAACTGCTCAATTTGAATTCTGTTTTTCAAAATTGCTGCATCAAAAAGTTAAAGATGGACAGTCTACTTGGCATATTATCTGCTGAATACTGAATGACCCTTGTGAGGTGGTCACAATTTCCCTCTTTATGCTTTCTCTTCTTATTTTCTTCATTTATTTCTGATGATGAGAGCTAGAAGCAGCCTTACAATAGACTGTAAGACTGTGGTATTTCTGCCAGAGATAGCTGGAAGAGAAAAGCTGAGCAAGTTTTTTTGATCAGTCTTGGAGAGGTATTCTTTTACTAACTCCAGTAAGGATTTTCACCCTCCATGAAGGTTATTGCCTTTGCAGGCAACGGAGCAATAATTAGATAAGAGGATTTCCTGGCTGCCATTTAGGAAAAACAGATCATTGTCCTTTCTTTGCGAATGCCTGAAAGAAAAAAAACCTGCTCTGGCAAGTCTTTTTCCCTAAGGAATTAGAAGAACCAGTCAGGATGGCTGATGGCTTGCTCTCTACTTTCTAGCATGGCCTATATTTGTTTTAAATTTTCAGTGGCCCATTTAGGAGACTTTGGTATCTCAAAAACTGAGAAGGATCAATTTTCATAGACTTAACACAGAAATACATCCCTCTAATAAAGTAGAATTCTTATTAAAAGATTACTTATGTGACTCTGCTATGTAGTGTATGAGATATTTAGTTTTGCTTATTTCTCATGCTGTAAAAAGAAGGTTTTTCTCTCTTGTATATGTATGGATAACCACTGTGTGAGACTTTCAATGTAATTGTTACGCTGTAGCATAAACATGTCTATTTTGCCCTGAAGATTCAAATGCAAAATGTCATTGCTGCTTATTTTTCCTAGATCCCAAATAAGTTACCAAGACCAGAATATTTGGAGTTTTTTGCGTATAAAATGCTTTAATCTGCTTCTGAGTGCTCTGAGCTCTGATCTCCCAATTCCTTGGTACCAACTGGTATTGTCTATTTGTCTAGTATCTAATGCAGCATATTCTTGCTCATGAAGACCATGATCATGAGTGGAGTTTTGGGGGATAATTTTTTTACTTGAGAAGTGCAGGAGCCCTTAGTTGAATTCAGTCACAAGTGGTTTATGCAGCACATTTCAAGTCTCCATAACAATTTTTCGTAGTTTTGAGTAACTGCTTGTGATCAGAATAACTGAAATATAGATAAAATTTTACTGCACAGGATTTGTTTTCTAGTGTCTTGCTGATAAGGTTAAACAGATAGTGATCTAGGCAGTACCATAGATCATCACCAAAAAAGAAAAAAATAATAGAGGAGGATGATGAATTTTCTGTTAGTTTTCTTTTAAATTGAAAAAGACTCTACACCTACAGGAAACCAACCTTTAAAATCTGGACAAAACAGTGCCATTCTTTTCTATATTTCTGTCTGTAGCACAATATACAAAAGAAGCCTAAACCTATTGGTTGCCTTTTTATTCTTTAATGAAATTTCACCTACTGTGAATTTGATACTAATTTTGAGGAGTCCATGTTCTCTTCCATAACTGAGGATGTTAAGTATCTTAAGATCAAACACAGGGGTCTAAAATTTAAACTACTTAATATGATATTTTTTTTTTTTTTGTACTGCGTTGCTTTGAGTGATCTTAAGTCAACTACTGCAGGAAGATCACAGAATTAAGCTGCTCTGTAGCACGATCTGTCTGTTAACACGCACTTGTATAATGTTATAAATATACAACACACTTTTATTTTAGAAATTATTTGATCCCTCTTGTCAGGAACAGGGACTTCAGTGACTTGTGATAACAAAAATGCCAGCGTGGTCCTAGGGTATCTAGTGACACCTCTCATTTTGAATATTAAGCTATCAGTTCTTTCTTTAGTCAATAGTGTTCCCCAGGGCTATCTAGTGATTACACGGGTTTGATATAAAAATGAATGTAGCACGCAGCATTGCAGGATGCACATCACTCAGTAACTGTGCTTCTGCAGTCACAAATTAAGTTGTATATCACTTGACTGTACCGATTGGATGTGATAGACTTTGAATGTTATGAGATATGTATAGTGGGAATTTTGGTTCATTGAAGCACTCTTTGGAATACAAGATCAGGTCTGATATATTTGTAATTATACTAAATATTTGGACTGGGATTTGCAGGCTTTTCAGGGCTATGAACTTGTATTTTACTGTCAGTTTGTACAGGAATTAAAACACATGGCCTGAATGCTGTTTCAGTGCAAATGACAAAATCATAGAAATGAATGGGAACAAACTATAGTGAAGTATTGCCTATGCAAGAAGTTACGTGAGTTGGCTGTTAGGAATGTGCTAGGATTTGACTAGAGGAGAGGAGTCAAAAAAGAGTAGTGTTGCAGGGTTAGGTGTGAGAATTGTGCAGTTGCAGATTGTCTTTGATTAGCATATCGATAATTTAGATTGTCAAAGAATTTATACAGGTTTTAGGTTTGGTGATTTTAAGGCTGTTGGTATAGATGAGAGATTACTTATGCTTCTAGCCTCTCTTTGTGCTTGATTTACTATTGGGTCAGAATCAGCTATTAAAATGACTATAAAGTTCTTTCAACATTATTAGGACATTGCAGGCAAGCTGTTAGTATGAACAAACTGATGGTCTGAATGAAATTTAAGCCTTTTGTCAGGTACGTTAGAAAAGTCATTTATTTAGCTGGGCTCTCTGTATGTCCCAGATGCTCATGAGTTGAATAAGAATGCAAGTGGGAAAATATGAGAAAGTACTGATTGATATACTGCTGTTTCATGATGATTTCTACGAGGAGACTTGTTATTTAAATTTCATAGATGATTGTATTTTTGGAAATATTTCTCCCATTTTATGTGGAACTTTCTTCATTGTCATCCCTACTCAGGTGAAAAATATTATCCATTATAACTTCAGAAATTAGTGTATCTTCTAGTATTTTCATCAGTTGCTATCTATTATTCAACTTGTGGCTGAAGAATCATTTTCTAACCAATTATTTTTGCAGAAAAATTACTACTTCTATTTCCATCTGTGTGTCTATATGTGTCATTTTTATTTACCTTTAGAGAAATTACAGTGTAGTAAGAACTGTTGTGGTTGATTGAACCCATCACTTAGGCACTAAAATAGCATATATGTTCTGAGTGAAGATATTCAGGAAAAAGTTAGCCAATGGCTTAAAGGTGATTTCTGTTTCACTCTACTTCAAATACTTTCATAATAATCCTGAAAGAAATGAAGGTTATATATATACACAGACGTCTTTATTGTTATGTCTGTGTTTAACTCAAACATGAAGTTTTTTTAAAATAATAGTCATTTGGGACCATGTAGAGCCATGGTATAAAGCAGTGTTACACCATCCAAAGTCAATGGCAGTTGTGCCCTTATATGCCAGGCCTGACTATGGCCTCTGTCTGTTTAACCATACTATATTAATATCATTTGGATATTCCCAGAGGTAATGTTTTCTTACAAGCTACATATTATGGTTGGCAACTTGTGACAGGTACGTTCTGGTTCCCATATGTCTTATGCAAAACTGCAGGAAAATATATCCGTGCTTTTCACATCAATATGCCAAAATGTCAGGAGTCACCTCTCGGCATAGAGACCCTCAGAAATACAAAAAAAAAAGTGCTTGACGTCATCCCTTGTAATACAGGCCTGTCTGAGTTGTCTGTAGAAATACATCTGTCAGTCATTGAACAGTATTGTGTGTGAGGGAACACCATGCAATGCTGTCACAGCTTAAACATTGTGCCATGTAATGGTACATCTGGCATGAATGCCACTTGACTGCAAAACTGAATGATGCTCAAGGTGAGTCTGTAGTTTCCTGTGGGCTTTTATTAAGCCACTATCTAAAGGCACAGAATTAAAGCTGGGTGAATTCTAATGAATCGTAGAATAGCCTTGGTTGGAAAAGACCTCTAAGATCGAGTCCAACCATTAACCCAGCACTGCCAAGTCACCACTAAACCATGATCATCTATGAGCCTATAGATGATATCTGAACAGATCTTCACCTGGCTTCAGTTTACCTCTTTTAATATTTGTAAATTTTTGATGTAAGCATCTGAACTGCTTTTTCTGGTCTTGGTTCAAGATACAATGTTTTAAGTTACATTAGACCCCCTCTGGATAAAGAAAATAAAACAAAGGAAGCTGTGTGGTAGTGGATCTGTGTCTTACCCAACTCTGAGTTGTTTTTTTTTTGTTTCTTCATGTTTGCTACTAATTAAGAATACTCTATATTACATTAAGTTTAGAAAGCAAAACTGAAAAGCAATATGATAATATGCGTAATATTTCATTTACATGTGTGTCTAAAGAAATTAAACTAGTTTACATTGATATCATTGGGAATTAGAAGCTGAATTATACCAAACTATAATACCCATGAACTTGACAGAAAGGTGAACTCCTGACTCTTAAAAGTCAGGGACAAATCTCTGTTATCTGTAAGTCTGTTGTTGTTTAGGGTTTTTTTTTTGGAAAGTATGGTTTAATTTTTTCTTGAAAACTGCGAGCATCTGACATATGGAGCATATAAGGGACAAGTAGTGTCATGACTGTTTAACAGGATTATTAGTAGCTTATTTCAGAGTAAATATTGATTGATGGAGCCTTTTCTTAAGAAGCTGCTTTTTTTTTAGGTTATAGAGGCAGCTCTAAATACCAAGTTTTTATCTTTCCCAGAAATTTGCTACTTGTGTGACTCAAAATTTTAGCCTTCTGCTCATGAGATCTGCTTCAAAAACAATGCTAAAATCCTCATATGATAAAAACTGTTACTTGTTTTTTAAAAAAATAATAAAAAAATGGAAATATTGCTTGAGGGTAGCATGTGAACATTTCAGATTACTCAAGTGTGAAATTTTATCCTTTGGATTTGTGATGGTGATAAAATTCTGTGTTTATTTGGTGAAATGGCTGTATCAACATTGCATTCTGGTTGACTCTTTTTCCTGCACCAAGAAAATCCTAGAAACTAGGTACAGGAGGGTACAAAACACCTGGTAGTAATTTATATTATGTTCCTTGTACATTTAGAAATTTGGGGTTCAGTTAGTGCTTTCTTACTTTTGCTAACTATCACTTTCTTGCTTTTAATTTTTTCAAGTAAATGCCTTTCTTTGAAGTATTGCTTATCATTGAAGTTGGCAGACATTTTCTCTTAACTCTTCTTGATTCAGCTGGACTCCATGTGTGGGGAAAGATGGTATGTCATCTAGTAATGTTAGCATTATTAATGTAAGCATTGCTGGGGAAGTTCAGATTTGGTAAGCAAATCATCTGAGATGAAGAAAATTTACATAAGCTTGTTTTAATGTTCAAAACATTCTGATTTTTTGTGCTCTGTAAAAACTTTATCTCGTCATTCTTTTATGTAACAATAACAAGCGATGAAGTGAAGCTTACACAAGTGAAGTAATATTTTATTTATAGTTTTATTCAAAAAAGTTATATTTTGAATGCTCGCCCTTATAAGGAAGTCTTGGTGCTGTATAAATAGCATATATTTAAGGAAAACCTTTTAATGTTCAATCATATATTAAAATTCACTGTGTTTCAGTGCAAGAGAAACATAAAACTAAGTATCATTTAAGTTCTGTTTTTGCCTGCAACATAAATATCACCTGCAAAATATATTTTCTTTATAATTTTTCTGAATATTACATAACTTTTTCAATGAAAAAAATTTTATATATTTATCGAATTACTGGTTACCTTGAACTTCCAGGACAAAATTGTTATGGGAAGTCAAGTGGAGTGTTGTTTTTTTTTCCTCCTGGCCCGATTTTGTTTTTTTTTTTTTTTTCCCAGGTAATAAAAAAAGTGATTTATAAGTTACTGTTCATGTTGATTAATACTCCAGAAACAGTTCTAAGGATCCTTTAACTGATTTGCTGATATAAACATTAATAAATTAACATTCACAGCACCCCTGTGAGTGCTGTGGCAGAACTGGTTAAAAAACCTGCAACTAAACACTTCCATGTCAGAAAAAGCAGCTCTTCTAACATCAGTCTGCTTCATGAAATTGTTTCTTTTCCTAAAAACTTACTTTGAAAAACAAGATACTGTGGATAGGAGCAACATCCTGCTGTGTTAGGAAACATTTTGTTTGTTTGTTTGTTTTAAATTTCATTTATTGTGTAGATGTACACAGCCTGCACTAGAGTGGAAGGAGTCAAGACAAGGAAGTTTGTTCTTATACAAATTAATTTGGTCTTGTCTATGATGTAAGAAACAGTGCCTGTGGCATCCGCTCCATATCAAGATGTACTGATTCCATATTTCAAATAACAATCTGCAGAGCTCATTGGCTATGTTTGTGTTTTCCAGTAAACTGGAAAAAGACCCATTCTTGTGAACTGAAGGTGTAACCCTCCTCTTAGGGATTAACTTCCTCCAAGGCTCAGCATAGATAAGGCAGTGTAACTTTGCCTCAGACTCTATAGAAAATGTAACTTGTGAGAAAGTGCCTAAACTGAGAGCTGCACAAGACAGGAAAGGTAAAATTGCAGAGAGAAGCAAGATGGCTGAACTGGGGTTAGTTACGAGTTCTCAGGAATCCAAGAAGAGAACCACTAACATGGAAAAATAGAAAGAAAAAAATGGAGTTGGCAGATGGGAACTCAACATCATCAAGGAGCAGCATCCTAGGAGCAAGAGAGACCAACCTTTTCCCACCTGGCTAATGCCTGCCTAGCTGGAAAATACTCATTATTATTGAGGTATATTATTAAGGATGGTGACCATATTAATGCTCATGTGTCCTAGCTGACTTTTGTGTGTTAGCCAATAAATGTGTTTTACATTTCTGAATTGCCTGAGGAAGGTGATACAGAGAAGGGAGAGTTACAAGGCAAATTAATAGGCTGTGTCCATAAAGCAGAACTCGTTCTTATCCCTTCCTTGCCTGCCTTCTCACAGAATAGGCTTCAATTATCCACATTGTGTATTGAGTACAACCCCTGTCCTGTGTTGGCCCTCAAGACCAAGTCTGGACATTGTCCGGGAGAGTGCTACTTGGCATGGCATGAAGCCATTGTGGACAACATGCAGCAGCTAGGTACGTTAGTATTCAATCCTCTGCCTTGGCTGTGCTCTATTTGCTGCTGTAGATGTACCTTTTCATTCTAAGCAAGGCTTGCTCTTTTTTACTGTAGTTCTTTATGGAAGTATTTCAGTGGCAATTTAATTTTTTCTAGCTGCATGCTCACAAGATTGCACCTCGTTAAAAATCTTACTTTTCTCTATGTTTTTGCTTTCCAGTCTTCTGTGGGCTGCTCCAGAGCCAAAATGGTATGCTCCGTTTGCTTTTAACTCTGTCGTTACCATTTTAACTCTAAGCTTTGATTGACTTGCTGTGATTTTTCCCTGAATAAAAAAACCCCAGGATTTGAACCAGAGGTAGTACACTCAGTGTTTGAATAATAAATGAAGTGAGGCAAGTGAAGGAAAAAGAAGAGGTATTAAAGGAATTCAGAATTATTTGGCCGCATCAACTTGGGGCAGAGGGAAAGGATCCTTTTATGAAGAACTTTGGTGCTGTGAGTTCATACCAAAATCTAACAGTCTAAGTCCTAAAGCACAAGAGAACAGAATAAATATTTTATCACATCCTTCCCCTATTTGTCATCATTAACCAGGTAACTCTTTGGCTTGAGTGACGTGTGCTGTACAGTGAAATATCTCTATTGCTTTTTGTAGCAGTTAGGCCTGATAGGATTTTCAGCGAATGAGCAGCTGCAAGTCTCCTAGGAGAGGCAATATAATGTCCCAGAAAAGTATCAGTTTGGAAAGCACGTTGTCTCGGCTCCAAAACTTATTGTTGGATTTCGTCAGGAATGTATTGCAGTAATTGGGATTGCCAAAAAAAAAAAAAAAAAAAGATTTTGGGCAATTTCTCCAGGGTGCCGTTCAAGAAGAGGGATTAATGTGGGAGAAATGGTGCCCAGAGACAAGAAGGTGGTGTTCAAACTAGGCAAATGGCTGCACTTAGTCTGCTTGTTAGAAACTAACCTGGAGCATTAAATACACTGGTTTATGTCTATTCTGACTTCTGCATGTATTTCAATAGCAGAACCTGACTGTTAGCATCATCCCCAAATTCTTTACTGTCTGAGCTGTAGAATCAGAACAAAACTTCGAGTCCAGTGGAAGTGCTGTCATTTCCATTTTCCTTTCATTTGATGGGAGTTAACTAGGAAGTGTTTTGTTGCAGGTTTTCAGCTATTTCTTTTTTGTTTCTTTGTCCACTCATTTGCTAGTTGTGTGCAGATGTCCTTGTGCATTGTGTTCCTGTGGTTAACTGTTACCAGTTGTGCTCTGAATGATCTCTCAAGCAGATCTAAAGCTGTTGTAAGATATTGTGGTGATTCTTCAGATGAGTTTTACTTTGGTATTTTATAACAAATGATTGTCAATAGTTCTTACATCTTTGGTTTCTATATTGTTTATTTTGCTGGTCTTATTTCCTTGGATGAGGTCCAAAATAACCTCTGACAAAAAAACCCAGACAATTAAGTATTCAACTCTAAAATTATATTATTAATTTAAACATTTTCTTATGGATTGCCCTAGGAGTTGCTCTTTCAGTTCAGCTTGGTATTTCTGGACTTCTCAATACAAATTCATATATTAGATTATTTTTGTATTTACCTTGTGGTAAAAAGATAATATATGCTCTTGAATGAGCACTGGCACTGTTAGTGGTGCAGTTAAGTTCTCAGGTGCAATATGTAGAAAGGAGATACTCTGGATTGGGGTTTTTTGGTTGTGTTTTTTTTTTTTTTTAAACTTATTATTGAGCCTGCATTGCCATAGATACCAGCAGGTGTTTGGATTGGAGCATTGGTAGAAATTACAAAGCTAGTGAGGATAAACAAGTGAATAACATAATTATTTTTTTAATATGCTACTAATAATCTTTCAGTTTAGCTTTAACGGGGTTTTTTATACTTTCTTTTGAAGAATGCATATTCATTACAGGAACAGAGTTGGACACCTGTCTGAGACCTATGCTAATATTTGCTTATCAGTAAGGTAATCTAAACATGAACTTCTACGGACCAGACATGAGCTTCACTGAAGAGTTTTATGAAAATTACCTCATCTCTGGAATAATTTCTGAAAAAAATATTGTAAAAATGATTAGGTTAATTTGTTGTAAAGCAAAATTAGACTGATTTTAATTCTGATTATCCGATTTAAATTAAAAAAAAAAAATCGGATTTTAGACTCCTCCAGTTTTGGCCAGAAGAGGGAACTATCTCACTGTATCAGCCACTTCTGTGACTGCACTTAAAAAACTTTTTTTGCTTTTGTTTTTATTCCTGCAGTGCAACAAGCACTGAATCTATGACTACCTAGCCGTCTCAGGACACCTTCAGGATCATAAAGATATTTGTTTACCTAAGGGTTTTTTAACACCTTATAAATCACATTGAGCTTATTGTGTTCTGCATTTACTACCAGGAAAAAGTCACTTAATACTGGCTTGTTAACTTGATTTCTTTGCATGTTAAGAGCTTACATTGTTTATGCACTGCTAAATATCATTTTCAGTAGTAGTGTCTTTGAGAACTGCAGTGAATGGGGGGGAAAAAAGTGAGTATGATAAGTTGAATCATCCAGGCTGTGTGTTAATGCAGTTTTTGTTACACAACTAGTCCATGTATCCAGAGGATTTCCAGATTGCAGAGAATGGAAAGAGCTCAGGAATGGTTCATATTCTAAGGGCTTTAAGCATGGGAATCTTGCTGCCAGAAACAAGTAATTCCTCTTCACTGCATAGAAACCTCCTTGTAGATAACTGCAGATACTGAGTTTCATTGATTGGAATGGGACAAGAATTATGTTTTTCCCTCAGCACACAAACATTATTTTTAAAAGATATTAAAATCTCATTTACTTTGCTTGAGTTTTGGCACAGGGAACCTCCATCCTGTTCCTGCAGTTGTTATGAGATTGGCAGTTAGAACAACACCAAGTATGATTCTTGGGCTTTCATCAGACTCCTGAGATTGTTTCAGCCCTTTCTGTGCAAGTAGATGGGTGGAGGAGGGAGAATGAATTTGCAGGTCAATTTTTCCCATGTTGCAGGAGGATGTGACATGCAGATGGGCAGAGGGATACAGTATTCTTTCCTTACTCTTTTTTCCAGTACCCCGAGACTCTGCAAAGTTGTTCTGACACCTGGGAAGTGAAGCATGCCATGGTGGAGTATTTTGAAAGCTTTCTAGAGTTAATCTGCAGCTTAAGTGTAATGCTAGTGCCTAAATACCAAGGTAACTGTTAAAAAAAAATAATCAGCTTTGAACTGGTCTTTACTTGTTGAGTTTCATTGTGTTCCTGAGATTATTCACTTGTCAGGGTGCCACTTTGGTCTGAGATGAGTTGCAGAAGCCCTTGTACATTGTGCCCTCAAGGCTTTAGGTTTTGGATGACACTGGAATGCATTAGTGTGTTATGTCAAGGTGTCTTTTGTTTTCAGTTTTGTTTTTGGGCTTCTGTTTGCTGGCTTGCCTCAGCTAATTTAAAACTGCTGGTAAAAATAAGAGGTGATCAACACTGAAATGTATAATTTGACTGATCTACTGTTTCATAGGGTCAATGGCTCTGAACTGAAAGCAGACAGAACAGATTGTTGGCTGATAAAATTCTGCCGTTGGATTCATTGCATCAAAACATCCCAAATGCCGTGAATAAGTAGTCTTTAGAGTGAGGTTTTGTCATTCAACATCAGATATTAATCATGATATACAAAAATTATCAAACTTATTTTAAGATCCATTTAATTTTTTAGTTGTACTGACTAGGTCTTCCATGTATGTTTGCTGGGGTCAACTGGAGCTGTGATGCCTGGCATTCAGGGGACTAAAATTACTCTCAGGTTCTTAAACATGACTGTAGAAATATAGCTTTAAGCACCTACTTGTAAAAATGTTAAACATACTGATAGATATAACATTATGAAGTGACATAGAAACACTCTTAGGAGGACCATCCATTTTAAGAAAATGGAGTCAAGGAAAGGTTATGACCAATTGAAAATGCTGTACTGAGGATAAGCAGGAGAAAATTTAATTGTCTGAGATGTACATTTCCTAGGGCACACGATTAATTGTAGTGGAATTGTTCAATTGCTTGTAATTTTGCAGAAAATTCCCTCCTGGCCTCTGAAACTTTACATGCTTAGTCATAGCCTAATGGAGCATTTTCATAGAAAGTTCAGCTAATTTTTTTTAGTTATACATACGGGAATAAAAACAGTTTTGGGGGACTTACCTAAAAATGGCTCAAACTGACAATAAAAACTTTGGATTTACATGAGACTAGTAAAGATGAGAATTAGCTTTTTACATTTTGGTGGTTTGGGGTGTTTTAATTTTTTTCTTAAGGTTGTGATGTGTAATGTGTTCTGGTGCAGGAATATATGTACTCATTGTCTCTTGGAACAACTTAAAATATTTAGAATGTTTGTATATTAGCTGTATCAGCAGCATGTGGTCCTCACTCAGTGTTCCTTTAAGAAAGTCTTGGGAAGTTTTGTTTGAATAAATGTACTGGCTAGAACACACTTTGTGTGCATTAGGTAGCTTGTTGGACTGTTTATGAGAATACCTGAAATGGTGACCTTGGGTTGAGATATGGTCTCTGTCCCTTCACTGACATATGTTCCATTTTCTGTTCATATCACACTGGAAATAAAGTTGTGGTTATTTCATGATTAATATTATTTTGTAGTTATTTTCTTTTCCTGGAGATTTATGTATTTAACAAACATTCTTTTCTAGCATTTTTCTCACAGGACTATGCAGTCTTCTCCTAAAAAGTATGAAGATTGTCTAACTGATTGTGAGAAAACTGATTTCGTTGAGGTGTACTTGTTTGCATGTTATATTTGAATTTTGCAGGGTATTTTCAGAATCTTAATTGGAATGTTTCTCATCTTTTAATGCTATGTTCACATTTTTACTCTTCTATTACATTTATAGTGTTTTACAATGTTTTTTGGTTGTTTGTTGAAGAGCTTCCACAGTAAACTGGTCTACAAGTTGTGTACTTTTAATGGTGAACTAATATTTTATTTTATTAGATGGATATTATGAAAGTAGAGAGCATGATAGGATGTAGAAGTCCCTCTGTTTGTGGTGTTATATAAGAGTTTATTATTTGGTATTATGTAATTCTTCTCTTCCTCAGAGAGTATGCCCATATGGAGTAATTTTTATTATCTACTTTGGAAGTTGTCACAGTAATTTTGCTACAAGTTAGTTAAAAATGACCTTGGATGAAGCTAGTGGAATTTTTTGGTCCTCCTGTGGTTACCTAAGGCAACTTTCATTGTGTATCCTGCATCAAATCTTGGTGGCAAATCTCTAGTTAATGGAACAGAGAATTTTGCTCTAAATGCCTGTAACTGTAGTTGTTAACTACACATATGTTATTATATACTTAGTTTTGTGTTTCTCCTTGCTGGTTGTAGAACTCTAATTGCAACTCTTTTACCTGACATTTTTGCAAATTTAAGTAATGGAGGAGTTAAGAGTCAAATCTGTCAGTATTTATTGCAGAAGTTAAAAGTAGCTGGATTTACTTTTTCAAGTTGTTTTTTTCCCAAGGGGGTAGCTCTACAGTAAATTTTGTCTCAATGAGATGCCATGATTCATAAAGCCTCTGTAACCATCACCTGCCTTCACCATATTGTTTGATCCTTTGCAGTGCATATAGCCATTAATACTCAATACCACATTGGCTTAAAATGATATTTGCTCAAGTTCTGAGAGCGCAGAAATCATTCTTCAGCTGTGGCTAATATTTGTGGAAGTAAAATATTATATAGTTTGGACTTAATTTCTTTCTAAACTTTCCAAAAGTAGTTCTGCTGGTTAGAAAGAAGTCTCAAGACCTAGATGTATATAAAACTGTCTGCACTCTACTTCATCTGGGTTTAAATGGCTATTAAAAGTGTCATTAGCACAAAAGAAACTTCTTTCCTCATAGAATGTTTATTATATGCTAACCACTGCTGAGAATGGAAAAAATACAGAAGAAAAAAAGAGCAAGTAAACCAGAGTATTTACAACTGAGTTTTGCTTTTCTGTTTAAAATAAGTGACTGTGATTAATGATGGAATTGGAAACTAACATGTATAAGTAGTTATGCAGCATGCAGTTATGATTTACATGCTCAAACATAGCATTTGCTTCTTTTTCTGTGCTGTTAATGTTAGGGTTGCTAGCAGATTTTATATATATATATACATATAATATATATATAAAATAAATAAAATATAAATATTTTATATATAAAAATATATGCCCCAGTAATTTAGGAAAATGTGTTCAAAGGATCCCACTATTTTGTGTGCTCTGCTTTTTGCTTGCCTGCATTGAAAGGTCTTCAGTGTGATTTTCACAGGAGGTGAATGATCTCAGCTCTTGCTGAGCTCAGAGCGGTGGGTACTGATTACCTTTCAAAGTTATGCTTTGGGAGTCCCAAAATGAGAATCCAGATACTGAATTACTCAAATTTAGCAAATGGTTTTAAATGCATAGACTGTGATATCTGTCTTTCAGTTCCTTCATTTACAAGGAGGCAGAACAGCAATTCCCCTGTCTCATTAGGGTGTTAAAAGGTTTAGTTGGAAGTCTCTAGGATACATTGAAAATGTAGAACATCGTCAAAGAACAATTTAATATAAGCCAAAGTCAATTGTGTCCTGCTTGATGGCACCAGAGAATAGAGAGGCTCTTCTTCCTCTTTCACATAGGAGGTAGCAGTTTTGCAAGCTCAGAGGAGAGTGGCAGTGTGTAAAAGCATGCCTCAATTCAGATGCCCGGTATAGCCACTGAGTTAGCAGAAATATGCAATAAATTCTGGTTTGCTTCCCTCCTTCCTTGGAGAAACAGAGACCTTGGAGACACAGTTACCTCCATTTATTCTGTATAAAAACCTCATCGTATAGTTTCTATGCTCTTTATTAATTCAATTAAGATTGAATAAAAGAAAGTATTGACCAAAGTCTAAACCCTTTGTCTTAAGAGCTAAGAGTGAAATTCAGCTTGTGTTTAGACTACAGCGTAGAACTCTGAACCCTGTAATTTCTGCTCTTAGTCAATGTAGGATGTGATTCATCTTGACCTCCTTCTTAAATATGAGATAGGTCAAACCTAGAACTACCACTGGATGTCTTATGAACAAACTTCTGCATTGTGAATGCTTAAAATTAGAAAAGATGAATCCTATCCTTACTTTCTGGAAATAGCCTGAAGTTGATAACTGGAGAGCTGCCCAATTTGTGCTTCTCAGCTGGACTCAGATATAGCATGAATGTTGCCTTGCTCAGACTGATGTGTCCATCTGCAGGTGGAGAACTACAGTTGTCTGGCGAACTTCAAAGCCAAACAGAATGACTTTACTTGGTTTAGCTAATTAAGTGGTTGAGTGCGAAGATATTTCAACTTAATTTTATACTAGAGCGCCTTTGTACTGTCTGAGGTACTGTGCTAGCTGCTTACATCTTGTACTGGATTTGGACCAGTTTGCTTTCCTTCATGTTTGTAAGCCAGTAGTTGCATATCAATATATGAAAGTATGAGCCCAACATCTTCGAATAGTATACAGATTGTTCAAGAAATAAATCTAGTTAAGAATAACTTATAAACAGGACTAGGGCTGAAGAAAGAAAAACCCAAACTTGCCCCATAGGAAGAATTGTTTGTTCTTGGATTCTAATGTGAGTTTCTTTCCAAGGATACCTGGGGGTGTTCAAAAAAACGGATTGATGAGGCACTTGAGGCCATGGCCTAATGGTTTAATGGTTAGGAATATGATGGGATAAGGGTTGGACGTGATGACCCTGGAGGTCCCTTCCAACCATAATTATTCTATGATTCTATTCAAAATTTCTGTGGAAATACTCTTATACTTGTGAAAGTTGCCTAAAAGGGCCTTTTAAATAAAAGCCTTTTGTTTAGTATGAAATTAAAAAACAGACAAAGCATGAACTCTTCAGAGAAAAGCATGAACATGGGAGGATATTCTGTGTAGGTCTGTGGGTGTTGCTTCAGCATGTGAATTTGTGAGAGGACAATTAATTAAGTATGTGATACTAAGTCTGTTTCTCACATGGTCTTTACAAGTAGTCAGCTTATATCAGTCAGTATTGTGAGTCCTTATGCAATATTGCATGCTGCTAGTCTGCTTAAGGGCTTGATGATCCTGCTACCTTTGCATGCCTTGCCACGAATACATAGCTGACGGAAGCTGCTACTCACAACAAGGTCATAGTGGTAGTTTCTACCTCAGCAGAAGTCTGTTCCTGAAAGAGGCACAATGTCCCACATGAACTCCCTTTTATTTTAATGTGAAAATCATTGAATATGTTGTTATTTAGTGTCAGAGAGAAATAAAGAATCTTACCCTTGGAAGGTGAAACAAAAGCAATTTCGATAAATCAGATAAGAGTTGATGACAGTGAGCTGTGAAATGCAAAGACAGCAGTTAAATGTTTAAATTAAATCAAAAGAGAGGAGTAAAAAGTTTGAAATCATAAAGAATTTTTTTTCACTCCTCTGATACTTTATGTTGAATAGCCAGATCATTTTATTATTGCAAATACTGTGGCAGTAATCTTTTACAGCTTGCAGTAGAGGCCTACAGCATTAAGTTAGTATAAAATTACATATAGTTTAATATATCTGTACAACACCTTTAAACAAGCTTCTTTAGGCAGGAAGGTTATCCGTCTTATAAATCTATTATTTCATTGTACATCTTGATAGCCTAGCATTGCTCCTAGCCATGTTTAAGCATTAAATAGTGCATTATTATTTCACATAAATCAACCAGAGATGTGTGAATTCATAAATTTTGCATTTGCACAGACAGTATTTTAAACGGTTTACGGCTTCGTGGGAACTTGGTATATATACATATATAACTGTACACAAATCAGTGCCCAGGAAATTTCAGTAAAATTTAATATCACAATTACTGCTTTTTCAAAGTCATTGCTTGCATATTTTAGATATGTTTCAACAGGGTCTAAAAATAAAAAACAAACTTGGAAACAAGGTCTGTGGTCACATTTTGCTGGATAGCTCCTTTACTGCAGTGGAGTGGATGTTTGGTTTGGGGTTTTTTTTTTGGTGTTCCCTCTGTTGTCATCTGTGTAGTTTTTTCTACTTTATTTGTACTTTTAATGTTTCAGCTTCTTTCTTCTTTCACCTCAATTCTTCTAGGCCTCTCAACTGTAAAGAATCATGCACAAGCCTGTTTGTATTTGTTCAGGAAACTCCACTGGTGAGAACTTATATGAGGTTTTTCAGGTTTTAATTTTTCAAATAAAAACCTTGAAAATTTCTCAAGACATTTTATGTTCATACAGTATGTTATAAATTTATTAAATGCAATGTAAATATCCTAGTGTCAAGAATGACAGTGTCAAAAAAGGAAAAAGAGAACTATGTATCATTTATTACGCCATTCTCAAGCATCACTCACCAAGTGTATCCAGGTCCTTGAGAGAAAGCAGTCCCACGAATAGGAAACACATGCTATTGTGCAGCATCAGTAGCATGTAGCATCAGTAGGTTGATGAATAGAAGGGACCTTACCCTTGAACATCCAGCCTAGTAGTCGAGGTGCAGGAGGAGCTGTGCTTCTTTCCCTTCTCCAGTGCAGTCTGGATCAGTCCATGGCAAATAGTAGGGCTGTGTTTCCACCCCTGGGGCAGTCGATTCCAGGTGTACTGGACCCCTCTCCAGGTCAAAGCAAACTATGCCCTGTACTCTGCTGCTAAAGCAATAGAGCAAAATGCATTAGCAATGTCAATTGTGGCATACCACCTGACTGCCTTTGAGCCCAGTTCGTACTGGAGTTCTAGCACAGCAGCACCAGTGGTGACATGAGTGTTGTCAAGTGTGACTCCTCTAAATGTTTTCTCCTGGGCACATTGTTCTTTCCTTTTCACTCCTCCACAGCAGGTGTCTGGTTGCTGGTGAGGAGAGAGAGAAAAAAATCATCTGCAAACATGTGTTTGAATGGAATTGACTTTACCCATAAGAAAAGGAATGTAATATCTATGTGGGTGGCACAGTATGAGAACTTACCTGAATGTGAAAGAGTGGATCCAACCAGGGAGTTAAGGGAAATTCTCACTGTTTGGGGAGAGAGGTTGTGAAGGTTGTTCTGACATGGAGTAATGAAAATGGTAATACTTCCCTCAACCATAAGTGTTGAAAGTTTTGTTTGCTGCTGTTAAAGTTTCATTATCTTAGTATAATTGTTTTTTTAAAGTTTGTGTTATATTGAAAACACTGAAGATTATCTGAGCCTATCTGGCATACAGACGATTGCATTCAGTTCTCCATTGCCTTGAACTCTAAGGAGCCAAGATACACTGAAGAGAAATAAAACAGTTAATAGTTTCGCCGTGCACTAGCTTAAATGTACTAACACTGCATCACCAGCAGTTCTGAGGAGGAGCGCTGCACTAGTTTATAGAAAAAGCTTGGATTTGGAAGCAATATAATTGTTTTTATCTGAGTGAGTAGTCCCATACTAGACCTGGGCTAACCAGGGTGGAACAATATTGTTGTCTGGAGAACTGGGTTTTCCACCAAACTTTGATTTTTAGTGAAAAAAGTTCTATATGAAAAAAAATAAACTTTTCAATTTTTAGTGGGTTTCAATTTCTGGTAAAAATAAGGTTTTATTTTTCTGGAAGATGAAGACAAAAATTACTTGTTGTCAGTGTTTTGTGGAGCGAGGAATATTCTTATTTCTAGTAAAGATTATTTTAAAATGAGAAACGAAAGGGTAGGAGTGACAGAAGTTTTAGAGAGGTGAGTTCTGGAGTTTTTATTGAGATGGAAATATATGAACAGCTGAACATTTGAGTAGTGATTCTAGAAAAACTTATTATCCTTTGTCAGAGAAAGATTCTCTCCTTTCTGTAATACAAAGATGAAAACTTCTGTTTTCTCAAGCACTCGTCGTGCACCACCAGCTGTGTCATGGAGTGTCTGTGAAACCCTGACATGGTAGTTTTCTACTCTGGCAGCAGCTATAATTTTATTAATATAAATGGAGTAGGCTTGCTATAAAAATGGGGCAGTGATATACAGAATAGGGCTGTCTCACCTAGGTTGTTATTTTACATCTATATTGTACTGCAGTGAAAAATTATTCAAAGTGGAGAGTCCCAACAAATTGGGTCCCTGTTGTTTTTGAAGGCAAACCATATTTTGTGGTACTGCTCATTACTGGTCAAGAACAACAAAGAAGTTCAAGACTAAGATTAATGGTATCAGCAGATCATTGTCTAAAGATTAATCTTTTAAAAATTATGAGAGACACGGTGAGCCTTTAGCTGCCTACAGCTACAAAGAGTAATAATAAACATTACTATGGCAGGACAGGCTCTGGAATACTAACAGAAGCATGTCTAGTTATCATCAATAAACACTAATGGTGGTTTTGTGTTGTTTTTTGGCTACTGATGACTACTGAAAATGGTGTGGCTTCCCCCTGCTGCCCCCCGCCCCTTTCCTAAAGCAACAATTGTGTGCTTTCTTTTGATGTCTGTCTATTTAATATTAATTTGTTTGGGATCAGTTCTCTCTTTCATGGTATTACTACTGTACTACTTTCTCTTATGAAAACTGCTACATTATTGCCTGGGTTTAAAACTGTCAGGGGTTTAAAAAAAGGTTCATTATAGAAATTACATTTGCTCAGTAAACCCAGGAGGCGTTGTCTTTCTGTTAGCTCCTCTATAACTAATCCTTGGTGCATGTATATTTTTGTGCATGCATACTGTTTTTGTATTTAGTAGAATATATATTTATACTAGAGAGGAGGTCCATATAGCGATTGCATAAATCTGTTTCTTTTTCAAAGGCTATATGTCAGCAAGTGATGGTATAGGAATGGTATGTATAAGCTGAAATACACAAATATTCTTTTGTTTTAATCTCAGCACTATTTATGCATCTCTTGTCAATATTACAGACTTTGTGGTTTGAAAATGATTTGGGAGTTTGTTTCCAGAATGATTGGAACTGAAAAGTCTGAAAATTTTGGAATTCATGTATGCCAAATGGTTCTTATTTTTCATAAGATTAAAAAGGCAATTGATGATAAAGAAGTCCACTTCCATATCCAACAGCAATGGCAGTGATGGACTAGATTCTGCCAGCCCCACTCAGGCTGAGCAGTATGTTACTGCAGGAGCAGCTCCACTAACCTCAGTCAAGCTCCTGGAGTAGTAAAATGTTAGTATGATTTAATGGTGGTTGCTAGTGGGTGCCTATATAATGCTATGATATGACCAAGTATAGAGATTATTTTGCTAATTTGCTTCGATGAAAGCAGGCTTCTGTTCTTGCATTAAGACACAATTTTGACTCAGGTTTAAAATCTGAACTTGATGCAACCAGATGTTTATGTATTATGAAGTCTGAGTGTCATCTACATGATGTCCTGAGGCTGAATAGTGCTCGCTGTCTTTCAGAATTAGGTATAATGTTAGGCTACATAAAGCTGTAGCCTGCTGATCAACTTCAAGCCACGTGTAGGAGTATGTGAATGAGTATGGTCAGGTGAAAGTAATTAGTGTGGTACCTGTGTCCATACAATGCATCATTGTATATTATTTATCAGGGCTTGCAGTGTTTCTCAAATACAGGAGTGCTGCTGATAAAGATGACAAAGTAGGAAAATTTCAATACTTGGTCTAGAGGTGAAGTGTTGCAAAACCATCTCCTTCTTCAGGACTGGATGAACGCTGTTGCTCCCTTTGAAATAACCTGAAGGCTCATTGCTCTGTTTTTGAACAAGGAAAGCTGAATTTGGAAGTTTTATAACATACTGAATGCTTAACTATATATGGCTAACTCAAAGGAGGTACCTGATAGGAAACTTTATTTCATTTTAGTAGTCTGTAAACTGAATTAGATTGGAAGTCATGCAGCATCTTTCTCTGGTGGCTAAAATTTGATTCAGCATTTCATTGTGGGTGTATGTGATACTGAATTCAGTATAGGGAATTGCTTCAGTGAGGAGTGAGTAGAATTGACTTGGGAGTCTTACCTAGCTTTGTTGCAGATAGTCTTAAAACTGAAATGCATTTTTGATTTTTTGTTGTCATCGATGTGGAGTTAGGCAAATTAAGTATGTGGCTTATATCCTATGAAGATCTAGACTTTGTTTAGTATCAGGATGGAGATACTAGCTGGAATAAAGGTAATATTGGGAAGGTATGTCCAGATCATTCCAAAGCTAGTGTAGTGGTCCCTTTGATTAGTAGGTCTCTAAAAATTCACACTTAGGTTCTTTCAGTGATTTCAGTAAAGTTGCATGATATAAAAAATGAAATGATACAGTCCTTGGGTGGGTCTTCTGTTTTTTTAACTAGAAGAAAAAACCCAAAGTTTACCAGAAGCACACAAGAGTGTTTGAAGACCTCGTATCAGTTTTGCTTGCCTTGTGTCAGCTTGCTTTATACCCTTTGATTGTTACCCTGGTTCAAATTCATACAGCCTGCTACAGTTCAATGCAGAGCTTTGTTTAAATATGTCATTGACTTCATGGCAATAGTGTAATGTTCCCTTAGTCTTTGACCTGTGCTGAGAATTGGGCAGGCTGGGTTGGACAATTTAAGATTGTGGTGAAATCTTTTCAAAGTTTGGGATTAGGAGTTACTCTCTGGAAGTTTTTTGGATGATCCCACTTTCAACCGCGGAAACCACTTCAGTGTGAAAGTGCTCATTGCATGAGACGTTGTGTATCAATTTTAAAAAATACTGAGCATTTATATTTGGAAAATATCTCTGTAATTGTATATGTTGTTCTGGGTCATTATTTTCTCATTGTTTAAATTACAGCTCATTTATTTAAAAGAATACTTGTCAAAGGAAAGCTTTAAGTACTGATTTAAGAAAGCAGTGTTAAATAATTGAAATGACTGTGATAAAATTGCCTTAGTTTAAACAGACCAGTTTTATCAGTCTGTTTAATGAATTGTGCTTTTATAGGATGAGATAAATCTAATGTGAATTCAAGTGGTTGCACTAGAAATACAGCTCTAGGTGGGATCTCTTGGTGGATTTAGCTAGCAGAATTAAAGAAAAAGAAGGTAGTTGTACTCCTGTGTTTCCTTTCAGAAACACTTCATGCATGATAAGCAATGCTGATATCTTAGAGTGTTGTAATACCTATGTATCTGTAATGCCTGGGTATTTATGTACAGATTGCACAAAGCAACTTGGTCATTATTTGGAAAATATTTATGCCTCTGGATGTTAACATTGACTTGGAGGTGTATCCAGTCCTAGAATTGTTAATTTTCATGCACTTGAATAGTGACACAATTTCTTTGTAGGCTGAGGAGACTTGGCAGGTTGGCCTTCCTACTTACTGATAATTTAGAAGGACTTTTCTCTCATTGCAAGAAAAACAGAGTATCTGCTTTGGAACCAGACTGTAGACAACCACTGGTCAGTGGCTGACCCAGGAAAGAGTATTTTGGATTCTGTTGTTTATGCTTCTATGTATTGTTAGAACACGGTTTGCATACAAGAAGTAAAAGATTGATTAAAAATACATACAAAATCGGTTGTCATTAGAGTGGAGATAGTGCATCATCAGCTCTTCTCTTGGCTAATCCACTTAAATAACCTACATAGCAGGGGTGGTACCTAATTTGGGGGGATAAATGAGCGTTTCTTGTAGGACCCAGTTTCGTTGGAGTTTAAGGGAAGTCCCTATATGCCTCTTCGTATTGACTAGCATGTGTGGTGCCATGAATTTCAATGGAAGTTCTAGGAAGGTAATAGTCCATGTGTGAGACAGTGGCAAAATGGTCCCAAAATGATGATTAAATTGTTGTTGTCTAGTAAGTGAAAGAATATGCACTTGGTGATGTATAACTCTGAGATCACTGAGCCAGTAACTAGCATTTTTTTATAGCTGGAAATACCCACATTAAGTGTTTATTAAATGCTGTCAAGCTGATTTTGGGAACAGTTTACCCCATCAGCAGTCATTGTGTAAGTGGTATCTCATGATACAGAGTGATGGTCTGAGTGGGGCATATACATGTCCCCTCAACATCTTTCAGTCCTTTATAGTCAGTTTAAGGAAAAAAAAAATACAAACTTCCAGTGTGAGCAGAATTTGTCAGGCAGTGAAGTTTTATTCCAGCTGCAGCTGAATCTGTGATTTTTTTTTTTTTTTTTTTTTTTGGTTCTCAGCAAGACCACTAGTCTTCTATAACCAGTTTCTACTGTCAGCTTTGCAACCTCACTTGTAGCACTGCAAATTATAATGATTACACAAAGAGGAGAAAAAAAAAAGGAAAAATTGAACTGAAGTCTCATTGGTTTATACAAAGCACTTTCTAGGAGAGGGAAATGTCACAAGACGTTTGTGTATGACGTCACTTTGCTCTAATTAAACAGGCATGTGGATATTGAAAATTGTTTGTCTTCATGCCTTATATTTTTAGTTTATTACCCTTAGGTTAACCATTACTACTCAGCTTGTTTTCTGTAGCATGGCTGTGTCTACAGACTGATACCAGTGGGTGGGTAAATACCCCTGTGCACCTGAGTGAAGTTTCTTGATATTTCAATTGTTTTGTTGTTCTGAAAGGGAGGGGGGATGTTCTCTCTTGCAGAAGATGTGAAACGTAATATTTCATAATTTAAGATGGCTATTGCTCTTCCTCTTTGTCCTCCCCAAAACAGTTGTCTCCAAGATCTATGCTTGCCTGTTCTGTGTTCGCTGCTGGCTGAAAATGGACTCGCAGTTTTTACTGCAGACTATCAGCTTGTCCATCCACAGTAAAACTGACAAGATTGTTTCCATTAGGCTTACTTCCCTAGACACCTGCTAAGTTTTAAATTTGTTGAAATCAGGCTGCTTTGAAGAACAACTTGATTTTGATATATTTAAATCAGGGAAAAAATCAGGTCTACATAGCTCTCTTTCATAATGGTTTTATGATATGAGAGTGAATCAGAAAACGAGAAATTCTGAAAAATGAGGGTGGTAGAATAAGTTAACATTTTTACTATTCAGAAAGTACTTATGTTTTTATTAGACAATAGACTTTTCTGTCTGTTTTTTAGCCATTTCATCTTTCTACCACAAACTTTTAAGTAGTGGAAGGATATATTAAATACCAAGGAAAATTATTTTTAAAAGCTATTAAAAAAATTAATTTAAATGTAGACAGCCATAGTATTATGGCATTAAAACACCCCAGGGTCTTTTTTTATTGGTCCATTAATACTTGCCTCGAGTGGTAGAACACACCTGAGGCAAGATTTAATGAACCAATAAAACATGCCCTAGAGTGCCCTAATGCTATATTGCTAACCATTCCTATTACATAAATGCACTGTTTGCATACTTCCTTCATACATTTCAGAAAAATCTTCAGTTAAGTGAAGACCATATGACAAGTCTTATCCAGAGTTTATCAGCATATTTTGGAGTGATTAAAATGATTATATGAGATATTCTCAATCAACCAATACAATATGTTGTGCCTAGAACTTTATGGACTGTCCAGATGGTGAATCCTTTAAGTCTGGTTAACGGTTAAGTCAGTGTGTTTCCTCTCAGTTACTGAGAATTTTCTAAAGCCTTCCTAAAGAATTTGAATGTAATGCTGTACTATTTCTCTTCTTCTCTTGAAAATACCCCACTTGTTGTTTGCCTAGAATCCACCCCAAATCAGAAATCTGGCAGAGGAACTAGCCGTAACTGCAGTCCCATTAAAATGTGCAAGGATGTTACTAAAGTGACGTTGTCCAAATCTTTGACATGGTTTAGTCGGAGAATTATTTTAGTCCTTTTTAAGGAGGTAGAGCTTTAGAGATGTACATCAACTTCAGTGGAGCTAAGCTGATTTACATCTGCTCATAGTCCAGCTCTTTGCTTTCTAGCACATTCAGAAGGATCAGAAATGTCATACTTCTATTACATCAGAGAGTTCAGATAGAAGGAATTACTAAGGACACTTATTGTATTTTGCAATTTTTAATTTAAAGCCTTTGACTGGATCAAGCATTTGCACTAATGATTTAGAATGTTCATAACCATGAGCAAAAATTGATAAGCATACCTAGGTTGATCTGTACTTAATAACAGGAAAAAGAAGCAGAAGATTGGTTTTGAATGTCATTGCATGCAGAATAATAACCCTTCATCAGAAAACGAGAGTGAGCGTTGTACATTATTAGTTTTGCTTTCCAGCATTGCTGTTTCTCTTAAAGATTTATAGATGTAAATTGTAAAAATGGCTTATGACTTTTATGTATTTGAGGATTTAACATGAAATAATTTAGTTTGACTTCGTGACAGTCATAACCAAACTAAATATGGCTGAAGAATATGCATTTGGCAGAATCATTGCTTGAGAATTTAGGAGAGGAGAAAGAAAATCCCATGTTGCTAAACTGATGCATAAGAACTGAAGAAATTACCACTTTGGGCTTTTCTGGGGGGGAGGAAGTCTTGTAGGCCAGGCTTGATGTCTGCAAGAATATTTGATAGGTTGCACATATACGAGCCACATATACTTGTTAGGGCAAAAGTAACTTACTTGTAAGTCTAGATCCTGAGGTATTGTGAGTTGGCTTAGTTCCATGGAACTCAATGAAATTACACCAGCTTGTACCAGAAGAGGATCTGGCCCCTAATCTTTCAAGTAACAGGCTCATTAAATGCTTAGGGCCAAATTCTTTCCTGGCATGACTCCATTGAACTTAATGGAATTAAGCCAGCAGAGCATTTGGCCATTATTTAATACAGATAACAATCTAAGGGAAACTAGGTTTCTGTATTTGTTTTTCTTTTGATATGTAGCATTAGCAAACCGTATGTGATTTTTATAAGACATAATATATGAAGTACTGGCTAAAAGAGTCTGCACAGATATCTCGCAGGTAGAGCACCAGACCTTCTTGATGTGGTACCTTACTTGGATCAAACAATACTGTCTTAATCGCAGGTTTAAAACTTTCACTGTTTTCTGGAAAAGGGACTGCCTAGACTCTCGTATCCTTCCCCTATTTCTTCTTTTTTTTCATCATTTCACACTACAGTCGTCTCAGAAATTTAAGCAGGGTTGAGCTTATTGTTGAAGCTGAGACTATATAAAAAATTATGCTCTGTTGATCCTATGACCAAATAGCTGATGTAAGTTTTCCAAAGTCATTACTGGCATAATTTTTTTTTTCCTTTCAAAGAGCATGGTGGGCACATTCTGTTTAAGAATTTTCACTGCATCATCTAGCAGCTAAAAGGCTCAAATGCGTAAGTAAAGCATTGCTATTACCAAAGATTGTTTCCTGGAGCCATCTTCATTGTTTTAAAAGCTTGAGCTATTTGTCTAAGTTTTGCATTAATTTCATTTCTGCAGCTTTGTTGATGTTAGCTGGGCCTTACTATTTTGGCTTAGTATGTAGATAACTAACTTCAGCTTCTTAATGCCTGACATGACCATTCAAAAGTAGTCTGGTTTGGTTTTTTTTTTCCAGTTACCTCAGAGAAAACTTGACTTTTTGCATTCTTCATTGTGATGTCTTTTTTCTGTGTTGCTTTGAGATGTTAGGTACTGTTCTCAGCAGCAGTTAGATGTAGACTTTTGGAGGAAAAAAGCTTTCTTTTCTATATTTTTGGAGCACAAGTATGGAAAGGTGAAGGTATGTGGCTGCACACCCTATTGTGTAATTGATATTTACTACAGAAACAAACCTTTTTTGAAACAAATATTTACCACTGAAGTGCTTGAGGCCTTGATAGGGTGCTTTGCAGCTGAGTTCAGGCACAGCAGGAATCATATCTCAGTGAAGATGAACTTCCCATATAAATCTAGTTCGGTGGTCTCTTTGTGACCTATATGCAGTTTTATGGAAACAAACACTAAAATCCAAAACAGAATCACCAGTCCTTTCTACAGGATTTTTATTAAAGTTGGGCCAAGAGAGATCACTGCAAACTATTTGCAGTTGTGGGTGATGTAACACAGCTCAAGGGCATTTGGTACCTGGCAAGCAAAACTGTTGTTGGATGGACTTAGGTGAAGGACCACCAAGAAATCACAATGTAAAGTGGTGGAAGAGAAATTAATAGCTGATTAGTACTCAAAACATTCAGATGAACAAGAAGAGCTCCTTAAGCAAATGAAGTGGGGGATTTAGAGTCTGGAAACCAGGTGGTAAGATGAAATGACTCATTTGAAGTTACGCATGAAAACATAATTGAATGTCAAGGATGCAGTGTAACTTCTGGTTTGCATAAGCAGGGCTAATGTTTTCACATTTCTTTTATGTTTTGGACTTGACCTAGGGTGTGTAAAAGAAGGTGTCTTTTCATGTAAGGGGAAGAGCACTATTACTGTTTCAAATAATACCTTAATAGCCTTGTTTAACAGAAGCCCCTGCCTTCTCTCTCTGTCCCAGTTTGGATTTATCTAAATCAAAATGTAGCTGAATAATTCATGATAAGTAAATTTGATAGAAGGAGGTGAGGCTGTATTACAGGTCTGATAACACCAGCCTGCAGAGTTATTTGCTTGTAGAAATGAGTTCCCAACATCTCTGAAGTGATAGACTGGAAGCTACAGAGCATAATAGCACCAGTTCTTGTTGGGGCTGGTGAGTGGCTTAATGGAACAGTCTGAATCTGTTTATTTGATTATTTTTTTTTTTCCCAAAGAGTGCATCTGCACGTGAGGATGTTTTCAGTTGTATTGAGCAGCTGAGTTGCAGTCTTGCAATAACTGTCTATACATGTGTGGGGATGTGTGTTTACAATGAATCTCTTTTTTTTTTTCTCTGAAAAAAAGCCAGTGTAGAGTTGTGTACCAAGTTTAAATCAATGGCTGTGCTTTAACACTGATTTTTTTCTTTTTTTCTCTCCATGTCTCATTTGATGGTTACTTTTTTTTATGCCTAAATGTAACTTATGTAAAAAATATTTGTGTGAGATTGCCCAAGTAATTAGCCAGTCTACTCATGCAAATAAATATTTTTTTTTATTCAACTTGGAACACCTTTTTGGCAGCATTGCTTTAATTACAGAAACATTTAAAGGAAGACAAGGATGTAGTGCATACTAAAAATGTTCTGTGCAAATAGTGAGAGGATTTAGGTGAGCAGCAGCTCTGTTAATTACCTTGCAGCCAGAAAGACCCTCACATTTTTTTGAAGGCTGTTAAAAATAAGGAAAGAACTAATTTTCTTCTCATGGGAAAGGAATTAATTAGCATTGTGCTGAGGGCCTTGGGATTGGTTCTCATCCAAAGTGGATAAATAAACCAAACATTGCTTCAGACTACTCAACATGAACAAGATACTCTGGGAGAGCTGCTTGCTTTTGAACAGCCAATCTAGCCCATGAGGCTAAGAGAATTTTAAACCACCTCTGCACCTTTCCAGCATGGTTTATTCCAGAGGTTACTGAAGCTCCTCACCAAATAGAGGCAGCCTGAAGACCTAAGTAACTCCAGCCCCTTGGCTGACCTGCTAACTGATTCAGTTTTGCAAGGCTTGCAGTGCTGCAGGTGCAGTGCAGTGCTGCATAGCTCGCTATTTTTTTTTATCTGTGTTCTGTCAGCTTTGGCTTGCACTGAGATATGCAAAAGGCAGCTTAAAAAGCAAGTTTGTGTGACATCTGCACTAAAGGAGCCAAATTATTAGGTCTAGAATTTGGTTAAGCTCCAGTGTTTTTAGCTGGCTTCAGAGATCTAGGTGCTAGGATCATAGAGCTATCCCTAAATACCAGTAAACGTACTTCTCTTTGCAAATGATCTGAGATTAATTAATGGAAGAAAACAGCAAAACCTTTACCTACTATAGCTTAGCACGGCTTCAGAAGGAATTGAGATGTCACCTTTTGCTTTCCCTGCAATTATCTGTTCTTCAGTGTTAACTTTTTAACTATTTGCCTAATTTCAGCTTTATCATTTGACAAAAAAGCTAGTGGCATCAAAGATGATAATTTGGTGCACATTTCTACCCAAGCATCTGGATACAGGAAAAAACCCCAAAACTTTATTAATGCCCCTGCTGAAAAGAGTTTATGATGGGAGCATGTTTAT
Source organism: Podargus strigoides (assembly GCA_028020825.1). Lineage (NCBI taxonomy): Eukaryota > Metazoa > Chordata > Aves > Caprimulgiformes > Podargidae > Podargus > Podargus strigoides. Next base: position 85,213,609 of record CM051620.1, on the reverse strand, counting down.
TACCAAAAGTGAGAGAATCAGTGCAGAAGGGAGACATTACAACACCCTAACTATTAAAAGACTTCAGTTGAAAGTCACACCTTGTTAGGCACTGGAAAATCCCAGTCATAAAACAGACTCCTATGAGACGAAGCTGTCTTGGTTCCTCTGCTCACAGAACTTTGCTTTGATTTTTATTTTCTTTTTTTCCCCTCCATATGCTGGAGTCCGGCCCTGTCTTCCTGACAGCCGCCCTTAGGTATTTATAAGCATTGATGAGATCCCCCTCAGCCTCCTCCAAGCTAAACAGACACAGTTCCCTCAGCCTCTCCTCATATGGGAGATGCTCCAATCCCTTCATCATCTCAGTGGCCCTGTGCTAGACTCTTTCCTGTAGCTCCATGTCCCTCTTGAACTGGGGAGCCCAGAACTGGACACAGTACACCCCAGATGAGGCCTTACCAGGGCAGAGTAGAGGGGGAGGAGAACCCCCCTTGACCTGCTGGCCACCCTCCTCTTAATGCACCCCAGGATACCATTGGCCTTCTTGGCCACGAGGGCACATTAATATCAATATTAAGTCTGTATAATGTGTATTTCTAGAGGATTTTAACTATCGGGACCAGAACATTCATTTAGTAATCCTGCTACTTAAATATGCTGGAAAGTGTTTTGCAAAACAAGCACGCGACTAACTTTGCTTATATATATTTTTCTGCTATCTTCATTTAAATTGCTTATATGTGGAAATTTAAGTACCTGATGTCTGTCTAGTCAAGATTTAAGCTTACATGATAGTTGAGAAAACAAGAAAAATGGGAAATATTTTGAGGATAACTTACCTTCTTTCTGTTGAGAAACAATATGGTTACTTGATAATTTTGCCTAATAGAAAAGAAGATGTTTCTGAATGAACATATGGAAATATATGGTAATTCATGAAAATATTAAGTATGGAGAAGACATTATAAAGTTCAGTAGGAACATTTGCAGAAGAATAGGTATGTATAAATGCATAATGATGGATTTTAGAAGATTTCTCTACCATTGGGGCAATTTAGTTTTGAAGTGGTAGGGATAAGAAGCTTACTTCTGTTTGTGGATTATATAAAGAAATATAGGAGTGGGTTCGCCCAAGAGGGCTCAATTTTGGTGACAAAAGAGAACCCTGTCGTTCATTTTTTCCTAATAAACAGTGTAAAACAATGTTTCCAACGGTATTTTTGTCAAAAGAGGTGACTGCAAATATTTGTCCAGTGCTTTTTACTGGTTTTATTCCTGTTATAACAGTTTGCAAGTACCCTGATTGCTGTTAAGGTGCTTAGTGTCTTAAGAGTTTAGGATGGAATGTACTCAAAATGTCCTAGTTATTTTGATGGGGCCAGATATTTTTGATGTGGTACATGTTTTTAAAATGAAAATTGTTTTCGTTTTCTCACGTGAGCATAAACATATTCTCATCTGTCATGATCCAAGGCCCACTGATGTCAGGTCTTCTAGTTAATTTTTGGATTGGGTCAAATAAGAAAGGGATTTTTTGCCATCTTTGCAGGTGATGGATTAAGTTAAAAGAGCAATCTCTCTTGTATGATCTTGTACTATACTGTTCTTTTTTTTTTTCACGTATATTCCTGCTATTATAAAATACATGCTTCTTTGAAACAAAAATTCCAGCCCCCTCTTACTAGCTTGCATAGTTTATTGTACCTTCAGGCTGTAACTAGTGTGTATGCTAGAAGTGATACAGAACTATGAATCCAGAAGAATCTATCACAGTGATTTTTGGATGCATCTTTGCACAGAATTATTGGATATACATTTTCAGAGGCCCAGAGACCTAAGTTTCTTTCAAACTTCAACTTATTGGGTGAAGCTTCAATATATGAAAACAAAATATATTTACTGTATGGGTGTACATACGTAAATATTCAAGTCTGGCTTCATTGAAGGCAGTGGTGTTTCCCCACTGACTGCAGTGGGACCAAAGTTTCATTCATATGCTTATATTGTGTGATAGCAAATACACACTCAGATAAATCTCTCTAAATAGATAAATGTACAATGTTTTTCAGTTATTCATTATATTCACCATATTAAAGAACAATTGCAAATTCATATGCCCATGACTATATACTTAATTATTTTCTGTAACCACAAGTCTGTGGTATGTAATATAATTACCAAGTATTTGTGATGTTCTTTTCTCTGTCTAAATGGAAGAGCAGGAACCTGTTAAATATTTTTAAGTTATTACTCCAGTTGATATTAGTTACAGCTTGCGTTTTTAAGGCTTTTATTTTTCCAGGACTTAAATTTTTAAGACAATATTGCTCACAGCATTTTCTTTGCTTCGGAGATGACATTAAAAAATGGTTTTTCCTTGTCTCTGATTTCCAAAGATGCACACAGTATGTAATTTCGCTGCAAACTAATTTTTTTAACCTTAAGTTTAAAAGTGATTGTACGGTAGCTAGGGGGGCTTCAGCAAGAACAGTTTCTTTTGCCACTGAGATGATTCCAGGTTGAGGAATGTAGCAGGAATTGTGATGAGATTGGATGGACAAGGCAGGCTTAGGCTCTTGTGGAAGATATTTCTACACCTTAAAATGACCATGTTATGCACAGCCCAGTTAAAGGCAGAATGCTCCCTTGTTGACAAAAAAGAGAAGGAGCATCCATCCTCTGGGTTGCAGATAGCTGAGCAGGATCTTTTTTGTTACTTTGAATGAGATCTAACCATACATTTCTGCACTGCTGGCCTGTTGTTCAGGGAGTATTTGCCCTTCTCTGTGCTTTTCACAGTGCATTCTTGCCAGTTATAGGTAATTGGAGGAGATATACACATCTGTAAGAACAGTGAAAACAGTTTCAGAATTTCTTCATAGCTCCCTGGAGCCTCTTAGCTTTCACTCTTTGGTGAGCGCAGTTTTTAATGCTGGTATTCTTAGCTTATGTCATATTCCCATGCAAGGTTACTGAAATTAAATGGACCCTGCCACTCAGAAGTCTGCATTGACATTAACGGTGAACTTAGAATCTAGAATGACAGATCTGCATTTGAGATACTGCAAATGCCAGTGGTGATAAACTGAATAGGATCTTCTGTGGTTTGGGAGGTGAAAGGAAAGTAAGAGCAAAAGGGTCCCTTAACAAATGTATTGGTTGAATTGAAAAATTATTATGGGAGATTCGTATGTATTTTGTATATTTGTGTAGTTTACATACGTCTGTAACTCAGGTTCTTGCCTCTCTTGTGGGACATGGTAACTAAATGACTGGGAATTTCACCTAGAAAGTCCAATACCTAAAGCTACCTAGGATTTATCAATTAAGTTCTCTCTTTTGCCAGTTGGCCTCTCGCAGGACAAAGTCCCTAAATGTGACTCTCAGTGTGATTCCAGTTCTCCATGTTGATTCTTTCCAGAGCTGAATTCCAATCAGGAATTTACAAAATTGAATTCTTTTTTTCTGGAGTCTACTTTGGTATCTTTTCAAACACAGAGTTCCTGTGAGCCCTTCAGGATTTAGCCTTCTCTTAGTGTTCCCTCTTCTGGCACTCAGAATGGTGGCTCTCAGAAAAGTGAGATGGCTCCCACTTTCCTCTAAGCAGGGGGAAAATCTTGCATTTTTGTTTTCTCTCTAGTCTTTCTAGACAGTCATTTGATGCAAGGTGTATGCATTTCCCCAGGAAAGAGTTGTCTGATTTCTTTTTTTTTTTTTTTTTTTTTTTTACTGCATGTCTGGTTCTCCTCTCCTCTCTGGGGCAGGTGTCAGGCAGAGCCAGGGCAGGCTGCTCTGTGCTGTGGCTGAGCCAGGAGCCAGGAGGGTGATGGCAAGGCAAGCACGGCAGTGCCCTCGCTGTCTGGTGATGCAGTCCCACAGTACTTGAGCATCTCATTGATGATAACTGGGATCATCTAACAAGGTACAAGGCTAGGCACAGGCATACCTGCCACATAGCTCAGGTGAAGACTGAGGGCAAAGCCCTGAGTTTGAATGCAGCTCTCAAACCTCAGTGGGAAACCCCAATGAGGCTCCTCACATCTGTGACCCAAGGTTGCAAGGCTATAAGATATCAGAGCAGGCCTTGAGCACAGGCAGCCAAAGCCCATGGGGGGGGCTGTCAGTGCTCTCTAGACCCTGATGGGCAGGTGTCTGAATGGGATTTGTGACTGAGTGCCCTGCTTTGCTTCAAGGAGGAGACCATTCAACCCCTTGTTAAGGTCAGTTCTGCTGAAGCATTGGGTCTGCTTGTTTGCAGCCAGCACTTAGCTTTACATACTCAATGCAAAGCTTAATTCTAAAATTAACTTTATATGTAAATCATTTGCTGTTCTTGCTTTATTGCTGAAGTTTGCAGTACCTAAACCTCAGTTTGTGACATTTTTTTATTTTAAAGGCTGCACAACTGAGATTCAGTGAAAGTTAAGTTTTGTATCAAATCATCAGGAAGTCTTGCCAGAGCTTTAGGAGTGAGTGCTGTGCCATTTGCTTGTCTCTGTCACAGTCCTGGAGAGCTAAGATATTTGTATATACCCGAATAGATTGCCAGAATCAATCCACTTTCCAGAGATGAACATGGACATGTCCTCTTTTCCACTGTAATGTGAATACTCAAATCTTTCCACATAAACTCATATGTTTGAGTTTCACAGCACTCCCTAATAAGGTTTTATAGCCATTAGTGTCAGTGCCATATATCACTGAGGCATTGAAAAAGTGGAGTTTCTTTCCCAAACCACCTTTCTAAGCGTCCAAGATGAAGTGATTTTATAGCTTACACTTCCACAGATCTTTCAAATCCCACAGCACAACTTGTTTCACCTGAGCCTCAAAGATTTTTGTAAATGATTTCCCAGAAGCTCTTGAGGGGGTCTTTTCTCTTTTTTTATTTAAATTTAAACTTAAAATACGATTGGATTCTGTTCAACACAAAATTGTTCTAGAATACATTGCAAGCAATGTGTGTACAAGAGGTAATCTACACTATCTAATAAATAAAATCATGTAACAGTTTGAAATTTCAAATGTGACCATTTGCTTTAATACTGCAAAGTGTTTGTTAAACCTTTAAGCTTGTGACATTTTTCCACACTGACAGCTAAATAATGAATTAATGGCTTTAAAGTCCATGGCTGCCTGAGGGTTTCAAATGCATGTTTAGTCAAAATAATTGGTGCTTTAATCATTCTTTATGAACCAAAATTGTTCCTTAGTTATACAGGAGCAAATATCTATGCTGTGAATGTTCTTTTGTATTTCCAAAATTATCTGCTAAGTTGGAAAATGGTGTCTGAATGCATTTTCTTCTTTAGAGTTAAAGTGGTTATGTTTACTCTTATGATGACCACCTACATAGCTACTGGCTGTGCTGCCCCCTCATTGATAGTGTGCATCTTGTTGTTGTTTTAGTACATGTGTACATAGGGGCTGACCACCAAGTTTTGAGAGCAGGTTGGAGGGTGTGTGGGGGTGAGCCTCAGACACTGCACTCTAAGATACAGTGTGTAGGACCCATGCATAACTAAATAAATTACAGAATCTGTTCAGAGCAAAGTCATCTCTCAACCAAACTATAACACCGTTAAGAGCTGCATCCGTAACATCATCTGTTAATAGTGGGAGTAAAAGTCTTAGGTTAAACAAGGGAGGAAACTATGGTCCTAGTTTTGTGGTTGTTAGCATGCAAGTAGACTACTGTACCTGCAAAATATTCTGCTGAGGTGCTTGTATTAACCTCAGCAATGCATCTGGTGCCATATGAGCAGGAGATGCTAACCTGAATAAGAACTATCAGAGCTTGCTACAGGCTGTCAGGCATGTAAGAAGCCTCCTATGCCTGGTACAATTTTAATGTAGATAGGACCTACTCTATAGTGTAAAGGTGATTTAACTTCTGGCTCAGGGAAGTTTGTAAGACCACAGATTGCTATAAGGTGTAAAGGTATACTGGAAAAAGTATTAGTCTAGGTCTTCTATTTCTTAAATTTCTTTCACTAAACAGCCACTAGTGACCTGTGCTGGACAAGGTATGGGCTCAGATAAACTGTTTCTGTGGCCTAGTTCCTGTGTTACGTGACTAACTTGAATGAAACACTGCTCATCACATAGATAAAATGATCTTTGTTGGAACTTTTCTGATGCTTTTTGGTGAAGTTTAATAACAACAGTGAGGGCAGATTTCAAATGGAAATTAATTGTCTTCGGGACACGCCTCACTATTTATTTAGAATAAGGTCAGAGCATGCTCTTTGAGAATTCTTGCCACCTGGTATGGTTCTGAAGACAAGGCAATGTCTTTTGGAAATAGCTTTCTGAGTGTCAGAGAAAATACTTCTGGCAGCAGTGACTCAGCTTTTGTCTTCAACCAGTGAATCCCCACAGCATCTTGTCTTCTATTGTCACAGTTCTATGTGCATTTAAAATAGCCTTTCTGCCATATTGGGCTTTCTCTCTGAACTCCCTATGTGTGTTTTGTAATAGCCTAAGCACAAAACACTTTGATACAGGAATGAGGGGCTGTCCACCCCTCTCTTCCTCCTAGTGCTTGTTGGGATTGACTTGACATGCTGTAGTTGGAGTGTAATTGTTTGAGACAAGTCTCCAAGCCGGAAAAGAACAAAAGCAATAGTGTGAATGACTGCAAAATGCAATTATTTTTCTCTGACTTAATGCAGGAGGAAAGTGGTTAATCTGTAGCAAATTTCTTCCTATTTGGATAGTGTGACTGTATCCAATTAAAACGGAACACTCTGCAGAAGTTTTACTTCCTGACTTCTAGCTCAGGATACAGTGTATGTTGGTACATCAGGTTGTTTCCTTTCTGCATGTAAAAGAGGAAGCATGGCAATGATGTTGGGGGTGAATCAGTCAGTGTGGGTTCTGAGGGGTAAAGTGTCTTGGAAGGGGAGAAAAATATCCTAGGAAGATTCAGCTGGCCCTTGTGAATGTTAGATATTTTTGACTGCCAAAATGTTTCTGCATTTCTTTGAAGCTTTTCATTAGCTTAATAGTGTGTGGTAATTTAAGTGTAGAATTTCGCCTGTACTTAATTTTTGGCCTAATACATCCTTGCTTAGGCAAACCTTACGTTCCCTTTTGTTTGATTTTTATTCCCCCCTCCTTTGTTTTTTTTTTCCCCCTCCCTGTTTTTATTTTTTACTTTCTTTTTCTTCCCTCCTCCCACTGAGTGATAGAGAAGATAGAACGGGATAAACATCTGCTAGAAACTACTTTTACTTTAGGAGGTGAGGAGAGATCATCTCTAATGATCTTCTGTCTCCCTGAATGATTATTTATTTGGCTGCACAAGAGAGCTTCACATTTAATTACAGTATTCAGAACCGGGAATTAGAAGTAGAGTATGAGGCAATCCAGACCTTGTACCTATATTTGGGTTTGCTTGTGCTTTTGTGACTATTTCAGCTAAGGGAGGGATTATATGAAGGAGTACCAGCCTCACTAAGAGTATACTCAGTCCCTTACACTTATAACTGTACCACGCTGAAGGCTTGTCACAGCTTCAAAATGGTACAATAAAGATTTGCTTATATATGTAGGTTACATATTAGCATAAATAAATATCTAATTAGATTGGCGTGATTAAAACAGTGAATAATTCTCTCTGCTGTGGGTGCAGCTATATCAAAATCAGAGTGCTGTTCTAGTGCAGTTACACCAAAAAGTAGACAAACTACTTTGAACGTAGGTACAGGTCATGTATCCACAGCTATATTAAAAGCTTCTGCTGTCTCAGCTATACCAGGTAATGGTGGCACTGCTTCAGTCTTCCTTTTCCTGTTCTTCTGGGCATATGAAAGTGGTATACTAACTGGTATAAAGTAAGTTTAGAATGGACAAAAGGCTATGTCTTTGTATGGGGAGGACTTAAAGTACTGCCATTAGACGTTGGAGGCCAGAGATACAGATTGTTCTGAGTAGGAATTAGGTATGTTTATGGAAAATTACTCCATTGAAATCTACCAACTGTGCTAGTCCATATGGGAGCTTCTCTGTCAAAAGTCACCATGTATCACCTGTGTCTTTTGTTCTTTCTGTTAGTGGTTACTGTCAGAGACAGTGTCATGCTATATAGGCTGTGTCACTTAGGAGGGCAATTCTTAAAGCATTACCCATCCCTTATTGGAATAAGTTATATCTGCATCTATAGAAGAAACTGTGGAAGCACAACATATTTTTTTTACACACAGAGATATTGAATAAGTGTGAGGTCTTAATTTGTTGCAACTGCAACAAGTAAATGTTTATATTGAGGTGTGCAGATGACTTCCTTAAATCCAATGTCTGAATTTAGAGTTGGAGTAGAGCATCATTACAAACAAGGACAGTAGCCAAGGAAATGAAAGGGTGAAAGTTTTTTCTTTAAAAAGTAGGAAGTTACTGTGGCCAAATGAGGTGAAGAAAATTAAGAATGGCATTGCAGTGTTCCTGCCAAAAATAAGAAACATCCAGCACTGGACTTGTGCTGCCAGTCTTCATTCTATTGAAACAATTTAAAATGAATTTTGCTTTAAAGAAAAATTGAAAAGTTCCTCGCTAGAGAGCATTTAAACAGTTACCTCTGCATTTGAAAGATGATGCTTAAATTATGTGGTAGTTGATAGGAACAGGAGTTGCTGGACACATTGGGAACAGGCCAGGTGATTTAATGTTTGGTTTATCAAATGGATATGCACTATGAGTAATCCCATTGACTTAAATGATACAGCTCCTGTTAGTGAAGTAAAACGTGCTTCAGCCTTATCAGAATGGAGGAAAGGAATATGAGGATGAGCATTTGCAATTCTTGGCTGCTATACTTAAACCAGGAAATAACTTATTTTAATGGCAGTATTGTTATAGTATTTCTTTTCACTTGTCTACAGTAAGTTAGTGAGGCATATTATAATTCAAAAGAATATAATTATAATTTATAAATATTCACAATAGACTTTACAGGATTTCCTTGTCCCTGATTTTGCTCTTCAAACTAAGGGCACCTTTTTTGCCTTTCTTTTAACTAAGGAGAATTGCATCTGGTAGCAGCTAGTGAGAGTTTTAACTATGCATACTAGGAAAGGATTTAGAATTTGACTATACATACTTAGGACAGTTAACTTAAAAGTGTACACATATAGATAAGTGAATGACACTTCTTGAATGAAGGGACATATCAGCACTTCTAGAAACTTGACTAATAAATACTTCTATTACTGGGAGCTAGCTAATACAAAACTTTGTGTACATCTGAGGTCATCTTTTTAGTGTTCAAAAGCGTATCTCAAATAGTAATAACTGCTAAATTATTTTGCATTTTCTACAGTCTTTCATCTGTGATTTTTATTAATTGTTTATGGGGAAAGCATGTTGATTGAACATAAGATGAAAATTTTAAAAAAAACTTTGGCAAACTCCCTATCTGTTTCCTTCACCAGAGAAAGAGCATTGAGTAAATTGTGGAGTTACAGGTGATGTCTGCCTACAAGATGGGATTCAGTTCTTAAGAAGTAGCCTTGCAATTGACTGGAGGGTGCTGTCTTTCAGGTGTAACGTAGGACCTCTTGTTTCGTTATCTCTGTGGCTAGAGAAATCCACGTTATCCCAGCTACTAGCTGCTTGCCAGAGTAATTTCATTTGATCTGCCTGACTTGTTCTATATTACTGTTGGAATTTTTTTAACGCTTGTAATTAGGTTTGCGTTTTGCAGATGTATGTGCATTTACCTTTCATTTTCAACTTTATATGAGTTTTTTGTCATGTTAGAGGAGACAGTCAAAAAGAAAGAATGAAAATAAAGTGATCATATCAAAGCACAGTCACATGTTCTTTGTATCACCAAACAGACTCTTTTGGAAAAAAAATTAGTAGTATGGAATAAGAAAGTTGTGACAGTACCTTAACAATTATGCTATATTTCTCATGCAGAAAGTCTCTCTGTATTTTTTTTTTTTTTTTTTTCTTTCTCCGGTATGAAGAAGTATTTTCATCTTGCTCTTCCCTTGAGAAAAGACAAAGGAACACCAGATGTCTTTCACTGGCAGAGTCTAAACTGTCAAGCCTTGGAAGTGGATGCCACCTTTCAGGTGCCTTTCGAAATATATGTTGAGTCTTCATTCATTCTCCAATGTTGGCTCAGTTGTCTCATCTTTCTTAGACTTTCCCTCTTAGAATGTAACAAAATGCTTGTGCTCTTACACAGGATCTCCTAGAAGAATTTAAGTTTTTAAGGCTTTTCAGCCTTGAGTGCATCATGACCTGAAGGTGTAATAGTGGGAGGTGTCTTTTTCCCATGGCAGGGGGGTGAAGTCATGGGGTCTGAACCCCGAGCCCTGAATTGAGATTGACATATGGGTGGTTCCCACACTCCTTCAAAAGGAGGGGATGAGTTTGCCTTTTGGCTTTCCTCCAAGGTGCTGCTGACCTTGCAGGGAAAGCCCTTGGGTAAATGAGCCCCAGGTGCCCTGCATTGGGTAAATGAGTGCCAGGTGTCCTGCTTTGGGCATAAAAGCTGGGACCACTTGCAGGAAGGGTGAAGTGTCTGTCTGTGAGGTGGATGCACTTTGTAGAGTTTCCCTGTTGAGGAAGGACCTCCTGACTCTCCCTGCAACTGGGCCCCAGTCAGGTTTGGTGCTTGTGAACGCGGGCTTTGTGCAGAAACAATATGGGGCTACCTCTCTTCTATGTTATCTGTCTATTGGTGTGGTTGTCTCCCATCTCTTCCATGGGAGACTTCGTTGCTTTGTTTGTTCCACCGATTGTTGGCTGTGTTGTATCATTCTTGGGGGTCGCTGGGGTTGATGTCTGTTATGTGTAATCTAATTGACTTGTTTGTAACCCCAGCATTCACCCATATACTGACTTTCTTGTATGCAATAGAATCTGGTTACTGGATTGTTTTGCTGCTGGCTGTGTCCTTTGTGCTAGGCTTAGTGATTGGCAAAACGGGGTTGAAGCTAGATATCTTTGAGGTCCCTTCCAACCCAAACCATTCTATGATTCTGTGAATAAGCTGCTAAAAACTGTTGTTGTTTTTGTAACAAGGTGTGCCAGTTATTTTTTGAATAAAAATTAGTGAAAATCTGAATTAGGGTAAAACTTGTGAGCTTACTCCATTATTTGAGAACGTGGTAGTGCAGTTTACTATGTTATTACTATGTTAATTGCAAAACATACAATTAGATGTTTCAATTTCTAGCATAGTTAACAGTCTTCCAATATTTTAACTATGAAATTAGAACAATATTTTTATTAGTTACTCAAGATTGCAGGTTAGATTTTCTCCTGATACCATGGTTGCATTTTCTTTCTTTCTTTGCTGTTTGGCTATTCACTGTCTCTTCAGTAACTCAATTTCTGTTCGCAGTGCTTTACACAGAGATGAAACCGAGATGGGTGCATTTTAAATATGCAAGATTCATTATAAGTCTATGAAAAAGAATATGAAATGGGTGAAGTTGAGTATGATATGAAATTTCTTAGTAAGATCAAACACATGACTAGCATAATAAGGGTGCTGTCTGGCCCTGAAAGAATCACGTGGAAAAGGCAATCCTCATCCACTGTAAAGTGAGTGCAGAGGTTTCTCTCTCCCCACAGCATGTATGAAGAATTGGGATTATTAGAGGTTGGATTTTGGTTTTGGACAAACCAGAAACAGCTTAAGCCTGAAGTACTCATTTAGGCATAGTATATCTTGCCATCTGAGATGCAGCTCTAGGAGCAGGAAGATGCAAAAAAGAACTTTCAGTTCTATTTACTTTTTCTAATCCTATTGTACTATGTGAGCTCTATATGTACACACAAAAACGTGGCTATAGCCTGTAATGCATGGAATTGAGGGTTGAATGTGAAACTTTAAAGGAATTTCAGTTATCAAGTCATAATCAACTGGGAATGGTCTGAATCACATAAGAAGGTTTTGTACCTAGATTCAACAGTGTGCTCTTCAGTTTTCTGGATCCTTTGTGTGTTTAAATATATCTAAACAATATTGTTATGGTTGCTTTACTGTTGTATCTACTGCTTAATTTATTTCCAAATTACTTTCAGTATTAACGAAAACATTAACAAGTTGTCAGTAAGACTCTGGAAAATATTTATATCTTGATATTTTTTTTTTTTTTTTTTTTTTTTTTTTTTTTAGTTTTTGAGCTGATAGCATAAGTTTTCAAGCATATTCTCCGCAATTTACTCACCAGAAATAGTATGTATATGTGTGGTTGTGCTTTGTTCTTTAATTGGAACCTGTTTCTAATGCCAGCCATAGAATACAGCTGCTGAAGACCTAAAAGAAGATATTGTATATTGTAATATGTGAGACAAATCTGAGACTTGGCAAAACTGAGCCTTTCATCTTTTATCCTGGAGACGTGCTAAAGTTGGATTCCACTTGGACAGTAGACATAAGAAATACATGAGTATTACAACTTGTCATTGAATGCACATGAAACTCATAAAAAATACTGTCTGTTTTGATCGCCTCTTCAGTTTCAATACTGGAAATCTACTTAAGCATAAAACTCACAGTGGAACCTAAGTGAAAAGGTGATGTGTGGATTGAAATGAGAGATAATATTTGTACTGAAATCTCTTAAACTTCATCACTGTTTTCCCTAAGAAAAAAAGTGTTATACCTTTTGAGGACTGTACTGTGGGTGTTCTAATAGAATCTGACTCCTTTGTCATAATCTCTTTGTCTAATAATTCCTGTGTAGCAATTTTTTTTCCCCCTTATCATTCACTGTGTGTTAGTTTACATTTTGATTTCTGTGTCCTTGACCCAAAACTGTCAGGCCAGGATGATATCATCATCTACAGCAGATTGTGAACTATTAATTCTCTCCTTCATGTACAGTAGTGTGCCATATAGGGATATGGATCCTTCCTGGAAGCTTGTGCTTTCTAGTCTTTGAGGATCCTTGAATCTGTCACGTATGTTCTGTTCATTCTCAGGTGAATGGAGCAGGGTTTGTCTGCAGTACAACCTCTATGTCAGGAACATAAGGCATCTCCATGCTGTGTCTCAATGATGGTATGTCTGGCCTAGTATCTCCCTTTCAGCAGTGATTTTTACCACATATTCCAGAGGAAAATGCAAGAAATTTCAGGTGGCTCTTTGGAAATGATCTGTCCATAGAGGGATTTTCTTGTTGGGCACCGTAATTTTCCAGACTATTTATTTGCAGGATCACACGTCTTTTCTAGGTGGCTTGGCATGTATTCATCTTTCTGACACATTTCTTACTATTCTAAGTGAGTTTTTGCTCTCTGAACCCTTGTTACATTTTTTTGAAAAAATTCCTTCCAGTGATAAAGGAATTTGGAATGTTATATAGAATAGCAAGTTGCTTTGTAGGTGGAGTGGTTATTTTCACCTTGATACCATTTTATAGGTTTTTCTCCTGAATAAATGAAGGAAATAGGATTTCTTGATTAAGTAGAAGAGAAACTTTAAGATGCTTCCATCTGTGAGGATGTATATGTTTATGCAAATGTCTGGATATGTATGTAAATATGTATCTTTTGTGCCCATGTTTACATGTACGTATGAAGTAATTTACAGTCTGAAGGACTGAAACTGTAATATGTGGGTGGGGGAAAGGAAGGGGTTGAATTTGGAGTTTCAATGGACATCAAGTTCTGATTTATGACTGCATTGATTATGCTGTAATTTTTCCCTCTCCTTTAGCAATTAAAATATTTCTGAAAAAGCAGATTGAAACACAGTAACACTTAGCAGGAGTAGAAGATGGTGTAACAGAGCAGACAGGCCAGGAAAATGTTTGTGGGGTCTATGCATGCTTCTTGAGTTGTCTTTGCTGTGGTGTCTATCCACTCACCCAGCCTGCATCTGTTTCTGGTCAGTGTTGGAGAGGTCTGAAGGGAGAACTAAAGGGAGTGTGTAGTATGACAAGGACATTGGTAGCTAGCTGTCTTTAACATCTAGTGCTTTAACTAGTGTCACCCATGGAGCTAAAGTCTCTGCTGTCTTAATTCCTATGAGGCTGCTGTAACTCACTTGCCAAGTCTCTCCTGCAGCTGTTTTGACCACATAGTTGCTTCATTAAGTAGCTCTGAGTAATGTGTACCGTCTTACCTTCAGAAAATGGCTTATTCAAATCTCACACTATCGTGGCCTCAGGAGAATCTACTTCAGCAATGCTACCTATCATTTGATAACATAAAACCAGAGAACATTATTTTGTAGCCCTGCTGCTTGAACATGGATTATTAATAGCAAATGCCAGATAAATTAACTGGTCATACTGTTGTACAAGAACATGAATCCACCTTTTTTTTTTTTTTTTCCCCCCCAGTTAAAGGGTAGGATAATTAAGTGGACAGCAAAGATAACTTAAGTGGTGCCATTAGAGGTTGTTGCTGCATTTCAAATAACACCTTTTCTACTAATCTGCTAGAAGAGAAACAGTCTACCTCAAAATCTAGTACTAAAGGCACTGTTTCTTATCATGTGGAAAAACACACAGATTCACCATCACTCTCAGGTAGCAATTTTCTTTCCCCTGATCTCAGCTATCTCTTTGCTCAAGTGATAAAATGAAATGGTTATATTCACACCTGTGTATCTCAGTGGTAGATGTCTCTGTACAGCACACTGTCTAGTTACTGATAGATGGTGGTGGAAGCTGGTCTCAGAGTTCAGATTCATAATATGATTAAGAGTCTGCATTTCTTTTCATAATTACTTCTCTATAACCTTTTGTAATCTCCCTGATGATGATCCTGAATAAAGAGGTGATAGTAACTCTGACCAGTTCTAATTAACCATTTTTGAAGTATTCTTCTCATTAAACATATAAATACTCTATTTCCAACTGACTGGAAGTTTGTGTTGCCTATAACTATTCAGAGTGGCAAATGTTTTGACTGAGATTGCAGATAATGGATTTCCACTATGCTTCTAATATGGTGGCCATGACAGAGATAACACAAGAGCATCAACAGCTTCTGAAAACAAAATTGACCCTATCTGTCATGAGACTGCAGCCTTCCTGCTGTTTGAGAAAATCACATTCCCCTTAACCCATCAGATATTCAGTGATATTGATGATCTCTTGAATAACAAAGCATAGCAAGTACAGATTTTTTTTATAGCTATAGAAAAGATACCAAACCCTTTCATATTATAATATATATATTTTCCCGTGTCCTGTTTATGTAAAAATGGAACATCTTGTGTAGTTGATCAATATAGCAGAGGAGGACCCTATGTCCCATTAATTTATTGCTGAAAACTTTCTCTCTTCTAGTAAAAATGAAAGGAGCTGCAAAACTTGATGCTAGCTTTTCACTGACTACCTTAAAGTTTAAATATGTATATAGAAGTAGTTTTGTACAGGGTTTATGAAATCGGTGATATTATTTCTTAACTTCCATGCTTCAATGATAAAATCCAGCTTTACTAGAAGAAAGTCTTATAATCATTTTCACATTTGCTATGCATTACTCTCTTCTTCTCTCCCCCTCTTTCCTTTTTTTAAATAAATAGTACTTTGCAACAAATTGATTTTGCTAGATAGTGCATTGATCATGCACCTTGCCTGGGGACAGAATATAGCTTCAAAAACAATAATAACTAAGACAATCATCTAATTTTACTGAAATAAAACTGAAAATGTACACCCAATGAAATAATCTCTGAGACTACTTTAGGTGCATTTGTGCTTGTACTTTATCCTCAGTGACACAGTAATCTACTAAAGTTCTTCTCTCGATTTTTCTCTTTGCAATCTGGAAGAACAGATTCACCAGTGATTGTGCTCATTTATAAAAGCATCCAAAACAAAATTGAACCCCAAGGCTGATAAACTATAAAGATGCTGATCAGATCTGAGCAGAATGGACGGGATGCTTTGGGGCTTGCTCAGCTAAAGATGGCTCTACAAGACTGATGGCTTTATATACACAATTACAAACACCATAGCTTTGTCGAATGAATGCGAAATCATAAAATATGTTGCTTGCCCTTTATTAAGTAAAGAATGGTATTTTGTAAAATACTTGCAAAGATTTACTAAATTTCTGTAATTTAATTCCTGTCATTGTATTTTCTTTTCTTTATAGAAAATTTAATCAAACAATCATTTGGAAAGAACAATCCAATAGACTAAACCACCTAGTCCTGAAGAACAAGTGGCTAATTGATTTTTCTTATCAATATATATCAAGTGGATGCACTTTGTCTGCTTCATATAAAATTCATACATTTACACTAGCAGTGTCATAATCAATAATGGTTTAAAAATTCATTCTCACTAAAATTCTTCTCTAAAGGAGATGCTAAATTTCAGAGTCTTCTACAAATTAGGTACTTATTGGAAACCATAAGGCAAATGCAACAGGACAAAGATTAAAAAAATCTTGTGGTTCTTTTAAGTGATATTACCTTATATCATAAGCTTTGGCTTTGTGATGACATGAAACAAAGTTATGATATGGTGACTCGTCTGGGCTCTGTAGTGACTTCTGGAATAAAATAATGAAAGACAGAGCAACTTTAATATTTTAACAATTTTTTTAAAAAAGGTCATGAATTTCCAAAGGATTGTTCCATTTTCTTTCATTTTGCAAGTGTACTAGTTAATGGATGTCCGAGTCTCTTAAAAGTCACTGACATTTTGGGGCAGAACCACATGCTACCATGAAGTCACACTGTTTTAATCTTGAAATATATACTAAGGGAGAGGAGGGATAGAGAAGAAAAAATGAAAAGAGGAAGAAGCCATCTATGTAGACTTTATCAAGGAAGAGCATGTCCCTAGCTGTATGGAAAGCCTAGCCATAGTAAAGTGAAAAGTATTTGTTGGTGAGAATGCCTACCTGTTAGGTGAAGTCAAAATTTAACATTTAGATGAATATTGTTACCCTTGAAATTTAGTGGTTTTAATTACTTGCGATTTTAAAATCTATAGTATCAGAAGTCATGTTTCAAAAATTCTGTTAACTTGCAAAAGACTCAAATACTTTTTCTTTTTTTTAACTGGCATTCTTGGAATCATATAGGTTCATTCTAATCCTTAGTCTGTTTGTGCCCATAGTGTATTCAAGATATGACTATGCTACACACCTAGTCATAGGTGTGATTATGCCAGTCAGGCAAAAAGGCTGAGAAGTAGGCTAAATTACATGCAGCTGCCATACCTGCTTGGACATAGTTGCTCCATAATTTTGTGATTGCAAATGCAATTGAAGAGGATCTCTCTCCTTATTCCATCTGTGTGGTTCTTCAAAGGTAGGGCTGGTGCAAGGCTGTTACAAGGATTCCTCTGTACCATTGAAGCATATAGTGCTGTGGTTAGAAACAATAAGGACCTCATGTTATGGGCAAATGTTCATACTTTAGTTTGCTCATATGCCTACATCAAGTTTAGGCAACAGAGAAAGAAAAGCCACCAGGTGATTCAGAGCAACCAGGTCTGAATTATCTTCTGGGGCAGTTTATTTTTCTCCATCAAGTATGCAGGGAAATTAGCATCATAGTTGGTGCACTGGAATTAGGTTGTATGAATCTAGAGAGATGGATGGAGAGAAACCTAAGGAAGGCAAGTGTCCTGCATCTCGGGGCAAACAACCCCATGTACCAGGAAAGCAGCTCTGTGGAAAAAAGACCTGAGAGTCCTGGTGGCCAACAAGTTAACCATGAGCCAGCAATGTGCCGCTGTGGCCAAGAAGGCCAATGGTATCCTGGGGTGTATCAAGAAGGGTGTGGCCAGCAGGTTGAGGGAGGTTCTCCTCCCCCTCTATTCTGTCCTGGTGAGGCCCCATCTAGAATACTGTGTCCAGTTCTGGGCTCCCCAGTTCAAGAGAGACAGGCAACTACTGGGGAGTCCAGCAGAGGGCTATGGAGATGATGAGGGGACTGGAGCATCTCTCTGATGTGGAAAGGCTGAGAGACCTGGATCTGTTTAGCCTGGAGAAGACTTGGAGGGGATCTCATAAGTGCTTATAAATATCTAATAGGCAGAGTCGGTGCCCAGTGACAGGACAAGGGGCAATGGGCATGAACAGGGACACAGGAAGTTCCACCTGAACATTAGGAAAAACTTCTTTACTCTGAGGGTGGCAGAACACTGGAACAGGCTGCCTAGAGAGGTTGTGGAGTCTCCTTCTCTGGAGACATTCCAAACCCATTTGGACTCCATCCTGTGTGACCTGCTCTGCGTGAACCTGCTCTGGTAGGGGGGTCAGACTGGATGATCTTCAGAGGTCCCTTCCAACCCCCACCAGTGTGATTCTGTGAATGCTCCCCTCTTTGCCCTCCGTGTCCTGGATAAACTTTTAAATTGTGCTTTGCATCTTCTATTTGTGACACTGGTGGGCCTGCTGCTGCTAGTGCAATCCAGCTGATGTATCTGTCAAGAGTGTGGTGGTGTGTCTTTTGGTTTTGGGGGGTTTTTTGTTTGTTGTTTTTTGGAGGTTTCTTTGCGGAGAACTTTTGCCTGGTGGAGAAAAAAAAAAAAGGAGAGATCTTTTTAGATTAGTTTAGATTAGACTTTGTGTATAAAATGCTCTCCTCTTTTTTTCCATGAACACTGCACTGTTAATGACTTCGCATAGGGTAAGACATTTGAAAATTTTGAGGCATAAGCTAAAAGCCGTAGCTACACTATGTACATGAGGAAAAAATGGAGTGGATAAACAGTTTTTTCAATGCCAGACATAGTTCTGTCCTTACATCTTTCGTGTGTGATGACAGCATGCTGAGTAAAAAGCATGACTGGCAAACAGTATACTTAATGCAATGCGTCAAATTATTTGACTCTCTTTTTTTCCCCCTTCTTTTCTAGCTCTGTGATATCATGTGTAAGGATAATATACTCACTTGCTATGCCAAGCTAAATCGCTCATTAAGGTAGATAGTGGTAATTTTTTTAAGGTCTGCTATGAGATTCTGTTGATCTAAAATTGAGATAGCTCATGTTTTTAAGGAGATAGATAAAACAAACTGATCGTTGTTGATTTTACTCAAGCTTTTTTTTTTTTTTAACCTGATAGGAACAATCCCTGCCCTTCCCATCTATTTTTTTTTTTTTTTTTTTAAATGAAGAGAACTGGTTTTAAATGGTATGGGCTAAAGAATACCTTCATAATGTGTTTGTAATTTTTTTTTTACTGTTCTAGCTTTAATTCATAATTACAAGCTTATTCCAATCTCTGCATTATGGAACCACATTTTAGACCAACAGCTGTTATCTACTTTCACTTGTAGCCTTGGGGTATGCATATTTTAATATTCATTTACTATGTGCTGATAAACTAAATACTTCCTACTGGAAGTCTATGAAATTAATCACAGTATCTTAGTTGCTGTTCTGTCTTCCATGTAGCTCATATTTTTTAAACTTACTATGTTATATAAATTTTCCTCCATCTCCTCCCTGAAAAAAGGGGGAAGGGGAAAGGTTATTGCAAAATATACAAATGGAACAAGTTGATTAAATCTGTGATAATTAGAAAATAGAGAAGAATACAGTGTAGTCATTCAAATGACACAACCTTCTCTCCTGTTCCTGTATCTTGCATAGAATTAGTATAAACCTTGCAACATTGCCTCCAGCGGTATTTTAATAGCTGGCTTTGTATTTGAAGGTTGTGGTTTTAACTGTTATTTAAATAGTATTAGGTCCTCATATGCATACATTATAGCCTAAGGGTAGATATTTTCCAATCTTCCAGGCACGATCACAACTCCAAGCATCTTTGTGTCAAAAGTATAAAACGTGGTGACTTTGGAGATGAAATTCAGTGAATAGGGAGGAAATAAAAGTCATGCAACCCATTAAAGTTTAAGGCTGGCTGTTGTGCAGCAATGGATAAAGAATTGGTAAAAAGCTGTAGAAGGGCATGAAAATAGTTTACTACAAGGATGAGTTTGGTGATGGAAAGTAATAGCATCAAGGATGAAGATGTTTAGATGGATTTCTCATATGTTTATATTTCTGGAGTGATGTCCTCTTCCTACAAATTACAACTCAAGGGCAGCACTTAGACAATAATAAACAATAGGTACCTGCTTCTGCTTATGTTAGAAGCAATGGAGAATGTTGCTACAGAATTTGGAGGGGGCAGCGTTATCCAAAATTCCTATGGCACATAACATCTGTATATTGAATGACTGAAGTCTGGGATGTGCTATTGCCCCCAAGAAGTGAGTACAGGCACCCTTCTGGCTAGATTCAATAATTAATTTTAGGAGCATCAGTAAGACACAGCTATCTGAAATCACAAACTGTGTTCCAGAAAGTCCCTGTTCAGCTGTTGGATAGGACTGCAGATGTCTAAACTCACAAGATACCTCCCCACAGTTTTTCTGATACCAAGTGCACTGGTAGTCATCTTCTGCACTTGCTGAGAACTATGGACATTTTGAAGAAGTCAGCACATATCCCTTAAATTAAGTCAATTTGGGATGCAAAAACTTTTTTTTCCCTCGCATAGGTCCCTGGAAGAGAAATTCCATTACACATATTATAAGCAGGCTGGAGGCACTAGCATTTTGCAACAGTGCTTGAGAGAATACCTAGAATTCCTCTCACCTTCACTTAGATGCTCTAACCAGCTTCTGTCTCTGAGCCAATGAATCTGGATTTCTGCCATTCCAGTTTCATAACCTCAAAAGGAAAGATTAAGAAAATTCCTTATTCCAGAATAGGATGCATTTTGGTGTTGAGAGTGCTCTCTGGAGATGGGAGTTTGAACTCCCTCAAGCTGAGGAGAGTGATTTTGAAAAAGCCTCTTCCATTTCCAAAGTGACCCTGCGGATGACAAGGTTGCTAATCAAAAGGTGAATGCCAGCACTACCATATTCCACTTGCTTCACTGAGAGAACAGTGATAGGATCCTGTCCTCTGCAGGGTACCCATACTGGGAGGCCAGATGGACTGAGATGCCTATGCTTTGAAAAGTAGTGGAAGAAGAACTCAGATACACTCTCATTCTCAGTATATCTGAAGTACTACCCTGTTCCTTACCAAGTGTGGAGGTTCTCTTCAGTTTCACTCTGTGAAGCACCTTAACATGAATTTATTGGCATTGTTCTAGCTCTTGAAACCTTCTGGGACGTAGGGCTGGCTGCGTTTAGCTTTCTGTGATCAGCCAAATCAAACTGAGTGAAAAATAGTGCTTTATTATTTTGGTATTAAAATATCTTGAAAACAAGCACGTTGTTATTTTTGTAATCAAATCAAGATATAAAAGTATATCTAATCTGAAATTTTTATCTCTAACTGACCTCATAAAAAATGTAATAGCCTACAGACTGCAGTTCACCTGCACAAGCTCACTGATGTCCTTCATACTTCCTGTGAAATGCCCAGCACACCTCTGAAGGCTAAAAAATAGTACAAAAAACCCTGAATGTCAATTGTGCCTTGTTTTTGGAGATGAGTTAAAATTGTCTTGAGTCATAAAAACATAAAAACCCCATAAAATTATGTCCTAGAATAAAAAGCTTGCAACTAAAAAAAATGTAAGCTAAGTCCCATCCTGGGTCAAACTTTACTCAAGCTTCAGGAAATTGAAGAGATGACAGGCCATTGAAGCTTTGTCTTAGTAGAATCCTGAGGCTTTATAAAGCACCAATGCAATTTGCAAATTAATTGAAAGATGGTTTGTTTGTTTTTTTCCCTTGCACAAATTGATAAAAAGTACTGTTTTTCGCTGAAATATATCAAAACTCTCTTTTTAGCCCCATATGGATGTACGAAGTGGAACACCAGTCCTGCAGGACATTAGGTAGAGATCTGTTTTGGTTTTGAATTGGTACAAAAGTAGTGAAATACTGGGAAGTGGAAAGATCCACAGGTTTTACGTAAGTGCTAACACTACCTTTGCCTCAAATGCTATACTGCTGCAGGAGAGCTGTCATACGGCTGCTGTGTTTCGTACTCGTTTTTGCCTGTCACACACAGTGCTGTTAGGTTTCCCATCATGGCTCATATGGTGTTCCCATCCCTAGAGGTGTTTAAGAGTTGTGTTGACACCGTGCTCAGGGATATGGTGTAGCTGAGGACTGTCAGTGTTAGGTTGATGGTTGGACTCAATGATCTTCAAGGTTTTTTGAACCTAGATGATTCTGTGGGATCAAAGCATACGCCACTGTTCTATGGGAAATGTAGTCCCCACTGAAGAGAATGGGGACAGCAGCTTCTATGTTACACAGGGGGCTGCAGCAGATGCAGGTTGATACCAAACAAAACTGGGAAAGAATGCTGTGGTTCAGTTCAGCAAACCAAAATGTTTTAATTCATCGTAACACTAACTTAAAATACTATGCTTTTTGTTTCATGATTGAAAATAACTGTGATAAAATTAAGATGTTTCTATAGCAAATTGCAACTTCTTGAGAAAATCCTCGTTGCTGAAAAGATGTCTGATATTTGCAAAGAGCTTTGTTTTTCTATAATTTCATGTCTTGCTTACTGCTGTAATTCTGTAAAAGTACTGAAATAAATATTTGCGTGATGGCTATATGATTTAAGTTTAAGACATAAACCAGATTGATAATGAAGACTTCATTTGCATCAGGCTGTGATGTCATTGTCAGCTGTGTAACATTACATACTCCTCAAAGAGGAGACTTTATTTTAAGGAATATTGATATTGTTGCACAGTTGTTTTTGAAGTTCTTTGATTTTCAGGTCTCTCAGAATTTCCAAGTGAATGTCCAAACCCTTTTATAATGAATTTATTGTTATTGATGCTAAGCTCTTTTCTTTGTCACCTTAGAACTTGCCTGTGGACCATGGGTAAAGACAATTGAGCTGTTCTGCTTCTATTAATGGAAAAAGAAATAATCAGTGGATTTTTTAGGAGTAACCGTAGTGGAACATAAGAAACATATTGACTCTTTTGTGCTTTTACATGTGTTCCTTTTAGAAGAGTTGTCACAGACTATTTGGCCAAAGAAAACAAGCGTAAAATACAAAGCTTTAGGTAACCATGTGAGCTTGGCAAAGAAATGTGAAACATACTATGAACCTATACAGATTACTAAAAAAAACTATTGTTGCCAAATAAAACCTCATCAACTGTATTAAATGTACATAATTGTGAAATTTGGTTAGGTTTCATATTTACTTCCAGACTGTAGGTTCTAGTGTGCTGCAGTAGGTGAACTATTTTAAGACTGGTATGAGTTTTTAAGATAGGAGTGAAAGAAGAGGTAGACATTACAGCCAAAAATGGCTCTGTGAAGGACAGGCAAATCCTCTGTGTGTTAGTGTGTAGAGAATGGTTTGATATGATGGCAGAGCAATCTCCTCATGCTCCACGTACCTTGACTTTTCATTGCAAAGTAAATAAGTGTGTTAACCATTTTATAATATAAATCATAAATGTGCTTATGTATCCTTTACCTGATAATGTCTCAGATTGCTGCCTTATTGATTTATTCTTCCACTCAGTGGTTCATGAATGCTGTTGCAACTCTATCAATTTTTCCAGTGTTTTCTGTTGTTTTTACAGCATATCATCCTTCTCCATTCTGCCAAAGCTCTTTTCACCAGGAATATTAATCATCATTTCTAGCTAAACCAAAAAAGCTTTTTTCCCTCCCCAGCTGGCATTCCTGCTTTGCTGGCTGTCTTTCAACATCTTACCCTTTAACTCCATGCCAGAGAGGCTAGGTGATTCTGGAAGTCAATGTTAGCTTATTTTAAGATTGATGGTTAAATGGACCCTTTAATTTATTTAGACAATTGCTTGTGTCATCAAACCTTAACCATATTGATTGCTTGACAAATGGAATTTGTCATTTGTTTTTTGTAATTTGTCTCAGGAGCTGGGTCATCAAAGTTAGTCTGTTGTGGTTTTTTATTTCTTGGTTATCGGATAGTCAGTTATACAAAAGAAGACATTTTTATCTTTGCAAACTTTCAGAAATATAGTTGTTCATCTCCTCCAGTATATGAATAACAATAATAAAAAATCTCTCTTCAGCTGTGAGACCATATCTGGTGGGAATGCCTTCATGAATATTTATTTGGGCAAGCCTTTGCTATTCTTAAGCTTTCTGGAAACATTTGTGTGAATGAAATCTTGGTCAGCTGAATTAGTCTTACTGAGAAAATGACAATAATAAAACCAAAAGCAATGAAACAAACCAGAAAGCTTTATTTACAAGACTGCTATTTTGAGTTTTGTAATAGGATAATTTTAGTCTTCATAATCTGACTTTTTAGCTGCTTTTTTTTTCCCCCTCTGACTTTTTCCCCCCTCCTTCCCTTTTATGATAAAAAACAAGGAAGGTAAAGAAAACAAAGGCGGAAGAATAAATTTCCCTCAATAAAATCTATTACCAATTACATCTTGATATCATATTTCAAGAAAATGTGGGAGGACTAGAGGAATGATATTTCCAGTTGCATAAATATGGAGCATCCTTTCTGTATGTTAACCATATCCAGTTCTCATTCCTCATGAAGGATAAAATAATTGAGGAACCTGATCTGATACTGAGGGACATGGTGTAGTGGTAACTTGGCAGTGCTGGATTAATGGTTGAACTTGATGATCTTAGAGGTCTTTTCCAACCAAGGCTGTTCTATGATCTGGTTTATTTTAAGGATCTGCAGGAAACCTAGGGAAATCCATACTTCCTTGTTCCTTATACAGAGTGATGTCTTCAGGGAGAAAAATAAACAGTAGTCTTTGTCTGGAAGTTCTAAACTCTAGCACTTCTTGAGCTTGGCAGGTTCAGATCTCCTTAGCAGTCTTTGTTCTCTGGTGCGTGTTCTTGTTTATGAGACTTAGCCTGTTTCAACTGAAAAGAATCCCTGCAGGAAAAAAGTATGAGTAGCACACTACTGAAAAAATGTTTATAGATTCTTTTGTCTATCTGAAGTGATACAGTTCTAAATTTTCTGTCTAGATTTCATTAGCACTATAGTGTAAAAATCCAGAACATTATGTGTAGAAAGAAATGTTAATTATTATACTTTTAAGGAGTCTCTCCTAGGCAGAAATTGGATATCAAAGAGACTGAATAAGAGTATACAGAATAACACAAGTGAAATTGTCACATCATGAGGTTTAAGAGATCACAAAGATGATCTTCGTGTTATTATAGATGATTGAAAAACCCCAGTAGATCAATAAACATTAAAAATTACTTTTGTTTTTATTGTGGATATGGCCACAACAGATTCCAGCAGCATTCATAAAGAGCATATGCAAAAGGAGGAGACAGAAAAAGTAAAATTATTTAAAACCCCAGTTTTCCTTCCAGAAGGTCAGAACAGGAGTGTAGTTTAGGTGCTGTGAGAATTGCCTGGAGTTTCAAGAAGGAGCCTACTGAAGGGATCTTCTTTCTTTCAGGTGTATAGGAAACATGAGAAGACAAACTTCTAACATGGGTGCTACAACTGTCTCCCTACTTTTGTTGTTGGAACTAATTTATAGTTCAAATGAACCTGACTCTGACTCAGGAATATACTGCTTTCTTCTTCTATTCAAATTCTTAATTGTGCTTAGTTAGTACTGGTATATTTTTATTTTCTGACTAAATGCAGTAAGAGGTAGTAAACTTAAAACCAGAAAACTTTGGTGCATCTCGCATGTTATTCATTCACACAAGGACTTTTCAGCAGCTTAAAACTGCAGATGTTCTCAAGCCGCTTTCTGATTCTAAATTCAGCATTAGCTGAGATTTCACAGTGAGCTGCTTTATTTTTTTTGCAATTTCCAATTTTTAGATATTTGCGCTTTCATAGGTTCGAATATTGTTTTTTTTCCACAAAGGCATAAATTTCTATTTGTGACATGGCAATAATTTCCATGGCAACAAATCATAGTATTATGAAAGTAAGCAAAATCCAGCTATAGAAGGCCGCCAGTGGTGAGGATGAAAGCTTGGAAAAAAGTCCTCAATAATAACAGGGCTAATAGAAAATTATAGGTTCAGTAAAAAGTGTTTTGTTTAAACGTTCTCTATTTTCATGTTTGCTCAAGGATAAAACTATTTTTAAGTGAGGTTCCAGAGCTGACTGAATTGCCTTTGCAGGGTTTTGGACTAGCTCCTCAGAGAACTCTGATAAAACTAGCTCCTGCATATCTCTGGGAGGTTCTGAATGCCCTATTCAGATAAAATTTTTACTGAATTCTCTAGGAGTTTTTCATTAATACAGATCCTTGTATTCAAATTGGATATAGTTACCTAAGTTTAACCTATAATGTGTCTGATTTGTATAAATATATCAAATCCTTGCTCAAGATTTTCAGGATGTTACATAAAGCATATCATATACCCTGGTGTTCGTGATCTTGCCCATGATGTTTTAAAAAAGTTTTGCATAACTGGTTTAAGTATAATAATGAAGTGTTTCATCTGTACAATGAGACCTTATGCACATTGGTTCCAAAAGAAACAAACTATTTAATGGCATTTTAAAGAGTTTGATATCTGCATTAAGTATTGCAGCACTGTTTATAATCTTCCATATTGATTTTTAATTATGCTACTGCTGTACATTATTTAAGAAAGGGGAGAGGAAGTTAAATCCTAATCTTATTACCACTGATACAAAATGCATCGACTTCAATGGCATTTCAGTTTGTCCTGGGTCTGATGTGACTAAGAACAGATGTGAGCCCTCTTGGATTACTTTTTCATTCTTATGACATAGTCATTTTGTTCTGGATTAGATTTTTCATTCATATGACATGGGTTTGGCACATGTTGAATTGATCAAAGAGTAGATAAGGCCAAGCCTATCAGATTAATAATTGCTTCATCTTTTGTATTGTAGTTGCATAGGGCCAAAACCTGAGATCTTTGGTCATTTTGAGTCAGAGCTTTTTAAAACAGTCCTCAGCTGCCTTCTAGGTTTGTTAAAGCATTGACATTGAAAATAATGCAAATATGCCTAATAAATAAGGGTGGTTTAAATAGAGAGGTGTAGATCCACTAGTTGAGTTCAGCTCGTAGATTTGTACCCAGGTAATTAAAACCAGAGGCTGACCATGACCAGAAGAAGCAGATTTCATCCATTTGGCTCTATGTTAAGCTTTTCCAAGGATTTCTGTGTAACCTTAGTCAAGGTATGTTGTTACTTTGTGCTAATTTTCCACATAAATCTCCTTAGTTTCTAATCTTTGCTGTAACCCTTTTTTTTTTGGGGGGGGGGGGGGGGGGGAAGCGCAACAACCCAAACGAAAAACAAACTCTTTTTTACTCCAATTAGGAAGTGCTCAATAGAACAGAAACATATTCTTAGGGCATGCCATGGGATTTGACCTCAGTTCAACTGCAATAGCCTAATAGTAATGTGTGGCAAATCAGTGTTTTCAGTGTATGTATGTACTGGTACTTTAGGGGAAAAAGTCATTTTGTGGCTTCTATACCTCTATTTCACTGATGGAATTTAAGTATGTTGCCTTAGCAGACAAGGTTTATATGACCTTTAGATGGCATAAAACAGTTTGTTTCAGTTAAAATAGTCTCCTTGTACTAAAAACTGAGTGTTTGACTCAGTTGCCAATTTTCTAAGACTTTCGGAAATTGTTCTTGTGGACTAGCTCCTTTCTTATTGGTGCATAAAATAACTACAGAGTCACCATAGATGCTATTGTACATATTACTTGAAAAAATGTCTTTCATTCTTCATTGTTCTGGAAAAAGCAACAGCACTAGAGAGCCCTCATCCCTGTATGTAATAATTGCATTGTTTCACTCACTCGTAGCTGGTGACTTTCCTGAATATTTTTGATCAATAGAAAGAAATGTAAAAAATCAGTAGATTGCAGCTTGCAGCTGGAATTGATAGATAGTTTAGGTGGCAGGCTTTGAACTCCCTTGGCAATCAGTAGTTGAAAGAAATTACCTTACTTCCATAACTAGGATCTTCTGCCAAATTTACCCTGTTCACGTCTAAATCTCTTACATATTTTAAAGGATTAAAGTTAAAGATGAGATTAAAAACTTTCCTCTTGGCTTCAAAAAGAGAACAGAATTCTCTATACAAGCATAACTGACAACCTCCCGTGAGAAAAAAAAAAACCCACAACACTGAAGATGTTTCCCCGTCTCTTTAACCATTTATTTTCCTTTTTTTTTTTTTGTCACCTAGATGTCTCACTGAGATGGCTCTTTACAATACGGTGGTGTTAGACCTTATACAAAGATTATATTTTATGATTTGACATACAGTATTTTTCTTCCTTTGAACTCTTCTTTGAATCCTTAATTCTTAACAGTGCAGTTAATTCTGCATGTTGTGGCAGAATTAATTGTGTTGCCATAACATCACTTTCCCCCTAATAAATTTTCCACTGTGGGGATTTCAGCACTTCAAAGGCGATACAACATACCTTTTGCTAACCAGATGATAAGGTTTCATCTGTGCTATGGAGCCAATGATTATTTTTGAACCAACATATAATTATGAAGACACAGTGAGAGAACTTTAAACATGCTCACAAGTGGCAGAACTAAATGCAAGTAGAAATGTCATGTTGGGGTGGAGGTTCAAAGTTAGCATCCAGTCTTCGACTCTGCAGCTGCTATAATTACACAACTCTGTAAAGTGGAATCATTTATCCTCTGCCAACTGCGGTAATTAGTTTTCTCTTCAGTCAGTGGAGGGGGGATTGATCTTTCCTTTATGAAAATCTTTCTCACGCAAATACCACTTTGCTCTTCTGCGTTTCCAGTTCTGGAAATTTGTCCTTCTATACAACAAGTATTGAAGAGTGGAGTTGCAGCTTCCTTGCCTGTGTGTTCTTGTCTACGTGGCAGTGATGAAAACAAAGATCTGAAGTGTGGGGTTTTGTCATGGTACTTCATTACTACCTGATTGTGGAATTAGTCTAGTAGCAAATGGTGACTGGTGTTGTTTATGTACTGACCTTTAGCTGGTTATATTAGTCACTAGAAGACATATATTTCTTCTATCTAAAGGCCTCTCATGAAAATGATTCATGGTTTGCATCTCGTTCATAATGTGAGTATGTCTTCATTCTCACACTGCCCTTGTTTCCTAAATAAGGGGCACTTTAGGAAGAAATCTTGTGGGGAAAAAAACCAACCCATATTCTGAAATTCAAGGACTTTATCCTTAGAGGTAAATTTTCATTTTGGCTAAAGCTTCTTTGTACTTTCTGGTTGCTGCAAAAGAGCTGTTGCCACGTAATTATTGCATCATAGATATTGTGTAGGAGAGGAGTCTAGCCTACTACAGGCTTAGCGTGGTATAACTACGCTAACTGCTTTATAGTTAAACATAGAGGCTGTATGTAGCTGTGAATGAAAACATGCTACAGCTCTGCTTGGATATTCAGTGTTCCTGATGGCCTGAGCGAACCTCTAGTCAGTGTCAGTGAATGTGTGATAGAAGTTTCTGTTGCTTGTAACTGAACTGATCCCTTATAGACCACAGAATTAAATCAGCAAGAATAGTTACCTTTGTCCTCCAAAGAGCTGCTGGCTCCAAATGTGTGACTGCACAGGACTCAGGACTTCCAGTCAGGGAGGACAGGACCTGACTTTTCCGGATCCCTCACTGTTGTCCTTCCAGTTGAAGGAGAGGCATTTCAGTGATGCAGTGTAGGAGAACCTTTTGTTATCATTACTCATGCTGTGCTTGTCCACAGAGAATATGGAAGACTTCTATCTTGTGGCTGTGCACAGAGCCCTTCTCCTAAGCAAGAATTTTCTCCAGTTTTATTTAGTCTTTAAATACTATATTTATTTGACCTGTTCACATACTACCTCATACTTTTTGGGCCAGTCATTCCTTTGTGGTAAAGCTGTTGGTATTTTTCTGATGGCCTGTTAGGTCCTGGTGAATGTGAGGTGTAAGCTACTCTTAACTGCTCTGAAGCTACTTCATCCCTGGTAACTTATGCTGGTGGTCCATACCATTCTCCAGCTGCCACAGATTGCCAACCTGAGATGGAAGGTGAAAAGCTAAGGGAAAGATTTTATCCACTCTTGGTATGTAAAGTTGTTTTTTATATAGGCCAGTGATCCCTAGGTTCTCTACGATCTGATTTGCTTTTGTTGTTTAGTGTGATTGTGAGTGAACATACAGTACAGGAAGGATCAGAGGCGAGGCATAATTCTCCATTATGAGTATGGCAGGCAGTATGAGGAGCGGTCATTTAAAAGACTGGACTTTCTCCCTCTGTGAGTGCCTGGTTGAACATTTCTATAATCTTCTACAAATGATCCAGTGCTTCTGAAAGACTGTTTCCTGGCACATGAGAGTAAATAAAACTATAGGAATTGGAACACTTGTAAGAAGTAAAAGAAACATCCCTTTTGCTTTCTCTCTTTCCACCTATGTATATGAGATATTTATATGTTGGTAGAACTACTGTATATACAGTAAAAATTATGGCCATTTGAGTAGAAATACAATTTTGTTTACCTTTTGATCATAAAGAAGTGGGGGATTTCTGTCCAAAAAGAAACTCGCTATATTCTAGTTTGAGATACTTGATAATCCTTCTTTGTATCAGAGTTTAACACAGTTAAAACACATCAAACATGATCAAGCTACATTTATCAGCTGAAAACAGCTCAAGTAAAATCATTAAAAATCCTTTGAATTTCAAAGGAGGGAATACAGCATGCTTCTTTGGTGTTTAACTTCATATGGTGATTCAGAATGATCTGCTTCCAGGCCTTGATCCTTGCATATTTATACTTGCTTTATTGGTGTTGGAGGTTTTGTTTGCATTTAATAATTATGCAGCTCAGAGTGGTTGTTAAATGCACTTCTGGAAGTTTTGTAAAAATCACTATTGGTTTGGACAGGCAAAGCATATTGACAGTAGATGTGCATTTGAAATCAATACATTACTTGTATTTGGGAAGCCTGGAGCAAAATCCTCAGGTGGGGTAAATCACCATAACTCCTTTGACTTCCATGAGATAAAGTTGATTTTCACCAGCTGGAAATCTAGACTTGGTTTTGTTTTCCTGTTTGACTAAACTGAGCCAAAAGCAAAGGAAATGTTTTATAGATACATATTTTTCCTGGAAAAGAAATTAAAAGAGGAAAAAAAGAATCTGAGTGGGGATCGTAGTAAATGAGCATCTCTGAGTGGAACAAAGGAATAGAAGAGAGGGGCTAATTGTTTAATTAGTAAATGTCTGCTTGGTTAATGACATATTAATGAGTTTTTAAGACAGTCATATCATTTACCATAAAAGACCCATGTGCGTATCCCTGGATGTACTGTATAATTAAGTAATGTGACCCATAGGAGTTCATCATTTAAAAACTTGTCAGCTGTCTCATGTTTGGTAGCAGATGAGTAAGCTCATGAGGGGCTCACCAGGAGGACTCAGGCATTTAGGTCCAAAATATCTCCCTATATAAAATCTGTTAATCTGTCGACAGTATAGTATCTGTGCATAAAGACAGCATGGATTAGGATTTGTGCAGTAGTCCATCGAGTTCTTTGTTAACAGAAGTTGTTTCTGTGAGGTGGTGGATCCCACAGGCTTCTCCCTCTCAGCTGAATCCCATCATCTGTTGGAATTGAGCAAGTGAGGTGCTTGTTTAAGACGTTGGGCCTGGGCTGAATCATGAGATTTACCCAGCACTGATGGAGTTCATGCTATTCTTTAGATGCTTTATCTCTGCCAGCAAGAGCTTTATTCCTGGTCATAGATGTTTTTAAGAAATGTACTGCCCACTTTTTAAAAAATTCTTCTGTCTATGCCAACAATATGTATCTATTTAAAAATTTTCCTCCCTCCTTCTCCCCTATCTCACATAAGGGCAGCAGTACCTGTGTGTTGTGCAGAGTACTCTAATTGCACACCTAGTTGATCCAAATGTGCAAATCGAGCACGGATCAATTATGCACCGTGTGCAGTAAATCTGATACCTCTGGTGTTAGATTTCTAGGCACAGATGATGAAGACTCTCTTAAGTCTTGGATTTCTGGGCTTGGCCTCCGTGGGTGCATGCTGTAGTGATCAAGCACTCTCATGATTTCTGCTTCCTTTCCTCAGCAGTTTTTTGGAAGAGTTACAAGAGCCCTGTCTTTAGACTTCCAGGCTTTTAATGCAGAGAATCCAAATACAGCATGCAGAGAGTTGGATAGGTCTAACTCTACTGTCCTGTGGTATTAGTCATTTTGAGTCTGGCCCTAAAGAGAGCATAGGCATGCTGCGAAAGGTCTTTGGGTACCATAATACATGCTTAGTAATTAACAAAAATATCTGTGTGGGGAAAAACATTAAGGAAGATTGAGACCATTTTTCATTTTCTTGTGTTAAATATTCATTTTTTTATTTTTTTCCCAGTTCATTTTTTCCAATTATTTTAGTTCACAGGACACCTGTGGCAAAATATTGTAGGTGCAGTCTAAGAAAATGTTCTAGTTCTAGAAGCAGGGTTTGGTCAAAATTGCTAAAAGCTTTTTTTTTTCTAGTTTCTATAACAATAAATATATTTATGTGACAGAAAAGTAATTCTGGGAGTTGTAAAATGAGAA
Source organism: Podargus strigoides (assembly GCA_028020825.1). Lineage (NCBI taxonomy): Eukaryota > Metazoa > Chordata > Aves > Caprimulgiformes > Podargidae > Podargus > Podargus strigoides. The sequence continues at coordinate 85,181,161 of CM051620.1, read as the reverse complement.
CTATGGCATATTGTGCGTCTCCAGATAATTGGGAACCGGATGTGTTTGAGGTTCTAGTATCCCTTCTAGTATCTTCAGGTTTAGTAATGAAATAGAAACAGATAAAACAGCTAAGCTGTATGGATCAGGTGTATGCAGGCTCAGTAAGGGATAATGCTGCCTTCATAATACAAATCAACAAAAACGGTGCTACCTTAGCAGTAGGGATCACTGACAAGACAGCAGAATAAGCTAAATGGATCATTTATCTGAGTCACTACTGACACAGTCATTCTTGTATTCTAGTGTTGCCTTCTGGATTGTGCTTTTAGAAAGGCATTGCTTTGTCATTTTGTTTTATTTAAATCTTTTGCAAGCAGAGAGCAGTATTCAAAGCATGAGCCCTTCTGCAAAGATGGACATTCAGCACCACATATAACTCTTGGGGTAAATCTGTGCACCAGCAGAAATAGGAGAGCACTTGGTATAATACCTGTCCCAAGTACACTGTGTAGAGGCCACAGAAAGAAATTACATAGACCTTACATATTATTTTTCTTCTAATTCAATTTTTGGCAATGGTAAATTAAGTACCATTGCTTCTGATAGATGGACCTTGAGAGCAAATACTGCTCGCCAACGAAGGACTCGATTCTGATTTCCCCTCTGTGGGTGTGTATCATTAATGATTCATTCCATATTTTGAATAATAAGCTGTCTGCATAGTGGAGGGCAGAACATATTCCTAGGAGATTATTGCATGTGTGATGCATTAAGAATTATATTGAGAACGTGTAACTTATTAAAGTAACTGGTTTGGGTTAAGTCACTATTGGAGTGTGTGTGTATGTGTGTATATTGATCTGAAAATTAGGGGAAATTAAAAAGTGATCTTAGAGAAGGCAAAGAGACTGTAGAAATACAAATTTAAGGGAAAGCTATTTTTTTAAAAGGACACGAAGCATGACCTTCAGTTCCTGAGTCAATAACATTCGAGCAAAACTGACAAAATGTATTTGTTTGCCTATTCTACTTAGTTTAGATTCTTTTATCTGTTTAAAATATAATTTCTAGTTTGTAAAATGAATGTGAAAATTAAGTGACTTTGGCAACAGTCTGCTTTCCTGAAAGGATAAGTGTAATGAAACATGAATAATATTTCCTTTGCCTGTAAAATATACTCCGTTATAAGGGGGCAAGCTGAACTTTGGAAAGTTACTGCGTGTATGATCTGAACACAAAAATATATGCACTTGGTATTATGTGTATATATATATATGTGTTTAATTTGCACATACATCAGACTGCCAAAATGTGTTTGTCTCATTATGAAGTAGGTATGGTTATAGTCAAGTAAAACTAAAACAAAATCCTCCAAACTCTCTTTTTCTTTTCTTTTTCTCTTCTTTTTCTCAACATATGTCGGTACAGCTGGCTTCTTAACGTTGGGTTAAGAGTTGCAAGTCTGCCCCAGCTGAGGATCTGCCTTACTGTGTATTGTGTAGCCTGTTAAAAGAGCATGCTAATGCAATGTTATTCTACATTATATTTTACTTCTAATGTATTTCATCGTGCTATGATTACAATATTATAACTATGATACCTATTATGATTATGTAATACAAAGCTTCAGAATGAAATTCGAGCATTACTGAGGCCAATTCACACTCTCAAGTCAGGAAATTAAATAATTATAGCTCTAACAACAGTATTAATTTCCTATATTCTATACACACAGAAAAATCTATACTTACAAGAAGGTGCTATTTCTGAGAAATATCTTCTTTTTTCAACTCTTTCCATAAGAAAACCTTGTCAGCCTGCTTTGAGAATGTAGCAGGATTACCATGACCACATTGGAAGGTGAAGGTTTTCCTGCGTTCTCCATGCTGATGACTGATGCTGAGAATGAAGGAAAACAAGGGAGAACAAGGTAGAAGTGCAAAATAAAATTACTGTTGGTATTTTACCCAAAAATCCATGCCTCCCATTCTCTAACCTATTTTCAAGCACTGGTGGGAATGTTATTTATAAACAAAACTCAGGCATATGGGAAATTTGGTTTGGTCCAACAATGCACATGTACCTTGAAGACTCTGGCTAGCCAGGGGTAGTGGTATTGTAGTTATATTGTATAATTCTAGTAAATATTTGAAGAATACATGTGAGGAAGTGTTTTGCTTGAAGACCCACATGGACCAGGCTTTGGCATTCTTACCAATCGAATGAAACCATGAAAGAAATAGTTTGTCTATAGTAAAGCAGGGATATTTTGTTGCTCTACTGATGCTCCCCTTTTCTAGTTCAGTTTCTGTATTGGGAATATTGGGGGTAAATAGTAAGTACGCACTGGTATGTGTGGGTGTATATTTACTTCTAGTATATCTTATTGTCTGTTTTGTGTACAATATGTGTGGATAATAACAGAAGAGTAAAAAGAAATACAGTTGTGTATATACTGTAGCAGATACAGTGTTTGTGCTGGGAGGAAGGAAGGAGGGTTATTTGATCTGTGTTTTAAGAGAAAGTGATACTGTGAAGTTGTCTAACTTTGTAAGCTTTTCCTTTGAGGGAGATGTGTGCAATCTGCATGCCTGGCTAACTCTTTGATGATAAATTTGGACTCAGTTTTCAGTCAACTACAAGAAGGTGCCAAAAGCATTGGCATCTGTTTTAGAAAATTGGCAGTGTTTCCTTGGCTGCAAACTTCTTTATCCTGTCTCATTATTTTACTCCTATCAGCTTTTACCTGCATGAAGAAAGACCAAAAGTAAAAGACAAGAAAACCCTTTAAAACTTAAGTAGCTATTACAATAACAGTGCCTAAACCATTCAAGGTGAGGATTCTGTAATTTCCACTCTTTACACATACTAGGTGTAATCAAACAACTTGAAGCAATAACACAGGGGGGAATATGTTTTACATAACTTGACTTCCAAACAGTGATTATCCCTTCAAGGCTATTTGTTTTCCCAAGAATCCTGCTGATTATAGGCTCTATGTTAAACCTGTTCCAGATGATAACCTAGCTAAACCCTGGCTTCCGTTACATTAGCCAAATTATGGGTGCTATGAACGAGCAAGAATTATGGGTTTCTTCTGCATGTGGGAATGTTGTCTTAAACAGAACAGTGCTGTGATAGCAGATACTAGTTCCACGAGATCACAAAATATGAGGTGAAACCCCAGTAACTTAAGATCAGTAGCAGATCTTAGCAGATCAACCTTGTTGTCTTTAGCGCAGCCAAGCTGTCACCTGTAGTATTTGCAAGTGATTCTGCTAGCTGGCTGTATGTGACTTAAGATCCTAAGAACTACATTGCTTTTGTTTCATGGTGCACAGGATCATGGTTGTGGTTTTGGTTTTTTGGTTTTTTTTTCCCCGTAAGATTTCATTTGATTGTTTTGAAAATATGAGGTAGAGTCATGTTCTGGTCTTAATTAGGTGACAAAATAAATAGGACAGACTGTTCTTTATAATTCATTGTCTAAGGAGATCTGAAACCATCTAAGCAGATCTGAAGTCATGACATCCTAGAGAATCTGGCCTCTGTCTTTTGTAATAGTGCGTTGTCCCAAGGGAAATCACATTCACATTTTATGCTCATTGCTGCTGGCTTTGGGCTGGCAGAGACTAGATGCTTCTAGGAGAAGAAATATCTCAGTTTTGCTTGTAAACTATTCATTTTCCTTATAGGGGTCTCACTGCAAAGCAGCTTGGATTCTTACTGCAAGCATCAACAGCCTTCACTGAACCTAAACAAAATATGCTACTTGATTGGCTCTCCTTTTGTTGAGAGCCCAAACCCTTCTTTAACTGGGTTTCCCAAGCCTGTCTTGGATTGCATTTGTGATGTTTGAAGGAAATTGTTTTGGAAAGAAACTCACAGTGCTTATTAGTTCCTTGAAGCTGCAGATCTCTCCTGCAGCTCTAGCTTAGGTTAGAGGTTTTTTTTCTTCGTCACTCTTCACTCTGCCCTCACCCTCTTGCTCTTCCTGCAATGGAAACCGATTCTACCCTATCGCCAGCTCACGCTGCCCCTGTAAAACAGATGAATCCACAGACAAACAATATTAAATTTGTGGTAGAGATAGAGCAAGCTTAGTTTCCCAGATTGCCATATACAGGAAACTCTTGCTTATATGATTTTGATGGTATTTTAACATGAAGAAATATCCATACCTTTTACACTCATAGCAGATGCATGGTGAGAATGTAAGTCTTGCTTCTATGAGGCATCAAATTATGATTATTTTTTTTCTTTTCCCTCGTGTGATAACATTTTATCAGCTGGCCATTGGCCGACAAGTTATAGAAACAATATGGAGGGAGAAAATAAAGAATTGTCAATCTGTTACTATTTCAGACAGCAGAACGGTAAAGAAATGGTTTACAAATGTTGTCAGGAAAAAGGTCCAAATGAGAATCTGTTAATTGATTTTGATATTTAGGCATTGTGTGAGAATCTAAAAAAGGTCACAGATTTTGTTAAAAATGTTGTGGGATTTTGTGTTTGCGATCAGAGAAATAAATGGTGTGTGAATTGACACTACTCAAATAACAAATATTACAACCTTTTACCGTAGATGTTTCAAGGAATATGTTATTTGAAAATTGTTTGTGCAAATTATTTGAATATTTATAAAGGTGACAACTAAATATAAAGAAAATAATCGATGTTTAAGTATATTGTTAATATTAACAAGGGCTTAATTTATATTAACACGCTGTGTCAGTACTAAGATGCCTCTGTAGTTGTAGTTTTCACTTTCAATGTTGACAATTTATGCCCTTTTATTGAAATAATTTTGTGCTTCATAATAGGGAATGCTGGGAAAATCAAGTTTCTAAAGAGACGTGTGAAGTGCTGGGGTTTGAACCCCAAGCCCTGAATTAAGGTTGACATATGGGTGGTTCCCATGGCCCTTTAAGAGGAGGGGATGAGTTTGCCCTTTGGCTTTCCTCCAAGGTGCTGCCGGCCTTGTAGGGAAAGCCCTTGTATAAACAAGCCCCAGGTGCCCTGCATTGGGTAAATGAGTGCCAGGTGTCCTGCTTTGGGGATAAAAGCTGGGACCACTTGCAGGAAGGGTGGAGTGTCTGTCTGTGAAGTGGATGCACTCTGCAGAGTTTCCCTGTTGGGGAAGGACCTCCTGATTCTCATGCAACTGGATCCCAGTCAGGTTTGGTATTTGCAAATGTGGGCTTCGTGGGGAAACAATATGGGGCTACTTCTATCGTACATGATCAGCCTATTGACTTGGTTGTCTCCCATCTCTTTTATGGGAGACTTTGTTTCTTTGTTTATTCCACCTATTATTGGTCATGCTGTGTCATTCCTGGGGTTGCTGTCTGTTATGTGTGATCTGTTTGACTTGTTTGTACCCCCGGCCATCACCCATATACTGACTTTCTTGTGTGCAATAGAATCTGGTTACTGGATTGTTTTACTGCTGGCTGTGTCCTTTGTGCTAGGCCTAGTGACTGGCAAAACAACGTGTTACGTGTTTTCTTCCTCACGCTTTAAAACCCAGAAGGTGTTTCTTGCAGCCATTTAAGAATCGCTGCTAGATTCAGTTCCCACAGCAAGTGCTGCAGAATATCCATCTTGTGGTAGTGTCCTTAGATATAAGTCATTAGAGCAACTCTGCTGTAAGGAAGAAACCTTAAGGAGTCAAGGAATTCACACCTCCTGCAGTACAAATGGCCTGCCAGGTGATTTAAGGACTTGGAACCATACAGCTCAACTTGATCAGGCTCTAGTAAGGTACACCCCACACGCCTGTACATTTGCTGTCATTTGCTGTCACTGACTTCATAAGTGGTATTGGATATGCTTAATATTTTGTGACAAGTTGTGTGTATACCTTTATTTCATCAAAATATCATTGGCTTCCCCAACAGTTGTCTTGATAAAGGATTGAATAAATGTGGCTCCTATGCCACTTTGCCTGTTCATAAAACTGATAATGTATTTGTCATTCATGGGTGAATTTATGAATTTGTAAGTTAAGCGATTAAATGTTTTGAAATACTAATGTCTAAATGTAATTGCTAGTCACTTTAGTGACTTTACCTCTCATGCAGTTTCCATGAGAGGTGGAGCTGAAGGACTAGAATAAGAAAGAAAAACTGCTTGTGGCCACATATATGTATAGTGGTTAAAAGGTTCATTCTACTTACTGAAATTTATTTCTTGGTTGAAATTTGTTTATGCTTAGATTGTATAAAATTAGTAATTGCTTGATACTAGACAGCTACTGGGATTGTACTCTTGAAAAATCTTTGAGTATTACTAGAAGTTTCTTGGTGGGTTGAATGGTCTGTAGAGGTATTCAGAGACATTATATACAATCTTTTAAAAGCCTCAAATACATGCAGAACCCTGGATTGTAAAATAAAGTAATAATAGGGGTTTTTTTTGGGGGGTGGTGTTTATTTGGGGTTTTGTGGAGTTTTTGTTTGTTGGTTTGTTTTTCTTGTTGTTTTTTTTTTTTTCAGGAGTACACCTAAGTAGATTGAGTACTGCCTTTCCAGATGGTATTGGCATTCAGCACCCAAGTACCGAGTGCTTAAGAAAGTGGTGGGTATTCGTTTTTTTTCCCTTCCAGCTACAATGCAGACTTGAGGAAAGACGTGGAAACTTTACACTCTTTCCTCAGATTCCATAAAGTGACATTTGATGCTTAGCGCACAATTCCCTCCCCCCCTATTTCATATTTTTTTTTTTCCCCTACTCTCTTTCATCTGTCTGTTTCTTAAGACAGAATTACTAAGAAGAGAGTTTTGTGTCAGGAAGGTCAAGGTATTGAACTTTAAGGGGTATCAATTGCAATTGGATGGTGGCCCAGTAGGAGGATCTCTTAATGGGAGGGAATAAGAAACTTGGTTTTAGTCTGCTTAAAGGTAACACTTTAAAATGTGTGCTCGAAGGAATCAGTCTTTGATTTAGAATATTTTGTCTCCTGCTTTTCTGAACATGGAGGCCTTAGATCTTTCTTGATTAAACTGTTTTTAGCAGATGAGAATTCCTCTACATTTTATTACAGTTTCTTTTGCATTTAACCCTACCTCAGCTGAGGAGGTATATAACTGGGGATTTTTCTTCTGTTAAATTTCTGGTGTGTTTGCTGGATCTGTGTCACTTTCTCCTTTGTTCATCTTTATTTCATACTTACTGATAGCTAGAAATTATCTCTGAAAGTCAGAACCATGGAAATGGTCCTCGTTCACTTGATTAGCCAGGCTGGGGTTGCTGTTGAAGCAGAAACTCCTCAGTCACAGCAGAACTGACTGATGGAGCAAGAAGTGGAACAGTTGGTCTCTTGGAAGGAAAAAAAAAAAGTTTTCTTACAAAAACTTTCTCCATTATTTTCTTCTCTTAGGTGTTCGTGGTCCATATTTTAGCTGCATCTTTACTTGTTCTATGATCATGTGGACACTCACTGAAAGGAATTGAATTTGTAGAAGGTGCAGGTGTGGATAAAAATAACTACTCAGAAACAGCTAAAAAATATTAAAAATTATCTGAAGGCTAATATTCTCTTACAGAACTTCATCTGCTGTTGCCCCTTATAAAACCCAAAGCTCTCAAATGAAAAGAATCTTAGATGAAGTGAAGCTGGTAAATTTTAAAGGAATATAGTCAGTATATGCTCAACTCTAGACTTAACTGCACAATCACCCTTTTATGCTTAACGCTTTGGGGGGAGATATCACTGCTATCTTTATGTCAGGAAATAAAAAACAAGAAAAAAAAAGAGCAACCTTGGCATTAGAATAAATGGGTATAAAGCAGCCATAAATTCATTAGGATGGAAATTAGAAGGAAGTCTCTGATCTGTTTGAGAAATGAGGTTCTTGGAACATCTCTCTGATGGGAAGAGTGAGTGGAAAAAAATGAAAAAAAAAAAAAAACAAACAAAAAAACAAACAAAAACCCAAACAAACCAACAGCCCTAACTAAAACCCTCCAACTCCTTTAATGATTGAACATAAAAAATACTGATAGCAGTAATGTAATGCCCATACCTGGGCTTCAGTTGTCTAGCTTAGCAGCTGGTGTTGACCATCCAGTCCAGTGCTCCTATGACTCATTCCAGTGAAATCACTGAAAAAGTTGGCCTTCACTGGATCTCCATGTTGTCAGTGAGAGGTAAGAAATGTACAGCATCTAGAAACTACTCTGTTGAAAAACAGTTATGTAGATTGAATGATAAAAATAAAAGAAATTTTTTCAATTTCAAGTCTTACAAATCACAGGGTAGGGTTTTTTTTTTTTCACTTTTCTCTCTAGAATTTGGAATATTACAGGGAGGAGGGAAAAGGAAGAACCCAAGCCCTGCAGCTGAGACCTGCGTATGTGTGTGAGTGTTAATACGATACTAAGATACCAGACATGAAATGGTGATTATCTTCTTAACATCTATTCATTTGAAGGAATACAAAATGTTGTAATTTGAGTGGCAGCTCTTATCCATGAAGCATTATTCTCTCTCTTAAGCTTTGATTAGATACATCATGTGCCATTAGATTCCACTACATTACATTTAATTTCTCTTCCACAAAGTAATAATGTCATACATTAAAGTTAAACCTTAAAAGCTTTAAAGAGAAGATACTTTAACCTGCATTAAGGGTGCTTTTAGCTAGCCATAAAACTTTTCTCTCCCCTTAAGATAAATATTCAAACACTTAAACAGGCACAATAGTTATGCTAAAACAAATAGATTCCTGTAATGAACTACATCTTCCTTTTTTTTGATTGAATGCACAGGTTGATATAATTATACTGTAAAGAAAGTCTCTTGCTATAGGAAAACAGAGAAACTTTAAGCACACTCCTATCGTCTGACAATCCCCAGGAACACCTCTGCTGCTCTTAAGTGTTTTTCTCTTTGGCTGACAGCCAAAATCCACTTTAATCCAAAATAGTTTAAGGATTTAGGGTTTGATCCAAAGTCTATTGAAGTCAGTGGAGATTTTCAGTGCCTTCAATGGGTTGAACAGACTGTTGAAACAAGCTGAAGGCTGACATCTCATTTGCTTTGGGGATACTGTTATCCTATTTATGTAGGTTAAGAGTAATTATAGGTAACATAGTGGGACAAACCCTGCAATCCTTAGATAATTCATATTTAGGCTGAACTCACATTCAAGTCATGGATAAAGATGGAAATATTCTGCTTTGTGTTTTAATTAGCAACAATAACCAAAGGCACAGATCTTTAATTTTTCATTAGCTGTTGGTATGTTAAGCCAGGTAAGAAGCAGATATGCAGGAAATGTGTTTTGGTTTTAAATGTTTGTCCCCAAGAAATGGTGTTCAGAGGATTATGGCATTCATTTCCTTGCCTAATAAGGTTTTATGCCACACCCTTAAGCACATTTCTGAAGTATCTTTAGGAACAGTTCATAACAACAACAGTCAATAGCTTAATTTTCCTTTCGTTCCCCTTGAGGCAGTTACTACTCTTTGTTCTTTTTATAATATTTATTTTCTTGCTTACCCAGTTTTCTCTTCTGCCAGTGGGTTGGCACACTGGAACTGGTGTTGAGCCTGTTGTTGCCCTCACTACACTTTTGACAGCAGGGAAGGGTAGAAGAGGGTGGCCAATGGTGTTGGGCCAGGATGGACAGGAAGGGCTGTCCTTTATTTCCACTCTTGCATTAGTGCCCTTTTCCCAAGTTCCCATGTCACTCCAGTGCTCCACCTCTTTCAGTCCCTCACTGTGAACTGAAAATTCAAAGAAGTCTTTATTAAAAAAAACCAAACAAAACCCAAACAAACACAAAAAAAACCCCAACACCAAAACAAAACCAAAAAAACCAAAAAAACCCCCAAAAACAAACAAACAAAAAAACAAAACAGGAAAAAAAAAGTCTGTAAAGGAAATATCTGAAAATCTCCCCTTCCTTTCAAACAAGCTTATGTTTTGACAATTTGCTTTTTTGCACAGCAAATGAAGTTGGGTGTATGTGATTTTGTTATATACTTTTAAAAAATATATTTGAACCTGTCCTACCAACAGCTCAGTACCTTTCCACATCTCCTCAGACACTTGTCTATTGTCAACTGATTCAGTTCTTCCATTTAGAAGGATCATCCTTTAATTGCACTGAAGTATCTGAAATGAGAAGAGCTGCTCAATTTGATGCTGACTTTCTGACTATGGCTTACAAGGAAGAGTATTCAACAGTTTTTTGTAATTTAAAGTATAACTTTTTAGTCTTTCATGTTTATTCATTCTCTGCTACAGATGGTAACATCAGTACCACTGTTCATGTCACTAAAATCTATATCAAAGCTGTAAATTGTGAGGATACAACTGAAGGCAGCTTTCCAGGGGGATTCCTACTGTATTTGCTTCTGAAACCGACATGTAAAAATGTTGAGACATGTATACATACAATAAGGAAAAAAAATATGGAAAGGCTGACATTTTTTGAACTGTAGCTCTTCATATTCAGTGGCCATGGTTAAAATGACATTTTCTGATGCTTATCAGACAATGTTATTTACCATACAGCAAGTCTAAAAAGGGCAAAGAACAGGACAGTTATTACTGTCATGAACAGCAAGTATTTTTCAAATAAGGCTCTTCGCAAAAGGGTACAGGTTCTTGACATGTAAAAGTATTTAATGTTTTGTGAATTGCTTTTGCATTGTGTCTACTGATGACTTTGTGGTATTTTTAAGCAGCTGTTATCCCTTTTATGATTGTCACTGTTGCAGTAATGTCCGTAGGAGAAAGAATGACTTTATCGAAGTCAATAGCAGCTAGAAAAATGTTGCTTAGATAATGCATTTTATCACTTCTGCTGCATCATGACTGCTCACAATATTGTGTAATGTAGTGCTAGGGGTTATCTGTGATTTGATGACTTGTGTGTGGATGATTACCATCAGTATCTATCCTCCTCAACAGGAAATTGTCCCCAAGAATTAACCACTCTTAATACTAGTTTTGTGGACATTCCAGATAAAGTATGGAGTCTTGATCCTAATTTTTGAGGGCAACCCAGTTCTCTGAGAAAAAGCCTCCATATAGTGTGGCTCTATATAGTTCCACAGCCATTTGTACTCTGAAGAGGATTATTGGCTAAAAGTTAGAGCTTACTAAGGTGTTTTAGAAGTTACTTTTAAAGTTCATATGGATTAACCAAATACTTAGCACTGATGTGCTGAAGGAACTCAACATATCTGTATTATTTGTTACTTTAGTGTAATATTTAACAGCATTAAGACTGTGTTCAGCTGTATATGTTATTGGTGGCTGTATTGAAATATTTTACTGGTTGTAGCAATGCTGGTCTCTGAATGTGTATCTATTGCCTTGTATGGATAATATCCCAGTGGAAAAAAATGTAGGTCATAGCATTTTGGCCAAGCTCAAACCTCTTCCTGAGCAGTATACATCAAACCATAAAAGGCAATATGTGTTGTGCTCAGAGTAAGCGTGTTAGACCAATTATGGTTGCTGGTACAGTTTTGGGAAACTTTCCATTCCTGAGCAAAGTAGAGTCCTGATGACTCCTCTTATTTTGGGGAGTGGAAGTGTAGAGAGGAAGCTATGATTATCTAGTCTAACCTTACTCAGAGAAATTTCTATGACACTGGAGTAAAACCTGAGACTATGTGATGTTGACAGAACTGTCCTGGTGGATACTGGAACAAGGAGCATTTTATCCAAAACAGCCAACTCCATGGAAAGTTTTTTACAGCAGGAAGACTTGATTCTGGTGGAGACAAAAATGGAAAAAAACAAACCAAAACAAACCGCCCTACTCTAATATAAATTGTTTCCTTTGGCTAGTACCATTTTAACTTGAAGAATGACAAAAAGAATTGTAAACCTAACCACAAAGTATACAGAAAGATTACTTCACACATCATTGAAGTATATCCTGTCTCTGGGGCAAAAACTAGCAGTGGTTTAAGAGCATACAGTGATGCCATACGGGAATTTCTTTTTGATACAATTCCAGATTCTAGATGTAATTTGCGACTATCAAGTTCAGTGATGGTGATGAAGATAATACTGCTGTTCTTATTTCAAATGTGCCAGAAGGCTCTTTGATAATCCAAAATATTCTGAGGATCTTGACTATATCTTAAAATTGTAGGAATCTCTCTTCAGTGAGAGTAATTTATGAAGAGTTCAATGGGGCTGGGTGGGTACAGATAAACTATATTGGCTTGACATCTGTGCCAGTACTGTAGGAGATTATTTTGCCTCTCTATAGCTACTCAGTTCATTCAAGTCAGCAAGTGCTTAATTAGTGATACATTCTTTGCAACAAGTTGGTGTTCCTGAGATGGCTAAGTACTGATTCACTTCAGTTGTGAGAGAACGAAATCAGCACAAAGTAATACAGCTGTGGTTTTGGTGTTTTTATAGATGTTGAACTGGGGAAGATTGTGTTGTGGGTTAGAATGAGGGGTTAGAGTTCTCCAGGACCCAGCCTGCATTTAGTGTACAGTGACATGGGTAGTAAGAGACAAAACGCTATAAGATAGAAAATAAAAATATTTGTCATGACCTGTAATAAAAAAATGAATCCCACAAGAATTTTGCAGTATTCACTTAATACATTCCATGTGTGGTAACTATGGCAAAACTTTTTAAGCCATGGGCTAGCATTCCTAAGTAATTCCCCAAATTGGACTAACCGGCAGGGATAATTTCTTTTAAGTTGACATAACCATATTTATAATATTTGACAAACTAACTGTAGCTTACTTCGGGCTGTTGTATCTGGTTTCTTATGGTATGTTTCACCAGTTCACTTGATAGCTCTGTTGTGCAGAACTAGCCAAATCTAATTTACATACTGGAGGCTCTGCGGTCAACTGGAATTATGTCTTTGCCTTGTAGTTCTGTGAACCTGGATTCACATGTGAGAGGAGTTCAATGGAATAATGTGTTTGGTGGTCTCAATTACCACTATGTCACCAGAAGAAATTTGTCCGTATTAGACAAACTACCCAGATTTGATGGAGTCTAGGCCAATTCATATCCTCTGATCCAGAGAAATCAAGTGGGGGAAGAAAATGGCATGAGTTCAAACTAGATTAGCTCTGCTGTGGGTATCTAATGTTCACAACTGGTACTTGCATAGTAGACACGCCAAGCTTCATTGACCTTGACAATACCATGAGGGCAATATTTTCGTTTAAGAAGACAGTTGTTAGAGTGGTTTAATATGCAATATGCACATCACATGGAAAAAGAATCTATCTTCCATATTTACTGAATGTCCTTTCTAACCAATGCTACAAGGATACTTAGCAAGTCTTTTAGATTTGGCCTGAGACTTTTCTACTGTCAAATTTTCTTTTGGAGGGGAAAAAATAGCAGACTCAAAATTGCCTTTTTTCATTCTTTTCAGGGGATTTATTTAGATAAAGGATGCAAAATTCCCTATCTTTTGTCTCTCCCTGATCAAAATTATGCAAGAGATAGAGGAGTGCACTAGACAAGTGCTTTTAGGAAATCTTCGAAGGCGAATGGTGAGCCAAATCTCATCTGCTGGACTGCTGAAGGTAAAGGAGGCAACTGCACTTTGTTGGGGTGAGAGGGAATGAGGAGCCAATATCTCTTTGGTACCAGTGCAAATCCTCCACTAATGTTTGTGAAATTCTTCCACTTAAGAATTTTTGAAGTAACAGAGACTGGTTGGTCGTTCTTTTTTTTTTTTATATTCAGGGTAAATTTTTATTTGGAGTGCAATTAAAATGGTTTTTTACATAAGTGTAATCATAAAAAGCTGTAGAAAGTTGAGGTATGTTTTTGAATACTCTTTAAGCTGAGAATATTTTAATCTATGTGATTGTTAATATACTTGGACGCAGAATTGGATTACGAGATCATCATGTGCAGAGATTCCATTAAATGCCCTGAAAGGAGTGCTCTCTTCTGCCAGTGTGTCATGGTTTAAGACCAAATTACAGTGCAGAGGCTAAGTGGATTTGGATACCAACACACTTTGATCACAGATGCATGGGAATCTACATTTTACAGAACTTCCCTTTTTGTGAAGGGGAGAGGTGCCATAGTCCAGGTGAGAAGCTGAGTTGTGTCAGTGTAGAGGCTCTTTACAGGACCTCCCTGTCCTGAGAGGGAGAAGCCGTGGCCTGGGGGCAAGACTGGGAAGTTGAGTGTAGTGGTTCCAGCCTTCTATGTGTAGTCCTCCTGGGTGGCTCCTGGGTTCTCCTCCCTCCCCAGAGGCTGGGGGAATCATCCTGGTGCAAGGCTGTAGAGTTCCCTCCCCAGAGGCATTCTGAGGAGTTCTGGGAAACTCTAGGTTACAGTGTTAATCTTAGGTGTCCTTAAAGGATTGGGTAAAGAACCACAGAATCACAGAATGTTAGGGATTGGAAGGGACCTCAAAAGATCATCTAGTCCAATCCCCCTGCCAGAGCAGGAATACCTAGATCAGGTCACTGCTGAATGTTCTGCATAAACTGTGCTCTCATTTTCTGAGTTAGTCACCATTGGTGGTGTTCACAGTCTGCTTGTTCCAGGCACTTCTGGGTACTTTAGCAGTTCTTGATAATCTACAGGCTCTTAGCATAGGTTGGCCATATATTTCCTTGAGCACACCAAAACTGTTTGGTTGTTTGGAACAGGTGGGTGGTAGTATTTCATCTACTTCTATTATAGCAAAAAGTAGGTTAAAATTCACAGACTTATGCAAAGAGCTGTGCTAGCTGCATCTAACTAGTACTAGCTGCTCCATAAAGTCACCACCTCCATTAGCTGACTAAGTTTGTGTCCAGTTTCAGAACTCTGATGTGGCTGTCCTTTTCTGTAGAATGATGAGGATCCTTGTCCTAGTAATACTTCTCATATTAGCATTTCTACATGCAATAGAGTTGGCAAATGTTTCTGACTCATGTTTGACAAAACCAATTCCTGTTTTTGAGGAAAATGAGAAAACCTGTTCACAAAATGCATGTTATCTGGATCAGCTCTTACCTGAAAAATGTATGAAGAGGGCAAAGAATGCAAATAATAATTGAAGTTATATCTATAAAAAATTTAGTTCAAAGGAATCAAAGCAAAAAAACCCACAGAAAATACAAAAAACCAAAACCAAAAAACACATAACCAGCATACACTCAGAAAAAGAAACCCACTCCAAGGCCAAACTGGAAACACTGAAAATTACAGAAGAGTCCCCAAACAGTGGTTGGAGCCCTGCAGTAGTGGCCTCACTATGGTAAACTAAATCATCTGTACAAGCTGGTTCCAATAAACCATTCAATGTGATAAAGGGGTGCTATTATATTACAAAGCCCAGAAGGCTCTAGTACTTCCACTATCGTGAACTGAATAGGTTAAAAGTATTTCAATGCAACTGGCATAGCTTTCTACAGTGAAAATGGAGCTACAGGCAGAAAAAAATCCCTTTATTAATGTATACGGTAGGTCACCAGGACAAATTAGAAGGAAGTAATCTGGTTTGTTCCGATCATTCAATACTGTGAACAGTTTAAGAAACTATGTAAAAGCAGCTGGGAAGCAGATAAGTTTTATAAGAAGTCTTGTAATAAAAAGTTTCTCTTGAAAAATGAATTGCATGTCTCAGTTTAAGGTGGTCTCTCAAGATGCAGTCATGTTTTCTACTGGAGGGAAAGTTAGCTCAGAATCAGCCTGTGAAGGGAAGACTCCTTGCCACCTTGCAGTTATTGTTTTATTCTTTCCTTCCTGGCTTCAGTACTACTAGTGTGACAGAAGAGAGACAGTTGCCTGCGAACAATAAATCCCATTTTGAAACATCCGCTGTTCTTGGAGTTCTGCATTGCCTCTGTGGTCATCTGACATTCAGTAAAACAGGATAAAGACAAAACAAAGTCTGTGAGCCAAATGCCAGAATCTTTACTCAGGCTCTGTTCCCTGCTTGTTGATGAAAAATGTGCAAGAATGGGCCGCAAGGGAGAGGAAATTGCTGTGAATTTTGATTCCACACAATTTTTGCTTAAATTCTCTGGTCAGAATAGCTTTTAAATCCCAGGAACCTCAGGCCTTAAAATTGAAATGATTATTTTAGGGGATCTGAAGGCATCAAACGATCAGATATGCATTTGTTGATAGCTCTGCAGCTACATAGTTCCACTGAATTTGCCAGATAGTTGCCAGATAGAGTTTGTGCATGATATATGCATAGGGGACTGCTTGGCTGGGCATGTTTCTTGCGAGTGTGGCTCCACTGAATAGGGTGACATAAGTTATTTGAATAAGGATCAGCTGGGCATGATTTGTCCCCCAGTCTACATGGACAAAAATCACAGTGAACCCAAAACCTTGAACCCTTCATTGTTTGTTGTTGTCAGTAATTTGTGCGAACCAGATGGACTGGGAGGAGTTGCACAGACAGGGTGTATTAGTCATATCAGGTGATCTGGAGGGACAAGCTCCCCTTATCAGTAAAGCCCTCTGTATTTTTGGTGTCAGTTGTTGAAGTTACAGGATGCTTGGAAGGAAAGACTGCAAAGACAAATGAGGGAAACACCCTACTAAGTCAATACTTTCCATGCAAAGGGGAGCCCTGAGTTTCTGCAGTTCTGCTGTCAGTGCAGCCACCTTGTGTGGTGGTCTTAGATTCTCAGCAGGTGTAAATAGGCACAACTCCAAAAGCCCACCCAGCCTTGTGTGGCTGCCTTGGTTGAGGATCTAGCCTTTAAACACCATGAGACTTCATGGACTACCTGTGGTTTGGGTCAGGTCTTCAGATTAACACAGGTATAGCTTCACACATCTCTGGGGAGCTGCTCCAACAGACATAGGCTGCATATTTGGCTGTCAGATTTTACTGATTCACAGTATTTGAGCCACAAATAGAGCCCCAAGTGCATCATTGTGTCAGCTATATATGCTGCATTCAGACATCACCAACCTCTACCTCAAATCTCCCAAAGTGATCATGACAATTAGTTATTTCATGCTTAACATGAGAAAATATGACATACTGAGAGCTGTTTCCCCCACCCCTCCTTCCCACAAACCCTTGATCTTGCAGTATTTGAGAAAGAAAAACAAATTCAAATATTAAGTAAAATTTCTTGTCACAACAAATATGGAATAAAAAATTATTTGAAATACTGAGTATCATTTATGATGTAATCTCCTGGCAATAGAAAGCTGGCAATGTGCTACAGTCATGCTTTCAATTACATTACTAAGTAATCACACATTAAAGTCTAATGGCAAATGATTCTTTATTCCCAGAGTGCCCTGTCCAATTGTTTTCTAAATTGGTTTCAGGAATAAGGATGCAAGCATGACTGCAAAAATATTATTTATGGTTTGGAAGTCATCTTTTTGTATCTTTTTTTTTTTTTTTTCTCTGTGCTTTCTGGCAGATATTTCAGAATGTAGTTTATTATTTCTAGGTTCATGTTTTAGTTTGACAGTTAAGAAATGCTTAAACCTCATGATAAACTTGGTTGGATTGATAGATAGAGTTGTCAGATTCCCACTGCCACCAAATACGTTGCTTTTCCCATAGGAAATTAATATTCTCTGAGGAAAGACCTGTGCTGGAATTCAGTATTTTTGCCTTTCTCATGCACTTGCATCTCCCCTTCTCAGTGCCTGCAGCAACTGGTATACAGTAAAAAGAATGTACAGGCTTTCTGTCTTGACAATTCTGGAGTCTTCAAATATGACAAAATGTAGGACTTATGGTCCTTCTCTTTATAAAACAAAAAAAGAATATAAAGAAATTAAATGAACTCCCTGAAGAACGGTAAACCTTGAAGTACAAGATAGTTCTTGAAGCTTTAGGAAGGTAAGAATTCAAATTGTGGGGGAAATTCATGCTAAACATTTGAAGCTTGCCTTTATGTTGCACTTTGCGTGTTGGAAAAGTGTGTTTATACAGCTGATGCATTCCTTTTTCAATATCACTGTGTTTAAACATCTTGGTTGTCTTCAAACTCATCTTAATGCTTAATGAACATGGTTTGTGCATTCAACTGCATTTTCCCATAGTGCAGAAAAGCAAAACACTTCATAATGTCTAATTAATCAAGCCATCGCACATTAAGTTCATCAAAAGGATACTGTACCTCTGGTGTTCACTTGTACTACTTGTGTGCCACTCAGGTACAAAGAAGGAAGAAAGGCAAAGCGGGCTTGTGTGAAGAGTGTCTGCTACAAAAAGATCACAGGAGAAATAAGAAAATGAGGGTATAGTTGCATATGTCTGCCCCAGACCCAGCTGAAGCAGCCAACACCAACACCATGAGCAGCAGCCATCTGTCCATTGGAGCATTCTATGCTCTGTTCCTGAGCATAGAACTTAGGTCTTGAAAAATCTAGATACTTTAGACAGCCCGAATCTCGGTCTCTCTGTTTCCCTGTTGACACCACTCCTAATTATGGGAAACTTTTCCATAGTTTGTGGTACCTTCAGAGAAACAAAGCTGTACACTGCTATTAGTATTATTGTTGATATTAATGTGTGTATATATAGAGGAAGAAAGATATATTCAGAGCTTACTTGTATTACAGAGAAAAGTATTTAACAAAGGTATTGTTGGGTTGGAATTTACAGAGCAAACTTACAAGGACAATGTACGTTTCTGTTGAATCTTGCTGCTCCCAAGATTTCTGCCTCCTGTCCTCCTTGTACTCCCTGTGCTGTGTGGTTTGTTGCGTGATGTGGAGATATCGTCAAACTTATTTTTTTAGTTTCATTCTTCCTTTGCTTTCACACCAAGTGTGTCGTCTGGTGGAATAACACTGTTGTTGCATACATAGACCCAGCAGGAGCCCAATATGAGCACCGCCAAGCTGCCCCAGAGCCCAGTATGAGCCCTGCAAGGTTTGATGAATTCTAAATGTTAATTAAGTCAGATGGCTAGTTTTAGTTAAGACCATAAGTGGGTCTGATCCCTGTGAGATTTTGCTATAGTGAAAATGCAAGTACTAGAAATTACATTACTGTAATGACTTTTACAGAGTCTATATGCTTAGACTAGTAACTGAGCTAGTGAAAGAGGTTGCTTGCTGTGTAGGAGGTACATTATGAAGACAGCATTAGACCATAGTAAATACAGTGTTTAACACAGAAGTGGAATTCAAATTAGTGATGTTGTGGTAGAGGGATCTGGTTGGTTGTTTTGACAGCCTCAGTCTCTGTTTTGTACTGCAGCAATTGGTATTGTTGTGGATATCAGTGTAGAGCACCTCTGAGTTTTATGAAGGAAGCCGCCACCACCACCAGTCCTGGGAGAAGGGTTTGTCTTGGTGGTGTTTTTCTTAATGATATTACCTGAAGATTAGATGAGGTCATTTTTCAGAAGAGGCCTGGCACTGTCCCTTAGCTCTCAAATCTGCAAATAGTATGGGTCATTTGAGAAAACTCTCATGGTTGAGACCCACACCAGGACAACACTGACCTCGCTCCCTGCAGTGCTCTGCAAGTAGATGTGTTACCTCCATGTGGGCTGCACAATGTGGACTTTGAATGTGACTCTTACCCAGACCTTTGACCTAAGTCCTGAATTAAACTTGACAGACCTAAGTAGGACGGTGAGTCAGTGTGAGTAAATATTCCAAAATAGTCCTGCATTATATATTTGAATGGTTTGCTTTCAATGTAAAATTTTATAGATACAATGGATTTTTTTTAATGTGGCAAAGTGCTCATTTCAAGGGTAATGCTGTAAATACTGAAGTAAACAAGTATATGAATAATTTCTTAAAGTGTTCCTCTTTTCCTATCTCATAAGTGCTCTTCAGAGACTGTAGCATTAAAGTGCCTTGTATTCAACTATACTTACGAAGTCTTGAGTATCTGCTTCTTGCATTTATTAGGTCACTTCTTGACCTGAAACAAGATCAACATGAAAGAATAAGGTTTATAAAAATGGCAATTGCTGCAAGTGTTCTTTAAAAAAATGTTTTTGTTGTGAGATTTCAATGATATCTGCCTCTTCTAGTAAAAGAAGAGGGAGTGGAAAAGAAAATGAGGTTGGAAGCATTCCAAATACTCTAAGCATAATTTGCTGATGTTTGGTTTGTGCTACAAAAGTTCAGAAATTAATTAGAAAACTATCCAGATTCCCTGAGAGTATACTGACGTGTTGTCTTTTACCAAAGGTTGTTGCTAACAGTAAGAGATGGTTTTGGTATAGAGTGTATGTGGTGTGTGCTAAGTACTTACTGTTATATCACTTTATAAGGCCTGGAGACCTTTAAATAATAATCTCTTCTTTTTGTGCCAGGTGTCGTACAAAAAGTGGGGGACAAAGGGAATAAGGAAAGGCCCATGCTCTGACGTGTGGGCAATCCAAAGAGGAAAAGGTGTAGATAGGATGCCTTTAATCCCATTTTATGCTGTAGGGTTGGAGACAGAGTAAGGTTTCCCCTGACTGAGCAAGGTGCTTTAAGCATCTGCCTAACATAAGCATAGGGGAAAGGGACCTGGGGGTCCTGGTGGACAGCAGGATGACCATGAGCCAGCAATGTGCCCTTGTGGCCAAGAAGGCCAATGGCATCCTGGGGCGTATTAGAAAGGGAGTGGTTAGTAGGTCAAGAGAGGTTCTCCTTCCCCTCTATTCTGCCTTGGTGAGGCCGCATCTGGAGTATTGTGTCCAGTTCTGGGCCCCCCAGTTCAAGAAGGACAGGGAACTGCTTGAGAGAGTCCAGCGTAGAGCCACAAAGATGATTAAGGGAGTGGAACATCTCCCTTATGAGGAAAGGCTGAGGGAGCTGGGTCTCTTTAGCTTGGAGAAGAGAAGACTGAGGGGTGACCTCATTAATGTTTATAAATATGTCAAGGGTGAGTGTCATGAGGATGGAGCCAGGCTCTTCTCAGTGACATCCAATGATAGGACAAGGGGCAATGGGTGTAAGCTGGAACATAGGAGGTTCCACATAAATGTGAGGAAGAATTTCTTCACAGTGAGGGTAACAGAACACTGGAACAGGCTGCCCAGAGAGGTTGTGGAGTCTTCTTCTCTGGAGACATTCAAAACCCGCCTGGACATGTTCCTGTGTGACCTGATTTAGGTGTTCCTGCTCTGGCAGGGGGATTGGACTAGATGATCTTTTGAGGTCCCTTCCAATCCCTAACATTCTGTGATTCTGTGATTCTGTGATCTTATTCATGTCTTGTGAATATCTATGTTAGCATTTAACTGAACTGAGATTTTGGTGGCTCATCTAGAATCACATTTCGTGTCTGACACAGGCAGCAATCAAACTCAAATCTTCTGAATCCCAATCATGTGGTTTAGCAGCAGTGTCAGCCGAACTTTATATATGAATCCACTACCATTTATTGAAGATTATAAAGTATCTGTATCTCCCCACACCCCCCACTCTCTCTCAAGTTCTGGAGTTTTCAACAAGTTTTAATTTTCTTATAGTTGACATCAGTTTTTCTTTAAGTCTTTTTATTTTCAGTTATTGTCTGTGGTGGTGTGAGCAAGGTATGATCTAGTTCCAGTATAAAAGCAGCATGATTAGGGTCAATTGGCACAGGTGGCTGTGTTCTCCAACTCAGTTCAGATTAATAATTTAACCTTATTGCTGCAGAAATACTTTGAGTCACAAAACTTTGAGTCAGTTTGGACTACAGGGATGTTTTCATGGGTGTTTGGGAGGTATGAGTTTACAAGTTATGCATTAAAATGCCTATCAATGTTTCAGTCAACATTTGTTCTTCCAGCCTAAGCAGGTCCTAATTCTTCCTTTTGGTATTTATTTGAAGCATGAAGATTTCATTTTGAGTTGCATTCAGAGATGTTAAGACTTTGATTTTGGCTTCATTATATAGTTTTCTTTTATCAATTTTGCACTATTATGACTTCTAAAATCTCTTAAATATCAATACGACACATTAAGATGGAATATATTTGAGATTTAAAATTATTTTTGCTGTCCTTATGGAATAGATTTTTTTTTTTCCTCTTCAAGAAGGAATTTTGAGGGGAAAGTCCTTGCAAATGAATTTACTAGTCATTGCAAATTAATTAACTCAAGATCTTGGAATAATATACCTTTATGATGGGCTTTGGCCTCAGCAGACTGTGGACTACTCTCTTGTATTTTGGATTATAGGATTCATCTTGTGATTGTGTACTGTACTTGAAGTGAGTGAGATACTCTATGTTCAGTAATTTTGGATTTCAGCTTCATAAAGATTAACATCTATGACACTGAGAAATGGTAAAAGCCTCCAGGGATATTTCAGATATAAGAAAGTACAGTGAGCCTGTCTTTATAACTGATCACACCTTGACTTACAAGCTTATTCTGAAATCAATGCCACACAACTACACACAAAACATCAGGGGAAGTCTTCAGATGAGAATGTGAAGTATAAGCAATGTTCAAGATCATAAATGCATGATCCTTTCTTCAACTGAAAACTCAGTTATGGAAAAATAAAGGGTTTTTTTGTTTCTTTTAATTTAAGGAACATGACCAAAGATAACTAGAAATTGATTCAGTTTAATTGTTTCCAAGGAATCAAATAACTTATTTCCATGGACTTGCAATTTAAGCCTGTGGATAGGGAAGCTAGCTGGTGAACACACACTTTTACATGTAGCATAAGCTGTTACCAAGCTTGGGGGGGTTGTGGACTCAAAATTCTCATGAATGACTTCTGCTCTTTTCTAAATTCAGTTCAATATATCTTCTTTTGTGTTCCTATTCCCCAGATTGTAAGTTGAAGCATTAAAAAAAAAAAAAAAAAAAAAAAAAAAGAATATTTAGTCCTGTTTTCGAGAAAATTCTGAAGCCTTGAAAGGAGACTGATGTTTATAGATGTCTATTTCAGTTTTGAAGCTCAGACACTGAGGATAATGCATTTAGACTTACGAGCTGAACTGAATTTTCTTGAAGCTTACCTTTTACAACTGCAGACAACAATGAATTTATTCACATAATGTACACACACACACACACACAGACACACACACACACACACACAGACACACATATATATATATATATATATATATATACATATGTACAAACATTCTGATGAAGCCATAACCAAGAATTGTGTACTGGAAGTGCAAAGGATGGCAAGGAATAGTAACACATGAAATGATTCATCAGAGGGTCTGAAAGTGCTTCCTTAGTAGTAGTTAATTATACCTGAAAATGCCCTTTATGATAACATTTTTCATTAAACAAGTATTAAAAGCTAAAAAGTGTTTGTGACCATTTTAACTTATTCCTAAATTCAGCAGAATTTGTTTCCTGTTCCCAAATGCATTCAAGCTAATTGTTGGTTGTAAACATGTGCTAAAGTTGTATGGGCATGAATACGTAATTAACTTTTAAGGACCCTTGCTGAATAGGTTTGCTTTTCTGATTCAGACTCTGACTGTGAAAACCCATGAAGTGTTTTTATTCCACAATGAATATCAAAGTCTCTTAAATTCACCAGAAACCACTGCCTTTTTTTTTTTTTTTTTATTAGTGTGGGCTAGCTCTTTCATTTAGGTTCTGATTCTACACTCTACTTATGTATTGCTGTAAATCTGGAGTAACTTGAACAAGTTACATTAGATCATTCATAAAACTACAAAAAAGGGTTATGCTGACTTCATCGTACATATTGTATCTTTTCCTTGATGTATGTGAGCTACATTAATTACTGTATGTTTTTACCTAGGGATTGAAGTAGTTATCATGCTTTTGTAGTAACCAGTTCCTCTTCTTAACGATTCTTTTACTCTAGACAGTAAAAGAAATTCAAAGTAAAAGTCAGTGACTGTATATCCTGTGCATTGAGGTTGCCATTTGGTGCTCTAATTAAAAAATTCTGCCAATTAGTAACATAATTTCAACCAAAGTTTGTATGGAGACCACTAAAAAGGCACTGTCTAAAGCCTGAAGGCAGAGATCGTGTTCGGAAACAATCCCTTTTGTCTGTGAATGAGTATATTGTTCATTTTTTGGAAAGCTGACAAAGATACTTGTTGCTGACGTTTAAGTTTCTGTTGAGCTGTATGAAAATATTCAGCATAATTGCATCCCACACAGGCAGACTTCTCAGCATCCTGGACTCCTAACATGTGCAACAGCCTGTCTTGCATCACATGGAGGGAGGAAAGGGGTGAAGACAGCTATCTCACAGTGACCACAAACGTGTATGATGATATGACAAGAGAGAAACCCTTCCCTTGGATGTACCCAGGTGATATGACAGAGGAGGAGCTGTGCTGGTGCTGGTTTGGGAATCCTGGGATGCAGCAGTGTTCTTGAGGGTGAGTCTTTGCTATAAATGGGAGACCTAGCTGCTGTGTGGCACCTCTATGTCTCTTGCACATGGGTCTTTGGACAGCCAGTGAAGGTGACTGGGAGATGTCTGATCAATGTCTGGTGCATCGTATCTGAGGAGAGACAGAGATGCTCTTCTACCAACATGTGACATACTGTCATAGTGGTGAGGCCAAATGAATAAGAAGAGAACTTGAAATGTGATGCTCTGTGTGCATGTTTTTTTAAGCCTGGGAGTACCCTTCATTCATTTAAGTGTTTCTCCAAAAGCATGACATTCTGTGTCAAGGCCCTTAGTATGCTAATAGGTCTTAATGGCCCTGACCAACCTCACCTGAGGTTTCAAGCCATACCCTCTACCCATGGGCTCTGGACATCTGTCTAAACTGAGCCCTGGATCTTTAGTTTCTGCCTGAGCTACATTGTAGGTGTGCTTATCCTCGGCTACAGTTATGGCTGTGCCTGGCCAAGGGTGTCATTGATCTGGACTGTGACCAATGGACTGACTTCTTGGCTTGACCTTGGGCATACCTTGTCACTGGGAAGGTCCATGGTGACCACTGGGCTGTGTCTAGACCTGGCTGCTGCCACTGGGCCTGATCCTGACCTGTGGATTGTCTTCCTGGCTTGACGGCAGAACTGCCACATCTCCTCAAACTTGCCTAATGGTCTCCTTGTTGAACCTGGCCACCAACCCTGGGCCTGCCCTGCTTGCCTTGCTTGAGGACAATGGGATATGTCACCTGTCTGGTGAAGTCCTGCCCTCCTAGCTGTGTCATCCTGCCTCCTAGTGTCATCACCCTCAGCTCCTGGCCCTTTGTGCCTCAGGGCGAGGAGCTTGCAGCTTCCTGACATACTGTTTGCTTCTGCTTTTCATCAAGTCTCTTGTGTGGATGAAACGATCTGAAAAGATGCTATGTAACACCAAGCTGAAGCTTACTTGCCCTCTTGCAATGTTTTTGTCAGGTGGTAGGGTTTGAACCAAGAGAAGTAGGAAAAGACATATTACTCTGGTGGGGAAGAAATGGGCAAATCCTGACTGTGCATTCATACCTCTTGAAGTACAATTGTGTCTTTTATTGAATGCAACATATGCAACTATTACTTATTTCTATCACAGCAAGAGCTTCTGCCATTTTATATTTAGATGTAGTCTCTAAATTGGCATGTGGAGGTACATGACTACCTTCAATGACCTTTGAAAGTGGAGGTGGCTCAGCTAAGTGCCATGAGTTAGGCATGATGAGACTGAGTTTGACTTTGTGTCCTCACCCATTGCACGTTTGAAATGTCACATGAAATGAACAGGCAGATTTTAAAAATCCATTTTTTAATCATTTGAGTTCTGTCCTTATGTTTTTGTGCACAAAACCCCCCAGCTGTATTTAAGAGCTGGCTGAAAACCTGGCATAAATGAGTTGTCTTGCAGTGACTGCTGCTCCCATTTTGTACTTTGAGAGGATGTTTGCAACACAAGAAAATCAGGCTACAGATGTCTGAGTTCCTATGAGTGCTCATGACAGAGGAAACTAGATGCTTAAAGCATATCCAGTGGGATAAAGGTCACTGCAAGATGTAAATGCAACAGAGTTTTTAACCACTGGTTAAAAGCCTTGCCTAGAGTTGTTCACAGTTGTGAAATAGTGATAAATTGCTATTAATAGCTTTTTATCTGTGCATCCTTTAAAATACTGTAACACCACTTTACATAATTGAACTGGAAGGTTATCTAAAATTCATCTTCACACTGTTCTTACTAAACAACATAGATATAAATTTTGTGTCCTCACAGTATTCGGATTGCAGAGGGCATGTTTGGAATTTCTCTCCTAAATTATGTATTTTTTTCTGTTTATATTGTAACTTATCTGCAAATTTATTTCAAAATAAAGTCTTCCCAAATAGGCTATCAAAACCATACCTTTAGGTATTCAGTCCATAGTGAAACTCTGCATTAAATTCTAAAAGCACTGTATAGGAGGTAATCATACTTGTGATAGTAACTTTTTCATTAGAAGTCTACAGAGGTAGAACAATGTATTGGACATTGCATTTAACAGAGTTAATTAGTGTACAATGGTTATTTAATATGTTAATCAAGTTTTAATCATGATAAAATAGACTAATCTTGCCATTATTCTGCCATTATAAAAGTGTAATTGAAATAGATTGGAAAAAAATACAGTGCATTCTCGTCTGTGTCTTAAGAACTCTGAGCTCAGAAGTACTGCAGTGCTCAGACGCACATTGCAAAATAAGTTGTGTTTTATTAAAGTAGATTCAGTTGGTGTTTTCTCTTAAAACCAAGAGCCACCCACTAGACAGAAACAATTTCAGGACATAGTTCTATCATTTTAGCTTGATTTCCTAGGGAAGAGGCTAATGCAGTTGTGATGTCTGTCTCTCACCATGTTAATCTGTCTTTCTGAACATCCTTATGAAATTCAAACTCTTGGAAAACTTCAGCCAAATTTGTCAGATGAGTAGCAGTTCTGAAGGAATGAAGTGTCCACACGCTTCAGAAAAGTATGGAAGAAGAGGGAGCTGTTGCTAGTAGCTATGCTGACAAAGTGGCTGCAAGCTGAGCTCACGCATTAGACTTTCGGGAATCTGTGCAAGAGAGAGGCATCATGAAACCACTACAGAGTTCTGGGTTTCATTAGATGTTAGAGAATACAACCACAAGTACAAGTTCATAGGAATCCAGGCTCCCCTAGTTTTACTCAGTTACTTACAGAAAATGTTGTCTAAATTTTGCAGCAGAGACAGTTGGTAGTGTGGCTTTAATCTTTTGATTATGCAGACCAGCAGGTTTACCACAGCTTGCCATAATCTGTCTTCAGCTACCACTTGGGTTATTTTCTAAAGGAAATCTGTGCAAGGATGTGTCACACTTGGGGTCCAGCTAGAGTACACCAAGCCATGGGGAACCAAGGGAGAGGATCTGCAGTTTAGACACAGCCACAGGGCATCCTATTTCATTAGGGAGGGAGAGGATGCCTTCTCACTTAGATGTGTGGTAGCCCGATTGTACCAGCAGCCACAGACTGTAAGTAACAGTTCTAAATTTGTGATTACAATCAATTATTTTCATTTCCCCCTAGCTTTTGGGGCAGTCTTCAGAGTTCATGGTTTTGGCTTATTCTATGCAACCAAGTGGTTATCAATATTTTAACTGTCATTTAAAATGATTAAGTCTGATGCATTTGTGACTTCAGGGTTGAATCTCTAAGAAATCTGTAAAAAAAGTACCTGGTTGTGTGATGCTCTAGCTAAAATTGTAAGATTTGGAAGCACAGCTACATGTATTGATTTTGGATATTTCACTAGTGTAAATGAGTAAATCAGGTTACAACTATTTAGAGGCCTGTCTTTGTATTTTGTGGGTAAGACAAAATCTTGTTGTGCCACACTTTCATATATCTGTGAATGTTGTTAGTGTCTGCGTACTGTGGATTTGATGTCTAATTGCGTCTGCAGAAATATTTTTCTATCAATATCATGAAACTTTTTTTTTTTTTTTTTTCCTATTAACCATATTTCTACAAGTTATGGTCTTGATTTTTTGATCTGCTACTAAAACCAATGTGGATAAAATCATACCCCTTTAAATTTTAGTATTGGAGAATAATTTCATGCAGACCTTTCTGCTAGCAGGCTCTCAGAAGGAGAACATTGTAGGGAGGTTTACAGTGCTGTATCTCTTAGCAAAGAAATGTCATGTTTAGTGAGGGTGTATATACTGCTCATTTCCTGACTGATCACTTTTGATATAATCCGTGGTTTGGATTATTTTCTGTATTCAATTTTATTAATAACCAGTTAAACAATCATTCATAGTGATGAGATAAAAATAATTGCTGCTAATTTTTAAAATGCCCTTTTTATAGGAGGATCAACAAAGAGTAATCAAGATTTTTTGATGTGGGGTCCAATTTGACCTAATAGTGACCAAGAGAAGCACCTGAACAAAATTAAGCTCTGATACAAGCAGTGATGCAAATGACATGAACGCCTTTCTTTAAGTAGTCAGGAGCCTTTTCTCGAAACACTTAGTCGGAACATCGGTGAGCTCTGCATTGTTCCCTTCATCTCTGCATTTCTGGTAGTCAGGGGAAGTAATCTGAAGAACAGAGACGTTTCCAGATGACCTCTCTTTGCTTGCAATGATACTGAGCAGCCAGAGCAGGAACAGACTGCATCATCCACTGGTTAGGTATGTACTGCAGCAATGTCATCTGGGTAAGTTACGGAATATTTTGGCCGTGAAAAGTATCTGACATGCAATGTTCCCTTTATACCAATCATTGTTGTGCCTGTTGTCTACAGGTGCTAAGGGTTACTTCTTAGGATCCCCGTTTCCCATGCAGGAATTGACACTGCCCATGTAACATTTTAGTATTCTGCAACTTGAAAATGTTTCTTTGCTGAGTTCTGCAGTGCAAAGAATTCGGTGAAATTTTAAGTGACCAGTGTAGGAATGCATATTGCCCAAATATTTCATGGAACCTTAAGTATGAAGGTTTTGTTCAGTGAACTGAAATATGGGGTTATTTCAGGTGATCAGGGAAACTACCAGGATAGAGAGGTATCAGTTAAATGTTGGTAACATAGCACTCACATTTTCTAATGTATAAATTTTCCCTCTGCTGAAGCTGTGAGAAGGAAAAAAAAACCTATTTGGTAAATTTAGTTGATAAACTCATTGCCTTTTTTTTTGATAAAGTTATTTTTGTTCTCGAGGTTTCAAAAATGACCCATATTTTTTGTTGATTAAAATGTTCACTGATTATTTTCACTTAAAATTTATTTAAGAATGGATGTCAATCAGTTGCTAAATAGTCCAAAACCTTTCAGTCTTGGAAGGGGCAGTTTAGCTCTGGTAAAATTACAATGTTGCTAACATTTTGTTTCCTTAAAACATATAGCATGGAAGTGAAAGTTTTGGTTTCAAATACTCTAGACAGTTTTGTAGAAAAGAAAAAAAAGAAAGCGCAATGCTAAAAACAGTTTGTGAAAATCTCATATGGAAAAAAAATAATATTCCATGGAGTTTTATTATTGTTGTTAAGCCAGGTGAAGAAAAGGAATGATTTGTTGTATTGTATAACCAAAATTGATTTGACATTCAGAGCATGCACATTACTGAGAGAAAGTGTTTGCCTACCACTTTTTAGGGGCTTTCTTACACAGTGCTCTTCAAAAGACCTCTGTGTTTATTACATTCTGTTTGCACACCCATTTGCTTTCAAGATGGTGAAACTCCCAGAACATTGCTATTATGAATATAAGAAATTACTTATCTTCTCTATCCTAATTATTTCTTTTCCTATCATTGGTTTATAAATCACAGGCGATAGCCCCTGAAATTGAAGAGTAGCATGTTAAAAGCTAATAAGAAATATTGATGACCCCATAGGGGCTTAACCAGTGGAACTCATGGTGGTAATTTTTGAAGTGAGAATTTAGGTCTGCACATTTGTGGTGGTGGTGATAACTTTGGGTTGCATTTTTTAAGTGACTTTGAAGGGACGTAAGTTCACATGATCACAGCAAGGAGATCCTTCGTCTGGTCTGCTTGCTTGACTCTAGACGATGTGCAATGGTTGTGAGGGCAGTAAATGCTGCCTTAATATTTCAGTCCCCTCTAGTCTGCATGTGACCAGTCATAGGTGCTGCTGTGGCCTAGGCTGCTACTTTGATGTGACTGTACAGGAGTTCCAGAACTTGTGAGGATGCAGAGGGGACCACCCTGGATAAATACATCACCAGTCAGCAGGCTGGACAAGTTAAAAACTACTGATTTTTATATATATGTGTGTATATTTTTGAGCTGCTGGACTGACCTCAGAAACAGGATGAAACTAGTCTACGTGGACCACTGTAGTCTAATAGAATAACATAGGGAATTCCAGACTGGATTGGAGCAGAAATTCCTCTAGCTTAATATCCTCAGAGTCCAGTTCTGGAGGTGCTGAGTTCAGGGGACAGTGCAAAGAAATCTGGAATTGGTAAGGATGGGGCAATCTGTCTTTGTGCATGGGTAGTACTGATGTCCTTGTGACTAGGATGATAGACTGACGTCAGTGAGGGCTTTACCAACTGAGATGTTTTAACTTAATACAGGTTGGTTGAAGAACCACTAGCATTGTTCTCCAACATATGAACAGCCACAGAGATCGCAACTAAGGCTGGCTGAAGAATGTTTTCCCTGCAATTTTTCTTTTTTTTTTTTTTTTTTTAATTTGTTGTATATAAAGTCTAGATAGGACAAGTTTTATCCTGTGAATCATTGTCCGATTCTTCCCTGTTGTCATTCTATTAAAAGCTAAGATACTTAAGCTGCATGATTGGTCACCTAGGTTATAGGGTATTGGTGCAATTTTTGTATCTGACAGCTAAATTTAATGAGTTGTGTTCTGTGAGCTTTGAAGTTCTACTGGACCTGTCATAATTATTTGATGTGTGGTTTGGCAGGGGTGTGTTTGTGCTGTTTGTTGATTTGGGGGATTTTTTGGGTTTTTTGTTTAGGGTTTTTTTTAGCAGAAACACAGTATTATTCCATGGTATTCACCCCCAAAAAGAAGGTAGAATGTTAAAGCTTCCTTTTCCCTATAAAGAGAATTTGATTCACTCTGGAATACACTTCTGTTTTGTGATCAGCCAAATGGAGCAGGGGCCCCCAAATTTGTTTTCTCCAAACACTTGTAGGAAGGAAACTTTTCCTTACACAAATGGTCACAAAAAGCAAGGTCAGTTAACATGTTTAAAACCAAATCCTATTCAGAAGTTGTGACTATTTCTTCAGTGCTATTTCAAGTGCTTTGTTTAAATTATGGTTCTTCAGCTCTGTGGAAAAGTCTTGAATGTGACTGTGGCAA
This sequence comes from Podargus strigoides, assembly GCA_028020825.1. Classification (NCBI taxonomy): domain Eukaryota; kingdom Metazoa; phylum Chordata; class Aves; order Caprimulgiformes; family Podargidae; genus Podargus; species Podargus strigoides. The sequence continues at coordinate 85,150,045 of CM051620.1, read as the reverse complement.
TGATGTGGTGAAAGATTTTTTTGCTGTGCCACGTGGCTTGATTTGTGTATTATGGTTCTGAGATCAGGATCTAAGGTCCATTTGCCTCTGAACTTCTTGAGTCTGAGAATGCATCACTGACTTTAGAAGAGTGCTAGGATCAAGCAGGTTTTGCAGTAAGTTTTGCAGTTTTTTATCAGTAAGACGTGGTGAGGGAAGGGCAGTGTGGCAACAGATGAGTTAAAGTGGAACTGGCAATTGCCCAAATGATCTAATTCCATTAAATTGGGAACTTGTGACACTGTTCTTGGGGGCATAGGGGATAAATGAAATGGATGGCCACTGTGCAACAGCAGGTCAATAATTGCCTTTAAAAAATAAATACGGTCTCCAACCATGTTTGACAATAACTGGAAACGATTCTTTGGCAAACATCTATTTACTAAACCCAATGTGATCTGTCAGAGCTTATTAGAGCTGTATATGAGGCAGGGTGCTATGCTATCTCCATCAGACACAGTCAGCAAGTTTTTGCTATAGTTTCCATGATTAATGCCATTCCAAGAAAAGCTCTTGGCCTAGCTGTGCAGAGATAGTTGTCTCTTTTCTGGAGACTATTACAAGACTTTACTCCTTTCAAAACAACAGCGGTAACTTTGTTTTCCCCCTCTTTTTTTTTTTTTTTTTTTTTTTTTTTTCCCCTTCACATGATGTCAGACAACACGATTTATTTATTTTATGAATTGCATATGATGTGGCAAAGGAAGTGTATTCAGCTTGGCTTTGTTGAAGGGTGCAGCCCTCAGCCCTTGTCCGTAGGGGAGGAGCGGAGGGAGCCGGTAGGTGGCAGTGCGAGAGCGCAGATGGAGCCCCCGGCCCCAACGAGCCCCATAAAAAATGGCTTTTTGACTTCGAAGCATTTATTAAGTGAGCCCTTAGCCGTGGGTTTGTCAGGCCGCCAGGTCTCTTGAAAGATCCAACAAAAAGCACAGGTGCTGCTTGGCGAGTGCGTGCTGCGAAACGAGCCTGGAACCCTCTCCGAGGAGAGAAAATAAAGAAAAAGGGAAAGAAAAGGGGAAAAAGAACATGTGTGCTATTCATTTATTCAGAGCTGTGCAATCTGCCAATCATCCTTTACATCACTCGGTGCCTCGGGAAAAGCTGCTCAGAAACAATTTTTGTTACTTGAGAGAATCGGGCTTGTGCTTTTGTGCCACTTGGAGAAAGCATGAACCATTTTTTTTCCCCTTATGAAACTCAGCATGCATAAATCAATTAGGAGAAGATCTGAAACCTCTGACCCTTGCAGATTCAGACCAGTCCAAGCTAAACCCTTCTCTTACTTCCTCGTTCTTTACTCATAAATAAATTAAAATAAAATCAAGAGGAGGGAAAGGAAACAAGTCCGAAATGACAGCCCAGGCACCAGAGGAAGGTCGTTTGTCTCAACTGTATGGTTATGCTGTCTGCCTGTAGAGATGCTGTGTGTGTAACATGCCTTAAACAAACTTGGAACAAGGTAAACTATTTATTTATTTATTTTTAACTAACAAAATCTTGGCTTTAGCATAAATTACGTTGTCAGCAGTAACAACAGACAGGGATGTGAGATCTTCCTTCCCACTGTCTCCCAGAAGAGACCAAGAGCCTCGTGTTATGAGATGCCAGTGGGCACTTGGCTTTGCAGCAAGATCCACACCTCAGGAGAGCAGGGCAGTACTTGATCCATTTTGGCACAGTGACTCATGAACACCAGTCAGTTTGGATTTCTTTTTACTAGAGGAGGCTGGGTGAAGGTTGTTAAAGGAGACACCCATACAAAGGAAACAATTTACAGCACCACTAGAAGAAGGAAATACATTGATCCTACAAAACCCGAGAGCTATGCTACAGATTTTTGATTATCATATATTGACATCTTATCTGTTACTTTACTTAAAAAATGCCATTGCTTATAGTTTGGGTGGGGTATATTTTTATCCAATTACTTAAGTAATTAGATTCATAGCTACTCTTATGCTTTGCCTTTCATGCTTCAGTGATCTTTATTCTCCAGTTCAATACATATTGAGCTGGGACAGCTGCCTTTCAACTTGGTTTGCCTAAAAGCCACACTAGCCGTTATCTCCAGATTATCTAATCTTGGGATAAAGAGTAGGTTTTACTTAATCAGTTGTGGTACAACATTTTTTTTTTCCTTGTATATTTGAGAGACCAAACCTTTTACCTTTCCTAACAGGCATCCATGTGACACTTTGCACTCCCTCAAGCTCTAATTGTTTGCTGTCTTTGTGAAGGTATAAAAACATGCATGGACTTTCAGAGATCATCTACACCTTTCCCCTGGCCCAGCCGAGGATCATATACCAGAACTGCTCACAGCAGGAAACTACTGAGCCTCTTGACACTTTCATCAGCCCCTGCCCAGAGGGAAAGAATTTACCCCTTGAGGGAGAATTCTCTCTGCCACCTCTGTTTTGTGGATTTGTATTTTGTGAAGCCTGTCAGTGAGCTCCTGATGAGGGGTAGGGTGGCCAGAATTTATCCTGTGGTGCTTTGCTACAGGTCCGTAATAAACTCTTTCTTGCTCTATTTTTTTCCTTAATTGAATCTTTTATAGGTCTTCCCAGCTTATGGTTTTTGAAATGTCAGGTTTCCATTGAGCACCTGTTGCAGGAATCTGAATTAAAAAATGTCTTTGGCTAGATTCAGTCTCACATGTATGATCTGGGAGTCATTGAGAGTAACCCAGAAAGTCTGGTGGATAGTGGAAAAAGAATCCTGGGCTTGACTCTTAGCAGCATTCCCCATTTGAAATGACAAAGGCTATTGGGAATGGGGAGAGGTGCTAGAGGAAAAACAATTACTTTTAAATGCTGGATATCCTTAAAATCAATAGTCTCAACTATCTTCATGTACTTAGAGAACCAGGGTCAGTTAATAAGTTTTGCATGTATCCTTCTGAAACTCTATTTTTATTGTCTGAAGTATCTTACTTCTCTTTCTGACAGGAGTAGACTGCACAGGAGGTTCTTAACCAGCAGCCAAAATACGGGCTAACGTGTTTTTGTAAGGTTAGTTATACATCTGGTTTGGGTAAAATTGTTGCAGGAATGGAATTTGACCTATAGTGTTCAGCTCTTTGTGTGATTTGTTTGGGCTGCGCTTTATAAATTGTTTGGTTTTGTTTATGTTCATCTGTGTAAATTCTAAAAGGAAAAGTCACCTGAATCAAACAGTGTACTTGTCTGCTTCTCTGTCTGCTGGATGAAATCTGAAAATAAAGGAGGAAAAAAGGCTATTTGATCATGGCCGTGAAGGAGACAAAAGCTCTCCAATTCCGGGTATGGAAAGTTTTTCTTATTCCTTTAAGTGATGGGCTAGTCTCCAAAAACCTGTGAAGTGTTCAGTTTGAATAAACAATCAAAGATCTGGATGTTTATCTGAGGCTTTTCTGACGCCCTTTGGGGTGGAATTGGATTTGCGAGGCTTGGGAGAATGAGCTCTTTGTACTCTTTGCATTTGGTGTGGTCAGGAGTACCACAAGCGTAGCCTTTCTTCCAGTCATTTGGCATTTCAGCTTCCTGTTCTGCTCCCACATCAAGGTGTATGATACTGAAACAAAAGAAACAGTCTTAAAGGAACACTGTGAAGAGAGAAAGTATAAATATATATTAGATTTCTGTTTCTACTTTCCTGAAATCAAAAGGTCCATCTTCAAAATCATGTCTATGAAGGGACTCTTTATGCACAAGTGGATTTTCCCTGTCTTGGAATAAGTGGGCAGTCACTCTGGCATGGGACAGGCTAGCTAAGTCAGTGGTAGATGCATCCATTATTTTAATATATATATATTTTTTTTATCTCTTAGTGTGATGTGGCTACATTTCAACTTTTACTCAGTTCCATTTTTTACTGATATCTTTATCTTTAAAGATGGAAGGGATTTTGAGTCTTGAAAAAAAATATTGAGATGTCTGTTTCAACCTGGATGGGATATTTGGGAACACTCTTGTTTTACCCCAAATGGTTTGCTGACTCCTGCTTCTATTTGCTCATTTTAAACTTAAATAAAAACTCTGTCAAAAAAATCCCTTATAAATCCCCCTGCTTCCTCATGGGTTGGATCATCTATGCTGCAGAACATTGTAGGGGGATCTTTACACCACCTGACTTTTGGTTTGACTACTGGAGAGTTGTACTGCTGCTCTGAATCTCCGAGCTCCAGCTCTGGGCAGAGAGGTGCTTGGTTGAGATAGCTTGTCTAGCTGGTGGTGAAGAGCTGGGTGATGAAACTAGTCTCTCACTAGCAGGTGGAGAGCACCTTCCAGGAGGAAGGACTGTTGGCTAAGGCACCACTGAAGGATTGTGGAGCTTGCCTAAACAGGGTGAGCACCTTATGGGGCAGGTCAGGAGACCCTAGCTGCAGAAAGCTTTGCAGGAGTTGCGTTAACCAACTCTATGCATACAAGCCACTCTGAATTGCTTCTCATTAAAGCAGTCTGTGCTGGCATAGATATTTTTTCCATGAAGGGCAGCTTCTGGGTATTAGGGGATGGTCTACAGTTTAACAGCAGTGAACACCAGTCTACCATCACAGGTCAGAGTACAGCCAGCCTGTTTCAAATCAGTTTGCAGTATCAGTGAAAATCTATTTGGCACTTGTTCATTACCCTTTTTAAACCAAAGCAGATTATTCATTGTTTCCTTTAACATTGTCTGTTTGGTTTATGAGGAATGACTCAAGGAAATTTTTTCTCTAATTCAAAACAAACAGTCTGCTTACACACTGATTGTCTGAGCTTCAGCTGTCCTGGGGAGTCTGCACACGTCAGGTGTTACAAGAGTGGAAATGATTTTCAGGGTCAAATAGAAAAGAGAAACATCTTCTAGGAAGCTGTGACTGTTGATAGCTTTTCATCTCTAACCTGTTGTAAAGATCTGACTGAAATATACTGAGGTAGTACGCTATTGGTTACTTACCTCTGGGTCCCTTTCTGGTTGGTAGAAAAAGATACATTACCCTAGAGGACAGTTCAGAGCACCTTGGGTAGGATCCTTCTTCACAGTCCTGTGGAGGGAATGATTTCTCTCTGCTGACAACTGTGCTGTCTAAACTCAGATGCGTACTCCCCTCATGTCTCCCTGTTGTATGCAGTAAACATCAGTCCAAGCTTGTTTGTACTGAATTGACTATAATGGTTGGACTTGATGATCCTAGAGGTCTTTCAACCAAGGCTATCCTATGAATCTATGACTGTTCTCTTCATCACAAATTTCAGTTGTGGCTATACCATACTTAGAAAATGCAACACATGAGTTTTCCAACTCTTACTGTCATGTAAAAATCACAAATAAATGCATAATGGGGAAGAAAATGTATAGCTTAGGGATGAGGAGGGAGGGAACAGCCATTATAATAATGATGCCATCCAGTTCAAATTCACTCTGGCTCAGTCATACCTGTAAGGTGCTGTTGTCCTGGGGGCTTTTATTGGCTCACATGAAGGGAGTTGAATATAACTGGTAAAGACTGTTAAGCATTGATATTATAGTTGATGCTCCATCAGATAGAAAATGTACCTAGTCCCTGTGAAATTCAAAAAAGCAGACACCATGCTCCAGGAAACCCAGGAAAAATTAAAGTAGGTTACAGAATATTATAAATAGTTATTGACAAACCTCAGGCACTTTCAGAAGCACAGAGAGCCTAAGTGCACTTCAATAAACTTCCATGGGACCTAGATAAATGTTTATCAGGCTGCTTGTTAAAATAAGAGGTCTTTACAACCTGGGAATAGTAAGGACACATCTAATTTGAAATGAACATCTGTGCATAATATTCTTAATGACATTACCTCAGATGGATCAATATTTAAAATATGTTTAAAAAATGAAATATTAGACAAACTAACAACAAATAAGTGTGTGCTTACATGCTAAATTCAGCATGGTGGATTGGAAGACTCAAGAAAATCAACATCAAAATCCAAGGCAAGCTTTTATATGGACTGGACAGATCAGGGAGAGGACAGAGTTCTGGTGTTAGGAGTGTTGTAAGTGGGGAGAGGGGTGTAGATGGGAGTTTCTACAGTGTTAGTGTGCTTTTTGCATGTATGTATAATGCAGAGAGAGATATCTATATGTACACTATATCTCACACATTCTTCTAAAATCTTGTATCAGTGACAAGATCAAACTCCCAGTAAACTCAGACTGTGACAATTTGGAGGCTGGTTGACAGGCTTAAAAAATCTAGAAATGTTTTTGTGTGTGTGTATCAACATATGTGTCTGTCCATGCTCAACAAGTGGTCTGTGACACCTCTAGTGTTGGAGTGATTTGTTACTGTGTCATGTTTTCTTGTGTGTCTCCATTCAGCTTTTGAGAATCTTCTTTTCTATGTGCCTTCTCTCTGTTGTGTCATTTCTCCATGCTTTCTGAAAGGAACATTTTACTATGTGGTTATGGTCTTTGTGCTAGCTAATACTCCAACTAAAACTAGTGGAGTAGATTCTCTTTTACTATAGTGTTTTAGCTCCTATCCATAGAGTTTTTGGCAGTTTTAACTAATCAGATCGCTAAGTGATCTGTATAGTCAAATTTGTCAGTGGTTCTGGAGTGATATCTGTGAGATAATACCGTATGTGAAAGCACCATAAAGATATTTCCTGAGAAGAAGTCAGTCTGACCCTCTTAATAGTAAAAACATTTGGTCTTTGTATCAGCCCTGTGGTATTAGATACCATAAATTACCTTTTCCACAACTCACAGAATAAAGTCTTCTGCACATGAGTTATATAGTATCATCAATAAGATGACCACTTCTAGACTTCTGAATTGCCTGGGTTTAGAGGCAGTGAAAAATGAAATTAGTGAAATCCAAATTGTTTTCATTGCTGCATCATTAAAGTTTTCATATGTTATTTGTAAATGCAAAATACAATTCTAATGATGATTTTAAAAAGCAATTCATGGATGTTTCATAGGATAACGGGAAATAAGGCTGAGAAGAAGTATCAAGAAGTAGAATGAACTTTATCTGTATTGTTCTTGACAGATATTTGTCTAATATCTCAATGAAAACCTCCAACTGGAGATTCCATGATCTCTCTGGGCAATCTGTTTTAAGTCTGAACTATTCCTACAGTTAGAAAGTTTTCACTGTTGCCTAAATCTCACTTGCTGATATATAAGTATATTATTACTTACCCTGCCAAAGTTCATGAGTAGAACAAGTTATTCCCCTCCTCTTTGCAAAAGTCTCTCTTTCTGCTTTAAGAGTATAAAATAATTTTTAAAATAAATCCTAGGCACTTGATGTGCGTGTTCCTGTTAACTGTTTGCTACAAGTACTGCAGTACATTTGGTTCGGTTATGTTATCCCAAATGCTCAGTTATATTCCCTGTATATTTTTTTGTGTTGTTGCTTTTTTCAGTCTGTGCAGACTGATCCACAGTCAGTTTCTGCAGTGATTTTGCTCACAGTTCCATTTTAAACTGCCATAATGCCGTATTCCCAGGACATCAATAAATCTGATGTATTTTGACTATTTATCTTGCAGGCAATAAATATCTGTTTACAAAGTGTGTTTCGTGAATTCACTCAAATTACATTTGGGCTGCTGCAATCCTGGAAAAAAAAAAAAAGAGGTGCTAAAGGTTTGATGCTGGAGAACATTGCATTTAACTTCAGGGGAGAAGTAAACTTGTGATTCTGTCATCAAAGGTGAAATAGCAAAGCCCCATTTCTTGCTAACGTTAAACCATTTATTCCTATTAAGCTGTCATTTTTATTACAGGCATTCAGTCTGATGCTCATGACAAAAAAGTTCAGACTTGCTTCAAAATGAATTTGTTGCATACCTGGTGTAGAAAACTGTGCTTTATGGATGGTAACTGGAGGTGGCTTGTGGTTTACCACTGATTATAAATTATTTTAAAATATATATACATAAAATTGATATCCAGAGCTGATAGCATCAATTTTTATTGGAACATTTTTATTTGTGGTTATAGGCATGTAGACAAACCCAGGCATATGGCATTTAGTATCTTGTTGGGCCCAACAAACTCTTCATCTACACCTGACCTGTCAAACTGCTATTTATGCGAGTAGTTTTAGAAAAATCATTGTTATAATTCAGAGTATACTTTTGTGAGGATGGCATAATTAAAAAACCAAGTTCTTATTGTGTGTAGTATTTAAGGAAAAGAGTCACTCCATAAACTATTCATGTAAGTAGGACTTACTCAGGTGAATGACACACCTATATAAGAAGTCAAATTTCTGAATCTGTCTGAAGTCTCAGCATAAATTCTGTCCTCTCTTGCAGTCATCTGCAGTCACGAAAACCACTGCTATTCACAGGTATTTCTAAACCTAACCTGCTTTGATCCTTTTGAGTTTAATCCCTTAGATTTTCTTGGCAGATACCACACTTAGCTTTTTTTACTAGTCTGCCAATGACAGTCCTTACATTTTCTCAGCTGAAAAAGTGCAGCAACTTGCAGTTGTGTACCTTGCCAAAGCTGTGAAAAGACAGTATTTGCAGTGTAGACTTGAGCTGTGGCCCTTGTTCACGCTCTGGGTGTCCACTGCAGAAGGTCCCATCTGCCAGTTTTCCCCTGGTTTCTGTGGTCATGAATTGAGAATTGTTTTTTTTCCCACTGTACAAGTTACACTAATGATAAATGTTAGATGTCTAACTTCCCTTAGACTTCATGCCAATAAACAAATAAAATAAAAGCAAGTAATTTCACTGCAAAGCAACAAAATGACAGTCCAGTGGGCTCTTGAACACTTTACTCCTACACAGCTCTGCCAACCATGAGGCCTGTGATGTTCAGCTGCTAAGCTCAGATATTTTTTTTAAACCATAGGCTTGCACTTTGAGCACCCAGTGGTACTTTATTATTTCAAACTTTGAATTTATAAGGAAAATACATCGGGATCAAAGTGGGAAGATGTGCTCTAGCCACAGTTCAAAATCACAGAATGTTAGGGATTGGAAGGGACCTCAAAAGATCATCTAGTCCAATCCCCCTGTGAGAGCAGGAACACCTAGGTCAGGTCACACAGGAACATGTCCAGGCGGGTTTTGAATGTCTCCAGAGAAGGAGACTCCACAACCTCTCTGGGCAGCCTGTGCCAGTGTTCTGTCACCCTCACTCTGAAGAAGTTCTTCCTCACATTTATGTGGAACCTCCTATGTTCCAGCTTGCACCCATTGCCCCTTGTCCTATCATTGGATGTCACTGAGAAGAGCCTGGCTCCATCCTCATGACACTCACCCTTTACATATTTATAAACATTAATGAGGTCACATTCTGTACCCTCATCCAGGTCATTGACGAAGATATTGAACAACACCGGTCCCAGTACCGACCCCTGAGGGGACTCCACTAGTCACAGGGAACTCAGAAATGAGAGCTGATATTTGCAGCCTTCTAAGTTTTTGTATTTAAAACTAAAGTCAATGGTGTGTGATCAAAGACTGTGTAGTGTCGAGGTTATAGAAATGTGTGTTTTATATATAAATCAACATTCCTTCTGTTTAAACGTGAAATCTGAACTTGAAGCAGGAACTAAAGCAAAACTCTGAGGAGGTGCTGAATAGTTCATGCGGTGTGACAGATGAGAGGATTTTGCTCTGATGATTAAGACTTGTATGTCTGTCATAGAATAAACATATTCAGTAATTCTTTTCTTTGCCGTGTGCATTCCCCTTTTAAATTATATATTTCTTGAACATAATGGCTGAAAAGGTGGACTGCAGAGTTTAGTGGCAGGTGGATGCTCAAGTGCAGAGGAGGAGAGATGTGTGGGGTGGGACCTTTTCCTTCTGTTTTTGGCTCACGTACTCATTTTCTGTCTGAGCAGGTTTTGTCAGATTCTCAAGAGCAGCAGCTGAAGATGGACCTCATCCAAAACCCTCTGGAGCAAGTGGGAGGTTTACCAGTGATTACAATGGAAGATCAGTCGTGGCTTACAGTTTCTTACCCATTTGCCAGGGTGGTGAGCATCAGCTGAGCACATGGCTTCTCTCTGGATACACATGGAAAGTGATGGAAACTGCCAGCTTGATACCCAAGTAGGTGAGGCTGACACAGATCAGACAATGAAGCCAGGAGGTGAAGTGACACACCTCAGATTACAAAGCAGAATGGTAGAAGCTGAGAAAAGTAGGATGCCCAACACATACTCAAGATACTGCTTAACAGATAATATCATTATAACTCATCACTGTTCCCCTGTTTTTGCCAGAAAACATGCATGACACTATCTGGCAACCTTGTTGATTTATGTGTCTAGCTAATGTATTAACAAAACAAGCAAAACATTCAGTGTAGTGATCATCTTGCTTACAGTGCTGATTTTAAGTGCTTTAGGTTTTGGTGCTCCAGTGTGACTCACTTATAAATCACCTGGCTTTTATAGCCTGATTATCAGGGTCATTGACTGTCACTAGTCACTGTGGAACATTTTGTGAACATATGTACAAAACGGAGGTCTGGACAAATAATTTTGGAATAAATTATTTGTAACCTCTAAATCCACTTAAGTGTTCAATCTGAAAAAGCAGCTGCTAGATTGGTTGCTGCAGTTCTGGCACTGACTTTGGAAAGCTTAACATGCAACTACGTCTAAACTATGTAGGATATAAATTAGTCTGCTCCATGTTTTCCAAGTTCCAGCACAATAATGAGATTCCATTACTTCAGAACTTCTAATGTAATAGCAATAAAAAGTAATCAATAGCATAAGGATACCTGCTAAATAAAATACAGAACATTTGTGAATATCCAGATAACTTTTTTGCCACGAAAGTTCTCAAAAATGAATTATAACTGTTAGAGAAAACATCTGCTAAGAAAAAAAACAAGAAGACGGGAGTAGTTTACAGGAAATGGACATTTGCTGAGAGCTGTTCTGCGTCCTGTAATGAGTTAGGTTCAAAACATGGCTGGCGAGCCATGGTATTTCACAGTCAGGTACTCAGCAGTCACAGGCCACACAACATTTTCTTGGGCATAGTTTCAGAAAAGTAAATGGATTCTTCTTAAGAATTGCTTCAAGTATTCAGAAATGAGATTTTGGCACTTTTCCCCAACATCAGACCTTCCTGCTTTGTAAGGCCTAGGTGTCTTCCCGTGAGACGCAGATGTACCCAGGCAGAGACTCTCACCTGTATCATAGTGGATTATGCCGTACCCAGATTGGCTGATATGTCACTGTCACTGAGAATGCTGTGCTGTATCATACCCAGATGTGCATGTGCTAATACCAGTAGTAACAGCTGATAACAGGGTCGCTTGCCACGTGTCACGATATATATGAAACCCTAGCAATCAGTCAATATAGTGTCAACATTGCTGTGCCTCAGAATATGCTTTTATTTTTTTTTTTTGTACAAGAGGAAGAAGAGTGAAAGTAATACAAAATTGGAATAGTCTCATGTTATTTGGGTGAAGGAGAAATGAGATAGTGTCTGAGGGTCTCTGTGAGCTGCCTCTGTTTGGGGGCCTTTCACTGAGGGCATATCCAGGAAAAACTGCCTCATAAAACTCTTAGGCAAATCATAGCTATAAATCATAGGCAGCAAAACAATTTCCCCCAAGCCAATGGCAAATCGTTGCTATATCTTGAGTGTAAATTACTAACAATCAGCAACACACCTAGGAAATGGAGCAAGTCTACAGTATATTTACGATTTATCAGAGGTGAATATACTTTTGACAGAATTTAAGATCTCCAGAAAATCATAAAGAAATAGGTTTGTTCCTCAGGTTGTACTTACCTCCCTTTCCTGGGGACCTTACAGCTGGTGCAGAAGCTGCTCAGTGCTACCTTTTTTTTATTGCCCATTCCAAAGTCTGAGGTAGTTTGGGGGTTGGTTTTTTTCTTTCATCAAGGGGCATAATCTGTTAGACAAGATAATTAAATGTGTATAAACTAGATTCTGATCTTATTTACAGAGTCTGCAGTAAATCTGAATTCACTCCAGTGACTGCAAGGGAGACATTCTAGATTTATGTTATTATAAGTGGGATCAGAATTTGACTTATATAATTGAATACTAAAGAGGGAAAAGAACTGTTCATGTTCACACTCCTAGCCCCTGGCAAAGGCTAACTTAACTTCCTTAGCCGCCTTCAGTGAGCATGGGGAGGTTCAAGTCACCATTGATCTTTTGGAAGGATTGAACCTGCTCTTAGAGCTTTCAGAGAACCAAGCACAATTATAAATTAATAGTACTCTTAATTATAAATGCTGGGTGTATTACTGCCAAAGGAAGTCTAAAGTGATTCTGATTATTTATCTGTTTGTTCCTGCATTCATCTGTGGTAAAACTAATGATCACTTTTGTGCTTCAGACAAGTTTTATCCTTCTTAAATTATACTTTCTTTTCCTGTCAACATTCTTGTTGGAGGAACACTACCATCCAGGTATATCATATTATGGAAGGAGTCTGACAATAATGATGATCCAAGTATGCTGCTCAAGGTTTCATACTACTCTGTTGCCTTGGTATCTCTAAAAAAGTCCTGACTTGACTGTTAAACATGAAGCTTCCATTGGGATTGGCCAATGGCTGGAAATAAAACATGAAAGAGTGCTGGATTTTTTCATACTTAAGGTTATGTCTGTTCCATAGAGAAATATATTTTTTTTTTCTTTTTCTAGTATGGTGGACAGCCAGAAGAATGAGTTGAACATGCATATTTGGTAAACATTTTTCTGAAAAGTAATTTTATTTTAGACTGTGGTAAGTCAGTCTCCACAACCACTCAAATGTGACCAGCAAATGATTCATTCTGAAGACTGAGGATTGTGGTTGAAGATTTAATTTTTTTTCCCCCTATTCTGTGATTGCAGGAACATAATTCAAAAACATTCTTTCTCCCCACCCCACCCCCCTTGTTTTTTTTTTTTCACCCTCCCGCTAGCCAAAGCCTAGCTGTTAGAAAGCAGGCAAGCCAGATTTATCTTGGCTAACAATTTTGGAGAAAGGTGGGTGATTTTATAGAACTCGGATCTAACTGGCTTCTTTATTTATGAAGACAATTATTTTTCTCCCCTGACAAAGAAGAGATCCTGCAGTAGATACAGTTGGTGCCTTATTTAAATGTCAGTTATTATATGTAGTGACTCCAAAGTTAATTATACCACTCCTTTCCAATTTGTAAATATAAAATAATGAAAAAGTATGTAATATTGGATTTTTATTTTTTTTTTTTTACTCTTTCCTTTCTTTTTTTTTTCCCCTAAGGTGACTACAATATGTCTCTTTTGTGATAGTACGTGAAGATACAAATTATATGCCTGCCAAGTAACATCCTATTCTAAACAGTTAATTGGTAGCTGGGTTATTCAGAGGAAGACCTGAGGTGCTGCACCAACACAGAGGACGTTCACGTGTCTGATTCTGACATGGTCTCAGGTAAGGAAGGGTGAGGACTTACCTTTTTAAGTGGTGCTTTGTTCCTTGGAGTTTCATCCTGTTACTTCCCTGTTGTGTGACTTAATGTAATCATGAGCCTCTTCTAGCCTCTGCCCACCTTGGATTTTCTTCGGTAGCTATAGACTTTCACCATTTTAGTTTAGCTGTAGACTTATACCATTTAGCTGTGAGCAGCCTAAAAATAAAACACTTTATCTGAACTTCCACAAACTCCATTTGATCATGAATAAAATGGACTTGTGTCAGTAGAAAGCCTGGTGAGCTTTTTTTTTTTTTTAAACAAACAACAAGCATGATTTCCTTCTTCCTTTTTCTCTCTTGAAAATAGTTTGATTAGTGCATTTGTAACATGGAAGTTGCTGAGCATAACACAAGCCAAACCATGAATTAAAACTGTTGATTAATAGAATAATTTCTTTTTGTAGAAAAAAAAAAATCTAGCTAATTGCAAGTGGTCGCTAAATTTTTCCCCTTCCTTCCCGGTATGGTCTCCTCAGTCCATTCCCATACCAGAACTGCAGTTACCTCATATACTTCCCTAAGACCGTTTAAAAGGTTCCTCTTCATCTGCCTCTGTGACTTTTATCTAGGATTCCAAAACAACCCAAGACATGATAAACTGTTAAAGAGCACTGTGAAACTGAGAGTATCAAAGTGTAGGGAAAAATGTCCCCTACTACATTGAAGGTGTCTTTACTTACAGTCAAACAGACACTCTTTTGTGTTCTTGCAATAAGAGTAAGAAAGAAATCAATTTTTAAATTCAACCAGTAACAGGAAGACTGCCACTTTGTTGAAAGCTGTTAAGTGATTTAGAAAATAAATTCACCTATCCAAAAAACCCTTTTAGAGTTCAAATTCCAACATTTATTCTACTTGTCACTATCCCTTGATGTATTTTCTTATGGAGGTGGGACTATCAACTGCTGACGTCATGTAAGGCAACAATATGGCCAGTAGCCATTCTACAGCTTTAATGTACTTTGTGAACATTGAAGAAGTTTTCAGGTATTTCTTTTTAAAATCACTTAATAATTTTCTAGACAAGTATTAAATATGGTATATTTTATATGGGCAAATATATTGAGTAATTGACAGGGGAAAAAAAATCAGCTGTCAGGTCCAACATACTTCTGAAATGTAACTTTTAATTTAATTCTTTACTGGATTCTTCAAACTCTCTGGTATCAGTGTGATTTTTGGGTAACTGACACTGAAGGATCATTTTCAGTATATCACAAAAAGATGATATTAGATATATAACTTTAGTCCTGAACTTGGTGACTGGAGTCAATCCGGTGCTATATTCAGGTACCTCTGGATTAATTCATTCTCTATTGGTCTTGCTTTCAAATAGATATACAGCATTTTTGTGTTTCACACATGTAATTTCCAGGTAGCTGGTGTTTCTTCTAAAACTCCTTTCACATAAAGGACAATTAATGTTGGTTTTCTTCAGAGAAAAACTTCATGGAGTCCTCTAAGAGTGATTCTCTGTCGTCTCAATGACCATGAAATCAGTGTATCTTTTTGTGTCAGTGATTTTAAGTCTTGGATATTTCTCATACTTGAATTTTATGGAAATTCTGTTCACATAAATGTGGAAGACCAGAAAATCTAAGTTGTGATATAATAAAAATTTAAATGACAGCTTATGTTTGGGGATCCCAGAAGTTTTTTCAAGAAATAAATACTAAAATCATGTAGCATTCCTAAGAAGTCCAGTTAGTTGCAAAATCTGTTACACATCTGGCTCAGTGATATTATCCTTGTTAAGAAAAATATATAGTGTTGTTTCTTGGACTTTGCTCATAGCTATCTTTGGTGCGTTAGCATCTGATTTCTTCCCTTTTCACTACTCCTCTCAGGTAGCAAGGCTGCCATCCTGGGAGAGAGACAAAGGTTGCCTGTCGTAACTGCAGTTCAAAAGGCACTCTGAACAAAATAGCATCTTTGGGAGTTGTTTTCACAATAAAAAACATTCATTTGTGAAAAGTCAAACACAGGTTACAAAATCAAGATGCTACACAGTCTCCCAGAAATTGCCCAGTCTCTAAATCCTGAGTATCTGTGCTGAGATGAGAGGCTGAACAACTTCTTTCAGGTGGAAGAGCAAGGGCAACAAGTGTTACTCTGAAAGTCAAGGTTAATTGGGGAAACTGTTGGGAAGGATGTACGCTGATCTCTGACAAAGCTTTTGCCATCAGAAGTTCTTACCTGTTCTCAGATGCAGACAGAAGGAATATTATGCTGAATCGAATGATTTGTGCTATCCATCAACTCTAATATATTTACTTTAAGGCCATGTAGTTAGCAGGGCCATGTATGTGGACCTTACAAGCATTTTTCTACCTTCTTTTATATCAGGTACTGGTAATCAAGGATGAAAGGTGATGATTCCAGATGACAGTTTGAATTACCAACTTTTGGAAAGAAATCAAATGCAAGACAACCTGCCCCACTTGCCCCTGCCCTGCCCCCAGCCTTGCACCCACATTTTAATTAGCGTAGTTGTTTTTCCTTGGCTTTTTTTTGGTGGTTTTTTTGGTGAGTGCTATTTGGAGTTGCCAGTGGGGTTAATTCCTTGGTTGTTCTGTCAAATGCTAGGTTCTAGTACAGATATTTGTGTATATATGAACAACTGTTTTTTAATAACCTGCCAAGAAGCTATAATCTTCCATTGCAATCCCTTGGGATTTAATTAGAATGGTTTTCCACAGCCTGACATGTTTATGGGGCATAGGTAAAGAGACAGTTCATAAAGCTGTCAATTTTCTGAGAAATTAAAGAAAAATTGGGCTGCTTAGTGCCTTGGCAATTCCATGCTGCTGATAGTAGCACTGCAAACAATGAAATCAAAGGCAATGTAACAAGATCCTGATGCATTAGAGATGGGGAGGGTTTAAAATTATATACAAAGGCATTTGTCAGTTTGAATTTGAATGCATAAGAGGAGAAATATGGAAAACAAAATATGAACTCCCGTAGCTGCGCATTAAACTGCTCAGGTTTAAGCAGTGCAAAGCTGAACAACAGTCTCTTCATTGCTTTAACAGTAGCTGTAACTTCCTCTCCTAGGGCAAGTGGGAAGGGATGAAAATTGTGAAAGGAAATAAGGCTGGACTATGAAAACCCTTGCTACTGATTTCCATCTTCCTCGCTGACTGGAGTCTCGGGATGCTTGGTCATACAATGAAAGGGCATGAATAATTCTTAGTTCCCAGTGTTTCCTCATAGTTGATACAGTCCAGGTGTCTTTGAGACTCTGTTACACACTGGTGGGTGAAACCAATCCAGCTGCTGAATTCTGTCCATTTTCTTTTTAGTAACTTTTCAGTCGAGCTATTTGGGTGTATCTGAGTTTGGCTACCTTATTTAGGGTAAAACATCAGATATTTGCCCTTCTTAATGGCTCTCGTGTGATTGTTTTTAAAAAAGAAATTAGAGTTGCTATCTATACCCTTGTGCAAATCATCTGTAACTTCACAGTAGTGTTAAATTGGTAGTAAGAAGAGTGAGCAATGAGAGTCTGGGATATGGTTTTGATAACAGGTGAACTGTTGTTGAGAAAGCTCCAAAGTGGATTTGGCATTTAAACAGAATTTAACACAGACGGTTCATGCCTGTGTTCAGTATCAAGCATACACTTCTATAATACATTTTATATTCATATTACTGAATATAAAATCAGAGACCTATATCATTTTTATCATACAGTTTGAGTGGCTTTTGTCCAGTTCTGGGAATTTCATTTCAGGAATAAATAGGAACAGGCTGGGGAGCGTTCAAGAGAAAGTTAACAGATACTACAAACAGAAAAGGTTATGGAGTCTTTGCCAGTGGAGACTTTTAAAAAGATTAGACAAATTCTTGCTTGTATTTTCTACCTGCTGTAGTATAAAACAGAGGACTGTTCTAGTTCTGATGTTTTTCATTGTACTATTGTGAGAACTGGAGAAATAAGAAGACACATCCCAAACCAACAACTTGTCATAGCTTCACTTAGTCAAAGGAAAACCATATCGGGCTATATCCTGCATAGCAGTGGCTGTGCTCTGCTGCCACAACTGAGGCAGTTGAAAACGCAGGTGTTACAGAAATGTGTTTAAGAACTGAAAAAGGGGAGTATATTTGCTTTGTCCAGATCTCAGGCTGCATGTTAAGCTGTTCAGGTGTAAAGATTTCAAAGCTGAATAGTAGTCTATTCAGGACGTATGGATTAGACTCCATATTTCTCCTCAAAGTAAACAGAAGAGTATGACATTTCAGGCTGATGGTGTCATGGCCTATGGACAAGTCTGTCTTCCCTCTTCTCTCTCTTTATTTCTGCTTGTCCACTTATTCACCTATTACACATTATCAAAGTAGTTGAATGTCTTCTGTGTCTGGTGTTTGTTTGTACAATGCAATGCAGTATGTAACACAATGAGATGCTGCACTGGAGTCCCCAGGCACTATTCCAGTAGCAATCACAATTAATACTGTCAGAATTTGCTGTGGGTTCATTTGTTTATTTTCACTATTTCTTAATCCACGTCATGTCTTACTCTGTGGCTGTATTGTTCCCTCTTTCATTCTCATTTATTTATTTTTATTAGTATTTCTATTCCTTTTTTTTCCCAAGTCTCCCCTCTGCCCAGCTTTGTAAGTTATGGTCATTACTCCTATAAAATATATTGCAGGAGCCATCAGATAGAGAGTTTGTGTGATGTGTCTCCTATAACCATAAAACACTTTACGGAGAATACTTTCTCAGCCCAAAACATCATATTTTTGCTTCTTGCAAGATTATTTAAATTCCTGTCTTTTTCTCATTTCTTTTTAGGTTCCTACCACACTTACTAGGTTGGTGGTGGTTTTTTTTTCAAGCAACTATAAAATGAAAGTCACCAAGCCATTGGATCGAGGTGTTGGATTTTTTTTTTATATTCTTACATGTACATGATAAAAAAAGGGAAAATAAAAGTTTATGAGTAAAGAGAAGGAAAAAGAAAGGAGTGGAAGTCACTGAGAGTCTGTGATATAGGTCAGCAAAGAACACAGAGATTGAGTACAGATCAAAAAAAGTTGAAAATTATTTGACAGCATTTGATTTAGAACAGTCATGCTGAGAAGTCTCCTGTAATAATTTATCCTACCTTTCACTCATAGATTGCTGAGCTGTCTTGAAAGAATTCAGAGACTGTGGAATGCAGCCACTTTTTTCATTTATGATTTGAGGAGATGGGATGCAATGTAATGTGTCAATGTATGATCAAGATGTCACCCTGTATCAAGACGGCTCTAGATGATTTTCTACAAAAGGCTGTGAACTGAATATCCATGAAAAAGCAGCTTCTCCTATGTTTTGAGGCTGGTGGAAGAAGGCTTAGAGTAGAACACCATGCAGAATTGTAGTTCCTCCTCAGGCTGTTTCATTTTGTAGATGCTGTCTTCCATTACGAGTGCTTCTGCTGTGGTGGTGAGGTATAATAAAAGAGGAATGCAGTAGGCTGTGCTTAAGGTTGGCATTGATTCAGTATCTGGTATATCCTGTGTCTTAGAGATTTGCTTCTCATCTCATATGTATGTTAGAACAGTGATATTCCACTGAATGCAATCATGTTCTTTCTGAATTGAACCCTGTGATTTGCTGCAGAGGCAAATCAACTAAAACCTTAATGTATAGAAGATGACAAGCTAAAATGGCACTCATCAAGACTGAACTGTACTATCTCAACTACAAAATATTTCAGTTGAATTTTCTTAGGGTCCTGAAAACTTCTTACATGGACTTCTCCCACTTTTAGTTATTCAGGGCTGCCTTGACATATGTAGTGTCTACTGAAGTGCAACGTTGCTGGCAATGCTAGACATTCTGAATTCACATGTCAGACCATATCTTCCAAAACCATGAGACTGGCTTAAAAATGAGAAAAGGTCATATAGTGCTCCTAGATTTGGGGCTTTTAGAATTATACTAAATGGTACATTACTATGTGGCAAAACAATGTAAAGGTGTGTCATCAAAAATAATAGTATAGAATGTCCAAACATGCCCAAACTATTCATGCACCATCCTTGGTAGTGGCTGTCTGCCAAATGACAATGAATATATATAGAATCCACTGGGGAGTGTATTTTGGTTGCAGCAAATACCTAATAATAATAAATGCTCTGAAGTATTCTGTGACAGCTCCATTTTGATTTAGACAACAGTAGAATCATAGAATAATTATGGTTGGAAGGGACCTCCGGGGTCATCATGTCCAGCCTTTATCCCATCATATTCCTAACCGTTAAACCACTAGACCATGGCCTCAAATGCCTCATCAACCCGTTTTTTGAACACCCCCAAACTAGTGCTGCTGTCTTCACTGATGGACATGGTCTGATTGGCAATGGAACACAATTGAAATATAGAAGGTTTCTGCTGCTTATCACATGAAATCATATCAAATAAGCCACCACAGATCTTTAACGTTTTTCATCAAACAGTATAGGAAACATCTTATTTCTGTAACATTCCTTTATAAGGAAAATGACCTGTAGGAATTAAATTTGTGAGCACAGAGTAGATGCAAACAATATGGTTTAAGACATGCAGTTTAGTTTTTGGCCAGAAGTCACTGAAGATTCATTTAGAAAATAGAATGTATTTAAAAAAAGCAGCTAACCAACCAAACAAGATAATCATGAGTACTCATGTCTGACCAACAGATATCACATGGGAGAAAGAAGTCCGAGTAAGAAATTTTCAGAAAAGGATGATTGACATCAGCTTCTAGTCTTACATTTTAGTCATTGTAGATGGTGTTCAGCATGTCTTGAAGAAAATGAGCAAAAGTATGAAAGCCACTTTTGAACTTTTTTTTTTTTTTTTTGGCACAACTGCATGCTGGGCACTTCTTTTCTACTATATTGTGTAAGGAGAAGAAATTACAGTAAGAACCATGACAAGAATGTGTTTTTTCAATGGAATTGTGCTGCTGTTTCATGGCTAGGTGCCTACTCTCTATAAGAGGATCCTTGGATGGCGAGCTTGGATGTACAGGTCTGCATCATCCACATCTACTTTTATTTAGATGTGCCTGATCCTTAATCTCTGGTTTGCCTTTAAGTTTTGATATGACTTCATTAGCGAGTCTCTTACACTCTTACTCCATTCCATTTAGAGACCTTAAATAAGTTATTAATACCACACATTGCTGCAAAATCTGCCTTGCTTTTTATTAGAGAGTTTTGTCTGTTTGCTTCCCCACCACATCCTGTGCCTTTCTTTTTGGGCTTCCTCTGTTGCAAGCATCCATCTGCGTATAGTGGTTTCAATGACCTTCCACTTTAAAGCTTTGCGAAACTTTATGAAGTTTAAGTGATAACTACATCTGAGCTGTTCACTGTTTTATTATATATCTGATCCAATCCCATTACTCTAATTAGGATTCGACATCACAGGTAGGATTCACCTCTTTAACAAGAAATCTGAAAGTATTGGCTAGCCTAACCAGTCATGGTGGTTCTTATTAAGGCCAGTTGATAAAGAACTTTATCAGGGTAACCTATAATAAGTGCCTAAAATACGTGGTTTTAGTCATTCTTTGGAGGGAGTAGCAATCTTTAATGATGTCAGGCCTTGAAAACTGTGATTCCTGTCAGAAAAATGTAGAATCTAGAAATTATTTTTTTCATCTAAGCACTCCAGATTTCAGTGGAACTTGTCAAAGTGTGTTAGTTTAAGCAGTGGTGCAAGTTTTTCCATAGGCTTGTGTAAGCATGTCTGACCAATCCTCACTTTTGCTGCTTTGAATTAAGACTACTTTGATTAAAAAGTTCATATTAAATTTGGCACCTCACTGAATCTTTCCTAGCTTTGTGGAAAAGTCTTTTGTGGCTTTTAATATCAGATGTTCCTACTTTTTCTAATTGAAATCAGGGTATATGCAAAGCATACATTTCGAAGATTATTAGAGTAAATGCTGTAACACTACAGCACTAGATCAAAGGAATCACCAGTTACAATGCAGATTTTACCATCCTTACATTAAATGTGACTTCAAATGTAATATCCAGTGGTAATATTTTTTGTTTCCTGATTTCTAAATTGCAGTCTTGAATATCTACTCAGCATCCTACTTACTAATTATTTGCATAAAGGTTTGTAACATGGAAACAAGGCCTACCTTTTGGCCTTGCTTTCAACCTCTTAGTGCAGAGTTTGTTTCAGTTCATTGACTTCTGTATACCTAGTGTTAGATGATGTTCCTTTGACCACCTTTTGTACAGTGAAGAATGTGGATGCATCTTCCCATTCTTCATTTGAGCAGCACTTCAGGGAAGTTTTTCATTGATAGGTGTGAGCCAGACTTGTGATTAAGTATTTTAGTATGGGTTCAGGCACTACAGACACAGTCCCATGGTTCCCTGTATTTAGTGCAGTTTTCCAAACACTACATTTTGATGTGTGACTTATGATCCCTGGTTTATGTATTTTTTTTTAACATAGATTCACTGTCTATTTCACAAGAAGTAAGTGAAGAGGGAATTACAATTTCCCAGATAACCAAAAATCATATTAGGATATGTCTGTCTTTATATCTGTATTTAGAAACCTGTGTCTAAAGTCAGAATAAAGTTATCCTCTTGAATGATATATACAATGGACTCTAATCCTTATAATCTATATTCTTCTATTCTTCTGTAGCCTTCTAGAGTTTCTGCAACTACAAGTGGATCTCCATGTGAATTATCTGAGCTATGTTGTTCTTCTTAGAGACTTTTTTGGTAACTGAAGCATTTTGATTTAGTAGTGTTATTTGTTATCGTAGAATCATAGAATAGCTTTGGTTGGAAAAGACCTCTAAGATCATCAAGTCCAACCATTAATCTAGCACTTATTCTTGAGTTTATTTTTCCAAACCATGGTTACCTTGACTTTCCTAGGCAGTGTTTCTCTATAATGCTCTTCCCCAAAACTCTGGTGGTGATCTAACAAGTTATCTGCAAGTGTATGTTCTTCTGTCAGATACTACATGCAAAGTCCAGAGACATGAAACTCAGAAGTCTGCTACAGTAATGGGCGTTGTGAAGTACTGCCTTGCACAGAATGTTTGCTCATTGTCCTGTTCCCATAAATCCCAGTAAGCAGGAGAAGCTGAAGGAGAAGTCACAGTTGCAGTGACAGTTACCTATGCACTACGAGCGAGGTAGCAAGCCAGCCCTTGTAGTCACTCTTCTCTCCCTTTGCCATCTTTTTTCAGCTGGAAGCTGATATTATGACTGTCCACAGCACAGGTGCTCACCTTTGCTGTGCACCTTCTAATTCCACCATTGTATGTTTGAATAATTTTAGTCATAAACTCTTTCTAATGATGTAGTTGCTTCAAGCAAGCTACAAATCACTCTGGATCATGTTTTGGCTTGCATTGTTACTGTGGAGCCTCTGGAGTCTCAGGTTCTGACCCCATGTGTACTCCTAAAGTTGTCTTTTGGTAGCTTTAGGTCAATAAATCTGGCAGTATTGAACACACAAGTTCAGACAGCTTCCTTATCATGTTTTTCCCCATGGTCCCCGGTGCAGCACCTTGCTTACACATTCAGCACTTGAGGAAAAGTTGGTGACTAAACAAACCCAGAAATGAGAGTTGCTGTTTTCCTAAAAATTGGATCATATTCTCTGTCTTATGTGCAGCAGGATGTGCAGGCAGTGCTCAGTGTAAGCAGTCACCCTGTCTTTGATTAAGGCTTAGGTGTTGAGATAATTGTGTGATTTTTAAATGTGCTGTTCTGGTAAATGCAGCAGGGAAGTGTGTTGTTGTTTTTTTTCATCTGCTGTACATAAATGTAGCTATCACTGGCTCAAATGAATGAGATCAATTTTATGCTCAACACTTGACTGTGGCTGGAATGGTGGTGGCATGTCAACAACTACAACAGGTCATGTGACTCTCAGATCAGGAAAGGATTTTAAGATCTAAAGCTGAAGATTAGGTGTATTTGTGAAGGGGAATGCAATAAAAGAATACATTTTTTTCAGTTCATCAGAGGAAGGGGCTCTAAACACTCTCTCCTGAGGAATTCAGCTGCATATCAGTGAAGGTAAAGTGGATATAAGAAAAATGCCATGTGTATGGAGAGCATTAAGGAAGGTCATATATTTCAAGAAAGAATATTGTTTACAAGGAGTGTTAATAGGTTTCAAGGGAAATGTTAATTTTTTTTTCCTGGCTGAAATAGCTACTGTAAGTTTTTAATGGTTAATCATTCATTCTTGAATTTTTATATTAAGCATTTCATATTACTTTATTGACTTAACTTTTATGCTCTTCTTCATTTTGACAGTAAAGAATGACCAGGCAATACTCTTTGAAAATTGGAGACCATTTGCAGCTGCTCTCTGCTGAGGAAAGTGAATAATAGGGTGCCCTCAAGGAATTTCAAAGGTATCACTCAACAGAAACTTTTGTGTCTGAAGAAAACTAGATCATTTTATCATGGTAGGCATACTGATATGTTTGCTTTAATAAAATGCCATATTTCTGCCTTTAATCTCTTGTCAACCAGCTATTAAAACCCCAAAGTGTATGTGTGCAGCACATGTAAACACTTGTGGTTTCAAGTTTGCCACGCAACATACAAACAAAGCATGTAATTTCTATTTTGTGAACAATCTATAATAAACTTATTGAGTAATGGCAAAAGGTTCTTTTTCACCTCCCCACCCAGAGCCAACAAATCAATTTGATTTAATTCAATAATCCATGCAATTTTTTAAAACTCTTATCTAAATCTTACAGAGTTCTCTAAACTGGCCAAAGGAGGAAATAATGACAACTGTTTTCCATGTAAACAGTGATGAGCACCTGAAATAATAGCAGGGTTAGAAGATGATTACTTATGAGAATTGACTTTATGTGCCTCAAGCCCCTGGAATTTTGCACCTGCGCTGAACAGTTCCCCTTGTCTTTCAGCATGGCAATTCTGTGCTGTTAACTCACTCATCATTTCTTGCCTGTTAAGGCAAGGCTTGAATCAGTGCCCGCAGTAATAGAAGCTTGCTTTGAAAGTGAAAGCTGTTTCTTGTCACCCAGCTCTCGTGGTCCTTGCATCATATACATTCAGAAATTCCTGAAGCTTTGAGTGGGTAAGGATACCTTAATGACTTTGGGAATTGCTTCAAATAATAGAAGACTAGAAGACTATATGCTGGACAGTAGTCAATCAATATATTCTGAACAACAGTTATATTTTTTATGAAATAGATAATAAAATAATGACATTAACAGATAACATCGACATTCTTTCTATCAATCCCCATGTGTTCAGGGATTTTCCAAGATGGTATAAATGAAAAAATCCTGTCTGTTCATAAACCACTGCCCCAAAACTGCAATGATAGAGGCAGAACTACGTATTTAAGATTGTCAGCAGTCACACAGCACATCAGTGAACCACAAATATTTGGAAGTATGGGTGGTTAAGAAGGAAGAACAGAGCTCCACACACTATGACCTGCTGCAGGAATGACACAACCACAGCTCTGTGAACAAGTTGGGAGTGAAGGCTGGATTTCCCCTGAATCCAATGAAAAGGGAGTCACAGCTGCACACTGAGCCAATACCTACACTGTCAATTGCCTGTCTGTACCCATTCTTTATTATATTAACTCTTTTCAGTGTTTCTCTCAATGGAATAGTGTTGAACTTTCTTATTTTTACTTCTGGGGAAGTTTTTCAGTAGCACTACTAGTGCCTTTTCTCTATCTATCTGCTACGTTTTCTTTGAGATGGAGTTTATCGTAACAAAGTTAGTGTAAGAAGTAAAGAAATATAATAAACTTAAATAATTACTGTTTCATCATTGATGTTATTCCATAAATGGAATATGTTTTCAGTTTTCATGTATGCAGGTGGTAAATAATAGAATATCTTCATACAGCTGTCCAGTTCTCTTTATATTGCTACAGTGTTCTAGGCTTTCTTTTATTTTTCACTGAACTGGAGTAGCTACTTACACACATGTGGCACTAACTCATTTTTTTTCCTTTCAGAGAAAGTTAATGTTCCTTTTCTGTGTTGAATTTCAAATACAAGGTGTCTTAGGTTTGCTGGGTTCTTTTAAATCTCCTATTAATCTTTTTTAGTTTTGGCTTAGCTCACATAATTTAGCATGTTTTTCCACTCTACTGTTAGCTTACTTTGCTCTATCATGTCTTTAATTAGTTCATTGGACCCACATTCTATTTCTTCCTAAGCTGAAAACTGGTAAATAATTTCTAAATCATGGGAAGATGTTCCTGTAATCTTTTACTTTGTTTACCTCTTAAGTTTTACCAAAACTTTTTCTTTAGCTGTGTTTTTTATGCAAGTGTCTTTTTTACTTTTTTTTTTCTTTTCAAATTTTGAATGCATTTTTGACCCTGCTGAGCAATCCTAATGCATTGGGAACTCTTAAGTTTGCATCACAGAATTTATGTTCAACTGCCTGTTTTATAGATCTTCCTTGGATTTTTGTGTAAGCCTGTTAACTGAGTTATTCTCATATCCAGGATTGCCACTGGCACTTTTTCATTCACGTTTCATATAAAAAAAAAAAAAAAATTATTAGTATAAGTTAACCGTTGCCCAATAAGGACTAATAAATTATTGAATAGGTTGATACTGTTCTATATACCATTTATAATCATAGCTTGTTACCGTGTGAGTACATTCAACAGATTTTCTTCTTATTGCATATGAACAGGCTGCTTATTTTTGCCATTCTATCTGTGAAGTATTTGTTAATCTTTTGTAAGGTATTAGTATTCTCTGACCATATTTTTACTAAGAACTCATGCAATCATGCAATTGTGGTACATTTTTCAACAACTCTTAGGTCACTTTAGAGCCTTTGCCTTGATTTAGAGCTGGGTGTGTGGACACCTTGGGCCCTTCTAACCCTTCATTTGAAACATCTCTCTAAATTTCTGTTTAAACGTTGACTGCTCTAACTTCCGATTTAAATTATTTCATTGTTTCAGTGTTTCCTGTTGTGACATAATCTTTGACAACTTTTCCATATGGCTGACTTGTGGATCACCCACTGTTACTGTCCTGTGACATACCTGCAAGGGGCATGGTTCTGGAAACCTAGTAGATCTCTTCAGTCCCTGATTCCTGTGGTCTCCAGCATTAAATATTCTTCCCTGAGGCTGCAGGTCTTGCATGGGCAGAACTCTGATGGGGACTTACCCCCGTCTGTGGCTGTAAGGTTTGCAATGTTCTTCAGCTTCTACATGAAGTTATGGGACTATTTTTTGGACTATTTTTTTTTTTCTTTCCACTAATGAGATTGCTGGAAAAGGCTTGTATGTGGTAAGAGGGCTCCTCTTGCCTTGTCAAAATGGAGAAATGCTTCTAATGAAATACTGGAAGAGGATGGATTGGTGGCCTCCTATTTTCCTGTTATCTTATGCTTAATCTTTATGGCTGCTTCTCAACCAGTAGACCTGGAGATATTTCTGGGTTGTGAGACAAGATGTGTGTCTCAGACAATGTTCTAACCCATATCTTTCCAAAATCTGGCACACAACAGCTTCCTTCTTGCATCCCTGGTCAGCCTACGGATTTTCATGATAAGGAAATCGAGAGATGCAGGCCAAGAGGAGTTCCTGTTAAGTGGTCCTGCGAGGTCTTTGTTCTGGATGATTGAAGTATGCGCACTGCTAGAGATGGCTTTTGTTCATGCTCACTCACATCAAATGTGATTCACTATGTAGTTATTAAGTTACTTTCACTGACGTACAGTGTGTGTGGATAGAGTTACTGCTTAACATCGAAAAGTGAAAAAGGAAATCTGTGGTGTACAACTATGAATTAATTAGGAAATTATTATTCTATTATAACATTTTACCACAACTGTAATCTATTATGTGTCTCTATTGAATTTATTGCTGACAAATTGCTTTGTGTAGTCTGGATTTAATACTTACAATATGTGATTGCAGGAAGAAACTGCTTTGCTTTTCTGCATCTTATAATGGGATTTTTATGTCAATTCATTTGAATGTGACAGGAGGTCTGACAGACAACTGATGAACCATAGCAGTTCTCAGAAAAGAGTGCAGCATTCTGCTTTTTAAAACTGACTGACACACGTGAAGATAATTTTTCAACATTCTCAAAACATGCAGCAAGTATGTCTTGAATTATGTATTCTTTCCTGCATAGAGTCAGACAACAGGCAGGCAGTAATTAGGATGGAGCTACAACAAAAACTGACCCAAGAGACAATCTCGTTTCATGGCTATTCTTAGGTTTAGACATTCTTTTTCATTACTGGTAATGAAAAATAAACTGTTTAAAGCCTTCTTGTGTTTACATGTCTGGTTTAGAGTAGAGTAGCTCAGCCCAGATCAGGCAAAATGGAAAACTGGTACATGACTTAAGGAGGACTTTTGGCTGTGATAAAAGTGTGCATTTTGCAAAGTATTCTGAGCAGCTCCACTCCATCCATTTCATCTGTGGTGTTTCACACCCAGTGCAGCTCTGTGCAGAGGTGCTGACCTAGTCAGTGCTGCTCAGCCTCATTCTGACTGCTGGCTGCTCTTCCTGTAATAGCTCCATTAGCCGTAGTTTGGGTCTTGATCTTCACCATGGTCCTCCACAGTATGCATGGATATACAACATCACCTTCCTGACACGAGTCATCTTTGGGATATAGAACTAAGACAGGTCTCACACACATTTGCTTTAAGGAACGAGCAAAATACCAGTCTCCTATTTCTGCTCTTGCTGAAAAGGAGATTCTGACATAAATACAGGGCAGTACCCACAGTACAAGAGTTGTGTGGGAGGCTTTTTGTTTGAGTTTGTTTGGTTTTTTTATTATGGCAATCTTTGCCAGTGTAAACATTGGTGTTCCTCAAGAGAGGCTCTTCCACTGAAAAGAGAACATTTTGTAGCCTTTGCTCATTTTGAGTCACCTCAACAGGGCAGGCAAAATGTTTATGCAAATAAAAATGCACTAAATATTCTGTTCTAATCCATATGGAGCACTGGCAGAACAGGATCAGCTCCTCAGTCTGCCATCATCTTTTCATGCTTATTTAGGCAAACTGCATGTCTGCTTCCTATGCAGTCTGTAAATACTTTAGAACAGAGGCTATCTCTAGCAATCTCTATCTGCAGGACAAAGGGCAGTGAACCCAGATTTTAGCTTTGTCTTCTGGAAACTATTTTCAAAACGACTTTGTGGCATCTCTATAGACCTGCATTTCAGTGCCAAGAGTCGAAGATAAGAATGAATGTTGTGGTCTCCTTTTAGTCCTGTTTCTGTCCAGACTTTTCTAACACAGGCCTGTAGTTGGAAAGCAGGGGGTTCTGTGGTTGGGATAGGACTGGAATGTTTCTGGGAGGTATGTATAGAATTTAAAAAGCTGGAATTATTGTTTTCCTCATTCTTAAACTGAAAACTTAAAAATAAAAGACTCAAACTACTTGTGAGGCATCATAGGCATACTTTTTGCTGGAAATTTTGTTGGTCCTCTTTTTGATTAGGTAAGATAGTGTTCGTTCCTCCTTCTTGCTGAAATTGTAGGAGTCCAGGAAGGGCCTAAA
The DNA here is from genome assembly GCA_028020825.1 of Podargus strigoides. NCBI lineage: Eukaryota > Metazoa > Chordata > Aves > Caprimulgiformes > Podargidae > Podargus > Podargus strigoides. The sequence goes on along the minus strand of CM051620.1, from coordinate 85,121,027 downwards.
TTCTTGGTGTGGTAGATGGTGTACAAACATGGAATTAAGATGGGGTTTGTGCATCTTGGGTGCCTACAATCATAGGGGTAACAACAAAGCTGTTCTGTTTAGAGTCAATCATGGCAAAACAGCTGGATAAGCATTGTTTCATCCAATGGTGCAGTTTCCATTTCTCCCTAGATAGAGGATGAAATAGTTTAGAGGCCTTCTTCTGTCAGTGTCCTTCTGGTGTTCCTGCAGGGCAGAGACTTGACATACAGGGTGAACCAGAGCAGAGAGTCAGTGCTGTGTATCGTCAGTGCTGTGTATCATGGGTACACCAAAACTTCTCTCTATGAGCATGTGCAATCATCCCAAGGAGCTCTTCATCAATACCCTGGTCTTCCTGCTCTGCTGAGAACTGCTTTTACAGGATCTGCTGGGAGTTGCCATCAAAGAATAGTTATTTTCATTCATATTGGTGGTTTGCATGTCAAGTAAACAAGTGTAAAATCTCATAGAAGTGGAAATGTTTAGTTTAGAAAGAATAGGGTTTTGGAAATCTCAGATGGAAAAATCAAAGCCTGGGTAAAAAGGAGGTTTTTGTCTGATGTCAAGTGTTACTGAATGTTCTGTTATTAGGTCTGTGCTCAGTGCTTTCATAGATTTAAGAAATCAACAGCAACAAAAAAAACCCCACTCAGAATGAAAAATTTTAAGCGTGGTGCATGCAAGATGGCTCTGATAGGATCTACCTCCAATTCTTGTTTCACATGGGCTTTTTTTTTTTGTTTGCAGAGCCTGGGAGGCTGAGATGACGCCTTTTTCTGATGACCCTGTTAATAGTTTTCACTAACAAGGAAAGGGGAAGGGAATAATTCTCTGCAATAATATTGACTTCTTGTGTGATCTCGGGTAAGTCACTGGACTATTGTGTGCTCAGCTTCCTCAAGAAGAGAACAATACTATTTCTGTGCTTTGTACAGGTGTTATGACTGTTAGTGTGAATAAAGGATATTTTGTTATTCATGGGTTGAACCAGGATAGAATGTTTTTAGTTCTTTTTTTTCCTAAAAAGAAAGAAAAAAGAATGTTTCCATTCAGTGTTCTTTGTCTAGCATATACTGAGCTGTCACATTATGATTTATAAGGTTGTTTAGGGGTTGATTTTTAAAATATTTTTTTTTTTGAAATTTTAGGTTAATTTTTAAATGAAAGCTGCCCTTTTGGGAAGAAAAACTTTATTTAGAAAATGTTGAAGCAAAATGTTTTTTTTACATTTTAGACAGTCAAACTCATAACATTTCTGAAATAGCTCTGTCAGGAAAAAAACCCTACTGTTTGACATGTTCAATTACCTCCTGCTCCACCCCCCATGTTTTGTTTTTTTTTTTCAACTGAAACCTTGTGTGTGAGTTTATTATAACAGTAAAATTCTTTGAGAGATGTAGTGTCCAGCTTACAGACCAAGGTGCATAAAAGAAAGCTGAGGTGACTTTAAAGTACCTTTGCAACCTTTGGACTCCAGCCTGATTTATAGATATTTGTATTTATGTGTCTCCTCTCCTGGGGCTTCCCAAGGAATCACAGGAGTGACCAAATTTCTTCCGTGTTAACTGCCAGTGCTGAAAATTTTTTCTATAGTCCTGGCCTTGGTGCATGTTATTATCCCGATATATATATAGATATATATGGGGCACCTCAGAAGGCAACTGTAATGTTTGGCTGTGGCCTTGCAGAGGCTGCCTGTGCTGTCCCTCAGCACAGATCACCTGCCACAGCCCTGTCCCCCAGCAGCTCCTGCACCACCGGCTTTCCTAAAAGCCTGTGGATGCCTTGATTTGGAGTCCTGGTTAGGCTGCAGTCAGCTATTTGGACAAAAAATACCAATCTTCTTGATCAAGGCATTAATGCTAATAAAGGCTGGTGGTTTGCCTGATTGGAATTACTTAGTGCTTTCGTGATTTTCTGAATGCCTTGAAAACAGCTTTTCCAAATTCCGAATGCAAATTTTTGTGGAGGAATAAGAGCACTTACTTCATCAGATGTTTAAGAAAGCCAAAACCAAAACCTCCTTCAGAGATTCATCACTTTGTCTACTATCTTTCTTCCTGAAAAGGGACTGAAGAAATATTTTTTTTATGTTAATCAGCTACCTGCTGAAGCTTGTTACAACAGGACAAAAAGCAAACTTCCCTTTTGGTGAGGAATTCTGTGATTGCACATTTAATACTGAACTACAGTTTATAAATATGAAAAAACCCCAGACTGCTTAAAACATAATTATTAATGTAACAAAGTAAGGCAAGAACAGCATCCAAAGAATTCATGTTTGAAGTAACAGATAATCCTGTAATTGCTACTTCTTGGTAAAATTCTGAGTATGTGAAGGGGAGCCTTTACTTTAAAATGGCACATACACATCAAAGATGCTTTCCTTGTCTTTTATACAGTAGCTTTCTTTCAAGTAAAGAAACACCCACACAGAAAGGGAAAAACAGTTCTATTGTGCTCTAAAGTCAGTTCATTTCTGCTCGAAAGTAAATGCTGGTTTTTGGCAGCCCACAGATGGAAATGTGTTTAACGCTGTGAAGGTGAATTGCTGCTACAGCAAGGATTGGAAGTGGATGTCAACACGAGGGAATTAGTGTCTGTTTTTTGTGAGTGGTTCTTTGCTGAAGGATTTTGGACTAGCCATTGCCAAAGCTTAGAGCAACATTTGTTTCCTTCAGTTGCTGATCTGCGTAAAAGCGTCATGCAAAGAAAATTTGCCTTAGTGTGAATTTTTGAATATTGCAGGTTTCAGCATTCAGGCTGGAATCCTGACTCCCACATGTGTGGAGGCTGTTAGCAGAGCAGTCTGCTTAGCTTTCCCAAGAGTTGTGACTTCACAAGTTTGAGCTAATTGGAGAGGTAGATTTCAAGAATCAGCAGCTGCTGTGAGGATCTTTCTCCCACTGTGGTTAGCTGAGGCTTGAACATCATCTGTACTGCAACTAATGTCTTGGAGATGAAGCAACCACACATGCAATATAATAGAAGATAGCCTATCTATATGTTTTTAAGTTCTATATAATTCCACTGCAGAGTATGCAACTGCATTTTCGTCTCTTCAGAATTTTACAAAATGTACATAAGTGTTCTCTTTCTCTGAATTTTCATAGGATTTTTCTTTAAAATGATTGGCAGGAGCTGGTGAAGATTTGGTATAGCCCTGATTCAGAACCGTACTTACTTTAAACATAAGTTTCGTTGCCGTCTCTGCTAAAGAGCCTTTTCTGAATTCCTGAGAAAGGTCTGGCAGAACTGTGGCAGTGACCTCCCTTCTTGCAGTTAATGTTAAATATAAATCTCTTATATACTGATGCTTGTTTATTCTACTGCCCACCTTATTTTGTCTTGCAGCTTTGAGATTGTCATGGCATGCATTGATCATCTTTAATGTATATCACCACATGACTAGGTTGATGTGCCTGCCTGCTACTACAGTATAGATGGCAGTAAATACACATTTTGATTCCAAAGACAGGGCCCGTTTCAGCTGGTTTTCTTGTGCTAGGTGTGGATCCCAGCACTTCATGGCCTTGAAGGAGTGTTTTCAAACAGGTGCTAAAAATTATGGAGCTGGCATGAAGTACTGGGATACGAGTAAAGTGTTTGGTCAGTTGTCTCCCTGACTGGCTAAAACATATTTCCAGACTATCCTTTTCATAAGTCATTTCCAGAAAAGAGGGTACAATAAGCTCCCCATGCCCAGAGCGGGAGTGGCCCCTTCTGCTTCTCCTGCAGCACCACCAGGTGATTGGAACAGGAGCTGCTCAAAGGAGATGGAGATGCTCTTCTAGCAAATCACAGAACACAGTAAGCTGTAAAACCTCCAAGGACAGTAAGTAACTGAATAAACCCAGTTGATTGTGTATATATCTGATCTGGATATAAGGACCTTCTGGGAGGAGGCTTAAAAGCAAGCAGTGTAACTGGCATAACTCATCCTGTTAAAATCAAGAGAAGTTTTATCATGGCTTTATAATGGCAGTGGAGCTCAGCCAGAGCTGGGGGCTATAGAAGAGGATCCTACTAAACAGTGAATCAGAAGACTGGTATTTCTTAGTGATGGTTTTCTTGTGGTTATCAGCCTTGTTACCAACAAGTGAGGCTGTTTCCAAACTGGAGTTTGTTCTTTGAGCCAGATTTCTGTGACTCTTTCTTCCCAATCTGTTTAGACTGTCATGTGTGCCTCAGAGTGCACTGCTGGGTAGCTAGCAAAAATCTTTTTCAAGGAAAGGTGTATGCTTGCAAAAAATTGTGTGACCTTATGCTTCAAACACATAGTCCTGTTGTCATAGATATCAGCATGAGGGAAACACAGGGATTTAGAAAGGGAACCAAGAGAAGTATTTATTTCACTATAGAAAGTGACCTTGGAAATGTGCATATCAATTAACCAGCATCTGCCAAGAAGTTATTCTACAAACGGAAAACTAAAGAGATGCTGGAAAAGTACTTTTTTCTTTCTGAAAGGGATGGCTGGATGCCCACATGAATACTCTGTCTCCACTGAAAATTGTGTGTTTTTAAAAATCTCTTATCAGATTTACCAAGATGAAATTAGTCTTGAGTAAAAATGCTGTTGAGAGCCAAGGAGAATTGGGAATATGAAACTCTACAGATGTAAATGGTAGTTTAGTTCATTTCACGTGTGCCTGCTGAGAAAGAGCAGAATGTGTGTCCCTCTGAAATGTTTACACAACCCTTCCAATATTTATCTCTGAGAGAGGGCTCTGGACATGTCAAGTGCAAGAGAGAGAGAAAAAGTCTGAAGGATCAGAGCTCATCCTGGAGCAACTAACCCAGATTTTTTGGGTGATAATAGCACTGCCCCCAGACAGAATGAGCCTACATGAACTGAATAATTAGGTGGGCTTATCTTCAGTGGTTTGGTTCTGTACGTCTTTTTGTTACAGCTTAATTGAGCTTTCTGATAGAAATACCTTTCAGGAATTTGGTACACCAGAGGAAAAAAAAAAGGGGCAGTGGGGGTGAGAGGGGGACAGAAGATTCTTGAGAGTGATGGCTGCCCCTAGGAAGCAGAAAAGTGGGGGAGAGACATTAAAGTGAATTGTGATGTTTCAGCTGGCTTCTGTGATTTTTGGTCTATCCATTTTAAGCAAAGTCAATGATTCCTAAAGGCCAAACTATACTGTTACTTACACAACTCAAAGAACTTAGCTTATGTACATAGCTTACTTTTTTTCCTTCAAACGTTGTACATTGTTCTTAATCTGTTTGTCAGGAAAGGGATGAGGAAATCTTCAGCATTTATTAAATCACTAAATGGGATAACATTGTCTCCGTTCTGAGGGATGCTAACTACTTATCCTTGTTTGCTGAGCACAGGTTGATGGGTTGTGACCACAGGATACAATTTAATAGATGGAACTGTGTCAGTCACCACGGTAACTAGGCCAAGCACACCTTCCACCTTATTTTCTCACAGAGAGTTCTGCCTTAATTTCTTTATATGTGAAGGACACACAAACACTGGAAAACACGTTGGACTCTGTTGACTTTACTTGTACTTCTCTTTTAGCCTCAATATCCTGCAAAACAGCTATATGTCGCCAACTTCAGTCCAATCACATTTTTAACCCTGAAGCATTCTTTGCCAAGCAGCGTTGCTCATAAGCTGGCTGGCTGTAGTTGATAATGGACTCTGTCACATTTTCCTAATATTTACCTCATCAGGTAAAAGATATGACAAAAAAATACTTGTCTGATCAATTTAAAGAGAAAAAAACCCAAACAGTACTCTTAAATCAAAGCCTTGCCTGAATCATTAGCTATAAAACCCGTGTATTATTAGCTTGGTGCAAGTTGCAGTATGTACCTATCTGTGGATTTAAAGGTTTAGTGTAAAACAGATTGAGCTGGAAATGTGGTTAAACCAGCTATGGAAACTGCAGCAGGAAAGTGTAGAATGTAGGAGCTTATCATAGGCATGACAGTTTACATAGGTCATTTTCATAATTTCAAATCAAATTGCACATCATATTGCAATTTTTAATGTCTTTTATTTACACAGCCCCTCACCTAGTCTTATGAAGTTATCTGTACTGTGCTGGCAGGGACACTGAGGCATATGGAGATGTAGGAAAATTGTCCAGTCTTGCAGAGCGTCTTTAGCAAGAACTTTGAGGAGTATGATGCCCCCTTTTTTTTTTTGCCCCTATGAAGAGGGAGACCATAAGGGCTTGGGTCCATTCTCCTCAATGCAGTGCTATTTCATTTATAAGGTGAACGATAACCTTAGAAATAAAGTGTAACTGGTAACCTTATTTATGCTGGTTAGTACCTCATTTCATGTACTGTTGTACAGAATACAGAGGGATAATATATGAGATATCCAACAGACTGTGTGATTCTGATCCGTACCCTTTCCTAGCCTGTAATCCTCATTTGGGGAAGTGTATGCTTGTACTTGAAATTTGAATGTGAACACAGAAGGCAAGTTATGGACTATTTACATACAGGTTTTGCCTTTAGTCCATCCAAAATCACTGGCAGGGTGATCTTGGAGTCCTGTGTTACTGGTACGGTGGATGCTCATTTGATTCTCTCTGAGCATACACTATTGGAGCCATTGGTAATGCCCAGATTCCCTGTAATGCGTTTTGCATTTGCAGACTCTGTTATTTGTTTTGCTACACCCTATGGGCATCTTTGCTGGTGTAACTCAAGCTTTGCAGAGCTCTCTGTTGGAGCTGGCAGCAATATGGTAGCATTATAAACCCATGATCAGCAGAGAAAACCTTAATTTGCCTCATTCCCCAAAAGGGAAAGCCATAGTGAAAGTCTAAGAACCCACGGTTTATGATGCCAACATCTGCATCATTTCGTAGAGAATTTATTGCAGATGGAACAAATATATCTTTGCCATAAAAGAAAAGGAGTGGAATAAGATGATTATTTCCTTGAAGACTTCTGAGCCATGGAAGTTAAGGCTGTTCTATAGGAATGGCTTATGGACAGTGCAAGTGCTGTTCTACTGCAGAGATTAATGCTACTTGGCTTCATCTGCCAAGTTCAGTGACTTCCTGGCCTGCAAATTACACCTGTTGAATTGCTAGTTTGTTTTCTCCTTGCTTAATTGTTCAAGTGGAGCTTTGGGTTTGCAAACAAAGAAACAAAAACCCGTTCTCTTTTTTGATCCTTTTTTTTTCATGCTGGACAGCTTTCTGTCTTCTGTCCTTGCTGAGTGATAAGAAAGACAGTAAGAATACTACGCATTTAGCTGCATACTGGCCAAGCATGAGAAAAAATGTAGGAAGAGCTTTAGCTGACTTTTGTATATAATACACATTTAAATATGGATGTCACTTTCTCAAAAACAACCAACCAGACCAAAATATTTCTGGCCTTGAATCCTAGTCCTTAGCACAAAACAGGAGAGTTCAGTTCTGAAAACTAGGATTAACTTCATGGTGAGTTTTGATGGAAGTCAGTAGCCTTTGTAAGGAGTGGAGGACTCTCTGTGACCTTGTCATTCTTTCCTAACTCACATGTCTTGTTAGGACTCTGGAATTCGTTTGAATTCAACTTATTTATGGAATGGTTAATGGTGTTCTAAGATATGGGTAAACCTGACTTGAGATTCTACATTCATTGTAACGGTGGTAGCAAGAACTGCTTTTCTAACCTCGTGTTCTCATTTTTAAACAAATTCTGCCCGTGCAACTCCTTTATTTAGAGATATGTAATAAAACAAGGAAGATACTTGGATCTTGGTCATGTGAACCAGGACTCGGTTTGTGCCTACACAACTGCTGCTTTTATTTCAAAATCCATGTTCTTTCAGGCTTCACTTCCTCGCTGCTCAGTTTAGAACTGTATGGAAGTGTCTGCAAATGTAATACTGTAGAGTGTGTTTGCCAGAATACTTGATAGCTAAATTCCTGGCCATTTTGTCTATTCATCTTCCAAGACAGATTGATATCTCACCAGACAACACTGCTATGTCTTGTGTTTTGGAAAATGACCCATATGATAGCACAACTATCTCGAGTCCAACTCAACTACCAACTGGCATAGGTACAAATAAAAATTTGGTATTATGCCAACATAGACTACGTGGTCTGAGCATTGCATGTTTACCACTTCTCTAGGATATTTTTCTGCTGGTACAGCCATACCGCAGTCCCTCCATGGCCATTTAGGTACACTTTCATCATCGTGCTGCAGTCACAACAGTAACTACAACTTAGATCTATGCTTGAATCTGTCTCTTTCTCTTGTCTCCCTGTTTCCATTCCTGTATGTTTTAATATGTGAAGTTAAAATAAAAATCTTTCTGGAATAGATGGCAAATAATTGACTTCAGCTTCTTTCTCCTTTCCTTTTCCCACTCAACCCACCTGGGCCTATGTTTATTGAACTCCATACATTGTCAAGGCAGTATTTGTAAATGGAATTTAACTGTAGGTGAGCGGTACAAATGTAATAATATTACACAACTCTTGTTTAATTTTGAAGGCTCCATCCACAGCAACAGCTCTTATAATGGACGGTTCAAGCCGAATTATCCATTATTGCTCCCAAAGTTTACAATTAAACTATCGATCAAGGCTGGCAGAAAATTCTCAAGCAGGCTGGGTGTGCACCAGGCTTGTTTTAGATGCAGGCCGAGGGAGAGAAACCCAGAAGCAGCCTTCAGCTAATCCTCTTAGTGTTAACTGTCCTGGTTGCAGCAGTGATTATGTATCGTGCTTATACAGTTTTAATAGTGCAGGTCCTATGCAATTTGCGACCTCTATTTCTGCCCAGAAAGATTGGAGCTTAACAGGTTTGGATCCACAGGGAACCAGCTTCGGCTTTTAGGCTTCTTCAGACACTGCAGAATGCATCTTTTCTGGGGAATTCCACAATAAAATGACTGTTATTTATCATTACAAACCTCTTTATCATTTAGTCAATAAAAGGCCTCTCTCTCTCATTTTTTTTTTTTCCATGGTGTGCTCAGAGTCAGAAATCTGTATTAGTCTCCCCTGGCCTGAAGGCAAGAGATGTCAAATGCTAAATCATGATCTGCCCTGGCTTTCTGGCTAAATTGTGTATGAAGGCCTGAGGCAAAAAGGTGCACATGCTCATTATTTGAAACAGAATGATTTTTTCCCCTTTCTTTCCTTTTTAAAAAAAAAAAAATATAAAAAAAATACATATTGAGACATATATGGTAACACACATACAGTAAGCTTCTGAAAAGTATCAAACCTGAAACAAACCAGCCAGAGCTAAATATGTCAAGTTTATATGCTTGCAGATTGTGAAATAGAAAAAGGATTGTCAAGAAAAATCAGATGATCTTCCCCTTTTGAACTTTTTGTTAGCAGTGGGGAAAAAAGTGTTAGGAGTTGACAGCAAGGTGACAGATGTGGTAAATAATGCATCTGGTGAATTCACTCCAGGTTTTTTGGAGGGGGGAGGAGATGTTTGAAATGAATCTTAGTCCGAAATTGGTCAGAAAACTTGCATGGGAACATATTTTAAAACCTGTGATTGTTTTGCAAACTGTTTTGAGTGTTTCTTCATCTGCTTATTTGTTTGCAGTTTCTGATAGATCACCTTCCTCACTGGGCGTTGTTACAACCCCAGGCTGGCTGAGGGACTTTGGCAAAGAGGTTTTAGGACATTCATCCCTTGGGCAATTTTTTGTGTGAACGTATTTGCATATATATGCCAATTTTTTTCAGTTTTGTAAGTATTGTTGTGAGGGAGATATCATGCATACTAAAATATTAGCGGGAAACTTATTTAAAGGGCTGCACTTGCCTTTGCAGCAAATTTCACTTTTTAAAATTTATTTTGACACTGGGGAAATGTTCAAGAAAGTTGTTTTACAGGATTTGTTCAGCAGAAGGTGACAAGGAGCTTCTATAAAAGCCTATTAAACCTCTATTTCCACACTGTGGACTAGACTTTCAGAAGCTGCAGTGAAACCTGGGGAGCTACTTAGGAGAATCTAAACAATGTATGTATTATTTTTAGTGCTCAATATTTTCTGTGTTTAACAACAAACTACATATTTCTGCTGACCATCTGCTCTCTTAATGTAAGCAAGGAAGGGACCACAGCTTGGAGAAGAAAAAGGGGCACTATATTCAGTTGGCCAAATTTTTGACATTGCAGTTTTGATGTTTCCCAGGGAGGTGGTGGAGTTGCTGTCCCTGGGGGTGTTCAAAAGACGGGTTGGTGAGGCACTTGAGGCCATGGTCTAGGGGTTTAATGGTTAGGAATATGATGGGATAAAGGTTGGACTTGATGACCCTGGAGGTCCTTTCCAACCATAATTATTCTATGATTCTGTGTTGGTTCCATAAAACTGGATTTATTCACGTGCTTTGCTGATTGCAAATGTTGGGAATGAGATGAGACTGCTTGAATTCAGATGTTTTATTTCTGAAGGTTTCAGGGATATGAGCTGATTGGATCATACTTTTCAGGGACAACCCCTAAATGGGATGACATGTCACTGGCTGATACCTAAAAAGCAAACTCTGTGAGCTCAACATCTTCTGAGCAGTTAAAGTTCCAGTTCTTAATGAAGGGCTTTATTTTTAGATATATTTTAAATACAAATTTGTTTGGTTTAAAATGTCTCTGATTTATTAGTGCTGTGTTATGACTGAAATGGTTTGCTTTGTCAGTGTGATTTTTTCCAAATGGAAAATAATGCACTTTGAGAATCCTTATATCCTGGTCTTTGTAGTCAGATAAAAAAAGAGGCTGCTCTGTATACATCACTGGTTCTGCATTTCTCCCACAGAAAATTATGTCCTGTTGAAATTACTTGAGCTCTTTCCCCAGCTGTCACAAATATGAGGGTGAAATTAAGAAAAGGACTATGGTTTTCAAAGCCTAACACAGTCCCTGCTAGTTTGTAGAGTTCAATTATACCAGTCTTTTTTTAATTCAACATCCAAAAATGATGCATGAGGTTTATCAGACCAAAAGTGAGTGAAACAAGTTGGTGTTTTTGTTTGTCATATAAAAAAACCTCAACAGGCTAATATAAAACAGAAATGCTAGACATGAACTTTTCTGTCATTTCATTTTTCCCTTCACTTCATGGTAAGCCTTACTAGAAAAGCAGGTCAGGTTTTTGGCACCCCACTGCTGGCGGTGGATTTGGAGAACTGAAGGCAGAGATCCTTCCCTCAGCTGCGTTCAGCAGGCCACATGCACTCGCAGCAGGTGTGGTGTAAATCTAGAGCTGTTCCTCTGAAAACAAAGGAGTTGCACAAGGGTAACCTGGAGTGAGTAAAGCTTTGCTTATGTTAAGACTTGTACACAGGACTTCTTGCCTTGAAGAGCAAGAGTCCCAGTGAGCCAAAGTAAGAGAAAATAATAAGCCTAATAAGCCTGTGCATTAACGTGCATCTTCTGAGGTGTGTGCAATGCTGCTGCTTGGTGTAAGAGTGTCAACAAGACTGCTGCAGTTTAATGCTATTATTACTACTCCTGCTATGAACCCTGTTCTTAAGCATAAAACTTCAAAATTGTTAAGTGGAATCATACAAGCTTTAATGGACTCTTACTTCTACTGTTTAAGCACAAGACATTTCTTTGTTCATTCTTTCATTCTGTATACAATCTTCCTTTTTTTAAATCTTTTTTGGTTTTGTATTTCTTTAACACTGAATCCAGTGGGACTGCATAGTGTGTATTAAGTTATAGTGGAATACATCCTGACTCTCCTTTCACTGTGGCTGCAACTCAAAATTAACTCCACTGAAATCATTGCAGTTTCACTAACATAAAGCTGAGAATCAGACCCATAAATTCTTTATTCGTTACACAAGAGCAGAAAGCACTTGGGACTGATAGACTTTTAATTGTTGTCTCCCTTCCACTTAATCATGGCACAGCTTTCTTTAAAAGCATTTTAAAATTTAAAACCCTAGTGGTGTACTTCCAAGATGAGACCTTATATTTGTCAAACTCTGAAAATTTTATGCCTATCATTTCTAAAATTTTATCATAAAAATAAGAATAAGATTTGTAATGGAAAAGCTAACTGACACGTAGGTGTAGCTGTAAAAAGTGAGAATCACATTTGTATACTCTGAACTTCCTACATGATTCAGAAATCATATTTCACTAGAAAGTACAATTATAGTTGTATTTTCCTTTTTTTTTTTCCCAGTTTAGCAAAGTGGGGGAAGCCAATATCACTGTCTGTGTCCTCCAAACTGAATCTGCCGTCAAGAAAAGTGGTACTTCAATGAAATAGATTGTTTTCATACTTTTAATGATGTTTGTTTTAATTTAGTTGTAAATTCATGCTTCTTTAGGATTCATCTGAAACGTATCCCCCAGCTATATGTGTAGTTCAGGCTTCCTGTTTTAGGGTCATTCCTAACTCAGAAAATCGTCATTATATTGGATATGAATATAAGGAGGGATTTTAAAATGTTCATGAGCTTAGTATAGTAGTTCTTATTTAAAAAGCCAGCTTCTGTGTACTTCCCATGTGGGATCTCTGAACATAATTTGTGTCAATATCTTTATACAACTCATAGCAATAGCCTGAGTCCAACACAAAATGCTATTTTTTGTTTCTCATGGATATTTTTATTCATCTGAATAATATATTTATTTTAACTACTTAATTTATACTTCCTATAGCATGTGGACATTAAATTACAAAATATGAAACTAATGAAGAAACTACACTTTAACTTTTAGCTCAGCAAAACTCCATCAGTTGTAAATAGAAGCAGGATTAGAGTGGGAACATCTCCAGATTTTGTTGTTTAACTACAGTCTCTGCAGGATTTGAAGCCACCTGGTCAATTCTGCAGGTGGGCTCTTTAGGACCTGAATCGGTCAGGTGCCAAATGTCCTTCACTGGTGTTGTGTAAGACGTTGTCTGCATTTACATGGCTAATCACACACTGGACACATCTACCATCTGCATTCTTGACATGTAGGAGCATGCTGGGGTCTAGATTTAAGCTGTGCCTTAGAGCAATGAGGATGGGAAATGGGACAAGCCACAAAGCTTGTGGTGCTCAGAGGCACTTTTAAATCTGCTCTTCACTTTGCAGCATAGACATGTCGTGGGTGTTCAGCATATTGTATAACACAGCCAAATGACAGCCTGAGGACTGTGTATGTCATCTGGCATAATGATAGTCAATCTGTAGTTAGTTATTAAGTCATAACTGTAATTTAAGGCCACTTGCTCTGGTGGACTTCTGCTCATCTTCATTTGTGCCATCTACTCTAAAACTGGGTTGGAGATGACAAAGGCTTAGCTTGTTGTAAGGACAGCAGCTGGCTTTGAGGGTGGGCACCTCGCTCAATTTTCCTTGCAAAGGGGTGTAGAAACTTCTTGGTCTCAGCCTGAGAGGAGGAGAGGGCACCCAGGTGGGAAGAAGGGGGAGAGAAAAGCTGGTCTGGGTACTGAGACAGGAGGCAGCAGCAATGGCACTGTTGAAACCATCTCTGGCACGTTTTTGTTTGTTTTTTTTTTCAGTGGAGCAGCAATTTGTTCTCTTATAACTCCTCATCTTCTGTCTTTTCCTTCTGTAATCCTAGATTATGTATTGTCTGAGACTGGGACTCTCTTTCCTGTATTTGTAAATCACACAGCTGATGTGGCTATTCTCCCTGTTGTAGCCTGCCAAATACTGCTGCATTACAAATAGTGAGCAGCAGAAAGAAGAACAGACAGTTGTCAACACTGTGCTTATAGGGCAGACTTGCTTCCTGCCATTGAGTAATGGAATCACAATTTCAAAGTCAAACACCATTTTCTGTAAGGAAGCATTTCTTTTCAGAATCCTCAGCACACAGTGGCCTGAATACTGCAGTCCTAAACCTGGGAAAGCTCCAATAGACATCAAAGTTACTTTTTACTTGATTCAGGTCTGCAGGATTGTGCTTTTAAGTACAAACGTGTCGTGTATGTAGCCTAATTCCCAGAAGTGCTGAGCAGACCCATAGTTTGTTGCCAACAAAGGGAGTGGAGAGAACTAGACAGCTTGAAATACAGTAGTTAATGAAATTATTCATGTTGCTTTCATAATTACATTTATAACTGCATCATCATGATGTGATGTGTTGATTAGTATCCCGAGCAGTTCATATAATTAAACAGAGCATAGGGAATTAGCAGACTTACAGCAATACCGTGCTACTGGTTTTGGCACATTTCAGTTCACATCTGTTTGATGGACTGGGAGGTGACCACAGTGTGAGAACTGATGAAGAGGCAATGGCTTCATTTTTTGCATGTTGGTGTGATCCTGTGTCTGCAAAGTGAATTTGCCTCTGCAGCATAAGTGGGTGACTAGGCCTGGCACTTACTACTCAGCGGTACAAAAAGGGTGCCTGATCTTCCTTATGTGAAAGCACCCATACATCTGTTCCTTTTTGCTACAGAGATGTCGGCAAAGTTTGCAATGCCTCACTGCCACATATTTGTATTCAGTAGAAGACTGCATCTGGAATGCACTGTAACACTTGGTCTGTCAAAGTATCAAACATGAGCAAATGCCCCACGTCACTCAAAAGGGGGAACTTGTGCATTGTCTCTGGTTTATCAGGCTTTAGCTGTCTGATCATAAGCAAATGGCTTACCTTCTCTTTTTGCCACATGCCAAATTACAATTGTATTGGGAAATACTGGCAGGGCTGTGTAGCATATGTAAAGTACTTTGCATGTAGAGGTTAATACAGTCATTAGAGAATATTGACGAATATTATCTTTGGGCAATGTGTGTTTTCTGTGAAGTTCTATGACAGACAAGAGTCACATCAGTCTCTGCTAGGGAAAAGGAGGGACAACATCTTTTTAGGCTGAAGATTAGAAGAAGAGATCTGGTGTTGGAGGTGGTCTGGCATATACAAATGAGACAATCTCATGGGTAGGTCAGACCTAAAGACTATTGGCTCGGTAGCCTGTCTCCACTAATAGCTAGTACCAGATAATTCAGAGGTATAAGAACTCTGATTCAATGACATTCAGTTTAGCAAACAAAAAAAACACCATCCAAAGGCTTAGTTTTACCTTTGTAATACTTTCCATCTTGCCTTATTATTTATAATCTCCTTTCAGCTCTGTCCTAAGGTATATGCCATCGCAACATGATCTTAGGGTTTGGGAGAGAGTTCAAAGAATTATGGCAAACTGATCAAGTATCTAATCTGCATTTTATGTGAGCACTTAAAAACTGGTTCACAAATATGATAACTGTCTTGTAGTAATCCTTACAGGTTGTGATAAAAACATATATTTTAGGACACTTCATATATGCATGTTGCGTGTTTCCTGGCTGTACTCTTCTGAACCACATTGAAATACTAAATGTTGGCACCTCCCTGATTTAGGTTCTACTTTTTACACTCAGGTATTTGAACTTGTATGGCTGTTTCAGTTTTCTGTTTTCCTTCATGATAAATTTGCATTCCTTTTCTAGAACATTCCTTCACATTCTCATTCATGAAGTGTCTGCTATGTAATATTTATAACACAAGTACAGACACTTGTGCTAGTCTGCCAGCTTTATTGAGCTGACTTGACCCTCTCATTGCTAGGTGTCAGTGTAAAAGTACACTTATTATTATACTTTATTGCACCAACAAAGACAAAGGTAATAAATTAATATTTTAGACTGAATTGTCTCTACCTTTATAGGAAGATCTACTCTACAGTCTGTATACTTCACCTCAAAAAATGCATATATATTAATCTGTTGTAACGGTACAGAATAAAATTTATAATATGATTTTGAGAAATTACGGTTTAATTAAATTGATCTACTGAATGCTTTAAGGTAGCTTGTATGAGATTTATATACAGAATACATTGTAAGATACACTTATCTTTAAAAATGTTATAGCATTAGATAAATGTCATTTGCTAATTCCTTTGATTTCTTCTAGCATTAGTATTTTTTTTTTAAATGAAATCTGTTCTTTTGAGG
The DNA here is from genome assembly GCA_028020825.1 of Podargus strigoides. NCBI lineage: Eukaryota > Metazoa > Chordata > Aves > Caprimulgiformes > Podargidae > Podargus > Podargus strigoides. Next base: position 85,105,071 of record CM051620.1, on the reverse strand, counting down.
GAATCTATCCTACTGTTTAGCAGATTAACGATCTTTATCATTCTTTGCATCAGTTCTGCATGCAGTAGATAACATTTGTATAGATTCCTATACTAATATTGCACATCACTGGTGACTGACAGTACAACTCATTCACTTAGTTTTTTGCAAACTGATTTGCAGATATCTTACCTGAGAGCATTCTAATGTCTGAGTGCTCTAAACCTTTTTTCCCCATACTGTTCTTTGCAAAAGAATACCAACAATGCAATCCCTGGCACTTACAGAATATGATCTCTGATATTTTAACCATTTTTTTTTTTTTTTCTGGACTACTTGTGACAGGAGCAGTTTTTCACATTTAGCTGAGATAGTTTTACAGAAGGTGGTATACAGTTCAGAAAAAACCACTATGCTAATCTGAACTTCAGCGACAAACTCAATTGAAGGTTCTTTTTGTTTGGCTGTTCTTTTGGGTGGTTTGGGGGGTTTTTTGGGTGTATGTGTGGAGGTGGATCAGAAGTTTCTTTAAAAGCCTTAAAATAAAGTTATGATGTAAAGAATTGCTAGGCAAGTTCATTGCAGCTTTTTTTTTTTTAAAAAAAAAAATAAAAAAAGAAAAGAAATGTAGTACTACATAAAGCACACAGTGCTCCATATGCATGTATAATTATATTACCTTAAACTGTTGGGAAATTAAATACTGTTGAACTTATATGAGAGGCTTCCAGAATGAAAGCAGGTCTTGCAGAGAATGCTGTCACTGGCTGAAGACCTGTCACTCTTCCTTCTCAGGGGTAAAATGCTAGGTCTGTAGTGGCCCTGCTCATAGAAGTAATTAGGAAGTTTATTTCAAAGACTCTGTGGCCTTCAGAAGGTTCTCAGTCTTTCATTAGCTCAGTTTTTGCTGAGGGTGAAGACGGCAAGTCCCATCTAGGACCATTGTCCAAGAGAGTGGGCTGTGCTTGTCCCCTCTGGCAATAAAACTGTTGTAAAAACTGTGTGCTCAGATTGAAATCAAACAGGCTACATTCCAAGTAATTAGTTATTAGAAAACTTTAGGAAGATTCTGGGGGCTGAATCAGTTTTGTTTTACTTTTTTCTTCAACTTGGAATCATAAAAATAATTTAAATGGTTTGTTTAATGGTGTGTTGTGATAACCATGAATAGGTTTCTGCTGCTTCTCTGTGACATTGTCTCTGGATATCCAGATTTTCTCCAACCGTGCTTTATTTTTTTTTTTGTTTCTACCATCCACTCATCATGCACTTCACTAACATGTTGAATCTCTGCCCGTTTTTAAAGTACTTTTACTTCCTTTGTTCATTTTTGTATTTGTTCCTGTGCCTTCTGGAGTTATGTCCCTCTTGTCCTAAATCAACCCCCTTTTTACTACACAGTTGCCTCAAGTCTTGATTTTGCTTTGTTACAGTCTTCCAGCTTCAGTTTAATTTCCATTTTTTCCTTCATTATGTCATTGTTTTGCATGCATAAAAGTTGGCATGTATTCCAGATTTCATTGCTAGTAAATTCTTAGATATCCGTCTCTTCTCTGATTTAAGTCATAAGATCAGTCAGGTTCTACTGTTTAAGTCTTGTTTTCCTGCATGGTTGCTGCTCGTGAGATGTTCTGAATGAGGGGGTTTTTTATGTCTTGCCTGCAAATCTCTTTGTTCCAAAGGAATGACCTCTTTTTCCTGATTCTAGGCTACCTGAGATAAACATTGTACTTTATAGTAACAAATGAAGAAAGAAAAAGGGGAAAAAAAGAGTCTTCATATGCTTTTCCTATTACCAGAGGTAAACAGTGCCCAATTTTAAATCTTAAGGCTTGTCCTGTTCAGCCTGCAGTGTTGTGCATGCTTGTAGCATCTACATACCTTTTACATTTTTTCTATGCCTAGGAAACTGTTAAACGTGCAATTTCTGTAACTTGCCCAGTCTCCAGTATAGCTGAGAGCTGTACTGCAAAGCTTTCTTCATGACTGCTACTGCAGAATTTAAGTTCTGTAGGTGTAATTTGTGGCTTTGCCATTAGCTTTTCTCTTTTATAGTCTGAATCCTAAATGCCATGTGCCTCTCTAACTATGTGATGCAGAAGAGTGTGATTTGCCATGGTACTCCTAGTCTTAAATCCATTCAGCTTTGGAGTCTTTGTGAACAACTTCATGGAGGTAAAGATTGGGATTATGTGTCATAAAAATGCCGTTTTATTTTCTGTATATATTGTGCTCAAGGAAGAACCAAAGTAATGTTTATAAAAGAACACCCTGGGAAAAGTCATATTGATTTTATCTAGCCTAGTCCTGCTTTTTCATTTTTAATCTTAGTACTTGCTCTGCTAGACATGAATTTTTCCTCTTTTAGTGTTTTCAGTAGCTTAAATTTACTCACCTTTGGTCACATCAAAGATGGTTGCCACAACTGCTCTCTTAGGTTCCTGGACCTCCATGAAGATACTTGCTGTCATTCTGGTAAAGAGGAGTAGAAAAATCAATTTTACTTTGATGGCAAGTGGAAAAATACATTTTTCTCCTGAATTCTACTTTCAGGGTGTTTTATTCAGCTTGCTTTTTTAGAGGCAGTGCTGTCTGCCTTCTAAATTTCATGACTCTCTTTAGAACTTACTTCATGCTTGCAGTGCTCTTAATTTCTTTTCCTTAAGGTTTTGTTGTTTATATTTTCTCAGAAAAGAACTAAAAGCAATGATGAGTGTGTGCCATGGCAGTAAATGTTTGCTGAGGCAATCATATTGATTTCAACGGCTTCATTAGAGATTTCATTTCAGCTTCTGCATGATGAAGCTGTGCGCTTGATCACGACAATCCTGGCTTTTCATGGCTTCATGTTTTAAGAGTGTTTAACACGGAAATGTGAAATGGAGTTAATCAATTGTCAACACACAGGAACCACCTCTTCTTTTCCTCTCCTGGTGTTTTGACAGAACATATATTCAGGAAAAGTAAAGGAAGTTAGTGCATGCGTGGATAAAACACATGAGGTCAGTCCGTTGGTTTCTCCAGTGAGGGGCTGTGCCACTGTTACCAGTCAGGCTTCAAGATGGCTTCTGTAGCTGGGATAACAGAATCTCCTTTTCCTTTTTCCCCCTGCAGCCTCCTTTCTTTACCTATGTGCAATATGTGAATGAAAGAGAAAGAAAGGGAGAAGAAAGTTTATTTTTTTTTTTCTAAATGTCAACTACCAGGAAAGGAAACAGAACATAGGTCATCAACATGTCTTTGGGAAAAGGAATTTCACTTTATATAATGTATATATTTATATGAATAAAGTTAGGTGTTAGCATTAGTTATCAGTGTGCATATACAACACTATATTTTTTAACATAGGATCAGCCATGATTGCATCTATCCTGTTGCTTTTTCTACAAACATAAAAATCTGAACTGTGGTAAAGATGACCTTTTTAGAATATACTGGCTGTATCCAAAGTTATTTTGATATCTGGCCACAATTTGTCAAAATTATTTTTTTCCTAGTTTTCAGGGATGCATCTAAGGAAAGCATAAGCTGCTTCTAGGTTTTTAATTTTAGTCTGAAACACATTTTTTACACTAGTACGTGGATGGCATTTTTCAAGTCCCTTTCTCATACAAAGTGAGTGCTACCCTAATGCACTGGGATTCTCCTTGTAGCAACTCTCCACTTTCAAATTCCAGCTAGCAGGTCCTCCAAAAATGTACATGTAACAAAGTGTGTGAGAGAAGAGGCCAGAGTGTTACGGTTTTAGCTAAACATACTGTATAAAATCACTATGTTCCCCCAGTATTCAGACATATTCTAGTCCACCATCAGCTTGGCAATATTTAGTCATTGGGTTGAAGGACTCTAATTAGTAGAAAGACACTTCTGCATGAGGCATTTTGTAATTTAAATGTGGACTCTCAAACTTTTTTGAATAAGATTCCAGCCCGCCAGCATTGTGTGATGTTACCCTAGAACATAAAACAAAAGCTGGAGCTAACTAGCACTGCTCCTCAATCTATTGTGTGTTGATGTTGTTTTGCTGTTTGTACAGAACACTAGGTCTCTGGATAATGAGGATGATGGAGAGTTGAAAGCTTGATTATCCCTCTGCTGTGCTTTTGCTGGGAACTGATGAATCCTTCACACTTTTTACTATCTCAGGCCAGTGTTGCTGGGGAGGATGAGAAAAAGCCGTAAAGATGACATGTTTGCTGTCCTGTTCCCTGATGGGGCTCCAATGTATTACCTGGATCTAATTATCTCATCTCTAGTTGACAGAGAAGCTTCCATGGCATGCTTTCCATCACTGGGAGCCTCCGCCAAGCTTCCAGTGGGCTGTCTAATAGCTTGATATATTTTTGGACCTCCTGCTCATTGGATGAACAAGCTGAAGTAAATCATGTGTTGACCTCAAAGCATTTATAAACTGTAGAACATTATATTCTCATCAGAGCCATAGGGGCAGTAAACTATAGTTTCTCTGCTGTGAAACATGGTTTTGGTTATGCACTGTGTTACTAGGGTTGTACTTAAACAATAATATATCATTTGTGGCACATGTCGCCTTCTTTATTGAAAGGCAAAACAAAGAGTTGAGGACAAAAATCATTACTACTTTAGCAATTTTTCACAAAATGCTTTTGTTTTGTACTTGACACACAGATGGGACATTCTACTGCAGTGCAAATGATGTATAGCAGCATGACAAATTTCATTTCCTTTATAAAACAAGAATCAGAATAGTGGATGAATTTGGGAAAATGGTGTTAATTTTTTTTGTTAGTGTTAAAAATAAAATAAATTGGGGAATAAATACAAACTAAATTAAAAAAACAACCTGACTCTGAGGGAAAAATTCCTCTTGGAAACTGTTTGAGCCCTTTAATTGCCTTGGCAGATATTGATTAAGGTGCTTAAATGAAAATATTGAAAACAATAAACTCACTTGTGTTAGAGCTTTTGTATCACCTTGATAGTGATAATCCATGGCTGAGAAAGAAATTAACACCAAGTGTTACACAGAAGCTGGACTAAGCAAGCAATGGAAGATCAATTCTGAGGACAGCAAACTGTATTCTTAGCCTGCTTTCAATCACAGACTCTTTGGGGCTTCAACCATGCAAAAGAAATATAAACGCTAATTCTCAGCCTTCCTGTTTCAGTTGAATTCTGTATCACTGTAGTACATTACTGTCTGTTATGTCATACTGTGAAAGACGTCTGGTTCTTGGGGAAGTGTTTTGGACTTGGTTTTGTTAGTGTGGCATAGCTTTACTTTTTTCTTTTATTGTGAATTTGAAGGTAACACACCCAAAAACTTTACTCTGTATCCAACCACTGAATTTGACATAGTGTTTCCCTGTTATTAATCTTAAATAAGAAAACAAGAATTGAAAGGCTGTAAGAGGAGAGAATCCCAACCTGTGCACAAGCACAACGATCCTATTTTGTGAAGTGTTGTACACGCATGAAACAGCACAAATGAACAAGAAAATTTCTCCTGTTTTCCCAAAATCTTGTGTGAAAGTGTTTCATCTGAGTCTCGTGTCAGGTGCAGCTGACATTGAGTCCCATGGTCCTACAATGCATCAAAATTATTTTTCTTTTTGTTTAAGCAGACATTGAGTTTTGCCATTTTCACAATAGCAAAAGCTAAGTAACTGTTTAACTATTTGGCTTTGTTACTGCAGAAAGGCTGAGTCTGGACTGCTGTATCTAGATTTTAACCAATTAAAAGTTTGAGGTTGTTCACACCTACCAGTCTGAGGATGGTGCATTAGAAAGATAAGGTCTGTCTGCAAAGTATGAGTCTGAACATGAGATGGACTTTGAAGTCGTCTTTCTTCTCTGCTACCAAAATTTTGAAATATTACCAATTTCTGTGAAGCAGGTGAGGAAAAGATATCCATGCTAGATAAAAGGACAAAAACTAGGAAATTGTTCTATGAGCAATGAACTTACGAAATCTGTGGTTAGCTTCTGTGTGGACTCTCTGGTGTCTGACAGTGCAGTTGCTAATGCTGCCATCTTTACCTTAGTTAAGGCGTTTATTTGGTCTCCTTCCTCTGTCCATTTACCCCTTTCCATGAAATTTATTTCAGTTCATTACATGTGGTCCTCTCATACATTCAAGTCTCTATTCTTTCAGGAAAATTTGGTTGGCCTACAGTATCCAAAGTTTTAGAGACTCTGACACACACACAGAGGAAGAATTGTATATGCGTGATTTCCCCAGTCTGAAAGAACATACTGCATTCCTACAACTAGAACCAGGGCCTGCGGAGAGGTGCATTGTAATAACAATTTGTGAAGAAATATTAGTTACATAAACCTTAGGTTCCATCAGTGTCTTGCTCTACCTTTTCCCCAGTGTTGCTGTGTTATAAACTGTGGGCACAAAACTGGAGTAAAATGATGGTGCCTGCTTTCCCTGCGAATTCACATCACAAGTCCAGTATGATGCCATTTAATTTGACTGCAAGCTTAGATATGAGCTGTAACCATTTGCAGTATTTTTACTGGTTTGTGGATAAGGGTATTTTCTTCTTTTACCTCCCCCTGTCTGTCTCTACTTATGTCATACAGAGCTTGAATCTTCTTCTCAACTCGTCTAAGTTTACACAGCTCTGCTGACATTAACAAAGCTATAGTTATTTACATAAACTAAGGTTATGGCCATGTATATGGGATTAAGATGAGTCTAGGAAATGACAGCCTACTTGCAGGGAAATATCCAGGCCAGAGGACTTGTCTTGAAGTTAACAATTTCTGTTTGGCTCTGTAGCCCTGATAATATAATTTTTTGCTCCGTATAGTTTCCTCATGTGTTGGATAAAGCTACTGAATTCATATTTACCCAGGTCTATTGAGATATTTTACCCTAGTTTCCTTGTTAGCCAGCATGGTGTCTCCAGGCTCTCCCAGGGCAGCAAGGTGCACACTATACCTGCAGCCTGGCCTTGCACTGTATTTGGTCCCCAAAAGTCTAGAGAGAAGTGAGATCTACGAGGGAGGAATGCAGAGGTCATCATGCATCTGGGACTTGGGCATAGTCTGGGCAGACTGTATTTGCAACCCAGATCTTACATTTAAATAGCATTTGTGTAGGATATACCTTTAGAAATCCTTCCTTACGTACTAGACGATAATAGCTTGAATATAGAAGATATATTCCCCTGGACTGTAGGAAACGTGAATTTTCAGCATTTGTCTACCTGAACATATCTTAACCTTTTCTTTGTCAAAACCAGCTTCCTGAATGTCTTCTGTGTCTATCTGTAGCACGTTCCTCTCTAGCAAGATGGAAGATGTCTGACAAGAAGAAATCCCAGACAGAGAGACCCTGGTTCCTCTGCTGTTGCAGGTAGAAGCTATGAAAACGTTTTGCCATTAGGACATAGTAAAAATCTAGAGAGACCCCTGGGATATTGCTTCGTCTGTCTTTCTCTGGATAATGGCTTTTGTTCTCCTCATGCAGTCATCTAAACTAAATGAGATGAGCCTTTTCATAGATTGGGCTGCAGGATTTGTCTCCAAAACTACTATTATCTCCTTGATTTTAAGATTTTACTTACTTAGATATTTGATTTTTGGTTTATATTTTAGTACTAGTAACTCTGACTGTTACATTGAAGTAACTTGCTAATGTGCTGTCTGTTTCTGTTTTTTGGTGATGCTCAACTTTTCCTGCTAGGGAACTTCAGATAACAGAAACCTCAGACAAAGAAGAATTAGATTTCCTGTAATTGTATAGGTGACAGCAGTTGGAGTCATTGCAATCACATACATTAGCTGCTAAAATGCCTATCGGGGGTTTCAATTAGAAGGAGAATTCTGATGATAGTGTTGAGAAGGTGAGATCCCAAGGAACCCAAAGGACAGAGAAGAAGCTAGTAGTAATTATATTTTGAACCTGGAGAAAGAGAAAGTGTCAGGCAAACAAATATGCTTCACAGAAGCTATCTCTGCTTTCTGTAGGAAGACAGAACATGTCAAGACCAAGCCCTGTGATAACCATAAACTGCTAGCTATGGCAAAACCCATATGAATTACAACTTGCTATGGCTCGTTGTATGTTGATGCATAGAAAATAATTTAATGAGAAACAGTCTTCATTTGTTTTGCTTTTGATATACAGCTGCAAGTCTAAGCCAGACTTGACTGCATAGGACATGCTAATATCCAACCATGCTCTAGGAATGAGTACAGAGCAGTTGAGCCCCAAGCTGGCCCAGCTTCAAAATGAGCAGCATGTCAAGACCAAGGTATATCTTTCCTTTCAATTACATGAAAACGTGACTGGAAATTTCATTCTATGGGCATCTGTGTCGTGCCCTCCCCCTCTTCCTCATCGATCAGTCACAATGCATGTTTATTTGTGTGACAGTGAAGCAATCTGAAAGCAGACGACTTGGAAACATGCTTAACACATCAAATCTCCTGGAAGTCTTTCAAAGTTGCTTCACCTGTCTGTATTGATTCCTGTGTAATACTTGGAGGTGTGTGAAGGACACATTGTAAAACACTGCAGAAAGGAGATTTTGGAGAGATGATTTTGCATGTGTTGGTTACCTTGGGCACACTCAAGTCAGGTGTTGTATCAGTTGTCTGTAGCAGTGAATCCTTAGCATGGCACTGTCTTTGTTTCCACAGAACCTAAGGTGGGGGTGATAGAGACGTTGCTGAGTTTACATGCTGTCGCTTCCAAAAGTCTGTCTGTCTGCCCTGCAGAACTGTGGCTGCAGTCCCACTAGGGAAGGTCGTTGAGGAACATCAGCGGCACCAAGAGTTGCTGTACTGGAGAGGTTTGAAGGCTGTCACTCTGTGGGAACAAGATGAGGAGGGAGGATCCTGAGGGACAGTGGAAAGACAGTTGATCTGAGTTGTGAAGGCAGTCTCCTTCCTGGACAAGGGATGTTGGTGTCAGGCACTGGAATGGTCTTCCTGTTGTGTTTGCACTGCCTTCTTGGGTTTTACCTTAAAGAGAAAGGAACACCACGGTGGGGAATTACAAATGTCCTCACACAAGCATGCAAGGAAGGTCTAAAAACCTGATTCTAGCTCCTTTTGTCCCTCCACTCCACAACAGGCCTGGTGGTTAGATCTTTATGTGAGCTTCTACCATCTAGCTCCTTTAACCTTCCAGCCCTTGTGGGTGTTTTGTGTAACGTATGGCCCCTTCAGCCTTCTTCTGAATTGCTTTCTCTACCCCAACACTTGTTTCACATTATTTTCCTGATACTGCTTAAGTTTTTCCTATGAAAATGAGTTGGTGTATTATGGAAGGCAGAGTAAGAGGGAGATGAAAACTTAATTTATTGGTGCTTTTTTTTTAAAGTCAAGTAACAATTACTTTCCACTAATAAGCTCTACCGGGCCGTGAATTCTCAATCCAGTTACCTAATATGATAGCCCGATACATTGGACTTGATGATCTTAGAGGTCTCTTCCAACCAAGACTATTCTGTGATTCTGTGGTACTCATTTGTAGCCAACAGTTATGCTCATTGTGAAAGCATCTTTCACCAAAGTGCTTCCGTCCCCTCAGGTCAGCCATCTGTAACATCCTGATCAAGTGTGCAATGATGAAAATCAGCTATGAGTTACTACTACTGTGTAATGAAAAGATGGTTTAACTAGAGAAATAATTTGAAATGCAGGTGAAGGGATATTTTACAGGTTAAAAGGACTTTGAATGTCTTTTTATTATTCTCTGTGGAGTATTGCAAATGCTCTTGACTGGAGATGCAAATAATATGTAAAGTTGGGGTTGTGCTTCCTGGTTTTCCAACAAAAGGAATGGGTACACTTAGAAATACAGTAATTTAACCTCTGGATTACTTCATCTGTGTTTGCTCAGTGCCTTATGAATGCAGATGTTGTTAAAGATACGGTGCTAAGAAAAGAACCCTTTGTCAGTACCTGCTGTACACAGCACATTTTAGATGACATAGCGGGAAAAGCATATCAGGTTTCATTATAGAAAGGTTGGGGCAGTGCCACTCCTTTTCGGGTAGGAGAATCAGATCATGGCCATCTTAAATTCAGTGGGAGTTTTACTGAGTTAAGTCATTCCAGGATTGGGCCTGAAGTGACCTGTTCCTCTAGTTCCTTTGAAGTTTGTAACAGCGAACTGTCTGCCCAACATTGTGCTATTATGGGAGCTTATTCCAAAAATTAAAGCCTAATGAAACATACCCTCATATCTTCCACCTGCACCTCAGGTAAAATTAATTTGGTTTTTAAGCCAAAGTAAACAGACATGTTTCACAATGTCATAAAAATCATCATGCATTAACGTCTTTTTTTTACAGCTATTAAGTTTTATCTCACATGTAAGTTCTCTCCCTGCTCCTTGACTTTCATTTGCAACATCTGTTTAGGCTACCAGCATTTGGTGAAATTTATGTATTCTGTGTATATAAAAGGCATAACATTATCTACGGGCACACGGTATGTACGACAGTGTTATCTATAAATGCCTGCTGAAGTGATGTCTCTGATTGGGATTAGGGTTCATTTACGTTAAACTAAAAATAGCCAGCCTCTGCCCTATGGAACTAGTATTAAAGGATGTTGATGAAGCCAGGAGGGAAGGAAGGGGAGAAGATTCAGAGAACAAGGGAGCGGTAGCAGGGAGAGTGTCACCACGTGCCAGGGCGCGAAGCAGTTGCTCTAGTCAAGACACGTGGATGCATGGGAGTGAACGACCGTGTGTGCCCACACCTTATATCTCAGCCCTCAGGGTAGACAGCAGGAGTAGTCTGGTCAATCTTAACTGCCTAGTCGCAGTCTATCAAGTTAGCTGTAAAAACTTCTGTTTCAATTAAATATAAGCTCATTGTATTTTCACACAACAGTTAATAAAATAAAACTCATTAGGAATATAGCATTTAGACTAGAGCAAGTGATATTTTTTTTAAATGTCACACTGAAAACCACATTTCCTTTAATCAGCATCTGCTCTGTGTTAGACTGCCTATAAAATCCAGTGCACTGTTGACAATAGGGGAAAATGAAAACAAACAAACAGGAAAACTACAAAAGACATGGTATTAACATCAAAGTGCAATAATCCTTCTCTCGTTCCTTGGCATTTGAAAAATGTCTTTATTTTGACCCTAAAAAATTTAACTTACTTTCCACCAATTTTGAATTTAGACAACAAGGCTGGGGGGATGATGGAAAGAAAGTAGGGCATTGCGTGTGAATTTGAAACATGAGATTAAGAGACAAAAATAGGAGAGGATAATAAACCAGTCTGAATAAATTAAAGATTTTTGTGAAAGCAAATCAGCTCCATCTTTTTGGAATGCTGATTGTACAGAAAGGCTTGCAGGGACGGAAGCAGTGACATCTCCATGTAGTTTGTACTTTCACAAATAACATCAGTGTTTCTGCAGGAACTTAAAGAGAAGTATTTAATATGTAGAAATGTATGAGAAAATTTTGAGAGTACACTGTGAAGAAAGGAAAGAATAGGCTGCGTGGGGTTTTTTTCTTATCTAAATATATAACTATAGTTTATTATTCAGTAAATATTAAATGTTGGGATAAAACTTTTGTAGGCGCCTGAGTGTTACAATGGGCTAAATGCAGATGATCATGAGCCTATTGTATTTAGGCAGTAAACTGCTAAATACCTGGGGTGAAAGAAGGGAGAGGACTTCCTTAATCATTAAACTAGTCTTTAAATATGAAGGATAATCACATCGTCTCTAATCTCATTCATAAACACATCATGGTCCAGAGTTAAAATTGCTGTGGTTTTGCTGCCACCACCCCCTTCCCCCCCCCCCCCCCCGCCCCGGCCCGTTCCTATTAGGAAATATTTCACTGCTCTGATGGTTAGAAATCCTCTTGTAATTTCCAGTGTAATTGTGGCTGGTTTATACCTATTTGTTTTGTGTCAGCGCTGTCCTTCCATGTGAATAGCTTTTTTCCTCCCTGCTGCTTACCCCCTGATACATTTATAGACAGCAATCATGGCACCTCTTAGCCTTTGTTCTGCTCTGTTAAACATGCAGTTCTCTGTTGGTCTCTTCTAATAAAATAGGTGCTCCTTTCCTTCAATTGTTTCTGCCCAGTACCTACTCTTTTAACTAATCCATCTTAAACATGTTTGACCAAAATGGGGCTTTGTGGTCCATATGAGTCCCCCTGCACACATACCTAAACAAGGGGTGTTAGGTTTCTTTCTGCTGCTGAAAATACTGAGCCTGGTGCATTTTGGGATAATACTTACTGCTTTCACAGAATCACAGAATAGCCTTGATTGGAAGAGACCTCTAAGATCATCAAGTCCAACCATTAACCTAACAGTGGACTTGGTGGTGACTGGTAGTCATCTTGAAATTAGTTACTGCAGCTGTTTCTTTCTCCTTCATCTCCTCCACCTAATGATCCCATAGTTTATGGGAAGAGTCATCATCAGTATTTCCTAAGGGATAGCAAACACATTTCTTCTGATGTAAGTTCAGCATCTACATAGCAGGCCAGGCCTGGTGTCCACCTTAGGATGTCATGTCTTCTCCTCTGAGGTATTTTGCATTGCTTTCTCTGTTGGCTGAGGTTCTAAACTTTTAGATGTCTATCAGTAAGATGGGATGAATGCTGTGAAGGTGCACACCACTGCCATTTGAGCTGTTGTCACATTTATGCTGGTCATCGATATCAAGCAGTCATCTTTTGTGATAAACACAGCCTCCTGACTGTGCTATCATCATCAGATTCATTAATGTTTTTCCTAATTACTGATCACTAGAGTTGAAGGCCTTGTATGAAATTCAGGTCCTATGTAATAAGATGTACAATTTCAACCCTGAGCTAAAGCCTATGGACTTGAGAAAAAGCTCCCAGTGGCAAAAGACTCCAGTCTTGGTTTTCCAGGCAACACTTGGAAATAGTAGACTTAACCAAAAAGAGGCTTTCTATTATTAGATTTTCATTGCCACAATATGCCTCTTAATGTTTTAACAAGAAATTCCCACAAAAAGCTCATAGTACCACAGGTGAAAAGAGCTTATTGAGAGCAGGAATTAAGGACTAGTGCAGCTATCCATTTGTACTCTATTTTAAACCCAAATGGACTATTGGAACAGGCTGCCCAGGGCAGTGGTGGAGTCCCCATCCCTGGAGGGATTTCAGAGCCGTGTAGATGTGGTGCTGAGGGACATGGGGTAGTGGTGACTTGGCAGTGCTGGGTTAATGGTTGGATGTGATGATCTTAGAGGTCTTTTCTAACCAAGGCGGTTCTGTGATTCTATATCAGACTTCCTCTGAAGCACCTTGATACTGTTTACTAAGGCGGAATATTGGACTAAATAGGTTTGAAATTTCATCCATCCTGGCAAGTCCTGTATTTCCATGTGCAAACAGGATTTATTAGAAACTCAATACATATTGAATGTAGGTCTTTAGGGATCTCTTATTTACTTTGGGCAGGTAAATATTGAATTCTCATGAAAGGTATTTGACTCCATTTTGGAACATAAAGCAGAGAAGGTTAATAGAACAAAGAGAAGAAATCAGCACCAATGGCAAATGGTAACACACGTTATTGTACGTCCCCTTCTGACTTTGCAAATGGTGCATGTTTTGCACAGTTGTAGAAAGCAAACTTTGTAGCATCACAAGCCTCAGAGAAGCGAACAGGAATTGGGAGGGTGCTTTTGTAATCTTGTCAAACTTGTTTGTGAGGTCTTTTCCCTGCCACTTATTTCAGTTATTTTTCTTTTCTTTTTGAAAAAAGTCTGCTAGTTTGGACTCCTTTTTCTCAGTTACACTCCAAATGAAATCCTGGCTGTTGCAAATTTCATTGCAACTTTCATTGTCAATGCAAAATATCATTGTGAGGCTGATGCACTCTGCAGGGTTTCCCACAAGCTCCTCCAATGTAAGTAACAAGAGGAACAGGACTGTAAGGGATACCATAGAGTACAGCTGTCCCACACCATGGCTGGGGTCAGTGGAACCAAGGTTTCATCCCGGTGCTGCAGTGAGTCATCTCTTTCACCCACTAGAGACACACTTATGACATGCTCATGGGAATATGGATGTTTGTATATGTGAATGATTGGCTGGAGCAGCATCTGTAAGATTGCAGTTTTCAAAATTGAATGATTTCCTGGTGGTTCTTTTTCTTAAAACCTTATCCATGAGTTTTGGGGCTTTTTTTTGGGGGGGGGGAAAGAAAAATAAAAGATGAAATTTCACTCCCCCTCACACAAGTTTTAATAAGTATCCCGTACTCCTACATCACATAAATATCTTTCTGAGAATACCTATCCTTACTGGTAATATAATTAGGGGATTAGAATAGCCTCTCACAAACTTTTTTTCAATGAATACTTCCATTATATTTCAAGATAATGCACGCTGCAACAGCTGAAGATTTAAATATTTTATTGCATCTAAAGTAGATAAAGAGAATATGGAAATTTTTGGATACAGTGAGAAATGTTCTTTCAAAAAGTCTGTAAGTCAGCAAAAAATGGTGTAGGAAGAATTCTAACTCACGTTTTTCTTTCAGACCTTGAGATTTGCAAGCAAGTTTATACAATTATTACCATCCCATGCAATATGTGAGATTACTTTTAAAGTAGAAGCTAATGGTACTCTTGCTGACAAGATAAATAACACTCCATATGAAACTGTACATATCAATTGGCCCACGGTCCTTGTTTTTTATCTAAACCTTTTTTTTTCTTAAAATGAACACTGCTTATTTAAAAATGTACACAGGAAGGAAATACTTGTTCTTACTGATTAAAATGTGTAGATTGCCTTTCTAGCCTCCCTGACAGTGCCATTCTTTGCTCTCTCATCACAGCACAAAGAAACACTGTTATTTACCCTGGGAAACAGGTGACTGACCTTATAAAAATCACTACAGGACAAGATGTATTGAGGCCTGGCACAGAATGACAAATTCTGGCGGGGTTTGCCAAGAAGAGACATATTGATTTTTAAATGATTAATAAGGAGAATATAATTGTATTTCATTAAGATGGATGGGATTTCATTTAGTCTGTCTTCTCCTTTTCCACTTCAGATGCGAAAGGAAATCAAGTCATCATCAATGGCACCTTGTGTTAGCCTGCCATGGAAACGAGGTCATTGATTGAGTAAAAGAAGTTTCTGAGAGGCCAGCCTAGTCTTTAATGGAGTTGCTAGCATAGATAACGTGGCAAAGATAACAGCACTAAGTTTCTCTCGCTATTCTGAGAACAACCAGGACTAGGAAAACATCGATAACATCTTTGTTCTGGACTTTGATGCTTTCCAAGTTGCATATTATCCCAAGTGAATTCAGTTGGGCATAAAAATACACAGGATTTCTCATTTGTTTTTATAAAGTCGTTTGAAGCCATTCCACTGTCTAAGCCTGAGGGAACAATAGGCTGAGAAAGGGAGTTCAAAATCCTATAATCCGGATGCGTTCTTGGAATCCTTATCAAGAAAATCAGTGTATTCTAAATCATAAGTATATAATTAACTTTTCTGTGGATTTCTATGGATTTTAGGATTGTGGTTAAATTAAGTCTATACTTCCACCGCCACCTGAAATTGAGGGCTTTGTGAAGAAAGATGTTCTATTTTAGGTCATCTTTTCAAGCAATAGCTTAACGAATAGAAGATGAGGGACTTCACTCTTTTGTTTTCCAGCACCTGTGGTCAGGATGCTGACTCACATTGCTTCTGATTGGCTGTTGGTTTTACTTTTCATGTGTACGTCCAGCTTCTTTCCAGGATTTTTTACTCTTGCTTTAGGGATTATTCAACTGCTCACATGGCAGCAGCTAAACTGCCTGAGTATGACGTATTAAGTATACTGATTTTCATTGCATTGCCAGTTATTTCCTAGCATTTCAGTAGCTCTTGTGTTATCAATTGCATTCTTCCTGCAGTTGGGGAATTTTCAGTCAGAGCCTCCAGATAAAATATTGGAATTATTTTAGTGATGGGTGGGCCTAAATGAGAGATACTGAGTATTAATTAGCAAGAGGTGAAAGAATGTATTGGTTAAGGAATTAATAGAATGAATGATTAAGAACACTTAGAGATGATAATCAAATTCATAAAAGGAATGTATATTCCTGCTAAGTTAACAAATATATTACAGTGCAATGCTGAATTTTCATATTATTTTGGATTCAGTTGAAGACATGAAGGACCACTCTACTTCTGCAGATGGAAGAAGCTGGGTTTTTCAGTTCAACCAACATGATAATGGACAGAGATGGAGGGGTACAGCCATGGATGATTAATTAAAAACTGATAAAACAGTTTTGGATTGAACAGGTGGATAATGGATTTTCAGGTATCATAGATGAGTTAATTGTATTATCTCAGAGTGACTACTCATGCATTCAGGCACTGTAAACTGCACTTTAAAACTACAGTTGAAAACATGCAGTGTGTTATCAAGCCCATTTTTCAGGGAAGAAAACAGACAATAAGGTGGAGTGAATTATGTTCTGAGGCAGGTCAGGAAGGATCCATGAGTTTGTTCCTTGAGCCAGACATTAATTTACTGTAAGACTTTGAATAAATCACTTAGGAGTCATTCTAGAATGGAGATGTTGGTATTTATTTACATGCTTCCTGTGAGAATTGAACAAGTTTGTTTGTCTGGTTTCCTGTAAGAGTCAGAGTTACTCTGTCCTCCCTGCACTGTGGAGACACAAATGTATGTAGAGCTGATAATGGAGAAGGAGAAGAACTTATATTTTGCATATGCTAGGTTTCTTGTTTCCATGGAGGCTGAAGAGAGCAAGATATTCCCAGCATATGCAAACAAGGGGGAACAGGAGGAATCTGGGGTGTAAAATGCAGAAAACAGCTTTTTCTATACCTATGGAGATGATGGTTTATGAAAGAATGAAAGAAAACTGTATTAATGAAGCTCTCAACCTCTGCTGGGGAGAGATTGCACAGTGGTCTCATCCTCCCACTTAAAATATTTGCTGTCCGTGAAGTCACAGTTTCAAAGGTAGGCAAAGTTACTTTGTCCCTCCCAGTTTGTGATGAACTTGGCTTCCTGCAGAGTGCTTGGTGGAGCTGCCAGCCCAGGCCTGTGCAACTGAAACTCTCTTCGACATGTGCAGCTGCAAAACGATTCCTATTGCATTCTGTAACACAGATGGTTTCCGCCTCTCACCTCTGTGCTGCTATGTCTATCTGCTTGTGTTAAGTACACAGGAGATGACTTGGCTGGTATAGAATGTGGTACAATTCTTTGAGGGCAGCATTTGCTGACTGATGTGCTGCTGGATAAAAGGTGATATATACATTTAAAATGTTATTACAGAATATCCTAATTGACTAAGACATGACTTATCCTGACAGATTTCTAATGAAACATCAGAGGAGGAACTAATCATGGCGACTAGAGAAAGGAATGATAATGTGGTTTTGATCCTGGAGTTGAACTCTGGTGACTACAGAAGATAAGAATTTTTCTAACAAAAATGTCTTTCACAAGAAAAATATGGGTTAACAAAAACTCTAAATTTTGGGTAATATACTGTTTTATATGAAAGAATGCCATTTTAAGCAGAAATTCTATTAACAGACACATTAATTCTAAAATAAGGCATAAGCGGTCTATTAAATGAAGTCTAGGATGTAATGAGGTTTGTATCTGTCTACTGAATCAAGCAGAAAGAGTCCTGGAATCTGCGTCTCCTGTCTTCCAGGTTAGTAGCCGTTCTGGAGCAATGAAAGTGGTTTCTCGCTTGTCTTGTGTGAATTTTTGTTAGACTCAAAAGTTTTGTTCCAAAAAAAAGGATGGAATAATTTTTAAGAGTCAAAAAACTTTTGTGGGATGGGAAAAACATCTAAGACCTCACTTTGCTAAGGATATAATCTCTGTCAGATTCTTTGTGATGATCAGTAAGTCATCCCTCACTGTACTCTTTTTCTGAGGAAGATCTAGTCCTGTTCTCTTACCTCATCTTATCTGTATGGACACTATTCCTACTAAAAATTCGGGCTGTATGTTGAATCCAGACCAGTGTTAAAAGTAATCATCACCTATTTTTTGTTTTAATTAAATCTATTGATCTTGCTTTTTCCCCTTTTCCTTTCTTTCCATATGAAGTTTATGAATAAGTATTCTAGTCTTCTCTGTTTTGTTTAGAGATGCCTTGGCAATGTCTGAGATAATTTCTCATGGGCTGTAACATCAAAACTGAAGGCATGAAGAAATTAGATATTTAACAAAGGCTTCATTTGTTCTGTAAAGTTAATTAGTCACTCTTGACCGTCAGATTAGATTAAAATTAAATATGGGTCAATTAACACTTGTTACTTTTGTTAGCTTCATTTCTGACCAGTCACGCTGAAATTATCACTGAAAGTCACAAGTTTATTTAAGTACAAATTAAGATGCGCAAGTAGCTTTCTCATTTTTATTAAAATCTCACCTTTTTTTCACAGCTTAAATCTGCTAATCATTTTTATTTTGGTAGGGTAACATGCCTAAATAGGAGGCAGAAATGTAAGCATCACAGAAGAATCGCACCTTTTTTTTTTATCTTATAGTATGTATTAATAGATTTGTTTTCTAAGTGTTTCTTAACCTTAATGTTTAATACACTGCTGTGACCAAACTTCATTGTCTACACAAATGACATTCGTTAGCATTTAGTATTGTATTACTATAATTATCGAATTTTGGAACTAAATCTTGCACTTGGTTATTAACCTTGAGTCATGTGCTGTATCTTAACAAAAGATATCATATCCTTGGTTTTCACATGCAACCAACAAGTTAGATCCTTACTTTATTTCTGGGTGGCCAGATGTCTTCTTCTTAACAGCCCACTCACAGTACAGTGCCTTTACACCAAACAAACTTCTCAGGTCTAAGGTTTCCCTTCCTCATCCTTCTGCAGAACTAAAGGTCAGGATAAGGTCTCATTTCACTTCATTAGGAAAACACGGTGCAACATCTAACATTCTCTAACTTGATTATCACTTTCTCTGTTTTCAACTTCACAGCTTGTGGGTTGTTACCATTATTGCACCAGTTATCACGGAGCCTGCTAATTAAGGCATGCTTTCTACTTGTGAATGTAATGTAAAAACAAACAAACAGAAGACAAACAGAACAAACCCACTGTTTCAGGTTAGAAAATATTTTCAATGCCTACATTACATTTTTTTCTTTGAATGCTGCTCTGGTTTCCCCACCATTTTTTCCATCCTCCCTTTCAGTCCATAATTTATTTTTATTGGTTACAGTAAGACTGCAGGCTTTTCTACAGCTGAGCACAGCTGCTAATGTTTTGCTATTGATTCCACATGTTAGCTCAAAAGTGTATAATAATCTGTTTTAATCGTTGCCTTTGGCTTTTCCTCTTCCCACTCTGAGAAGTGCCCTCTGCCTCTGGCCTGGCATAGCCATAACCAGAAACTGATCCTAATTACATCAAACCAGAATGCCCAAATATCCGTAACGTGTTTGAATAACAACTGTTGGGAGACATAACTCCATCCAGCTCCCTGGAAAATGCTTCAAATTATCAATTGTAGATGTGCTGACAGGAAGAAAATCTTGTGGGCATGGTAGGAGGCTAAGCTACCTCTGGCCCGAAAGGGAATACCTCAGCAGTACAAATGTAATGCTATTTAAGTCCCCCCACTTCAAATCCCTGCAGCTCTGAGGAAGCTCCAAATTATAACAGGACTCCTAAGGGAACGGCACATAATCAGCCTTGCTGAAAACATGTTGAATAGTGCTAAATAAATCCCAGGTCTAATTATGTTACTGAGACTGCATGGGGACTGCACATCTGGAAGTCCCCCCAAAAAGTCCTGTGGTAGTTGCAGTGAAGCACAGTCAGCTACTCTGGCACTTGTGGTAGCTCAGCAGCCATCTCCACGAAGGAGCTGTGAGACTCCCTTCACAGCACAGGAGTAGCCCACATTAAATCACTGCTTATTTAATCTGTCAAACTCCTCTCCTTTGGTCTAGGGGCATCTGCCTGGGCTGGCATGAGAACCGGAGCCGTGGCACTGGATGGGAATAGCTCACCTGCTATTGCTGGGGTGCAGAGCCTTCAGCCGCTCCCCAAAACAAAGCCAATCCTCTCCCAAGCACTCAGTATATAGAAATGATAGAAGCAACTTGGGGCTTTTTCTGCAAATACAGAGGATGGTGTTTTGTTGAAGTAAAATGAGAGCTTTGCCACTAGCTTCTCTAGCATCTCATGATGCCAGCAAGCATTGGGAGAATTTACACAAAGTGCTCAGCACCCTCCACAATCTTTTCTTCAGAAAATGACTGCTTTTTACTTCAGGAGGTATAGTTCCTTATCCTGACATGAGTGACACCTTTCTGAGAAGCCCTGGCCGCTACTGTCATGATTTTATAGGTGCTACCACATACTATCTGGAACAGACCTCACTACTGGGACCTGACTCAAACTATATGGCAGGTCTGAAAATAAAACCTCTTGCTTAGGCTCCTGAACTTTCTTATGCTTCTGTGGTTTTCATCAGTGATCCTGAAGAAAAAGACCAGCGGGCGTCTATCACCAATAGCTAGAAAAAGCTATTTAAAACTATTTGCATTCCTCTTTATTTTTGTTAGGTTCTGCCTCTGTTATTCGACTAGTTGGCTGTCAGAAAAGAAGATGACATACTAATTACTTTTGTAATTGTTATACCAATATACTGCTGAAAGTCAAAATTGCTGTGGTCTGCAGTCAGATTTCTGTATTGTTACATATTATTATGCATCAGTGATTCTTGATGATATATGAAGTGAATATTACTGTGTTTTTTAACTTCCCAAGGAGGCCTGGAAGCACCCTGAGAATGCGAGTGCTAATTATGCAGACCATGGAGACGAATTCTTTCTTCTTTGCTGAAATGTATCCACTAGAAAACTGTAGAAACCAGAAAATTTCAGGTGGTCAATAGTAGCTCTGTTTAGTGTTTAGAAGAACTTGTGGAGAGTATTATGTAGTGCTAAAACTTATGGGAGAAAAGACATTTAAATTTCTCTGTTCTGTGGGATACATATAGCTATTTTTTGATAAAACACTCCTTTAATGTTATGCATAAGAAATCAGGTCTTTCCTTTGAAGTCAGAAGGGAAAAGGAATTAAATTTTCTGTTCTCTGATTCCCCCCAAATTTAGATAATTTATCTTACAACTTATTTAAAAAGAGCACTTTAGTTTCTCACTTCTTTTTTTTTCCATGTGCATGTTTTTTGTGGCTCATTGAATCTGAATATATTCTGGTTCCCTTTCTTTAGTCTGTAGTTCTATCCCAGTATTAAGACAGATTTAACTTTTGTTTCAAAATATCAGACCTTAGCAAGACTATATAGGTAAATTTCTATTAAAAAAATGACTCAGATGTCTTCCCTATTTCTCCTGTCGCCGCTTAAAGTGATGTTGTTCTGGTATGCATTTGATAACAAAGAGACAGAAATTCTGTTTGTCAAGCTGTGCTCAGAAGACACCTTAATATGATCAGTGCCATTCTTCATTAGTTTCATCTAATTGCATATTCCATAGCATTAGTACAAATCACAGGCCTCGCAGATCACTCAAAGCTGCTTGATTAGTATTCTGTATTCTCAAAAAAAAAAAAAATTGCAGTGCACGAAATGCATCTTTTCTCCTGTGGAGTGCTGATCTCATGTCATGGTCTTCTCCTTGCAGCAGTTCTTAGGTAATAAGTAGAAAATGCAAGCTGGACTTTTTGACTCTCACCTCTCCCAAACCTCACTCCAGTCCAGTGACACCTGCAACACCTTTGCCACTGATGTTTTCTGCAGTTCTGTTTGAATTGTGTGCCTGACTGAGCAACGAAACTGCCGAGTCCCATATGGAGACACCAAGACTCTTCTCCTTCAGCTCACCAGGGCATAGATTCCTTACCCACCTGGGCTCCTGTAGAACTGGGCATCATGTGCTGTTCCTGTCCTGGCATTTCAAAAGAGTTAGGGGAAGGTGACAGGGTTATCAGAGGTATGGAGCAGCTTCTGCCCAAGGAACTCTGAGATAAGCCAGGGCACTTCAGCCCGGGACAGAGAGAGGAGTGGGGAGAGGCATAGGTGAACATGGATCTGCTGCTCACTGCAGAAGAGTTAAGGGGGTATCAGATGAAGCCAGAGTGGCCATCTCAGAAAAAACCAAAAATCTGTGCTTCTTCATAAAAGAGATAGCAATGCACTGAATCTGCCTGTCGCAGGGTGCTGAGAATACTAAATCTGCAGGTTGCAGATCTGCCTGCTGCAGGGCTCTGCAAATACTAATGTTAGCATGGGTTCAAGAACTGAGAAAGTTTATAGAGGAAAACCATAATCATGACAGACACAGAAACCTGTTGAACTGCAGATTGATGAAAGCTGGGAGAGAGCATTTGGGGAAAAGTACCTTTATATACAGGTTTTCCTGTTACATGGCGCTCTCAGCATCCACTTTTGGCCATTGTCAGGTACAGGATGCTGGGCTAAAGAGACCTATGGTCTGACCCAGTCTGACTGCTCTTAGGCCCTTATGTTACCATGCTTTTATATAAATACCCTAAATCATAGAAGGTCCACAGGATATCACCAGCTGTGTTTCTTTTCAAAACTGATCTGCTCACCAGTGTGGCTTATGCCATAAACCAGATGCTTTTCCAGACTGACAGCTTCTCACCTTTTGCAGTGCTTTTACCGGCGCCCACGCTATCAGAAAAGGCCTCGTGCTGCTATCCACTTTGTTAAACAGAAGTTGGTTTTATATTTAGTGGTGCATGGAGTGTATAGATGAAACAAATCACTTCTATAAACTCAGGAAGATGAATAGGTCCTGTTGAAAACTAGCAAGGAAGGCTGAATGCAAGATTAATATGCAGTCCCAAGTTATGCTTCCCACAACTCTTATTGATTATTTAGAAAATTAAAAAAAAAAAAAAAAATCCTTATATAAGTCAGACTGAAGTTCTTGTGCAACCATTCTTAAAACAAAAAAATAATTTGACTGGGAGGGAGGGCTCTTTGGTTTCTGTTTGAGGGGCAAGAGGTTTAAAAGCTTCCTGCCATCACTTTAGTGTTGTTTACCAAAGAATTCTCAAAAATAAGCACAGAATTCACAAATAGAAGAGTTGGACTGCTTAAAGGCTTCTCCACACTAAAAGGTCAGCCTGGGCAATAGGAAACAACCTGTGATCTTTTGGTTTCTCCCACTTTTGGCTCTGAGGCTGACTTGTAACTTCGAATAGGTGACTCTCGCTGCGCTTATTGTAAAGGTGGGATAGTAAACATCTCTGTTCTGAGAATTTGATAGGGAATTGGCATCAAGAAGTGCGTCAAAGTTCAGGGACTAGGTGAGGGTGTCCTGGTTTCCCAGCAACATGTAGACAGGCCAGGAGTAGCCCCGAGTCAGCTGGGAGATCCACTCAAGGCAGCTGACTCACAGGTGTATCCCACACCACCTCATCATGCTCATTGTAAAAGGAGGGAGCTCACTGAGGGGGGAGTTCTTCTTCATGGGGGGCTCCTCCTCCCTCTTGGCCTTCTACTCCTGCTGTTGACCCCAAGGACCAGGCTGAGCAGAACCTTGTACACTTTGTGTTGGTGATTTTATTAGTTTTGTGATTTCATTAAATCTGTTTCTACTTAAACCCACGGGGCTTCTCCCTTTTTTCCCCGATTCCCCTTCTCAGCTGGGGAGAAGCATTGGGTGGTAGAACTGCTACAGTTTAGCCACAGGTGGAGGTTAAATGTAGACAGAGGGATAGATGGTAAGCATGCATTGTGTTATGTGATGATTTGCTGTTTTAAGATCCTCCCTGTGATGGGTTAAACCTTATCGGTCCCTCCGTTCCCACTCTTTCGTACTTAGAGGAAAAGCGACCATCTAATCCTACTTCTTCAGCTGCTTTGTAGATGACCTTGTTGAAGAGTTGTGCTTTCTGTGATAGAGGAGCTTCTTATCTGTCAGAAATCTTATAACAGGATGTGAATTTTCTAATTTACACAGAACAGAGAGTCACAACATCTTCTCTCCTTTCCCAGCCAATAAGAAGTGCAGTTATCACTTGTTTGCTAGTCTTAATTATGTTGGATTTTTTTCTTTTATTATTATGAGTGCTTTCCAAATCATTACTGCCTTGCTGCAAAGGGAGAGTTCTGACCAAAATATGAATCTATAGCACGTCATCTAAAGGGTGTGAAAAATTATATCCTATAAGGTCCAATGCTTTGTATTGATCTCACAGAAGAGACAAATCTCGTGGGTCAAAGTTGAAGTGATATGGGCAAGCAAAATCAATAATAATTTTAAAAATAGGCATTTTTTCCTTTTCTTTTACTAATTCATGAAAATAATACAAGAGCACCATAAGACTTGCACATTATTGATGTTTTACAGATTGCTACTCTTTTTTAAAATTAATTACGTTTTGAAAAATGTTTTTTGCCATCATCTAGTTGGTAAAAAGATATTTTCAAAGCTGAAATCAAACATTTCTGTAAGAATAGATCTGACTTCTGTTGTGGCATGGCTAGTGCAAGGTTTTTTGCTGCCACATACCTGCCCATATTTTCTGGATGCTTGTGCTGGCTCTTGACTGAGTCTTAGTCTTTTAGGTGTCAAAAGATCTAGGTTTTCCTTTGTTTTATGTGAACAAAACCAGATTGTCTGAGCTGGAATTTTGTGAAACCTTTCTGTCACTGGATAAATGGTAGCGGATTTAGAGTAAAGTTGATGGTTTGGGAAATCCTGCAGTCACTAAACCTCTTGATCAGATGTGTGGCATCTAGGTATGGGATAGGAGGCATGCTGTCCTATCTGCCCATAAACAGAGTCAAAACCTGGGAGAAATCTCCTTGGTTGAAATTATTCTAGAGCTTCTCTGACTCTTGTAGGCTGGTTTGGATTTGATCTAGCATTATGTCAGTTTTGAACAGGAAAATTTCATGCAGCTTTACCCTGTTACCCTCTCTTTGCCAGGACACAGAAATTTAGTTGAGAGCTGCTTAGCTTTTTTGTTTTTCGCTTAGAAAATTAGGCTGCTGTGAATTTCTGTCACGTATAAATAAAACTCCTCTACAAATTAAAGAGGTCCCTCAGCAGTGATTTCCCTGAGACCCACTTATCAGTGTCCACCTTCTTGAATACCTATGTGCTGGCATGATTGCATTAGTGTCTTTGTTGATGACTGAAATGGAGGATATCATTCTACAATGTATGCCAGAAAGTAATTTCTATTGGCAGGCACCCTCAAGACAGATCATTCATTTAAAAAAAAAAAAAAAAATTATGAACCAGATTTGAATTATTTTGTTAAAGAGCTCAGGAAAATGCTGCTTTTCCATCTTCCCTTTTTCAGTAAGAACTCCTATTATTTTGCTTGTTCCTGCATTGTGTTGTGATCTCTTGCTTTAAGACGAAGAAAAATGGACATTGACCAAGATGACTTTTTTCATTGGCAAGATTTTGGCTTTCTGTTAAATATTGTTATTCTTTAAGGTCCCCAAAATGTGCTCTGTACTGGATAGACCAGTGGTGAAAATGTCACCCCTAGGAGTGTTTTTGGGTCCTACTAAGAGCCTATTGCAAAGAGGATGCCTTGTGCCTTGTATAGGGTAACTTGATAACCAGAGACCATGTGCATGGGGCTGGGGTCAGGGGAGGAGAATCCCACACACCTAATTATAGTCTTTAGTATTACACAGCACTTAGCAACCATTAAACAAACAATTGTTTCATTTCAAAGCTCTTCTAATTAAACATTAGTCACACACACTCCCTTGCCCTCTATTTGCTGTGTTAAAAAATCCCAACTCTAAAAGAGCTTACTTGGAAGATTCCATAATTAAGCAGCCATTTAGTCCAGGAATGCCAAAATCCTTCTTTCCCAGGGACAGCAGACAGTGCCTTTGGGTGAAGGGCTACACCACTGTAGTCAGTGGCAGAATCCCATCAAAAGTATATATAAAACTCTGTCTACAAGCATTTAAAAAGTGCAGTGGGAAGCGGATGGAAGGAGTGTAACAGAGCAGATTGAAGTGGAGAAAGAAAAACAATAGGTACAAATTTCTACCAGTTTCCTCAGGCATCCATAGCAGCTGCTTAATGATACATGTATCATTATATCTTGGAGTAGTTGGAGGGCAGAAGCAGACTTGATTACACTACAGACAATTGTTTCACAATAATTCTGGACCATTTTTCATTAGCTGTCTCCCCTCACAGCAAAACGAGGGATAATTTTTTTAGAAAAAAATCTTATACCTCTAGAAGGTTGTCCAACAGTTAAAGATTTTTAATAATTCATCATGCGAAACATCTTGAGCTAAATACTAAATTTCCCAGCAATAACAACAAAAGATGAATGAAAGGAGCTGAGGTTAACTTGCTGTGATAGAAACAAAAGGGTAAATAAAAAGAATGACGCTATCACTTTTCCATGATTTATCAGTACATTTTTATTACACCCTCCGCTTTGACGTGTTTTGTCACTCAGTCTGTTGATCCAAACCAGTTCATTCCAAGCAAGCTGATTAAGTAACTGATTAAAACAAAGCAGCAGATTTGTCTGCCTATAATCATTTACCATCACACAAGCAATAGGTGGCAGGCCTCACTGGTGAGTGCAGCTGCTGACATTACCCTTTAGGAAAGATAAGGACTTTTGGTTTTGAACAGCTGGCCTAGCTCATCAGGCCACAAGGTGATATGACCATAGTGGTGTGAGCAACAACTTTTATGGCAATTGCTATGTTTTCTTGCTTTTGACCCACCTTTAGAAAGGTATGACTCATTCACAGTAACACTTAGGTGCTGGGCTCCTGGCTTCGTTATATGGACTTCTGGTACCTAGCTATTAGCAAGGAGCTATTTGTAGGAGGAAAAGTGGTGTTACTTATTTTAGGTCTGCCTCTCAAGACATGATGTGATTGCTCTTCAGGGCACGTAAAGGTCACTAAGACCTAAGTCCAGGCTCTTAAAGTCCTGAAAATTACATGGCCTAAAATTGTGAGTCCTGTTCAATGGCAGCTTGTTTAGAGGACTTCTTCAAGTAGAAATGAGGAGGTGATGGGAACTGGAGTGCAAGGGGCTATTTAAACAGTGGTAACAACAGTTACCTTGCTACCTCAAGGATGGGCAGGACCTTGCACAGGAGCCAGGACTGGGGTACAAAGTTGAAGTGAAAGACTTGCTGCTCCAGGCTTGCTGTTCATGCAGCTGAGAGGAAGACAAATTCATAGCGACTGCAGGATCCCCCCAGAAATAGCTTCTGTCTTCTGACCTTTCTCTCAGAGGTGGGAGCCAGCTTAGCTTTCCAGCACAGGCCAAGCAGGTGATGGTGGTGTTCTGCATCATTGGGCATTTGTTCCTAAAGCCTTTTTTGGGTGCCTGAGGATACAACTGGACACTTAGGATATGCCAAAGCATATTAGAAAAGTGCAATGAATGGAAGTGAGAGCAAGAGACTCAAACCAACATCTGTGGTTTTGAATATGCCATGAGAGGTCTATCTGCCTGCCTGCCATGGTGTGTGCTTAGACACTACAGGCTCTTCCTGTAAGATCTTTTGAATACTGCTGTGACAAGTTAATGCACTAGCTGTCTGCTTTTGAAATGCCTAAACTTGGGAAATCAAAAAAAAGAGACCATTTTGGTTCAGAATTCCAGTGTGGAACATCCTCATAGGCAATAATGTGTCCAAAGAGCTCTGTTTCCAACACCTGGTCTTGTGTGCAGAATGGTGTGAAGCAGCTGCTGCAAATGGCATAAATGATAAATTCTGATTCTTCATCTGCAGGTAGAAAATACATTTTTTCTTTCCTATGAGAACCACAAATTTTCAAATTGCACAAAAAAAATTGCATAACCTTTAGCTGTTGAGTCCTTAAAATATTGCAACGAGATGGTATACACTAAATGCACCCACATTCCTGCCTTCAGCTTGATTACTGATAAAATTAAAAGCACTTCCAATATAAGGCCACTGGAAGTTAGACGTGCTTCTTAAAAATGCTGGTTTATCAAGAGATTCTGCAATGACAGGTGTTTAGAAATGCTGGGTTCTGCACTGATCATTGCATTATAGCCCAGACGCTTCTTTAATCTTACTCAATTCATTGTCTTGTTTGCAGATTGTATTTTCGGTAGGTTTTCAGAGAAAAGGAAGATATTGGCTAACTACAGAATGCAGCAAACTGTAAAACATCTTGCCATGTTCACTTTTCCATTGCCCTAGCAATTGGTGCTGTTGCTTCTCTTGCCCTGTGAGTTATAGCTTTAGCAAAGCATTGCCAGATTCAAGTCAGCAGGCCTCTGCTGGCACTGTAGAATGACAATTCTTATCGGTTTTCTATAGCCTGACATTTTCAGTAAGGCCTGGAAGGTTTGGTTAATAGGGTTCGTCAAAAGAGAGCTACAATATAAAATGTTGAAATATGGAATGAGAGCAGAGCAGAGAACCCGTGTCACATTAAATGTTACCAAAGCAATTTCTAGGAGACTAATTATTCACAATAGATAACTAAATTGTAAATCTCTATTACAAGTGGGGGATTGAATGTGAGTTTCCTTGGAAAGCAGTTCTGAAGTCTGCTACTTTAATAGCTAATACATAAGGAATATGGTAGATGTGCCAGAGGCTTTGGAAGATGAGAGGTCAAAGGATGAAGGGACAATAACTCCTGAATTCATTCACTCTGCAAGTCCTGAAAAGGCATATTTGCATTATAAAATGCATGATAGACATTTTTTAAAAAATAGTAAGTTATTGAAAGCATTCTGATATAATATTTCCTTATGACTATTGATAACTAGAGAAGGGATGAAAGGACAGACATGAGAAGAGGGACATTTGGATAGGCTTGAGGGTGCTTAGCTGCATTTTCAAAGAACAGTGATAATTAGGTACTTCCTAAAATTCCGTGGTCTGTCTTTTGGGTCCAAAGTCCCTTCTAGGATGGTAATTGTGCTTGCTAATGCCCCTGTGAAATCCTGCCTACTATTACCTGAAATAGGTAATGGGTAGTCTGTGCCCTGAGGAGGTATTTCTTCCCATCCCTTCTATTATGAGGCATTTTGTGAGAGAAGAGGAAAGGTAGCAGACAGTGCTTATGAGAAGAGGTTCTCTGAAATATCCTTTTGGGATAGTTCATGCAACATTTCTTGCTTCTGTACTCTGCTGTTCAGCCTTATGGATGCCTTTGGATGTTCTTATTTATTAGCAAGTAGTTTTTAATAAGTAGACAATGCATTGTGGCACAAACTGTATATCTGACCATAGCTTTGCTGTAATTACCTCTGTTCTCCTTTGTTATTGCTTCTTCTAGCATTTACTATGTAGATATATGGAGACTTACCAGCCCAATACAATGTGCTGTGCAACTGGAAGTGTATTCCTAAGAAAGAAAGATGTAACTATACTCCAGGGTGGCTGATCTCTTCTTTCTGGACTGAAGGGTATCATCCAGCTCATTAGCAAAACCTTCTTAAAGAAGCTCTTGCTTCTTTATGGAAGTGCTAAAGGAGGAAACTGTTCAGAGCATACCAGGAAGGTATCATAATTTCCTTCCTGATGTCTGTCTGTCTGTGCAGCTGTGAGAGGAAATAAATGCAGTGAGGTTATCTCTGGTAAACCATATGCTCATAAATGGGGCTTCAACTCTTGGAGATGTTAGGGATTAATGAGGAATGTTTGTGTCCAGAGTAACTGCATTAGACATGACATACATGTAGATAGAGTGGAGGAGAGATGGATTTCTTTTCTTCTGCTTCCAAAGGAATATGTGAACTTTCAAGAGTTCGCTATAATGGAGCAAGTTTGCAAATTCCATTATTCTTTGCCATAAGTATGAAAATGTGCTTTTTATCTTTTTCTGTTGATAGCCAGCTGTGATCTGTATAACTGGCAAAGAGCCAAAACCAGTACCTCTGGCTACGTAGTGACTATGATGACATTCGAACACTTCTGTACTGTGATGGAGGAGGGTCCTGTTACTGCAAATTTGTATAGTTGATGAATTGCATGGGCTTTAAGCAATAGACCTCAGATTCCTGTTGCCTGGACCTGAGATCAGTTTGAGCCTAGGCTGGAGAAGCCAGATTGGTCTGGTTGAAGCTGATGGTCTCAGCAAAGTTTCAGGACATCGTAGTTTTGACAGATTTTCAAGTAGTCTGTGCTAGTATGTAGGATGGTTATGTCTGTGCTACTGTTTATGTGAATGTCTTGGACATAACCTTAGCAGGTTAGTTATAGCTAATATGCATGGACTGTCTGCAGAACAGCCTTGTGCTACAAGTCTTAAAGAGCACTGGACTAACTCCATGCTTCACACAATCACTGCGCTTGCACAACAAAGTTAATGTTTCTGGAGCTAACTTGTTAATTATGCACCTCTCATTAAGACTGATGAATCCTAACATATCAAATTTATTTTGCTGCACTATGTATCTAGACCAGAACTATTTATGTCCACAAAGTCATGAACAGAAATACAACTCCTCTTGTCCAGAGGAAGCATTCCTGTCTGTCTTGTATCTATATCCGGAATATAACCAGTGGCTTGTTACATCAAGGAATGAACTATCAAGAAACTACAGAGAGGAAATTTGGACTGTTTTACTAGTGAAGTCATTCTGTGCACAGAAATGTTCCAAATTATTAAGCTGTTTGCACTATCATACTGCAGATGATTGTTGAGGTTATTCTGGGAAATCACTGTTTTGGGGAGTTTTTAGATCAGCAAGATGAATGTGGCTGTTCTCTCACCTCAGAATTTTAGTATATATTTTCAGACATCTTGCTTAGACTTTATCTGCAGTAAAGCTACTATTGATATCTGTCACATATAAGCAGTAATTACTGGTAACCATGCATTTAGTTCTTTCTGTGCACTTAATTTGTATTCATTTTCATTTAGAAGAGTGTCAGTAAAATAGTAAAGGACAGTATGGTACCAAAGAGGACAGTAAAATAACTACAAAAGCAGAAACATTTCCTGAGTTTGAATATGACATGATTTATCATACAATGCAACTATTGTTCCATTTCATAGTCCATCAGAGTTGCAGGATAAGGCAATGCTTCATAGATAGTCTAGAGTAGGTGGTTGCTACAGTAATAAAACATGGAGAGGCATGTAATAGGGAAAAGAATAGCCTAGGGTCTGAGGGATGGGCACTGAAAAGGGGATTAAAGGTCTGACCTTCTTGGAATAACCTCCAGTGTTTTCACCTGGGTAAGGTGTAGAGATTCTCTTCCATCCTGCTGTAGTTGGTATTTCTGAAGTTTTCAGTAACTCTGGGACTTCTCTCAGTCCAGAGGCTAGTGGAAGAAGATTGCATATTCACAAAGGTATCAGTTGCAAGAACTGTTTTTCCAGTGGAGGACACAGAACAGTGTATATTTTGGAAGATTTTGCAAAAACAAAGCTGCCTGGTTGTCCCACATATATGTTTTATATTTTTATTTGTGGTAATCTTCACATTGCCTAATGCTTCATGAAACCCATCTGTGCTATCCTGATTTTTGGTGACGACCCTTTAGTCAAACACAAAGTCCCAGGAGTGATGGCTATGGACAAAAACCCCACCATTTCCAGTAATTTTTTTTTTTTTTTTCCCTTCCTTCTATGCACTAATTTAAAAGCCTGTTAGTAATTTGTTCAACAGGCTACACATATGTGAGGATAGAAAAATTAAATCTCCTCAGAGCTCTTACTTCTTACAATTACTTACTTCCCTGTAAAAAGTGTCACAGAGCAGTGAAATAAACATTCTGAGAAAAGGCATCATCTAGTCATACAGTTTTGGTGGAGTCATCTCCAGAAGTGTGGTGGGACACACACCAGGGAGGTGGAGCCACTGGGGTGCTGCTGAATGACTTCCTTCTGGTATTAAATACTGAAATTAATATGAGATTTTCCTGATGAGGGGGTGCCAGAACAGGTTGTAAGTGATGCTGATGTCTCCTGAGACCAGCACATGATTACGTGTTCTAGTCATGTCCTTATATTATATAGAGTTGATAAAATCTAGGATTATAAATTGTTCTGCTAGCTGCTATTATCCATACTAAATGATTTCTTGATACTTCAAAAAAGAAAACTAATGCACAATTAAGAAAATGCCATTGTTATCTCTTGCACAAACCACCTTGTAATATCATCAGCTATAGCAAACAAGTCTACTTTACTACAGAATTGCATATTTTAATTGATGGTTAAAGTTCATTCATTTTAATATATTTATTATATAAACATCTAGAGGGAAGAGCATTCTGGGTTGCATGTCCTTTTTCTTTATGTTCATACTCTATTTTTTAATATATATAGTTGCAGAAGCAGTAACATACTTTTAAAATAAACCTTGCCTGTCACTATGAAAAAAGGGAAGAAGGGTTTGGAGAACCACAAAGACTACAGTTCCAGGGACACTGGGGTTTCAGAAGTCATGCCAAGGGAAGCTCAGAACTGCACCATCATTGTCCTTCCACACCTTTCTAATACGGGACAGCTATGGGAAGGTGACCTCAAAATCAGCCTCCAAGGCTTCCAAGGGTTAGGGTTAGGAGAACCACAAAGCCTACAGCTCCAGGGACACTGGGGCTGCAGATGGCATTTACATTTTTTCAAATAAATGACTCATCAATTTGCATTTGCCAGGAAGCAATGTTTTTTTTTTCTTCGAAATAAGCCATTGCATTCAAAGTTGATTTGTTCCAAGGAAAGGAGCTGAAATTAGTTACTGACATGCAATAATTCATTTCTTATTTTACCAACAGTAATTAAATTGCCCGGAACTGTTGTCATTTAACAGCCTATTAATTGACTAATGTGCATTACTTGCACGCAGGCTATAGGTAAAATCCAAGGATTAAGAAAGGAAGAAAGAAGGAGAAGAAAAACCTCGCTGATTTTTGTGACCATCATAGATGAATGATTAATTTATTTCATAATGGAATGTAGTTTTTGCGAACACTAATAGATTAGCTTTCGAATATGCATTTTTATCAGCAGTAGGTCTACAGAAAGAATTGGTAGTCAACTATTAATGCTTTGAAGAGGAGCAAAATGACTAATTGGTTGTGTTTTCTTTCAACCATATGAAGATTGTGTAGCCCTTCCTTAAAAGTCAATGATTTCTGCTTGCATCAGTATTTTCATTATAAAATTCCTTCCTCTAATCGTATGATTGGACAGACATTCTGATATTTTCCTCCTTTTGTTCTACCAACATCAAAATAAACTGTCATGTGCATCGGATAGTCTCAGCCTAATAGCAACTACGCACAAAAGTGGATATAGGCAAGTTCAGCAGCTTTGATTTTGTCCAGTCAAATATGATACATTCCAGTGCTGCATTAGTGGCCTATATGGGGAAAAAAAAATCAATGAGGTCAACAACTAGGTCCCAGTTGAGAATAAACCACTTTATAAAAATAAACCAAAAAGTTCTCTGTCATCACAGCAAACTCTAATTTATAGTGTTGCAAGGTCCTAACGGAGTCTACAACTGTATGAATAGACAGGGAAACAAAGGTCAAGTTTATAAAGGGAGAGATGTGAGATGGGATTTTCTAAATGACCTAACCATCAGGAGACTAATAACAAGAATGTCTTTCTATGAATTGGGAATCATCAGTTAGAAGACATGAGGATGTAAATGAATTGGATATGTTAGAAAAGCATGGAAATCCAGTCCAATGAAGTAGCAGTTAAGACACTGATGGAAAAAAAAAAAAAAAGACAATATTTAAGTCGTTATCTAGAGCTAATAGGAGGATCAAGGGGAATGGAATAGCTCCAGGACACAAGGCTGAAGACACCATCCATATTACTCAGTTTATGCACTGTAGGTGGGAGCTGTGTCTCCATTTGCTTGGCTTTCTTTGCTGGTCTGTGATGAAAAATAGGCACTTCTTTGTACTGTTTTTCCTCATTTAAGACACAGCAGATGAATTATGCTCTGCAAGAAGATGATGCCCCCTCCCTGGAAGTGTTCAAGGCCAGGTTGGATGGGATTTTGAGCAACCTGGTCTGGTGGGAGGTGTCCCTGCCCATGGCAGGGGGGTTGGAACCAGATGATCTTTGAGGTTCCTCCCAACCCAAACCATTCTATGATTCTGTTCTATGTTTCTATGAATCTCATCTCTAAAATGGTTGTCTGTTGTACCGGGACACTTGAGCAAGTATTCTGTTCTTAAATGTCACTGAACCTGCACCAGGCCCTAAATATGGCTGTGGTTTTCGGGTCACTATCATTCCTGCTGTTCAAAAGCAGACCACAGGTAAAGTGAAGCCTTCAGACTTTTGTGGTTGTGGTGCCTAGTGAAGGAAGAACTTTGACTGCACAGCCAGGCTCCCGAGCATTTGCTAGGCTGTCTTTCAAAGTGCAGCTTCATGTAAGCCCATAACATGCTTGGTTTTATTTCAATAAAACAGTAATTTAGACAATAACTAAGTATGTCTGGAAGAATATATGGGAAGGCTATGAAACTATTAATAACATTTGAACTGTTTTAATGCATCACAAGTTAGCACAGTATTGATTCAGTATCAAAGTTCTGAGAAACAAGCCTCTTACCAATATCTAGGATCCGATGTTGTAATTGAACTAGAAAATGTTAGATTTCCAGCATTACTGCTGAGAATTCTTCCCAATAAATGTGTGTTTTCCACTGGGGCTGAAATCACTGCAAGAGCTAGTTTTATTTTTTTTTTTCCTTTTTATATTTTTCCTATCATACAGGTTCCTTTTCTCCCCTCTGTGTGTAAATAATGGGGCTGACTCTTGCATTTTACTATCTTAGCTTGTAGGAGGATCATTTGAGATACTGAATTTGGGTAATTAAATCTTTTGTGGAAGGATTAAACCTTGGAGGAAAGAAAATGGGTGGACTTGGAAAATATTATGTAGAAGGAAAGAGACAGTAGGAATCGGGCAGTAGAAGCCTTTGCCAGTGTGTGAGGAAAAAGGAGAATGAAAGGAGTAGAAAAGGGAGCCACAGTTATGCCACTGAAGCCCAAGGGAAAAAAAAAGAGTTCATGCTTAAAGGAGAAATGAAATAGCATGAAGGAAGGGAGTTACAAGAAGAATGGCTGTGTATTTGGCCTCTTAATTTTGAGCGGGTGCTGGCATACCCAAAAACAGATGGCACAGCAATTTACATGCCTTCTCATTTCAGGATCTCCCTCAGGACCTCTCTCTCCCTCCCTTTAGCAACTGGTAATGAGAAGGCCGTGCTGATTTGGGGTGCCTTAGAGGCTACTGCAGTGTGAGAGCACCAGCCAGGCAGGAATATTCCTTCATGCCTTTCTTCATACCTAAGTAGGAATGACACTAGAGACCAAGCCCTCATCCTGTCCCATCTCTTGGCTGGAGGCTTCACTGGGGTTTCTGGAAATGGGGTTTTAAAAATACCTTTTTTTTAAATTTTTCTCCAGGGAAACCTTATAGCACCTTCCAGTACCTGAAGGGGGCTACAAGAAAACTGGAGAGGGACTTTTTGCAGGGATATGTAGTGATTTTTTTCCCTCAAACCTGATTTGGACTTTCCTTCTTAGATCTAGGATCACATAAGCCTAGTCTCTTCCAGAAAACAAGATCATAAAGGAAAGCCAAAAGGTGGGTGTTGTGGGGTTTCTTTGTGTGTGTATGTGTTTGTCTAGTATCTTTGGCTTTGTTAGATGCTAGTGATTGATAATTTATTCAGTGTACCTGCCTTTTCTCCCAATAATAGAATTCTTTCTCATAGCAACAGATCCTGATAAGTGGCCTCACCCACAACATCCTGCAAAGTAAAAGCAAACTGTCATTAGATGGCAGAAGATACAGTTATGTGGAGGGGGCAGCAGGAGTGAACTAGAGTTAGGAATGCCGCTGCCATTGTAGTAGCACATTATATCACATTACATTGGTTGGTTTATGCAAAGATTGTCAAACCTGCATTTTCTCATCTGGTTCTAGTCTGTGCAGTTACAGTTGCTCCCATACTGGATGTGGTATGGATGCACAAACTTCCCCTCTGGCTTTCCAAAGTGCTTGGATTTTCTTTATCCAAAGCTACACTGCTGTGTTGGCAAGAGTCTGTTCTGTGTGAGAAGCTACATGCAGTGCAGAAAAGCTTGTTTCTGTTAGGAAGCCAACAGTTCTTTCTTATCTATAAGTGGTTCATCACATACATGGTTAATGCCAAGTACCTGAATAGCCACAGCTATAAATAACTTGCTAGTTACATATATTTGGTTCTTTGATTGTTTTTCCATAGCTAATTACTTAAATACAGCATGTCAAATGTAGATAACCTAGAAGTTATTTATTCTCTTATTCATCCTAGATGGCTTTTAACCAAGAACATGCATTCATAAAATATGCCTGCAGACCACAAGTGGCAAAATCTGAACCTGTAAGAACATATGATCTACTTTAGAGTAGATGTTTTGCAATTAATAAGGAAGAAATGACACTGACTTTTCATGGCTCTGTTGCACATTTATCAAAAAGTCAAAATCTGAAGAACTTCTGAGCCTCTCATAATTACTAAACAAGTATAGTCCAAAATGCATTTTAATCTTTGCGATTGATTGGGCCACGGAAGAAAAAGGAATTTCAGTGGTTGAAGTCAAGTAACATTTTGTCCTGGACCAAATGTAACAAGAAGATACAGAAATTATGAATTGTCTGGGTCAAAAGTAGCTCCAAAAACCATCTGACATAGCATGAGGCTCTGGGGTTCTTCATAAAGCTGTAATCTACTGCCTCGTTAGACTAGCTAAGTCTGACTAACCTCATCGGAAAGTATTACAGATCTGTATACCTCTTGAATGTGGGAGCACAATGGCAAATACACACAAATCATTCAGGAAGATACCTTACAAAGGACACCAACCTCATGAGAAAGATATTAAAGTAAGATATATGTTTTGGTGGTTATGGCTAATATCACAGAAACTTAAGTTTTAAAAGTAACTTCTCATATTGGTGTATGCACTTTTGCACTGTCGCACCAGTGGACTTGATTGTTCATTCCCATTCCAGGTCAAAACAGGAGTTTTTAGATAAATGGAGAAACATGACCTGAAATTTTCTATTGATAGATCTGAATATTTTGCTCTTTAAATTGTAGAAAAGCTATTCTAAAATAATTTTGGGAATTTTACATTATGTTTGGCCAAATAGCAGTAATTAATCAACACTCCCAAAATTTACATCTAGTTTCTCCTCTATTTATGGGGCATAATGCCAGTACAGCTGTTTTCTGGTGGAAGTACCTCTGCATGAGAATTTATTCTTGTAGCTGTTGTTCCTGTGATGAAATAGTTCCTCAAACCCATAACGTCATCATCTTGGACCATAACTATGACTTCACATGTGCCATTGGTGCTTGGACAGGGTTCCTGTCATTGCAGGCATGGTCGAAGGTGTTGCTGTTTCCCTCCAGACTTCAGGGACGTGTTATTTAGCGCACAAGTTTCCAGTTGCCAGTGTCTGAAACTCACACGGTCATAAACCAACAAAGGGAAAAAAAGAGAACACATAACATGGGATTCAGAAATAATTCATGATGATTTAGTTTAATTTGAGTTACTATAACCCTAAAGCTCCATTAAAACCTAAAATGAATGCTATTTCCTCCTGAGAGCAGAGAACAATCTGCTAACTTTTGCCAAGATGAGAGCTATTATGGTGTACAACATGAATGCATATAAATTACAAGGTTTATATTTGCTGTTTTCCCTAATGTTAACTTTGACTGGCATGTCAAATTAAAAGCAAGAGGGGAAAAAAAAAATTAAAAACTTGCATCAGATTAAGAAACATGTAAGGAAGTGTAATTTCTAACTACAAAACACAAGACCTTCACACTTCAAACAGTCCAAACAGGTTTTCTTTTAATGATTAGGTTTCACTTTTTTTTCCCCTTTATGCTAGAGATGCATAGAGAACTACAGCAGTATTTGGAAATAATTCAGTAAGCTGGGTATCTCCTTTTTTCACAGCTCTAGTAACATGTGGGGTGTTTCAGGTTTCCTACTGTTAATGTTTGGTGCAAGGAATACAGAAAAATTAAATTAGGTTGAAAATTCCTGATTGAAACCAATATAGAAAATCAAAGAAAATTTTCTATCTCAGGACGTGACACTGAATTTGGCCTGAGCACACTTGTAATGGCACTTGCAGCCTTTTGCAGGTAAACAAATAGGAAGTTACTTTCCATTAAGGAAGACAGATGCTGCAGAGAGCCTGGGTCTCCCCAGAGCAGCTGCTCTATCTAAGATCCAAATAGGTCATTTAAGCCCTGATCCCACAATGAGAACTATTGGGTCAGAATGTGCCTATCCAGGGATTAAGTCATGACCTGATAAAAGTGAAAAACTGGGATTTTTATGTATACTTCAAGCATGTTTTCAGAACATGAATATTTCAGAGGGAATTTTTTTCCTGCCTCACTATTTATATTTGATACAAAGAGCTTCAACTTTTCTCATTTCAATTCAACTGATTTTTGCTCCCATTGTTCAGATCTTTTTTCATTCAGATAGTTTAATTTACCTACTCTTTTATACACACAGCTACTGTGTTTATGGATAGTGAAATGTTTTTCTATATGTCAAATGAGCTTTTTAAAAGTATTATACTCTGCAGGCACGCAGGGGATGATGTTTAAACATAGCTTTCTCCTGCCTAGGCTTCCACTCGATTGAATTTTGAATCTCCTATGAGCTAAAAAAATTGATTATGGAACGTTTTGGATAGGGTTTGGAACATAACTGTATAGCTGTCTATTGCTGTGTGTTACCCGAAGCATCATAAAGCAACTGGGTCTGGGATGTCCTTCTAAGGAGATTATTGGTTAGGGAATGGCTTAATATTTCTAGATTCCTGTTGAATATTTTGAACAGGGAAGAATATCACTGTAGAAGGGGAAATATGATCTTTTCCCACTTTTGCAGAAGTTGAAAAACTCATCGATATTAAAGGCAACAACTGCCCAACAGCCACAGAGCAGTTGGGGACAGACGGGCAGAGAAGGTGACTCAAGGCTCATCTTCTGTCTTAGCAGTGAGCTGGGGCAGCTGATGCTGGCTTAGCATCTCAATCCTCTTGTACCATCCGTAGAGTTACTGTGGTGTTTTGTTATCCCATCCCTGACTGCTTGCTGCTTTAGGAAGGACAGAGGCAGAGACAGCAGTTCCTTTCACTAGAACTTCTGGCAACAGTGGCCAATCCACAGTTAATGGCAACTCAGGTGCCAACAGGAGCAAAACTGTCCATATAGTGAGCTTTGTAAGTGAGCTATGTCCTAGAGTTGTTCCATGTTAGGGTTAAGAAAAGGCTGGATTAAAGTTATAATTTTGCCTGATTTAATTCTCCTGCACTGTCACTTATATTTAGCCCTTTTCCTACTGAAGAAAATGTAAATTTATATTCCTAGCAGCTTTGGTTCTTCCCTGTTCATACCTAGAAGTATCAACTTTTGGTATTCTCAGCGAGTCTAAAACATTTTCGAAGTCTGTTAATTTCATAACTGTATAGTTCTAATTACAAAATCATCAATTCCAATTCTATGACTGCTTCTGTCCCTCTCTCTTCTCCCCCCACCCCATCTTTGTAGCTTCAAGTTCACTCTCTTATTGCTGAAAAATCCTAGTATTTTTATTTCTGTTCTAGATTTGGCTGCTTCTAAATCCCTGGGGTTCCAAGTCAATATGTTTGGTAATGACTTCATACAAAGGAAAAGGGAAAGAAGCAAATTTGTGTTTTCCGTTGTTGTGATAAATGCATATCTGAACTTTGAGCTGCTCTTGGCTTCAAAAAATGAAGTAACCAGCTTTGCTGGGTGACACTATGGTCTGGCAAACAGATCGTGTCATGAGGAATACTGTGATACCCCATTTTCTTTGTTTATTTTTCAGACCGCAAGTGACTTATCCTCCACAACAGAAAGCAAAATGAGAAATGCAGGCATAAAACTGAAACAGAAGATTGCTTTTACCTGCAATTAGGATAAGGCCCAGGCATTTGAACAGAGATTCATGTCGTCTTATAGGAGGCACTGCGTAAAATCCCACAAAGGAAGGCCATGCCCCTAAAGAGAGCATATGTGTGTAAAGCTGCCTATCTGGACACACTGGTTTGGGGGCAAAGCTCCTGGCAACTCCTTTAAACTCAGAGCAAATTTTGCATTCAGTGCTTTGCTGCTTTAGCCTGATAGTTTGACCTGAGCTGGCCAACATACCGCAAGCTCATGTATCTCTGCGTTGTGATGCAGTCACACAAAAGTGACATTAATGTAGATGTACTTAAGTAATAATATAATTCTGAGTAGTGTCCTCAGAGGATGAATTGTACTGAGAACCAGTATACTGATGCTAAATTGAGCACTAAATTGAAGGCTTAAAAATGAGGAAGCTAGTAAAAAAGATGTTAAGGTGAAAAGTGAGGAAATTAAAGTGTTGCAGCTCAGCATGGGGGCTACTTAAACATCCCATAAAATGAGTAATAAATGACTACCCCTAGGAAAAAAAAAGAACGACTCAAAGAGCAGGGTTGCAAATTAATAGGTATAGGTAAAGGCAAAATTCTGGAAAAGCTGAACATGTCTCTGTACAGGAAGGGAAGAACTCAGCTTATGAAAATGGTTATAATTAATGGCAGGTAAATATGAGACAGAAATGTGGGGATACTAAAAGGCATTTTGCAAAGCAAACAGCCAAAAGCATATAAACAAATAACAAAGGATTGTTTAAATCTACAAAGAGCAGGAAGCCTGCTGAAGCAGACAGAGCCAGAGTCAGCTGAAGGACAAAGCACTACAAGAGGGGGCAGGATAGGAAACAGCTGTGTGGTAGCTCTCCTGGCTGCTTCTCCTGGCTGTGCTCTTTCCCAGTCTGGTGTCCCCTGCTCTGAATATTTCTTTTTCTTGACACAGGACTTCTCATGAGATTTTGGTTATTTTTTTTTCCCCTATTTTTCTTTGGTCTATGGACTTTCCTCCATCACTGGGTACGGTCTATGGCTTGTGTTTCCAACTGTCCTCTGGAGAAAGGGATATTTCCCCAGGATTATTTAAGTCTAGTAGCATTTTGAAAATGGAATGCCTGTAAAATCGCAGACCCAAAAGATCCTTAGGGAATTTAATCTCTATAAATGTTTTGTCAACATTTTCTTTTACCTCTTTTGTGGCTTATATTGCAATGATTGAAATGTGAGACCATATGGTATAACATAAGATATTAAAATGATAAAGAATACACAAAGCATCTTTGCAACAGCTTTGTGCATCTGCTTCAGCATCTTGGCTAAATTCCAATATGGGTTATTAGATTCCTAAATTCCCCACTCTTTAATTGTCTCTGTGATAGGATTGAGTTGCATCTAGTCTAGTGTCCTGTGCATCTGTGCCTCAGTTTCCCAGCTGTACCATCCTCTGATTAAAGAGCTGATTTAAGATTAACCCTCGAGCCCAACTGCTAAATCTTGCTGTACCAATGCAGTCCTTGAGAACAAATTCGTCTTTTTCAGCTCTGCTTCTGGGGCACTGGTACTCTGCTGATGTCTTTGGAGGGCTGAAGTGGGTATTTATTTCACCTTTTCAAAGTGTCGTGAACCCTGAACAGTGGTAGCCCTGTGAACTTAAAGCATAGACACTCAAAGTGTTAAGACATTCTAGCAGAGTCTACTGTCTTAAATAACATACTAGCAGCTCATTTCTCTCTAAGCACCATCTTACATGGTGAACGTTCACGAAATTTTAGGTATTGCAAAATAATTTGTGAAATTTGAAGGGGAAAGAATTGTAAAAGAATGTAAGTTTATGGTGTGCAGCCTGACAGTTTTCTAGTTTGTCCTCTGAATAATTTGGGAGTGTTCGGTATTTAATAAGTAGAATGCTGCCTCTAAGTACTTTCATTTGCCTTAAGCTCTTAAGATATTATTCAGGCATTGAAAGTAGTGGAAAATCACTAGTTAATGAAGAAAACTGATTTTTGGATGAGTTAACCACTCTATAGGCTTTTATTCTATATTACGCTTTATTTAACAATAGAGACGGATTTGGGGATGATTGAAGGGAAGTAGCTGGTTAGAAAAAATGATGATAGATCTCCTTGTGTAACGGTGAAAATGACATACAGAATCTTTTCTCTTATACAGGAGGAAAAATAAGTTGT
The DNA here is from genome assembly GCA_028020825.1 of Podargus strigoides. Taxonomy (NCBI): domain Eukaryota; kingdom Metazoa; phylum Chordata; class Aves; order Caprimulgiformes; family Podargidae; genus Podargus; species Podargus strigoides. The sequence goes on along the minus strand of CM051620.1, from coordinate 85,062,954 downwards.
GGTTTTGAAATGTAGCTTAAGGGAATGGCTGGTAAGAAACCTGCTGAAAAACGTTAAGGATATGTGCCAATAGTAACTGCCTGTGTTTGTTTTGCTTTCGGTTAAAAGTCATTTTTAATTGGAAAAGTAGAAATATATGTAATCGGGGATTTTTGTAGTGTATGAAGCTAAACCTTTAGAATTTCCATGGCACTTGAGAAAAGTGGAGATTTTTTTATTATAAAGCATGTGTTTTAATGGTTTGAAATAATAAGTCTAATAATGTGTATATGTGTGTGTGTGTGTGCAATATTCAAGGAAGGCAAGGAAGAAGAGAACTTCCAATGACCTGGCAGTCATATAAAACCAAACAATAATCAGTGTAAGTTAAAATTTCACAACAGGAAATGCAGAGAGACAAATCATACTCCCAGTGCATCACTTGAGTAACCACACTGTGCTCTGGGGTGTCCTGGGGGCAAAGGATCTTCCCACCCAGATGTTTCACAGCTGCAGCAGGGTAGGCAGAATGGGCTGCTTCACTGAGGAAAGCATGGTTGTGTGGGGAAAGCATTTGCCTGAGATTTGCAAAGCCATGGAAGGGAAATACTCAGGTCCATTAACTGACATTCAAACCAAGGTGACCTGGAAAATCCCAGGCTTATCTGTTATTTTTTTTCTCTTTCACGGAGAAAAGAAATCCGAGCTGTAAATGGAATTGAGGATGGTCAGGAGGCAATGCACCTAGCCTGTCTTTTAGCCCACTCCTTGTCTAGAGTTGGTAATATTATCCCAAACATCATTTTTTTCCTAAACAAATACAGTTTATCATAAAGCTAGAAGCCAGACATCACATTTTTATTTGCATCTGAGCTTACCCTGAATCAAGAGTATTTGAAAATAGGTCACCGCTCCATCCTCAGTGGTGCCAGAGAACATATTTAGTTATGCATGTGGCATGTACTTTTAATGGAAATGTTTACCTAATGCATATTACCTTGTGCTGTAGGATAGTTATGCCATTTCTTTTCCTTTTCTTATCTCCTGTGTTACTGCTAATGTGGACCAGACAACATTGAACACCCTTGATGGAAACGTATCTTTTTAGTTTATACAAACCACATTAGTGTGACAAAGCATTAAAATAACTGCTGTTAAAAGAAAAAAAGCATTTATGGGAAGAACTTTATTTCCTTGGCTCTGATTTCTCATGCATTGATGATAATAGCTGTTAACGAATCACTGCAGTGTTTCTTCTGTGTATCAAATTTATGGGCTTGAAATTTCTCATAAAGCTGATCAGTTTTGAGCTCTATCAATGCTCGATGGAGAAAAAAATGATACTGAAAATAAGGGTCACAAAGGAAATAGGTGGCAGAAAAGTATCCTAGAGAAGAAAGCACAGCATCAGGAGTCTGGCTGTGGGAGTTATGTTTGTAGTTTGGGCACTGATATGTTCCACCTCTTGTGCTGTTTCTTGACATGTCTGTCTTGGTCACATAGATGCAAATTTGTCCTTAGCCTTGATGTGGAAGCAGCTCAGTCAGTGATACTTGCTTATACTCCAACAAAAATTGTCAAGTCATGCCTATATGTTTGCAGCCTGAAGACTGCCTACCCTCAGTGATGCCAGCCTCTGGGTGCTGGGAAAATATTGACAGTTCTATGGCTTGTACCAGGCAGCCTGCAAGTTTATGATGAATTGGTGCTTGCTTCTCACACTAAACTTACAACAGAGTGGTTCAGATCATCACCTCCTTCAACCCGCTGGCCACACTCCTTTTGATGCAGCCCAGGATATGGATGGCTTTCTGGGCTGCAAGCACACATTGCCAGCTCATGTTGAGTTTTTCATCAACCAACACCCCCAAATCCTTCTTTTCTGGTCTGCTCTCAATCCATTCTCCACCTAGCCTGTGCTTCTGCTTGGGATTGCCTCGACCTTCGTCCATGTGCAGAACCTTGCACTTGACCTTGTTGAACTTCACGCGGTTCACACAACTGCTGCCTGCCTTCGTAGTGTTTCCTAGCTCACACGCTATCGGCACTGGAGCTACGAACATGAGGATACTTGTGGGATCCCAGAGTCGTATGGTCAAACGTTCAAAAATAAACACATTTTTGTCAGTGCTGCTAATGCTTTTCTGTAGATTTCAAAGCCATTTTTCAGCCTTATACTGGAAAAAAGTTCTGATAATTTACGTTACCCAGATGTTTTAAAATTCAACAGCTTTCACTACCCATAAATTTAATAGCATTAAACACCTGCTGGCTCAGAGTAGCAGTTCTTGCCAAAAAGAAAAGCAGGAGCAGAGAGATACACTACTAATGTGCTCTCTTCCTTGCCATCAGAGCTATGGCTCTGAGCTGAAGCCCAGCACAGCATTACCACATGCAGAGCAAGTTTTTCTGCCTCTGTGCTTCAGAGTAGAGGACTCGCAGCAGTTCTAGCTTGCCAAATAATAAAAAAATAAGAAGGAAAAAAAAAAAAAGAAAAATAGAAAAAAATTTAGAAAGTTAGGAAGAGAATTTTCTTAGGCCCTTACTGAAACTCAAAAAGTCTTATTATTGAAAACCGTGGAGAAATCTATAATGAAATATCAAAGCCTGGGGGCTCTTAGCAGGGGCGAAGGAGCACAGGCTTGTGAACGTCAGTGCCACTTAGACCACTCTGAGAGTTGGACCTGGGATGTCAGAGGAGTATGAAGGACCTGACTGCAAGAGATGGGTACCATGCTGGTGATGAGCTTCGAAAGGACAGATTTTTAAATCTGTGGAGAAATTCATGAAGGGAAGGCTGAAGGGGAAATCTTAAATGAGATTGGAAGTCATTTAAGAGTACGGTTTTGCAAGCAATACTGATGAACTAAAACCAGAGAAAATAATGAGCAGACAGTTTTAACAGGCTTGGCTGAATGTAACACATAAAAGTTTTCGGTAATGTCCTCACAAACAAAATCTTCAGCGTGGTGTCACCACGTTTACAAGCCCTTTCTTTTCTTATAAATGAGCATTTGAATGGATTTTTTTATCTATAGCATAGTTGCTGGAAAGGAGGAGCATAAACAGTGATTTGGAGAGAGGTGAGTGTCACCAGATTGCTGTGGGTGAGCTGCTGCTGAAGAAATGGAGGATCTCGGAGAAGGGGAAGGAATTTGATGCTTTGTGAGGGAAGGGCAGCAGCTGCTGCCTTCTCCCTGGAGCTCTTTGGGGGCTGGCAGCAGGGAAGCAGAGTGTGGTTTTGGAGCTATTTTTGTAGGTGTGTGTTTTGGAGGAATGGACGTGTTTGCAAGATGGCATTAATAAATAAATCAAATGAAAATATTTAAAGCTGGAGCTCTGGCAGAACAAGCAGTCATCTCTGTTCAACTGCTGCGAGACTGTAACAGCCAAAAACTGGTGTGGTTCAGCCACTGCAAGCGGTGTCGAGTGTGGCTTGTGGTCACTGCCTTCTCCCAGCAGGGAGTAGTGTACAGAGTCAGGTGGTTGCTCTCTCATACCTCACCCTCTGCAGAAGGACTGCACTGAAACAGCACCACTTTTAGGAGCAGTTGCTTAACAAATCAGTGGGAGCCGCACACCCCAAACCAAGTAATTTATGTGAATGAATTTATATTTTTTTAATGTGGCTTATGGTGGTCTCGTGCTTGTATATGGTATCTTAGTTTGATTTGTGGACAGGAATAGTCTTGAGGTTTTTGTTTCAAGAAACATCTCCAGGTAGAAGCTATAATAATAATGTTTTACAAATAGGAGGCAGTTTATGTTCTGCTCTTGGAACAAACCAATAATGTACCTCAGACTCCAAAGGGAAATGTATTGTTAATGGAAAAATTGTCTTTCTATTTAAAGCAGCCTTTGCTGCCAGTTTATCATGAACACATAAAGGTCTAATGCAATACAGATTATACGGTATAAAAGTAAGAGAGCAGCAACAACTCCAGATGTTCATTAGTGGAGTGGCTATTGCAAAAGACCACGGAGGAACTTCATCTGTTCTGTTCCCTCAAAGATTTCCAGTCATTAAATAATTTTCAAGGGACTTGTATCAGCAGATTCTATTGTGTTTTATAAAATCTTTCCTTTTGAACACTGCGGCCTGAGTTTGCCACTGGCATCAGATAAACAATTTCACTGCAGTTGCACCCACTTGTGTTAGTGCTGAATTTAGCCCTCTGCCATTATGCATACATGCTGCGAAGGCCACTCAGGTGCAATGACAGATGGGGCCTTAAAACTTTATTGCCCTGTATCTAGAAACGTAAGTAATAGTCAATTTTGCATTTTTCAAACATTTTTTAAAAGTAAATTAGTTTTTTTGGATTGTATTTCATTCTTACATTTTTAATAGAGTATAACAAGCACCAGCCTCACAGCCATATTTACAGGATTAGATTTTCTACTTATATGAAGACAGACATTTTTTTCTCTCCAAACAAGATGCATTTGTGCTTGCAATTGCAGTGAGCTGTATCATGCCACCCTATGCTGTAGAGAAACATGTTACCTACCGAGAGAAATCCAATGCTGATCTTGTTAAGAATGTCAGAATAGCTTTAGTCATAGCTAAATTTAGAGACTGAACACTTACTTTGTTTCCATTTTGTTTTGTTCATTTGCTTGCGTATGCATGTGAATGTGACTGGGTGGGATGTTTAAAGTGTTTTATACTTTAAGTACAGGAATGGTCTCCTGGATCACCCAAAGATACTTCCTCCTTTTTCTAAGTCTGCTTAACTTTTTCTCTTCCTGCCCCCACCATCTATTCTTTGCTTCAAAGTACTAATCTTGCCCTTATTTTTTGCATAATTTTCTTACAGTGTAGTTGTACAAAGAAAAGGACTTATTTTCTGTATGAAATTTAGGGACAGTTTCTTACAGGGAATCAAGATGTGCTTTGTGGTCTTGATCATCAAAGAAGTTAACTTTAAGGATGTGAAAAATAACATTGCCCTTAGTAGTAAGTAATCAAAGGAAGACTAGGTACTTTGGTCAGTCACTTTGGTTGTCATTTCATTTCCATTTTCAAAATTGCCATTTTCTGTTTAAAGTCAATGAAGCTATAACTTATAAAGCCTTGGAGACAAAAAAAATTATCTTCTTAGCTGAGTATACAGTCCTCAGATACAGACTTTTCCAGAAATGGGAAGAATTTGGCACTTACTCTTGTTTCTTAAAAGTAGCATGTTCTAAAAGCAACCTTAAATGGATATATGCATACATACAGAGACATATCCCTAAAACACTATTTTCATAACAGTATAAGTCTAAATGACACCATTGCTAGAGCTGTTCTTAAATGCTGTCTTCTGAAGCAAATAGGTTGTGACAGGATAGAACACTATTTTTGACGCCTATGGCTTCATGAAGCTCTTGCCTATTATTGGCTTATGATTGATCAATATACCACAAAACCACCAGGCCTCTCCTGCTTAATTAGAAGACACACAGTTTCTTACGGACACACAGTTTTTAAGAACTGCACATCAGGCTTTCTAATTTTTGCTTCCAAAAGGTGTCTAATACAGTCTAAAACATGATCTTCTCTTACAAAAAAACACCCCCAACTGCTACATTTTTGTTCGTTGTGTTGAAATATGCAGTACAGAAAGTGCAACCTTTCCTCTGTCTTTGTTGTCACAGGTGATGACACCGCTGTTTGAGGCCAAATTCAGTCCTTGATTACAATGAGAGATGGGAGTGTATGCCTTTGGGGGAAAAAGTGTTTTGAATCTTTCACAACTTTTTGATTAAGCTTCTCTTTCACCATGTGTATGTATTAAAACAAACTAAGATAGGAAGCCACACAAAATACACTCGGCCATATCCTTACACGATTTCACTCAAAAACAGTTGTACTGGAGCGTGTTGGTAGAAGACTTCAGCTGTACAAGTGCTGTTCCTACTGAGTTCCTAGCTCCGTCAGGGCAGATCAGTTCCACACTTCTTGCAGTGTACTGAAATTACAGTCCTGACAAGAAAGCACATACCTTTGAATGTATAGACATGAAGCTTAATCAATAACTACATTATTGTAAATTATTTCCCAATTAGGTATGGATGTTTATACTGATAAATAGAATAGGGCTTCATGGAGCTGGTCCCTAGTTTCAAGGCTTGTGGCACCATAACATAATGTACATTGAATTCTCAAATTAGTTGTCACTTTAAGATTTTCACTTCCCCTGTTTTGAAACCTAATTTGAAACTGATTGTTTGCACCTAACCCAATGCTATGCCCATTTAGTGCTAGGTCCGGTGTTAAACTTTTGGGCTGCAGCTGCTCAGAGTCCAAATTCCCAGGTTAACTACGTGTTGTCTCTGCATCGTTCCTGGGAAAAGAGGTGTTCCTCCAAAGGGCAGAAAAAAAGCAAAATGAGGGAGAACTGCAGCTAACCATGACAAAATTCCCACTGAAGGATTAGTTTTAACTCCCAGCACTTCACAAAGCTGTTGTTGGTATCACCTCTACAGGACCTGCCAACTGGCACCGATTCCTGAGGGCAGGGGCTTAAAAGAGTTTCTTTCAAAGGTCTGAGCTGGGATAACTCTCATAAAGCATAGCCAGCAGGTAAAATAAACCTTTTGTAAATTAGCCTTGTGATTAATGTACTCGCCCAGATGCAAAGGCTCTGTAACCCACTCCTCCAAATGGAGGTGCATAAGCAAATTTCCTGCGTGAATGCCTAAAATCCCAGGCTGTGAGGGAAAACCAGCTCGACCTTTCAGGTGGAGTGGTGGCACTGGGCAGTGAACAGAAACTGGGCAAAGCTCAGGGGTCTGGCTTGTAGATAGCATGTTATGAGACTGTGCTTATTTATCTTGTATGCTTTGTTTACTTAACTGTAGGTGGTTGTCCTGTTCTTGATGTCTGTTCTAAGAGCTGTTCACATGCATTACATTAAACTATAACAAACAAAAAAGCAAAAATAATTTTGGGAGCGACACATACTTTGTTTCAGTGTTCCCCCTGGAGGGAAAACTAGCAGGTCTCTTCAGAGCCTCAGGACACTGAAAATCCTCACTGACTTCAGAGAAAACCATGGGCACATTGCACTTTCAAAACCAGAAAAACCATCTGTTTGATGTTGTGTGTGCCACAGCAAAGGTACAACACACGCATATTTTTAAAAAATTTGTACTAAGGAGCTGATGGTACTTAGCTCTTCCTGGAAGACTGGCAGTGTCTCCCAATAAACAGATTTGGAATTAACAAGAGAAAGTCAGTGTATTTCCAGGGCTCGCAGGCTGTTATCCCTAAATAAGGGTCTTTGCCTTCTGAGCTAAAGCCAACACTTGAATGGCAGAAACCTGATGAGATCATAGACACTTTCATGTAGCACATAGGATTTGTGAAGCTAACTAAGTGAACATTTAGAAAGGATTATTTTTCTTTTCTTTTTTTTTTTTGCCATCTTGTTTGTCTGGTTGATTTATCCTCCTGTCCTCCCTACACTGTCTACACTTTAATCTGTTTCTGGTTTATGGGAACTATAAAAAGTCTTTTATACTGAGAGATTTACTTTATTTGAATGCAAATTAAAACTATTATCTTTCAGTTACAGGCCAAAGATTGCAAAATAATGCTTGTTTATAACTTGAAAAACTAATCTTCCCCCCCTCTAATGCCATGTAAATTGTTCAGTTAAAGTAGAAATGTACAGTTAATTTTTGCCAATCATTTATGTGTTTTATATGTTAATTTGCTGAAGTAGATAACAAGACAAGGAAGGAGTTAGATTAGAATGATATGAAACTACAATATACTTTGCTGCTGATGACTCTATTTAAACAGAATCTTGGGCTCAACCTTCTTGTGATGCTTTCACTGAAATTAGAGAAGCCATGGCAGTGTATGTCTGGCTCATATTTTTAAAGGTGGTGCTTATGAGAAGAAAAAATGGAATTCATGGGAAGTGTACAAAGAGAGGGAGGAGAGGCAGAACATATGTAACCTTTACACAAATGTGATAGCACAGATGGTATTTTGAAGGGAGATGAAGAGACAAAATGCATTTCCCAGACGTTGACCCTGTCTATGAGAAACTGTTGGCACCATGATCAGCCCCTTTTGTGAGGCAGAGAATCTAATGACCCAGCAGCTGGGTGTAGTGTGTTTTTGTACAGGTACTGAGACACATGCACTAAATTATGCCACATAATTTCTGCCCCAGAATAAAATAATTATGTTTTATTGTTGTAAACACCAACAGGTTTTGCTTTCCTTTCCACTTTTGTACTCCTAGTGGGAGGATTCGCATATGAAATGACAACAGGTAAGCAATAACATCACCTTACTTTGTCATTTATGGCTTGTCTTTTACAAATATGAAAACCTTCCTGCATGGCCTTTAGAAATCGTGCAAGATCCACAGAACAATGTGCAATAAAGCACATCAGGGGTTTGGAAGGCACAAGAAGGGAAGGGTAGAAGCAGGGACAGAGACCTCTGGCCATCTTTGTTTTCAGTTTAGGCACACTAGTCTGTTATAAAAACACAGCAGCTCCCTAAAACCAAGGTGGGGCTTGGCCTAAGTAAGAAGCCCTAAACCATGTTTCTTTGTCACATTTGGCTTTTTTGTTCAGCACAATGATGATTCTGCTTGTGGCCCAAAATCCATAATGTTCATCATGCACATGTGTGTGAACCTGGCCTCAAAATGACTTCATGAATGTCATGCAGCACGAGAGTGCAAAATCCAGGTGTAAAAATCCAGTTTCTGATTGTCATGTCCTGTTTTACTCTTGACAGGGCTTATTGCTGTCTTGTTCATTATTCATTAGTTAATTACAGGGCTTACTCCTGCTTCTCATCCTTGTGCCTTTTTGAAAAAATACACATTTCTCTAAAGTAATTTTTCTCTAATGCATGCAGCACATTCCTATGTAGACTGCGAGGAGCTTACTTTCAAGAGTGGAATCACACATCTGATGGAGACTAAGCTAGTTATGTGTTTTGGTCTGGCTGCAAGGACTCTTCTCTGTGAGTACAATGCTTTTGTGTCTTGTCTTTTCTTTACAATGTATAACTGGAATTGCACCAATAGGGAAAGAAGTACTTCCCTTGCCCAACAGCTTCTCTAAATTGGATTAATTTCTACCTCTGGCAGCCAGATCTGAGGCAGAAGTGAAGCAAGGACTGGAGCATCCATAAATTCTCAGACTGTTCTGGGAATAAAACAAGAAATTATCTGTGCATCTCTAGATATTATTTTTCCCTGGAAGAGGCTTTTAGTCCAATCACACCTAGCTCAGATGCAGTGACAGGGAATAAAAGGTCCTAGGATTTCATGTTGCCCAAATAGGAAAGTTGTAAGGGGAGTGTTTGCTCATTCAGACACTGAGAAATTAATGGAAACTTAAGGCCATACTGGTAACTCTGATTTAATTTAAGTTTTTAGGGCTGATCAGACCAATCAGTGACAGAAGAAAAGACCTTCATAAAGGTCAGGCACCTCCAAATCACATCGTTTTTCTGTATGACCAAGATTGTAATTAGCTGACATAGAACATTTTTGGAGCTGTGCAAGCAGCTCTCTTTAAGGAGTGAAAACTACTTTTGATTGGTATTATTCTGGTAGTGGGTTTGGTATTGTCTGCTTGGCAAGTGAGAAGTTAGGTTGGTTGAGGAGGAAAGGGTTGTCACACTGATAACATAGCCAGTAACCACTGCCTTATGTCTAAGGGGTTTTGCTTCAGCTGAAACTTTTTTTTTCCTATGAAAATATGAAATTTTTAAATCCTGAATTCCTTCCAGAACTTGGAGAAAAAACACTGTATTGTTTGCTTTTCAAAGTTCTTAGTGGGTTTTCACAATACGAAGCCAGACCCTCGGTTAGTACAGAACATGACAGTTGCTGCGAGGTGGAAACTCAGTTCATGGTTTTGACTGCATTTGGTAAATTCATTCATGGGACATTAAGGTCATTGTTGAAGAACACAAATCAAAAATGTCAGAAAGAATGGTGAAGTTACAGTCTCTGTTTTCCTTTTGTACTGGTCCCATCCTGTTTTCCATAAGTCAGTCAAAAATCATATTTAAACTGAAAGTCTGTAGGGTTTTCCTTTGCAGAAAAATGCAATGAAAGCATAATGCCACTGTAGTTTCTCAATGCCTCTTGCAAGACAGGGAAGTCTCTTCTAGGAAATCTTCTTCTTGTTGGAAGGCTTTTTTTTTTTTTTTGCTAAAAGATAAATTTGCATAACCAAAATTCACAAGAAAAGAAAGGTCAATGTCACTGACAATGTTAGGGAATTTTAGCAAGAAATTCAGAAGCAAAGATCTTGATTCACGCTTTCACTTGTAAAGAAGTTTGTGTAGATTTAAAGTGTCTCGTAACTACATTATTTGAAGTTTAAAATTTATATTTATATTCCACTGAATTTATATTCGGTGGAAATATTGATGGTTTAGTTTGGAAGGAATCTCTGTGTGTGAGCTGATTTATAATCTGAAAAAAAAATCTGAGATATATCCTGTAAGATTTCTCTTTAAAAAACTGCGGTTTGCAGATTACTTCTGCTGGAGCTTTTCTTGATCACTTATATAAACTGACTTGATTCCTAAATAACTTGAATAGACAGGAAGGGGACTGGGGAATACAGATACAATCTTAAAATATTGTTTCTGCTAGTGCTATAAGAAGTAACCTGGTTCATTTTGACTGATCTACTTTAATGCTCTGTTTTGAAATACTTTAATTTGAAGCTTGAACTGTGAAATAACAGGGCCAGAGGAATTTCCCTTCTGGTTTTTACTGCTTCCCAAATTAAGTCATATGGGTAAAGATCTTAAAATCTGGCGCCAGTGTGTGGCTTTACTAATAGTATCTATGTGATCATGTCATTCCTGAGAAAGGCATGTTTCAAATAAAAAGGAAATGTCAACCTTTAGTATTTTTTATTAAATCCATTTTCTTCTTCTCTTCATGTTCAACTTTAGCTGACCACTTCCTTTGTCTAGTTTATTTTTATTAGAAGTGAGCAGATTCATTAACTGTGCAACTCGGTGGTCAGGCAGTGACTGGATATGTCCAATAATGGGTAATAGTTGTATTTTTCATTGGGAGACCAGTGTTTGCTTTGGAGATGGCCTGGGGAACAGATGTAATCTGAGAGGGCTTTATGTTTACCTCTTGTTTCACTGATATGCTGAGCATGTTTGAAACCAGTGAGAAAGAAAAACAAACATTTCAGAAGAAAGTACCTGCAAGCACTCACTGTTTCCCCATACTGTGTCCCTGGACTCCAGCCAGAAGCTCCATGAACAGGGGTGCACACACTTGTACATATACCTATATATTTCATGATACAGTCATGCCCTCAGCCTGCCCGGTTCCAAGAATTCTTTCCAACTGATCCTATGTTCCACTTTTTGGCTGTGAGGATGACTGAGCACTGGGCACAGGTTGCCCAGAGAGCCTGTAGAGTGTCCATGCTTGGAGGTACTCAAAAGCCATCTGGACATGGTCCTGGGGAACCAGCTGTAGGTGGCCTTGCTTGGGCAGGTGAGTTAGACTAGGTGACCTTCAGGGGTCCCTTCCAACCTCAACTAGTCTGTGATGCTATATGTATGTAAGCCTTTTGATGAACTGCTTGTCAACTGATGCAAGTCAGCATCAAGGCTGCTAAGGAATATCTGTCTGCTCATCAGAAAGCTTTTTTGATGTCCATATGTAGTGGTTTAACCCCAGCTGACAAGTAAGGCCCACACAGCTGTTCCCTCACTCCTGCCCCCGGTGGATGGGGGAGAGAATCAGAAGAGTAAAAGTGAGAAAACTCATGGGTTGGAATAAATACTGTTTAATAGATAAAGCAAAAGCTGTGCATGCAAGCAAAGCAAAATAAGGAATTCATTCACTGCTTCCCATCAGCAGGAAGATGTTCAGTCATCTCCAGGACAGCAGGGCTCAATCATGCGTAACGGTGACTTGGGAAGACGAACACCATCACTCTGAATGTCCCCTCCTTCCTTCTTCTTCCCCCAGCTTTACATGCTGAGCATGATGTCATATAATGTGGGATATCCCTTTGGTCAGCTGGGGTCAGCTGCCCCACCTGTGTCCCATCCCAACTACTTGTGCACTCCCAGCCCACTCACTGGTGGGGTGGTGTGAGGAGCAGAAAAGGCCTTGGCTCTGATTGAGCACTGCTCAGCAGTAGCTAAAACATCTCTAGATTATCAACACTGTTTTCAGCACAAATCCAAAACACAGCCCTATACCAGCTACTATGAAGAAAATTAACTCTATCCTGGCCAAACCAGCACGCCATAGTTTCATGCAACGGGATTAATTTTTTTGCACTCCTGTTTGTGCTTTATTTCTCCTCTTTCCAGCAGTTGTCACTTTCTACATGGATATTTATTAGCAGTCAAGGTCATTTGAAGTACTTGCAATATAGGTGATCCAGGTGAAATAAAATAATCTGAGGAGCATGAACAGAAGTATTCCAATACTATAAACAATATTGGAATAATGAGATTCTTGTCTCCTCTTGTCTCCTGTTTCTTTCAGCATTATTTTCCCTGTCAGAATTACTAAATTTCAGATTGCAGTTTGTGTACAGGCAATAAGAAGCACTAATCTTTGATAAAGGAGGAAGTGGGTGGGGAATTTACAGCAATTCATATTCCCTGTTTCCCAGAGCTGTCTCATTACTCTTTGTTTCTTTTGCCAAGCACTCTTCTTGTGGCAGCAGAATAAAACATTCATCCAAGCTTTGCACAGTTGCCAGCATACATACTCTGGTTCAGTCTGTCTTGGTAGAAATTGCTATGGACTTATACTCTGGGAGGCACTGCTCACTTCTATGGGCTACTGTATGGTCCCCGATGAATATTCAGTGGTCAGCATGTTTCTTTCATGTGGTTTTAGCAGGCCCTGGTCTTATATGTCATGCATGCAGAGGGAGGTAGTGACTTGTCACTAGGGCTGTTCAAAGTCTACAGGATTAGTTTGTGTAACGGCTTGTGAAATGAAACTCTCAAATGTGCTTGCAGTAATTGGTAACAAGGCACATTTTGCAGGAGGTAAATTCTTCACAACTGTATCAGTTTCTACTTCTGCAAGGTAGAGTGGGAGGAAAGCAAGGAAGCACTGTTACTCCTGTCAGATTCAGTGGCAGAACCAGTGTCAAGTGCTGTAGTTCTCACTAGCTGCGTCCACTCTATTGTGTTACAGCCTCCAGGGCAGTGCTCCCGAGCATTTTCTAGCTAGTAATATTGTATTGGCATCTGTAATGTCTATGTCTTTTGTCTGGAAGCCGTGAGCTGGCAGGTAGGGCTCCCACCTCACTTTAGAGGAGTCTACCTCCCCAGATGGTGACTCTTACTATTGCCTGCAGTTTTGTCAACAGAGAGTGGACAGAGAGTGGCTCTGGACTGGCAATGAAGATGGAGAGTTGTTTAAAAGATGTAAGAGAGGTACTCAAAAGAGACAAGGGCGTGGCAGAGGCATGGGTATTATCAGTAGTGTTGCTTTGAGGAAGAGGAAGACTTTGCCCATGTTGGTATATCTAACTTTACTTATGGAATCTGTCCTGCCAAGAAGTCACATTCACCAGTGCCTCACCAAAATGGCAGTGTTTAAAAAGGTCCTTCAAAGAACTGTTAGTCATCCACATTTGGTCTCATCAGTAGGTTGTGTAAGTGGTATGTGACAGATATGAGCTCTAGGTTGATATTTTCTATTAACTCAGATATGCCTGGGTACATTAGAGAGGAGGGCCTTTTCTGGGTCCAAGTCATGTCAGTTTGAGGTGAAGAGTGCACAGCACTGTTGGATTGGTTCTTGTCCTTCCTTTTTTTCACTCTTCTGAAACCTCACATGTCCCAGACTCACAGTGTGTTGACACAGAGAGATTGCTTCAAGTGATGGAAGGAGAAGCACTCTTTTGGGTACAATGTAAGTGCTTCTGTGATGAGCCTGATGTTAAAGGCACCTTTCCGGAGATGCTGCATGTGTTTGTTACGTTGATACCAAGCTCAAGGTGGTGTGCACTGAGTACGCAAGCTAAGCACTGTAGAAGTATTTAATACATGGTGTTCTAGCCTGGGGTGTCTTCATTAGCTTTAAAAGCAAATCAAAAGAGTAAATATTATTACAGCAGAGGACATGGAAGTGTGGAGAACTTTGGGAGTATGTCTGCTAGACTACTAGTGAACAAGCAGTTCCTAGACAATATGAGATATTACACATGCTTCTCTTTTCATCCTCTTCTATTGCTGTTGGAATTATTTGAGAAAAGTTTTACAGGAAAGATGTGATTGATTACTTTCACGTGTCACAGTTGGTGCTCTTTCACATATTCAGTCTGTGTGACTGCTGCTCTGTGGTATGTTAAAATAACTGAGTACAAATTTTGCAAAATAGCAGTCCTTCCAGTGGACAAAAATTTACTTTGGGAGCAAGCAGACTGTTGAGTAACTCACTCCTATTCCCATTTCCTTGAAGTGAAAAATGAACATTAAAGGCAACATTCAGATAAAGGTTTTATTCTGAAGCCACCTGAATATTTGATTCCCTCTGACAACTGCGTTGTACTTGGGATTTTTTATGGAGAACAGTGTAACCTCTTGAGGTTTGCTGGTATCTAGATGCTGTTTGATAATTTTATGGCCTATCTTTCTGTTTTTGAGGAGACTTTCTAGACAAAGACTGTTGAATTGCCTCATGTCTTTGAATATGAAATCATTGTCGCATTTAGGCTTGCAAACAGCAGATGAAACAATTTCAGAAAAAAAAAAAAAGACTGGGGTGAAACAGAGTCCAGGTGATGATTATAGTAATTATGATAATTAAATAAATGCCCAGTCCACCACAGTATTAAATAGTAGAAGTGCTTCTTTACAGCTAAATTTTTGTCAGTTTCAAATTAAAACCAAGGTCGGATTTCTGGACTGACTTACATCCCATGCGATTTCATTAAATGCAGAATGGCTCCGTGGCATGTAACTTGGCACTGAAGTTAGTTTTCACTATGTGGTTTTATGGTTCAGGTGCAAAATACTGCTCTGGCTTGCATGTATCTGAAGGTTATTATACCTTGGACTGTACTTCTTTTCTTTGTTTCAAAATTTAGCAGATCAGCTAAACTGTTAATTTTCTCAATTCCCCTCTGCTCCTTCCCCTCAATTCTTCCTTTATTGAAAACAGGTTCATTAAAAAAAGTACTGATTGTTACCCAGAATGAGGACTAAGGTCAGTTGGCAATTTTAGAAAATTAAATCAGACAAATGAATCATATTTGCAAATTGGCTACTTGAGCGTACATGGATATTTGACCATCTTTTTTTTTTTTTTTTTTTTTTAAAATGTGTACATCAGTAATAAGAGTGTAATAGCTACCATTTATGCAATGACAGCAGGAAGGCAAGAGAAAGGAAGTTATTTTCTTTTTTTTTTTCCTTTCTTTCTCTCTGCAAAACATAGTGGCAAAAATATTTTCAGCAAAACTGATTAATGTTCACATATCCTATAATTAGGAACTGATACTTCTCAATAAATTTCTTAGGTGCCTAATAATACACATGTAGCATTAAATCGTTATGCATGAGAATGTTTTGTCCAAAAACATCGTCATAAACAAGTAGAATCAAGTAATACCAGACCTTAAATGCATGTCAACATAACAGGTTATTTTATGTGATTACATTATTCATTATTAATTAAGATTGTTCTTGCCTCTGTTGCTTGAAGTCAGGAGAAGCTTCAAAGACTCTTACTGTGCTAACAAAGATTCTGTATTTGTTCTCGTATTTCTCTACAAGGTTGCTGGCACATTACTGATAAAGATGTACACCTTGTACCTCTCTTGTGGTATGTGGATGCTTGGCAGTCAGTTTTGAGATGTACAGTTAAAAAAATAAAACAGTTTCCTATTTTCATTTAATTTTTAAATATCAGATTACCTTAACCAGCATTCTGGTCTAACAGTCTGCCAAATATAATTTTAAACTTTACCTATACACTTTTCTGAAGAATTTTTTATAGGGGCTATATGTAGTATTGGCAGCTAATGTGCTTTAAAATTCTGTCTGAGGGAAAAGGCTGAGCAGGTGAACGCAGCAGGGAAGATTGTGACCCTACCATTGTGTTGGAGTCCTCATAAACTGTACAGCAACACAGAAGAAACATCTGCAAAAAATGGTTAACCACTTGGCCATATAATTATTTTAAAGCTGCTTTTCAGGACTTGGTCTTTTTCCAGTTGAAGTCTTTGGGAGTATTGTTTTGTTTTCACTGGGAGAACAGCTGGATGATGAGGTGTAGCTTTTGGTTAAGCAGCCTTCTTTGGCCTCTTGAGTGTCCACTAAGCACTGGATTCACTTGTAAGTTGATATGGAGAAGGAAAGTAAGTCTAGGGGCCTAAGAAGGTCCTTAAATAGATGGCTTCATTAAGGCCACCTCAAGTTGTCTAAGCTGCAAATACCAGAAAACCTGCTTTCTCATGGAATTCCCAGTGTTTTGGACTTGTAGTTAAATTGAAAATATTGAGTGCTTGCCCCTTCTGTGGCTTCCTTCTGTTTTCCATCTGCATCTAAGCATGAGATGGGGCATTTAAGAGGAAGCAAGAAATCAGTGTGAGCAGTGCATTTGAGACCTGGTTTTCAGTGCCTTCACGTTTGATATTTGGTGTCTCTACTAAGGCATAATTTTTGTTTGAAGCTTTTACTACAGCTGGGCTGTTTATGACACCACCTTTCCTCTGTTTGGATCACCTTAAGCATACACACATTTAAGCCTTCTGTTAAATATGGATGAAATAGGCTAACACCTGAAAATAAACACAGTGTGATCCCATTAGCTTCATTTCCTTAAGAAGCCAGGATTAACTTGTATATTTTTAAAATAACCATAATTAGTACACCTATAGATATGTGTGTGTGTGTGTGTGTGTGTGTGTGTGTGTGTGTGTTATTTTAGCTGAATTAGTTCATTTATATGCTGTCACAAGAGAATGAACTAAGTAAGGCTGACCCTGCTTTGAGCAGGAGGTTGGATTCAGTCCCCCCTGACCTGAACTGACCTATGATCCTGAGGTCTAACAGATCATTTCTATCCCTAGTTCTTGCTGCTCTAATATTCCTCCTATGAAGAGGCATGTGAACTGGTGAAACAACAGAATATCTGACAGGATAAGCTGAAATGCCTGACATGTGCAATGACACACGCAATGACATGTGAAAATGTCTCTTTGTCTCATGTATTTGGAAGTCATTCTCACTGCAATAGTAATGCTTCCTTGTCACTTAATTGTATCTGTCTTTCCACCAGACCTACCTGCTGTGGATGTCACCTAACACCTAGCTGCCATCAGTTCATTGTTTATGTGACTTGTATTAAGAAAATTGAATTTTTCTGGATATGTTAATGACAGCAAACCTGGACTTCAAGATATGAATACAGCGAGGGAACAGCTAAGCAGAAAAAGTAGGAAATTCAGTCACGAGATTTTTTTTTTTTTTTTTCTTTTTTTTTTTTTTTTTTGGCTGAGTTCGTGCTGAAGTCTGTGTGTTTTTATTAGCCCTGTTGGGACATAGTTCAGCACATTATTTATACAAAGTTATTTCAGTGTCTGATTGTTATTAATTACCATCCTGAGTACTTTGCAAGTCAAGCTGGACTCCAAATGAAATTTGGTTTTCAAAGTAATTAGGAGTTAATGTTGTAATGTGTATTGCCTGTTGTATTGTATTCTTGCAATAACATTGAAAGAAAAATTGTCTATTTGCTTGAAAACCTCCAAACCTTTCTCTAAATTGTAGAAAATATTTAAAAACTTATTAGAAAAGAAAGGTCTTCCTCAACCCTATGTGTGCTTGACTCAATGAAAATAATAATATCAAATAGAAATGGCATTCCTGTTATTCTGCTACTTTATTGGTTTAAGAGCCTTCAGCAAAATTAGAATGCAGGTTTGGCCAGAACTTACTCTGTATTAGGTAATTTAGACCGTAGAGTTACCATCTACACGCTTGTAGCATAGATTCCTTTCAGACTGTTTTAAAGAGTTGTTCCTTGGTTCACCACTGATCTGAAAATTTGGTTTCAGGCTCTCAGAATGTGACTGCTTAATTTCTCTTTTTTAGCTAGCATCTTTCAATTCTGTCTCTATGTGCAAAGAAAACTGATTAAATAACAAAAATATGATGCTTTTTTGGCTATCTAAATAATTAGAAAGGGAATAACTGCTTAATAACATATTTTCATGTTTTAAAGATTTCTAAAACCTTAAGTTTTCTTCAGAGTTTACTTTTGTTAAACAAACCAAACCAACCAACCAAACAAAAGAACTGTAGCCCTGGCTGTGGACAGCATGCTAGATTAAAGAGTTTCCATGAAGAGGAGAAGAATGTGACATAGGGTGTGTTTTAATTAAGATACCAGGTTTTCCAAAATTATTCTGTTGTTACATTTGTGCATGCATTCAGACGGAAGGCTGTCATATATTCTCTATTCACATCTACAGTTTACATTTTTCTTCCCTCTGAAAGGTACAGGAATTTCTCCTTACTCTTTATTTTGTTTTTCTAAATGTTGCCAGAAATGGTAACTGGCAATGAAATTTCAGTGTTCATAACTTATGCTTCCTGCTGGCATTGCTTTTTTACATGTCTGGCTATGACTTTGCAATTGAGTGCTGGGTCAGAGGTTGAAGAAAAAATGCAGTGACCTTCTAGCCTTTCCTTACCTATTTCCTGTAAGAGAGCAACCTTTCAGCCAGCTGTGAGTTTCTTCAGAAATTTTGTTGTGATGCAATGTCTGAAATTCAAATATCATGGTCTTTAGATAAGAAAATTTAGACATGGCAAGTCTGCTTAGACTCTTTCAGAAGACATCACAAGATTAAGATCATACTTCCTCTAAATGTGTACTGTTCATCAACTATCACAATTCTTAGTTTCCCAAGGTGTAAGGCAACTTGCACACACTGCTTAGAAAATATGCCTCGTTTAAGGGCAGAAAGCATAGACCTTTGCAAAAATACAAGCTATCATGTGATAATCCATTATGGTAAAAACATACTCATAGTGACTGAGGACTTCTCACATGCACTTGAATATCGTTGGCTTCACAGGACGCAGCAGTTAAGAAAGTTTCTGTGAAATCTTCAGGAAGTAAAATCTGATTTTTTCTTGTTTTCTTTGACTCTGAGATCCTTTTGCAACTACCTGAAGCGAACAGCTCTTTGCAGGTCCTGTTCCAGACTGGCTTCACTGTACCTTTTCCTAATAATGTGGTGGCTCTTGAGGTTGGGTTGATTGGCGATATAGGCAACGCAATGAGGGCCCTGACAGCCATTTAACATGTAATCTATTCCTTACACTATAGGGCTCTGAGCTATGCACACCAGGAGAGCTTATTCTCGGTGTCCCTGTTGTGTTATTTACCTCTGCTCTGAGCAGTTAAGTCCACCACAGCCATTTAGTAAATTATCAGTTTTCTTATTGGCCCTAAATTGCACCTAATTAAAAATCTGACCTCCACAAAATAGTCCTCTTCCTAAAGAGACAGAACATAAACAGGAAAAATCAGCTAATTGCTGCAAAAACTGCTTTTGTGGCACTGTAATTGGACCTCAGTGAAATGAATGAACCCACTGGGGATTCCCTAATGAATGTTTAACTGCAAACAGTAGTTGGGCACTTAAGCAGCTAGGCTGATGGTCCCTAATGAAATCAAATAAAATCAAATAAAAGAATCTGGCACTTTACTAACCAGATTTCTTGGCATTGGGACATAAAAATAATATAATTCTGGGTAAATAAAATTTAAAGAAAAGTTACTGATGAAGCAGTGGAAACTTAGACACTCTTGCTTGGATTCTTTCTCTTTTTCTACTGAAAAAAACCAAACCCCAACTCTCAGAAAACTCTACATAGTGTGCTGAATCTTTCTAAAGAGAGCTTTCTTTTCTTTTCATCTTTCCCTAAAAGCACTAAGATCTTTTCTGTTTTCTGTTAATCACATTCTCTGACTTTATTTTGCAATATGTTTTTCAGGGGCTAGCTGTGGAACTGTATGATGTAGGCAATTGATTAAGATCCTTTTAATTTTTCCAAACTTTATCAAGGAGCCAAATTCTGATGACCTCAGTAATTTGAGATGTGCTTTGCCTCCAAATATCTGTTCAACATACTGGGTAAAATTCTGGCCTTACTGTGTAAATTGACTTTGAAAAACAAGTCATTAAACCCAACTGGTGTAGGACCTCAAGATTGAAAAAAAAACATGAAGCAAGTTTAAAGAATCAGGGACATGGCACTATCACATAACTTTGTTTATGTTTCTTATTATTATATTTTAATGCTCAGTTGCACAATGATGGGACCTTGTAAATTATTTAGAATGTGACTTACATAGTTTACCAACTTTCAAAAAAGTTCTGAAGTGGTTTTGTTTAGATTACTATTGAAAATACTTTGTCATATTCTACTGTTAAGTTGTAGCATTGATGACATGAAAACCTGGCAATCTGCATTTTCATTAGTAAATCACACCTTTTACATCTTTGCTGAAACTTAGTAAAGTTATGTGGTATTTTGCAAGTATTGCAATTTAACCAAGTGAGAAAATTCAATTTAATCATGCACTGCCAATTTTATTGAAATAGAGAAGAGTGTTTCTTATCATTCTTATCATTCAAATACATATAGTTTGTTTACATACTACAAATAAAAGTCCATTGCAATATATTTTCAGAATTATGAGATTCATTCTCATAATTATGAGATAGAATATCTGCTGTTTCTTGATGTGTGTGATAAATGGACATTCAAACTTCTTATTAACAACAGGTAGCATTACAATTACTTACCATTGCCAGTAAAAATATTTTTCATAAGTAATTAGAGCAAATGAAGTTTGCAGTAATATTCAGTTTCTAAACTGCACAGTTAGAGCATACTATACCTCTTTTCTTATGTATTAGGTGTAACTTAAAATGCTGAAAAACTGTGAAATATAAAAGCATGAATATATATTTTTGTATATATATGGCAGAGGGGGAAGTTTGCATAGCAGCTTTGCATGCTGAATGATAAGCCATGGTATAGAAGGGAATCAGTGGTTAATGTCATGATGGTAGCTGTTACTAAGTAGCTATTACTAAGATCTGAACAGTTAATCTAAACTGATTATACATTTCTAGGAGTAATCACTGAAACTGAAGAGTAAGAGTAAAGCAGATTTCAGCTAGAGAGGGATCTAGACTTCTTTGGTGGAACAAAAAACAGTGCTGTGGATGGACAAAGTAGTTAAGAACAGAAAAAACTGGAAATGTTACTAATGTTAAGATCCCTCCATTCAGGCATGGCATATGAGTGTGCAGAAGTAGCTACAGACGTGATCAAGTAAGGTTTGGTGGTGAGGTAGTCAAGAATTGTTTGAGATGCTGGTAAGGAGGAAAAAAGGGATTGAGTGTTGGGTGCATCATCCATTACCAATCATTTTCTGTTTGTTACCCGTTCTGGTTAGCAAATTGCACAGCCCCATCTAAGTTTGCCCTGCAGATCCAAAAAAGCTCCATTCCACTTGCAGTGGTGAACCTGGAGACAAAAATTCCATCCCTTAATGATTTCTGAGTGAAGTAATAGTTGCCAGCCTCAGCTGTAAAAGCATCAAGTACTCACACTTTCAGAAAGTACTCAAGAAGGTGTTTTAAAATAAATCAAAGATCACCGGCTGTTATCCGTTTGAGATTTATTGAAATGTAAAAATGAGTGGTTAATGCAGCCTAAAGTAGAAGTATTCTTAAGAAATTAAGACAGGAAACCATAGGGATATATATTTCATGATGGGCTAAACCATAGCTATGAAATAAATCCTTTCTTCAAGGAGAGGGTCTCTTGAAGATTGTAAAATCTGAGAAGTGCTATGCTGGAACTTGCATTGAAAAAATCCTCATAATTCTTGTAGATGAAATGCACCCACAGTGCTGGCTAATTTTCAATGTAAATACCTTTGAGTGTTTGGAAGGGATAGTGGGGAAAAAGATCATGTCTGTATCTACATCACAGAATCACAGAATCACAGAATCACATCTGAGATCCTTCTTCAGTACACTGGTGCCAAGCCCAGAGGTCACTTGGGCTTCATACATTGGCACAGCCGTTTGGTCCATTATAGTTGTATGCAGATTGACTGTATTGGAACTGAGTATAGAAGAAAAGAACATTCAATATTGATAATCGCCTCTCAAATTCAGCTCTTTGCAACCGTTGCGAGAACAAATGGCATTGTCTTTCTACATCTGGTTTTCAGTTGCCAGAACACACTTCTTATTAGATGCACAGTTCAGTAGTATTATTGTTATCAATGTCATATGGCATTGTGCAGTACCACATTTCCCCAAATAGCTTTTTGCACGTTTGTGTCTGAAGTGTAGAGACTTTAAATTTTTTCTGATATGTTGTGAAAGATACTGGGGAGCACTTGCTAGTTTTACAATTTTCTTCCAATATGTGTATCATGAGTACATAGATAGTAGAGAAATACCTAACCTTTTATACACTTTTATACACTTCTATACACTTTTAATTATGCTTTGAGACCTCATGAACAGATAGTTGGGTGCTTTTTCATTGAAAATGAAACATTTTCAGCTCCTCTTTCTTGAGCATAGCTTTCTAGAAATAAAGTAGTGTTGTTGTTAGAAAAAAGTTGGGGGATATTAACTGACAAATCTTATTTCATTTCCTTTGGGGATAGACAGCAAAGTTGAATACATGGTAGCAAAATTAGTGGTATTTTGTGATGAGAGGCTATTTATGGTCACTTACCATAATAATCAGTCAATGGTATAGAATAATGGCAGTTTAAATACACACATTCAGATGTTCTCGCTGTATTAATGCCCAGTTCAGGATGGAGGCCCACCAAGTAGTTGTACAGAGTCATCAGAACATCCCCAGCAGGGCTGTGTTTAGTTCACGTGCCATCACAGAATCTGACTTAATCTATGAATCAGAAATTTTAATAGTAAAAACTGAAGATTTTCCATATCCAAAGATAAAAATGTAAAAAATAAATATTTTAAATGCTTTAAGAACATTTTTTTAAAAAGATAAAACTTTAAATGATTACTGGAAATGTCTTAGCCAGACTAAGCTATTTATTTAATGAATGTCATGAAGCTATACAAATTCATATGGATAATACAAAATTAATTTTTTTTAAGGTTCAAGATGAAAAATTTGAGCATATCTTCTCAGTGTACCAAGCTGCTCCCAGATACCTCTCTGTAGTCTTAAACTTCTCCCACACATTGCCATTTGCCCATCTTTCCAGTCCAATTCTTTCAATAACTAACAAGTCATTCTTCATACACAAATCAAAATTTATTTTTTTTTTTTAGAGAGAGAGGGGAAATTATGATAATTTCATGTATCTCCAGTGGTAATTTTACTCATCTGCTCCTTTGTCAACAGATGAATCTGTCCACATTTGCTGCTTACTGCAGAACCAACAGCCTGCTGAGGGCATCAGAGTGGGTCTTGCACAGAGGTGCCACCCACCCTGCCATGGCCAAAACATTTGGCTCTCGCAAGTCAGTGGCAGCTGTGCAGGACTCAGTCTCTTCACGAATGTTATACTGTGTATAAACAAAGTGGAAGGCATTTTCTCTCTGCACAGTAAGTTTAATTTAATTGAGACTGGCAGCTGCTATTTTTGTAGCTATTTATAATTGACACAGGGTGAAATTTCCTAATTTTCTTCAAATGCATGCAGTGGCAAAAGGTGAAATTTATTCTTGTGTGAAAATTAATGAATAGGATATGAATGTGCACATAACCAAAAATCACCTTTTTTGTGCATACAAATGCCAATGCTGCTTACCTAGGGAAAAAAAAATAATAGTGCTACTTCAGTTCAAAATTGGTTTTTACCTTCTCCATTTTTTTCAAATAATGGCATTTTTTAAGCCTTTTGCTAATTTGATGACTGATAAGCATTTTTTCCATGTGCTTTTTAGAAGAAAATAATTTGAATTAGTCACTTGCAAACAGGTAAAGAACTGGGTAGAAATTCAAGAGCACTGGTGAAGCACATCAGACACAGAAGTTTTCCTGTCAGAATTCATGGCTCTTCATTTGTCTTTGATATCTGAAACAGTTTTAGGCTCATGTGCCATTTCACGCCAAGCACTTTTTGTGTGACACCACAGCCACTTTGTGCGCTCCATTTCTTTACTCTGTTAGTCAGGAAAAAGAACTTTTTTTGAAGATTACTAATAAAGGTTACTGCTATGTCTCCAGAATTATATCTGCGTAAGAAAATACCTTTTTATAAAACGTGATCTATTACCACTCTGGCTCTGTGCCTGCCCCCAAGAAAGTCCACAACAAAGCTACTGCTTATGCCAGTCGAAGTAGTCTCAGCCTTTATATGGAAAGTATTTTACATCAGGAAGAACAGTAAAGAGAATTGTTTTCCTAGTATTGGAAACTAAGAGAAACATACTGTAAAGAGTAGCCTTTCTCCTTTCAGCATGTACAACAGTAGTACTCACTTTTTTAACCCCAAATTCTTCTGCATTTGTAACAAAGCCAAAATATTTCGTCTTCAACTCCAGTTAAGAAAAAAGGACTGATATTATTTCTTTAAAGATCCTTAATATGTGTAAAGACAAATTTTAGGAATAAAATTTTTAAGAATCATCTCACACCAGTAGGAGTAATTTAGCCTTCTTATATCCTGCATTTTATTTATAGATACATGTAGATATATATAGGTATAGTTGTCTGTACTGTGAACCAGCCGCTGGTCTGACAGCTGGTATGTGGGTACCTTTCGTCTGGACTGTGACCCTCTGGGCTGGATGGTGTTGTGGATACCCGTGTGTGACCTGTTCACTGGGAAAGATGGGCAGGAGGCTCCTGTGTACGGATGATGTGAAAGATCTTTGGGAAAATATGGATTTAGAGGGAAGGGAATCTCCAACCGAGATGTTTTCAGGGGACTGGAAGGAGGGATGTATGTGGGGGGTAATGCCAAGACCAGTGTGTTTGGTATGGGCTCTGGGATAAGTCATGAGTTGAGCCCTGCTCTTCAGGCATCTTGCAGTATATGTCAGCACCTTCTCCCACCTCCTGGGCTGGCGGCGTTCAACCTTGGAGGCTTAAGCATGGCTCTGCTGCTTCCATGTTTGCTGTTGTCAACTCTAATCATGAGCAGAAGGGAAAAGTCATTTTCACCAATGACATGTTATGTGTTTCATTGCCTGAAATGATGCATTTCTCAGGCAGTCCTTTATTGTAATTCCAGCTGTGAATCACTGCTCTAGATTTCCCCTAACATAACTGAGATCAGAGTCCCTTCCACCCAATATGTCACTATCAGAATGCTGAAAATCAATCAATGATTACAATTTGTGATTATTTGCGTATCTACAGGAGTAGCATGTATTGATTCCTAAACTCTGCATTGCCCTTTATGCTGGCAGCCATATAATGAAGGAAAACAATAAGAAAAAAAAAGTAGATAAAGTACCTCCTTTATTGTCTGCATTGTTCTAACTGAATTAAAGCAGTGATGAGTGTGTTGAACTCCAGCATTAGCAATTTTATGTTAATTTTGTTTAGTATCAGGGCATAGAGATAAATACAAAATGTGAAATAATTATGCATTAATGCATCATGTAGAAATTAAAAAACGTTCAAGTTTCTTGGTCTGATGCCACAGTAAGTGCAGTGTGAGTGACTTATTCAAGGAAGTAAGAAATCTACCTACAGTCTGGGGAGACTAAACAAGGGAGCTGAGCAGCATATGCACACAAACAACAAAGGAAGAAAATATTTTTTTTCTTCTTCATTTTAGGCTTCTGGGATTAATAAGCAAAGGGGAACTTGAGTGCTAAATTTTTTTATGTTAAAAGGCTCATTTGCAAAAAGACAAAGTAAATGGAAGAAAAATAATTTATGCAGTGAACTGCTAATCCAGCTGTTTTGCTTCTGGGCTTAATTGGATTTACCTAGAATTGATATTTGGTGTCAGCATGTGTTATATCATCAGCACGAGCAATAGTTACCAAACATAAAGAACCCTATCTAAGGCAAAATATTAATTTATTTGACTCATACTTATTGTAATCACTTTTTATTCATGTATGTTACTACTTAGCATTTCTGCTTGATGCCATCTCATATATATGATCCAGTCTTAGTTATTCTATCTTAATATCTGAAGCAGTTCAGCAATGTAGAAGACTCATAGCTGAATAAAATGGGCTAGGAAATGGTTATTCATCTCTTATTCTGCCTTCCAGGCAGCTGTGCTGGCTATAAAAAGGTGTGCATTGCACCTAATGGCAGGTGGGTGACATCTGAATTCTCGAGTAAGACATATACTGTAGCGTACAGTACCTTCAGCAACAAGAACTTTACTGGTTCAGTCTGGAAATGTGGAATTATTTGCAGTGACTGAGCGAGATTTGTCAGCTAAGAAACCCTGCTTACATACAAATGCAAACCTGAATCTGTCCAGCAAAGCAGGGAAATGGTATTCTTTCTGCAGTACAGGGGAAATAGGGTGTGGGAAGGATGTATTTCATGAAGGTATGCATCACAGATTCATCAGAATGGCCAAATAATGTTGTAACTGCATTAGCTATTAAATATGGTCTTTCTCTCCTAAAGTGAGGTAATAGTGATCTATGATGCATCACATACAAGTATTCAACAGATATTTAGATGCTCTCTCCTGACCTGCAAGGTTTTGGTGATCTGTTCACTTTGCCTCATTTGTGGTGATTGGTTTCTGCAGTAACAGTTTGTTTTGACTGTCTGCTCTGGTGACAGAAAATCTTCAAAAAGCCAAATAATTAATGCAGCAAGTGATGAATAGTGTGTCATGAAGAGTGCATATTATCGTTCATGAATGGATATCCCTGTTTGCTGGTGACTGCAATGGGACCTGTTCCCCCTTGAACCCCCATCAATATTATTTAAACCAATTATCACAGGTGATGCTCCATTTCAGGGTGATGGGTGAGGATGTGGCCTCTGCACCTTCATGGCAATATATGGTGGGCATAGGGTCCACACTCCTCAGCACAGGGCTTGATTTTAGCTCAGAGGAGAATAACAAAGGAGGTGATTGTGGCTGAGTCTTCACAAGCAGAGTCTCAGATGGATTTGACCAGCTGTGCTTATGAGCCTAGCCATAAATCTGGACTGATGCTACATCTCAGCAAAGGAGACCACTGCCTCATTCCCCATCCTCTTCTAGTGCTTGCAGCCCATGCTGTCCACCTGTTTGCTGTCATTTCGGCCTGCAGTAGACCACAAAATGATCTTGGATCATAGATAGGAGAGCAATTGGAAACTCTCTCTAGGCATTGCCTTCAGCCCAATGGCCACAAAGCCCCAGGGCTCATGGCCCTTCCCCAGAGCATGTGCAGAGACTGGCAGCTCTGCCCTCCATCCTTGCACCATGCCTGTAGCCTCATGCCTTGGCATTGCTTCTGCCCTGGGATGCAGTGAGAAAGCTGTTCCTTCAGCGACGTGCCACAAACTGTGCCTCTTCCAAGCCTCATGACAAAATACAGCAACACGGGCAGCGTTGTCTGAGCCATCGTTGTTTAGATGAGTTTGAATTAAACACAAACAAGATCATTCCAAAAGCAGTAAGAGGTTATTGTCACGCAATTATGTTGTGAACTGACAAATAGGAAAACCCAGAAGGCCCATCTTTCAGAATTTCTTATCACTAAAAGCCAAGCAAGTAGAGCTGCCGATCCTTATTAAGCACTATAGGTAGATCTGGCTGCCTCACCAGCTGTGCAATGAAGGAAGCATTTAGATGCTTGCTGTGGCTGCTGCTAATAGACCTTTGGCCACTGTGCCCCTGCTGAAGAAAAGGGGCAGGGTATGTGTTTGGGAGTTGGAAGGCAAACAGGGAAAGATGAATTTCTTAAAAGCAGCCCTTGCCTCTGGGCATTCTCCAGAAGCATCTCATCTTTGACCTCTGCAGAGATTTCTCTAGGAGGTAAATTTTAACTTCATTTAGAGTCTTATTTTGCTTATAATGTAATTCATTGTTAATGTAGCTCTACTGATTTCAACATCTTCCTGTTGAATGACCTGCACAGGGGAGAGTTGTTTAGTAACTTGGTCCGTTGATGCTTATGCTCAAGGGGTGATTATTCTGTCATGTCTTGCTAGGCAAGTGCCACCCTCTGAAGTCAATATGGTATGTAAAGATGAGAAACACTTGCAAAAGTATGTGACTGGATGTAGTCAAAGTGGGAGAGGCAATAGTTTTCCTGCAGGTAGCTTTGCTCATTGTTAGGATAATAAAGATTAACTGGCACTGAGCTCTTTGGATAGTATAAGAGGATGTGAAAGCAAGTATTTTGCTAGGTACATTGCTGCTGGTTATCAGGGAATATAGGGCTGGTTTTTATTTTTCATTCCACTGATGTACTTCTCTCTGATATGGCTGATTCCTGTGGATGAGAGCTGAACTGGCCCCAGCTTTCAGAGCAGGCATGAATAAGGGTTATTTCTACTGTACCTTTCATGCCATGGGACATACCTTTGCTGGTGACATTTCACCATTGGAACCTGGTGGCAAGAGAAGAGTGTGGTAAGGGAGGGACAATTTCTGAAAATAGACCTGAGCAGTGGTGTCTAAAAGATGCATCTTTCAGAAATCCTACATGCTATTTTTCTTCTGTCTTCACATCTCAGCCTTTTGGATAGATACAGGATAGCTTTGGGGATCTAGATTTTTATTAGCCCTAGAATTACTGCTCTTTATGCTTATGCCTACCTTAATGATTAAATATGTCAATCACAATTTAAGTAAGCAAGTGTCCCTTGCTTTTCATTTGTATCTAGTCCTCTAGTGAGCACAATAAATATGCTTCTGGATCTTTGCGGTACTGAATGTGGACCATTTCTTCCTGAAGAGCTGAACAGCTTCCCAACTGAGATTTTTGAAATGGTTACTATTTGTTATAGGTGACAAATACTTCTAATACTTCTGTCTCTTCAAAGTTATCATCTCCTTATCATTGACAGAAATATTAAGGAAGAAGGAGTCATATGTGATAATATTATAGAATCACAGAATGGTTTGGGTTGGAAGGGACCTCAAAGACCATCTCATTCCAACCCCCCTACCATGGGCAGGGACACCTCTCACCAGACCAGGTGGATATCAATATTAATAATAATGATATCAATAATATAAATATTAATACTATTGATAATATTTTTGAATCTTCAAATTCCTGATTTTTTAGGGATAATAGAGTTAAAATTAAATAACTGTGATTAGTTGCTTATTTATTTGGTCATTTTGAGAATGCAGGTAGCAGTATGCTTAGGGATATGTACATGGGAAATGGCACAAAGAGTTTCTGCTGGTATTCCCTGAAGTTTAGGAAAATTTAGCAGTGCAGATGAAAACAGGGCAACACAACCCACCAAAATGAATGTACCTCCCCAACAAAAGAAAACACATTAAAGCCTTGATCGAATGTTACAGTAGTTAACTACCAATGCTGCTTATACATCCAAGAAATAGCTGTGATAGAAGGTAGTGCCAACTTAATGTTACAGCCAAAGCTGTAATTTATATTCTTGTTTATTGCCCAAAAAACCTGCTTCAGTTACTGAACCAACCACGCTGTGAGGTAATCAGCCCTGTGGTTTTCCTTGACATCGGCGTAGAAAGCAATATCGACTGAAACTCCATAGATGGCAGCATTTCACAAAGAACCCAAACAACTTTTTCTTTTCTTTTTCTTTACTTTTTCTTTACTTTTCCTTTTCTGTTTTTCTTTTTATTTCTTTTCTTTTTTCTCTTTCTTTTTCTTTTTCTTTTTTCTTTTTCTTTTTCTTTTTCTTTTTTCTTTTTTCTTTTCCTTTTCCTTTTTTCTTTTTTCTTTTCCTTTTTTCTTTTTTCTTTTCCTTTTCCTTTTTCTTCTCCTCTCCCCTCCCCTCCTTTCCTCTCCCTTCCCCTTCCTTCCACTTAATGCAAGTAAATTATTCCAAGTTCTGTAATATTTCTACTTCATATATCATAAATGACCTGCACTGTTTCATGTTTCATTCAAAAATCTTAACATTCTGGTTATATATGAGAATGCTCTGTCATTATTTTGCAAAGATTTGTTCTGAGTGGGTTGTAAGTTTTCCTCCAAATTAACTTTTAGACTGAAGTATATCTATTTATTCTCAGTATTTTTTGCATTTCTTTAACAGTAAGCAAGAGAACAATGAGAGAGAGAACAATGAACCTATTTTTGAGTTACACACACATGAAGAAGGTGATATTTAAGAACTAAAAATATTATTGAGTCATAATTTAATATTGTAGCTATAAACTGAACCATTTTATCACATAATTAGTTCTCCAAGAGGATAGCATATTTTGATCAGATGGGAAAAGTAGCTGAGAAACCAAATGTAGAAATGTAGAAAATAGAATATATGCGTCTGGTATAAA
The DNA here is from genome assembly GCA_028020825.1 of Podargus strigoides. Classification (NCBI taxonomy): domain Eukaryota; kingdom Metazoa; phylum Chordata; class Aves; order Caprimulgiformes; family Podargidae; genus Podargus; species Podargus strigoides. The sequence continues at coordinate 85,032,517 of CM051620.1, read as the reverse complement.
AGATATAATTCCTCGGTGACATATGCATTTGACAAATGCAACTATTCAGTTGTTTTTACAGAGGATTTCAGCTTATGTGAACAAATGTCTCAGTATCTGGCTATTTGCCCACAATCCAGCTGGGTTTGGAGTCTGGATGGTTGTATTTATATTAATCCCTGTGGATTCTACTGAATTCTTCAAACCATAGGAATTCAGTCTAAGCATGTCAGACAAATGTGTCCATCTTTCCAATCGGTCTTGGTTTCTCAATGTAATATTTTGCATCCTCTGTTGGCAAAAAACACAAGAAATTTGGGTGGAGTATTAAATATGTGTGAAGTGGTTCCTTCTGAAGTAGCTGGGTATTTCTGAGCTTGTTTAATCTGAAAAGGCACCATTTAACTGAGAAGGGTTTTTTTGATCAGCAAGAACTTAGACGTGTTCCATGTAATTCTTCCCTAAAAATTTGTTCTCTATTTCTGAGTGTTGACATAGCTGTCTCTTTCTTGCCATCCTGATAAATAGTAAATTATTCAAACTACATTGCAGAATTCTCAGAAGATCCCTGAGAATAGCTATGATTAGGACACTCACTGGGAAGGTGGAAGAACATAGGTAAAAATCTCCTATTGCTTATTTTAGACATTTAAACTAGATCTTTCATATACTCAGGTGTTTGGGAGATTGGTGGCTAATCACCAGTTTATTAGACTTTTTGATGTGTGTGTGTATCTCTGGTCTAATAGCCTATTGTGGACACACAAAACCTTTGTAATAAATGTGATAGATTTGTCTTAATAATTTGTTACCAGCTATATGCACAACACGTGGGTTCAAATCCTAGTTCTGCCACAGATTTCTCATGTAACCTCAGGCAAGACAATGTATCTGCCTAAAAATTAGGCATCTAATCTCAGCTAGTCATCTAGGCTCCCTCTATAGTCAATGGTGAGAGATAGGCAACTCCAGAAGGCAGCTCATACCTCCTGTGTTAGACCCCTATCTTTGAAGAAGATGAATCACCCCCTGCAGGTGCCTGTCTCTGCAGCCATTGATACTGAGGGAGCCTGTATGTCTAGTCTAAACTAGTTGCTTAACTATTAAGTAACTAAAGGTAAAGAGCATTTCGTTATGGGTATTTTTGTGCCTCATTTGCCTGTGTGCACCAAGAAGGATTCAGCCCATATGTAAGGGATGATAATACAGATGCATATAGGCAAGATGTTTCGGGGGGGGGGGGGGGAGGTGGTGTTTGCAAAACTTGATTTGTCAACACCACAAGCTTTTGAGTCTCAACATGTAGGAACTAACTGGATAAATTGGTCTTCAGATATCAAAGTATATCCCATGTTTGCAAGGGGAGGCACTCTTACTTTCTGTTAGCCCTATGGATAAAGATATAGAGGAGAAGGAAACATAGATGTGTGCATTTAATCTAAAATGTTCTTGTTGGCTGTGAATGTGTTTAAAGAAATCAGTGATCTCCACAGATTCTGTACCTTTGGAGGAGATGTAAAATGGCACTGACATTTGTCTTCAGCTCTTTTCTGCAAACAAACCAATCCTGAACCATTTAATTGTGCTTCTGCAAGAAGGATAGGAGTGGGGGGAAAAAAAAAAAAAAAGGAAGGTCTGTGTTGGTGTATGAAGTTTTTAGTTCATCTTGCAGCCTTACATTTCTTACCAGCTATCTCAGGAGGGTTTACTCCTCTTCTATTAGTCAGCACTTTTAGACCCTTGTATGTCAGCCAATGAGCACAATGTTATAGCTGCCCAATGGCAGCTATAATCTGATTATAAACCCAATGTTTTTAATTCCTTAACCCTCATTAAGAGAAAAAAAACCATCTATTTGACAGTGCAGTGAATAAATGTAGAGCAACTGATACTTTGAATTTGATCTGATCTCACAAACCAGTACCTGACTAAACCCATGATGTCCTGAATTGCAGTTTGGGATGTTCCGCACTGTAAAACAAGTGTGCGGAGCAACCACAGGAGACCAAATGCTGCTGGCTTTCAGGGAGCTGCATTCAGTGGGAAGGGTTACGTTTGTCAGTGCAAGAGTGGCAATAAACTACGTAGTCTCGTGCTACAGTCTAGAAAAGTAATCTGAGGCTACCCTATATAACAGTCAAAAAGGCAATGTTACCCTTAGATTTGAAGATGATTGCAGGGAGAGGCACAGACATTTATTCCTCTCTTTTTTTGTATGCATGAGATGGCTGGAGTGCATTGGATGGGAGATCTGGGAACAAAATGGAACAACAGAGGGAACGCTTTTCTCTTTTTCTATTTCCTCGGGTCTGCTGTGTCTCCATGTTGCTGCAGCCAAATCTGTCTTACTGAGTACAGAAGATGTAGGAAGTGGGTACTTTTACATGCATTTGAAAAAACATGCAGTATGGACAGACAAGAACATATAAACATATAAAATTGGGATTAGATATGTTTGAAAATGGTCTTTTTCATAAATGGGATACCACTGTTATCTGCAGTATGATTTTAGAATAAAGGATACAGAATCATGGAGAAGTTTTCCCTATTCATTCATTTAATTAATCTCTGAAATGGGCAGTTAAAAAGGTTATGAAGCAGAAGAACTGGCATAGATGCTGAAATATATTTATTTTCAAAAAGAAAGATGTAGCTGAATCACTTTATACTTTGAAATTGGGCCTAAGGTGTCTCATAAAAACACTTGGTTTCTCAACTTTTAGACAGGGAACTTTGATCATATGCTTGACAATGGAGATTGTTCTGTGGAGGTAATGAACAAGTTGCTGATTCAAGTGTATTCATTTTTCTTATACCATTGCTCAAGAAGAGTCAATTTTTAAGTGTCCTTTGTCTCTGCATTTCTTTTTCATCTGCAGTAAGACAATGTGAGAAAGGAGAAAAGAATAAGAAAAGGTGGTGTACGGACTGAACTAAAGGAAACCAATTTCTTTATTTCCTTAGAAGACAAGGCTGCTGTTTCAGATGACATTTTTGGTTTTGACAAAATTGTCAGAAGAGATTTAACTCCTCTGTTTCCAGATCATAAGATTTCTGTAAAAGCAAGAGTGCCCAGCAAAGGAATTCCTCTGACTATTATTAAAGACAGATCGGATTTAGCAAACTCTGTGTTATTTTGAGATAAGAAAATTGCATAGAAATAAACAACTTGACATTTTACTTCCTCTTTACACTCTGCCTAAGATGGAAACCACATGAGTGTAGGCATATCAGTTTGGAAATATGAAACATGACAAATCTTTGTTTTGCTTTGTTTTCAAACTTGAAACCAAAGAAATTGTACGCTTCCCAGTGAATTACACAGTCAGGTTTCTCTGGGTAACCTATGATTCTTCAGAATCTATTTTAGTGTTTTAGAAAACTGTTAAGCCAGGCTAGTGATTGTTTATTAGTCCTCAGTGTACAGTTCAAGCTAAATAATTACAAACATACCCATTCTTATATCATCTTAAAACTACTGATCCTGAAGGGAACCTGTTTCCACTTAGAGGAAAAGGCATATTTTCTATTGAATGGGACAGCGAGTGATAGAAAGGGTGGCCCTGTTGCAGTCAGTGGAAGGTTTGCCCTTGACTTAGTGGGACACAGTTCCACCCACCTGGATGTTATATACATTTTTCTGTACAGTGACAGTGCACTGCAGTGCTTGCTGGAAGCAAGACAGTGTCCCAGTCCCACAATGTGCCCTGTTTTCCATTTTGAAGTCAGATTTTGTGTGGCATCTAAGGCATGGTCTCCCCATGAAGTGGAAAGGAAAAACATTTTATTGTTACATCAGTGCACATTTATGCTATGGTTAAGGCGCTTACTTCATAGTTAGAAAATCAACAGTTAAGCAGTTATCTAATTTTTCTCCTATCAGCGTAAGACTACTTAAAACACACGCAGTGCCGACCAGTTAGCTTCCTGATCACATGCTGTTCACACGGCGGAACTTCCCACAGTTCCGGGCTGTTATTGCCCACTGCTCTTCCGGCCACGTCAGCACAACTTCACAGTTTCTGGCACAACTCAGCAGTTTCTTATCTCACTCCCAGGGCCTGCTTCCGGTCAAAGCTTCACTGCTGGCCCAGGGGCCACGCAGAGCTGGCAGGTCGAGGTCTTCTTGCTCTTTTCCCACAGTTTTGGAGGATGGAAGAAGAAAATTATGGTGGAAAGATTGGGGAAAAAAAAAACAACCTACCTTTGAGGTGCACATGTTTCTTTGAGTTAGCAATCTAACTTATGTCTTTACTCTCCATCAGATGATTTTTGCACAGTTAAATCAAGCTGCTTGCTATTTCATCAGCAGGATTTTCTACCAGGGTAAAACACTTTTGGAAATTAATCAGGAAATTAGATATTATAGAATCACAGAATCATAGAATAAGTCCAACAACTAACCGTATTATTTCATTATGTGCCATTTATCTGGAAAATTATGTGTAAATTATATTTTGGGAAAGTTCCTAACCTTTCTGTAATTTGTTTTTGCTTGGTATGCTGCTCAGTGGTTGTAAGAAGTTATGACGGGTTTTCTATGCTTGTGTTCCCAAGGACTCTGCTTGTTTCCAAGAGGAGCTAAATAGTTTCTGAAGAACCAGGAAAGGAATGGGAATGAGCTAGACTTCACATCTGAAAATGAAGCAGATAGCTCAGGCTTAGGTTGTCCTGCCACTACGGGGTAAAATTCAGGGACTTGTACTACAGATCACCTCTGAGCCTGAGCTTTGGAGTCACTTTAAAGTTGACATAACCCGTATGCTTTACTTAATTCATTACACCAGGCCCCCATGAATTTCCTCTACTGTTCTCCATTTCTGATATTAGCCCTTCTGTATTTCTTCCCACATATGAAAAACTGAGACAAGTTAATTCCCAGCCAGAGGATGGACTAGTTAATATTCAGATTGCAATTTTCAAATATTAACTATAATACCATGGAAAACTATGGATAAATATAATTTAAGGTTCCGAAAACCGTCTCCATGATATAGGGAATGACCTTACCAGTCCTCTTTAAAAACAGGCATGCTGATAGTATGGAGGCACACTGATGGAAGCTGTACTAACAAGTCATGCAGGAACAAAATCCACCTAAAACTACTGTGTTTTGTATAATGTAGAATTTAACTTTCTTAATAACTTAAGCCAATAGTTCTAAGGTCAGAATAATTAGTGTCTTGGATGAAGTGAGAAGGGCTAGAGTTTGAAGAGGCTGTTACCAGCCATGCTGATATGGGGCATGTGAAGTCGCAGAGATACTGATGCAAAAAGTTTTCAGGAAATCCACAGGGTCATTTTGGGAAATGTGAAAATGCAATTATTTTGGCTTTTTGAATTTTTAAAATATATTTGTTTTTATCATCTTTATTTACCATATTACAATAAATCTGCACCTTCTGTAGTAGCCAATCATTATGTTATAGAGGGAAGAGGAAAAAACATACCACATATTAAAAACCTGCCTGGATTTGCCAAACAATATGCTTTTCTGATGGGCAATCCACTGTCTTGAAAACTTGAAATTTCATTTAGGAGATTTCATTTAATTTCAGGAAAGAACTTCTTATGTCAGAATACTTTTCATCCAAGCATTTTCATTTTAATTGCAATATTTGGCCTGAGTTATTTGAAGCATTAAGCTACAATCTCGTTAGGAATTGTAACTTAGGTCTGCCGTCTGTGCTGTAGATTTGTTCTTGGAGATTGCCCTACTCTTCCTATAGCACAGTGATGATTATTTTTGATTTAATTCTGTCATATATTATGAGTGTCATAACTCTCTGAATGCCATAAGGAACATATAGGTTGGCCAGGAAGCCAGGTCTATAGGAGAGAATGAATATGTTGTACATTTAACTGACTGCCATGAGATAATCCACCAGCATGCTATATGTGTTTTAGTAACAGAACTGACCACCAGTGAAGCACTTTGGATTGATTCATTAAAGTACATGAAACATTTGGGTAGAAGAAATGCTGAAATATTTGCTTTAAGTTAAAAAGAAATATTGAAATGAATGGTATTATCTGAGTGATAATGTTCATCTTTGACATCTACATGAATTGCTAGAAGTGGGCTAGAGGCTTAGCTGTATATCACTGGGGAGGGTGTTCTTTTCATCCCTGGTTGTCTGTATACTTTGCTATTTTATATTAGATTGTTGCTAGCGGAGTGACTGGACTGCAGCTCTCAGCTATCCCAACACCTTCCTCACTAAAGTATACCCTTTGTAGATCCAGCCCAATGGCCTCCATTTGTTTTTTCATCTGCTACACAAGATAATAATGCTTTCCTTTTCACAGCAATGCTCCAAAGGTACATTTAGTTTCTTGGTGTTCAATACCATATGATTGCAATCCATAGTGTGAAACAATTTAACAATCCACTTTTTGTAATCAAGACATCTCATGCAAGTGTTGTGATGCAGTGTGTTAAGCAAACACTGACTGTGTTAGCAAACCCAGGTATCTGAGCATGCATGACCTATCTCCTGCAATATTTTCCCATTGAAAAAAAGAAGAATTTTGCCATTGACTGTAATGGGAACAGGGTCTTTCTTCCTGGCGCTGTGCTAAGAGTGGAAGTCTTGTAGTGGTAATGGAGCAAGACACAATGAATTAATTATAGTAAGAAATCACTGCTGGGCCTAGTTAATATCTCCTACATCCTAACCATGTGCTCTCAAGAGAAAAAGAGAGACAAACTTGCATGTTAATCATTTATTGCATCTGATGGCAAAAGCAAAGTGGATAGTAATGGCAATACTGTATTTAGTTTCTTCCGATTCACATTTTATTTCCTTGCCACAATTTTCCTCATTTTCTGCCATCATTTACTGAGTCAGGAGACAAATTCTACTCTTTTAACCACTTAATGAGGCTTCCTAATTTTTTTAAAAAATATGTAGTGTAACTTACCATACCATCCTGGAAGCCTGGCTTTTCCCATGCATTCCAATGGTGATCTCTGTTTCCTCTGCTCTAATCAACACCATCAGCACGGGGGGGGAAATCTGCTTCCTATTTGATTTTAAAGTCTCCTATATTTTTATATATCTAAGACACTTTGAAAAAATTTTAATGACTAGTCATCGAACAAACCCTTGGTTCTGAGAGTGATCCTTTTCACAGAAATAGTTCCCATTGCCATCAGTTTTGCTGTGAGATGGGAATAAGTGCAATAGGGGGGAAATGGTTCCACCAGTGAGAGAGAGATTTGACTCAAGAGTAAAGATTGCTCATCTGGTGTGGTGTCAGGATTAAAGCCTCCTTGTGTTTCAATCAAGTTGTAGAATATCTTTCCAGTTGTTCCTAATAAGCAGCCTCCATAGCATTCATTTTCTTGAGACGTCACCTCTAGACTCCAGCATCCAGAATTTGAGTCTTTTTTTTTTTTTTTTTGAGGAGGTGGTCCTGTGTAGTGACCAACCCTCCATACCTGATTAATGGATGATTGGCAACTCTTAAGGCCCATGGCTTTTTACAGACTCAGTTTCATAGGCCTAAATTAGAGTGATATTCTGCTAGAAATACATGCGTAAATAGAGATTATTTATGTGAGTAGTGTGATCTGGCCCTTCCTTATTTTTTTGTTACGAAGTGCACTTGATCTTATTCAATTGTCTAGTGTACTGTGGTAGAATTCAAATAGAATAGAGTGTCATACTGCAGAACCGTATCAAGTTATTATGGTCACGGTCTCTCCTCTGACTATTTGCAAATTAGCATTTTACTAACAGGGAAAGCATATGCTAGATTAAAACTGGGAGGGTTTTTTTTTCTTTCTTTCTTTTTTTTTTTTTTTTTAAGAAAGGCAGAAATGGCAAAAATTATGCTGTTCAATTTTGTTGTGAAATATCTCTCCTTTTCAGGGAAATATGTTTTCTGGATGGGTTGCCACCTGCAGAGTATACTATACGTCTTTGTTAAATTATTTTCTGTCTCTGCAGAAATAGCAGTTTAGTTTTGTAGTATTTTTTAAACAAAATGACTGAGCATTTAGCACAATTATGTTCAGCTCTATAATCTTTTTTTTTTTTTCTTCTTTTGTCAAGCCATCCTTTAACAGGGAATAAAAAATGAGACACACTGTAATCTATTTTGCATAAATGAATAATTATGATTGCCACATATTGCCAATTGTAATTAGAGATAATAATGCTAGGTTTTGGAGCTTTTACACATGCATTGCTTTTCCAAGCAAAACAGAACTTTTGTAATGTTCACCCAGTTAAGTGAACAGATTGGGTTTTCTCCTCTCACCAAGGACACACACATGCTTTTTTTTTAATGATAGGTTTAATTAGTTGAAGGTAAATAAGTAAATAAAAGACACACTATAAATAGTAGGCTCTTAGCAAAATTAGAGACACATTAAAGATAACGCACTTTTGGGACTTGCAGATCAGTTAGCAAGTCGGCTGAGCATTAGAGGGAAATTGGCAGCTGCTTATAGTTAGCAACCAAAAATGCTGTAGGTAGTGTGTGTGCATGTGCAGATCATTTAAGGGCTCAGTTTACCTTATTTACATTCCAGCACCTTTGGGATTTGAGGAAAGGTTGTGGTTTTTTGTGGGGAGAGAAGGCTGATTCCCAAAAACTGCTGACCTACAAGGCAGTGTTAGGCATAATGTTCTTGCAAAGCAAGTTGCTCGCTGCGGCTGTGGTAAAACCTGCAGTTTATACAGTTCTCGGATACTGTGCATCCACATTGACATGAGAACTTGGCGTGGCGCTAGACTAAAAAACAATGCTGTTTAATCAGGTGTGGAGTGCTGGCTTATTCCTTTTGCCAGCAGCTTTGTTTTACTTGGACTGCATAGCCTTGTAAGAATTCAAAGCCATTGCAATATTGCTGAAGAAGCTTTCTGAGATGTCTAACTAACCATAATGCTGTATCTCCGGGGTACTGAATGAATGCAGCAAACAAACTGTACTTTGCAACTGTCTCATTTTCCTAGGAAAAATGGACCAACTTCTGGAATTGTTGTTCAGCTCCCAGTCTCAGTGGGAGTTCTGTCTGAGCACAGAGAGGCTAAAGCCTAAACAATGAGCATTAAATTTGGCCCCTTCATCTCAGGATCTCACAATTCTTTTGGAAATGTTAACAAATTAAGGTTCACAACCCCCACCCTGTAAAATAATACTGTTCCTTTTTTACAGATGGGCAAAGAGGATCATGAATCAGGGGCAACCACAAGAGCTACAGATCAGAAATCTGACTCTAGAGTGGGCTGCTCCATTGTCTTTATTGATTATTTTCCATAGCTCTGTTAGATCCCCAGTCTCTCATTGTGCTTCTCAAGAATTTTTGTAACTGGAGTTGAGGATGTTTGGACATGATTTTCCACATGGATTATTCAATGTATTTTCCTCATTCTCCATATCCTGACTTGACTTTGTCACTTAAACTCTAATTGGAAGGGTGCTGCAGCCGTTACAGGTTACAAATCCTACTATTTTGCCTACCGTGGTATGATTAAATGTGAGCATAATCTCTGTTCCTTGCCCTGCAGAAGCTTTCGTGTGGCGGCACATCTCACAATTAGGCCACACCTAGCAGAAATCTCCCAAAGGAGTGCTGTAGAAGCTATTATCCTCTTTAGGGATTGGTAACCTGGCATAGATAAAAATAGGGGAAAAAAGAGACCCAATACTCTCTTAAAACATACGCTGAATTTTTTTATGGGATTTGAAAATGATTGGGCTGTTGTTGCTGCTTGGATCAAAACGATCTCCAGGTAGTTTGTCCTTATAAATCACATAGCTTGAATTTCTTCCCTTAGAGCAGAATCTCTAGGATACCTTCCTATACTAGGCAGCATTTTAACAGTTTTACAGGCATATGTCTTAACACTTTCTCACTATTCAAGACCTCTCAGCAAGGTTGGGGTAACAGCAGCCACAGCTTTTGAAGAAAGTAGTATTAGAAAACTACTTTCTGTATTTGATTGCCATGGAGATCTCAGTCTAGAATTGGCTCTCTTAAGCATTGTGTTAACACAAGTATAAAGTTAATGCCACTTCTGCTGTCTGTGCTGTCTGCTGTCCTGTGCTCAGCTTTTCATGACCTGGAACCAAACATCTTCATATCCATCTATCCTGAAACTTGCATTTGTTTTAGGCCAGTCTGTGCTGCCAAGTTCACGTATATTCAAGGTAAACATATGAGGTCAGTTAAATTAATTGCTTTCCATTTATATTCAAGGATGAAGACATGGAAGTACAGGCAGAAAAGAGGAGAATGGGTCAAATAGAGGGCTCACTAGTGCCAATTATTTAAGGGAATTTTTCAAAAGGAAAACTGAACCAGGAATGATACTAGGTTACAATGATGCTGAGAGTAGAGCAGTTTGATTTTTCACTGGAGCAAAGACAGGAAAAATAATTTGGGTCAACCCACTGGAAAGAAATGTTTCACTTTCTTCACCCAAACAAAAGAGAATTCATTTTAGTTTAATGACATCTTTCAAATGGTAAATTAGAGACTAGTTGAGGTTGGAAGGGATCTCTGAAGGTCATCTGGTCCAGCCCTCTGCTTAAGCAGAGTCCTCAAGAACAAGCTGCCCAGGACCATGTCCTGAAGGCTTTTGAATATCTCCAAGGATGGAGACTCCACCACCTCCCTGGGTAACCTGTGCCAGTGCTCAGTCACCCTCACAGTAAAAAAGAGTTTCCTGATGTTCAGAGGGAACCTCCTGTGTTTCACTTTGTGCCGTTGCCTCTGATCCAGTCACTGGGAATCACTGGAAAGAGCCTGGCTCCATCTTCATTATACCCTCCCTTCAGGTATTTATGTACATTAGTAAGACCTGCCTGAGCCTTCTGTTCTCTAGGCAGAACAGTCCTAGCTGCCTCAGCTTTTCCTCATAGGAGAGATGCTCTAGTCCCTTCATTATTTTAATGGCCCTTTGCTGGACTCTCTCTGGTGGCTCCATATCTCTGTTGTCCTGAAATTGTTGTGAAACATTTAGCCTTTCCCCTTTTAAAATATATATATATATATTCAGATGAAACCTTCTGACCACTTCATCACAAATGTGTGAATAGCTTTTATCAATCCAAATAATTTTCCAAAGGACAAAATATTGACCTTTTTTTTAGCTCAAATTACTTCAATGGATTTTTTGTTTGTTTTTTTACAGACTGCAGATTTCACAGGTCAGCCTTTCTGTGAACTATTGGTACAATCCCTAGATAACTTCCATAAATTAATAGAGTCATTCCTGGTTTAGAAAAGTACAACTCTCCTGAGATTTTAGAATTGATTATAATATCGTGTAAATAGACTGGGTTTCTCCTTATCTGAAATTGAAATTGATGAATATCTGAATCAGCTCATACTGATTTTTTGTGTGTGTGTTATTCATTAATTTTAGGCTCCTGCTATTTATAACATTAAAAATTATTATTAATTATTATCATTTTGGGGGAAAAAGGCATTATGATTATGCAAAGCATGGAAAATGTAAGTAAACACCATAGTGAGAGAAAAAAACTTTTGCCTGCTAATGTTAGTGCGGCCTTTAATTAAAATATGTACTCCATCCTCAGTTTCTGGCTGCATCAATGCACATATGAGTAAGAGATAGTGTTTGACAGGAAGCTCATGTTTGCCTTTATTCTTGTCTTCTTAAATTAATTTTAAAAATCTCTCCAAAAAAGTATGAATTCAGTATCCTCCTTTTTCTTATTTTTTGGTTAGCTGTATTTTTTTGCCTGCAATAACAAAGCCATGAAAAAAGGCAGCAATCCCCTTGCTCATGTGATATAATTCCGTACTCTGAGTGTGAATACTGGCAGATCAGCAGAATGAGCCATCTGCAAGCTATAAGCTGTGTCTTTGCATGAATAGATTTAGGATAAAAAAAAAAAAAAATTGTCTGACCTGGAAGCCAAACGTTACTTGGCATCTTTACTAGAGATCCCTGTGAGGCCAGCCACCGCTCGTGCTGAATTTGTGTCCTTTCTAAAATATATGTCCCTCCCTCTTGCCATCATATTTTGTAGTACATGTACGTAAGCGCACACTGAGGAACGCACACACGCAGGGCTGCACCACAGGCCACCTCAGAGATGCTGTACTGCAGTTTAATGAATATCAGACTTCATAGTTAGTCTCTGTTGGATTGCCGTGCTGGTGAATAATGAATATCATACTGCAGGGTTAATCCCAAGTGGCTAGTTTTCTGGTTTTAACAGGCTGGGTGTTAGTCCTGAAATGCTTGTAAATATCTACAGTTCACGCATTGTACCGTGTAGGAACATGCACCTCTAAATCCTCACCTTGCTCAGGCCAGTAACTCCCACTGAAGTCAATGGAGATAGTCAAGGACATAGCACAAGATGGATTTGTTCCTACAGTCGTGTCCCCTCCAGGTTATTATCTCCCAAACTCAAGTCCCACCTCAAATAGAAGAGTTACGCATCCTGCCGGGTTTTTTTCTTTTTGTGAGTCGCTGTCTCCCTTCTAAGCTTGATCTGCTGGCTTTGACACCCCAGCCCTCTGAATTATAGCTTGTGCCTTCAACTAATGAAGTCGTTGGCAAAATTCCCATTGACTTCATTCAGAGAATGATCCAGCTGAACTGTGCTGACTCCTTAGAGTTCCTGAGCCCTTGTGGAATAAATATGAGTTGCAGAGACATAGGATTTGTAAAGATTTGGCCCTAGATTATAGAATTGTTGGGGCAGGTGGAGTATATCTTTTCAAATGGTTTGTGAAGTGCCATTTTCACCTAAAGTACTCTAGAAATTATTAAGTGACAGTAACACTTGTCAGGTGACACAAAAATTCAAACCTGTGGTGGGAAGAGGGAGGATAGAGTAGCCATTTGCTTTCACTGTGCTTGTGGAGATGTATGTAGGAAGGAATTAAAGCAATACCTTTGAAAATAAATCCTTTTCCCCTCTCTTGTTTGTCTTTTTGTCTTCCTTCTCTTTTTAACCCCATTGGGAGAATTAGAATCTCATCAGACCTTCCCAGTTGTTGTAGCTAAAAGCTAATGCCTGCATAGGCTATGTTTTCTGTGCTTTAAAAAATATCTGCTTTGAATTGTATTAAATTTTTCCCTCCCCTTAACTTCAGTGGCAGCAAAAGCAGATTAAAACAAAAACAAATGAAAAAAACTTCTCCAGCATTAAAAGACACAAAGGTTTATTTAACATGAAATACTTTCTTGCATGATCTTTATCCTGCAATTACAGTGGATATTAATGCTGCCCCACTGCTATTTTAATATAAACTAAAATAAGATAGAGATTCTCAGGTTTTGGAACTGTAAGTGATGATATCAATCTTGCACAATGAAAAGAAAAATCCAATGGCTGGCCATGCTGTTAGGGTGTGATATAGGCATAACAGGTACTGAGAGGGAAATATTTGGTATCTAAATGTACGAACATATTGGCTGTGGAGAAAAGACCTACAAAAGGAGATTTTCTCATGCCAAAGTAGGAGATAACTGTGAGTCTCCCATGGGAAAGGGTAGTACTTGGAAGGCTGATGCTGGTGGGCTTGACACCTGCTTGTGTGTGCCTGGGAAATACTCGCAGTGTCTGGGAGGGCAAAATTTACCTTCTTTATCCTTTTCCCCTCCACACTTTATAGTGACTTTGAGCATTTCCCTGTAAAGTTTGTGTGCTGTTGGTGGTCTTTAGAATGGAGCCTTTGCTCTGTCCATGCTGCTACTTATGTGACATCCATCTTTGTGCTTCATGTCCTTTAAATAGCAAAGTTCTGGACTGTGGCTCACTGTAATAAAGTGGTTTCTGTTCTATGTGCCCTCTAGAATTTGGGGCCATGTCTTGAGCAAACTTGCTTGTTATTCTATTTAGGGAGTGTTAGCAGAAATGCTACAACAGAGGCAGAGATAACATTAAAAAGCACAAGTTGATCCCAGTACAGCTCTATAGACCTAATGGTAAGAAAGCTAACAGCCCCATATGGGCACCTTGCTTCCACTCTGCATAGTGCCTCACTCACTTTTTCCCTTCCACAAGGAATTAAGGACACAGACACTTAATTCCAGAAATAATCACATCCTGCCTTTCAGCAGAGGGCGTTCAAAACAGCAGGCATGTTTTCAAAAACAGAAACTAGAAATCGGATATCCAAGTAGGTACTTAGCTATATCTCTACTGTCCAAATTTCCTAAAGACTTAAATGCTAGTCCTGAAGTTTGAGGTCAGGCACGACAGCAGGAGAGGCAGCCACATTAAGGGTCAAGGGTCCCAGGAGGCAGAAACTTCTGCCCATTCCCTGACTCATTTGGGTCAGGCAGTGCTTACCAAGAGTTGAGAAAGCTCATTAAGATGAGGAACTACAGGAGAGATGCCGGCTATAGAGCAAGGAGAGCTGCAGCATGGGAAAATGGCCCCTGCAGCCCATGTTTTGTGAGAGATGGTTTCTTTTTCTTTTTGCTTTTTTGGTTTGCTATTTTTTTTCTTCCCTGAATTAATAAAATGAGCCTGAGGGAAGAGCCTGAAAAAGATTTTGGCATGATGTTAGTCCTTCCTGGGTTGGGGAAACAAGCCAATAGCCTTACAGGCAGCTGACTCTTTAATCACATATTTAGTATAGAAAAATATTCCAAGGTAGCTAAGTGACCTCTAGAACCAAAATCTATTTCAAATGTTACTCATTGATTTAGGAACCAGGATACCCTATGAAGCCCATCATCTTCGCCTTTCAAAGGGCTCAGAGTTTTAAAGGCATTTAATTCCCTAATTGTTTTGTTTGTTTGTGTTTAATTTCTGGTCCTATGCCATTTTGTAAATCAGACTTTGGCTTCTGCATGACATTGTCATGTTTGAAAATATTAACCTTGACTTTCTATGCCCAAAGCTCCAGCTGGACTCAGTTGGTTTCACAGGTAATTCAGACTCTTTAACAACCTTCCAAAGTACATAACTATGTATTTAAGTAGTTGAGACTTCTCTCTCTAGGTTTAGGTCAAAGTATGAACATAATGAATTAAAACTGAATATGCTATTTCTCTGTTCAGTGAACTGTCTTGAAGCACATATCCAGACGGGGTCCGCAAAAAATACTATGTTCCCTTCTGCAGCTTATTCCACCATTAATGAGAAAGTCTGTTTCAGATTGACAGGGACTACTCAGTGGTCCACACACCTCTGAATATGCTTTAAAGGGCTTCAGGAACATGGGCTATGTGATCACCAGAAAAGCAGGAAAATTTAGGAAACAAACTGAGAGTGTGCGTACATGTAACCCTGTGCTGTAGTTCCTAGCCCAATACCCTTACTGCCTGTAATCATTTTTCCTTTACAAATCACACTCTCACAAGAAATGAGAAATTACTGAATGCAGTTAGCCAATTTACCCTAGAGTAAAATTTGATCCCACAGGAGAAAGTTGGCTGGGACTACACCTAGGAAGTTTGTTCTTGCTCCAGCTCTGGGAGCAGGAGTTGTTTTGAGGCTGTGGGGTTGGTGGCAGCAGTTCACCATTTGTTTAATTTGATAAAAAAAAAGGCCACATTTTGACTTTTCTCTTTGCTCAGATGAACTGTGAAAGTCTGAAAAACTGCAAAAGGAAATAGCTTTCATATATGTAGATGGGACTGAAAATGGTGACGCCAATAAATCCATGTGTGCCACTTCAAAATATGTAAAGGGTCCTGGGTGCAAAAGCCAGCTTTTAAGTTATAGAAAACGTAAAAGGAAAGCCTTTGAAGTCTTTTTAAATCTGGCGTGCAGCAGTTTAAGTTCTGACCTAAAGGAGAAATAGAAATCACTCATATAGTGTTTTTTGTTCTTAATTTAAAATTTTTCTTAATTACCAGAAAGTGCTGGAAATTAAATAGCTTTTTTTTTTTTTTTTTAATTAATAAAAAAACTAGGAAAAGTGGAAAATTATGTGAAATCTCTAGTAAGAGATCTTGTTGGAGGGTTTCTTTTCAGCAAAAGTAATGAAGTAATCTGCTAGAGGAATTCTCTGATGAGACAAAAGGAAACTGAAATGACAAAGCATGCAGGGCCACTGCAGAAATTTGGAGCGTGTTTTTCACAAAAGAAAATTCTTTGGACTTCTTTTATGACTTCAAAGACAGGGGATCCATTTAATCACAGGAGCAGAAAATCTAATGCATTGGTAGCTGTCTGGTTTTTAGATTTATTTATTTTACATTTACATTTGAAATTGTTTGCAAGCATGAAACAGAAAATCGCACTGCAAAACCCACACCTTCAGTGACTAATACCCATAAGAAAATTAAACAAGTTCTGACCACAGCTCCCAACTGCTAATGTGTGTGGCAGAGGAGAGGGGAGGAGAGAAGGAAGCTAGTGATGCAGACAGAGCACAAAATTCCATCACAATTAAGAACGGGAGTGGTGGCAGAGAAGAAAGCTAACTGTACCGGGTGCATTTAGATGGGGCAATATCAGGTTATCATACTGTAGTTAAGCCAGGAGCAGCTGCTGCCAGCAAAACCAAACCTAGCTTGCTGCTTGGCTGAAAACTTAAATATCAACACCCTTTAATTATGCATAAAAAGATATACAAAGCTAGCAGCTTTAAAGTACTGTTATTAATTGCACCAAATGTTAGTGAAAGATTGAATTATTCATAGTTACAGTTCTCAGGGGTTTCTTCATTAAGGAAAATAAGGAGAATTTGATGTGAATATCTCATTTCACATAGCTTTCTCAGTTTGCCTAATCCAAGAACCAGGCATATATTTTACATGTCATATCTGCAGAAAATGCATGTATCTGCTAGTTCCTTAGCAACCTTCTGGGATATGCCTGCATCTACTCCCATAAACCCTGCGTATCAGAAATCATCTCCAGTGGATTTCCAGGGATCAGTGGATTTTGCCACACTAATAATACCATTCATGTGCAGTAAATAATTTTGTTTACTTACAGGATCATTGCTGTGTTTTGGGGTTTTTTGAAATGTGTCTCTAGGAAAATAATATGTAAACACATTTCAGTGAGAGCCCTCTATGTGAATGAAGAGGGATGTAATCAGTAATAGCTACACATATTTTTTTAATAAATGGAAACAAATAATGCTCATTCAGAAGTGCAGTTGTACTCATCATAGTCCTGGTTTTCTTTCTACTCTGCTTTTTAGCTAGAGGTAGTAGCCAAAATTAGCACAAACTTCTGGAAGGGAAGATTTTAAAAGAATAACAGATCTTTACAGTTTTTGCATTTTCCTCTTCAAAAAGAGAAATCTGCACATATCAGTTATCCTTACAGCACATGCACCTTATCACTGTGGTATAATTTATGAGTAATCTGAACCTTATCAAATAACCCTATACTTTGCTAAATTACAATAATATGGTAACAGACAGTAGCCAAGGGATGGCTCAGGTGAGTAATTTTTCCTCATGCAAGCAGTGGATACTAGCTGGAGCAGGGAGTAAGGGTCCCTTGCCTGAGACAGGCTTCAAAGGATTCAAATGGGGCTGAACATTTTCACTGCAATCAGGAGTATGTGGGTTTGGTCCAGTAGCTCACGTAGGGCATGTGACAATCTTCACTGAATCCAGCTGAAGGGCTGTTCAGCTGGTTGTGCATCTGTGCTTTGTGGGTGCTGGTTTGACACTCAATGTATTTGGGCATTGTTATTTAGTGTATGCAATACACTTTCAGGAATAGGTGCTTCATGACTGTGGACCTCCTTAGTTCTGGTAAAGTTGATGTAGTTAAACCTGTTTGTGACAAATGAAAATATTGTCTACCAATCTTAATAAACAGCTGGGAAAATCTTGTCTTTTAAAGTCATTGAAGGCTTTACAGTTGCCTTCACAGAGTCAAATTCACATCAAGTATTTTTTGTTTATTAAGGGTGAGAAGAAAAATATATTTAAGTTCAACTTTGTCTTACAAGCAAATGGCAAGTCATAGTATTTTAAGTCACGTTTGAGTATGTTAAGACCTAGAAAGCAGCAAAAGTCAGATAGGTCGGTATGTAAATACATGTGTAAATAAATAGACTGTCTAAAGAGCTAGACATAATGTATATATTAAGATTTAAATATTAAATATATATAATGCAAATAGAGAGTCATAGATATGGGTGTCCATTTGTATAGTTATACAAAACATTTACGTAGAAATGCAATATAACTCACATAATTTTTGATGTGATGAATGTGGAGTCCCCATCCTTGGGGGAATTGAAGAGACATGTAGATGAGGTGTTGAGGGATGTGGTGTGGTGGTGAACTGGCAGTGCTGGGTTAATGGTTGGACTTGATGAGCTTAGAGGTCTTTTCCAACCAAGGCTGTTCTGTGATTCTAGCTGTCCTTTCGCAGATTTGTGTAATAAGGATAATTGTAATTGTATTCTCGCTTTCCTTATTGCAAATTAGTAGCATGTTTAATAGCATGTAAACATGATCTTTAAATGTAAGTAGCTTTTAAATATGATAAAAATTATAGTTTACCTTTCATATGATAGTTATTATACAAAATAAAGACAGATTTATCCCAGAGTTGCCTACTTTCTCAACCCAACAGGCAGTATTTAAAAACTTTTCTGTGGCTAGGATCACAAGACATGTGCCTGAGAGGAGAGAAACGTCCTGATGTGGTTTATAAGCAAGAGATGACAAAAATTTCTGAGAGTTACCATTTTCTTGTATGATGACGGTGAGCTGGCCATGAAGCAGGGTCCCCAGGCAACCTAATCATTGCAGCTCCTGATAGATGACTTCAGCCAGAGCTTTAATCCTATTGATCCTACTCTCCACCTGAGCAGATGCTTGATCATCTTCAGTCTAGCAATTGCTTCAGAGGATGAATGTTCTTAAATAACTGATATTGCCAGATTTGGGCAGCAAAGGACAAATATGAGTCATGCAAGACTTTTCATGAACTTTGATATGTGGTTTGACTGTGTTCATGGTGGGATCCACTGTCCCCCATGGCATCCTTTTCCCTTGCACTGTTGCTGAGGGCTTCTCAGCCAGGTCAGAGTGTCTTTTCGTTCAGTGCTGTGCTGACTGGCCCCACATTGACTCTTTGGCATGTCTGCACTGTGCAATGATGTGGTGCAGAGGTGTGGGGATTAAACCTGCCCTGCAGCTGTTACATCCACTCTGTGAATTGCAGTGTCACGTGGAGATACTGGCTTGATTCCCATCAACAGTATATGGCAACAGCATTATTCCATGACCAAGCTGTCCACAGTTCTCTATCTGAGATCTCTTCCTATTTTCTCTGATAGATCTGGTCTCTGCTATTCACACTTGTTTCTAATTTTTGATCATTTCAGAACATAACTCCATTTTAGTTGTGACACAATTAGACCTTGATGAGACTTGCCAAATGCCTCAAAAATTTTAGAAATTCCCAATCGGAAACAAGATAAGAACTTTTGAAATATACTTTGGTACTTGTGCCACATGCAGAAAATGAGAGTGAGTGTAAGGTTTTGGATATAAGGACATATTTTCTTGCTCATAGACTACCGAGCATGGCTGACTCCTGGCCTGTGATTTCTCCAGTCCTACTGTAGAACGAATAATAGCAACAATAAAAAGAATGGCTTATTACTATGTGTGGATTTACTGATGGCCTGAAATATAATGGGATCAATACACAATTCTTTTCCCAGAGGCAAATTCAGGCCAGCTGTTATCTACTCTCAATGTCACAGTACCAAATAAAGGAAATAGTGACCAAGACAATCGCTAGCAAAACCTGAGCTCCACACCAGTGCTCAGAAAAGCACAAAAGTTAGCCAGAAGTGTGGTTGGCAATCCTGATACTGTTAGATAGACTCTTTGCATTAGAGTTTCTCCTGACTGCATTTTCGCTTTTTTTCCAATGTTACGTTCAGACCAGAAAAAATAACCCTATTGTGGAATTATAGTTTCTAGTGAGTCAATGGAGCTCATTGCCTCCACAGATCATGTGGTTTCATGATAGGTATCCTCAGAAGTGAGTTTCACCTAAGTGGAAACGTCCCATGTGCTGTCACCCACAGTCTTGTGCTGCTGCATGAGTAGAATTGATATAGGATTGATTGACCAGCTTTGCCCTGAATAGGGATAATCATTTGCTTCTTAAACTTCCATCCAGTGCTTTGGCAAGCAGAAAGCCTGCACTAGTGCCAAATCTGTAATTACTTTACTAACAGCGATGACATGTACGCTTGTTCTGCATGATCCTATTTTGTTGCTTCTGTGGTTGGCTGTGAACAACTCAGTACTTCAGATAATAGGAGCCTCATCCCTGCATCTGTCTCTCAGCAGGGTGAGCTTTAACCTAGGCTTTGAGCAGGTTTTAAAGAGGAAAGGGAAAAATACATCAAAGCAACAAAAAGGAAAAATACGTGAACAGGTACTGACTTGGTAGGTACTGCAGAAAAAAGAACAGCATGTGCTGTCTCAAGGATAATAAAGGCCATATTGCTGTAGTGGGCTCTACATGTGCATGGGGATCATTGGAAGGTGGAGGCCATCTTTGCTGTGGAAAGCTGCCACAGTGTCTCAGTACGCTCTTAACATGTATGGGCTGTGTCACATGGCATGGTAATCATCAGTCCATAAGGGTCTGGCTTCTGCCATCACGTTCTCCTATTCGTCATGATTGGAACATTTAATAAATAACTAAAATAACTAAAACTTACAAGATTATTCTTTTTTGCTGTCTCATAATGAGAGACTAATGTACACAATACGTAATTTTATTTTAAGAAGCTTTCATTTATTTCTTTTGTGTCCTTGTTTTATAAATTTGCCTGGAATTAATTCATCCTCTCCAGGCAGAGGATCCTCGAATGAGGACTCCTACCTTTTTTGTATGTTTGATTACAATTTTATTGCAATTAACAGAACTCATTCATAATCCAGTTCAGCTCACTGCTTTATTCTAATTTCTTGACAGGTTTTCTTCACTGTTTGTGCATGTGTGTATACATCTATACAGACACACGCATGTATACGTAATGAATCAAGTTATCAAAAATATTAATTCTCACCTAGAAAAAAGGTCAGGACCTGTAGGTGCCATGTGTAAATTATTTGAAATTCACTCTGTGTTTATCTCAAATATTTTCTCACCTGCTTTATTTGGTTTTTAAATGACCAAATAGGGAATATATGTCCTTTTTTCCTAAAACTTTTTTCCTCTTCTGTGCAGCAGCAGCTGCCTGCCATGTTATTGTTTTTTGTTGCCAGCAGGCTTTTTGGGTGTGCGCCAATGATTTTGTGTGGGGAATGGGATGATTTGCATCTGACTGGTGAATGGCAAGGCTGGGCGTGGTGGGTACACTCAGCCACTCCAGGTGAGGTAGAACAGCCGCTTCCAGCTCACCTGGAGTAATTAATTCAATAAAAAGTTAATTACAATGAAAGGGAAAAACAAACTTCCATATAACAGATGGCAATTTTTTAGTGCGATGGAAACTAAAAGGATGTTTTTTAAAAACTAGCATTATGGTGTGCCCTAAATGGTATACAAAATTCTCTCCTCTTCATATATACTTAAGCAAATGCATATGTTGTTTCTGTATACTGGCTCTGCTGTGGTTTTTGATACATATTTCCTACAGTTTCAGGTATTTGGGAATTTTTCATCATAAAACTTTTCATCAACACATAGTTTTCCTGGCAGATTATGTTTATGGCTTGGCTCCTAGAGGAGTTGCGAGACCTCTGTGTCCATCAGTCACGCCTCTTCTAGAAACTTTTAAACCTTGGAGTCAGGACATCAGCCAAATTGCAGAGAGGAGCAGATGTCTGATGAAAACTGAGGCTGGGTAGCAAAGAAAAACCCTGTCAGCTCCTCTACCCAGAAGAAGCTGTGGCAAGTTTAGCCCTTTCCCAAAGCATTTGACTGGCCCAGCAGCTGAGAAGCAGAAACTAGCTGGCCAGTCAGCACGCAAGTAGACAGCTGGGCAGTTTAAACAGAGGACAGTCCACATGCATCCTCTGCTTAGCTGATAAATTGACTGAGGATATTGAAAAAGAGAAAGAAAAATATGCTGAAGATGGGCATGAAACTATTCCTTAATAAAGTTAGGCACGCATGTTGATGGTAGGGGTCATAAATGGTAAGGGGTAGAGCTGGGCTTTCAGTGACCAGGTGTGAGGTGGAGATGGCCTTGAGAAACTGAGTTTCGTTCATTTCAATGCTTGTAGAATAAACTCTTTCTTCATAAAGAGAAATTTTGGGTACAGGATAGGATTTAATAGTACTAGAATAATGTTAGAAAGATTGAACTCAAGGTTCCTTGCTATCGTGGAAGCTAGCAACATGTTTTTAATGACTATCTGTTCAAACTTTCAGAAATGACAAATGCACATGGATGTGTATCTTGGAGGTATCCTGATTTTTAAAAAATACTGAGTGTCCCTGTAGGAAAGCTGAGGTATTGACCTCAGTTCCTTCTAAAATAGTTCTTCAATGCTCAGTATCAGCTGTTACAACCAATACATGATTTAAAGTACTTAAAAATATTGTGCGAGCTAAAATTATTTTCCGAAACTTACCTAGTCATTCCTAGTGCATTTTTGCATTACTCTCATTGACTTGAGTAGGAGGTTAGGTTCTTTTCAAAAAGTCTGATGGAATTAGACTAAACAAAGATATGTTGTTGAGCAGGCAGAAGAAGAAAACTATTGCAGCTCTCAGTGACAGGTCTGATCCTACATCAGTTTATTGCTTTGCGTTGAGCCAATGCATACAGAACATTTGATCAAAATGTTTCCAGATGGAAGAACTCTATTCAGAATATTGTGTCATTTTCAGGACTGGACCCCCGATAGTAGGATTAGGAAATCCTGGTCCCATTGTTGTTGGTAAGTATGCCTCTGCTGCATAAGGGAAAAAAGGAAGGGAAGGAGCGATTTATTCTACAAGGTAGCAACTACCCCATACACTCCCACCCCATCTGCAGGTAATTAAAAGTTGCTAGTGTGGTTTGTCATACTGCCAGTGAAGACAGACTTCCACCACAGACCTGGGTGGCAGTGCTGGCCACAGATGGCACAGCCCAGGAGTATTTAGCGTGCTCCTGGGGATCCTTCTTGCCCCTGCCTTGCTGTGGCTCCAGGCACCTCTGACAGAATGGGGACCCTGTAGCAGCTATCAGATGAGATGCTCTGCTGTCTAAGAAATAGCAAATGTAGAGACATATTCTAGCAAAAACACGTGTTGTGGCTTTGCTGCAAACTACATGCTAAATGATTCTGATGTGAATGTTTTAGTGCTACATGCAATGAGAAAAGCAGTCACATTCTGTATCTGTCCTTCCTGATGCAGATCTTCTGTTCTCCGCAGAAGACGGCCATCCAGAGAACCTCACGCAGTGAGATTTTATGTGCTTCCTAGCAGTCTTTCTGTTTGCTACTATCCTGCACTAAATTTAGTGAACATCATTTGTTTTTTTTCTGCTGGAGCAAATAAATCTGTCAGTAGTTTAACTTGGGTTTGTTTTATATGCTGCATTTAACATTCCTTAAGCCTCTGTGTTTGATATTATATTTGGAAGCTCACTTCATAATTATAGGCAGGGCTGTAGGGCTTCTTAGTGTTTAGGTTACTCAGTGCATGGGATGGGCCTATTCTAGGCCTGAATCAAGGTTGTGTAACGAAGGAGACAGTTGTCTGAGGGACTCTTGTTTGTCTGATAGATCTGAAAGATGCAGGTGTACAGGGCAGGGTATTGCATATGGAAGAGATTACTCTCATAGTAAAGGCACTTAACCATTACCTGGATCAGTAGGACTGCTTCTCTGCCCTTACCATCAGATTCTCAGATGACTTCAGGCAAGTTGTTTTCAGAGATGGCTTCTGATTGTGGTATCTTGCTTCTTTTGTCTACCTAAGATGAGAGGTTAGAATAAGGTCAGAAGAAACATGTCATGCTTGGAGATGTAAATGGTAGCGCTCTGCACTTGAAAAGGTCTATAAAAACCAGTGGCATCTCAGATTGGGCACCCAGAATGAGGTTGCACTTTAGATCTCAATCTTTCTGTGTCCCACTTCCCTATTTGTAAAACAGAGATAATCAATTGCTATCTCATGAGGATATTGTGAAAAAAAAAAAATGCATTGATGCCTGTAAAGCACTGGGGTACAATAATGATGAAGGCAAAGGAAAGATTATGAAAAAAATATTTGAAGATCTAGATAGGGTTCCAACTGTAGACTTGAGGACCACACACTAAGTAATAAGGAGGAAGAGTATTGCAAAGTCACTCATTAAATGCACACCATCCAGTCTGCTCTGAATAAGGTGAAATTCACTTGACAATAATAGACTTTAATTACTCACATGCTGTTGTAATACATACAAACAGTGTGGCTGAATTAGATCTGCAGAGAAAATCTGAACTTTGTAATTTTTGAGTGCTTGATTTTGCAGCTCAAGTAATACTATTCTGGCACAGGGAGAGGAGGGAGATAGGGCTGTTTGTAATAAAATGTAGATTCTTATAATCATATGTATGGTTTCTAGTCTCTATTTGTTCCCTTTGCAATACTTATAAGATTATAAGTGGATGAAAAAAAAAGGAGAAAATAGCCTCTTGGTCATCTAAAATACTGTAAAAGGGAATGAAATTATACGCAGATCCTACATTTTTATTATGATAAGAACACATTTTAGAAACACCCAGAGGATCCCTTGAACATATCATTAGATATTTGATGTGAACCATTATATTTACTTTAGTATGAATAATCATTTGTGTTACAGAACTACCTTGAGGCACTGACCAAAAGCCAGTCTCTATTCAGCAAGGCACCATGTAGGTATACAACAGAGGCCAATCTTTGCTCCAACAGACCCTTGAACTAAATAATACATACTGTGGGTTGGTAGAAAGGCAGTTGCTGAAATGGCTATCACAGCCCTGTGCTGTGCAGACAATGACGGGACTAATTCAGTGCACGTACCTACACAGTGCAGTGAGGTACCACCCTGTTGGGCTAACTTGAACCCCAGAACAAACACACTATCAAGGTACTTAGAGTGAATATCCTCAGCTTCTGAAGTCCAGCTCAGCTGTGTAAGCAAAACTGAACAGGGGTCATCAGGAGGCAACCTAGGGAAGGGAAAATAGCAGAGCCAGAATGGATAACCCTAGTGAACCAGGCTTGCTGCTTCTATATCAGCCATGGGATGCGGAATAGGTTGGGAAGAGTGAAGAAATTGACAGTTTCTAGCAGGATGGTGGTGTTGGTGTCCTGGAAATCCCATGCATCCTGACTCTGCCCTCACTGATGGCAGTCTGGGTTTCCAGGGACTGGGAAAACAGGCTAAATAAGCAGCTACTGTGCTGCTGGCTGCAGCAGCTGCTTCCTTAGACAGCTATGTGCTTTGCTATTGCAGCAAGGCCAGGAGGAACCAATCCAAGCAGAGAGCTGGATTTTCGTACTTGAGCTGGGTTCTTCAGAACTTGCTCTCTGAGCAAGTCTGCAGAGCAGTGTATCGTACCACAGTTGAGATAGCAGCTGTACCTCGGCATCCCTGGCCCAACTCTTTTCACCTGTATAGCTCAAAGATCTGCTCAGTAAAACCTGCCTTATGGCCCTCTTCATCCAGAAGGGACAGTTCTTGGTTAAGTATTCCCTTCAGTGGGGATTTTGCAAGCTGAAGCTGCCTCCCACAGCCCTAAATTAGGTATGCCATTCTTTGTTTCTGTTTTGGTTTTATTAAGCTGCTTTACCGGGCAATCTTATCAGTGTTCATGAAACTTTAACTGTAATGCATTTGTTTCCACTTAAATGCTTGCTTTTTTTTTTTTTTTTTTTTTTTTTTTTGCGAAATGCTATTTTGTTTCTGCTGCTTGGAATTATATTTAACAGTATCCAAGCTAAATTTATGCACACACATTTAAAGAAGGAGCCCTAGATATAATGCATTTTTAACCATGTGAAATATATTAGTAATGGTACTTACGGAAAGAAAAGAAATATTATTTTGGTTTGCATTAGTTCCATCTTTGCAGTGTGCAGATAAGTACCATACCTTTGACAGTGTAACTACATTAGGTTTGCCTCAAAGCTAACAGTCAGCAAGCCTAGCACACCACAGCTATAACAGGTGTCTTGTGTAAGAGATGCTGTTCTAGCAGGAGCTCCGCACGCTTTTTGGTGTATCATCTCCCACAGCTCATAATGGTCTGTGTGAAAGTAGGAGAGACAGAGCATGATGAGCATCACACTGAGTGTAACACTTGAGGAGTGGGGTATAGTTACCCTTGACAGCAGTCATGAGGGGAGAAGGGAATATTGAAACAGGGACTTAACCTTGCCCTGTTCCCCCTCCAGGACTGTCTGAGGCAAGGAGAGTACGCTCATTTGTTTTACAACTGTGGTTTTGTTTTTCCTCTTAACACATGTTTTCTGTGTTAGAATGGAAGCAGCTAAAGGCAGAAATGCATCTAAAGGTGGCTGAGAAAAATGTTAAGGAGATAATACTTCTTAGAGTATTGCAATAGTAATGGTAATGAGAAAGGAAGTGGTAACCTCTCAAACAGAAGAGTATTATTAAATGTAAACCAACCAGCAATCAGGTGTGGGGCTAGCAGAATTCTTTACTTAACTAAAAATAAGCAAGCTGTTGCTTTTAGTTTCTCCTACCAGATTTGGTAGCACAGATAGAAAAATGAAGTGTTGTGCTGGCAAAGCAGATGGTGCTCTGCACAGCACTTGTGTGCTGGCAGTCAGGATGCCTGGCTGTCCACCTCGTTGTCTGCCCGTGGAGGACCCAGGCAAGCAGGGTACCATCCCAGCTGCTGTGGGGAGCATGCACAGCCCTGTAGCCTGCAGCCCCCCCTGCACTCAGCTGCATCTCGCTTTTCAGGAGAACAGACCGGGGAAGGCTGGAGTGACATCAGAGGGTTTTGCGGGCTGTGGGTGAGGAGGGAGGCCTGGGGCTGTTGGCCTCAGGCACGTTGCTGTAGACCCAACCAAAGTCCAAGCTGTCTGCTCATACAAGCCTCTAAACTCCAGGAGTGCTTTACTTTATCCTAACTGTCTCCAGATGCTGACAGATCATGCTTTGCTTGTTGCTAGAAATGCCTCTGACTTCCTTGCAAGCCCCCACCTAACACCCACTGGGAAGTCAGGAATTATGTTTTGCTAGCAAAGTCTCTGAGGGGCCGGCCCAATAGCTGTCTATGAAGAAGGTACAGGATGCAGTCCTGTGAGCGGGGTCTACAGCTGAGAACTGTCCTCCCCAGCCACTGCCCTGAGATGTCATTGACCCAATGATCCTTGAGTGTATTTTTGTGGAGCAACACGTGCTCGATAGGAGGGAGTCAAGTCCCCTCACTCTCCATTGCCTGCCAGCATCACCATCAAGCTGCTGGCTTGGGCTCCCAGGAGCAGGGCGTGAGAGCTCACATCCCCTCAGCCAGCAGGAGGAACCAAAGCAAGGTCTTCTGCATCCTGGATCAGTGGTTAGGTGACTGCATGAATGTGAAAAGCCTCTGTGATGACAATTGTGTGTTGTGAAAATGAAAGCTTGAACCCCACTCTGTTTCCGAGTGAATTGTGAGCTGAGCACGCTCAGAAGGAAGAGCCATGTGCTGGGGAACCGGAGCCAGAGGAGAGGGGATGCTGCCATGGAGAGCCAGAAGAGAATTGCACCTCAGTGAGATACCTGTTAGATATCTGAACCTGCCTATGGAAACTCCCCAGAGTGCCACCAAGCACCACGCAGGGAGCCCAAGTGGCTCACAAGGACTGGACTTGTCCTTGGGTCCAGGCTTCCATACATAAGCTACTGCTGGACCACACCTTTGTGCATCTTGGATTTTTTTATTTTTTGTTTTAATTTAATACTTATTTAACCTATTTCAGTTCACATTTTATACAACGTGGATAACTGTGTGTGTCCCTGTCCCAGGGGAGTCTTAGTAGAGTAAGTACAATTAGGGTTGTGAGGCACGTGGGTCCTGCGGAACGAGGAGACACAGTACACTGATACCACAGACAGAGCCAGATATTGCTGGCCTTTTCTCTCCCAAAATACTACTTCCACTTAACATCAGACAATATAGTTCACCAAGAAGATACTTTCCCCCTGAGAAAATGTAAAGCTATAAAAATAGCTGTCTAAAATATAAGGTCCAGATTAAGGCAAAACACTTGCCAGTGACAGACAGGAGCAACTTTGCATGCCTGAGTAGGGGAAGTTAGGATCCAGACCTTACTTTAAAAGATTTCATGTATGGGAGAGCATTTTTAAAATCCACTGAGCCAAATTTGTCATTGTTTCAAAAAGAAGAAGCTGGATTCCAGCACATTTTATCAATAAAAGATCATATGTAGTCAGCAGTATGATTTTTTTTTTCTTTTTTTTTAATAGCTTTACATCATCTCTGGGGAAGGTATTTACCTCAAGAACTATTTTGCCAGATGATGAGTAGTACTTGTACTTATTTTGGTTGTGTCCAAGCCGTAACTTTGCCTCATTTGCATCTACTGACTAAATAGTTTAATTAATTTTGCATTGTGCTTACTGACTAGTTTTAATTAGCAGTTAAATCAGTTCAGTTAACAAAAAAATGCAGGTATTTACATGAATGCAAATCACAATGGGTTCTCAGGGCTTGATTCGAAAAACAGTTCCACACCATTGGTGCTGAATTTCTGCAGGGTTTATTCAGGAATTGAGCGCTTCTCCTCCTCCAACAAAGTGTTTATGATTCATTAACTGGCCCAGACTTTCTTTTTTTCTTTTTTTCTTTCCTTCCTTGCTGATGTGGAGAATGAGAAATGGAGGCAGATAAGTGGGGCTTCAGTGCTTCATTCTTGGGGCATGCACTCAATACTCTTGCAAGAAGGGACAAAAAAGGGTGTCTTTGGCTTAGTGTGTGCAACTGTGTCTCCCTCCAGTGTCTGATTCCAGCCATTATTAGAACTTACACTATTTTTAGACACTTATTTTTCTGTTGGCTGAGTGTTTGCTTACATCTGGCCAGGGCAGAAGTAATGAAAAATGGATTTTATGAGAAGCAACTTCTGCATTCCACTGTCAGCCAGACTCTGGTGATACAGGCACAATACTACGAATGTGACATACATTCTTATTTCCGTTGTCAGTGATCTTGTGTGTGTTGAAAGGAATTCTCTTGGAGAAGCCCTCCAAGATGATGTTGGGACAGATGCCAATGGCTACTTTATTGACTTCTTTTGAATGAGAGGTGCAGAACCAATCAAGAGCAGCATGACCTTACCTCCAAAAATTCATGCACAAATTGAAAAAAAATCTCCCGATCATTGGTATAAAACATGTCATATGCCTGTGCCTAAACGTCTATGTTTGCCTGGTCTCCTGTGTGTCATGATGTTGAGCTCTTCCCCACAGCGTGTAATAACATCTCTGTGC
This sequence comes from Podargus strigoides, assembly GCA_028020825.1. Taxonomy (NCBI): domain Eukaryota; kingdom Metazoa; phylum Chordata; class Aves; order Caprimulgiformes; family Podargidae; genus Podargus; species Podargus strigoides. The sequence continues at coordinate 85,003,197 of CM051620.1, read as the reverse complement.
TGCATCCAGTCTTAAAGGCAAGTTACAATAGACGAGGATAAATTTATCCTGAGACTACAGTTACCTTACTCAGCTTTCCCAATAACCTTACCCAAAAGGGAAGATCAGAGACAAGAAGGTAATTGGTGAGATCATCAAGAAATGACTTCATAAGTCCAGGCCTTTCATTTGAAGGAAGCTGGCAACCTGCCCTCCTAGAAGAGGGTGTTATTCCACTAGTAACTATACATCAAAGTCAACAGGCGTAATTATTTGAAGAGTTAAGTAGGTAATCAGTTTGGGAAACAAAAAAAAAAAGCCACCCAAGAAAACCAACCCCTCAGTCCTTGGAGCCAGAAGAAAAATTAGCTGGAATGCGTGCTGTCTGTAGTTTTGTTCTAAAATTAAATTTAATTTCATAAATGTAATTTCATAAGCTATTCATCAGATGTCTCGTTGAGGGACCCTGTGCCAAGTGCATGTGACACAACTCTTCCCAAGCCTTGGAAGGAGAACAACTCTTACGTGTTGTTCCCTGTGCTTTACCTATCCCATGGAAGTGGAGCCCAGACCCATGCTCACTCATGGGCACTCTGCCTGCAAATCCCAAACCAACAAGATTAAACTTTTTTGTTGTTCATGATTCCAGTCTCCAGTGCCGCCCATCTCACACTGTTTTGTAGTGCTTACACTAGCCCAAGCCATGAAGAGAAAAATAAGATCATATAAAGGAAACCTGTTTCTCTGCAATTTTGATAAAACACGTCATGCTTGTCTCATAAACCCAGCACTGTAGCTGTGTTTGGAATGCAAGTGAGTGCTCAGCCAGCCAGTGCACTCCACTTCTGATATGTCCTCCCCATGCTAACTGCTTCTTCCTTTAATGACATCCTGTTAGGTGTTCCCCCACACTAGGTGTTTAAGTTGATTACCAGGTATCATAGGGCAGCAGTGCCTACCCAGGGCAGAACCTGCTGCTCTCAGAGCCCACTTCACGCTCCTCCTGAAACATCAGGAGTGTCAAGTCATTAAAAAAGAAAATTAATCTTTCACCCAAAATTTAAAAGCCAATAGTTAGGGGGCCTAATTCTGGTCTCGGTTGGTTTCAGCGGTCTGAGAGAAGAAATGTCATCCATTAACTCTTAGTTTTTTACTGATTTTCTGTTTGTTTATTTAACTGTTGATTCAAGCGTCACATGGATGTATGAGGCAAGTGGTGTTCTTTTATCTCTCCAGACTATAGACAGATGCTTTTTAGAGCTGTTGCTTTTTAAATTTCTGATTTCATACAGAAATTTGTAAAGAGCCTTGTACTGCATAGTTGCATCTCTGAGCAGAAATGTATCACCTGGTACTTGGATTTTTTTTGGTGTTACAATGCAAGCTTGTTGTCTAGACTATATCACATGAGGGCACTGCATAGCATCATTTACAACGATGCAGGAAGTTGAAAAGAAAAGGCTCAATCAACTTCCAAAGCTAGCTGAGCTTTAATAGGCCAGCCTTTCATTAAGTGAATTCCTAAATGTTGACCAAATTCTTTCATATGTAGGCAGCTAATGGTTCAGGATGCATGTGATGCACTTGTCATTACACAGACGTTGATAAAAATCCTTGAAGCTGCTTTTTTTCCCAGAAAGTTCACATGAGTAGAGGGAAGGAAAAAAAAGAGACTTCTCTTCAGTGGTTTCTTTCATGTCACAAGAAGGAGGGTCATGTGTTTTAGTTTAACTGATACATTCCAATAAAATGATTTTCAAAGGGACTGGACAAATAATGGGCATTTTACATATGGTGGCTGGTGCACATCAGATGGAGCTAATTTTCTCATACACAATATATTTGTTATTTCTCAAGCTGGTTATAATTCATTTAAAGACTCTTTTTATTTAATTTTACCTAATAAACTAATATAATGGCCCAGTGAAGCCTTTATGGCTGGTAAAATTTTGATGAATTATTTTAGTTGCCATTTTCATTAGGATATCAAAAAATACAAGTCATTCTCCCACACAATTCTTATTCAACTAAAAAAAAAAAAAAAAAAAAGCTGTCTGAAGAACAAGTCGTCCAATCTAGGCCACATTATATTTTTGGAAATCTAGATATTGAGATGACGGCTAGTATCTCACTTATGCATAATGTTTAAACTTGCTCAAATAGTTGCTTGCAAATAATTCTCCATAATGCATGTACTTCCATTCCTGACAGAAAAACATCCTTCTGCATTAAACCAGTGTGCTTTAGGCTTGACATTTGCATAGGCTGATAAAGTTGTCTCTCCTTTGCAGTCTCTTAAAACAAGGTCCTCCTTGCTGTCCAGTCATTAGAGATTTTCATTAGTGTCCCGACGCTTTGTCTCTCAAGTTAGTGCATTTATCACCTTCCTTGTCTTCTGAAAGGCGATATGACATCTTTGCCTCTCAACAGTGTGACAAAATGACAAACGAAGCATCCAGCTGGCCTTTGTATACCAGGGGATGGGGGAGGAGGAGGGAATAAGGATGAACAAAAAAAAAAAAAAGGCAACCAACAGCAACAAAAAAAGTTTGGCATTCTGCTGCTTAATTATCAGCCAGAGCAGAGAAGCTTAATAGTCCAGCAATGGGTGGAAGGAGCTTCTCAGCATCACAGGAAACAGTATGCAATTAGTCAGGGTCAGGATGCCCAAGATCAGATTTGCTTAAGGCTAAAGAGAGACAGAGCAAGGCTATGGCAGTGTCACAGTCTGCAGCCCGGTTGCCTCCCTGCGGCAGGATGCCTTTTGCTTCAGTTTCTAATTAAACAACCAGGCAACCAAGCGTGTCCACTCCTGGCTTACTTGTCTATAACTTGTTTTGCATTCAAAGACCTGGAATGCTTGGGAGAGTATTTACTAAAGCAGAGGATTAAAGTACAAATATAGTTATTAAAAGTGGTGGATACAACAAATAGTTGTCATTACAATGAGAAAACCTAAGTTGATTTCCTAAATAAATAAATAGATAGATAGACAGATAGAATCCAGCTTTTTAGTTTCACTGTCTTAGAACTATTACAAGTTCCTCAGAGGCATATTAATGCAGCCCAGACTTTCCTCTCTGGTGCAACATAAGCACAAGTGTCTCTGACTGTGGTCAGTAACAGGAGCCTGGGGAACGAGGGTGACAGTGAGGCGAGCACAGAGTGACGTTGTTTCTGGCATAACTTTCCAGGCCTGAAAACCTGCCCTTCCTGAGCTGCGTGTTGCATTTCTGTCTTTGTCTTTAAGATGTCCCAGTGGACCTTTCCTTCATGAGTATGTCTAAGGATGTTTTGAACCCATTTGTACTTCTGACATCCCAAGCATCCCATTGATAAAACCGTGTATCTTGAGAACAACCGCTTTCTTTCATTTGTTCTAAACCTGACAACTTGCTTTAAGTTGTCATCCCTGCTTTTTAAGTTATGGAAAATAAAATGCATGCACATATTATACATATAACTTAACATAAATGGAAAATAATCCATATTCATTTTCTTCATGACATTCATAGTTTTATGAACTTTGACCACATTCTAACATTTTAAGTGTCTCTTTCACAGGGAAAATGTCCCAGATTATTTAGTCTGTCCACATAAGGAAGAAATTTCATGCTTCTGATCATCTCCACTGCTCTGCTTCCTACTATTTCAGCTCTTCTACATCCCTTCTGAGATGTCAGGTATCTAGAAGTAGATGCAGTATTGGACACGGCATAGTTATATACAGTGACATATAGTTTTCCCATATGCATTAATTTGGACTTCTCACCAAGGTATTCCATCTGCCATATATTTACCCAGTCACTTAATACCATGATATCCTTCTGCAGCTGTTCGCAGTCAGTTTGATGACCACAGATCACTTTGTATCAACACCAAAAGTAGTCATCTCGATGTTCACCCTGTCTTCCAAATCATTCGTGACTAAGTTGAACAAGAGACTTTCCAGAACAGGTTCAGTGGGATCCTGCTGTGTCCCACTCCTGCTTGTCCCTCATAATGTGTTCATATTACTGAAATCCAATGCAGATAAAGCAAAATCAAATAATTCACTATAGAATATGTGAACTGCTCATCATTGTCATAATGGTCTAATTTGCAAGTTGCTAGCCTTTGAACTATTCTGCTAAATATTTATTCATCCTGTATTGTGTCTAAGCTCATCCCTTTTCACAGTCCATATCTTTTGACTGGTGGTGACAGCTCTCCTTGTAGTATGTTTGATGACTACTATCCATCTGGTTCTTTCCAATGAACTCTCCTCAGTTCCAAGAGGAATTGGATGGTACAATGCCACTCAGTATATTTTCCTAATCCATTAATATCAGGCAATATTCCTGGTGGCCAGTTTCTTCCATGCCAAGGCCCAATGTGCATCTACCATGTATTCATTGTCTGCCATTTTATTCTTACAGAAAAATCCAGAATCAGAAGACTTGGGGCTTCAGACTAAAGCAAGTCAAATTCCACCTACATGTGGCACTATGCAAAATTCAGTGAAGATCAGTTGACCTGGGGGAGAAAGCGATGAAAGTGTTGGGAAGGAACTCATCAAAAGACCTTCACATTTGATATTAAAGGAAATAACAGCATTCTGGAGTATCCTATGACTCTGGAAGAAAAAATATTATATCATCTGCGTATGTCCTGGAGACTAGCTTGTGGCATAGATGCTCGATGGTACTGCCCTTCCATCAGATCTATGAATCTCAAAATAGGTGGAAATGCAAATATGCATCTCATGAGCAGAAACAGAGGAGACAAAATCTTTTCAGGCCACATCCGCTACTGTGTCTCAGCCTTAGAGATGGTTTGTGCTTCTGTGCACTCCTGATACTTTGCACTCTTTAGTTTGAATTTGGTTATCTGGCAATATTTTCCTCTATGCAAAAACAGTGATCATCTTCCTAATGGGGAGCAACATAATTTGAAGCATATTTATATATGTGCTGAAAGACCACAGTCTCAAAGTATAATCCAGAAAGATGGTTGTGTGAATGATTATCCCTGACAGGATTTAGGAAAATGTCACTTATCAAACATACAGACCAACAATATGTAACGGGACTGCTGCCTCTGGCAACTTAATTCTAGCAGATTTCTAATCATGTGTATTTCAGGATGATAAGAGACTTGCACAAATTCTTTTATAGCATTTGAGGGGTCCTCCAGACCTGAATGAAAGGCACAGTTGGTTGCATTCCATATTTGAGGAACTTTTTATACCAGCAATTCTAAAATTTACTGTGTTGGCCTTTTATTCTTCAGAGATTACCAGGCAGATATAACAGAATTTTTTCCTATGTGAGATTTTCACAGATTTAACAAATTAGGTGCCACTGTATCCTTGCCCTCTTTTTTTTTCCCTTTCCTATTAACACCTTGTTTAGTGACCACACTTTTTCAACCAGAACATTTGTGCTTCTCATGTTTTCATTCTTGCCTTCATAACCGATTGGCAGAACACATGGTTCTTGGGATCCATTGAAGTTTTGATTGCCTGTCCTCCAAGACATTGCTAGGAAAAACAAACATATGAGAAAACTTTCCCCCCTTAAAACTGATGCTTCGTGCTGCCGTTTCTTCTTGTCTTCTTTGTTTTGTCTGTTGATGTCAAACACATACCACACACCAGAAGGAAGGGAGAGGATGAAAGAAAGAGGAGAAATCCCATTTTATTTGAAGGTTTGTACATTAGACTCACCTTCTAAAGAGAATGGTACAATTCAACAGCTCCTTGCTATGCCAACATTGCAAATGCTTCCAAAACCTTGCCAGGAGAGTGCTAACTTATATTTATTTTTCTTTTTGTACTTGGGGTTTTTTTGGTTTTTTTTGGTTTTGTTTTTTTTTTAATGCAGCTTTCCAGACAAGCTCCAGGATTGCAGAATTGTTTGTAAGGTCTTAGGGCTTGGCCTGTGAGCAACCTCTTTGCCCAAACTTGCTTGTGAGCTGAACGGCTTAACACAGCTCTCAAAGAGATACAAGCTCTCATAGGAGCCCATAGCGTGATTATTTATTGGAAAACCTTTAGCCTGGATTCCTTCCATTTTGTATCTTTCTGATGTGCTGGGCTTGGTCCTGTCCTTGTGGAAAACAGAGGCCAAACTCTTCCACTGTGCTTGCTGGCATGCGTTGCTTGTGTTAATGAAAGCAGTATCTGCCATTTGCTCAGTCTGAGGCTCAGAACACAGGATCCACCAGCTCAAGCTACTGGTTGACCATGGTCATTATCACATTTCTGGCAGTAACTGCTAGCAGATGCTTCAGAAAGAGAAAAGGCAAACAACATAATGCATCTGGCCAAATGGGAAGTAGCACCTAATAGGAAGGAAAATTATTTTCTGACATTTGCTTTGATCATTGTGTGTCTTGAAACAAACAATGCAATTGTCTTGTGTTTGCAAATAGTTACATCCATGGTTTTTGCAGAGGAGCTTGATATATTTTCTGGGAAAATAAAAATTGTCAGATAATCAGAAAGAGAAGCATTTCAGAAATGGGGCATGAGATATGGTGAGTTCTTCAAAATTCACTTCAATGACTGATGTAAATTCAGCGGGGAAAAAAAGATGTGTTTTGAATTTTAAAAATAACATTGATTTTATTTTTTTTAACATGGAAAAAAATTCAAAGACATTTTTCATTTTGCCACTGTAGTTTGCCATCAGGGGTTGAGTTTCATCATATGTTGCCACGTGATGTTTCACGAACGCAGCCATAAGTACCAGGCAAGCATGTGATTACTTCTATTGACCTGCATGTCATAGTGCATGAATGGCTGCTCTGTTCGCAATGGGTCTTCAGATCAGGCTTGGATACATTACCTAATTGACTGTCTGCTTGTGCCCTTCTCTTTGGGCCCGCTGTACTTCTTCTACTCCCTCTCCCCCCAAACCCATACCCCTTCCTCAGATCCTTGTTTAGGAGGGAATGAATACGAAGCAGCTCTTTGTCTCATTAACCAACTGTCTGGGTTTCTTGGCTGGCTTCTTGTTACGTGGCAGTTTTGATTAGACCATATGCGTTTGTGGACTACAAATACACTAGGTCCTCTGTGGGGCAAATAGGCAACATTTTTTGGCTGCAGTTTAATTGGTGAGATCAAGGAATTGGGGCTGGTGTTTGGCTTTATTGAGCTGACTTTGAAAATATATGACCCTTATTTTAGTCACAGGATAATTTTCACATGCTCAAAAGTACAGGCATCAGTGTCTTCATCACTCATGTACCTCAGTCTCAGCAGGGCAGGACTATTTGGAAGGGTACAGGATATAGTTAATACTTCATGTTCAGTCCTCTTTTGCTGAATCTGCTTCCTTGGTACTTTTCTTAGGGTGTTACAGCCTTTCTACCTGCTACAGTTTGTCCATCTTGTTCTGTGCACAAGCCTGTAAAGACCGGGAATGCGGTAGTAACTTTTGGCCCCATTATAGACCTGGATTTGAGTGGAAGGAGTGACCTGGGGCAGAGAGGTTCTTTAGCTTTTTGTTGTGCATACAGTCATGATCTCAGTGGCCAAACATGTCTTTAGGGACAGAAAAATAATAGATAATGTGAAGGTATTTTTAGACTGAAGAAGGTCTTCATGTTCCCTTCACTGGTAAAATTAAATGCCCTCTTACTCATGGTTTTATGCATAAATAAAAGTTCTGTAGAAGGGTAGTACATTTCATTTGATCGATATCTCCTAAAATATTGGACTTTCTTATGTTTTTCTAAATAGAAATGATATATAAACCTGATGTTGCTCATGTTCTTAGGCTTTATAGCTACAATAGTGTTGCTATTTATATGTAATGCAACACCAGGATACAGAATCACTGAATAGCCTTGGTTGGAAAAGACCTCTAAGATCACCAAGTCCAACCATTAACCCAGCACTGCCAAGTCACCAGCACACCATGTCCTTCAGCACCTCATCTACACATCTCTTAAATCCCTCCAGGGATGGGGACTCCACCACTGCCCTGGGCAGCCTGTGCCAGTGCTTGACAACCCTTTCAGTGAAGAAATGTTTCCTAATATCCAATCTAAACCTCCCCTGGCACAACTTGAGGCCATTACCCCTTGTGCTATCACTGTTACCTGGGAGAAGAGACCAACCCCCACCTCTCTACACCCTTCTTTCAGGGACCTGTAGAGAGCAATGAGGTCTCCCCTCACCCTGCTCTTCTCCAGATACATCTTTTGATAAATAAAAGGCAGTAGTCCAGAACAACTGAAATAAGAGAGCTGTCTCTGATGGTAAAGAGGAGGCTTCAGCAGATCTGTAGGAATTCTTGCACTGTGTAGGAATCCCCATCTTCACAAGTATAGACACCTGCTATGCCAACATTCCTTAGAGTTCCCCCACCCAAGAGCACAGGGAAGATGTTCTTCCCTGGGAAAAAAGGCATTAAACTATAAAAGTTTCTTTGTAATTCAAGCTGTTTGTAGGCAGAATTGAGAAACTGGTAATAGATAATACTTACAGCCCAATTTTGGCATTTTTTCTTAAACAAACTATATATCTGAAATTGTTGTCAGTACTCTGCCAGCTCTGTGTAGAGGGGATGCTGTATCAACAGAAAGAGGACTGCGTACTGTTCTGATAAGACTCAGCCGGCAGAAACATGTTTTAGTGAGCCCGAGCCCAGTTCACCCACACAGTCAAGATGCCTCCCTTCTTTAAAAAAATAAAAAAAAAAAAAAAGAAAAAAGCTATATTAGGCAGAAAGTTGTTTTTTGTTGTGGGTTTTTTTTTTTTTCTTTTCCTCAAGAAAATATAAGAAAATAAGGGAACTCTTCCAAGAGACTGGAAATTTGAGAAGAACCACTTTTTCCTCTCTTTTCACGCTGGCCTGACTGGGAAACTATGTGTACATCCTCTTTGAGGGAAGATTGCATCTTCTTTGCCATTATAATATTGTAAGCATTATACAATGAAAATAATTAGAGAGCAAAGCTTACTCATGCTAAATTCTTACGGAGTCAGTGACAAAACTTCCACCAAGACTGAATGCCTCAGGATTTTGCTCTGAGTTTTTACTCAAGCGGAATTATCATTGAAATTCAAGATTTGCCAGGGGATAGACTTAGCGTGATTCAGAGGTTGTTCCTGGACTAGGAAGTTTGCTACCCCAAGTGTATAGTTTTCTGCAGCTCTCCCGTGACCATTTTGCACACGTGGATGAAATATAACTCTTAGAACACACATGTCTCTGCATTTCTTACTTACTTACCTAGCAACCCTGTGGGTCAAGCATTAAGCACCATACAAACTATAGCTATAAATAGAGTGGAAAGTCTCCTTAAGAGAAACGCTCTTTTTCTTCTCTTATTCCCAGCTGAGTGCTTCTAGGATTTGTGGTTTGTTTTTTGTTGTTTGTTGGTTGGGTTTTTTTTCCCCCTGAATAGCTGATAGTTTTCTTGATTGGAGTGGAAAGAAACAGCCATTTTTGCTCCCTCAACCTTGTTCTGTGCTGATTTCCACTCGGTGCACTCACACTGATTTCACTGAAATGGTAGGGACAGTTCAGCACCCGGCCTCCACTTAGATGGAGGCTTCTCCATGGATCGACCCCAATGCGACATGATGTTGGTAGGACAGAGAGTTCAGATCATAAGCACACATCTGTTTTCCTGTGATATCCCCTACCCCCACCCCTCAGCTTGCTCTCTTCATAAAAGCATGGTTTATGAATTTGCCTGTTGAAAATATGGTCTGCTTTTCCAATGCACCGGTTTTACTTTCTGATTCATATAGAAAATATGTTGTGACAGTGCAATATGTACTCAAGGTTATTCTTACTGGTAGTAAAAAGCAGATTATCTCTGAAAACATATGGAGTTCTGCACATACACACATCTCCTGCTGAACCAGAGGAGGCAAGTGGAAACAAATGCAAGCAGCACTTCAGGAAAAGAGTAGCTACAAGTTGTTTCTAAACCATGCACAGCAAGAAAGATTACCATTAGACCAAAGCAGAAAAAAGTTGGGAGGAAAGGCAAGATAAAAAATATCTCGGCACAATGTGTACTGGCTCATACTTGGTATCCTGTCTCAGTTACAACTTCATTATACGCTGAAAGATCCATGAACGTGTGGCATGGAGGAGCCTACATCACACCCAGTAACAAAATGATGAATGAGGGAAATGAGAAAAGATTCAAAATGGTCAAGCTTGGTTCACAGAATACCTGTGTAAGTTAAAACTACAGCCTAGCAGAATAAGGTGGGCAAACAACCACAGATTTATTTATTTTTTTCTACTATGCAACATATCCCTGGTTTCATGAGATGCCGAGATGGGGGAAGATGGCATTGCACAGGCCCCCTCATGGCTCTTTCTAGTCATTTTCTGGGATGAATGTCATTTGGGGTCCTTTCTTGTTTATAGATAGAAGGCGAGATGACAAACCATCTCAGGGCAGTGGAGAAGGACTGTCAGTTACACTGAAAACTTATTGTTTTGAGAATCAGAAGATAAAAAAGGTGGTGTAAAGAGTTTAGGGGACCTTGCCCCCCAAAAATGGATTTGCTTCCTTCTAGCATTAAAGATCTCTTTTTAGAAGCACTCTGTAAAAAGAACGTGATCATCCTGCAGCTAGGATGCTACCAAATGAACATAAAGAAACGTGTGCTGTACAAGAGAGGTACTGCATAAAAGGAGAGTCTGGGAGTCTCTCCTAACACTTAGAAATTGCAGATGAGCATGAAGCCAGCAATGTTTATATTTCCTTTGATATCTTTACTGCTTTAAGTGAGAACAGGCAAGACTTGGTATATCCAGAATCATCTGCACAGCTGAAACCAGAGTTTATCTGGTACCTGTACCTGGTATTCCTACAAATTTTTCTGGTGACTCTGGCAGGACTACCTCATGCCTGAGCCAAAGTCCATGGAAGCAAATTGTTGTGTTCTTTTCAATGGGCTCTGAGTTGGGTTAAGTCCTTTTCTGCCTGAACACCCTATGCAATAGCACACGAGGTGCCAGGAAAACCATGTTGAGTGCCAGGGCTGTAACTTCCATGTCTGGGGAGGTTTTGCAATGGAACTTGAAGGAACCCTTGCTACACTCTCAAGACAGTGGCCCCAAGGCAAGCTGCCCTACTGAGCCTTTAATTGAAACAGGGCCAGTGCTACTCTGCTGTCCACTGGGACATGGGGATGCATCCAGTAAAGTGTGTGTGGTGCTCTGCTTCTGAGTCATGGGGAACAACAGAGAAGTTAATAAATAAACACAATTAAAAAACAAATCAGGTCTCTCATGAATGCATTGTCTTCTCTCCTTGTTCAGATTCTTTATATTCCAAAATCATATTGGAAAATGGGAGGCAAATGCACAATAAATGCTGTGAGTTGCTTTTTGGGCCATGCTGTTTCCATTTCTATGGCTATTTGAAAAGTGCATGAATGCAAAGTACTTTTAAATGCTCTAAAAATCAATACAGAATAAACAATAGAAGCACATTTATTCTTGTTTTATTCAATGTCAGTATTGCTGAGTTTTGCCTGACCAGATGTTGCAGAGCTTCAAATCTGTTCAACCATAGCTGTTAACAAAACCCTAAGTCTTTCACCAAAATTAAAAAAATATACACATTTATTTTAGAAGATGTTTCTGACTTTTTTTATAAATGAAATAAAGATGTGATTTATCTGTTACTAGTGCTAATACTCATTGTGATCTCTGAGAGTAACGGTCACAAGGCTTGGGGCGTGTGCTGTTTGCACAGTATTTGCACAATTATTTACATGCCCGGTTTTAACTCGGTGATACTGCTCCTGCAATTTCAGGGTTGGGTTTTTTTTTTTTTGTTTGTTTTGTTTTTTAAAAAAACACATGTTCAAGATAAGTAACGATTTTTCAGATAGAAGCTGGAAAAGCTTAAGTCTTCCCTCTCTGTGTGGTAGTTTCCCTTCTCTTTCTTTTCCCGGACAGAACTGACAAGCAGGCATTGTCCCTTCAGTGAGCTCTGCAGTATTACTTTGACCCTAGCCCATCAATCTGCCTCAATTGGATAATGATCTGTAATCACTTTCTTTCAGGGGAGTCTATAAATTTGCCAAGGCCCCATTCTTCTCTGAAGGCCTCCTTATGTTCACTCCCATTTGTGCAAATGCTCTCTCTTTTACAGCACTAAATAGCCATGCACATGGCCCTTTCTGTTCAGAGGCACCAGGCTGTTCACTGTTGATTTTCCATGGCTCTGCTCTCTAAAAGGAGGCAAAGCTCTACATGCCAGGACTCGGCAGGGCGCAGGACGAAGCCACACCACTTCAAGAGCAGCCGCTTTTCTCATTAAGACTGACCCATCATTAGGCTGCTTTGTGATGGCCCTTGTAATCGATGAGAGGGCTGTGTAGTGTGAAAAAAGCTAATAAAGATGAGCATGAGGTGGTAGAGAAGGAGGTGGAGGGAGCAAATACACTCACCCCTGCTAACAGAGAAGCCCTCCTTCCCCAAAGCTTAGCCACATGAGTGAGGGGCAATGCTCAGGACAGCTGGCAGGGTGCAGACTCCTCTGAGTAATTTCTTTGATTATCTTGCACTTAAATCCCTGAACATCCTTGTGCTGTCCTTTTTATTTGGCCTAAGAAATAGAACAAGGATGAAAGAAAGCTCATATCCTCCCTCCTCAGCTGATTTCCTTCTTCTGATTAAAGAAGATCAAAGGCTGAAGAGCATCTAACTGAACTTGTGTACAGCACAAGAGAAAGTCCACTCGTGTGCATGGAGCACAGGAGAGGTGTTTTTTTTTTCATATTCTCATGAGATTTTCTAAGGTGCTGAGGACATCACAGAAAAGCTCGGAGAAGGTGAAAGATATTAAAGTTGCTAACGCATCTGGGGAAGCACTAAGTGTACACTTGCTCTGTGTCATGTTGGATACACTCAGCAAGTACTGTAGGGAATAGAGGGAACAAAAAAGGAAATGAGTAAGCTCTAACAAATGTGCTGTGTTGAGGGAGCATTGGCCATGGGAGGGGGCAAAGATGATATTCTCTCTGTCTGTACTGCAGAGGCAGCCACACATCTCTAGAAGTGCTGTGCATATGGAAATCACACCAGAAATAAGCAGCAGGAATCTGCGGATATAACAATGCGCCTGAGTGAAATGAAAGGATCCTCTTGCTTGGGGGGAGGAGAAACAGTGCCTGTAACATTGTGTACACTTGTGAGAAAACATATGTAGAGTGAGGTTGCAAAGGAATAGTGTCAGATGTTGTACAAATGTGGGAGAGCTCAGTAAGGGACATTGCTCCCTTCCGAACAGGTGGCCTATTGAGCCTACACCAGTCTTCAGAGCAATGCTGTCCATGCCTTCACACATGGTCTGGTTTGCTTTGTGTGCCTCCATGGACAGGAATCACCATCAATACCTCATCTTCTCTCTGCTCTGTGCCTCCTTCACCACTTCTCCCAAGGGCTAAGAAGCAAAATATTACTCATCCCCATATCCTGAGAGCACATTTGTGGCTGGCTTTTGTGTGAGAAGTGTAACAAGGGGGTGACGACTTGCACTCTCCCTCATACCAGTTGCTCAAATGGGGTTTTGGTGAACTGCTTAGAAGTTTTTAATATTGAGTTCAGCTTTTCTCTTCTCAGATACATGCAAAATTACATGGACAAGATCTTAAGCTTGTAAATTAATGTTTGTGTATCAATAAAGCCAAGTCCTGTCCATAGTCTCAAATTACCAGTGTTGTCCACAATAGTTCTGCCTCATCTTCCTTGTGACTACAGAAAGTCTCAGAAGGGCTCAAAACAGAAGGGAGTTGTTAAAGCTGCTCATGTGCTTAATCAACACATTGCTGATATTAGTGAATTCCACTGCTATTTTTTGTTTATTGGCATCATTCTTCTTTAGTGAGTTGAAGCCACTCTTCCACCTTCATCCCATCCATCATGCACCATTTGGTCGCTTACTCCAGCTGAGTGCTACAAATATAGTCTCTGTGCCAGTGCCAGAATTTTAGAATTGCTGTGAATAGACTGTGCCCAAGTGTGGAAATATCATCTGAGTTGAGAAATGCATGGGAATTGTGGTTTTTGTTTGCTCAGGCTTTTTTTTTTTTTTATTTTTTCCCCTTTCATTCTTTGAAAGAAGCAAATTCTAAGAGAATTGCATAACAGAGGTACCCACTTCAAAACAAAAGCTGCTTGGTGCAGTATCTTCTGCAAGCATTCTGCATCGGCTGTGCCATTCAATGTGTTTCACACGGGATTTTGTGTTGCTGTCAGAGAGAAGCTGCACAGATTTACTTGATTTGAAACAGGGATGCCTGGCAAGTCGTTATGGGCAATCTGGATGAATATGTGTTGGCATTTTACTTATTTTCATTCTACTCCATATTCCAAATGATAACCATCTCAAAGGTAATTTGTTTCCATTGTGTTAAAAATTCCATGGGAAAAGTTGCTTTTTATTGTAACTTGTTAAATGCTTAATTGATATCATGTAATAAAAAGAATCAAAAACCCCTCTAGTCCCTCTCAGGAGCTCAAGTTAGCTCTGGTGGAGCCACCTCTGTTGCCATTTCCAAGCTCTTCTGTAGTGATCTAGCAATTCATCAGTGTCAACGACACATGGGAACTCTCATGTTTGTAAAAGCCTGCGAGGGATCCATGTCCTATATTTCAACAAAAATCACAAAATCACATTTCAAGGTGGTCAGAGTTAGGGGAAACATCAGACAAATAATTGCTAGCCCTTTTCTGAAGTGGATGGTAAAACATGAAGAAACATGCAGAAGCAAGAGGTTAGCAGCTGCAACAGAAAGGTGAATGCTTCTCTGAAGTACCTAGAAAATGGGAAATGAAGCATGTTGTCAGGATGCCAGAAGCATTTGGCTACTGCAGGAGGAGGAGTGGTATGCAAACCTAAACAGGCAAATATGTTGGTGCATACATGTCACAGAAATCACAGCAGAGCAGTCACGGAGGGACTGATCAAGATTTTCTGTGATTCATCGCTTTATCTTCCCCAGCACAGTGGAGATTTTTCTTCATGTGCTCTCTACATGTTCCCACCTGATTGTTTATGTTCTTGTCAGAAGTTGCAACAAGGCCATGAGCATGTAAGCTTGAGTCTGCCTCATGCCTCACCATCAATGTGTAAGAACAGATGCAATCTACACTGTAAAGAACAGCATCATAAAGTATGAGATTCCTTGCTGCCACAAATTATGTTTGTGAGTAATTGCCTCGGTCTCCTGCCAGTCAAGATGGAGCAGCATGAGAGCAAACACACATATTCAGTGTACTCAGGAGTCTCATTTAGAGCTACCAAACTTTGGAATACTAAATAGATGGTCTGATATTTATATATATCAAAGTTGTAGCCTCTCAGATGGTTCATACAATTTTCCTTGCTCCTTACTTTGCAGGAGACAGTCAGTCTACATTGTCTCAGGCTGATCAGGCAGTTTTGGGTAGAAAGTTCAGACTTACATAGTAATGTTGTCTTTCACCTTACTGGTGAAATAGGTTCTCCAGAGGACGATAATTAAAGGATGTGAAGTGCTTACAGTTTAGGGAAGACTGGGGACATCACCTGTACACATGAAATTATTTTACTTATTGCCGTGTCCTTAACACTTAGAAACATGGCAGAAAAAGACTTTTTTTTTACAACTTACTGATAAAAAATGCCACTTGACAGCACAGCCATCCATGTTGACTTCCTTCAGGACACAAAATATTGAACATACATGACATCCATTCATATTCAAAATAAGGACAATGATAAGGAAATTCTTCCCTCTCATCCATCAGTGTGATTCATGCACTGAGACTGTGTCGATTCCT
Organism: Podargus strigoides; assembly: GCA_028020825.1. Classification (NCBI taxonomy): domain Eukaryota; kingdom Metazoa; phylum Chordata; class Aves; order Caprimulgiformes; family Podargidae; genus Podargus; species Podargus strigoides. The sequence goes on along the minus strand of CM051620.1, from coordinate 84,987,418 downwards.
TGCCCAAAATTTTAGTTGGCGATTTGCTGATGATCTAACTGGAACACTGAATCTTCCTGATTTATCATCTATCATTTCCTTCATGCTGCAAAAGTAAAAATGCTGAAAATTTGCAAAGCACTTGAGTGCTAAGATATATTTAAGTGCCCGGCAATTGATTAAGTTGAATAATTGCTACTATATTCTAACTAAATCAATGTCATAGAGTTAAAATAGCAAGCAGTTGCTTGCATCGTGAAAAGCAATGTTCAGATTAACTTCATAAGGAACTGCTTTGTGTAATCTTGGGTGTCCACTAAAATTAATTGCAATCTTCCTGATTTTCTTAATTCCTAATATTTTAATGCAAACCTGATTTCTGTTTGTAGCAGTTTGTGTTTCTGCTTTTTGCCTGTTCATATAGTGAGTGCATGTGTAGTGTACTCTTCTTACTCAGGGGATTTTTACTCATGCTGGTTGTTGCAGACAAATTCCTCCATGAAGACATGTCAGGCCTTATACACGTCTGAAGAAATGTATATGCCTCTTCACACTATATAAATGCTATCTGATAGTCATCGTGGTTTTTATAATATTTATTGTTATTTTGATACAGTCCTAATACTAATACAAGTTCTCATGTTTATGCTAACACATCTATTAATAGCAAAATCTTAGAAACTCATGAGTGGCAAATTTATTCAAACCCAGCATCATTGTTTACAAAAGGTCAAAGATGTCCAGCGTCTACGGATGCAGTCTTACACTCATGTCTCAGAATAAATTACTGAAGGTGACTTTTTTTTCCTCCCAAAGTTGTCTTCTCCTGGTCTAATAATCTCAGTTAATAAAATGCTGTGTTCTGAAATCTACCTAATTCCCATCAGGAGCTGCATGAGGCTGTTTTCTTTTTAACTGACTAATTATTATTATTGTAGACATTTTATTTACTCCAAAGTGGTTTGGGGATAATTGATTAGGTTGCACCATGTCATGAAAGAACAGATGGTAGGCTAGTCTGTCAGCTTATCCACAGTGTATGAGAATGTTAAGAAAATTAAAAGGGAGGGGAAAAAAAAAGAAAAAGGCAAGAAAAAGGCAAAAAGAAGGTGAATAGGAGGGGGAGAGGAATGAGCTAAACTGTGCTTGCAACACAAAAAACTTCTTGTAGTGGGTGGTCCTTTGGGAAGGTAATTGGAGATCTGCAATATGTCCACTACAATCAACAAAAGGGTACAATACTTCTCTGCAGGGAATTGGGTAGGGAAGAACTTGTTTAAATAAAATTGCAGGGTTGTCAGAATGTTAAACTAATTCTCTAATGTTCTGTGCATTGTCTGGGGAGTTTTGTCTTTGCATCATTTGCTGTACTGAAGGACTGAAAAAATAATTTAATAGAAGTGTTTTGGAATGTGTTAACATGTATTTTAGCTTTGGAAACTCTGCCTGTGTTTAACAAAAACTAAAAATGCTGTTAGAAAAGCTGCACTCTTCTGTGTTCTTTCCCTGCTTCCCCTCCCAGATTTTACATTCCTCTTCACTTGGTAGAATTGTTCATCTCAGTGCAAAGGGAGTTTATTTATTCTGCTGTTATTCTGACTGGTTGATACCTGCATCTTTGCATTCATGTATGTGTGTGCATTAATTATATATCAGTGATGAATTACCATGGAAAAAACTTTATGTGGGTTACTTGCATATGGAGGAAAGTAAAGTCTTGGACTGATCTCCCTTTAACATTTGTATTTATGTGTGTGAAATAGGGGGAAACAGTAAGAAAATGACAAGAAGGGAAACATGCACTGTCTATCCCAGAGCTCACCAAAAATGTTAAGCACTATACTTCCAGAACCCAAAGGTCTCAAAAGGACAGATCCAGAAGTAAGTGATTTTTATGCAGAGGTTAATCTTTTTAGACCTTATTCTCTCTTATACACTAGGAGATATTTAGGCCTTTGCAAAATAGCATTAAGCGTTTTAAATCAAAAAGGCAAGACTTTGGCACCATCCTCCCTGTGAGGTGCAAAACAGGGAGCATCTAACCCCCAGTCAACAGCCATTCCGATGAGGTCACTGCATCAGCTGGAGGGCTGAGCCCAGCAGGACTCTCCCCTTCCCCAGTTTAGCCCAATTTATTCCCTTCAGCATCTTATCAGTCACCAAAGAATCTGCTATGGAGCTCCCACAGACCAGTGAGAAGGAACACCCCTCTCACTGTCCTCTTTCTCTTGTCTATAAGTAATGCACGAGGACAGGAGACAATAGCTCTATTACAGGCGTTTCTTGTTAGGCAGCACTACAAGCTTAGATTTATGAGAACCTCTTCCTGTACCATCACCCCATTGTTTTAGGTGCTAGATAAAGAAGTTTCTTGCCTGTAAGAGTTTACAGTTCCGGAAGGAAAGGAGGTCACAGGGATTTGTCATTAAATGCAGAAAGGCACTTCATTAAACCTTTACAACCTAAGAATTTTGGCTTCTCTCTCAGGTTATCATCTCTCAGCCCAATGACCTTCCCTCCCTCAAGTATATAACTGTGCTTTCACTTCAGTAATTCCAGTAGAAACTATTGGTTATATTTTACTTCCATGAGGTAATCTTCTCCCACTAGTAACTGTGAACTGGCAAAGTCCTGCTTCTGATTTTTCAGAACAGATGTTAACAGATGTTATCCCAGTGAATGGCTTGTTTGCTGTCTGCACACCTTCCTCAGTGCTGAGCAGCTCCAAAAAGGTCCTCCCTTGTCACCCTCACAGACCTTTTCTCTTCAAAGGAGGAAAATGACCAGAGTTTGATGACTGAGTAAGTATTTGGTGCTTTGTCAAAATTGCCAGTGAAGATTAGTTCTTATTGGATTGCAAGAGAAGGATTAATTACACTGACCACAGATGGGCATGGTGCAAAGAATGTCAGTAAACTCCCCACACAGCTCTCTAAAAGTACTTTAATTATGGCCTGCATAAATTTCTATTCCAGTTTTCGGACTCCCTTAAGCAGAGACTACCAACTGTCCTAAATTGCTTGGTGGTTTGTTGAGGTGGAAATGTATCCTCTGCGGACTAAACTCATTACTGGGAGGTTTATTAGCGAGAAGGTAGTGTAAGTCCATTAATAAATGAGGAGTGAGGCAAAATCAATTATGATTTTAATATGACTGAACCACTAAGCTGCTTTTTTTTTTTAATCTATCATATAAAGGGAAATAAAATAGTATGGGCAATTAAGAAGCAATGAAGAACATAGGTGGAATGGTTATCGATACATGCAGGTGAATAAATACCTGAGAAAACTGAATGCACAAGTCAACAGAACAGAGTGATGTGAGCTCCCTCATCTTAAGGGAATTTGTGAACATGCTGAATCTCTAAGAGGTACTTTTGAAAGCTAAACCACTAGCCCTTGGAATAAAACACGGTATGTAAAGTGTACAGTGTAAAGAGCAGGTGAAGTGAGCAGGGAAAAAGACAAATCTGGCCATTTCGCACCTAGTAAATGTAATCTGCCTGTCCAGTAAAATGATGGAGCTATTAGGACAGAAAGTCTGAAAATGTGTAGCAGAGAAGGGTACTATAGAAGTAGCAAGTACCTATTCCAAGCTGTGCCACAGCGACTGGCATACTGCAGGTGAGAAGGCAGAGGAAGGGGAGAGGACAGAGGTGATGTTGCTGGAACTTAAGAAAACGTTAAGTCATGTGCTTCACACAATTGCCTTTGGAAAACAATGCCAATTGACAGGGATGGGATATGGCCTAGTTTTCTAGAGCATCTTTTCTATCAATCTGGAAGATGGAATAGATAATATGTGAACACAATTTGGAAAAGATAATAGGTGGAAAATACCCAATAATAACAATATTTCAACTATAGAGTATGATGAGGGTCTAGAGATACTTACAAGTGCAAATGAGTAGCGTAAGGACCACTGATGCAGTGAAACATGTAACTTGCCTCTTGGCAGTGCTTAGATGGCACAGTACACTATTTCTGGAGCAAGAACCAAACGAAATGAAACAAACGCAGATGGGAGCTAACAGCTGAGGTGGGAGTACAGTGTCGTTACAAGTTGCCTGAGCACTGAGGGCACATGATGGGGCTACCTAGCTAATGTGAGCTGAAGGCTTGGCTAGAGATCCACTCTGCTCAGGTTTAAGAAAAAAACCACGAAGTCCCATGGGTTAGATAGAGGTGGGAAGTGGATGAAAGGGATTTAAATACCACCAAGAAATGCAGCTGCCCTGTTTCAGACAGGTCCTGCTCCGTGATCATATGTATACAGTGATTTGTTCCTGCTGGGAGTCTTTATAAGCCTCTGTTTGTCATTTCCAGTTATTACTGAGTGAAGTTTCATTGCTGTATTTTTGTACCTTCTGAATGTGATAGTTTAATATGAGATGTCAGATACACTTTTTAAAAAAAATTTTTTAATTGCTTCAAGACCTTTGTGGTTTTATACAGTGAAGAACTTTCTTTTCTTGTATGGACTACGAATATTTTCTGTGCACTTCTTTTCAAACTATATTCCACTCACACACACCCCAATAGTTTAAGACTGACAGTGTGTATTAATGGAAGCATATATTCCCAGTATCAAGCAGACAGCTATAATTTAATTTATTCTATCTATATCATGGTTTGATTCCAGGGCTGGTTTGGAGAACAGACTTGATTGAGGATTTGATCCACTGCTCACATACACCAGGCAGAAGGCTCCCATTATTTTCCATCAATAGGGGTCAGGCTTGGAAAATTCTGCTTGACTTGAAGAATAATCATCTGGGGAAATTTTTTTGTTGATTTCAGGAAGATTATTTTGGGTACTTATGTAAAAGGCAATGTGTCTTTGATTTTCATCAGTTCTTGTTGCTTTATTAGAAGGCCTTCTTGAACTTCAGGGCGAGATTTTGCCTTTTAGATCTGAAATGGTACAATGTGGATTGCTGGCATTCTTGATGGCTTTATAAGGAAATGTGAACAGTTGTAATTAATGGGATGACATGCTATATTAATTTTCTCTACCCTAAATTTTAGAAGTACATTTTCTTTGTCCTGGTTGACTGATTTAGTTACACTGACTGAAATGTTTATGTTCTTACTGTAGTGTTTGAATAAATATTTAGTTTGAAAGATTACTTCCTGGAACAATTTCTACTGGGAAAAAAAAAAACGGTAGCATGAAAATTTGCTGAAAGTATAGGTAACATTTGTGACTAAACAGAATCTGTTAAAAAAAGTTCTGTTACTGGTTTAGCAATAAAAAGGGGCAAATTCTTCTGACCTGAGTTTTATAATTTCCGTCTTTTCATATGACAGAGCTTGTTATAGTAATCAGCTGATTGCTGTTCATGTCTCTGTGGAGAGATCAAAACATCTGAGAGTTTTATACTGAATTTTGCCCTCAGCTGACTGGATTCTGAAAAACATAAAACTGAATTAGTTTCTCCAGTCAGGTGCTAGCTTTTCTGCATACCAAGTTAAAGCCAGTGGGAATCTGTCCCTAAAATTGTAGAAATAAACTAACAATAAATCAAAATTTGTGCAAAGCAAAACTGGAAAATTGCGTCTAGCTTTCAAAAAATATATTGATGTCAACAGTCTTGGAGATGATTACTGAAAAGAGGAATTTTAATTAAGCAGGTCTGAATTGGCCAAACCTCTTGAAAGCCTGTGAGTTTGAAATACAGTTTACAGTGATGCACATCTTTCTGAGATTTCGGTACAGGTATCCATTCTGGCCAATGACCATCAAGCACAGTAGCAGTGAGCGGTAGTCACCCAAAGAAAATAGGGAAACACGGTGAAGTCACATCTCATTCTCTGCCAAAACCTCATGAATAAGATGCCTCAACATGGCACTTTTTACTTACTTCTGTTAGAGATATTTTTAATCACCTTTAGAGATGACACATGACAACTTACAAGCTTGACCACTCTCATAGCTGTGTACTATCAGCGTGATGCAAACACATGAACACATCAAGGTATTGGTTGCCAAACAAGTTGCCTCAACTGATGATAGGGATGGACTTGGATGGCCAAGCCATGACACAATGGAAAGCACGGAGAGAAGCTTCAGCTCATTAATTGTGCCTGATATGGGCTAAATGCACTGGCCAATGGTGGAGGCAATTAATCATAGACCTAAGATACTTTCGCACTGTGAGGTTATGTCCCCAAGCTGGGGAAGTGCTGATACCTGTGAAAACAACTAGATTAATTTTATCTTTCATTTATGAATGCACAAAACACAGCACCACAGGAAGTCAAGCACTTGCATGACATTTCGATGTGGGATTTGGGTACCAATTCCTGGTGCCATGAGCAGTGCTCTTGGGGGCCATGACTCACCAGAGCCCTCTGCTTACTGAGAGCTGTGCACTCAGGAGGGGCAACACACCTGGCTTTGGTGTGATTCTGCCCAGCTGTGCTGCCTGCCTGGGAATTAGCTTCTTAACAGGCTTCTGCCCTTTATCATTCACAGCTCTGCCTGGTTGGGTAGAGGGAAGGGTGGCTGTGGTATGCTAAATGTGTGTGTACTTACTCTGTTGAGAGCCTGAAGACAGGATAACCTTTGTGAGATAATTATCCCTGGACTGGCAGCAGGCCTATTAATTTGGAGACATCTTCAGCCCAGCCTGCTCTCCAGTGAAATGCAAGGTAAAGAATGAAACTAAGGAAAGCTCTGAAATATCTGTTTGATCTTAAACAATTGTTTGAATGGGCTCTGTGTGGTTAATCATGGGCTAGAATTAAATGTGTAGGAGTACTGTTGGAAGCAGGGATGACTATCAAATACAGCATCTCAATGGCTGTAAATCAGCACTGACCTATTTACATGTAGTGGGGGCTTGGGCTTCCACCATCCAACACACAGATGCTGGCTGAGGTGGTTGCTTGCTTTCCAGCCTGAGGTTGTCATTCCCCTGGCAGAGGCATTCCCAGGTATCAGCATCAATTCCCAGTCTAATATTTTCACCCAAGCCTGCCACTATGTGTCACTGTAAAGTGATTGCTGTGAGCTGATACATGGCCTGCACTTTCTTACATTCTTCCAAGATGTTTTCATGTTGTCTCCAAAGAAATGATGTTGCAGCAGGGAGGAGAGTTAGGGGTGGGAATCTTGCTAAGGTAGGACTGAGCAAACTTTGCCACATCCAAAGATGCTCTGGTTTCTTTTTTTTCTTTATTTGAAAAGTGTGTAGAAATGAGTGTGACTAATCCATATGATTAAATAAACAAAACTGAAAACTCTTTAAACCAATTAAGCAAAAAACCCCAGAAGCCTGAAGGACTAAACAATTCACTTTCTCCCCTAAAACCACTCTGCAGAATTCAAGTGATATATAGACAGTCTGGGAAACTGCAAATCTCATTTCCACCTGAAAACTTGGTACTTGCTTCCCCCCTTCCTTCTGACTTTACATACATTTGAGAGCTTGTTTGTCCTCTCAGTGTATTTACTTGTTGACGGTCTTATAGGAAGCTGATGATGCTACCACTTAGAGTCATGCAGCAGTACATACTCTTTCTCCAGCCCAAAAAGAACAGCTTATGGTGTTGACAGAAATTGAAACAGAAAGCTAGTAGGGACAAGAAAAGTTGTTATGAGGTCAAGCCTGAATGACTGTCCTGCGGTCTCCTCAGAATTCCCATGCACACTAGAAGGTGAGCAGAGAGATCTTTCCATCTCTTTTGCAAGACAAGAACAATCTGAGCACACTGCATAGGCTTTCTGCATAGAGTGTAATGAGGAGAGAGCTGTGATCTAACTCCAGACATAGCACACAAAGAACACGTGTGCTTGAATTAGAGCCTGTTTAAGCAGGGAAAAAGGAGTCTTAATTTTAAAGGTTGGAGTGATAAGCAATGAAGCAATTAATTTTTGAGAAAAATTTCCATTAAAGAAATTAGTGTTGTGCCTTTAAGAGCATATAAAGAACTCTAGGAAATATTAAGTGAAGCTATTTACTATTTTCGTTCTGATCACCATTAGGATTTATTATCAGTGCTTCTCATGTGCTCTGTAACAATTTGCCCTGAAAAGGGATGTAGTCCAGGGCAATTTGCTAAAGGGAAAGCAGACACTGCGATCTCTCAGGATGAAATATATTACAGTTTTCTGGTTTGCAGGTAAAATGTTTACCTCTTTACCCTTTGGTCATTCCTCTTAGCCCTTCATTTAAGTTTTATCTCTCTCTCTTTCAGTAGATTGGAGTTTTGTGCTGTTTTAAAAAAAAGAGCTGCAAAAAGTATGCAGCCTGATAGTTCCTGTGCTTTCTTTCTGGGTGTCCCAAAGTCACTGTGTTTTGCTGTTACAGATGCTTATAATAAGCAAAACTTAACCTGTGTATTTGTACTCATAAGGTGGGTGAAATTCCGGTTGTATTGATGTTAGGAGTTCTTCTGTCTCCATGTTCTGCAGATCGGCTTTCACTCACTGAATTTCAAGTGAGAAAATCCAACAAAAACCCTTGTGTATCTGCTGAGTGCATTGTTTCTCACTGCTGTGTAGCCTTTCCTGAAATCAGCTGCTGCTGGTGTCAAGGCCACCAGAGTCCTTGTTAGGACCCTGATGCAGAGGTCACTGAAATCCATGGAAAAGCTCCCAGTGACTTTGCAGAGTTTGGCTTAAAGCCTGTTCTGTAAAAGATTGAGAGACTCTGGGCTTCGTTTTCCTCCTATCATAAATTAGACGAAACACTGTTGTCATCAATGAACTTGTACTTGTGCAAATGGAAGGTGGATTAGGTTGTAGACTTTTTTTATTCTTAGGATGTGACACAGGGAAAAAGCATTACATTAAACTGATAGAAAAGCCATTTATAGAGAATATAAGAAAACAATGTTTTGGGAGAGTAGCAAACTGGAAGCCACAAAAAGAAGACAGACAGTATGTTTGTCTGAAGATGCAACATCTGGAAGACCATAATATAATAAAACTTTAGTTACACATTCCTTGCGGGCTACATTTATTGCCTGTTTCATTGAGGCAGAAATCTTGCTTGCTTCTCAGGCCATGAAATATCATGGACAGTAAAAGAAAAAGTAAAATGCTTTTTCCTGATGACATCATTATCTGGTGGCTTCAGAATTTTGCAAACCACATCTTTTCTAGGTTTGGACCAACACATGGGTTCTGAGGGAAATTCTTACTAAAATGAAATTAATGAATTTTTCAAGAAATGGGCAGTAATTTGAACAGATCAAAATAAGCAAAGGATTGAATTTGATTCACAGAGCAAAACAGGACCCAAGTCTATCCTTTTTTTAGTTTGTTTTAGAACATCTAAATGCTGAAAAAAATAACCTGAAATGCACTTGTATATTAAAAAGAATACAGTGATAGAGATTTCTCTGAGTCGGAGACACTTTCTTGGCATCCATCACCTAGATGAACTAATGGAGCTGAGACTAGAGAGGAAGAGGCAACGCAAAGCGCAAAACAATTCCTGCAATTGATAGGAGATAATTTTTATTCAGACTCAAAAGTGCTTTAAAGTTATACCAAATGATTTCACTGTGTGTAAGAATCTGTGCTTATCATGGAAGAGTAATTCTTCTTGAGAAAGAAGCACAACTGCTACTGAATGGAGCATGACCTTTCAAAAATTACTGAAGTCTCTCTTACATTTATTCAAACAGCAGTCACTAAATTAACCTCTCTGGTAACTAAGACGAGGTCAATGGTGGTGTTATCTCGAGGATAAATTTCCATATTCATTTTTACAGGTATTGACCAAGCATTCAATATTTTCTAAAGAGGACACAACTAATGGATTAGTAAAAATTTGATTGTAATAGAAAAGAAAGAAAAATAGAAAGAAAAAAATTAAAGATTTATTATTTTATTCTCCATAAATATCTCATGTTGCTTTGTATAGTACTTAATGTGTATATTTACATATTCATACATAAATGCAAGAGAAATCTGTATTTTTGATGAAAGATCAAACAGTATATTTGATAAAAACTAATTCAGGTCCTAAGACATAGTAATACTAGGAGCTACAGGAATTCTTATGTGGGATGAAAAAGGAGGAGCAACATGTCCAGCGTTTTGGACAATTGCCTTCGCAAAGGCATATGCCCAGCTCAAGCACATAAGTACACTAGAAACCTGATCTGTGCATTTATTTCACAAATAGTTGCATGTGCTGCCACCTCAGTGTTCAGCATTCTATTTTGCCCATGTAAATGACATGACAGAGATTTTACATCTTGGGTTGTCTAGACACCTTTTGAAATTTAGCCTTAAATATAGTAAATTTCTTTCCTGAATTTAAGGTTTTTGTTAACCTGTTGGCTTCTGTTTATTTCTAACAGAGTGATTGCCTCTTTTCTTGTTTGCTCACCCTCCCCAAGAATTGTTCAAGGAAAAGTATTCTAGCAACTTTGCCGAGATAAACTATATATTACTATTAGTCAGGCTGGCAGGTCATTTCAGCCAGAATTGCCTTATAATTTGAGCTGTGCAGATCCTACCTGGAACATCAGAATATTCTCTGCCATCACAAAGTTGATGACATGTGATCTCTGTGTCTTTCAGAGGCACTTTGTAACAGAGGGCAGGACTGTGGGTTTAAGTTTAAACAGGGCACTATAAATCTCAGGATAACTTTTTATACTTTTTTTGCAGAGGTTTTTCTGCTGATGATTAAAGCATCAGGATCTGCTCTGAGGGCAGCTCCCTTTCAGGGCTCTAAAATATCTCACAACTGAATGAAAATCATTTCAGGAACAATTAGAGAAAAGGCCAACATAAATTCTTCCTGTATCTACCACATTAGCATCACCCAAGTGTCTCTTGCTTACAGTACGTTGTGACAAAGTAAAAGCTATTTTGGCTGTTATACTGTGATGGCTGTTATTTATGGAACATAAAAGGATACTGAAATACAAAAGGGTTTGAAAAGACCAGGGTAAGATCAGATAAAAAAAAATGAGAGGGAAACAGGCATCTTGGGATGGTAACTACCCTGCCATGTACTGACAGGGAGGTTGTATATTTTTAGAATATACTGAAAGGAATGGTGCTTTTACTTAGGTTTTTATGGTTTACCATGAGATGCAATTTTCTGGCCTTATATGCAGTTGTAACAAAAGTCAGAGAGATTTTATGATAGCTGCCAGAGTTCATAAATGATGGCATACACTAAAATATTTATAGAACTGTAAAATCTTGATTTCTCTCTGGTTTAGCAGATGGGGTCCTAAAACTGGTTCCCAGATTGTCACATTTCTTTACCCTTTGATGACAAAGAAGCCTGTTATCACTCTTTTTTTTTTTTTTTTTTTTTCCTCTGGAAATCAAGTTCACTAGTGTAATCAAGTTCATACTTCCATTCAATTATACACACCAGGATCTCATGAATTAGGACATGTCAGCCATATAAGATTTGTAATTATTCAAGGCAAAGGGCCTATCATTAAAGCTCAGGATCTGAGCAGCCTTGTCATCTCCCTGACCAATGACCGTTGACTCATGTCAGGATAATTGCTCACCTACCTACTGGTGAAAATCTCCTTCCTGATCATTATGCTGTATCCACACAGCACAGATAAATGCTACTTGTACACCAGAAGTGGTGAACTTAGGTGCTCGCTTGGTACAAAGCAGCAATATGGCACACCTATTTGTTTCTCTTCAGGATGTTTTGTTGTCCTCAAAGAAAATGAATCCCTGTAGCACTGCTCAATTCAGCTGTACTTCAGAATGAAAATTGATGGTTGGGGGCAGCAGAAGCAGAATAAATAACCTGTGAAGCAGCATTTTTCAGTTGCTGACCAGGATTTATTTCAGATTAAAACACTTTTCATTAAAATGGAAGATGCTGAAGAAGAGAAAGCATCAAGTCATGTAACTGTCCTTTCTCTACTCTATTTTCAAGAGAAAGTTTTCTAGATTTTAGCAGATAATCAATGAATGATTGTGCAATATCTACACACCTCTACCATATTTCCAATGTTCACTAAACTATATCAAATATCCACATTTTGTTACAATAGTTGTCTAAATATTTATAGGTTGGAAAAGCAAAACAGTGCTGAGGGTCCCGTTTTTCTGGGGACTGTCCAAACAAGAAAAACCCCCACTGCTGATACTTAGTGCATCAGGCAAGATATAAATTAGCAAAACAAGGAATCAAGAAGTGAGGGTGAACAAAAGGAAAAAGGATTCTGCAAAATAACTTTTAAAAGCCCAAAGCAGTCTCAATTTATTGTCATTTTTTTGTATTTAAAATAAATTCAAAAAACTGAACTCAAAAAAAATTATGAACCTAAATGGATTTTGATTTAAATTAAATTAAATTTAAGAAGCTTTATTCCTTAGGTTACAATTCCTACCTGCCTGACTACTCACTTTCCTTGCTTCCTTCCTCAGAACAGAAGAACAACTAAATGATGAATAAAAAGAAAGAGCAAGGGAAATGCAGAAGTTAGAGAAGTATCTCTTATTCAGACTCCGTAGGCAGAGCTTTTATGCAAACTGCACTGATTAGTATTTTATATAGGAAATCTTTATTTCTTCAATAAAGTGACTCTTATTTCTGAAAAGGCAGTATTTCTTTCTCTCCCTCTCTCTATTTCTCCTCCTCTCTTTTTATGTTTCCCCTAGCACCTTTTTGTCTGAGCATATCGCAAGATTTTTTTAAATAGATAGAATAACAACAATAAGTTGCAATCACTCCTCCTGTTAATGGAGTTTGGGAGAAGTATCTTAATGAGCATTTATAGGGTTTGGTTTATTTGTGTAGGTATGAGAATTGCTTTAACCAGCTGGCCTTCATCTGGGCATTATTTTGCTTTGATTTTAAGAGAGTTCTGGGAGATGATGCTATTTGCATCTGAAAAAGAGACAGTGTATTGGTAGAACTTCTGCATATGTTACCTCACCAGCTTATTTCATTATTTCAAGTCAGACATGAAATAGTAATAGAGTATTGAGGAAAGACGCAAGTGGAAATTTTTGATGATTGACTTGGTGATGGAGACCTATTTGACTTCAGCATGCTCATGAGTTTGATCTGGTAGGAAAGACCTGAGGCTGTTAAACTCATTTCTATTCACCTCCATGTATTTATTCATTTTTGGTAGTAGAAGATGAATATTAGAAGATAGGCAGTACTAAACTTGTTGCACAAAATACATAGAGTTGTGTCTTTCTTATGAAAGAGCTGTATGACCACATGAGAACACAAATTACATGAGCATTGGCCCCCAAATCTGCTTGGCAGAGCTTTTGGATGTCTGCCAAATGGCACTGTTGTTTTTGTTTTCTTATTTTTGTTTCTTACTAGAAAACAGAGTTTGCAGTCTGAATTATAGCTGTGGAGCTGTTAGTACTGAATACCTCTTTATCCAGTGGTAGATAGGGGGACATACTCATTATAATCAGTAGGAGAACTTGTGGAAAACCAGGAAATACATTTTCCTTTTGAAAAAGATGGGTCAAGATTGGTGCTAGTCAGTCAGGTTTCTGTGATGGGGCAAGAGTGAAGACCCATACATCTATCTTCCATTTTTCCAATTCTGCTTATTTAATTCTTGGGCATAGATTCTAAAGTCATGAAAAGACATTTTTAAAAAACAATGTTTAATTTGAGGATATGAATCTGCAAGCCCCAAGCTGTATAGAATTTGTCACCATTGAGTGAGCTTTCTGAAAAAAGCTGTTTTGTTTGGGATTTTTGTGCTTGACTGGGTCTCCAGTGAACAGCAAGGTAACTTCTGTATAACTCATGTCCTCAAATTCATCCTAGCTGCTAGCCTGAAGAAAAGCTGGTTATCCTAATTTCTCACCTAAACAAGTTGCTGAGTTCTCCTGAAGAGAAAGCTGGCACTGCCAGCTGATGGCTCGTCCCATTCTGAAACACATCTTGTGTAACTTGCTTAGGTTAGTTGATGGGCATTCAAGTAACTTACATTAAGTAAGAAGAATATTTTTAGGTCTGAGATGTGCTGGAAAGCCTAAGGTTGAACTTCTTGAGCTACTAGGTGATTGATTTTTTTTTTTTTAAGCATTCTGTATACCCTGATTGCTACGAAATTTACTGTGTGGTATTGTTCACTTGAGGTATTAAAAATAAGGATGCTACACATTAGAGTTACTCTGGCACATTTTTCTTTGTACAAATAGATTTTAATGTTTGGCTTTGTCTGCTTTTTGCCTTGCTTTGGCCTTTAGTGATCTTCACAGTAAGGTACTGGTTGATCATTAAATAGTATATAATAATTATATATTATAATAAAATATATAATAATGTAGTATAATAACAATTTATAAAGTAGAAGAATTAAGCATATGATAATAATGAAGCAGTATATACTATATACTCTTCTGTGTATATAATTCTGGAAATTTTTTTACCAAGCGTAATACCTGTTATCACAGGTTTTGTTTGATGTAGGTTTGACAAAAATCTTATGATTTTTGTATTATTTGGAAATTTGATCTGGGACACTACTACCTTCTCCTTGCATACACTCAAATACTATGAGGTGTCTGGGTCTTTCAGAGTTACATAAATGGAAAAAAATACTGGGACCTAAGAAAAGTCCACAAAAATCTGTCATACACATAAATACTTTTAAATAATGCAACAGTATTGCTTTGAAATCTAACATGCTCTTTCACAAATGGTACTTATATATATGTTTTAAACTGCAGTCTAGATTCCCCAGAACAAAACATTCAGATGATGATGAAGCTTTCATCCAGTTCTGCTTATGGTCTGGAATGTATGGACTGTGAATTCAGTCCCCAGTGTATGGTGATTCACAAAAGGTTTTCAGCTTCAGTAGTACAACTGAAACAGATAATATGATGAAATGTACCAGACTGTGTGTTTGAGTGATTGTGTGTTCACAAAATGCGGGTGCAGAAACCAGAAAATTCTGACAGAATAGTATTATTATGGAATATAAGTGTATGTCTTGATAGTAATTGTTAGCATCGTGTAACTATCACATAAGAAAAGCAGTCTGGCAATCTCCTATACAATCCTGAAACCTTTGTAAAATTGCTTTACGTATTTTACTGTGGTCAATATGGTATGGAAAATTAAACAAAGTGTTCTTGCTGGAAGGTAATGAGAAAGTATGAATTGACTGCTGCGTGCTTCATTCCATTGGGGTGGCTTTAGGTTGATGCTCTTATTATGTGCTAGAATCGTATTCTTTTCATAACAAGTCTGTAGGTGGTGACAGATTAAATGTGATAGTGAGCTTGTTTTTAAATAAAAATTTGAGAGGAAAAAAAATGCACAAACCCCTGCAAAGTGGGTCACAGACTTCACAATTGTGGTCACAAAGTGACATTAGATTTGATGGGTGAAACGTTGGTCCCAGTGAGAGTTTTATTGTTGACCTCAATTGAGCGAAGTTTTGCTATTTGGGTTTTGAGGCAAGGGAAGTAAGCAAGCTGTAATTTATTCACTTTGGTGAATTCCTTATTTGGGACAATGCTTTTGGAATTTTGGACTATTCACATATTTTGTTCATTATCTCAGAATGTCTCAATTCTGCCTTGGAATGCATGCAGCCAGTGACTTCAGAGGTATCCACAACCCCACACAGGAAGGAAAAAATTGCCATTATGTGCTCACCATATAAGTGATTCAATAACATCCCTGTACCCTTTTATTTTGCCCATGACCAGAGGTGAAGTAATTATATTTCAACTTGCAATGAGGTGAAGCTTTCGTGCTCAGTCTAACAGGAAACAAATTTCATAAGCAGAAGCATCTCTCACTATTCCAACTCCTTTTGTGTAGTTCAGCAAATCTGTTCTTTTGCTGGAAGTAGAGATCTTCCTTTGCCAATACTTCCCATCCATCCCTGTGAAGAGTGCATGGCTGGTAAATCAACACAATTATTATTCTATTCCAGAGGACATAGTGTTTTACGTTTATATGCCAACATTTTCTTTCTTGTTGCCCCAGCAAGAGCTGGAAAGTGATTTATAAGGATGCAGAAGTGCTGGCACAGATGTTGTACAGCCTCAGCATGTTTGCACTGCACAGCGTGGCAGACTGTTCTGGAAGTGTGGATGCACAGGTAAGGTGGGAGGCAGTGTGTGTGCCAGCAGTGCCCTTCCAGCTCCAGCACAGGGCAAACCCTGGCCCTGCTGCTGGCACAGATTTGGCATCTGTCTTTCTAACAGGTCATTTCTGCATGCTGCACTTTGGGGAGGAGGATTGTTTGGTTCTTGTAATTAGTTGCTTCTGTTGAATTCCTAATGGACTTGTGGATCATAAAAACCTTTCTGTCGTGAAACAGCTGGCAGCTTCATTTTAGGTATTTATTTATTTTTCTTCCGTTCTCCCTCACCTGCCACCCCCATAAAGGAGGTGAATGGATACACAGAATAAAAACATACTCTGTGGTGGGAACTGTCTTTCTCCTATTCAGAGAGATTGGCAACACTGGGGAGTCTGCCTTTTGTTTTTAAGCATTATCAGAGCAATCGAAGACCTCCCTATCATTTAAATCCACATTTAAAATGTTAGCATTCCGGAAGAATAAGCCATTGAAAGGCCAGATCATGAGCTCTGTGTTCCCTCTAAGAGATTCAACAGATGTATTTTAGAGATATTTCATCCTGTAGTGAAGGGTGGGAGTCCACCCTGTATAACTGGTTTGTTCTGCTCCAAGTGTCTCCTTTCTCTAAGTGTGTCCATTTTATAAACCTTGAATGACTGAGGCTGAAAAGGGTTGGGTGCTGGGGAGAGGTATGAATCCTGTTACTTTTCCTCATTTCACCTGATCTGATTAAGAAAGACTGATATTAGTGACTATTTGGTATTTCCTTTCAAGCATTTGCCACAGCTGTGAAACCTAAACCAGAGCTCTGGTTTGTGGTTCAGCTTGAAGATGTACAACATTATTCTGGCCTCTCCTTCTTTGGGATGTATCCCCCATGGGAGACTAACTTTTATCTTACAGTGGAGGGCTCCTAGGAGACAGGTCATGTCTGTGCTGTCTCGTAATCTACCTGGTCTTGCCACCTGTGGAGATGGTCTTGACCTTATGGGAGGCTGAACTTCACAGCTCCATGCCAGGTGAAAGAATGGATTCTGAGGGCATTGAGTAGCACCCTATTTTGGCCAAAATTACCTTCAAGAGGAAAGAAAGAAAAAGCTCATATCTTACTTGCACCAGTTGAAATATGCATGGTTGAAGGATGAACCTGCTCCTTGGATGTGCTGAAGGATGCAATGGAAAGGGAATGATACCTTAGTCAAGGAAATTATGCTCTACTCTGCCCAGAGTCAAACTTCTGCAGTGTCGAGTTTTGCGGTTTTAACTTAGGAAAGAACTTAGCCCCATATGTAGACGAAACTAAATAACATGACAAAGACTGGCTTATACGTGGGGCAAATTTCCTCCCTTTCAGCTACGTACTTCCCATTGCAGGTGGTAGACTGCACTCACTTATATCAGGACTAATGTTTTCTTTCTGATGACTGGGTATACTGAGCAAAATAGGCTTTAGTGACTCCCTATGGTAGTAAACAACCTCCTTGTGGGTCCTCTAAAATAGCCCAACTCCTTCATTCAGCACTGAAAGATCTCCAAACACTTAGTTCATAAACAACCCAAGCATTTTAACTCTCCTCCGTCTCCCGGGGGGGTGTTCTTGGCTTGTATTCTCTCCCTTTATTACAGCTTTAATCTTACGATGTGAACTGGGGCTTGTTTACATTTTTATTTTTAAAGGGTTTTTTTTGTGTGTGTGAGTGCATGCACTAAAGATCTAAATTGGCAGATGCCTTTTTGTAGGACTGAAATGACATATCTAAGTTTTACTGCTCTCTTCCCTGTATTTGCATTTTTAATTACTTGCATCGTATTGTATTAGTGTGTCACCTGATGAAGAATTCCAACTAATTAATTTCACCTGGAATTATATGCTGGTATATGAAAAATTACACTTGGCCATTTGTGGAGACCATCTGTGTATTAGGAATATCTGATCCCCATCTGAAAGATTTAAAGAAAAAAAAAAAAAGGCAAGAGAAAACAGCTGATTGTAAAATCTAGTCCCTTTTTCCCCTCAAGCCCTAAAGATATTATTACTGGCAGATATCCTTTATTACTCACTCTATATACTAAGCATTAACTCAGAAGTTTGTTCTAACCGAGCATCATTCAATCAGGTAACTTTTTTTTCAACCATTTCAGATTTAGTTTGTAGTAAAGCTAATGCTGTTGAGTTCTACCCATACGCAAAGAGTCATTTGTTTTCATTCCAACATGACTCAGAGATACAGCTTCACTTTGACCACTATTTTTATTTAGTTTTCCAATGCAGTTTTACTTTCTAAGTGGAATTAAGAGAGAGGAAATATTGATTAGGAATGTAGGCATATTATGAAAAGCTACCTGTAAAGGAAGTGGAAGGGAGAAAAGAGAATATGAATTGTGACCTGATCTTGCAACACAGCTGAAGATACACACATGCACACACACACACAATCTCTCCATGGATATTTCTGGTTTGATTCTTTGTCTGCACTGACAACAGATGGTGTTTTAATAAAGTCCAGTAGGAATATTACTGTGAGTAAACAATCCAATGCATGCCAATTTCATAATTGCTGGGTACTGATACAGCCTCTTACCTGATGAATCCAAATTGGGAGGAAACCAACTGTGCACACACCTACTGGCAGCAGCCAAATTCGCAGCTGTGGTATGCTCCAGCATTGAGCTTCACCACGGAAGGTAAATTGCAGCTCCAATCATCTTTCTTGGCACTGGGCTTGGGGAGCAGCTGCCATCTGGCTTGTCATCAAAGTGTGGTCACCGAGTTTCTGGGAGATGAAATAGCTTGCTTTTTTACCTTGACATGCATGAAGATTGCAATCTTCATCTTTACAGGTATCTCTTAAAATAACATTCTTGGCTTCCTGAGCCAGAGATTTACCAAGTGGGATTTTCTTCTTTAAGTGATTCCCACGCCTATAGGGACTTGAAGTCTAAACCTGTTATATGCTAATTAAAGATTCACACCCACATGACTTGTCAAGGAGATAAATCTTACTCATTTGTTTTCATCATTAACAGGGAAAAAATGGTAAGGAATACCATGCCTTACATTAGCAGATTTATGTGGAAATGTTTGTTTTTAATAGAAGTGGAGATGCAGTTAGAAGCCTTATTCCCATCGCTGTTGATACAACCCAGTATGGAAATTACAACTTGGCAGAGAAGGGGGTGAAAGGCAAAAGAAGTAATTCAAATACTCAGGACCAACATCCCAGCTAGAAGTGACTGTATAGACTGCACCCAGTAAGTGTCTGTCTATTCAGTGTATTACATGATCATTATTTTTATATTCAGTCCTTTAAAGATACCTTTAAAGACAATGGCAGATTAAAGCATGGGAGAAGCAAGTAAATACCCCCCTCTAAAGAGACTAATCTATGGCAGAATTTAGATGCTTCATTTCTGCTGCTTTCTAGCAGGCCCCAGTGCTGCACGGCTAGACTGTGTAACAATAACTTTATTTCCGTCAGTAATTCTTAGTGTTGAGAATTTAGTCTGCAAACTGTGCAAGAGTCTAATCTTTTGAAATTTTCTTTCAACTCAGATTGGGACACTGATTGAAATCCCAGATAAATTTCAAATAAATTAAAATCCTGGTTTGAAATCTCCAATCAAATCCACTTTGGAAATTTATTTGACTTGATGAAATTGCTTTATGTTGATAAGAGCTAAGTATTCTTCTTTGCATTATTGCCTTGATATATTATGTTGTTGTCTTTCAAGATATTTTTACATCAGTGAATCTATGTTTTCAGATGGGAAATAAATAACCCTGGACAATTTTCAGCTGTGGTACTATTCACAGGCCTTTGAGGGATCAAGTTTTCCTTTAGTGAAGATTACCAGGCTCTTAGCCTGAGAGCAGAACTACTTTGCTCTGGATTTGGAAATTCTATTGAATTCAGAACTCACAATTGCAGTTCACTTTGCCCACGGTAGTTGTTTTGTGCAAGGAATTAAGTAAGAGAGGCAGAGAAGGTTGCTTTGGAGTTGCAAACCATTGCTTGGAAAGATTCTGCTTCTGTCTGAGAGTTCACAGTAAGGGTGGTCCTCTCTAACTAGAGGGATTTTTGAAGGGTGGGGTCAGTATATTTGGATAAACAAACAGGGAATCCTGCTGTTCCACCCAGGTTTTTTCTTACCAGGCCATAGAAGGTCAGCACGGACATAACTTCTGTGGTACAGAGGGTTGAAAAAGTGTGCCTAGATGTTTTATTGACGCATCTACTGAAAGAGTTGCGTGCTCAATACCTTTATGATGATTAGTACAGCTGTCAATGCTGGGCTGGATTAGTTTTGCATACACTTTCTGTTTCATGATACTCTATCCACAGCTAGACTAGACAACACTTTTAGTCTTTTTTAATTCGCAGCTGACAATATATTTCATTAAAAAAAAAAGGGGGGGGGGGCAGTTTCTGAATAGATGTGGATAAATGCCAGAGGAGAAGCCATTTTACACATTGCTAAATAAATGTAGAAGGAAATGTTTTGGCAGCGGCTACTGTGTTTTCAGTATCTCCAGCAGAACCGAACCATCTCTCTATGGGAAAAAGCCTTGGTGGAGCTCCAAGACGTGTTCACGGTAGCTGCCTGATACAGCAGTCTGGCTGCGCAGTGCCACTGACGGACAACAAATGAAGCTGTATGGAAATGCTTAAGAACTTTCTGTTGGAAAAATCTGCTCCCAACAGAAGGTGATGCAGAAGACAAAAAATTTTTCCCTCTGGGTTTCTTTAGCTCTGAGATGGGCAGGCCTGGAGATGTTGGAAGGTGCTGACCTCTTGGTCACACCCACAGCTGGGTGACATCTCAACACAGTAGCTGCTTACTGGCTCCGATTCTCAGCATCCCATCAAATTGCAGGTTTTCTGTGGAAGGAAACGCTGCAATGCTTTAAAAACATTATGGGGGTTGTGAGATGTGGTGGCTTCAGCTGTGGAGCAGAATAGGATACCTGTGACAGGACCACTTTTCTCCTCCCTTTCTTACTTTTCTGTTCATGCAAGTTGAGATCAGGGGAATTAAGAATCGGGTCATGTCAGATCCAGAAAATATTCCAGTCAGGGTTACATGTTGCAGTGATCTGTTGTTTGAAAGCCATGAGAACAGGGGTTGGACATGTGAAGGCAGTACGCACTATACACTGACAAACACTGAATTCACAAAATTGGTATTTTCTTTTAATTGAGAGCAGAGGTTGTGAAATCGCTTTCTACTGCAGGACCTGGGGCTCTAAACATTGACTTGTAGTAGAACAACTTAATTTGGCCCTGAGCTAAAGCAGAAACAATGAGAGAATCTAAAAATGGATGGCGGCAGCAGCAGTCATAAATCTAGCACTTAACTAAGGATCGATCCAGCATAGTGATGAGAGGTGTTTATCTCATCCATCAGCTAACCTTGAGATGGTCTGACCTGAAATCCATTCTGTCTTGTACACTAGCAGTTGTCAGTGGCTTTACAATATCTAATAACAGTTTCAGGTTTCTATATAGGATGCAATATTCAAAATAAGCTTTGCTGTGATTTTTTTTCTGAAAGAAATACCTATCGTGTGCAGTTGTGTCTCCCTATCTTCCCCTCACCTTTATGGCAACTTGTAGCAGATTCCTGGCATCAGTAGCTCCTGGAAAAGGGTTAACACTTTAAACACCAGAAATACAGCCTTAGTTTTCCATAAGTCAATGCAATGCTTTCAGGTCTGATGACATATTTTTTGGTCATTTACAAGTATGGCTAACTTATTCTCTGGAGCTGAATTGACACCTAAAGTAGATATACATTCCTCTAAAAGAAATAGAAGATATACTACCTTACCCTTCAATGCTCTAACCAACACTTGGGTTTCAGACATGGAACAACTCTCTGGAAAGACTTCACAGCCTGAAAAACATTTTTCTTAGATACAAGTTTTGGTATCTAAGAAATAGATTTTGGTTTCTTTTGGTACAGGTCCATTTTGAGTGGGGGAAGAGAGGGAGGGCAGTGTAGTAATGTGACAAGGGAAAACACAAGGACAAATATTGGACCTTGGTTTCTCTTAATCAGAAATGATGGGCAGACCAAGTGTCCATCCATTCCTGTGACTTCAGTGGAACCAGGGAAGGGAAATGCCTGCTTTGCAAAGCGTGCATCCAGGAATGAGTCCAACCCTGACCATTCCCACAATCTAGAGGCATTTGAATTTGCTGAGGTAGAGTGTCCCATGACAGAGATCCATAGCTGCATTGACATAGAAAGCTTCTTGAAGACTTTGGCCCATCACTGATATTAACTGGCTTCCATGGGTTAAAGAAAAAGCCTGTAACTCACATCACAATATATTCTATTACCACTATTTTATGACTGTGTTCAGAATAATACATTAAAGGATTAGGTAAAAGGAGTAAGATATACATCCTCTAGAGCTCCTCTTTATAATGAAGTTCTCCTAGGGGTAAAATTTTCTGTGTTGCCAGAAGACCAAATGCTCAGGATATACATGTTTACCACATGGTTACCAAAAGGACTGCATTCATCTCCCCATCTTTAAAAAGGGGTTTCCTCTATACTACTCTAATACTCTCTCATCCTGATGTCCTTTGAAGCAGTGCTTTGCTACAGCTGTGTATATGAATTACTTCCTCAGACTGAAAAATACTGTACTTTTTAGACAAGCAATAATAGAGTCACTTAGCTAAGCCAAGGAAGTGTGGGACAAAATGCTGAAACTTGGTTTTGGGAGGAAATCCTTTTGAAGCCTTCTCTAAGCCTCAAAATACAGGTTATAGGGTATGCAGCCTAGCTTGCCACTGAACTCTAATCTCAGGTAATGCTGAGTCTTGTTCAGAAAACTGAAGAGCTGCCTGGAGCCCCTGTCCAACCCCACCCCCATGCAATCACAAAAACATAGAATGGTTTGGGTTGCAAGGGACCTTAAAGATCATCTCGTTCCAACCCCCCTGCCATGGGCAGGGACACCTCCTACCAGACCAGGTTGCTCCTAATAGTTTTGAAAATAATGTGAATTTCCTGGCCTACTTGACTTTTGTTGTTCAGATTCAGAAGAAATGTTGTCAGTACTCTATCTAAAGAACTTCCTCATGTTATTTGTGGCTCAACTGCAGTATTTAGAAGTCATCAGGAGAACTTATTGTGAGGACACTGTCAGTTATGCAGCCATTGAGATAATCTTTGCTTTACTGTGACTGGCCACCATTCCATCACACCTCCTCCACCCATGTGGCCTGTTGGTAAAGACAGTACATGTTTCACAGCTAAACAGGGTGGGATTTCAAATGGTAAACTTGATCTTCAGCCCAGCAAAGTACATGCTTAATTTTAAGCACATCAATATTGCTTAAAGGCAACTGGACTATTTGGATGGCAAAACTGAAATATGTGCTTAGAAATGAAAAGCTCCATGAAACCAATAAACAATAACATGCAAGATCAGTTTTCTTTTAAAAACAACAGAAAAAATACAATCCTAAACAAAACAAAAAAAACCCCTGAAACAGAAAAAAATCCCCCCACCAAAACAGCCTCAGACCCAGACTTTTTTTTTTTTTTTTTCCAAGCCAGTTCAACACCCAGCATGGGGGCTAGATTTTTCCAAAGATCTCAGCTCCCATTTATGGTCTTAAATACAGGCCAGATTTTTATAAATGCTCACAATCTAATGTTTAGAGCTCTTTGGACATCTGGCCACTTATTTCTATGCCAGAACTAAAGTCTTCTAGAAATCTGGTCCCAATTGTGGATGCTTGGCTCTCTTGAAAATTTCACCCCATGGAAACTACTTTTATAACGGCATTTATTTTTATTTTTTTCCCCAAAAGGAGAAGCCATGAAATGTAATTATTTTATGTACAATGTCCACACTTCAAATATGATTGTTGACACTTTTTCTTTTGCCTGTTAAAAGTCCCAGACAAAATAATGTTTTCCCCTCCTCCTCCAAGCGTTTGGGGCCTATATGCACATAGAAAGACGAAAGAAAGTTTTATTACATGATATTGCTTCAAGATTGAAACTAATGGAATAGTCGCATATAGGAAGAGACAGGGAAAAGCTATTCAGAAGGAATGGATACCACAGCAAGACCTGAAGTTGTTCTACCACTTGTAACAGTGAGTCAAGTGTCTTAAAATTATTTTTTTTTCTTTCTACTGTTATTTCTATCTGAGAAGGTCTTGAAACTAATCAAGCTAGAGAACCTTCTTTTCCCTTGCAAAAAATGTGACTGACCCTTTGTTTTTTATATTTTCCCCTCAAAAGCTACTGTTATAATTGCTATCCTGCTGTAAACAAAGACCAGTCAAGCTACATAGAGAGAAGCATCTTTACTGTTCCCTGCAGTACTGCCTATCACATTGGGGCTACTGATCTCACCACATAAACAGAATGCAAGTGCCTAACTGCTAGATATAAACATAATAGCACCATTTAACCGCCACTCACACAAAGTGTGAGGAAGCATGCTTAAGTGTCTAAACAACATCATTTTTACTGAACAACCTGCAATGGATGTTCTAGTGGGGAGCTTCCATGGGGAGGGTTAAAAGGCCTTGTTTTGCAGCTGAAGAGACATGTAATGAAAATAAAGCAGCATCCTAATCCATCAGCTGCTGTCTCTATCTCATTCCTTACCAATAATCAGGGAGCCATAAATACTGGAGGTAGAAGGCACCTATTAGATCATGCAATTCATCTCCTTGCCAAGGCACGGCCATTCACTCCAGTGACCCTCCTCCTAGACATCTCCCAAAGCTATTTCAGCTGTCTCAGATGGCAGTAATTTCATTGCACCCTGTCAGAGACTGTGTCCACAGCAGAAATACTTCTTTGTCCTCCAGAGTAAGCCTGATGATGCTCTGACAGCATCCTTCATACAGGATTGTCATCTCCCCTTCCCGCACTGGAGCACCAGAGCAAGCAGCTGCGGTGCCAGCACCCAGTGGCCCCAATCTCAGTGGAGCTGTGCCAGCAGTGACAGCCCTTTCCTGGAAAATTCTACCTGCCAGCTGGGCTATTCCCAGCAACCAGTGTAGAAATGAAGGTGGGACACAGTCCCTCTTCCTCCCTCCTGTTCTGGTGCACCATGATTGTCCTACATCACACGTGTTGGAGCATGGCCACCACATCCATCTGTGCATATTGATAGGGAAGGAGGAAACAGGTAGATGTTGGCAGCCCTCTTAAACTCCTCCCCACCACCAGTCTCCACTCACGCCATGAATGAGAGGTTTTCACCTGTACTTTGCAAATCATGGATTGTAAATTATCCACCACTGCCAGCTGTTGTCCAACAATGAGGAACTCAACTTTTCTTGAATTTCAAGACTCACTTTTATGCTTAAGTACTTAGCCAGCATCCAAAGTAGAGTTTGGTAATTAAAATGCACCCTAGGGAGCATATAGGCAATTAAATAAAAGAAAATGATTAAAAAATAAATAACAATTACCTTGCCTAACTATTAAGTGTAGGAGAGACTATCCAGGAACCTATATTTACTCTACAAAGCTTTTTTATCGCCTTAAAGTGATGTTACCACACGCGTGCAGAGTTGCTCTTATCTTAGTTGGATGGAGCATCATGGAGCCTAAGCCCTCTAGGGCTTTACAGCCTTACCATACCAACATCTGAACCTCGTGACGGGCCCGCTGAGGTAGGAGTGCACCCAGCAGCTCTGTCATTACCCCGGTGCACAGTCACTATCATTCAGAGACAGTGAAGGCCTGAAGGGAAAGGGGTGTGATGGAGTCCAAAAGGAAAGTCTGCCTTTTAGAAAACAGGACTTGATTAGTAGGTTGGAGTCCTTGCACGTGTCTGGGAAACCTGAGCCTTGCCTCCAGTTTGAAAGTGTCTGAACTTACTTCCCAGGAAGAATGTTGTTCCCACCGGCTCATCTTCCCATCAGGAGGAATGAAACAGTCATCTCCATTCAAAAGACCAGTTTATGGTCCCAAGTACAAGGAACTGTGTCTTGGCTCCAAGTAAGAGTTTTAAAAAGTGGCTTGACTCGAGGCTGCAGGTTGGCAGCTACGTATGACAGTGAAGGAAGGTTGTGTGCTTATGCTCCATGCAGCATTTGTTATTAGTTCATTTTTGATAACCCCTCAGCCTAATGTTGGGGCTATTGTGACTGGCTTTCCTGGACACACAGCTTCTCTTGTTTGTTGTAGGTGGAACTTGACTTGGCTTTGTGAATTTTGCTCATGGAAATGGATACCTTCCAAGCTCCTTTTAAGCTCCAGTTTGTTCTGTCTCTCTCTCCCTGCTCCTTCACCCAGCTAGCTTTCTGTTTTCTGCCAAGATAACACCTCTTGTACTAGAAACAAACAACCCTGATGCTGCTTTCTTTAAAAGCAAGATTTCTGGGGTTACTTTTCTGATGTGCTTGGTCCACCTTGCTGTAAGCAACTAGTTTCCAAAGTAAAATAAAAACAAAGTACTTTTTATAGTGATGGAATACAGTACTTGTAACATTCTGAACTGTGAGTAGGAGCATAAATTGATTGTTTTGCTACGTAAAAATTGATGTGGATTTTTTTTTTTTTTTTTTTTAAATGAGCCTTTTTATAATAGCAGTAAGGCTGACGTGTTTCTGAGGAATTGTGCCAGAAGACATATACCATCTTTCTTATACACTTCTGTAGGCTCTGAGACAAGATGTTTCGTGCATGTCTATATGAAACCCAAAGGGCTTTCCCTGTTCCTGCAACGTTGCTGCATATTAATTACTAGAGTGCTCCATAAAGAGAATAATAAACAGTGGTGCAGTTCTGCCATAACCCATATGTACAGAAACTGGGGGCTTTGGAGTGAAAAGCTAATTAGAAATTTCACTGTGATTTAGGTGACCCATGTAAACAAAGCTGGTTTGCAAATTGTCATAAAACTGGCTTTATCTTAAATTGAAAAAGCTGCTTAGTGCCAGAGCAATTCTTTAAGAATTGTGAAACTAGTGGTAGTGCAGTGTTGGGATGGTCAGCATTTCACGGACTGAAGCACTTAGCCAAAAAGATATAAATAATACTTGCTCGAGCTCTCACCTGGAGCTGGCTTGAGAAAGAGATAATTTACTCTCATTATGCATCCAGTTTCACTGGGCGTTGAACTACTGACAGATTATGAGGACAGGACTGACTTGCTTTGTTCTTTGGGCTTCGCCAACTCATGTGGATACCTCGTGTGGGAGGACTGCTGTTGGGAGCAACGTACAGAGATCTGAGGCTGGCACTGCCAAAAGAGTGAATATTCTTAAAAGCCAACATTTCTGCTAAATGTGATGGTTTAGTGGGTGATTACTAGGTTTATTTTCTTGGAAGTGTTCTGAAAAAATTTTTACGATCCGAGTAAACTTTTGCAAACTCAGTTTGCATTCTGAAAGGAACTACCATTAGGACAAGCTACCTCAAAATGTTTTGTTGCTGAGGTTCAGTGGCATAAGGTAGGCTTGGTGTGAAAAGCTGCTAGCAAAAGGAATGACTGTTGGCTTTGAACATGGAAGGACTGCATGAAGAGACCTTCAAATTTGCACTGTGGCATCCACTAGGGAGTAGTGCATGGGACTTTCAGAAACAGCATGGGTCCCAAGGAGAGCAGCATTCCAAGAGGTAGCGCTCCAGTCCTACTCTCAGACCCTAGGCAGGGTTTAATAGGCTGGACCAACAACTTCTGTGAAATTCATGACCAGATATCATCAAAGTGCCATTGCAAACAAATAGAAAAGCAAAATAAGCCCAATATGCTACTTGTACATGCATATGCAGCAAACACCTGATTGCATTTTTCATTTACAAAATCGTTTAGCCTTACTTGCTGTGGGAAGCCTGGCTTCCTTCACTGCATTTCTTCTCAGAGAAATGCCACCGAATACCACAGCGACACAGTACGCATTCGGCAGGGCATTGGTCCCATCACATTAGGCTCCGTCACATCACATCAGCTGATGTGACTGACAGAACCCGACGTCTCATGTCACAGCAGGGCACGTCGCCCAGCACCGTGAGTTACAAAGACACACTTTCTAGCAAACCAAAATAAAGATGAATTGAAATGATGTTGGGTGGGGGAACACTCTTAAGGTCTTCCTGGTCAGAGTAATCTAATGGTGAGCTGTATTCTGGTTCGTTAGAGTAAGATGAGTGAGACTTACTAATACATTCTATGTAATTAGCTACTTCAGTGAGAAAGGATGGTTTTATTACAGTGCAAAAGGAGATGAGAGGCGATAGCTGCCTCAGTAAATACTTTGTATGTCTTTGTGTATGTGTGTATGCAAGCTTGGCTGGCATTAAGCTAGCTATATATGTTTGTATGCTGTATGTGGTTATATCCCCACATACAGGTAGACAAAATGCTCAAATGATAAATAGATAAAATGCCTGTGGACCCAAGGGAAATGGCTACAACCCCGCATTGCATTTGACATTTTGGGGCCCTCCGGACAACCCACACTGCTGTATGTGAAAAAGCTGCTAGTACCGTACTCGGGTGTACTGGGGGTCAAATGACTGCCCTGTACGCAGGCTGGGCAGCTTTTTTAAGCTACAGATGTCTTCCACCTTTTCCTGTCAGCTTGCAAGGTCCTCAGCAGGTCCTCAGGACAGCCTTTCATTTCCATTAGGCTAAGGGACAGACATACTTCCTTAACCCTAGTATTGCTCCTTTTTTGCTGTTGTTCTGATAGTTATAGTGCAGAGCTTTCCTTTCTGCTTTTTTTAGTGTGCAGTGGAGGAATAGCGGACCAGCTCTATTGCCCTAACACCCTGTACTGCCAAAACCCTGCAAATCATGAAATACAAGTATATATAAGCATGTAGTTAAGTGTTATGTAGTGTATGTGTATTACCCACTTATATAGCAGTGATAAGTATATTTTACAAGAATGCTTACATAACTCTGTACATATTAGCAATTAATATACTTTAGCATCTCGTGATCTTCAGAGGCTTTGCAGTGCAATTGTTCATAGAGGCTTAGCAGTATAATTATTTTTAGTCTACAGATTGCATCCCCCATTCTGCCTGGATGTCTCACACTCACTGTACACTTACACGCATGCTGTCTGTTTTCTGACAGCCTTCCCCCATGCCTTATGCTCATGCACCCTCTTCTCACAGTCCCTTCAGACTCATTTCTTCAACCCTCTTCAACCACTCTCAAAGTGCTTTCCCCCCTGGCTCTCCAGGATGTCTTCTGCTTCCCCCATTCGTTTATTGCTTACTACAGCAATCGCTGTCTATGGAAATCAGGAGAGGGTCCCCTACCCTGAGTCAAGCTGAATTTCCTCACTGCAGGCAGTAGGAGTGGCAGCTCTGGTCATTAGGGTGGTCAGTCTACCTTTCACTGGGAAAACCCTCTGGAGAGGACACGGGCTTGGCACCCACCCCAGAGGAAATAATGGGCAGTAACTGCTCTTCTGGAAACAGGGAAACAACCTGAACTTTGATTATTTGAGTCCAGCCTTTTAAGTCACACCAGGCTCATGAGACTCCTGGTAAAGGAGGATTCAGGAGTGTCAAAGGTCACATGAAGGCACTTTTCCCACCCGTATTTGTAGGTGTTTAGAGCAGCTCAGCCTGTTGGCCTTGATGACTGGTGACTAGTTGAAACCACTGTGCGTCTTGCTCCACGTCTCGTTCGAAACAGTGTTTTGTGAGTTTCCTTCCTTTATTTTCCATTTCGATGGCATTCAGGACTTTGTGTCACCCTTCCACCGTTAAATGCTAATTTGCAGTGCATCAGCTGAGTAAACATTCAAAGAAAAATAAACATAAACTTGGCTATATGCTACAGTTTTTAATTACTCATTTATTCACAGCCTAAACTGTGATGTTTGGTTAGAGCTTTGCCACAGAAGCACTGGCCTGCCTAAAGAGTGAGTAAAGTATATAGTGTCTGGAAAAAACATCTACATGCTCTGAGTGTCTATTACCATTAGGGAGTGAAGTACAGTTTTTCATCTTATCTGAATACTCTTTCTCTGCTTTAGCTTTCCTGTGGCTCCCAAAGTAAAGCTGCGTCTCTAATATTTTAATAACAGGAAAGTAAAAGTGGTTTCTGCAGCCAGATTCATACTGTTGAACTAAAACCTGTCAGGGAATATTCCTTAGCACTGGACCTTGATCCTCTGTGCGAATGAATTGTTATCACGGGTTCTTCTGTGGCTGTGGACTAGTTAGTACTATCAGCCAGTGCTGTCCCAAGCAATTTGGAGATGTCTTTAAAGAGATTTTGGGGAGGGCACAGACCATTTCCAGTGTGCTCTCTGCATGCAACTGTCTTGTTTCAGAGGATGAGAGGTATTATTAGATATTATTTCAGGTAATAGGGGGCATTTTGTGCTAGTTGGTGTCATCGCCAGAACGTGGTCTCTCATCTGCCCAAATGACCTGTGCAGAGGCTGCCCATGTCGGTAGCTGAGCTGACTCCAAAGCTGCGCTGATGATTCAGTCTCTGTCACTGGCAGCAGTGGGAGCTGCCAGGTGCTCAGGGATGTTGTCATCAGGCCAGGCGCGCACGACTGTATTTAAGAAGCTGAGATACGTAAAATGTTGATTTATGTGTATCTGGTTCCATAAATACGGATAAATACAGAAAGCAGTTTTGAAATTCAGCAGTAGAACACAGTTATGGAGCAGTGATTTGTGAAACACCGTAGAGCTGAGAAGAGGAAACCACCACCCCAGCTCAATCACCCCAGTGTGTTAAAAGTTGGCAGTCAGCAGCGACTGCGGTAGGTATCTCTTTGTAGTGCAATGGGTCAAACAGCTGTTTTAATTTGTATTGTCATACATACTGGAATTTTCCAAGACAGTCTAAGGCAACATATAACCCAGTTCCATAACATATAGTGATTGTATCTCCTTTATGGTCCTTTGAAATTCACTTTTAGAATATTATTTGCTTTAGTATATAAAAGCTCCAGAAAAACATTAATACTCAAAAGCTGCCTGATTTCTTTTTAAAGCTACCCTATTAACATCTCAGAACAAAACAGTATGAAGTTGAAATTGCACTAGACCTTCATGCATATGCATGACTGTTCAGTCATTAATGATGTGCACCTACCATATTTCAAATGACAGTTATCTTTTTCCTAAAGAGACAGGAGTACTTGAAACTGTGTAGCATTAAACATTTTTCCCGATACATTCACCGCATTTTCATGATGATATTATGATTACAAGCTCCATCAAGTTTTTCTTTCTTCTAATTCAGCATTTTTATGCAAGCCTTTTTGTTTCTAAAATATATATTCTAAGACTTAGGTGAAAATTACAGTCATATTTTCTGCATTTTCTTTTCTATGAACATAACATCATTTAATCTGCCATAACTCCTTCAGGTATTATTTTTCCTTTTCTTTAGACATTTACATTACAGTTTAGATGTGCCTTTTCAGACATATTACAGGGTAAAAGACAATTGTAATCTAAATTACTTCCAGAGGAATTGTTGTAGGAGTAATACTTGTATTGCAAAGCCTGAGGATATATTTTCTGAAGATTTTTTAATTATTAATTTATGCATAATTGATTTAAAAATTGATATTTACAAGATGGAGAGGTTTTTTATAGAAAGTAGCCTTTTTTTCCTTGAATTATTTCAGTATCAGAAAATTATATATTAAACAGCAAATGTAATTAGGAATCTGATTCCTTGAATTCATCAGATTCACCTGAATCTAATGTTTTCTATTACATGTCAGGGTATTTTTAGAATTTCCTGGCATTTTCATGATTGGTTATTAGAACTGAGTATTCCTCTTTTCTTACATATTGGAAGATTTTCTATGTAATGGAATTCCTTCAGAAACAATCTTCTTTCAAATTTGCTTCCATTTTCTGATCATTAGAAAAATGCCCCTTTTTTGTAAATTCTAATTGACTAACATTAAGCCAACTGATCCCAGAAAACATGAGGAAAAATCTAGATGCTTCTTGTTTGGCTGTTGCTGTAGATTTTTTTCAAGGTACTGTGAACATCAGCATCACATTAGCTGACTTAAGATACCTCTTTTTTTAAGCCAAACTGCACCAGCACACATTTAATGTTCCTGATGTTCCTAAGACCTAAAACAATAACAAAAACATTCCAAGATTTGACTTTTCTAAGAAAATCCATCTGGAAAAGGTCTTTAACTGACAGAGGAAAGATTCAAAGTTATTAAGGGATAGCATTTTAGAAGTGAACTCCTAAAATGGGAGTTTTAAAGCCCTACAAAGCTCTCTTGCTCTTTCTCTCTGAAACAAATATGGTTAATGATTCTATCTGAAATAAATACCATTAAACAGCTGTTCCTAAGTCATTTTGTGCTAGTGGAAGACAGTAATACTACGCAAAAAGCAAATATTTAAACTCATTTATTGATTTGCATCACAAAAAGAGTGAGATTAAGTTTTTTCTTGTTGTTCTAGCAGGACACTCTCTTCCCCATTACAATTAATTTGGCTAATAATCAGGCTAAACTAATCTTCTCACCCACACTTACAGGTGAAATATAAAAGGATGCCGCAGTCTTGCAAGATGGAGAGAAGGTAGTGTTTCTTCATTATACTTTATAAACACACATCAGCTAAATAAAAACGAATGATGTGGTAGAGGATTTTTTTCAGCACATGTTTGGGCTGAATATATTACTCATGAATGAATTATGCAGGCCATTCCAAATACTGACAATATCTCTGCACCACAAGAGCACTGATATTGCCAATGTCAGGCTTTCAAAAATCTCGAGTTGGGTCACAAAATACTAAAAGTGGATTAAAACCCAAGAAGTTTACATTAAAAAAAAAAATGCTTAAAGTTTTATTTGGTTGTCACTTTGATTGTGGACCCTTCAGAGCCACATCCTTAAATTTTTCTCTACAGCTCAATGGTCAAGAAATGCACCATACTGATTTATCTTTTAACCACTTGATTGTAAGAATGTTATTAGGAAAAAAATACCCAAACACCCTGATTTTTACAAAACTGGTAATAAAAATGTAAGAGCTGGAAATGCTGCAGTGTAAATGTGAGGTCTTTCTGAGTAAATATGCTGCATCTTGTTGGTTTCAACTAATTTATTAAGATAAGTGATTTCTTTTCTCCACTTGTAAAACCTTAATTAGTGAATCCTTGTTTCACGAGTTCAGGTAAATTAAGTGGGGTCCAAGCACAGCTCTACAAGTGGTACAAACAAACCTAACTATGTCACAAGCTTAAAATCTCTAGCCCAGATTTATCACCCTGCTGGTGATGATCAGATTTTTGCATGGGTGGCACCCATGTGTGCATTTGCTCTGTGTGGGTCTATGGGAGAAATGTTGATGGACTGCAATCACCAATGCCTCCTGCGTGTCAGGTGGGTGTGCTTTGCCTGGGAAGGAAATTATTGCTGATGGAAAAAAATTTCTTTGGTGGAGATACTGAATTCTGTTCAGTTTAAACACGCTGAACAACCAAGAAGCTGGGACTGTGTGGTGTGATTGCTATGTGGCTGGTGGTCTTTCACCCATGCTTGATCACTCCTGGTTAGGAAATTGCCTGCCACAACCAATGGCAGGTCAAAGGGACTGCAAAGCCAGCACACGCCAGCTCTCTGAAGTCTGATCTGCAGCGTGACCTCATACCAAGTGGCAACTTGCTCTCTGGAGTAGCCTCACACATACTATGGCTTTCCCATACAAAGGGCAGCCTGAGCACGCTATCTCTGATCGTCTCTGCATCCACACCCTCCTGTGGGTGTATAGCACCCATGCAGCTCTGCATCATCCTGCACATCCCATCCTGGTACCGAGGACGTTTCTCACCACACGAATCAGCACATCCCCCATAAAGGAAAGGTATGCATTTTACAAGAGGCAGCTTTACTTTAAAAAAGACCAAATCTCTTCCCCTAGATGTTGTAAACAAGGATAGGGAGCTGATGTCTGCGGAGGTGACACAGCAGGCTAAGACACTCATGAATTACAAGGGCAGATGTCAGTTCCAAGTGACATGTTTTCCATAACCTACTGCCTCTCTTTGTTTATCTATCAAATACAATCTATAAAGCAACTGCTCATCTATTTAGTGTTGGGTAGGGCATAGAAATGCAAGTCAGACCTCAAATTTAGTTTGTCATTTGCCTTTTCAAAAGGAGATGTGATTTATGTTTATAATAAAGTATTTGAAATGTCATTTAATAGGAAAACAAATGGCAGTTGGATTCCCATGAGCAAGGAGAAGGGACTATGAAACTTTGAATTAAACGGTTTTATCTTATCACACTTTAAGTTACATATTTTTATTCTAATTGTAAAAATTATCTGCCTTGACATATCTTTTCCATTATTTTTGTTAAAGGGTATTCATCAGCGGTGTTAATGATGACACAAAATTTTAATATATGCATTAAACATTTAAGTTTTAATATGTTAACATGACACAGGATGTGAATAATAACAATGTTTTATATATGAAGTGAAAACATATTTTATGTTGGAAATAGTTAGAATGCCTGGCAAGTGACTTATATCCATAACAATTTCATTTAAATATTGCTTTTGCACCCCATCTATCTTAGATGCAATTTTATAGTCCTTTTTAAAAATTCATTTCAGCATGACCTCTTTGAGGCTGCAACTCAGTGCCTCTAGCCTACATATTCAATTGCACTTATACTTGTTCCTATTCAATTACCTTTCAAAGTGCAGAAACCAGCAAGTGCCCAGACCTGAACTGCATTTACCATTCTGGGACTCCTCAGGAATTACAACTTCTGCGCGGTTACACAGTAATAAGGGTAAAAGGCAAGAGGAAATCCATCAAATTGCTAAAATATGATGGTCTACCAGATTTGATTTAGATCTTCATAATTTGGGACCTCTCGGAACAGCCAGGCAGTTCCTAATATAAGATTACATTCCCTTGAATATCAGAAGATTACGATGCATATATACAACAGCTTTCCTTTTATTTCCTCATATCACACCTTCTGTCTTGTGGCTTAACAATGAGTGACCCAATAGCATTAGGGAAAGGGATATCTTTGAAAGGATGCATCGTAAAAGGAAAGGAAATGTTTTGGAGTTTTAATGTGCCTAAATGGTAAAGTAATTTACAAAAATCTCTGCAAAATTTCCATCCTGTACTGATCTATTATCATAAGAACAAGTTGTGCTGAGAAAACAAAAACTCTGCTCTCTGACCTTATACACAGCATAAATTCAAGCCTAGTTTTCATTCGTCACAGCGTGTATGCTTAAACAGGCCTTGCTGTACCCCAAAGGTTCACACTTCTAATCTGCTAAGGCTGTGATGTATGTAAAAAAAAAATAAATCTGAAAACAGGCATTGTGTTGATACCAAGCACCTTTCAGAACTGCAAACAGGCATCCATTCTCATTAGCTAGCTGAGAATTTATGGCTCATCACCGAGCACATCCCTCACCAACAGTTGCAGATAGTGCCATCCAGGCTGGCTCCCCACCACCATCTCCAGCAGATCTGAGAAGTTAAGGAAGCAAGTCAGGAACAACACCAGGGAAGGGCAGGTACCTGAATATCTCGCCTGGAAAAATTCTTCCTGCGACAAGGCTGAGATTTTTTTCTCTACACCGAACTCCAATTGAATGTGGTAATGTGGTACAACAAGCAACAGGGAGTTACTAGAAAAATCATCCTTTTGGAAACATAGCTTAAGAGCTAGTACTGAATATCCAATATTAACATGCAGATGGGATTATCTTTAGAAATACAAGCTATAATTTGCTTCTCTATTTGTGTCTGGTATGTAACGTCAAGCATTGAAAATATTTATGGTCATGTTGGTTCTAGTCCAGCCTTTTGATCTTTCCTATTTGTATCTTTTAAATGAAATTCCTTGTTAATGAGCTACAGTAAAAGTATTTTAAAAGATGAGTTTTCTTCTACATGTTACACAAGTATACATTTTTTTTAGAGCAGAAATGGATGGGTCAACATTTATTTTGAAGAAAAGGTTTATTCTACTTATTATTTACTCTCTGTTGTTGTTATCTCGTTTTAAAAAAAAGGGTGCAAATAAGTTTGAGGGTCAGAAGGATTGTTCTGCCTCTGCAGACAATTCACCTACAGAGGCTCAGTCACTGATGGAAAATTGTGAAATGGAACTTCTTTTTTTCCTGCAGTGAATAATTTATGCTTGGGAATGGTTTCATCACCGAGCACTCTTCAAGTCATTAAACTGAACTGAAGAAAATGGGGTGAAGTCATCATCAGAGAAGGTCAATTTATGGAAATACTGTTATCTCTTTCACAGTATTATTAATACCTTCTGACACCTCCATGTTCGGTGGGGCAAAGCCAATCATTACCCTATAAGGTCTCAAACACATGCTCACGACGAGAACATCATTACTGTAAAAGTGCTCTGAATGCAGCAGTTATGAGAAGGAGAAGACAGGGAGAAAGGAGGGAGAGGCACCTCTTGATCTGAAAAAGCCACAGATATAAAACCTAATTTTTAGCAGGCTGCTGTGTCTCCTGCCATGAATCTGCATGGTGCTATTG
Organism: Podargus strigoides; assembly: GCA_028020825.1. Taxonomy (NCBI): domain Eukaryota; kingdom Metazoa; phylum Chordata; class Aves; order Caprimulgiformes; family Podargidae; genus Podargus; species Podargus strigoides. The sequence goes on along the minus strand of CM051620.1, from coordinate 84,950,881 downwards.
TTACCCATTTGCAGCTGCCTATCGGTATCTACATGGCAGATCGTTTCGATGCCTGAAGAACAGCCAGAAGATTTGTCTCTAATTTTAGGAAGAACTAACTTGGCTGAGTGTTAAAATGAAAAGGCATTTGACTCCCTTTGATATGTGTGTAATTGTAATATTTACAACATGTTACCTACTAGTGTCTATTTAAAGCACATTGTGACCTGGGAAAAGTTTTCTTCTGCAAGTCCTACTGTTTTCAAACCGAATGGGCTTGCATGTAGATTACGGACATGTTAATCTTTGCAAAGCATCTGTCATGGCATGAAGGTTTAGATAAGGCTACTTCCTCAGCAGGATTTTTGGCACCAGCAGTCACAAACAGTGCAAGTTGAAGAATTTGCCTAGCTATAAATGCTATTCCACTGCATGAGTTTAAGAGGATATAATGCTTCAGTGACAAGGTTATATGTAGTCCTTTTAGAAATAACTCTGAAAATTCTACACGCAAACAAATGAACTTGACAGTATTCCACCTATGTGTTCCCAATATTTAAAATGAACATATAATTGACAGACACATAATGGTGTATGTATTTAACAGGTATTTCCTGAGCTAGTCCCACTACGTGCCACAGACTTGCAATTTTTACAGATCTGATGATAATCCAAGTGCACTTCTCTGTGATGAAACACAACAAATCTCAATCCTGAACAACACAGAATCTCCTCTTGTAATCAATACAAATCATGCCTTTTATTTCCAAGGGAGATGAACGGTCCCTTCATTTTCTGAGAAAGGTAAAAAGAGTTTATCCAGTCTTTTTTCTGTTTGTTTGGGGTTTTTAAATTAAGCCTTCCAAACTGGAACACAAATGAGCTATCTGACATTGACATGATCAATTTAGAGCTGCTGAATGCAATGAATCTTTTTTTTTTTTTTTTTTTTTAAAGTGAGTTACTTAAAGATAACTATGGATTTAGGATAATATAAGAATATTGTTTTCTAAGTGATTTAGAAATAGCATCATAGTAATGTAGGAATGAAAGGCACCTTTAAAAGTCAGCTAGTCAATCTCCCTGCTTTGAGAGAAAGTAGAATATACTCAGGCCACCTATGTGATCTTTGTCTAATCTGTTCGTAGGAGCCTTCGATTATGAGGTTAAATAAGCTCCCTAGACAGCCGCTTCCAATCCTTAACAACCTTTGCAGCTGGAAAGATTTTCTTTACTGTCTAATTTAATCTAATCTTATTTAATCTAATCTAATCTCTTTCTCCCTTTTGAAAAATTAAACCAGTGATTTCTTTCCTATATTGGGTGAACATGGAGAGTAACGGATGACCGTTGTTTCTAACATCTTTCTACATTTTAGAAGATGGTTACCGAATTGCTCCTCAGTCTTCTCTTTTCCAAACTGAACAAACCTATTTCTTTCAACCTTCTGTTACACTTTTAAAGCTCTTAGCATGTTTCTGCTCTTGCCTGCACTCTGGTTTGTCCGCATCTTTTTTTAAAGTCCCATACGTAAAGCCAGGCTGTGTATTTGGTGTGTCCAAATGCATTAGATTTCTTAATTCACCATTACTGCCAGATTTTTTTCTGCTTAGCCGTCTTACATTTTCAGATGGTTTTCTTTCTTCCCAAGCATAACTCTCCTTAGAATTTCATATTGTTGGTTTTGGATTATTTCAGTAACGTTTTAGGATCACTGTGAGTACTAATCTTGTTCTCCCAAGTGCTCGGAATCCCTCCTAGAAAGATGCCATCTGCCAGTTTTATGTGTACTCCTTAAGCCGTTGTCCAATTTAGTAATATGACTGTTCAGTTGACTGGACCCAGCACAAATTTGGTGTGTGAGTTTTATAGCAAGCTGCTAAAAATGACAAAGTTTAGAGTTTATTTTGATTGGAATCCTTCACCCACTTCATTCAATCATAATTACTAATCTAGTTTAACATATGAAGGCTTGCATCACTGTGATGTAATTGTTGTGATTAAATCCCCTTACAAATGTCAGCATCCATAAGTAGCTGTGTCAAAACCAACATGTCTTTCATAAATTGCACAGAGAAACAATAGTGCCACTGCTTTTTCTTTTTACTTTTTCTTCAGTCCCTTCCAGGAGAGAAATGCTAACTACATAAGCCCCTTGTCATGTTCTCTTTGCCCTGATTTATGACACACGTTTGCAGAAAGGCTTGGAAATAACTTTTGGTTTTACCACTGAAATTATAGCTCGTGATCCATAATTTTCTATGGCATTTCAATAAGAACAGGTAAAACTGTCACTAGTAGAGTTTCTATATACTGTACAAAATATTCTTTCCTTACATATAGCATACAGTAATTTTACAAAATGGGAAAGTGGATGTTTGCATGACACTTGTTTTGCATTTGGAATTTGCATTCAGAGAAACTCATAGGACTGCTGAATCACACGGTAGATTAGTTTGGAGTGCCACTACTTAGTAATTTCACCCACTAATCTACCCACATTGCCATCAGTAAAACTGGACAGAAATAATGCACCTAATTCACTCAGGTGTTTTTGTAAATATTACTGACTGGCTGTCTCTCTGGGTGCTCAAATGCCTTTTCATATCTGGCCTCTAATAAATAATGAAATGTAGATGTTGCCCTCAGCTTACCAGCTTTGCTTTAGCATTGTCTGCATACTGCCTGTCAACTGGATTTAACATATTTGCATAATTACATTTCATTCATTCACTACTAGATTATTTTTTTTTAAAAAACAAGAAAGGGAAAACCAAACCAAACAAGGAAGCAGGGAACAGCCTATCTGCATGAAGCATTTAAATGCATCCTGCTAGGCATGTTTGAGCAGATCCTATTTATGCATTTAGTTTGGAAAAAAAAGTAAAACATTTAAGGTAATTAAAATAATTCTGAATTCAATTCTAAATCCTGCTGGCATTATTTAGTATTCTATGAGAACTGTTGTGCAAAGAAAAAAAAAAGAGGGTAAATAATCTTTTCCCAGTACAATGAAGTAGTCCTACTGATACTGCAATGCATAACGAAACTTTTGGTCTTTTGGAAGAGCAGCAGGTAACTTCAAGCTTTTGCACAAGCCTGATTTTTAAAAGAATCCCCAGGATTTCAGTGAGTGAGAATCCACTTGAACTGCCAAGTTGATGGTGGCCAAGGCTGCATATAATAAAAGTTTTGCGTTTGCTAATTTGGGGATCGGAAGCTTGGAACAAATCTTAACATCTTCTGTAGGAACAGAATTAATTCTGTCATTGCATACTGGGTAATTCCAATGGACAATCAAGCAAGGATTTAGCATAACTTTGCAAGGACATATTCCAGAAACACACAAGCAAAAAAGAGCATAGCTTTGCAGAGATATGGTAGAAGGATTACAGAGGGGTAAGCTAGCAGTGAGATAAAGAGCATTCCCTTTTCAAGGGATCAAGAAAGAAAGAACAGAGGAAAGGAGAGAAGAAAAATTTAAAAGTGAATGGGAAAATATGAAAAAAATTATTTTTTTCCTTTCAAAGTCTTCAGGTCTAAAGCTGGTTAAACTACTCCCAGGCCATAAAAACAGCAGCGATAACAGAGGCATAGAAAATAGGCTGCATCTCAGAATCCTGTATTTCAGAAGAACACCTGGTCTGTCCTTCCACCTTTCTGATGGGAACAACTACACCTACATTAAGGCATCTTCCCAACATGTTCCTAAATACCTCCACTGATGGGTAAAATTCAGTCGCTTCTCTTTGCGGCGTACCCCAGTGCTTCATTACTTTTATCACGAGATATTTTTTCCCTGAAGTCTAAACCTAAGTCTCTCTTACTTGAAATTACTTCTTCCTTATCCTCAGTGGACATGAAAAGATGTTTTTCATTCCTTTGTAAATAGCCAGACTGTGATTATGTTCCCCTCTAGCTGCTGCTTTCAACCACCACCACACTTCCAGTCTTTCCTTACAGCCCATGTGCTCTGGGTTTCCTGTAATTCCCGTTGCTTTCTCCTGGCGTCTCTCCAGCTGATCTGAATCTTTCCCTGCCTGTGAGGCTTGTCCCATATCCTGTGCAGCTACGTGGAAAAGGAAAGATACGGCGTTTCGCACATCTTCTATTTAAACCTGAAAACATCTGAGTGATTTCTTTAAAGGTGATAAGCCCTGTCCTCACAGGGAGGTGACATTCTGTAGAGTTTCAGTGACATAAGGCACGCTTTTCTTCGACTGCGTGTTTGCTATATATATCTGTCATTGTTTAACTAGGGATTTCAATGACTCTTGAAGAAGTGGTCCTGACATTTTCAGCAATTGCAAGTTGGTTCAAAATCCAGCTACTCACCACTCTCAGTATTAAGCACAGCAAAGAATTAACACTTTTATATGCATGAAATAAAACACTGAGAAATAATGCTGAATACGAAACTGAGATGAAATCCCTTCAGAGAAATTCAGATTTAGTGCTTTTGGATTTCTAGGACTGTCATGTCTGATTTTCAGCTGTTTCTAACACTAAGAATTAAATTTATTTTCTGAAACATGATTGAGAAAAAAAATGGGTTTGTGGGATTTCATGGGCATTGTGTCTTTCTTAATCAACATGAAGTACATTGCATTTACCAGTAAGAAATTAGAAATTAATCAATGCATATTTCTTTTTTTTAATTGCCACTCTTGGAAGCTCAGTATGTTTATGAAAGTCAAGAGCAGTTCCTTCTGGCTCTCACACATCACTACCCATTACCCAGAGCAAGCTGAGGCATGGAATAGGTGCAAAATAGGTTCAAATGAGGTTCATCACACATACTGGAAGTAAAGATTCTCCTGCTATAAATTAGCTAATAATATGTTTGACAATACAGAGAGCTAAATGAATGTCTCATGTCTAACAAACAGCTGTATTTGCACTCCTACAGATAGTCGGTGAGCACTCAACCACAATGAATAGATTGAATGAGGCTGATAGTTCTTTACCATAAGACTAAGTCAGAGTGTATTAATGTAACACACGGTCATACATGTGCCCCAAAATATGGGACACATGTGCCAACCACCCAGCCATGCTGATCTTTGGTACTCTGTCACCCTGCTCACAGTGGATTACTGCTGACAAGTTGTAAGTCCAGCTTGGCTGGATTCAGCTACGGGATCTGATCCTTTGTGATGCTGAATACCGCTCTAAGTGATACAGACTGCCGACTGCAAGTCAGCACTTCATGGAAAACGCTCAGGGAATTGCAGAAATAAGTCCAGGGGCTGCCAACCCCTGAAAGGAGACAGGGGAAGCAAGAAGTGACTCAGAATGGTCCCCAACTCTGTTTTCTGACTTCCTCCAGTTGCTCCTGTCATCAAAAAATACCACCAGAAGGATGCAAAAATTGCAGTTAATGGCCAAACCATGTGTGGGCCCTCCTCTTGCAGTTCCAGGCATGAGAGTGTTGTGGCAAATTTAAGAAGAGGGCCTTATTTGGTTGGTGGGTTTTTTTGTTGTTTTTTGTTTTCTCTTTGTACAAACTGGACCCGATCTCTACAGGCTCCAGGGTTCTATTGTTCAGTTCATTAGCCTTTCCCAAAAAATGTAGTTTTAACCATTGAGGAGAAAGAGGCAAACTGTTCGGTTTCTCTAGAGAAACCAACTACATTATGATTATGAAAAAAATGTAAGGCCTGAAACACTTTTCTCATTTGACTCTTCCTTTTACTGGCTAGGTCTACAGCTCTCAAGCTCACGTTCTGTAGGCAGGCATGCACCCCATGCCACACAACTCACTGTGCACTAAACTCTTATGCACAGTTGGCAGAATAGTTTATTTCCATCAGCTTGGCTTCTGGGACTCACTTTTCCATACATGCAGAACAGTTAAGAGTCTCCAGTGCAAGACCAGAGTCCCAGTTGCTTTTTTATATGGATGTTAAGACAGAGAATGCCAGGCTCCTGGGCTTGGGCCCAGTTATCCCAGAAGACCAAAGCTGAAGCTGAGAAATTCAAATATCAAGCAACCAGAATCTTTCATATGTTGATCCAGGGTGTGTAAAGATTTTAGGGAAGTTCAAGAGCAGGTTAAATTGCCCATTTAGAGAGAACATACAATTTTCAGTGTAAAAGTAAAGTAGCTGTCTTTTCCAGTCTACGGACAAAACAGGATTTCTGTTGGTCTTTCATTTCTTCGTTGTAATTGTGAACTGTGGCCAATTTGCATGGCTTTTTTCCTGCCCAGGTAAGGTGAGAAAATGATCCTTTAAGTTCAAAAATCTAGGAATGAATGAACAGGTAGCAGTAGCTATTGTATCTGGGATTACTTTATTTACTTGTGAATCAGCTACATTATGAGATGGGAATGGATGAAGGGAAGGGGAAAGAACTTATTTGCCATGATTGGCTGAGTTAATTTGAAAAAAGACATATTTTCTAAGGAATACTTTAGAAATATTTTCTAAGGGAATAGAAATATATTTTCTAAGGGAAGTTGATCATGACAAGTATTGCCACAGGTCACTTGGCCAGCTCATCTGAAAGGAATTCTTTTTGCAAATGCATGCTGCAGCCATAGCATGGACCAGGCCAGAAAGCCCATCTCTGAAGCGTCTGTAGAGGGTGTGTTGCTTGACCTGACACAGGAGGCTATTTATTTCCTACATAAAAGGCTTGCTGGGCATCCTTTAGAGAAGCAATGTGTTCCATAACTCCAGTCTTTTATGGGCAAGTGGACTCTGTGCACCCTTGGACAAGGAGTCTTTTGGTTACATTTGTTCCTTGCTCACAGAAAGCACAGGAGGAGAAGGAGCAGGAGAGAGGTGTTCCCTGTGCAACAATCCAGCCTTGTGCAGGAAAACTGGGTCTGTGGACAAGCTGACTCTTCATGTCTGTGGAAACAAATACTACAAGCACTAAACTGGGCTTTCTGAAACTCACTAGGCTTCATCTATTGCCTTTAATAATGACTATATGAGACACAAAACAGACTCAGACAATTGCTAGCAGTGAACGGTATTGCCATTTTGCATTACCTCTGTATAAAAAGTAGCCAGGATGAGTTAGAGATGGGATGAACAGTAACATGGGAAATAATGGAATGTCATTACACAAATCACCAGCAATGCCTGATCTCAGCTGTTGTATATGGTCATATACTTCAAAAGGATATTGCAGGATTAAAGAATATTTAAAGAAAGGGGATCATGATGACAAGTCTCAAGTAACTCGAACATCTAATGAGGAAATAAACTTTTCCCTTTAAAATTAGACTAGGGAACATACTGTATATTCATAAGACTAGAGAAAGGGTTGGAGAAGTTAGGTTGAGTGTCTCATAGTGCAAGGAGAAGGGAGCCTCTGATTGAACTGCAAGATAACAAATGAACCTCAGACTGAAATGGTGCCTAAGCAAAGAGGCCCAGAAGACACGGAATTTCAAGAGGAAATTTATCTGAACAATAATAAGAATATGCAAAGCTATTGCACTTTTCTTCTGAAAGACAGATTTAACCACACAAAGCTGGGTGTGAACATTTAATTCTTCTAACTTAGAGACCAAGATGAGAACTACATCCATGCCAGAGAGCAGGTGCTACAGTAGTTGAGCCACAGATCTGATGTTGTCTGGCACTTCATCTGTTTCCAAAAAATACTGTCACTTAGGAGAGAGATTTAGTCTTTCATCAGAATGTGGTTGCCAGCACCAAGGAATGGAAGGGAAACTGGCTGACAGCAGAATCAGAGACTGATGAGGCCACTGAACAGTCAGCAGTGGCACCAGCCCAGAATGTGGAACCACAACCATCAGGAATCTCCAAAAAAACAGGCAGGTTTTGTGTTCTGCAAAATCTAGAGAGTTAGTGGTCTTTCAAGATGAGGCCCTGATTATGGAAAGAACTGTACAATGTGGCTGCCTGTGATGGTAGGAACATAATGATTTCCAGATGCCTGGATGTAGCCATTTCCATTTGTTCCTGCATTCACATGCCCACACATAATAGTTTGTTCCTGACTGCTACAGCTCTGAACAAAGCCCAGTTTAAGATTAAAGCATGATGTTGAAGCTGCCCAACTCCTCTGAAGAGGCAGCCATTGAAAGGCTGCTGTTACTTCAGTGCTAACAGAGCATAAGGATTGAAGCAAACCCCATTGTTTTGGGTATGTTTACTTAAAAATATATAGTAAGATGTCATGTCTTAAAACTCAAAGCTTTTGTTTAAGTAGAACAGACGTGCTAGGGTAGGAAGGAAAACTGATGCAAAGAGACCACAATTACATACTGGGGCTGCGGCTGAGCCAAAAATACACCTGTCTCCACATTCAGTCCAATCCCCCTGCATTGGGCTGCAAACCAACTATTCATAGCAAGTCCAATTTTAGCCAGAAAAAAGCTGTGAAAGGACATAACTCTCTTCTAAGTGTGTTAGTGGAATATTACTACAAACAGCATTTTACAAATATGAAACTAAAAATATGTTCTGAGGTACTGTGGTTGATTTTTTTCAGGGTCAGAAAAAAGTAACTCCTCATGCTGATTGCTAAAAAGGAGGGCATATACCCCCTAATACCTTTAAATCTTATTTCTTGTGAAAAGGAGCTCTTACTATTTTTGTTTCTAATCTAGGCCAAGTTCTGAAATCCTTGTAAAAACCAAGGGTTTAATAATGAAACAAAAAATAACTGGTAGCTTTATTTTTATATCAAAAGGAGAGAAGGATTAAAAATACTAACGTGTCCAGCTGAATATATGCCAGTTTGCTTCCCTGTGGAGAAATAAAAAAAAAAAAAAAAAGAATTTGTAAAGTTTAGGAACCAGACTGTGTTGCTTGGTACATGAGGACCTATGACCTTGACCACGGTCATAACATTCTGGCTGAGCTCCAGCTGTCCTCAGAGAGTGTCTGGCTTCAGCAGAACATGCAGAATAGGACTGGTCATTGACACAATTTAACCAGTCACTTCTTATTAGCAATTGTTTTTCATTATGAGCCATATAAAAACACACAGATATGCTTTCATAACTGAATTTACATGCCATCTCTCTACATCTGTTTTTTCCCCATGTTCTTTCTCCCATTGCTACCACTTTTACACTAAAGGAGAAACTCCAACTATGCCCCAAATTTTTTAGGCTTTGTCTTTTTTTTTTCCCTTCTTTTTTTTCAGAAGTAGGATTTCAGTTCTGCATGAAACTTCACTAAGATACTGAGTACGAGGGGGTTTGCATTTTGAAAAGTTTTGGTCGTTCCCAATGAAATGTCATGTGGAGTCCTGGAGAAATCATACGTAGGAACTTCTGGTTGCTCATGTTTTCTGACAAAGCAGAAATTCACTCAGGTATCATGCTGGCCACACCGCAAGTTTGCCAACGATATCAAGATGTGCGGTGTGGTCAACATGCTGGAGGGGAGGGATGCCATCCAGAGGGATCCAGGCTGCCAACCTCATGAAGTTCAACAAGGCCAAGTACAAGGTCCTGCACCTGGGTTGGGGCAATCCCAAGCACAAATGCAGGCTGAGTGGAGAATGGCTTGAGAGCAGCTCTGAGGAGAAGGACTTAGGGGAACTGGTTAATGAGAAGCTTGACATGAACTGTCAATGTTCACCTGCAGCCCAGAAAGCCAGCCATATCTTGCCTGCTGTCCTGGTTCCCCAGGCACAGACCCATGGGCCAGCCAAACAGGAAGGCCATGAATAGCCCCGAGTCATCTGGGAGATCCCATCAGGGCAGCTGACTCACAGGTGTATTCCATATCACCTTATCATGCTCATTATAAAAGGAGGAGTTTCCCACAGGTGCAGTTCCTCTTCCTAGGGCTCCTCCCTCTTGGCCTTCTGCTCCTGCTGCTGATCCTACGGATGAGGCTGAGTAGAACCTTATATACTTTATGTTGGTGATTGTGTTGTTTTGTTATTTTATTAGATCTGTTTCTACTTCAACCCGATTTCCCTTCTCAGCTGGGGAGGGATCACTGGGTGGTAGAACAACTACTACAGTTTAACCCTGGGTACAGGCTAAATGTAAACACCTATGTATGTCCCTCACCTTCTGTGCCTGTGAATCAGTCCTACTCTGGGTATCGACAGAATTGGCCAGAGAGAAATACTTCCATGCATATCTTCTGTTTCTTACTGCTGGCATTTTATTACCTTCCATGCAGAGTCTACGTTGTTGCTGCATTTTCATATGTTGAGGTTGTGGTTGCATTATGGTACAGGGCATGTGCTAAGGAAAATGCAAAAGAACTACCAAAACAGTTTGCTTCCCATGGGGCCTGGAACAGCCTCTCATTAAAGCTGGGCTGCCTGCAGTGATGTGATTCCAGGCCCTCTGCCCTACGAGGTACACTTGTACCTGAATATTGTTATAATCCTCAGTGGAGAATAAAGTGAGGGTCTGATCCAGTCCAGAAGGAAGGTTTTAATACCACTGGGTCTCCAGGAGTGTTTTATTATTAGGAATTATTGCTAACGCACATGACCAGCTCCAGAAAGATTGTTCTCCACTGACTTTTGCTAGCACTTTTATATTTGCATGCAAGTGACTATTTGGGCCCAAAAGTTTTAATCCAGCACCAGAAGAGGTCATTGACTCAATGCATTTGAGGTTTCAGATGTGCTCCCATTTGGACATCGGCGAGTATCATCTCTACGTTTCCCATATTGATCTATTGTGTCATCTAGTCATCCTGGCATGATGTGTTTCTTGGTCTACTAGGAAGAATAATATTTAGCAGATAGGTATTTTTCCTCTAATAGGTAAGAAAAAAGATCAAAATGCTATGTGCAGTTGGCCTCTGTTGTCATCAGACTGCAGCAGTGGTGCCCAAAGGCAGTTTGTCTTATATCAGCCATTTGCTCACATGCAGTAGACCCAGTTCATATGAGAAAGTTTTTTTTCTGCTGCCATCATGACAGTTGTTCTGGCCTTCTGCAACCTTCTCGAGTGCGCTTGGAAGGAAGGGATGCTTGAAGCAACCTTCCACTGGGTGGCTTGAGGGGAGAGTTTGTGGATACCAGGAGAGTAGAAAGTGAAGCTGGTAAACCTCTGAAGAATGGGTTTCCAAGCTCTGCTGTTTTCGCTAGCATATCTTCTAATGCTGAGTCATAAGAAATGTTCCTGACAAGGCCATAATTCCAGACAGTTTTGCACACCTTCCTTCATTCATTCAGATGATGGAAAGGAAAAGACAAGGGCTGTGCTAATCAGTCCATTTCTGAAATGGCCTTTAGATATGGCTGGAAGATGTAGAGCAGCAGAGCAAATGCAGGCCTTCCATGATAGTGCATTCATTTTGGTGGATTAAGTTTTCCTGTAGAAACAGAAAAAAATCTGGCCATCTGTATTTACTCTTGTTTCACTGATCAATGGCTTATTTTGAGTTTTATTGACTATTGCATAGAATTTTATACAATACAGATATTTATAATGCAATAAACTACAAAATGGGAGACACAAAACAGTTAATGAAATTGGTCTCCACTGTTTAAAGATTCCTCCCATATCCAGACACTGTGCATTAGGATGATAGTGTTGGAATTATCAAAACTACATATGTTTCTGGATTTAAAATTTTATAAAGTTTGGTGTTTGTCAGCTTTTAGCTTGTAAATTTTGTAGATTTGGGGGAAGGTTAGTTTGACTCTGGCCTAGATCTAGTATTGGACAAAAGTCAGGTATGGCTCAGATTCATCCAAACCATTTATGACTTCAAGTTTTCATCCATCCATTCCAGAAACAACTTAACATTTATTCCTGAAGTGGCATTAGTAAAAAGTCCTACTATTCGGCAGAAAACATTTAGGTCTAAACATCACAATGAAGTTTAGAAAAGTATGATACAACTTTAAAGAAATACGCTTCTAATCCATCTAATTATTCACTAGGAGTAATTTCTGAAATCTGCACTGCATTTGCTATGTACATAGCACAAATACATATTAAGATGTTTAAAAAACAACTATGCTATAACATATTACTTCCTTTATTGACTTGTTTGTACACCTACTTAATAAGACTAGCTATTTAGCTGCTTTAAAAAACAGCACATAAAACAACTACTTGTTTAAGAGGCTGCAACATGTATTAGGAAACCCTATATACTCTGTATACTAAGGGTGATTCTTCTTGTTTCCTGCCTCCCCAGAGAAGGATGACTTTGTCTCCCAGTAAAGGCAATGGCAAAACCCCCGCTAGGGTGATTGATTTGCATGAAGTTCTAAATGCCACTTAGCCTGCTATGTTTTTGATGTTCAAATACTCTGCATTTTGCTTTGATTTACGGAAGCTTAACTAAATCGGTCACAGTCTGCTGAGACCTGGTTAAAATACATATCTCACAATGTGTGAGTGCCTTCCCCTGAAAATGCTTTACTTTACTAAGTGTCATCAACAGATCTGCAAACCTGTTGAAAGTTCAGGGAATGTAATAGAAACTTAATCGTAGCACCAATTGTCATGCAAACTGAGACACTGTTTGGGCCAAATAATAAAAGAATCCTTAACCTGACCTTCATCTCTTCTGCTCATGTGCACACCATGTAATGCTTCATGCTAGTGTGCGAAAGCTACAGAGGCATTATTTGAGCCGGAAAGAGTTTACCTGAAAAATCTCCTCCTAGTTAATGGGCTTTGTACTTTAATCTGCTATCACCTGGAGTTGCATACTTGACTGTTACGATGGACTGACTTTAGCAGAGGTGCTTGAAAGGAAATTAGTTGTTAGTGGCAGTTCTACAACCCAATGCTGACCAGCCAAATCAGGCAGGTGACCTCCCTGGCCTCTTTCTGTGGTCAGTGGCAGAGGGTGGCTCTTCTCTGCTCTCAAATGTTGGTTTTAGCATCACATCCTCTTTTTCATCTCTCCACTGACCACAGAGGATGCCTGAGGCAACTGGACCCTCACACCGAGTGAAATGCCCACATTTGGGGTGTAGGAATAACTAAGTACAGCATGTGTGAAAAACTGTCCTAGCAACAGGATGACCCCGTTCAAAACATCTTATTCCCCAGCTAGGTCTGTGGCAAGTGTTTTTACTTTTAGAGTAGTTCTGAAGATACCTATAGCAACACTTCGTTTACAGAGGTTTAGTGATTCCATTGAATGGCTGCGTGCCTGGCATTTCCATGGATTTCAAGCTGAGATAGGTTGGTTCACAGCTTCTTAAAGATGTTGAATCTTAAAAGCATCTTTCCCATGGAAGTTACCCACTTGAGGCCACAGAACACCGGGCATGGGGTTGCAATCACTTCTTTTCAGGACAATAGAGCAGTTTTCCTTCTTTTCATGCTGCAAAACAGATTCAGACGGGTTGCATTAAATTCTTATGTTAATGTTCCATCAATTAGCTTTCCTTTCTTTATATTTGCTCTTCATTGTTCTGCTTTTACTTTGTTTCACTCCCTGTATAATTAAAACGTTTTTAACATTGTTCCTTCCTGTGGTCAGGATGCATTCGCTTAAGTCTACGTCGCTCCCAACCCAGGCAGAGGCCAAATGGAAGCAATTAAACCCAGGAACCACGTTGTCCCCTCACACATACACACACCCCCAGCGACGGTGCCGCTTGCAAAGCCCTCAGACCTCGGCCATTCCTGGGGCCGCCTTCCTGCTCCCGGCCCGGCCCCACAGGCAGGCCAGCAGCAGCGCCCCGTCCTCCCGAGGCTCAGCCACGAGCAGCGGCAGCGCTCGGGGCCCTTCGGATGACATAAAGGCTTTATTTTTAATTTTTAAATGCATATACGCCCCCCACACACAGGCGCCCCCCCCGCTCTGAGGGGCCGCTGCCGCCGCCTCCCGGAAGGTGGCGCCTCAACACCGCCCACCTGCGCGGGGCCGGGCGGAGGCGGCAGCGCCGTGAATCCCGCGAACAGCGGCCACAGGCCTCCGCCTTCGCGGCCCCGAGCTCCGCAGCCGTTCGGCGTTGTTGGTTCTGCGCGTGTGTCCCGCTGGCGAGAGGAGCCCGGCGGCAGGGTGGCACAGAAGCCCCGTCAGCAGGGCTGTGTTGTTGTTCTTGCCTTCCTCAGAGGCCCTCGGCAAGGGCCGTGCTGGAAAAACTAAACTAAAATAAACGGGATGGGCAAAGCTGCTGGCTGTGTCTGGAGGGTGATCTCTGGTGAGCACAGGAGTGGCAGGACGGCCTGCAAAAGGCCCTGTGGCCTCGTCCTGCACACTTACACGCTGTGTGCACCCCTCTGTGTCACTCGGGGCCGCAGGGTCCCCTCCAGACCGCAGGACCTCATCTCTTTTATTCCCTAGCTGTAACAGGGAACTACTTATTCTGCCTTCCCGAAAGGCAAGCCCACGAAACACTGTGGGACAGCCTTCTGCTGTGGTGATGGGAAAGGGGAGGGAAATGATGGAATTTAAAAAGCTTATCTTCTACTTGGGGTGTGTTTGTTTTTTGTTAAACATAGAAGTTCATTAAGAGATGTCGATAACATCAAGAGATTTATTTAGGAGTTTCTTTGTTAGCCTGTATCAGTTTATAAAGTATCTGCACGGTGAGGTACTGCAAAAACCGAGAGAGATTTAAATACCAAATATCTGTGTTTGGGAAGCAGGCAGGCAGGCAGTGAAAACAGCCACGTTGCTCTGCTGCCTTTGTTGGTTCTTCATGTTTTGGTGTTTTTTTTTTCTAGAGGCAGAGTAACTTTGGACTTTAGGGAACTCACAGCTCAGTGTCAAAAAGCACTGTTTTGGTTCATCTCTCCTTGAAAATCCTCTCCTGCAAGCAGTACAGGCAGTGGTCCCGAAATGGTGGGCTATTTCTGGAAAGAGAAAGTGTTTCTCTTCTGACACCCATTCTTCCACTTCTGTATATTTTTAACACAAGTAACTAGGATTTTCGGAGAGGGGGGTGGTGGTATCACGTCTTTGTTGTTAGAATATTGGCATCTCTTGCTTCATTGATTTTTTATTACAATCCCAAGGTTAGAAATAATGATTGTCAGTGACAGCTTCTTTGCGGCTTGCTTTAGCAAGTGATAATTTCAGGCATATTTTATTTCATATTTTAGTTCAGTTTATTTATTATATTTAGTTCACTGTCTGTACAGAATCCCTGCCTTTCTGTCTTAGATTTAACAGGAACAAGCAATCTGTAAAAAGCTGCCTTTGAAAAGTTTAGGCTTGCAACATGCCAGCATAAAAGATAGCACCAAGCCAAGCTGCCTTTGTCACTGCTACTGCTGCTGTCTTGGCATCTGTCGATGAAAAGCCACTCCAATCTGGGGATCCCTGCCGGGGTGAGATATGGCCGTGTCTCCAGCAACGGACCAGGCGACACCAGTGCCAGAACGCTGCGACCATCTGATGCAAGTCGCTCCTAATGAAAGTCCAGCATGGGGCTAAATGAGTTTCCTCCACTGCTGGGTGAGGGGCTAATGATAAAAGCACTCCCTGGGCTCGCCGCTGCTGTCGGTAGCTTTGTCAGGGCATATGGCAGTTGGCTAACTGCAGCTCTTGCGAGGTTTCCTCTCGCTGCATTACCTCTGGAGTTGGCTGGCGGGCTCGGCCGAGAGTTCTCTGCCCGCTGCCCGAGGGGTGTACGGGTGCGTGAGTGCGTGCGTGCTTGCTGGGCAGTGCGGTGAAAGGGGGGGGAGTTATGGGGCAACAGAATTTTGGCACCTGGTGACTGTTGTTATTGCTGCTGGAGAAGCACAGCTCATAAAATCCGCACTGGTTTGCGGTAGAAAAGGCTAAAGATGTGCTTAGTTAACGAGGTTAGCTGCACTCCCTTGCATGCAGACAAGCTCTGCTGCCTTGGATGTGTGGGCTGAGGCATTCTGCGTTTCCAGTCACAGCATTCACAGTTTTATTCATTAAAAAACAAAAAAAACAAAAAAACAAACCCCAAACCAAAAAAAACCAATAATAATAATAAGGACAGTTGTGGAAGTCCTTAGGCAGCTCACAAAATATGATTTAAAATAATGAGAGAAAGAAGGTAGATTCTATCTTTCAGTAGTAGACCTTTCATTAGAGTAACCAGTGAGAAATAGGGTGGAGAGAGGTAGATTAAAAAAAAACAAAAGGCAAATGCACACGTAGATGCAAACACACTCACACACACACAGAGCTCCTGCATGGAAAGCGCGCTGAATTAAAAACAAACAACAAGCCACTGTAGGGATAGGTGCTTGTTCGCTCGCTTTTATTCTTACAGCAGTTCCTTCCACCTCAACTTTTTGTAGTTGACATTAAATGTGAGACCTGTAATTTATTTTTTTTTTTCCAAACATAGCAGCAGCAGCATGTTCTCTGCACCTGTTGGTTTTATGATTTGCTTCTCACAACAATTCCTTTGCTGTTGAGACATGATCTGAATGACAGGCACTGCTGAATCAGCTTGTAAATAGAAATGGAGGTGGGTTCACTGCATTTTCCAAAATAACCTCCCTCTTCATGCCTTGTGTGACTTGCTGCTTTCCAAGTATGCTTTATACCTCTTCATCTCTTGCCATTCGATTTCTCTGTTCTGTTTTAATACTCTTTTTATCTCTCACCATTATTTCCACATTCTTGTCTTGCTCTCTTCTCCACTCCCCTGGGTTCCCTACTCAGCGTGATCTCAACGACTTATCTAACAGCAGAAGCATTCATAAGTGAAATGTTTAGTTAAAGCATAGTAACCCTGCCCTTGAGATGCATTCAGGGTAGGTCAAAACCATGTAAGACTTTTTTTAGAGACCTTCAATTATAGGACTCGCTTGTGAGTGGTCTAGTGCAAGTGTGAACAACTGAGAGAGTGCTTAAGGATTGGGCAGCATAGTCACTGCGCTTCACTGACCACACTTAACTCCCTGGTGCCCTGGGAATAGTAATTCCCCAGTCTGAGTTAGGCTGGCTGTTTGACTATAAGGACAGAAAGCATGTAGTCCTAGTTTATACTCATATGGCACACTCTGTCTGTGGATCTCAAAGCACTTTAAGCCTGTTTATCATGTTGGCTCTTAACATCTCTGGCACGGTAGTTTGTTTCAAAGACTGGGCAACTTAGGCATTTGGGCCATGGTCATTTGTTACTGCTAAGGTCCCTTCCAAGATGTATGCCTAAGTGCTTGAGGCACTGTTGAAAAGGGGGTTTATGTGCCTTAGTGGATTTGTCCTGATTCATAAGCTTCTTTCTGGTGTTACTGTCAATCTTGAAAGCCAGTGGGAGTTCTGGATAGGTCTGGGTGGTCAAGCAAAAGTCCATTTAATAGTATCAGATTGAAGCTAAATACAGATGGGAGCTGCCTGCATTTTTCTGGCACATGTTGCAAGTTGTTCCAATTACCATTTAAAACTAACCTACGTCTTTGGATTAAACCACCATATGTGTTAGCAAGTGCTTCAAGTGAGCTTCAGGTAATTCTGTTGGTGGTATAATTTAAATGAATCTACTTTTTAAGGGAATTTGTGCTTACTTAAAATATGTTGTTGTGAATTATATGGCAGGGAAGCTCCATCAAGTGCAGAAAGTTTTATGTCCCATTTGGCTTATTGCTGTGATAACATTTTCACAGAATCTCACAATGTTAGGGATTGGAAAGGACCTCAGAAGATCATCTAGTCCAATCCCCCTGCCAGAGCAGGAATACCTAGATCAGGTCACACAGGAACGCATCCAGGTGGGCTTTGAATGTCTCCAGAGAAGGAGTGAATGTCTCTAGAGAAGGAGAACTTCAAGAAGTACTCTTTTCAGATGAACTGAAATAAAATGGAATTTGCTGTGAAACAAAAACATTTTTCTTGGTAAGTATTTTTAATTTGCTGTTCACAGACCTGCATATATCCAGTACAAACCAAAGATATGTTGTGAGTGGCATTCAGTACCTCTTAGAAGCTGTGGGAGAAACAACTGAGGGGCTATGCACCCTGTGAGATATTCTCAGAGTCATCAGGCCCCAACAAGTGCCTGCCTGCATGAGGACAACCCTGACCACTACGGAAAGGTGTGCAAGCCCAGCTGAGGTCCTGGGGATTGCCAGGATATCTGTTACAAGCTCCTGTCAGTATAGTCCCGTGTTTGCTGTGCTTTATCACGTAGCACTGCCTTGCAGAATGGTTCTGGTGTCTTGGAGCAGGTTGCATGCAGTGAAGAGGTTACACTCTGTCTCCAGCTCCTGCTGAGAAAATACCTCTTATAGGCACCCTCAACCATCTTAACAAAGCCCAGTGCTTACACAGTGTATTTTAAAGGTGCTTGGAGAAAGGGGAGGGAAATTCTTCAAGTAAGTTTGGCCTGTTAGAGCAAGTTTATATAAAGACTACAGCACAATTACCTCCTTGACAACTGCTTTTTTTTTTGATGTGCCCTACATAAACTATGCTACCTGACTGCAGAAAAAGGAAAGTGATCATTACTGAACACCATAAAAGTGACTTAAAAGGTGTTGTGAGGTTTCTCCTGTTCACCTAAAATCTCAGGCTTCTCTATGGAAAAGGCTGCCCAAAATATGTTTTACCTTCTCCCATTTACAAAAGTTTCAAGGGGAATTTTCAAAACTGAAAAAAAAAAAAAAGCCCAAGAAAAAAAGAAAATATTAATTTCAAATGTACTTGGAAGAAAAATTTTTGTTCTAAGTCACTTCAACTCGAAACATTCTTTAATTTATGAAATGCCAGCTTTTTGTCTTCTCTCCACCTTTGTCATTCTTTCACCATTTTCTCAGTATTTCAGGATATGTGGTAGCATATTCACATTATTTCACTTTTCCTTTCTGCCTTTCAAAGTCAAGGAAGATTTGAAAACTGAATGGAGGAGCACATGAAAGGAAGAGGGGCAGGAGATAGGTGAAGATAAGAGTAACAGAAATAAATCTAAGGCTTGCCTATTTTATTGGTATCCTGGCAAAGATAAGAGGAAGAAAAAAATCTGATTTATTATATTAATATTGGTCTTCTAAATCTGTAAGTAAACATTTCAGTCAGAAAACAGAAATTTAATCTGATTTCAAATTTTCCAGTCTAAAAAAAAGTTGTTTCAGAAGCTGTTTTCAATGGAATGACATTTTACATGTGAAAAAAGCCATTTGGTTCAATTTAGGACTTGGCCTGCATTATTCCAAAGGCTCCAAGGGAACTGTGGAGCCATCATTTGTGGTCTGTGGTAATGTGGCTCTTGGACACTTCAGTAGTGGCCATGCTTTCAGTATCCACTGACCCTTTATATTCCTGAGGGAAAGACTAGCTTGTCTATAAGGTAGTGCAGCCTTTTAAAGAAGAGAGTAAAAACCCAGGTTGTCTGAAGTGAAATGATGATGGAAACAGAAATCCCAGCACTTGATCTAGAATAATGCTTCACTGAAAGTGTTTTTTAACTGGGTGGAATGGGGAAGGAGTAAAAAGATAGACTATGTATAAAGAGTGTAAAATTTTACAAACTGCCCTGTGCCCCAGTGTGTTGCCAGCCACAGGAATGGGTTGGAAGATCTCCTTACTCCACTGTTTATGATGTTTCCCGTGGCCTCAGTAAAGCACTTAATCTTTGTCCCTAAGTTTCCTTATCCAAGAAATGGGAGTTTTAATACTTAATTTTCTTCCTCAGAGGAGTGTTATGAAATGTAACTAATTAATGTCTGTAAAATTATTTGAAGCCTCACAAAATCACCAGTTTGTTGGGGTTTTTAGGGTTTGTTTTTGAAAAAGGAGGAATATGACAAATCCAGGGTGGAAATATATAAATAATATAAATATATAAAACACTCTTCTCTTTTTCCCCCCCGCCCCCTCGAAACAAGAGTGAACAAGTTGCATGTGAAATCAGTGCTGCTGTAGAGTATAAAGAACCAATGACTGAATAAATCTGCTTTGGAACACACCCTGCTAATTCACAATTCTATCAAACAATCTTCCATCTCCCCACTTTGAATTACTGGCATTTATGCCGACTCCAGCATGCGTTTTTCCTTCCCATTTTAACTCCCCTTTTAAAAACACAAGTTTGTGTCTGCCCAGACAAGTAGGAACATTCTCAGCATGGGATATGCAATGAATTAGTTGTTTGGTGGGGTTTTTTTCATGAAAAGTTTTGCCATCCCAGTAATATCTTCTATAGTTTTCTTCCAGTATGCTGTCAGCCCTACACTTATCAGGTGTTATTTCTTTTTATTCAATAATTATGCCATTTACAGTAGTGCTGGATGAATGCTTCAGAAAGCTGCCTACATATACGCATTCCAGCTCTTAAACTCATTTCAACTCTGTTCATACATATTTCATGTACACTTTATCTGATCATTCTAGTGAATGATTTATTGGCAGAAATGTTTGCCCAAATAAAAGATTATAAGTTTCAGATAATTAGCAAAAAAAAAAAAAAAAAAAAAAAAGGTAAAATCTACATTTCTAATAATAAAAATCTGTACTATAAACCATAGCTAAACTCAGGATCAACCTGTTGCTATGCAGAAACATGAAATATGAGCCAAAGTCCAACGAAATCCGTTCTAATGTAGTTCATTTGCATTTAACTAATCTTGAACAAAAGGCAGGCTTAAGAATGATTTTTAAAACATCAGAATATTTCCAACAGGTAGTATATGAAGGAAAAACAACATTCCAGTAGCTGACAATTTATACACAGAGTTGCATTTCTTAGAATAAATCACGTGCAAATTGTTTGGCCATTTATTATATTTGTCATATTTGGATACTGAATTTGGTACAACAAAATTCATGCTGTTTCTCTCAGCAGTACAGCCAACCAACCTATTGACAATGCACTGTTGTCAATAAGGTATCATCTGGAAAAAAGTTGATTTACCTGCTGGATAGAACATGATTATAAAAACTAAAGTTACTCCTATCCCAGTTGAATAACTTACATTTTTCTCCACATTTAGTTTCGATGTAGTCATACCCAGCTGATACATGACTTGTCATTATCATACCTCTTTCTCTCTCTTCGCTTCCACTTTAGAAAGTAAGTTGTGGCTCTGTGCTATGTGACTGTCATACAGGGACTGGCCAAGTCAAGAAGTAGTTGAACAGTTGTGTTGCCATCGGTGGGATTACTTGTTCTGAAAGTCACATCATTGCCTTGCAACGAGGGCAAGGGACAATCAACGAGAAATGTTCAGAGGCAATCAGTGTTTTGAGGGAGGAGCAGAGACAATTATTTAACTGAGAGTTAGACACCTAATGCTGCACCACGAGGAGTTTCACAGCCTTTAAACGCTCTCCAGCATTCAGTCCTGTATTACAAGACAGTGGAAGAAAAGTGACAATTCCATGTTACTAAAGAGCAATGTGATTACTGTGGTCCTTAAGGATGGGTTGATAGAGTAAATCAGTCCATGCAGGTTGAAATTATTTCAGTTGGAGGGGTAAAAGGAGCAATGCCCTACAGCTACTGGGAAGAATTAATCAACTTGTCCCCTTCCTTCTCTCACCTGCCCACCTCTTTCTGTGTTGTGTAGTGTACTCATACACTGCAGGCAAGATGGGAGGTGATTGTCTGGTTTGTGGATTGCAACAAGACTTCAGTACAAGAAAATGACATACCAGAGACCAGTTGCCTAAACAGCTAGGGATCTCTGTTAGACAAGCAAGATATTTCAGCCCTTCACAGGCTTGCGAGTTTGACCTGGAGATGCTTTTATTCCTAAATTTGGGCTTTGGTGGCTGTTGCTTTTAATTCCTAGCTGATTTTATTATTTATCCTTCTCAAAAGTGGGGAGTGGTTTTATTCATGAACTGGAAGGTTTATGTGAGATTCATCAGGATTCATATCTGCGGCAGTTGAAGGTGAAGAGGCAGTGATAGTCACCAGGGATAAGTTAGTGGGAGAGACAAGGGATGCCAGAGGATCTGAATCTCAGCAGGCAGATAAAACCCCTGTTGTGAATCACCCTCTGAAGAAGCTGTCTTTTCACACTGAATTGGGGGATTCTGGAGGGGATTAGTTATGCTGAGGCTTAAATTAATCTTTCTGTATACCCCCATTTGGTAGTCTCATAGAGAACTGGCCCTTTGGTTTGTGGCATCCTAACAAATGCATGGTAAGAGTGCTGTGTTTATGGAGTCATGACTGTCTTAAATTCTGAAACATTTGGTTATTTCATTTCCTCCCAGAAAGAAACAAACAAACAACGTTTACTTCTTTCCTAGACCATCATTGCTGATTCTACTTAGCTCTTTCACAATTACTTGCAGCTGGAGCCATTAAAAAAAAATAAAACACCCTCTCTCTTTTAGATCATACACAAGATGAGGGCAGGCAAATTACTCTGACTACAGTGGGCTGCAGCTACATTAATTTCATCCAATGCTATCTTCATTTCCTTCCTTTCCCACTTAGTTACGTAATGTGAAAATTGGCCTATTTTGGTATTATTATGATGATTTTGAGCTTCTCATTCTTCTCTCACATAGTGTTGGCTGCCTAAGATGACCTCAGAAACAATCTGGTTAAAAAAACAAGAACAAAAAAAGAGTTGGCAGGAGGAAATGTTCCCTTGTAATGGCAACCTTTCAGGGAAGAGTACCTGTGTAGTTCCTGCTTGCTGAATATTTTCTGAGTTCTGTATCTAGTGAATTCCTTTGTGTATGAGAAGCCAGTGTATGGTGCAAATAGGGACAGAAAAAAAATCTCTTTGGTATTTATTTCTGAAAAAAGAATAAACTAGGCAAATTGCTATTCAGACTGTAGCTTGGGTTTTATGTCTGTCTATCCAGAATGGTTTTGAAGTGGTAAGAACTAAGCTGGTGGCAGAACCAGCTCAAGGCTTCTCAGTAGAGTAGGCAGAAAATTAGTTTTATTGATCTGGAAGTGAGGGGTAGGGACAATCACTGTGTCTCTAAGAAAAGAGAACCTGGATCTGTGTGAGAGAAACAGGTGGATGGATCAGGTCATGGTGCCCTCCATAAATTTGGCTGCTGCTTGTCTGTAGGCAGCTATGTCTTCACAGAGGCACAGGTGAAAATAGGCAGTGGGGCCTGTGTGCTATGCCTATAGCTAACTGCTACCCTATGAAACTGCCTTTTTTTGCCTATGTCTAGAACATGGTCTTCCTTCTTGACTGAACAGATTTTTGTAGCCCTGTTAAGTAAGTGTTATATTTGTGGTATTTACTGCAACAGGCCAATATTTGGGTTGATATAGCATTGCCTGGGTGGGCTAAGTTTACATCGCAGTTCTGCCAACCAGAGACTGCACTAAAGTGGGAAAAAAAACCCAACTCAAACCCAACCCTAAATGTACCTTGCATTCTGTGGAGCCTCAAGTCTCAATATATATTACTCCACATCAAAACGTTAACCTTTAATATCTTTCCCACTTTAGTTAAAATAGTTTCAAAAAAAATGTTGCTTGTGTTCACCTACAGTATCACAGCTGAATTTCCATCAATGTGTGTGATCATGTTAACCTGAAGGACACCCAGGGAAGGCACATATCAGGCAGCCAGGCTGTGGAAGAGCAAATACACAGTGAAATTCCAAAAGAAACCAAGCTCTTCTTTCTTCCAATGTGGTCTGTGTTGAGCCTCCTATTACTGTTACGAAAGATAATATATGTTTGTATTATGGCAACACGCAGGAGTCTCAGTGAAACTATCTTGGCACTCTGCAGAGTGGGCCTTTAATATACATGTTCTGTTCAAGTTTTCCCCAAAATCTACAAGTATATGGACATCAGAGTCAGAACTTGAGCTAGGATTATGGGAATCTGGATCCTGCATGAAAAACTGAGGATAAAAGACATCCTGGACAACTGTAGTGGATGAAGAGATAATTTTGTCCATGTTCTTCCCTTTGGGCAGAGGATCAGGTTTACTTGAACCATTGCTGATTCTTGTTTAATCTGTTTCAAAGTGATATTTCCATTTTTCTAACCTATCAATCTGCACGATACTAAAAACTGAACTACTTGAATAAAGAAGTGAAATTAATTGATGAAAACCAAATAGCTTACATATTTCATGGGCTGACATTTATCCACAGTGTAACACTTACTTACTTGCATTACTCCAAGTCTATGCTAGTCCCTCACTTTGGACTTCAGATACTTTTACCACTACTGCTTATAAAACACACTGGCAGACACTATCAACAGTTTTACATACCTTCTAATTTAAAAATAAAATGAACTAAATAACACTACTACACTGTAATGTATATAGGGAGTAAGGAACTGAGAATATGAAGGATGTGAAGTATCAAGTAAGTTGTTCCCTCTTGTCAGAGTCAATAGTCTGGACGTTATATTGGCAAATAACACTTATGATGAATTGCACAGCTCAATCTGCGGCTTATACATGTATATTGGAAAACTGAAGAGAATTAATGTGAGCAATTTTTTAACATTAAATTGAAAATGAGGTATCTTTTTTGCCAACAGAGTATTACGTCAAATTGTTTTCTTTATTGCATTTTTCTTCTGAATATGATTACTATTTTCCATTTTCTTTAAGAATGCATGATCCTATTGTTTCTCCATACTAACTATTTGGGCTTTCCTTTGATCTTGAGCAATTTCATTTAATTTAACAGAACAGGAGTTGAGTTCCCAAGCATTTTATCATTTCCTTTGTGATGAAATCTGATCCGAAATCCATGACTTCTGTAGAAAAATGCTCTGTTATTGACATGAATGTGCATTGTGTCAGACCTTCACATTTCAGGCATTTTTTGTATGTCCTGACAATAGTTCCTGAGCTGTGTAGACAGTACTGATGGATTATCCATTCTTCAGCATTTCCAAATGGAAACAAAAAAGTTGGTCAGAGAAAAAATCTTGGTCTTATTGTAGTCAAGCAATGTTCGTTACAAATATTTCCAAATGCTTTTGTTTTGAACTATAATTCAAATATATAGACTTATTAGACTTCATTATAACATAAAAATGAATTCCTTTCTGACTGGAACTACCAGTGATTGTCTAAGCATCAGTGAACCTGATTTGATTACATGGAATATAGGGTAGCCTCGGTCCAAAACATAGTTATATCTGATGAAATAGGATTGTTGAGTGGGATCATTCCACATTTTGATACTACAGGAAGTCAGCTAGGAAGAGCGCATGACAGTTTCTTCAGTTGTCACATACAAAAGAAAAGTTAGTGAAGGCCAAAGATGAACAGAATTAACAACCATCTGCCAAACACATACTGGTTGGACCTAGAAGGCGCACAAGAAATCAAGAGATGTGAGACTAGTGCTAGTTGTACATTTGCTTAGCTGACTTTAAAGCATTTGATTAGGAGGAAAAAAAAGTTTTGACTTGAAGATGGGATATCCATCGTGTTCAGTTGACACATTACATGCTGACTTGCACTTATGTGAAAAAAATATTATAAAAGTGATTTGTGCACCAGAAAGGGATAAAGTAACAGGTTTGTTCTTGCTTTATCTCTTTAGTGTACTAACACAGATGTCCATGAAGAGATACTAGAAAGTAAAATCAAAACAGACGTTGAATTTATTAATAATTTAATTGAAAGTACTGATTGTCCCATTCACAGAGGAATTACAAGTTTGGGGCAGGGGACTGTATCTCTGACAGGGCAAACAACACAAGTGTTCTAGCAGGAATGAAAGCTTCAATAAGTGAAGAGGTCATTTATGTCTATAGTCATAGTCAAGATAATTCTCACAAATGGGATTTTCAGAAAAAATTAGACACGACGAATTCAGATCTGGGAAATTAATTATGAATCAAAGCTCATTATGAAGTGAAGTCTCTACTTGAATGCCATTAAGGGAAAAAAAAAAAAAAATAGTTGCCTTTCTGAAGGAAATTGTGTGGAGAATAACCATTTACATAGGTAAGAGCAGGATCTGGAAGAGAACCTTCAGACGTTCAAAGTTCTCTCTTCACAGCAGCAAGCTCTTTTTCTTTTAATACATCTTCAATGACTGTTCTATGGGACTGTCATTTTAACTACTAATGCCATATTTTAGGGTCTTTTGTCATAGTAATTTTTCCAATATTCAATCAGGTAACAAGATTAGTAAGAGACAACTGGAAGAGATTTAGTTTATCATGCCACTAACCCTCACATTGACAATGACTGATGATAATGATGCATATATATGCACAAATATAGTGTGATTTAAAGAAGGAAAAAGCAGGTAAAATCCTAAATAAAATCTAGAAAGAAACATATGAATGAAAATCTGAAGTTATCTGAAAAAATCCATAGCTAGAAATCATAGTTGGATGAAATAGAAGGAGGAAAAACTGTACTAATTATGTTTTTCATCACAAATAGAGCAAACATATGTTAGAATAAAGGACAAATATATAGGGGTGTGTGTGTGTGTGTATATATATATATATATGATGATCTAAAATAGAAGTCACAAAAATAGAAGCTTGATGGCTAAAAACAGAAAGAAAAGCATGTCTGACAATGTTTAACCCATGGGTCATTTCCCTTTTTTCCCCAATTCCCCTCTCAGCTGGGGAGGGGCATTGGGTGGTAGAACAACTGCTACAGTTTAGCCCTGGGTACAGGCTAAACATAGACAACATTTGAATCAGTGGTGCATAATATTCTGATTGCAGAGTTGATGCTACGCAACATCAATAAAGAACATGTTAAATGGATTAAAAGTTGGCCAAATGACAGCTCTCAAAATTGCAAGTGTCAATGGTCAATGCTGAGTTGCTGTTGAGTAGTTGTGTCCTGGTGGTGGGAGGTTACCATAAGGATCAATGCTGGGCCAGTATTGTTCAGCCTTTTCAGTGCTGGGAATCAATGATTGAGAAATAATGAATTGCAGCTGTGGAAGGTTCTAGGTGACTAAGACACCAGGCACACAAAGTGATCCGGATCAGTTGTAGCTGAGCTTACTCAAATGAACTGTTTGAATATGGTTAATTCATCTTATCTAAGAAGAAAAATAGTGCTCATGACAAGACAAGGGTGAGAGTAGGGAAAGCCCTTAGCCTGGAAACAATGCAAGTGAAATAAAGCACATGAGACAAATAGCTCTCAGAAAACTTCCAGAACAACTGAAAGGCTGAAGGAACTCCTGCTATCCTTGTGTAAGTGAAGGCAACAGTGATCATGAATGGGAAAGTGATCTTCCATTTCCATGTGGTTTTGGCAAATGAGTGTAGAGACATCTAGAGTTCTTGTGGACATGCTTTTTTATATATATTTTTAAAAAAAAGGCACTGAAATACTATAAAAAGTGCAGAAAGGACCACAAAAATTATCTCACAGCAAAAGCGAGGGATTTAGTGAGAACAGTCTCTTTAATGGATCGGAACAATAGGATGTGATTTGATCACAGGTGGTGGAGAAATGTTTGGTACTAAAGGACTGTTTAAATAACAGGGGGAAAAAAGCATAACCATGGCCAAAGGCTGAAATTAGACCCATTCAGATAGAAAATAAGGTGCACATATTTTTATCAGTAGTGCTGGGGAGGGATACATTGCCACAACAAAGCAAATCAAGACCTTATGTCTTTTTTGAAGATGTAACTTTAATCAAACACAAGTGATTGATCTTGATACAGATCAATGCATGTGCATTGCAAGGGCCTAGGATGTGTAAGAAATGAGGTTCAGATTTCTAGTGGCCTGTCTGACTTTGCACTCAATGAATATATGACTTAAGGTCTTGAAAATTTCAGCTCTTGTGAACTTCCTATGAATGTGTGTTCTGATTTGGTGCCATTCTTATTTTATGCAAAGCAGTTAGCTCATACCTTAAAAAAAAAAAAAAAAAAAGAAAGCCATGGTTGATAAGAGCCTCTTAAAAACATAAGCTGAGAGGGGAAATAACTGGATCATTAACCATTGGTTATCCCTTACTTTTAAAAGACACTCCACCTCTCACCATCCCATATGCCACACAAATGCTCAATGCCACACAACCGTCTCAAAATTCAAGTCAGGGAAGTTTCTGGCAGAAATTCTGGACCTGCCAAAGTCAGGATTTGGTGACGTCCTGCCTTCTAAAGTGGTCAGCAGTATGACTATGTACTTATTTATCTTTTTTTGTTTTTTCCCCCTAATTTCGTGTTGCCATTTCTGTCTTCTGTTCCCACTTTTTTAATCCCTCCTGATTCCTTTTTTTTTTTTTTTGTATTTGATATGATTGTGTTAAGTTCTCCATGGAAGGCATTTTTTCTTGGCATAGCTAGATCCCATTGTAATGAAGAAGAGTTTCATAATAGTCATAATATTACCTAGCCTCCTACTAGTACTGAAGCATGGAAAATTTCAGATGTGTTTGTAGTGTGTAGCTGATTTGGTGATATTATCTAATGCGATATTATTACTGTAGCCTACAGACTCTGATTGCCTGTCTCTACATGTAGATAGTGATGAAGCAGTGAACAAAAGCTCTCTAAGTGAGGGAGGAGACATGGCACAATCTGAAATTGTTAACCATGCAATATAACAAGGAGCAAGAGTTCCAGGTTTGAAGACAGAATATAAGATTGCAATTTGAAAGGAAGATAACAAAGTGTGGAATTGCCTACAATAGAATTATTATTGTGAGAGTTTGCCTAATTTAACCCCATAATCCCATATGTGAGCGTATCATTGCACAGTATCCTTTCTAAAAAAGTAGTTATTGCTGAAGACAGATGAACTGGGGAACAGTTAACATGAAGAAAGCTCCTCTTTGTTCACATGTAAAAGTGTAAAATTGGGTCAGATTTTGGCATGAAATTAAGTCTGTCAGAGAGTGTTGTCAGCACTTTCACTATTTGCACTATTACTGGGTAGAGGTCAAATTTAGGAGAGGGATTTTACTGAAAAAATAATTACCTCAGTTCTAATTGAAAGACCACATTTTTTTTTTAATATTTTTTTTAAGTGTACTTCCAGCATTACTATTTCATAGTGGTGAAAGGAAAAGCCTTTATTCCTAGAGATTAGCTCTATTATGGAGTCACCTACTGGTACCGTCTTCCTTTATACCCTGGGCTGATGATAAAATGCCACTAAGCAAAAGAGCTTTGTATGCAGGTCCTTGACATTCCAGTTAACAGAATAACCCAGGCTTGGCCTTCATTTTGGGTAAATAGTCCTCTGATGCGTACAACACATCAAAGTGAAAGAGTCCAGTGGTTCAGCAGGGTACATTTTGTACGTGCAGGAAGAGACCACTCAGCAGAGCTGAGTTGCTGTATCCTTATTTACATGTTTTCCTTTGTTACTGCCTCCTTAAGCTCAGTTTTGAGCCAACAGTAGGTGGGGAGGAGTGTGCTACAGCAACCACTGTGCTGATAGACCTCAGGCTGCTCCAGGGAGTTACTGTCGGGACCTGGGGCAACCAGGATAAGCCTTGTGATGGATCTAATTCTCCCTGTTTCACAGTTCCTCTTGTTTCTTTAGATTATGCTTTGATGCCATTAAGGTGTTCCTATGGGTATATAATATGCTTTGCATAGGCAAGTGTGGTGTCAGTTCCTTTGGCCAGCTTTGCTAATGCAAACTGACAATGTACAAAATCCTTATTCCAGTCCTCTAAGAACCTCCTTAGAAAAGAAACTGGAAAGATATCTCCTTGAACAGAGGGTTCACAAGGATGATGCAAGCCCAGAAAGAGAGATACTATAGCATCATTTTTTAAGTTTCCAGAAACAACCACTCACCTGAGTAGTGCAGTCATAGGTAAACACAAGGACATTTAATTCAGCTGTTTAAGACAGGTAGAAGAGTGATTAGTGCCCCATTGCCCACTTTGGAAGAACAAATGGGTGAGTTTTTCCATTTCTTTGTGTACCACTATACCACTGAGTAGCATATTGTCCACCTACATGAGCTGAATGGCCAGCTAGAAATTTTATTCTAATCCAACATACTTTGGAAGTAAAAACATCCCACTACAAAACCAAAGCAGCATAGATTATTTACTTGGGAAAAATGTGCTTGGACCTTAAAGATAAATTTAATATAGAAATCTAACTTTTTAGGATTTTTGACTTAAAAGCAGCTATTCAATATAATTAGGATATGGGAAAGGGTAGTCCAGAAAATGAAGGTGAGAAAAGAGTTACAAAAGCCTTTCCCTTTAGGTGAGCTCTAGGAAATTGCTTATATTCAACGAGAAGCTGCCAACAATGTTAGTACTCAGCAACTTTCCCTCTTCTGAGAATTACAGTAGATCCACTGATAACTGAATTTATGCTTGAGCACGCAGCACTGACTTAAGGTTAGTGCTTATGAATATATTAACGTTCCTTTCAAATGGTAAGGAACATAGGGACTATAAAAATGTATTTTTAAATACAAAAAGTCTACTGCTCTTTTTCTGCGTTAGGTGATTTTGTTATTTGGGGATTTTCCTCTGATGGATTTACGCTGTAGCACAGTTAATCAGCATGCGGTACACAAAATGGCTATTGCATGGAAAAACCCCTGGGTTGGGTGCCACTGAGCACTCCTTGCAGTTGTAGTCTTCCATGGCATGCCTGAAGTTTGGAAACTGAACTGAGAGACTGACCTGAGGACTGCTGAACAAAGAAAATAATGAGCTGGCCTTTTTTTTTTTTTAAGTTTTGTTTTAAAAAGAAAGATTGAAGCTGGCCTTTCTCTTTCATAACATGTGGAAGTTGAATCATAAAGGTCTGCCTTCCAGGGCATCAAAACACCAGTGGTTTGAGCCTCAAAGTTTGGCTATAAACCTGAAACTATTGTTGAGGTGCAGGCGTAATACTAATACTTCTCATCTTTCCAGAGGAACAGGTATATTTTCTTCATCAAAAAACAAATGTGCTTTTTCAGACAGGTAGCTTCATGACATTATCAAACCATATATAAATGAAATAAATCTTGGAGCAACTTTGGAAACCCATACTGTATATTTGATTGCTTCTAAGTGCCCTTGTAAGGCTTAGTGATCTTCTTCCAGTCTATAGAAATTATTTTGGGGCAGGGAAACTCAGCATTTTTCTATACATATCTCACCAGGACAGGAGGACTGAACATGATTTGTTCATCTACGCACTTCTGTGATGTAGACAGAATTGACAACTCTGTGATTATCATGTTAAAAGAAGTTGCAAGGCTAAAGCACAAAATTCTGTGCCTTCACTGATACATCAGAGTTATGAAGAGAATCATGCTGTTTTTCTTGTGCTTTGTTTTGCCTCTTTGCATTACAAGGTCTCCGAGGTATGGATTAGTGCCGATTATGGACGTATACATCACAGGGTGCACTGGAGCCCAGTCAGAAGCAGCACTTCTAAGAGTTATCATGGAGCAAATAATAAATAGTATTGATGAAGAAATATGACCAGCTAAGAAGTGAAGGCAAATACTACCTCTTCTGCTGTGAAGTCCAAATTAAAAGAGCTTATGTGCTTTTGCTTTTCTCCCTATGGGTGTTGTCTATTCTCACAGCCTTCACTTACCATTTCAGAGCAGGACAGCTGACCTTCAAAAGTAAATACGATTAAAGCTGAACAAATCAGGTAATTACAATAAAAACATGACTTGACAAGCAGCCTCTGGACAGAATTACAGTTCTATACACAGCCTTCATATTCAATTAGGATGACTGGAAATGGTAAAAATATTTATTTTACTTTTGCTTTATATTTGTGGGACACTGTGTTTCCGAGCTATATTAGAGGTCTTTCTTTAGAAAAGAAAAAAATAGTTCAACTTAGATGCTGAATTCTTGCATCCGTCACTGGAAAGGATGTTAGCAAGGTGTTACCAGAGGTACTTGGACCCTCTTCTCCACTCAAGTCCCTTGTGACACAGGACTCCCCTCCCTAGCATGGCCCTCTTTCCTCTCCCACTCTCTTTCTACAACCTATTGGCAGCTCATAATTGGCATATCTGCAGAGCCATGCAGAGAGAAGGGTCATGTGCCTGTCTCCAGCCTCTCCCTTCTCTTTTCCTCACTGGGGAGAAATGCAGGTAGCAGCCTCCCAGTTTTAAGGGAACACATAGAAAGATTGTGAATCTGAATGGTGAGAGCCAGAGACGACAAAACATTAAGTCCAGAAATAGAGTAGGACACAAGACTAATGGTGGTGTTTAACACTCTGAGTATCCTTTTACTTTGAAATTCTTCCCCCATGTTGACAATGTTCAACATTTCACTCTGTAGAAGAAAACTGAAATACACAACTAAGTAAGAGAAGGAGAAATTACACTGAAAGCCCTGTGGGATCTTGCACCGCTGCAGTGTGTGTAGTAGTGCACGTGGTGATGTCCCCCAGCAACAGGTCCTGGCTTCAGCAGGAGCAGGTTGGTGGGGGTTAAAGAAGAGGAGGAAGATCTCTTCCCCACACAGAGCACTGCAATCTCACTGCCCAAGGGCTTAGAGAAGAGTGGTGCTTAACAGCATCATGATATGTTGCTTTCTGATGAAGTGCTGAGATGGAAGCACCCTCACTGTGGCGACAGAATTGAAATCCAGAATGTGCCACTGGAAACATGCAGATCAACCCTGAAATACAAGGTCAGAGAGGAGAATCAGCACTGCGTGGATCTGCAGGACATCAATAAATTCCTGTGACCACTGTAGATCTTAAAGTACTTTTAAAAATTGGGAAAAAATCATATAGAAACAACTTATAAAAGCCCTTCAATCCCACTGAAACCAGTTTGAGCAACACCTTGTAAAGCACAGAATGCTCAGACCTGCAATCAAGAATGTACCATAATCTAGTTAAAAAAATTAGATAGGTGAGCTAGTCTGGTGAAATATCTGGTGCTACTTCCATGCATAAGAGTTTAGCAGGATCAGGCATATGGTAGAACCAAGCCCCAAACAGACAGATCTGGGATGGTTTGGATGAGTCTGGCAGAAGGACCATCTTGTTCAGACTTGCTTGGGGTCTGTATCACAGAGAAGTGTTTGCAGGGCTGTATGTATTAGCAGCGTTACTGTAGTGCCTTGGAGGTTAAATGCCATTCTGTCCTGGACTATTAGCCAGGGTGCAAAGGTGCCCGAGTTAGTGGTGACCAAGCTGGCACATCCTTGTGGCACAGCTCCGTGCCATATGGCTCCACCAAGATGGATCCCAAAGCAGTGTGTTGACACTGGCATGGCACAGCACCAAGCTTGTCAGAGACATGCGAGAGGCTGGTGCTTTTTCAGTGATGTAAGCATAGCACTGTGCTGCTGTAGGTGGGCTGCCTCTGCTCCCAGCAGGAGCTCAGGTGCTGCTGGCCCAAGCATCTCTGCACAATGTAAAAACATCTACTCACAAACCAGAACCCCACCGTGCAAAGTACTTGACAAACACAGCACAGAAAGATACCTTGCCCCAAGGAGTTTGCTATCTAAATAAAATGGAACTAGTGTAGAGTGCACATTGCTCAGTGTATAAAGCAGTGCTTGTCACTTTTTCTGCCAGCAATGTGCCAGAAGTCAAGCTATTAAATTGCAGTTAGCAGATGCGCTAGGTACTCCCATTGCTTTTGCAGAGTACCACGCAGCTACTGAGGCTCTTCATCATACACCTGACTTCATCAAAAATCCATAGTTATATCCTAAAGAGTGATACAGTATCTCCAAGCTCTGTGAGTTATATGCCCCTCATTAATATACCCTCTATTTTCAGGGAGCTCCTGTCTTTTGAAAGGGTGAAGATTACTTGAGGTTTTAATAAATGAGCCGCTGCAAAGGAACATGTTGCCTTCCTCCTCCTAAGAAGACACTATTTATATCAATAATCCCATTGTGGGTGTTACTCCAAGCCTCAGAACAGAACAGTGACAAGTTAACCAACCACTGTTGTAATAACATTTACTGCCCTTTATGAAGTTAACAAATCTATTTTTCAAATTTCAGTCATTTAAAATACAAAGGGAAAAGCCATTTTTTCATATGATAAAATATAGCTGCTGCTGGAATCAAAGAGTCAACCACATTTTTTTCATTAATTTGATTATTCTGAAATGATTGATAAGATTAATTAAAATTGGCTTGATTCAGAGATCTTCAGAGGACCCGTCTATACAACTCTTGCAATTTCCACTTGAATAAAAATGGAACAGCATCTATAGGGAGACAGATATACCCAGCATGCCTCTTTTCCTCTCTAACTGTATGATAGTTATTATGCCTATTATTCTCCTTGTGAAGCTTCAGTCCATCCAGAATATTTTGAGATTTTTTTTGTAGGATATAGAAGGAGAAAAAAACAGTGAGAGAAAGAAAGAAGGAAAGAAAGAAAAGAAAGGGGGAAAAAAAGAAAGAAAAAAGAAAGAAATAGAAAATGAAGGAAAGAAAAAGAAACAAAATGAAGAAAAGAAAAAGAGAGAAAGGGAGAAGGAAGGGAAGGGAAGGGAAGGGAAGGGAAGGGAAGGGAAGGGAAGAAAAAAGAAAAGAAAAGAAAAGAAAAGAAAAGAAAAGAAAAGAAAAGAAAAGAAAAGAAAAGAAAAGAAAAGAAAAGAAAAGAAAAGAAAAGAAAAGAAAAGAAAAAAAATTAAGCATCATTTTAAGCAATTAAAAAAGCTCAGCTAGTCTGCATTGAACCTTTTGGGGAACAGATAATTTCACTCCCCTGAACATAATGCCTTAAAGACTTTCTTTAAATCTGTGAGTAAGCAGCAGTTCTTCACCCCTTTCACCCTTCTTTTCCTGTGATCTAGAGTTAAGTGTACTTAATAAACCAATAGCATTTGCATGAAAAAATCAAGCTTGTATTACTAGATCACAACTAAAGTCTTCAATATTATTCATGTAAAATGTCATGCTTTGGGAGGGCTTAACCCACAGATGTTCTCCTTGAGTACATCTAGGAAAACCTGTTAGCAGGCATTTATTTTCCCATTTCATGATGTGCCCTATTGTTGACCACTCTTCAGTGTAACTATCCTGCTTCTATAAATAAAACAACCTGCAGAAGGGCACAGGCAACACAGAGGTCCCACTGCTGTTCTCCCCTAGAGTTTTTTTTCAAAATGTGTGCTCCTCAAGATGGTTCTTTTGTAACATCTCAATAGAGTCAGACTATTCAGAAAAATTTCAGTGATCATCAAGAGAACATAAGCAAATAAGCACATTGCTATGCCTCATCACTGTTGTGGTAGGTAAGGCCATAATCCAGCCAACTTTTAGGAATTAAAAAAATATAATAAAATACTGTTGACTGCTATTCAGTAAATTAGCTTCAGTGGGCTTTGATATTAAACATGCATGTAAGTGTTTTACTAAATTGGCTCCCATCAATGAACAATATATTTAACAGATATCACAGGAGGAAAGTCACTCTGCTTAAAGAAGTAAAAAGAAACAAACTACTACTTCAGGTGGCTGAAGTAACACTATTGATTAAATAAAATAGCTGTTGGGCTATTTAACATTGGTAGTGCCAGTCATTAAATATTGTAAGGCAGTGGAAATTTGTTCCTCATCCAAAGGCAATGGGAAGTTTTGGCATTTACTTTACTAGGCCCAGAATTTTTCTCAAGACTTTTCTCAGCCGTTCACGTGCTTAGAGTAATGCACATGCTTAACAGATGTACTTTATACTACCACAGTGTTACAGTTTAGTCAGAGTGCACATTAAATTTCGCTTTACAGTACTGGGCAAGGATTTTTGTGTCTGCCTGAGTCTACTTTTTGTAAGCTCATATACAATGTAGGCCAGCATTTGCATGTGAAAAGTCATCAAAAATCAGGAGGAAAAGTGCCTACCTCAGTCATTTTTAAATAACTCAAGCCATTAATTGGTAACCTTTGTTTCTCCTACTTGCACAGCCATAAATTAGTTTTATGGATTAAGTATATTTGAACTTTTAGAAATGCTTTTATAGCTTAGAAAGCAAAACACTGTATTTGCAATCACACTTCAAAAACAGTGGAGAAAAAGTGTGTGTGGGGAACCGATTAGGACTCTCATTTCTTGTATCTTGATTACAAGCTGTTACTGGAAAAATCAGTCCAGTTAGTAATTGCAGCACCAGCTCAAAAGTTCATGGAAGAAAATATTAGAATTATTAAAAACAGTTTTCACAACAACAAAAAAAATGCAGCGTGTCATTTGTTCATAAAGTAAAGCTTTAAGAAACCAACAGCCATCAGCCAGCTATATGGCACATATCAGTTAAATCAGAGAATAGAGGAAACCTCTGGTGTTATGATAAAATTGTAACTTCCTCAAGTGCCACTTATGATTTCATTACTACTTTGATGTCCTTACTTACAGAGCCCCAACGTGATCTTTTAAGCACTGGAGTAGCTGCAGGTTGTCTTCCACTTTCTTGACAGGTGTGGTGTTAACTGATGCAAAATGCCTCTGTGGTGCTTGGGACTTAGAACCAGAAGGTCTGATACGTGTGAGAACGTCATGCTGGTGGGGATGGACTTGTATGCTGCATGGCTGAGGTTTTCCAGGAGCAGGCTGTGGTTTAAAAGGTCTTGATTTCTGGTTTCCAGAAGGGACCAGAACTGGAGAGGTGGATTCTCAAGCCGTAGTTGCCCAGAGCTCTTCTGGCTCTGGAACATCTTCAAACATCCTAATCATTCACACAGTATTGGTATGAAGCAAAATGGTATCACAATAGCAAGGGTGCATCATCAGACATCATCAAAGTTGTTGCTAGTGCTTGCTACGTAAGTCCTCTAGAGGAAGCTCTCACTACTGCTGAAGAAAAGCATTCCTGAATTCCCTATCCCCTTACCCTAATCACACAATTGAAAACCAACCAGCCATCAAACCCCAGAGTTCCCTTCACTTGCCTGGTGCTTTATAACCTTCTGTTCCTATTTCCAACTTGTCTTTTCAACCATGATAAGGAAATGTGTTAGAAGAATAAACCATGAAACCGTGAATGCTTTGTGTAATCGCATGACTCCAGGAGATGGAGCTTTAACAATACAGTTTCTGGGTGCATCTTTAGTAACTTCTGCCTCTCTCACTGCCCTTGGTTTGAAACAGATAGTAGCTTTGTTCCTGGAGTCTCTTCTACCAGGGGAGACAAAAGACACTTTCTTTTACAGCTATGAACTGTTAGAGAGCTTCCCAGACAGAGCAACGCTGTGTGGACAGAACTGAAGATATTTCCCCAGCCATGACTGCCTTGCAGAGCAGTTTCACAGGCATATTTTTCCGTCCTCAGCATGGATCTCCTGCCCTGAATTAGAGCTCAAGAAATACCAGAGGACATCTAAATATTTGCTTCTGCTCCAAACTGGAGAGAAATCAGATGGAGAACCTCCTTGGTGGTGTCAAGATTAGGGGAACAAGGGGCCTAATAGCTGTTCCTTGGCAAACACTTTAAGGTCCACAGTGGTAGGTCTCACTATATTGGACAAACATGCTCGTCTACTTCTCTTGACTGGAGCATGTTTCAGTACTCTTTCAATTTGGTCTCTGGTCCCAGTTTGTTGGCACATAAAAGGTAAAGCGAGGAAGTGGGATCACTGCTGCTCTCTCACTGTAACACAGTTGCTCAAGCTTATCATTGTTCACCAGCTTCGTAAAGGCTCTAGTTTATAGTTCACCTCTTCATAGATGCTGTGAAGCATATAACACAACAGCTTCTCAAGGAACTGTTATGCCATTAGACCGTATTTTAGGAGAAAACATAAATGGAGCCAAAGGAAATTCTGAAATAAGCATATACACTCACTCACTTGAGTTTTCTCCCCATTCTTGAGTATTCATCAGAGTCTTTTAAGGCTTTCAGGATGTTGCCTTTTGCTTTGCATATAGACCTATATGGATTTCCCTTAACCTGTCATCTCATCTCTACTCCTGCAACCACTGAGGTAGCTGAGCACTTCTCCTTCTCAATAAATGAGATGACAGGAGAGCTCTTCCTTTGTAACTGCCAGATTTCTTTGTCAGATAATCAGTTACTTAGTTACCATCTCATGAGGGCAGGTGATTTTTCTGGGTGGCAGCCAATTCCTCACCTACACGTAACTTTGTGTGAAGAGATGATAATAGAGGCTCAACAACTTTCTGTTGTTACCTGTGTCTTCGTTGTGTGGAATTCCAATCCAAGAAGGAGGTAAAAAGGATAGCTATCCAACCCATTCTTAATGGATAGTTTGATTTAAAAAATCTCTGTGTTTCTCAAATATATATGCAAAAATTCACTGCATCAAAGAGGAAATTATTATTTGTACAGTGAGGGATTCTCAGACCTATTGTAGGGATTGAATTCATACACCTCTCGGTTGACTGTTTTGTGCAGATGAACATTTTTACCTGATTAGACATGTTTGTATTTTCATACATCATAAGGCTAATAGAGCTTTTCATCAGTCAAACTGAATCAATACATCAATCAAATACTGGTGCATGACTAGCAAGTGAAATCTATCCTTAGTCTATCAGTCTTTCTTTCCTCCCTATCTTCAAAGATACCCACTCCTACAGACCAATTAATCCAGAGGCTGACAGTGGTACTCTTGCTTTGATTTATTTGTGACAGAGTATCCAAAAGTATTTCTTGGCTTGTTCTAGCACTTACTTTCCTTTGCTTAGTGGTTCAGCAACGAACATGCACATTATTGCTAATTAATATGTTTGAAATTCTATCCTGACCCACAGTACTAAAAAAAAATTGTCTCACAAGTCTTTGACTGCAGTAGCTATTAATCAGCCCTAAGCCTTTGCATTTGTCCTAATTCAAAGCATTTGTTTCACAACATATTTTCCACATACCACACCAGTATTGATCAACGTAGGTTTCAAAATTCTTGTTTACTCTATTTTACAGCATGTCAGTCTGGGAAGTTAGACAAAAAAGGAAAAAAAAAAAAAAAGAAGAAAGGAAAAAAAAAAAGAGGCTGTTTATTTGTCTCATGCTGGGGAATTTCAGACTCCAGCAGGGTTCAATGGAGTGTGTGTCACCATCACAGAGTGTGCTAAGGAGGCATACTGAGTGGGAGCTGGTGATGAGAGAGAAGGGGCTGAAGAAGTCTGCATTTGGCAGTGGAGAAGACACAAAGGAAAATAAACAATACCCTTTGTAAAGAAGCCTCTTTCATGCTGTACAATGGATGCATGTTATTATTGGCCTGCTTTGTCCATTCTGCTGCCTCTTTCCACAAAACTCAACCCTACCACGCACAGAAGGTGTCAGCTGTCCAGCAGCTCTGCTCTGTGGCCTTTGAAGACCTCAGGGAAGACACTGGGACTGTCTCTAAACTGAGAGACTGCCTGGGATATGGGGAGGAGCCGTGTCATATATCGTTCTCACCCAGCTCTGTAGTACTTCCCTGAGAAAAATGAATAGAACAGCCCATTATGCAGATATGGACATCCCAGGGCTTCTGACATGCTAAGGGGTGGATCGAAGCAGCATCTTTCTAAAATTTTGCAATCAAAGTAGAGGAAAATTTGAGATGTCTTCTTTGCCTCAGATCTCTCCCACACACATTGACTCTGGCTAAAGTCTGAAGCATTGCTGTGAGCAACGACTTATCCCTGCCTTTTTCAAAATACTTCTCCATAAGAATAATTTTTGCCTCTGCAATGATCTGGGTTTAATGAAATGGCAGGAACTTTTAAAGTATGCAGGCATACTGATATGTTCTGCAGGGTCTGCAAGCTCTAACCCTCATTGTACGATGATATTCTGTTTTTCCTGCCAAAGGAGAGTATATTTTTAAGGAAAAAGTACCTGTCTGTTTGCAGGGAAGTGCAATGGTGAGAGAAACACAACTTAGCTGCAGCTAAGATTGCTCTACCTATTCTTTGAATGAGATGTTGAATCAAGAGAGAAAAAATAAAAATAAATCAGAACTTTATTAGAATAAAAATGAGAAGCTTTTAAAACCAGATATGCTAAATAGATAACAGCTTAAAAAAAAATAAAAATAAAAAGGTTTATGTCCAGCTCTGGTCTTCGCCACTCTGTACTTGCAGTCTCTATGTCTGGAACAATCAGTCTTATCTGTAGCACATCACTGCTTAGAGCAAATATTGTTTCTAGCTTCTGATTCCCCTTTTCCCTAAGGGAAGTTTAACTCTCATTTAGTTTAGGCATTTAGTTTGCTTTTGCTTTTTTTCTCCTCTAAAGGTGCCCAAAAGCAAAAAATAATTCTGTGTCCCTACTCCCTTTTGGCGTAGTAAGACCTCTGCATTTTTAACCAAAAAGAATCACAGAATCGTAGAATAGCCTTGGTTGGAAGATACCATTAAGATCATGAAGTCCAGCCATTAACCCAGCACTGCCAGTTCCCCACTACCTCATGTCCCTCAGCACCACATTTACATCCCTCCAGGGATGGGGACTCCACCACTGCCCTGGGCAGCCTGTGCCAGTGCTTGGTAACCCTTTCAGTGAAGAAATTTTTCCTTTTATCTAAGAAGAAGAGGAATGAAAAACTAGTTGATTTTTTTTGTAGTACTTGTGATTTCTGTCTGCTATGCTGGAAGACTCAAACCCTGTTTGAGATGACAAATAGCAGGGAAAACAAGGAAAAACTGAACTTCCTCAGGCTCGAGATACATTCACAATGTGAGAGCATCTTTAATGTCTTTGCTGCCATTTTTTCCATACAAAAACATCCATCTGGAGTTTGAACACAGTTTACACATCTACTTAAATATTTTTAATATATTTTTCATCTTGAACCTTTCTGTGTCCCTTGCAAGAGAATGAGGATTTTCATGGCTCTGCATCTGTTCTCATTATGTTACAACTCCAGTAAGCTACACTGTGGAAGTCTATCAGTCAAAGAGAATATTAGACCCTCATTTCTCACATGTACAGCAAAAAAAAAAAAAAAAAAAAAAGTGGGAGGGAGTGGCGTGGGGTGAGGAAGAGAAGTTGTGAACAGGAAAAGAAAGGGAAAGGAAAAAGGAAAAGATATTTGAACTTGTATTTCCTGATGATAAGGGTGTAAATTTTGGGGCAGGTGTTATTTTTTTAAAGAGATCATCTGGGACAAAGAAGAAGGGAGGAGAAGGGAGATCTATATTATTTTTGTTTTTCTCTTCATCTTCAGAATTAGTGTTACTCAGTGTATAGGTGCAATGTATTGACGCACAACCAGAATTAATATGTGACTCTACTAATACTCAGTATTTAATTCTTGCACAGAATATTTTTCCCCATAGCAGTAGATCGCACAACAAATTTCAAAGTCTGATAAACAAGTCTATTATCTTAGTTATGGAAAAGGGAGGGTTTTTTGGTAAAGCAGCAAATATAATCCAGATTTCCTAATATTCCAGATCAGTGTGTATACCTCTAGACCATTAAGCACTAAAAAAAATCAATGAACTACATAATGTAATATGGCAGTGGGACTGTCTTACAGCTTGTCCTTGACAGATGTTTGTATTGACAGCAACCAGCCCAAAAGACAAAGCCTGCACCATGACAATTTCACAAAATCACTTAAAAAACAAAAAGAGTAATGATCCTCAGGGCTTCAAACCTTCCAAATTAAGGAATTAAAATCCCTATAAAATGTCTAACCCCTGAGGCTTTTTACTGTAGAATTATCACTGGTAAATATATAGATTATTTAATTAATCCACTTGGTTTTAAGTTGTCTGCTCTTTTATTTTCCTTCTGTGCCTCACTTTGGTGGTTTGAGCCCCCTGGCACCTTCAGAAATTGCTGAGAGGTGTCTGGTAGGATGGATCAGAAGTTCACAGGCACTGGTGGATATGGTGTGAGGGATCTCATCCCGATGTCTCAGTCCCATCTCCATGCAACACATGCCCCTTAGATGCAGCCCTAAGTTCAAAGGTACACCCAAAGTGGCACCCCAATGGTACAGTCTTGCCAGCTTTGCTTTTAATGAGATCAGGGTTTCACTAGGCTCTGGAGTCTGTGATTCAGATGCTCTCCTCACTGTTCAGTTAATGGGATCAGAGCAGCTCCATCTGTAATGTGCGGGTTGTCTCCTGGGTAATCTGCCTCAAGGAGATGGATTGAGAAGCTTACACCTTTAAATATGATGCAGTCAAGGAGAATTATAATTATTGCATGTATTAACAGTGTGTACAAGGCCCAAATTACATAGCATAGAAAATAGGAAATAAAATGGAATATTGAAATAGCCAATAGTCAGAAAAGAAACCCTCATTGACAGAGCATTATCCATGCTATTGGAAAACTTTGCTGCGGAGAAAAGAAACAGAAAATACATTCTCCCTGAAACTACTGGAAGTCCTCTAGGGCCGTGAGGCAGATCATCATACTTAGCTTCT
Organism: Podargus strigoides; assembly: GCA_028020825.1. Taxonomy (NCBI): domain Eukaryota; kingdom Metazoa; phylum Chordata; class Aves; order Caprimulgiformes; family Podargidae; genus Podargus; species Podargus strigoides. The sequence goes on along the minus strand of CM051620.1, from coordinate 84,908,882 downwards.
ATGTGGGAGTTGGAAAGAACGCTGTCAGCCTTATCCTGTCATTCCTTCTTCCTCAGGATCAGTCTTTTTCCTCACTTTAAGATCAGAGAACAACTTTTGCCTCTTTCACTGGCCAGCCCAGTTCATTCATCTAAGCACACTGTTTAGCTAAAATGTTCATTTTCTCAGAGGAATTGTTTCCAAAAGGCATCCACTCATCCTCTGTACGGGTAGAGTAAGGAAGAGGTTGAGTGGATTTTGGGAAGAGCTAATATCTTTGATGTTGACTATAAGATCTGGGTGCCTAGTTTATTTTTCTGTTACTGGGAATTATGCTTATAAATCCCTAAGCTTTTGAAAATCGTAGCCTAAAGGCTTCAAGTGTCAGTCTTAGCCTGAAGGACTGTAGGTGTCATCGGTTACAAATACAGTTGTTGGCGTTTAGCTGTCAAACTACTTGATTTGCATGTATAAGGACTGTTTTAACCTCCAAATATTAGATCTCCTGGTGTTGCCCGAATTGAATACTGAGCACAAAACTGCACATACAAGATTAGGCTCTGATACCTTAATGAGCCCTTAGGGAGCAGAGCCTTCGCCTACATAGGCAAGTTGAAGTCAAAGGCACTTGAAGCTGAAGAGAAATATATTTTTAAATATGGTTCTAAGCCCTATTTATTTGGCCCAATAAATGCTGTTATCTGACATATTAACTCTATTAGAAGTGGGTACTGATTATAACTGTTTCCATATTTGCTTCTTTCACTATTAGGATGCCTAAATTCAGCACCACATAAGAGACTGCCTGAGTCCTTGTCAAAGAGATTTTCTTCCCATTATGTGCAGTTTAAGAGTCATTATAATTTCCACAGTAACAGAAACTCCCACTGTCCATACATTTTTTCTACACTAATTAATTCTTCTGTATGAGTTACAATACAGTAAATGAAACTTGTATTTCTCTGCTTCAGTAATCTGCTCCAAAGAACAGAAACAGCATGTTGTACTGCAGGTATGAGTAAGGCATTTTCACTGCTTTTGTTCATTCCATATCGAACAATATTTTTTAACCCGATTCCCACCTCATACATTACAAATTCCAAAGTCACAATAATAAGGATCTGAAATTACCTAAACTCTTTCTGGTTATTGTAGTTTCAAATGTTTTACTGAGGATCACACTAGGGACCAGCTTCAGAAAAGACTCGTGTTTGTAGTGAACCTGAGCGTGCTGCGCAGTTTCGTTAACATCAGGGGGACAAGAGTAAAATACGTCAAGTGTGGAAGAAAGTCTTAGCAGTAATGAATCTGGTTTTGAAAGTGACATACTCCATGTTTGTGAAAGGAGAAAACAAGGTCTCAGAACTGTAGCTTCCAGATGCAGACCTGTACAAAGTTTTAAAAGCCTGCAGGAGGTTGCATGCTGAGTTTAAAAACTTGATATGGAAGTAATTAGGTAGCAGACAATAAACGAGATAGAGAAAATAGTGGAATAAGAGCTTTTAAGAAAGGTAAATGACTGCTCAAACCTCTCCTCCCCCTTACCATTCTTGACCTCCCTTAAGTTAAGGCAGGCACGATGAAAGATCTACACGCTTTCTTCTTCTAATAATTTCCTCAGTAATCAAAGAGCGGAAGTTGTTAAGTGTAGTACGATCTGTTGGAAGAGATTTGCTCCAGCATTTGGTTCTCGTGCCAAGAACATAAAACTGTCTAATAGGAAGTCCTCCACATATGAGCAGGGAATAGAGCTGAAGTAGCAGTCAGCAGCTGATTGAGGCTCTCTGACCACACCAACCAGCTGTCCAAGCAGGAATTTCAGCGAGTGGTTGCTGAGCTGTTTTAGACTAGTCCGTGCATCAGATCCCATGGGCTCTGATAGTACCTCTATCTTTTGGCAAAATCCTGCAACTACTTGCAAGGCTGTACAAGGACCAGAGTGTGAGTGTGGTTTGGAGGCAGAATACATAACAAAGAGAATTCATGTCCCAACAAAAAAAAAGGTGAAATTTTGGTGAGACCTGTACACTAGGAAATGAAATGAGAGATAACTTGGTGGGGTTGAAAACTGAGGAAATGTGATCTTTGCTGCTCATTCTACCATCTTTTTCTACCTCCCACCATGAGTAAAGGAGCATTTAGGTGGATAAGTGGATCCTTTGGCTTGATTTAAAGCCAGCAATGAGAACATTTGCGAAGCAAAGCCAAGCATGCTGGCAAACATCCATTGATCATCCTTTCCTTCATTAAAGTCCTCTCACCTTCTGAGAATAAATTGATTACACTACCATAGGACATGCTTCCTCCAGCACTTCAAAGCCTGCAGAGGTGGAAGCTGGATTTGGGCCATAGTGCCTGGAGCCTTCAAGAGTTAATTAAACATAATAGTAACCTATATATTTACAGGTCCCTTTTTGATGACAGCAACAGAATAGAGGTTAACCCCACTTTTCAGGTTCTCCCTCAGGATTTGTTTGAACTTTGCTCTCATTCCACCTCTACAACAGGCATGAACGGAACTCTGCAAGTCAGAATGAAATGCGTGCTGAATCTCCAGCTGCAGGGATGGAAAGACTGAGTGATTTGCTGAAGGTTATACATGAGAACTGTGGCAAGGTACAGTTTTATTATTTCATCCTTTTCTCATGAATTCCCTGCCACCCTCCATCTTCTATGATGAATCATGAGAAAACCAATACATAAATAAGTATAAATGACATGTAGGCACTGGCTGAAATTCTGCAAAGCACCTTACTGCTGGTGAGGTGGAAAAAGAACGAAAAACAGAAATCTTTCAGATTTACCAATCCTAATGCAAACAGCATTTATTTAAGCTTCCACATAAAGATCAACTAAGCAGCTTTAAATACATCACTAAAACCTTCAAGCTGCATAACATTGATGAAAAATTGACTTGGAATCGACACGCTCCCCTGTACTTACTAGCCCTGACAAGGTGGATAAAAATAGCAAGGAAACAATGGTGATGTCAATCAAAGACTGGGTGAGCCAAAGAATTCTGCAAATACTCCCACATGGAATGAGTCAGAGATGGAGTGGAGAGTTTGAGAAACCCAAGGCAAGCAAAATCTCTTCAAAAGAAGTTTCCCTTAGACAAGTTGAATTCAAATCAATAGGCAAATGTTTTTAAAAAGAGAGGGAAAAAGAGTCATGAAGGTGTTGGAGTCCTGTGACACGATGACAGGTCCTCTATGATTTTTATTTTTTTTCCCAAAAAGCTTTCCAAATAAAATGCTAGACACTATAAATAAAACCAGATCTCTAGGCAGTATAAACTTCCCAGATGAAGTTCTGGCAACCTGATCCCTATGTCTTCATGTGAGGATGTGATCAGAATCCTGCAGGACAGATCTAGTACAGAATACTCACACCTTCTGTCAGTACACAGAGACAAGGACAAGTTCAGCAGCTGTTCAGCAGAGCATGGCATGACATTATACAGTAATTTAGGGTAGGAAGTAAAGCAGTGTGTTACAGCCAATTGGAAATTTGGAGGGAATTTTGGGAGGTGGACAGTCATAAAATTATTTGAATGTTTTTCAGAAATAGCAAAAAAAAAAAAAAAAAAAAAAAAACAAAAACAAAAAAACAGGAGTGAGTATTGTACCTCTCCAAACAAGTCGAGCAACCAAAAATGTCCTAAGGTTTGTAGAAGACAGTATTTCTAGATGCAGTATTTTAAGGTCTCATGCACACATCAATGACAAGTCCTTCAGTGTTTGTGTTTACTTTGGAGAAATATCAAATAATCAAGTTTTGTAAAATCTCTAGCTCTGAAATTCAACTAGGTGTCTTTTGCAACATCTGAAGAGCTTGTCCCTTGTAAAAACACTCAGCTGCTTTCTGACAGAAGTGAAGATCTCTAGCATTAAAAATCTCAGGAATATTGTTGTTTTTTTTAAGCTCACACAAGTGCATCTATGAGTTTGATCATAGAATCATAGAACTATAGAAAGGTTTGGGTTGGAAGGGACCTCAAAGCTCATCTTGTTCCAACCCCCCTGCCACGGGCAGGGACACCTCCCACCAGACCAGGTTGCTCCAAGCCCCGTCCAACCTGGCCTGGAACACTGCCAGGGAGGGGGCAGCCACAGCTTCCCTGGGCAACCTGTGCCAGTGTCTCACCACCCTCACAGGAAAGAATTTCTTTCTAATATCTGATCTAAATCTCCCCTCTTCCACTTTAAAGCCAATACTCCTCATCCTATCAGTACATGCTCTTGTAAAAAGTCTCCAGCTTTCTTGTAGGCCCCTTCAGGTACTGGGTCATCTTGATCCAGTGCATAGAGACCCTGCAGTTTTGTCCGCAGTAGTCAGGGAGGTATTTCCCTATCTTTATTAGGCCTGGGACCAAGTTCCTTAGCAACATCATGCAAATGGCTTTTTTGTTTTTTCCAACAGGACAGGTGTGCAAATGTGGTGTAACATGCAGGAGCTCCAAGTGCCAGCTGATGTCACAATAAACATCTTTCTCAAGGTGTGGAAAGAGGTTTCTTTCACAAAGCTTTTACCCGCTTTCTGATTTTTTCCCCAAGTCAGGCCTTTTCCCCACAGACACTTATTTTAGCAGCCGGTTTTGCAGCATTCAAAGTTTACACAGTGCAGTCAAGTGTCCTGAAATAAATTCCCACATAATAACCGATCTCTTTTCAATTTCAGAATTGATCCTTTTTGTAACAGACTTCCAGTCTTTTCTGTAATTTCCTCCAGCAAGAGTTTCAGAAATATGAGAACTGCGTGAGGACCTGAAATCTGAAGGGCCTGAAAAGTTTATACCCATTGTCTGTCTTACAGCAGAATGTCCTCTATTCTTGTACCAAATCTGCATCTGGACAACCACTTGCAGATTTGGGTTTGAAGCTGGAAAGCAGAACACATATTAAGGGAACAGCTAAGAGACTCTATTTTTTTTTTTTTTTTTTTTTCTTTTTTGTTTTTTTTTGTCTGCTAGACATTCTTCATCTTTTTTTCCTGTATTTCTTTGATGTTTCAGTCTTTTGCAACTGCTGAGTAAGGAAGATGAAAATCTGTTATTGTTTTATTAAAAATTCAGTGTTCTTTGCCACTCCTTTCCTGTTTTTTAACTGAAAAGCAAGCCAAAACTAAGATACTATCTGTGGGTAGGAAGCATCTGAACTGAAAATGCCGTGGTCTCCAATGGTTACATAAAAACACAAATATTCCGGTATACACGCACCCTGATAATTAGCACTTTTAAGGGCAGCAAGTACTCACTTGCCGTGGAAGACCCATCCTAATATTATATATGTAGTCATACACCATATTCTTGAGACTACTTTATAAGACAGAACAATGAGAATTTCAAAGTAAGACTGCAAAAGTACCAATATTTTCCCTTTTAACTGCTGGAATGAATGTACAACAATGGTTAATTTTCTTTATGCTAGGAATTGGCCATGTGAAATGATTCTATCCTTTCTCTACCAAAATCATAAACCACTGGGAAAGCATAACTGCTATTACATGAAGATTTTGGAAAATGAGTTACATACCAGACCATAGTTTAAGGAAAGGTATATAGGCCTTTTTAATTGATCATGTCAGAACAACTTTACTCTTTATTTTCACAGGCCTTTGGCTTAACTGAAGGCATTGGGTGAAGGTGGAAGCTTCATTTTCAGCCCAGGGATGACCTCTGAAAAATGCAGAAGTCTCACAGCAGAAGAATGAATTAGCTGCAGTGCTAATGTAAACACCACAAGACTGTGACACATCAGTGTAATACTACGGTGGAGATGCTTGAGGAATACATCTGCCACACTTCTAAAGTGACATGGTAGTCGATGAAGCTTTTGCTGGTGGGAAGTGTCTGTGCAGCTCCTCATGGGGAAAGTCTTGCTGTTTCCCTAACTATGGAAGACTGAGATATTATTTTATTCCATAAGACTGATACCATAATTTAAATGGGGACTGTTGAAGGATTGTTGGGTGAAATTGACCAACAGTTAGCATGAAGTTCTGTGTTCAAAAGAAAATAATTGCACATTTTAGGCTATAATATGCAAGGATAAGGCTAAATCTGACTAATTTCTTTTGACAAATCAAAACTTTATTATTCAGAATAGTAAACTTAGTAAACTGTTGGCAGGATCAGGCCCTTAGGTATTGCAAAGCAAATGTCTACATACAGTCTGACTAATGTATGTATTTTGTAAGCAATTACTATCGTTTGTCCTCTGACAGGGCTTTCCGAAACATTACAAAGAAATGAAGAATACTTTTAATTTGTACTGTATTATTTAATAATTAATACAAGTATAATTTAAAGATTATTACTAAAAGTTAATGAAAGAAACTATCATTATTATATCTGCCACAAATAAAAAATCTACCTATTGTATTGTAGAGATGATGCCATCCATTAATTAGTTTATAGACCTTGGAAACTAAGGGAGTGTCAAAAATTTCCAGGATTTCCTAAATCCATCTTGCTAGAACATAAATGAGCTTTCTGATGCAGTCAAAAGATACGTACTGTGAATTAGACTGAATGCCTCTCCCTTCACTACACTCATCTAATTTCTTCCTCTTTCCAATTGCTGGATGTTTAATAAAAATAAATTATTGGTTCACATCATATCCATCTTGGGGATTAGCCTTTGAAAATTCTCAGGGTATGAGAATTTGCCTGATTTTACATTTTGGAGGACAGAAGCAAACTGACTGATTAGAAGTTAAACTCTAATGTTACTTCTTACTCTGGCATAACTGAGGTTTGTCCAGTTCAACAAGTCCAGAGGAAATGTATGGGTAAAATTAGTCTGGAACTGCACATATGTTATGTATATTTCCTTACTTTCCTAAAATTGTATTTTATTCCAGGATAATTTCAATGGATTATTTTTGGGTACTATTCAGGGTGACTCAAGACAAAACAACCTTGTTCTTTGTTATTTTGTTACACTGTGCATAATTTTGAAACTTGCCCATTTTATAGGAACCCGTTGCTGGGTTGCAAATTTGGCTAGACTCAGGGAAAGAGGTATTTTGAGTTTCTCTTTATTTTGAAAGAGAAAACGGGTTGTTTCCTGTTTGAGTATGTGTGGGGGGGAGTTGTTTTTTTTCTATCTATCTATCAATGGATTATTTTTGGGTACTATTCAGGGTGACTCAAGACAAAACAACCTTGTTCTTTGTTATTTTGTTACACTGTGCATAATTTTGAAACTTGCCCATTTTATAGGAACCCGTTGCTGGGTTGCAAATTTGGCTAGACTCAGGGAAAGAGGTATTTTGAGTTTCTCTTTATTTTGAAAGAGAAAACGGGTTGTTTCCTGTTTGAGTATGTGTGGGGGGGAGTTGTTTTTTTTCTATCTATCTATCTATCTATCTATCTATCTATCTATCTATCTATCTATCTATCTATCTATCATCACTGAAAAAGAACCAGAGTACATTGGGTGGGAGATGCACCAACTGAGTTGTCCACCAAGCAAGTCTCTGAGGGTATGGAACCCTGAAGCATAGATCCACTGTGCAGAGAGCAAAACCAAACCATCTGCTGAAACCCACTGGCCTCTACTGCTAAGCTCTCCAGGAGTTTTCTTGCACTAGAGGATGGGAGGCTTTTTAGTATGGGCATACCTGCAAAGCTATGTATCGCTGCCCGTAAAACCAGCACGGCCACAATATCAGCAAGTGCTGACTAAGGGGCCCCTTGCCAAACCAGAGGAGAAATCCACTGATCTCATCTTTCTTTCTGCCAGCTGCTTCTACTTGTGCTTTGCACAGTCCCTAGGGAATTCACCTTTACTAAAAAACTTCAGAAATGTGCATGTAGGACATGAAGCTTTACAATTCTAATGTATTCAGGAAGCCATGCAAATACTATGTGAGTACATGAGGTACTAGTCAAGGAGACACAGTTTCAGTTAAAATAGCTGACTGGAAAGACAGATGAACTACACTAGGGTGAAAATTATAATCTTTCTTTTAATATTCATGAATGGTATTTGGCTACACAGCTTCTTAAGGACAGGACAATACAGAGCCAGATATGTTCAGAAAAGTTGGATGTCACTGGACAAACAGATGGATGTGTTCCTGGAAACAGTGCTTCTCAGGACATTATTGTCTTATGGGGAAACATCCTTGGTCTTGAATGACTGCAGGTTTTAAGTGCATACAGAGTAACAGTATGTCAGTATTTTCCACTGAAATCATTTGTTGTGGCAACTTTAAAATACACAAAACATATTCTACTGATAGAGATATAAAAACTACTAGAGCCCAGAAATAAATACCTGGTAAATAAATATCTGGTAGCACTACATGTGAATCGTATATATATGTGCACACACACACACACACACGCATATACATACAGATTAAAAAATAGATATATAAACATACGTATATGTTTATGTATATGTAAAAAGCAATCTCACATTTCTAAGCTGCTGATTGGAAAATCTAGTAATACACAGCACCGTTCTGTTTTAAAACACAGACAATCTGATCTTGTAAGTCATCATGGTGGGAGCTGCAGGTGCTGAGCCCCTCTGGAAATGCAGACCTAGTGTAAAGAAGCCTAAGTAGAGGTATCTCTATCTTTGGGTTTTGATATGGTATCTGACACCTGGCTATCAGATCTTGGACATCTGTTTGGCAGTTTTGACTTGTAATTATGATGATAAATCCTTAAACAAACAGATCACTGTAGACAGTGGAAAACACATTAGAACAAAGTAAAACCTGGTCTGTTGTTAGGGCCAATGTGTGTAAAGGGAATCAACAAACAATAATACCTTCTCTTTTTTTTAATAAACCAGCAATTTATTCTTCTTTTCTACCTACTGAAAGCATACAGTACAATGCATTTGGCGCTACCAGTTTAAACTGTGAATTATTTGGTAGAATTACATCTTCATGAGAAAAAGATATTATTAGTGCTTTTACTATGATGTATTTACTGTGGCACATACTTGCAAAATGAAAGATCCTAAAGTAATACTCCTAACACCCTATTCAGACACTGAGATGTAAGCAGACTGAAATCAAAGCACCAAGTGCTCTCCTTTAATTCAACAGGATTTGTGAGGGTACGACATGTTAAGAATATAAAGCCATTTTTACTTTGATTCCTTAATAAATGGACTTAGGATCCTAACGGGAAAGCTGTAACTTATGTGCATAGCAAGGGGGTTAAGGTGGCACAGGGTTAAGGTGAGAAGGCATCATAAGTCTCTTTGCTCTGCTTCAACCTTCTGATATTTGATGCCATTCACCAGAGGTCTCCTAAGTGTAAAAAGTTTGTCTCCTCTTGTTAAATTGCCACCTGCTCAGGGAAAAGCTAATCCATTAAGGTCAAGCAGTTCTGAGAAGGTGCTGCAGTGCCTGGGGCAGCCTCTTGAGTTTCACTTCTAGCAGCTGCAGGAAGATGAAGTCGGGATGGTCCTTGTTACTGAAATTAGACAGATCAGGAAGTAAACAGAGCTTGCCTTTCATCTGATCTGGCTTTGAGATGGGAAAGGTTGGGGAGGGGGGCAGAGAAGAGGGTGAATTCTTCTTCTAATTACTTTACGGGTCAGTTCTCCAGACTTTATGTCAATGTCAGACATGCATAATCTTTTTTATTTTTAAATGAGTGAAAAGGAAAAAAAAAAATAATCTCATGAACTACTGAAGATTTTAGGTTTTACTATCATTTAGTTCTCAATGCCATGACTTTCATGGGGATTATTATATTTTCCTTTGGGAATAAGCAGCCAACAGAGCTAAAACAGAGGAAGAGCCATGATGTCTGCATAAACTTCTTGTCTTCTATACATATTGAAACCTTTCCCTTCTGTGTTCATTACTTGACTGCCTTCCTCTGAAGTGGATTTCAGGTTTATGAAAGGTACTGGACTGACAGTACAGGCTGGAGCCCTCTGCTGGGATAGCAGCCCTACGAGACAGTCTCCTCCCTACAGATCTGAAGGGACAGCCATCTACAATAAAGAAGAGTCAGATGCCACCTCCATGGCAAAGACTTACTCCCCTCCCCTCTCCACAGCCTGTGCCAAGCCCACCCTGCACGAACCCTGGTGCGTCACCGTGCAGAACTCCCTGACTCACAGACAGTGACTTCAGAGTAGAGAGCGAAAGAAATGAACGATGGAAGATCATTCAGGAGCAATGCATGGGAGTGTGCAGCACGAGCTACAGCTCGTAGCAGCCGTTCAGATGTGCCGCAGCAAATGAATGAACCAGACTCGATCTTGTTTTGTCTCACTGAGAACCAGTATTGTCTGGGATCAGCTGGTACAAAAGCAGACTTTTCAACACCTTTTTTGGGTAACAGAGGCTGTGATTATATGAATTCCATAGGTGCAGGCAGCCTTATTGCTTCAGTCCCTGCTTCTCACACACCCACTTGGACTCCTATTTTCACAAGGTTTTTAAGAGCTGCTTTAGAGAGCTGTGATAATCCAGGGGATTAGTGAGAGCCAGAGGGGAGCCAGACACATGATGCCCCACAACTGAAACATGCAGATGCTTTGCTTTGATGTGATAAGGCGCAATGAAGCCTTTTAAAACTGAGATGAGGGAATGTTTTGTAGAGCACTGCAGCATCCTAACTCTACCAGGGCCAACAGAAGCCAAGATGCTGTGAAGACAGCTGGTCAGCTACTTGATTCAATTAATTTTTCCCCCCCCTTGATTCTGCTCAGCCAAAGCACTCTCCTTCACTTTCCCCCACCCCTCTGCTCTCCCAGTTTATGGGGAAACAGTGGTGAGCAGGCACACGGTATTTTACAGTTGGTGTCCTAAGCGAGATGGAAAGATACCCTCCTCCAGAGGCAGCTATGTCTGCATTACAGCTAGCCAGAAGGAACCTTTTGCCTGGATGAAAACAGTCGTGTTCTAAAATCCTCTTTCTTCCTCTGACTTGTAGCAGGCCTTTGATTCTCCCAGAGCCAATGGATTATTTTGAAACTTTTCTCTCTTCTTCTAAGCTAGGCAAGATACCCAAGCACCTGCCTTTCCCTCTGTAAATTCTCAGCATGGTTCCCCACCAGAGCCAAACGCATGTACCTACATTTCTTTTTGCATAACTAACTGTTTCTCCAAATATATACAGAAAATGTCCAACTTGCATGCAGATGCAAAGAGGTACATATTTAATCATATCTATATTTCTTTCTATATGTACATACAACTTACTGGATGATCAGGATGTTCGCTTGGCAGTTTTCATTCATGCAAGAAATCTATACGCACACAGTTGGTGTCAGTTTTGGCATTAGGCTCTAACAAGGATTACATTGTGCTGAGCATTTTGTAGAGATGAGAGGAAAAACAACCCCTATGCCAAAGCACTTACAACCTACACAGCACAAAATAGAAATAATTGATAAGGTGATGGAAGATGGAAGAAAACTGTTTTTCTAGTTAGAGGATGCATTTTTCTAAGACTATGTAGAAAATTCTTTTTTACCTTGTTTTAAGAAAGCACAAATATTTAGTAGCACTGAATTTTTTAAGTCAATAGTTCATAAACTCACCAGCAACACTCAGAATTGTGTTTGAGTCTCCAAGGATGCTCATCATCAGGACTGTTTGAAAATATGACTTGCTGATTACAATCTGTCTGCAGACCGCAGATCACAAAGTGTGCTCTAAGGTGCCACCAAGATGTGTCCTGAAGCCCTGCAGATGGAATTTTTAACTAGAAAATACTAATTCAATTGAAATATCTGTAAAATACCATCACAGACTCAGATCCTGAAGCCAGATGTCTTTGCTTAGATCTTAGGATCTGTACAGACTGAATTCTGGGCTAAGTTATTGAAAACTAACCCTCAGGCTCATAACGACTGTATGGGACCAGAATGCTTGCAGAAGTCATTACATACTACCAAATCTCAAAGTGACACATAGGATAGGGAGAGACACTACTGTCTGCTACTTTGTGGTACTTTTGCACTGTTTTCTCCTTTTTTATTTAACACTATACTTTTTCTTTCTCACGTCTCAGGTGTGAGTCCTAATTGGCAAGGTAAAGACTACTGTGGAGTCATTGCTTGTGTGGGTGGGTGTGAAAAATTCCTGAAGGTTTTGGTTTCATTCTGCATTGGAATGAAAACAGATCCTGAAATCTCCAAATTTGTCATTAAATAGAATTTGTTGGGTTTTGGCCAGCCTAACTTTTCTCCACCATCTGCTTGGCAAACTATCTTGTCTTTGGGATGCAGTTGGAAGAGGTCTATTATGGTTAGTATAAATGCTGCTGGAAAATAAGCTCTTTATTGGAATTTTTATGTTATTCCATCAGACAAGGAAACTCTTGTTAATTGGAGCCTATTCCTCCACTGCCAGTTTCAGTTAAGAAGAAATGTAAGCAGTACACAGTTGGGATTTTGTCATTGTGATTAAACACATAGTTATTTAAATGCAACCTAGAGTAGAGACATCACTCAGTATACCACTAGGTATCCTTCTTTCCCTGGCACAAATGTTTGCCTTTTCTTATCTGGCACAGTCCTAAAATGCGTTTTTAGTCAAAAACACCGATTGAATTCTAAAAAAGAGCATCCAGTCAGGACTGGGCACAATCTGAGTATTTTAAAAATAACTACAACAAACCACCAAACAAACCATAAGCATTGTTGGAATAGATCAATAATTGTAAAGAAACTGTTTTGACATGAGCCAAGGTCTGTAAAAATGATGTTTCATAATAATCTCACATCAGCAATTCTCTTCAAGATGCTCTTTTTAATCTGCAATATCTTGGTTTCAAAATCCCTGCAGAATAAGTGATTATCTCTTTCATTTTAATGTTCCAAAGGTACTGCATATTCTTTCAACAGTCACTTGACAAAGAGAACAGAAGATCCACTTGGCCCCCTTGCCAAGTGGAAAGCTTTAAAAAACCCTTATTATTATTCTTCTGCAAAATGCAAACAAAGCTCAGGAGGGGTCCCTGTTACGAAGCGATTTGCATCTCTTGGAATGATTTAAAACTGACTAAGACGACAACTTGAGTGACTTCTTACCCTCTGTGGACCTCGAAGGCTCTGGCAGAAAGGGAAGTTAAATATTGAAATTATTTTTCTATTGAAAGACACAAAACCTGATCTGATGTTTAGGCGTTCTGTCCCTGCTGCTGGGCCTTTGACACTTTATCATCTGTGACCTTGACTCAGGGAGTCACTGATCTCTGTTTTATCAACAGCCAGTGGCTGCACAGTCTCTTGCTGATATGGCTGCACATGGTATGGCTTAAAAAGTGGCACTGTCTTGCTTGAGAAATTAGCTCCTTTACAGACTGTTTTATCTACTGGCAACGTTAAGATTATTTTTTTTTTTTTACAACATAGTCTACATAGCTCTAGGAGAGCAAGCTGTATTTGGTGACTACTCCCAATCAACAGAACAATTTATTAAATTTTATTTTTAGAGAAATTTTACACATTATGTTCCAGTTACACCTCCACTGCAATTCAGCAACTGTGTCAAAAGCCTAAGGCATGCCTGCTTATAACCAATGGCATTATCTGAGTAAAGTTGCACAGGTTTTAGAGCAGGGCAGACACTAAAGACACAGAGACTATTTCAAGCAAAAAGAACCAAGCTTGACTTTCCAATAGAGACTGCTATACTGACAACAAACAAAATATTATTGAAAGAGTAAGCTGGTAGTTTACATTGTCACATAACAAATATGGGGAAACTGAATGCAATTGTTCAAAGCTGCTCCTTGGAGATCAGTGGTGTCACTGAATTTTTTTATTCAAGTATGATATGGGTTTTTTTTTAAAATAAATATGGATAAGTAACTTCTAAACTCTGTAGATAGAATATGATGCATATAATTATAGGATCTTCTCATCTAACCACACATACAAAGTCTTTGAAGGCTTTTTATTCTGTGTTCCTAATTAATGAAACATATCATACATTCTGTTCATAATAACGTACAGGAACCTCACTGTAAATTGAGCTAGAAAGGTTTTTTTAAATCAACTTAAATGTTTGGGGAAAAAAACACTGACTTCAGAGAGGGAGAAATTATTATCATATTGCAAAGAGTCATCATTTCAGATATAGCCAAGATGATTCTAGGTGTTATGAAATGTATATCTATGTAGTAGAAACAGAGGGAGTTTCATGAGAGACAAAGATGGAAGACAAAGGGAAGACAAAACTTCAGAAGCAGCAGGTCTGTATATAAATTCATTCCCTTCTGGGAAAGTAGATAAATGACTGTTTGTGGTCAATTGACTCTGGGGAGTTTAGCATCTGTTAAGATATCCCAAAGAACGTAAGACTTCCCTGAACTGGAGAAACAGTAAATCAAAGGCAAATGACAACAAATAATGCATTTGATGATTTGTTTTCTTTATAGAAGACCAATATACCAAATACTATAACCATAATTTTATTTAAAATGTACTGTATGCCAAAAATAAAAGAATATATTTTTAAAGAGAAGAACATTTGGTCATTAGATCTGATTCAGTAATATCTGGAGATACAAAGTGATAACACAGATAACTTAGTAGATATTACTGACACTACCAAATATTTGTTATATAACACAATTTGACTGAAATTAACCAAAATTTTTAGCATATGATGCTTGTCTAGAAAATGAGAGTTTGCCTGTGCAGTCTGTGAAGTCAACATAAGCTTCACCATTGACTTCAGTAGGAGCAGAAAAAGGCCAGTAAGGACAGAGAAGAAACAAAATGGGAGCTTAACCAGTCACACAAATGCCAGGGAAACTACTCATCTAAATTATCACACAAATAGCACAGCTTCAAAAGAACCCCTACATCAATTTGCTTTCTTGGATGCAGTTACTGTCACGATGTACTGAGCCACAGATTTTCTTTAGTAAGTGTGCTTTTAGTTTATGACAAAGCTATAAGGCCATGCCAGCCATCAGACACACAGTGTTCTAGTTTTGTCTCCTTTGGGCCCACCACACCCAGCCTGCATCTCTGTCCGTCAGCCACAGACAATGAGCATCTGGGCTATATGACACAATAAACATCTGTGGCAAAATCATAGCCCACTGAATTCAATGCCGAGGCTGCCATTGGCTACCACAGGGGCCATATTTCTTGCAGTCATAGTTGTCTGCACAAAATGGAATAGCTTTTTAGCCTGCCTTCTTCATCCTTCCACTTTCTGTTGTCTTCAGCAGCATTTTGAGGTAAACTGGGGCTAGCAGGAGCCAATGAAGTATTTTTGAGTACACCCTTTTTGGTGGAGTTGCCGCCTTCTGGCAGCTGTGTCCAGAGATGCAGAAGAAACCCTATTCCAACCAGGAACTTTGTATAGATGAGGTTAATAGCCAAAGTTAGGGAGTCTGTAATAGGTAGGCTGACAGTGATTGCAAAGGAATGAGATATTACTGCTTCCTCTTACTTGAAATTGAAACCTTATTTTAGCAAGGTAATAAAGATCAGTTTTCTTGCAATCTGGAAGATAATTCTCAATTAATGTAGGCTTTGGTGAAACGTTAAATAAAAGCCAGCCAGCATATAGCATAGTGGCATCCTGAGCTTGATTAGAGCTTCTAGGGACTATAGCAAATAAAATTAATAAATAACAATCATAGCAATCAGTGGTGCCTCTTAGAAGATCAAATATTCAGAAAAGCAAAGAAGAAAGGAATTCTTGAAAACTGAAGTTGACGTCCACAGTGTCAGGTGAGAAGAAATAACAGAAAAAAATAATGCAACATGCAGAGTTATACTTTAACTTTTCAGTTGGACCAGGATGATGCTTTCAGCTGCAATGAGAAGCTCAAAATCTTTTGGATTACATATCTAGAAAGTTGGTGGCTATCCTCGATTGGGTAATTGAGAATAGAAGGAGTTTCTTCTTGGCAGCAAGAACACAATAGTGCCTCTGTTACTACACTTTTTTCCTTATGCTAGGCTTCTTGCTCATATCTGATTCATGCTGAAAGAGTAAGGATGTACACTAAGATCAGAAAGCTGCATGCAGGAGCAAGGATGTTTCTTTTGCAGTGGAATGGCACTGTGTTTAATAAATGTCTTCAGCCTTAGTTCATTGGAATGGGTTTCATAAGGAAGCCCAGTTGTTTAATCTTCCCTCCTCCCATAGTTAATAATATTCTAATTACAATAATTATTATTTCTTTGCATTTACATAACACATCTTCAAAGCATTCTCTAACTATGAATCATATTGCTTAGAAGTTATAGAACTAGCCACGATTTCCCTGCTAACTTTTTGAAAGGAAAACAGTTTTTAAAAGTCATAATTTTATGATGTGGAGAGGTATAGTTTCTATTAGCTCTATATTTGAATCTAAATATCTGGGGGATTCAGTCTGACAAAGTAGCCTGTTTCCTTCAGGAAAACACAAGGACCACACTGTGTCCATCTGTGGTGTTCAACATTAAAACAGCTTAGATGAATAATGAACAAGGCCAAAAAGCAATATGTAGATTTGGTTCAAAAAAATTGAAATGGAATATTTAGTTGATTATTATTAAAAATTCCTTGACAATTTTGAAAATAAACAGCCCAACCAACCAAGCAACAACACAAAACAAAACAAAAAACTAACAAACAAAAAACAAGAAAAGAAGCACTGAGTGCTGAAGAAGCTCTTTTTGTTAGGTCAGAGCTCTGAGCTGGCTCTAGGTAGACAAGATTAATCCCTTGTGGCTGAGAAAGAGAGACTAATACGGCTTTACTGTTAGAGGTACTTCTATATTGACCCACAGAACAAAGTCTCCTTTCTTTCAAGTTTGCACTACTTTTGACCTCACAGAAAGTGATGACTTTTCACCTTCTGATGTCCTCTTTGAGGGGCAGACAAGCTTGAGTTTGGTCCATAGACAACACTAAACTCTTACGTTCAATAATAAACCAGATAATCTGCCAAGAAAACAAGCACTACTGCATTTAACTTTACAGGAGATGATTACTCCTGGTCTATGTATATTAATGAGTTTTGAATGAGTGACGTTTAATAAAATATTCACTATCTCTTCAACTTTCTTTCATTTCTTTTCTTGCTGGAGCCCTTTCATATTTGAAAATTAATTATGCACACCATATTTAACCAGGGTGAAAATGAGACTTACATGGAACCATTCCAGCTCTTCATTACATATTTAATTGTTAAAATAATCAAGCTATCCATCACACATTTTGCCACCCAATTGTCTGTCACCTTGAAACCAGTCAGAGAGATCATAGACAGAGAAGTCTGGAAACAAAAATTTCACATCTCTCACACTGAACAATTTTGCCATTGAGAGGAATGGCCTTGGCATGGCATATCTGCATGGTATTTGCAAAAATAAGAAACAGCAGCATCTTTATGGAATCTTCTATGTTTTGGGTTTCCTCCCATTAAACACCAAAAACTATGGCCATATTATAGGAAAGTTCTTTACCACAGAATAATTTCAAGCTCTTATGTCTTCCCATTGATTTTAGAGACAGGCCAAGAGCACTTTACAAATTACACGGTGATCTGGTCAGCATTCAATAACAGCTACATGTTATGTGATGCTTTTCATCAAAAAATTGTCCATGCACTTTACTAAAATGCTAGGTAGCATAGTCCTTGTTTTATGGATTGGGAAACAGAAACTCTAGAACAGTATCAGGCTATAGCAGTAATCCATCAAACGTAACAAGGAACTTTGTGGAGTCGAGTCCTGTATCCCAGAAAACCACAAAGCAAACAGGAAGAGGGATGAAACCTTCGTCGTCTGAGTTTGACCACAGTGCTCTTTTCACTGAGCTTTCCACATAGAGCCACATGAAGGCTGATTTAAATCTAGGGTTCAGCATTGCAGATCCTGAAGCTGATATAATGCCATGACTGCACAATATTTAAAAGATGTAAAGCACAAAGAATTCAACCCTGGGAATTTTGAAAGTAGAGGAGTGAAGGTGCGAAGAGGACGAAATATTAATTTCAACAAATTTATTTTGCCTACACAGGTGTCACTCTCTATCTGACATGCCAAGTATACATAAGATCAACAGGAAAACAATATTGCACACTGCAGTGAGAACATGTTTCAAGTATACCTATATTTCAGTAGTCAAAAATACAACCCAATTTCAATTCACAAAGGAACATGAATGGGGTGCAAGTGTTCACTTTTCGTGTTTTACTGAAAACTCATCATCTGCTGTGCTGGAGATAGAAGTATCACAAAGAATATAAAATTCTTAAACCCCATCCCACAGTCAGAGGTCAGATTTTCAAAGGCATTTTGGTGGGAACAGGGTTCCCCAGTTAGTTTCTTTAAGGCCAGTCTCACGATGTATTTCTCTAGAAATGAAGTATGATTTCAATTTTACATAACCAAGGGTGGACTTAAAACTAGACAGGTCTAACAGGGCTCAGCAATACTGTAGCTTTAAATGACTACTGTCTGATGCTTTAACTGTCCCTAGCATTAATTGTACATTGCCCTGTGGTCTAAAGGATAAACAAGCTTTCTTATTTCATGCACAAAGGCAGAACAAATACTATTAAAATCTAACTCAAGAGCTTTCTATAGAGTATTAAATAAATCTCAGCTCAGGCAGGCTGTGATGTATTGTGAAGGTCAAAGCTAATATGAACAACGAACTAGCAACTTGCATAGAAATAATGCATTTGGATAAAGAAGTTGTGCTTATCAAATAGGGATATGAGCTGGAAAAACAAAAACAAAACAAAAAGACCAAAAAATTTACAGAAGATGCAAGAAACAATACAAAAGTCACCAACACCAGCCATAGCTTGAAAAGTATCAAGGACAGAACCAGTGAAGCGAATGATCTATCTTATAAATTGGACTTCAACTAGTGTAAAAGCAGCCAAAGTGAGGGCCCAATTGTTTTTGTAGCCTGTTGGAAATAATTTGAAACCTGACAGGATACCACAGCTCGTAGTGTGATCTCACAGATTTCAGTGGTCATGCTGAGAGATAAGCAGAGAAGCACAGTAAAAACACTGATAGCAAAAGCACTGCTGCCAGCCTTGCTGTACTAAGAAATTATCATTCACTCCAAATAGCAGATCAGGCAAGTGCTGAATGACTTCCCTTTCTTCCTCTCCCCCACTCCTCCGCCTGCCTCCTTGCTACCACCCTCTTTCTTCCCCTTTCCCCTCCCTGGAAGGACATGAAATGTTGTGTTTTATGGTCTCAAAACCAGCTGATATATCCAGTAACAACAAACATCAAAAGAAATTACACCATCAAACTATCTTATAATATCATTAGTATCATAAATTAATGCAAGATGATTGCCTCAGCAGACAGCAAACAACCATACACAGATTACTAATAACTCTGCAAGTAGGTTCTAGTGCTCCACCAGAGGAGAAGGGGCCATGCACTCACTCTACAGTTATGTCAGGAATCAGCTGGCAAAGCTATTTCTTCAGTTACAGATGGCAACGAGCAAAGCTATTAACTCCATGTGCATGCTTGAGACAGGGTGCCTGTCACCCACTCCTCAGCTCCCCAGCTTCTTGGCCCCAGAGGGCTCTGCCAACCTGCTGTAGAAAAGGTACAGCTGCTGCCTGGGCCAATGCACAGTGGTGAGCACCGAGAGGAGCCCACGGGAAGGTGTGACACCTCTGCCTCTGTAGGAACCCTGGAGCTTCCTCAAGCAGTGCAGCAAGAGGGACTGAAACAGCTGTTGTGTGGATGAAGGGAAGGTGGCAGAGACATGTGGTTTGAAGCATGGGATGCTGTTGACTGCTTAACCTGTAAACTTCCATCCTGATAAAGCCACCTCTGGCTATTGCCCTGTTTTGGAAGCTGCAGTGTTGGCCTGCAGAGTGGAAATGCTTCTGTTCTATGGATCAGGGAAGATTGACTTCCTCTGACTTATAAACTCATATACTTGGACTAGTATCGTTACTATTTGCATTTGTGGAATACTATGAGGCTCTGTCCAAAACAGACTCTCTGAAGATTAATATTTTCTTGGCAGAAACACACATGAAATCCATTAAAGGTACAGTTTGAATCCCTTTAAAGTATGTGTGCAATCTTTAGGCTGGTGGGGAGCAGGGTGCTCTGAGAAAAATACTAAGCAGGGATTGCAGGGAACTGATTTCAGTTCTTAGCCTTGCCATAATTTCAACTGTCAACAAATTACTTCATTAGCCTGTACCGACTGTCCCAATTGGAAAAAAGATATTTTCTTTGTTCAACATGCCTAATTCTACAGTAGCTCTTCAGGACAACAGTCATTTAACAAATGCTTGCATTTCTAGTCTCTCACAATTTGAGTCCAATATCAATTTGGTTGTCTAGCTACTGTGATGTAAATAACTGTGCTGCTGGGGCTCATCTGCAACTAGAAGATGGGTTACCATTCCATTTAGCTTTTTACTCACTGAAGATGCTGAGCTGAAGCTTTTTTGCTTCACCCCAGGACCCCAGCACTATCCCTTCAGTTCAGTATCCATGAATTTAACGCTCTAATCCAGGTTAAATGCTCCTAGCATTTGTTTTGTTTTTTCCCCAGATCCTGCAAACACTTGTACTAACACAGCTAAAGGGCTGGAAGATGAAGAGCAGGAAGGAGGGAGTAATTTTCTTTCCAAAATTTTATCTTGCAGCTCAAAAAGGGTACTTGGCAATATACCCTTGTAGGCAGGCAAAGGCAGTACCATCTCCATTTTACAGTCAGGGAATGAAATCACAGAAGTATTAATTGGTTTGCCCCAGGACACACAGGGAGTCTGTGGCAGGGCCAGAAGTTTGACACAGATCTCCCATGTCTCAGATCAGTACCTTAATCATGTAATAATCACCAGAAGTTTGAATACTTAGGTTAGCTGTAGAAGAATAAGGGGTTTTTTTGATATGGTATATAAAGCGAGAAACGGCAGCAATGTGTTTCCAGTTTCTGGAAATCTTTAAGTTCATTTATATTCTGAGAAGTGACTGGGAAAAAAATGACACTGTGGGGTTCTCCGTTTATTTCCTCTCTAATACTTTCATATGAAATTTGCTCAATTCACAGTTCAAAGGAAGGTGTTTGCTCAGTGCCAGCACAATACAAACTCAATGGAGGACTGAAAAATCATACTGTATTCTTTGACTCATGCATCATCATGCTCATGCATCAACCAGAAGACATTTCCTAAATTATTCCAGAAATCAAAGGTCCAGACAAGGACACAAAACATGAGATTTGTTTTGATTTCACCTGGTCCTGCTGGTGGCAGAACACTGTCCAAAATCTGATGGCCTAACTTCTTCCAAACTTACTCTGAAATTAAAGAGAAAATTCTTCCAATTCAATCCAAGCTAGCTAATTTCCAAGATTATAGAGCTACCTTCTATAATACATAAATATTAATACTAGTCATAGAATTATAATATTCCTTCCCACTTTGTTTTAAGCAGTTATTTAATTTTATTAATCCCAATAGAGCAAGAAGGATTTCAGTTGCCCATTTCGCTTTCTCTTTACGTGATAGATCCTCCTGATCACATTTTTTCACTAACTTACAGTCTGCTGTCCTACAGGTGCCAGAAAGGCAAGAGAGCAACTCTGCTCCAGCGCAGATGCAGGGTGAAGGGTGAGGCCTGTGGACACCTTTCTCCACAAACACCATTGCAGTAGGTAACTCGCTGCCTAGCATCCATCCATCCTGCTATTCACATAACTCAGCCCATGGTCCTACGCCTGCTGGAGCAACAGGCCTCTTCCCCCAGTGGAGGAGGCAATGGTGCATGATGCTGCTAGAAGAGGGCTTCTGGCAGTGAAATGCTTGGTCAAGCCCAAGTTTGGCTGATCCAACACTGGTAGACCTCCAGACCCATTAGGAAAGAAAATGATCATGTGGTGTAAAGCCCTCTGCCTTTTTCTGTTTTTAAAAGAAACGCCCACTATTTTGTTCCTTAGACTCAAACTGGCCCAAAACTTCATCCCTTTGAGTCAGACACTTACTATGGTTTCTGTTTTCCTCCTCCAAATACTTGACAGATTTCTTTGTCACTGTGCTCTCTGTTCCATGTAACAAAGACAAAAATGAGTCCAGGTCTCAAGCTATTGACTGGGACCATCAACGACTTGGGATTTTTTGGGAGTGTCCAAAGACAAGCTTTCTTGTGAGCATTTACATCCAAGACAAAGCTGAGCTTTTAGTTTGTGGCACACTTTGCAGTCTTGTGTTTGCACAAACAGGCAACACAGCAGGACGCATCCTTCCTCATCTCTAGGAGTTGCGTACTGCTCACATCCCACATAAGTCTCACCTTGAAAGGCTCTGTACCTGGCTGGAATTCACTGCAGGGGAGTGGTTCTACTATAATGCTGTTGCTTCTGTACTGCTACATGACCTCCCCCCCTCCCATTTTGAAAGAGTTCTTAAGTTGCTTTTGCAAAATAAATACTAAGAGAGCATAATGACAACAAAGTCATAAAGGTTAGGAAGGTACAATAAAATTTAAAAACTGTAATAATACAGTAGGAGTATTGCAGTTGTGTAGTGTCATTCAACAGAGATCGCAGAAGAAAGCATTAATTAAGCTTCAATCATTTAACCTGAGGTGGGTTGTATTAGAATACCCACTTCACTAATGAGTAAACAGAGGCCTTGGCACATTACATGCCTTGTCTAAAGTTACCCAGCAAGACAGAAGAAAGGGAAGAGAAGTAATGAAATTAACAGCAGCAGTAAATATTTCTAGTATGACATCATACAAATTCCCTTCCCTACTTCCAGCAGCTAGCATCACTGTATTCCCCAAATTCTGGTATTTTTATACATATAATTTACAGGTTAATCATCTTCCTGCCATGATTAGGAGAAGCTCAGGTTGCACTTGTGTCTAAGGGCATTTATTTCAGGTTTCGTCTTTCCTTCACTTACTCCACTGTCTCCCCTCTCCCCACTCTGGGGAGAGGTTGTAAACTGCCTTTTAGCAAATTCATAACTGAATTGCAGCAGCATCTATAGCAAGGAAGCCTCTATATGTATTTTACATTGGGAAAAGCTCAATCTCCTACTCGCCTCTTGCAATCAAGTCAAATTCAGGAAAATCATCCCCAGAAGAAGATAAACAAGTGACAGTTTCCAAATAAACAAACCTCATGTAAAATTTCCTTATTGCCTTCCCAGAAAGAAAAGAAGTAACAGGGCTTCACACAAATAAAGAAAATTAGGATGGACCACTATATCTACAGAGGAAAGAAAACCAACCATCTTATCTTTACAGACCAGACTTTTGGGGATCAAATGTAAGCCTCTGGCTCAAGCCTTAAATGATTCCAGCCAGCTGCAGAGTAATGGAGGAGGGAGACAAGCTTTCACCCCAATTCTGACTTACTTGTATCTGTGGGCAAGCCACTGCACTATTACACTGGCAGTACAGACAATGCTTCTTACCTGGCAATGACAAGAAGTTGCAAAATTAGTTACCTTTGCATATCTTACAGAATTCTACAAAATATAAATGCTAGCAGTAATATTAAAGGAGGTAGGCAATGAACCAAAACTGATCAAGGATCTGGCCCACAGTTGTTTTAAACCTTCTTTTTTGCTTAATTTCTGCCCTAACTGGGGATGTTTCCTTTCCTGCTCATCTTGATTTAATAGCCATGACAGAAGTTCGCAGCTCCCCCTCGCTCCCATTTATTCCAAGGCATAATGTAGTAATTATACTTACATTTTTAAAGGTAGATATTTCTCCATAGGCCCTATCAACCTGTGGCCTCATGATTATAATTACTTGATCTACAGACTGCTAATTTTTTATCTTCCATAGGAATAAAACAGCACAGGAATAGGACATGGGGAAATGCAGAGAAGTTGCAGACAGATACCAGGAATGTTTCTCTAATGACTACCGTATATGACAGGAAATATGAATACCAGGGGCATCAGAAATTGCATTATTTTACTTTTATTTTTTCCACATTTCCTATTTCTCAACATGTCAATAGATTCAGTGAAATGGATGCAATTTTTAGGTGACTTCCTAGGTTATAAGCAACAAGAAAACCATCTAAGGAGGTTTCTGCTTATTACTTTTGCAATTAGATTTGCATGGCATTGATGCTTGCTCTCAGGAGTCTATTTGCAATATTGGGAAAGGGTGTGAGTGAAACGAGGCCAAGTCCATGACAAGTTTCTACTTAGCCTAGTTTTTCCTCAGTTACTTATGACATTTCTGTTTTTCCAGTCTGTAAATGAGATGAAAACCAGGAAAAGCAAGACTTGGTAATAACAGTGCTTACTCTGGCTGGATAAAACTGGTCCAAAACAGCAAGCCTGGCTTTGATTACATCTAGTAATCAAGTTGTGTTCAGAATTACTTGACTTAATGTCTCAGGAAATGTTAATCTGCACACGGAAAGCTCGGTTCTAGACACTATATGATTCACTGACATTGGGTAAAAAGTTATGAAGTATTTCATGCTTCCTTTTCTCTGGTTTGGGTTGTGGTTTTTTTTCTCTGTTGTAGTCTCATGTTTGGGGAGGGCTTACAGAGATAATGGAAAGCTGGTTAATAAAGGAGTTTTTTAATTTTCTAAGTCAGTATGGTAACAGTATTAAACAAACAAAAAACACAAACAACACCCAGTAGCAAGTCAATGAAACTAAGTATAACTTATGTGGGAGGTTTGTTTTGCGCTGGACTTAAAGTACACTAACCTGACAGCATATATTTTAGTGTACTTCAAAGTTCAGTGAACTAGAAAAACACTTTGCTTGCTGAGGATATCACAATGTAGTATAAGTACTGCGATAGCGAAGGTGGATCATAATGGTGACTGTTTAGGGTAAACTGCAAGCTTTCCAGTGCTGTTTCCTCAACATCTCCTAGAGAAAGGCGCACACATTAGATCCCAGGTCTGTTGGCTGTGCCACAGTGAATTACACAATTGCACATTGCATTCAAAAATAAAATAAGCTGTATAGTCTTGAAGCAGTTTGATTGGGATTGGGAGGTATGGGGAGACTAAAGAAGCTCATGGGGATGTGTGTTGTCCTCTTTATGGGACAGGGAAGTACTGTAGTACTGCACAAACTCTCCTTGTCCCCGTCAAGAGTTTGACTGCATTTAGCTAATTTATTTTTGTTTGAAAGCCAATACCCATATTCTTCTTGGGCTCTATGAATACCTTTCCTCCCTACAACTGTCCAAGTGCTTCCCATTGCTGTCAGTTATGCACACAAAGAATTTGGTGGGGTGTGGGGGAGTGAGAGGGAAAGAAGTTTGGGGAAAATTCATAGTCATTACGCAAGACAAATGAAGAAGTGCTTAAGCCATACTTAGGTTTACCAGAACAACAAAAGTATAGGTAAAGCCTGATATCTACGTTTAGCCAGTACCCAGAGCTAAACTGTATATCAGTTGTTCTATCACCCGATGACCCCTCCTCAGTTGAGAAGGGGAATCAGGGGAAAAAAAGAAGCCCCATGGGCTGAAGCAGAAACAGAACTAATGAAATAAAAAAACTGATACAACAACCAACATAAAGTATACAAGGTTCTACTCAGCCTGGTCCTTGAGGTCAACAGCAGGAGCAGAAGACTAAGAGAGAGGCGCCCCAGGAAGAGGAACTCCCCCCTCAGTGAGCTCCCTCCTTTTGTAATGAGCATGATGAGGTGGTGTGGGGTACACCTGTGAGTCAGCTGCCTTGAGTGGATCTCCCAGCTGACTCGGGGCTACTCATGGCCTGCCTGCATGGCTGGCCCATGGGGCTGTGCCTGGGGAACCAGGACATCTGGCTACCTGGAGAATGTTCCAAATAAAATTTCAGTGATTATTTTGACAGGTGCTTCAATACCCATTTTCAAGTATTTCAGAAACCTGGATGTTGTTTCATCTTGTTGTCAGTGAAGCTTACCATGTTTCTATAGATCAGAATGGTTTTCAAATATTTGACACAGGTATGGATTTTCTACTGAGAATGCTGGATTACATTCAGCTCTCAATACATCATAGGACTGCATTTGCCTTTTCCTTATGGGTCTCAGCCATCAATGTGATTGACTAATTATACACCCAGTTCTTTCTCTTCTGTGTTGTTTCTAGATGAAGTACTCTAATAAAAAGCATCTGCAATTGTTGTTGCTTCCCGAGTTACTTCCTGACCAAGCACTTTGTGCTGCTGCTGTTACTGCTGATATCTTGTATAGCATTCTCGCACCATTGCTTAAGACTTCTGTACTGCATCTCTGGTATGCATGCTATTTCTCCTCAGCCTTGACAAGGTTTCCCAATGTTAGGGAAACCTCAAGAAAGTTCATTAGCACTCTCCTTCTTTTTATGACATGGTCAATCATGAAAGTATTAAGTAAAACTTGTCCTAACTCTGAGCCTGCAGGAACCTGTAACTACAATACCTGTCCTTTCAGCACAAAGTGCTGTCATATTCCCTTTAACCTTCTGCCCCACCTTAAGTTCTTGACTAAATGCTGCCTTTATACCTCAGTAATTTTCCATCAGTGTGACATCAGTACTTCATGAAACTCCAGATAGACAAAACCTTCTGCACTTCTGCAACCTGTGGTGCTTTTTCCCCCTCTTCCATTTGCTTCTGCACTTTATTATTCTTTCCTCCAAAAACACATTCCAGAGATTGATTTGCACACTCCAAAGTAAAAGCACTAGACCTGTAGTTACCCAGATTCCTGTTTTAAAAACTTTCTTGAGCAAAAGTAACAAATCATGACTTACTGGTTTTTAAAATGAAGATTATAAGAAAACCTTTTAGAGTAAACAATATTTTCTAGTTTATAATTCCAGAAACAAGCAGCATGGAAAACTCTTCCCCAAAGGTGCCAATAGCTGTTCATAAAATCTTACTTAATTATCAGATGATGTGATAACTTGAACTAAATCAAATAATACAATTCCTGGAAGAACCTCCCACATATATGTTATAGGTGAACAGCATTGTCACATACAAGTAAGTTTGGCAAGAGCAAAAATGTAGTGATATTTATATGTAAAAAGCAAATAAAAGGAAGTTACCTGACCTGGACCTCCTAAAATCCTTTGTTCTATATGGCCAGCAGTTTAAAAATACATAAACAAACAAATCAGCTCATTTCAGAGCTAAGCCCTGCAGAAAACTCTGTCACTGTGTATTTCTACCTTGAAAATATCACTGCATTATTTGCTATTTGCAAAATGCTGACTGGCACAGCTACTGTAGAGTGACTAATATATCACCATAATCAAGGACAGCTGGTTTTCTTGTGGAATTACCAAATTCTCTTAAGGAGCCCCAGCTCTAATTATCTCTAACTAGGAGCAGCCTCCACCTTCCCTTCCCTCCCCAGCAATACAAGAGACCATCATGCAGCACCACCAGCCTCCAGCTCTTGTTCCCACACAATGAGATGCAATATATTAAACATACAATGCATGTTCGAGTAAGTGGAGCCAACGAGAGCTAAAGAGCTTGCAGCTGCTGATACCACCTGTGTCCCTCAGCTTCCAGCCAGAACAATCTCCTCTCTGCAGTCCCTAGTTGTGGCAAGAGATAAAAGAGGCAGAAAGTGAGAGTGACATGTCTGGCTCGTGTCCTGCTCTCATCATGAAGGAGCCAGTTGATCTGGAAAGCTTGCTTGCTCCCTCTGTAAATGCGGACGATTGTGCCTCTTACGCCCACAAGTACGCAACCATCAAGTGGCCAAGTGTGAATTTCCCTCTTATTCCTCTGTGGAATATGCCCCACATGTTCATTCTCATAGTTCACCTAAGTGCAGTTTCATTAGCTATCGTCATTGGCTCCCCTGAGTCATGAGGATTGCTGTGGGATGGTAAACCTGGGCCAAGCAGGGAACAGACCTGGTGGGTAAACATGCTTTTGGCAGACTGAATGGAAATCTGTCCTGAGGTCCATTTTATTTTAAGAGACATTTTTATAAAGGCTTTTGACAGAGAGATGGGGTTGTGCATTTTTTTTTTCCACCCTCTTCTGGTTTTTTATTATGCTGTTTCTTTTTCCTGTGCCTGACCAAGTGGTGATATGGATGCCTTTCAAAGTTCAGAATTATCTGTTGGCTACTTTACTGCCTCGGGACAACTGGCATCCATTGAGGGATCAGAAAGACCATCAGTTGTTTGGATCTTTTTCCTTTCACATGGAGTTTTGTTTTGCTTTTTGCCTGTCCATGTATTTCATTTCTGAGTTGGCTGTTTTGAATCAATGCCCGTGTTGGGCCAGATTGTGCCATTAAAGCACTGGCCAGTATGGTAGCCTGGGTGGAAAGCAGGCTTGGCAGAAACAGGCAATCACATAGATTCTCACTAGATTATTACCAATATTAGTTATGAATAATGAGAACTAAAGCTGTTCCTTACATAATTTCAACTTCATCTTCAAACTAGACTCTTCTGCCTGCAAAAAACATTCCGCAGTTTCTCCACTCTTTTTTTATTAATTAGATGACATCCCAAGCATGAGTGCTAGAGAAAATTCCTTCAAGCATGTTGCAAGGCCAGTATCCGTACTCTTACAAGACTTGCCCTTTTTTACTTCTCAGATCCCAGGTTTTTATCTCTTCCTTTCCTCTGTATCATGTCAGAATGTTATTACCAGTCTGATAAAGACAGGATGTAATGGGCACAATGAAAACATTTCTCCTTCTG
This sequence comes from Podargus strigoides, assembly GCA_028020825.1. NCBI lineage: Eukaryota > Metazoa > Chordata > Aves > Caprimulgiformes > Podargidae > Podargus > Podargus strigoides. Next base: position 84,880,296 of record CM051620.1, on the reverse strand, counting down.
GTCCAACACAGAATCATAGAATCATAGAATTGTTTGGATAGGAAGGGACCTCAAACATCATCTCATTCCAACCCTCCTGCCATGGGCAGGGACACCTCCCACCAGACCAGGTTGCTCCAAGCCCCATCCAACCTGGCCTGGAACACTGCCAGGGAGGGGGCAGCCACACCTTCCCTGGGCAACCTGTTCCAGTGTCTCACTGCCGTCACAGGAAAGAATTTCTTCCTAATATCTAATCTAAATTACCCTCTTCCAGTTTAAAACAGTTACTCTTTGTCCTGTCACTCCATGCCCTTATAAAAAGTCCCTCTCCATCATTCTTGTTGGCCCCTTCAGGTACTGGAAGGCCACTATAAGGTCTCACTGGAGCCTTCTCTTCTCCAGGCTGTAGTGATCCAAGTTACAAAGATATCTGAGCTTTGTGGTATAAAGCCTGGGCTCTTAGAGCTATCACAAAGCTCTGGTTATAACATCATGGACTTCCTGTGGACGTACCTTCTCTTCCAACCAGAAATACTGGTCACAAACATTTTGCACATTTCTTGTGCTTTCCCGGTATTTTTGAATCCACCACAGCATTGGCAGGGAGGTTTTTCCCAGAATTTTCTCCTCTATTAGCACTCTCTGAATTAGAATGTACTTTCCCCACAATTTAGAAGGAAAACAATTGGATGTGAAGCTGTGAGTCCAGCCATTACAGCAGGCGTCCTATTACTACTTTATAGGAACTATTCATAATACCCAAATCAATTTATCTAGTACAAGCAATAGAGTAGATGAGGAGACTTTCTTTCTCCTCTGAACTGACCTACAGGGGAGCTCTCCCTCCTCACAGACTAGATAAAGAGCCTGAGACTCCTCACCACCTAACTTAGTAGGTGACTGAAGTTGGTGATATAATATCCAGCTGTGCCACTATTTACTGTGCTGTGTCTCATTTGTTTCATATTCATTGCTACCTGCTTTGTTCTCCTTTGTAAAATACTTGGTAAAACCTTAGATGCTATGATAAAAGATGCTTGCATTCATCGACCTGGTTGATTATGACTGGTCTTGGAACAGAGGGAGCACAAGGGGTAGTACAGTGAGCACTTTAGGGGACAATATAATTTGATATTCCTGCTAGTAAATATATCAAGCAGGAAGTGACCACCTTAAACAAACAGCCTGCTCCGTATTTATAACATTATTTCTGCTAGTAAAGCAGGAGTAAAAAAGTTGACCCTCCAGCTTTCCATGTTTTCCCACGGCAGCTCCCAGCATTTAGTTTTGTATTTGCACTGTAGCTCATTCCTTTCAATCATTGAAAAACTGGCTTTCGACCAATGTCATTTGTCTTGGACTGCTTCTTGCTTACCCTGTGTACGCACTGATGGCCCAGTCCTATAATGTGACAGATGCTGTCCTGGAGCAGACAAAATTGAACAGCATTGCCCTGCACCTTCCAGGAATGAACCATAAGACAGCCCAGACTTTTTCAAATGTTGCTGAGATATTTCTTCTCTTTCTTTTTTTTTTTTTTTAATTTTATTTTTTCCAGGCATTGGACACATATAGTTAATAGCATGTAGCAACTGATAGTGTAAGTCTAACAGAAAGTGTTTATTTTCTTTAGAAACAATTGGGTCTTCATTTTAATTGTGTTCCTCCACTCCTTTTACAGACATACTGTTTATACAAGCCATTAAGGGAGCCAGATATCCATCCATCCACATTTTTGTACAAACGTGGTTTGCATGTTCTAATTCAGATATGTTTGAGCACGAGAGAGAAAAATATTAATTTATAAGGTTGGGTGGGTGTAACTCAACAAACCACATTACTGCTCCTTTGAAAATGTGATGCAGTATTTAAAATGCTGTTGACATGTTAAATTAAGAAATGTTTAAAAGTATTTAACATTTCAAATATATCTTTATTCTCCCTACTTAGCATGTGAAATTATAGATTCAAAACCTAAATTAAAGGTGTCCATGTTGCCATCTGCTATGAAACATCTTTGGGGGGGGGATTAGTATAGTGGTTCTTATAGTGGGCTGCATGAAAATTATTTTTCAATAGCTCTGTTGTGTGGAGCTTGACTAAGAAGTGGCAATAATTGTCATTACTTACTCACTAGGCAGTGTTTGGGTAGAATGTTAACATTGTTTTCAAATTACTCTAGTTTAACTATTTTTCACTGTAATAAAGTTAATATTGACATTCTACAGAACCGATGGTTTAGTTATGAAAGATTCAGGTCTTTTCTTTTTCCTTTTGTGTGTGAATGTGCTCATAGTCTTTCCCTGCTTCCAGATTTTCTTCCAATCATTAGTCCATGTGCTGTATGTAATGGCCAAGTTAATGAGGTCTCGTATTAACTTCTTATACTTCAGCTAGACCTTTTTTTACTGAAAGGAGGTACCTGGAGAGCTCTGTCCTATGAAAGCTTAAATCATGGATCCCGGCGGCGGTGCCTCACAGCCGTATCCAGGTAGCGGTAGATGTGTGGAGCAACAGTTTGCCCTATGTGCAGGTGACTACAATTGTAGTGCATTGAAACAACCCATCATTACTGCCTGTCAGGTGGCAGTTTCCTGTCCTCTTCCCAAGGACTCTCCTAGCAGAGGAGAGATTAAGGGAACATTTTACATGAGATGGTTTGCTTTCTACCTAAAAGTCAGCTGCAGAAACTCAACCCTCAGGCTTATTTTACTCTGATGTTTTATATATAGGGTATATGGCAAACAGAGATGGAGAACAAATGTTTCTAACCATGTCAGTAATTTAGAAGTGTACGTCATGCTGATTTGCCAAGTGTGCAAAACTCACCACTAAACTTAAGAAACCTGGATCACAGAAAAGATTTTCCTCATTTATATTATTTCTGTAAGTTGCCTAGAGTAAATGCAAAAGCACAATACAAAGCTGTATAATTTCTTCATACAAACAGAAAATTCTCCATTCTGCCAAATGTTCATAACCTATGAAACATGCGGTTACTCTTGCCAGCCTCTTGTATTGTTTTCAGTATGGCATTAATCTGTGTGTGTATTTCAGTCGGATTTTAAAAAGTTAAACTGATTTTTATTGTATTTTCTTTTTAAATGCATAAGTATATTCATTTTCAGACTGGATTTGCAACAAGTATCTAAAGATACAAAAAAACCCAGAAGAGGCTACTAAAAAACGAGGTTTGTGTAGTTAGGGATAGATACAGGTATGTATGAGTAACGCAGTTTATCACATATTTAACTATATTGTGCTGTCGTCTCAAGATAAAAGGATAGGCAGAGCAACATTTTCACATCATTACCAAAGCTACAGCAAAAGCGTTCAGTAATTATAGTGCACACTGAGATACCTGTAATTTCTCCTCAGTCTTTTTACAGTGGTTATCTTGATAGTATAATGACATAACCAGAAACGAAGATTTGTTCAGTTGGAATTCTCATTTATAGTAGCCATTTCTGTTGAGCTGATCTTGTGATTTTATTATTTTATTTTTTAAAAAACCCAACATTTTCTTATAGAGTCATATGCAAGACACCTGCAAAGCAGACAGTAAAGTTCAGTCTCAATGTGGGGAAATACACATGGAGAAAAAAAATGAGGAGAAAGAAGCACACAAAGAGAATTATATGGATCCTGTGCCTGATTCACTGCAGTAGCATTCCAGTGAAGTAATTCAAAAGAAGTTAAGCCAGCATAATATTGGAAGAGATTCACAGTGGTAAATCAGGACTTCTTTTGGCATGCTCATGTGCAAAAGGGAAATTTGCTCTTTGGATTCTCCTCTCACTTTCTCAGCATAAATCAGCAGCAATTCCACTGAAATCAATGGAATTAAGCCAGGTTAGAGTGAAGGCGAGATGAGAATCAGATTCACAACGCAGTTTGCTGTGATTTAGCACACAAATGAGTGCCTTATAATCTGTTTACTAACAATGGATGAAATATGCAAATTGTCTTTTTGGAAAGCAACCATGAAAACTGAGCTTCAGAAAAGCAAAATGAGGGGTGGGAATGTTCTTAGTTCCAGACATTTGCATCCATAGTCAGAGGTCTGATACAAAAACACCGCCACAGTGAGAAGAAAATTGCCAAGCCTTCACAATGTATGCAGAGGTAAGGTCAATTATAACAGGATGCAAGACCATGATTTGGAATAGCAAACATCCCTCACAGATGCTGGGGTAATCCAGCAATCAGGCCCCCAACAATGCCTCTCCAAGCAAACCCAGGCAGGCTGACCATGCCATTTCATACCTTAAATGTACTGCAGAGCCATGCAAATGTGACTGGGTTTGGGTGGTCCCAGGGCCTGGTGGTCCCAAGCAGGAAATGTTCACAAAAAAAAAACCCTTTATGTTTACAAAACCACTGAGGATTTAAAATGGCTGCAACCGAGAATCCGAGTGTGTAAAGTGACTAAATAAAAGAACCCAAAATACCAAGACAGTGAAATGATTCCATGTTTGCTTACCCATGGAAGAAACAGGAAGAGTTAACTTCTATTGGCTCTGAGCCAATGCTCATTCCAGGTTTCGGGATGCAGTTGTGTATAGCCTGGCAAAGTTGCACATCATGATTAGAGAGATTATTTCCTTATGCTAAATCTTTAAACTGAAATTTCCTTCTTTGGGTGTTTTTTTTTTTGGTTTGTTATTCTGATACTTTCATTCTGATCCAGGCTTAACATAGATATCTGTTACCTGTGAGAATAAATCTCTGTTATGACATTCAAGATCAGATTTACTACGTGGGACACGCAACACATGGAGAGACTGGGATTTGTGTTAACCATGTCCTAAAGCATTTCCTGAGGAGCACTCCAAGTACCACAGGAGCTCACAATGAAGGAAGGCAGAGCTTATCTTCCCAGGAGACTTAAGAGCTGATGACCTCATATCTCCAGTTCCTGACTTCTGTTATTTTCTAATAGATTTGGGAAGAACAGCCTCACAGTCTGAAACAGGGTGGACAGGAGGAGGCAGCAATGTTCATGGGGTTTGGTTGGTGGTATCCACAATTACTCAACAGCTCACAGGTCCTCAAATCTTATGCAGCTGGCAGTGCAAGAGTATGAGAGAAACCAAAAACCTGCTGTCACAGCAGGCTCTGGAGCCCTACTGCCCAGAAGAGGGCAGACCTACAGTATTTTTCCTTAGTGGCATTCTTGCAGATCTACTTCCCTTTCTTTTGTCTGTCTAGTCTGCTGTGTGGGCTGAAGAAATTAAATGCAATGCAAAAATATAAACAAAATACAACTAGTAAAACTTAGGCAGTTGTCTCAGTCCATGGGCTCAATCATTTACCTTTTTAGTCAGCGAAAGTTTTCAGGCAAGTACATTCTACTGCCTGCCCAGTGATCAGTGTGGTCAAGCAAGGAAGTGTGAACTAGGTCCCCTTCACTGCTGTAGATCAAGACAAAAGGCCTACTTCAAAAAAACCTAAACCTTAGGACAGAAAAGTGCTAATTTTAATAAAGTTCTCCATTTTCACCCTAATTCAAATAAAAACAATTATCCAACTTCTAATTATTTTTCTCCCTTCTTTCCCTCCTCTTTTCCTTCTGCTCCTTCCCACAAGACTGAAAAAGATGACCTGGATACATGATGATTCATGTATTATTAAAGAATATCTAACTCTCCAAGAAGGCTGTGCTTGTAGTGAAATCTATGTTTGTCAGGTCTTAAATGTCTTTCCTCCTTTGCAGTTGTTCTTACTGTTTAAGTCTATTGCTCATCAGTCAGCCCTCTTGCAGTCTGCTTAAGGCAAAGTGTTATTTGGGGTACAGTGCACCAGGGGTGTATGACTGGAGGCGGGGTACTCCAATAGGCAGCCTGACCCAAATGGACCTCTAGCCAAACCCTCGCGCAATGAAACATGGCACAGGGAGAGCTCTTCAAGGTTCTCACTGTTCCTCCATACTGATCTCCCTCTCCTTTCACACACCTTACTCAAATGTCATATTAAAACTAAGCAGAGTCTGGCATAAAATATCTGATATAAACCTACACTTGCTTATGTACACTCACCACAGACTACATTATTGCAATTTGGTCATCGTCAAGATTCCCTTGAAGTTGAGTGGAAAGCTGCTGTGGTTGCAGAAGGTGGCTGCTCCCTCACTGTTCAGACAGGTGTGTATGAATCAGACCTGCACTCTTTTTGGACAACTGCAAGTATTCTGTTCCACCAATGCATTAAAACTTAAAAGGTAAGGAGAAAGTACATACAGGACTATCCTTATTCTTATGTTGCATCAAAGCACTGTCTATACTTCTGGAGGCTGTCCTGAGGAGCCCAGGACCCCTGAGGAAGTCAGGACAGAGGAGGAATTTGTCCTGGTTGATTAGGACTGGGTTAGGGTTCAGTTAAGCAACCTGAACATCCATAAATCCATGGGTCCTGATGGGATGCACCCGCGGGTGCTGAGGGAGCTGGCAGATGTCATTGCTAGGCCACTCTCCATCACCTTTGTTAAGTTGTGGGGAACGGGAGAGGTACCTGAGGACTGGAGGAAAGCAAATGTCACTCTGGTCTTCACAAAGGGCAAGAAGGAAGACCCAGGTAACTATAGACCGGTCAGCCTCACCTCCATCCCTGGAAAGGTGATGGAAAAAAAGGTGATTGAAAACCAAACAAATTCCCCAACTACTTAAATCAAATAGCCATGGAGGTTCCAAATTTTTTAACAGAAACTCTTAAATAGTTCTACTTACAGTTCACTGTGTCTCCAAAGCAACAGACAATGTGAGAAGGCTAAAAGTTTAGGAATATTCCTTTTAAAACTTAAAGTAACCTAAGCATAGCCTAATTCAGCCCTTTGTATAGTGGTTGTTGCCTTAGAGGCAAAACTAGTAGTTGATAGCTACAGCACCATGCAAGCCAGGCTCCACAGTCTAAACCTTCCTCCAGTTTAATGATCTGGACACGCCAATGCTTCCCCAGCAAAAGACTCATCCCTCCTCACATGAGGGGGAGCCCCTGGTTGCCTTGCGCCTCAGAGGGCAAAAGGGAGAAGAAAAAGTAGGCAGCATTTTCAGAGGCAATAGTTAAGCATCCATGAAATTCACTGGGGCCAAATGTGAACATCAGTGAGATGCTCGCTTAAAACCTTCCTCTGTTCTTGGCTCTGTTACAAAGGCAGAGCTTGCAGAATGACTAGTTCATTATTGAGAGACAGACTAGATTGAACAATGGGGACAGTTGACCTCAGACCACACACATACTCCATCACTTGGTTCCCAGATGATCTCTGGATACTGAGTAATCACTTTTCCTGAAACACCAGTCTCTTCCCTCCCCAAAATTATCCCAGCTCTTCCCAAGGCATTGCTCTCAGTGAATCAAAGAACTTCACAAGTTTTCAAAAAGTGCATCCTAGCAGAAATGGGACACCTTCTCATCTGTATGCCAGGAACCTGATTTTGTCAATTATACGCTGTATATAAAAAGCCTCTGCTATCCTAGTACTCTGGGGAACACGTAAGAAGAATTTTAAACTAGGAAAAGGCTGTTGGGAATATTGTTTTATTTGGGAATTCTAAACTTTGAAACACATCTACAAAGAGTACTTTATATCTAACAATATTTATTTTTTAATACACATATATATGCATATATGTATTTTGGATTAAAATAGATAAAGTAGGGACAATACATCTTAGAATCACACATCAGTTAATGTAGATCTTGAAAGATGGGCCAAAGTGTCTTAAAAAGGAATGTCTCTGGACCAAGGTGGCAAGCGTAGAAAACCCTCTGATGTCCTTCGTGCAGGCCCACAGGACACGTGAGTGAGAGATGTGCTATCTGTGGCACAGAAATTATTCCAATTATCAGCTATATGCCTTCCTTGTGACGATTGTTATGTAACAGGAATAATTTTGGAAAGCTCTAATACATGTCAACGTTTACAAAATTTCCACCTGACTTTTAAAAAGAACGAGAATGCTAATAAGCTGTAAAGAAAAAAAATGAATGCTGACATTACATTGCAAAAATTAGCTTAGGGTGAGCTGATCTGTGATTGTACTACAGATTGTTTTAACCTTTGCAGTCTTCTGGGTCTTTCTGATGCCACTTCATCATTACACTAACCTAGTTCATTCTCTTCTTTGAACTATGGTCATTTAAAATCATTCATCTCAGAAACTTTACAGTCATGTCTTAAAGACTGCTGATACAACACTGTTATTCTTTAAAGAACAATTTGCAGAGCAATACACAGGGGAATTACACTGTTTCCAAATTGCAATTGTTGGCCACTTCTTTTGTGTTTCATGCTATTCTTTTTGGGGATTTTTTGATGTAGCAAACAAATTGAATTCATCTTGAAAAATGAATTACAAACTGGGAGTTTTCTGAGCTGTCCACATAGTATTTGTTTCATCTTCCAACATATGTTCCAAGTGTATCACTGGGACTGACATTAAGAAAGGAGGAGTTTGCCAGCTGTCACCACAAAGTAGTTTCTGAACTGTAGCTTTATTGCTGGATCTCAAGTGCTATTGCATAAAAAAAATATTAGCAAAAGCTGATATTTTACAGATGACCAATACATAGTAATGATCAGATAAAAGTTTCTTCGATTTTTTTTTTTTAAATGCTAGCTTGTCTTTTAAACTTTTTGTACTAAAATACTGAGGACATTTTTATTTTATAAAGCTCAAACCCATCTGCTATTCCTTTTTAAGCAGTAGAAACAAAATACTTGTTAACAGAACTCTTTAACATTCATATATATTAAATGGCTTTATTGCACTGCTGTACCACAAGATATCTTCTGTCTCCCCTGAGCCCTGGATTATCTCTCATCTAAGAAATTCTGCAAAACGCTTTAAACCAGTGTTACATTGGTGATTATATTAAAAGCTTAAAGTACAGCCATCACAATCTACAAAAGCCCCCTACACATTCCATTATATTTCTCTATTGCTCGGCATTTAGCTAATGGATTTAGCTTTCTAGAAAACATAAGGTTTTCCTTGAAAAGTAACAAAGTTTTTCAGGTCTTTTTTTTTTCAGTTATCTGGAATGCTAATCAAGTTGAGCATTTAGTTTACAGTATTTACCAAAAAAACCCACCCCTTCAAAACAGCTCAGAATTAAAACATTAAAAAAAAAAAAACCACCAATGTTTGATAAAGAGAGGTAGATGACAGATTAGGCAAACACAAATTTGCATCTGGTCTCTAACTCTGGATATAAGATTGTGTTTTAGTCTTCTGAAATGTTTTAAATATTGATATATTTATGCAGGGTGTAACTTTCACCGTATCTTCTTTACCGTCAGTAGAACTCAATGAACTTGCCCTATACATGGCTTCGTGGAACTGCTTAATGATACTAAATCATGGGGAAAAAAATGATTAAAGATGCATTTCAGTAATAGCCATATTTGAGGGTCTCATTCTTGTGAGCTGCCATCTACAGCTGATGGTTAATACTGATGGAGGTATTCATATAAGCTACTACTCTGAAGGGAAAATACACTGCTGTGATATAGCCTCTCATTTTTAAATGCAGATCAATAGTCTATGTGTATTCACACACAAACATTGTTTAAAGTAACTTGCATTAATATCCAGGACATCTGTGGTAAAATACTGCAACACAGAATAGGTAAACATATACTTTAAATCCAAGAAAGGAAATGACAGAAAGTAGTCTTAAAAACATTTCTTATTAACATGAAACCTACAATGGTGCCTGCTGTTAAATCTATCCTCCTTCAAGATATGACATTCCTGTGTGTGAAAAATAGAGGTTTTATGTGAGTACTTAGGGATGCCATGATATGTGCATCGTGGGTTAGAAAACCAGACAGTATAGATTATTAATTTTACCCTTTCAAACATGAGTAGAACCCAGGTACTTTCCCAGCTCCAAGTTTCTTGTCCAGCTTGAGATGACTGAAGCTGAAGAGATTGAACACTTGGAGTCTTGGTGAATCTGGCATCTTTCAGGTGTCTCATGTTGTGCACATGCAACTGTGACTCACTTTTTGAAAACATTCTGGGATGGGAAGCACTTTGCAGCCTCAGCCTGAACTCTGAAGTACTAGCAGGGAACCCTGCCTTGTCCTTCTTCACTCACCCTGGAGAAAGCAATCAAAAATTTGCCTTCTGACCTTGGTGGTAACAGGGTTTTGCCCAAGACAAGTCTCTTCATCCTGTCCCAGCTATGCAAGCCTCACCAGGCTGCCACAAAATTGCCTGGGTTGTTGGCACCCCTGCTGCCAGTGGACCTGCCCTGGGGACGATGTTTCTCTCCCCAGCCCTCCTTTCTGGCGGCCTCTATGCTCATGCTTCCACAGGGAACTTTTATCCAAGGAAATCTACCAGAGCTGGAGTCTGGTATTGCCCTAGACCTTTTTACATTGCATTAAAGAGTTAGGATAGATAAAGATAAATAAATAAATCTTCCCTTAGAAGCAGAAAAGTATGATTTTAGTCAAATAATTGGCCAAATATAAAAAAATACCAACTACCTCTAGAAGTATAAAAAAATAAAGGTGAGTCTTCTTAGACTTTTACATTGAGCTCTGATAAGTCTTGCTTAGCTCTTACAGAACTCTCCATACCTCCAACTTCATCACCAGATACAATTTGAAAGATCATATAATATCAATATCTCAACCATTTAAATATATGGAAACAATTATCATGTTAGCACATATGATTCGTAGCATATATATTTGCAAATAACCTATATGATGATATAACTATTTATTCCGTATGGGATTTAAAATTCAAAGCTGTCTAAGCATTTGAAAAGGATTAAAATTAATAATAGGGAAAACACATGTTCAGTCATTTCAGTTTGCATAATGATTTACCGATTTAAAAAACCAAACAAACAATAACCAATTTGAGTCAACAGTTCTGTACAGAACATTATTTTGTCACAATAAACCCCTTGAGACAAAGATGTAAATATTCAGACATTTCTAGATATAAGTGCATGGCAGAAAATAAATAACCTTGCTGTTAATATTTAAAATTAATGTAACTTCAGGTAAAAGATATTATTAGCATAGACACAACAAGCCAGATCTTCAGCTGGTATAAATCAGTGCAGTCCCACAGAAGTATATACTTCTATGACAGCTTAAAATTTGTCCTTGGAAAATTCATATTGCTGTAGACAATCTCACATTCAGAAGTTCAAGTAAAAATTTAAAACAGCCACTTGTTTAAAACCAAAACTCATCATACCTTGACTTTACACTGGAATGTATTACAGATAGGATAGAAATTGTTGGTAGAATGAAATTATTAACAACTTATGTATCATAGCAGATAAAATAGTCAGTAAAGAAGTATTTGAAGAATTGCAATCTTTTGCAAATAAGCTTCTCATCCCCAGAAATTAAATGGGGTCGATTACATTAATATTGAAGTGCCTCACAAACCATACCCTTATAAAACACCTCCAATGGGAGGAGGTATTATCTTCTTTTTATGGGAAATAAAATAGATGTACAGAGAAAGATATTTGTACAAGGTGATACCAAAGGCTGTTGCATAAACAAATTAACTGGAATTAGTTGGGTTCCCACTCTGAGTCTGAAACAGGAACACCATCCTCTGCCTCCAGTAAAAGTCAAGTACTCATTTCTTTATCTTTTCCAGTGAATCTGCCATATTAAGACAATTCATTAATAGGGCTAGCTGAGGAAAAGTTGCATATATAGGTCCTGATCTCATGCACTCTCATCACAACGGTAGAGACTTCCATAGCTAGTTCCACATACCCTCTCTTTTTGTAAGGAATTTGCACAAATTAATGCTGTTCTTCCTCCATTTATACTCTTAATGAGGTAGTGTGACAGGATTAAATACCTGTTCCACCAAACACTGGTTTTCAGATCATAATGTGAATGGTTGGACTTGATGATCTTAGAGGTCTTTTCCAACCAGGGCTATTCTATGATGCTATGATCTGTTGGCTATGCCTAAGGTATCCACAAAAAGTAAGAGAAGTTAGTTTGTGGTATGTGGTTATTCCCTTGCATGGAATTCTCAAAGGGTCTGCACTGCCACTGCAAAGTGTTAGCTGTTCATGAAGAACACCAAGCCATTCCTGGGTGTCTTTTTGCTACCTGAGGAAGCTGAGGAATCTCCCTGGTCAGGGCTTTTGCAGAACTTGTGGGAAATCCTGGAGCCATCATCCTTGTGCAATCATATACTCGCTCAGAGGGTCTTGCAGGTCATGTATTTTAAAAGTATGGCAATTTTAAACTTGTGTTTTAAAACAGATTACTTTTAAAACCTTGTATCCATGGTCTAACTGCAAAACAGAGGGCAAACTCAAAGAAACTCTTTGCTAAATATGATGCCAGCTAGAGAGAACAGAGTGATTACTTTCTCTCCAATTCTTCACCAATACTAGTCTCAGTGTCTTCCTTTTAATCCAGATGAATGGAACAAACCAGTAAATTTTATTTTAGGAATACAGTTATTATAAAACACACAGTTTTTGGGGTTTATTTTTAAAAATAGGAAAGAAAAAAATCCAACTCCTACTCTGACAGTGACCGTATTTTTATTCTTGTCTGCTGTATCAGGAATTTTCAGCAGTAAGAATTCATATTTCTTCTCATTCTGTGAAACAGAAAAGGCTTACAATTCTGTGAAATGTAATGTACAGGTTTAATAGGACTGTACTCTTGCCTAATGTCATAGTAACAAATAAATGCAATAGAGAATTGCTGACACAATAGAAAACTGTTAGTTCAACACAAATGAGTCTCTGTAAATAAATCTGAAGTAATGTCTACATTTAGCCAGTACCCAGGGCTAAACTGTGTCAGTTGTTCTACCACCCAGTGATCCCTCCCCAGCTGAGAAGGGGAATCGGGGAAAAAAGGGAGAAGCCCCATGGGTTGAAGTAGAAACAGATTTAATGAAATAACAAAATTAACACAATCACCGACATAAAGTGTACAAGGTTCTACTCAGCCTGGTCCTTGGTGTCAGCAGCAGGAGCAGAAGATCAAGAGAGACAAACCCCAAGAAGAGGAACTCTACCCTTTGTAAACTCCTTTTACAATGAGCATGATGAAGTGCTATGGGATACACCTGTGAGTCAGCTGCCTTGAGTGGATCTCCCAGCTGACTCGGGGCTACTCATGGCCTGCCTGCATGGCTGGCCCATGGGTCTGTGCCTGGGAAACCAGGACAAGTAATTTCTCTATACATCTTGGATAACTGCTTTAAGCTCTGCCTAGTCAGCAGGTGGCATGGCATTAACAGTGGGGTGGGAGCAGGTGGGTCTTACAGCAACCTCCTCAGTGTGTTACAGCATATTGCAACTCGTGGAAAGAGTGACTTGATGGTTCTACTCTGAAACACCTTGGTTAGGCACAAAGTCCCCTTGCAGCCCACAGGTTAAGAAGTGCAGAATGATCCTGATCTGGTGGAAATGGAATTGTGAAGGGACACAGTGGTACTCACATGCACTTGGCAGTGGTCACATACTCAGATCTAGGGCTACTGCAACACAGCTGGCACTGCATACTCTGGGTACAAGTAATCAAAGCATCTCCTCAGCTCCCCAGGCAGAAGTCTTGCCTTTTTCCATCACCATTGTCTCACTAGCACAGGCTTTGTTCTGACTAGCAAATACAGCAACAATTATACTGGGGAAATACGCATTAGCCCTACCCCAGCTGTCTTCAACCCTGCTCACACTGAGTCTTTCTAGTGCAAGTTAGGCCTATTCCTTTCCCACTACTGATTTTAACATGACAACTCATCTGCCAGAAAGACCACTCATGGGGAAAACATAACATGCAGCTGACAAACTGTTATGCATTGTACTAGAGCATGAGATATCCCCATCTTGAGTAAGAATAAGGAGCAAACAACCAAAAATCAACAGTGAATACAGTGGCTGTTGGCATTATGAAATTGTAATGGATAGAAAAACTATCCTTCACATCACCCTTTCTCCTCACCTTTCCCTCTTTTGACATGTTTCTTGATCTCATTTTCCTATTAGTCCCGTATGGGATACAGGTTTAAGCACCATGTGACATTAAGCATATTTATACTATAATATTTTTCAAGGTATCAGCATGCTATCCACTAATGCCACTGAAAATGTCATGCTAATAGCACAGATAGAAATCACCTTTTCTTTTTCAAACACATGTAAGTGCTTGTTAAACAAGATGGCCTATAACTCTTGTTATAGATTAGACAGGTACACTAGGAAGAGCTGGCATTTTGGTCAGTGCAAGGCAACCATTTATGCACACACTGAATGGCTTGCTCCAGTTTATTATAAACTATATTGTATAGTCACTTTCCTTCTGGGGCAGGTTGGTCTTGGCCAAATCTGCATCCAGATGCTTGCTCACTCCCCCTCCTCAACTGGACAGGGGAAGAAAATAAGACAGAAAAGCTCATGGGTCAAGGTAAGGACAGGGAGATCACTCACCAGTTACCCTCACAGACAAAACAGCCTTGATTTGGGGAAAGCCAGAGAAGTTGTGGATACCCCTTTTCTGGCAGTGTTCAAGGCCAGGCTGGATGGGGCTTGGAGCAACCTGGTCTGGTGGGAGGTGTCCCTGCCCATGTCAGGGGGGTTGGAACGAGATGAGCTTTGAGGTCCCTTCCAACCCAAACCCTTCCCTGATGATTAATTTAATTTATTGCCAACTAAAATAGAGTTGGATAGTAAGAAACAAAGGCAAAAAAAGTAAAATACTTTCACCCTCCTAACCCCCCTTTTTACCTTTACTCCTTTATTCCCAGATCCATCTGCCCCACCAAGATCTCTCCAGGGGACTCTGCCTTCATACCTAGAGCACTTCTTCCCCCTCTTTCTTCACCTTCTCTCACCTTGATGCTCAGAAAGCTGCTTCTTACAGTTTTTCCTTCCCCCTTTTTGCTCTTTCTTAAAGAGGCTTCTCCAGAAGCACCCCATGTGTGGCTGAGAGGCTCAGCCATGCCCTGCAGTGGGATGGTTGGAACCAGCTGCGATCAGCCTCTCCTCACAGCGGCAGCCCTGCAGCCCCCACTGCCAGTGCCTGGCCACCCACAGCCCACACACTGTCTCTCATGACTATCTGTACCAGCAGAAATCTAGAGGCGATTGAACAGTGAGACTGTAAGGTGCTTGCCTCTGTGCAGCCATGGAGGGTTTTTTTAGGGAGGGGAGTTGACAACTGCTTCTGAGGTGCTCAGCTGGTGTAAATGAGTGACATTAGCACCTCACCTGCAGCAACTGTCCCTGACTTCAGCGATTTCCAAGGGGATAAACTCATTCACATGGACTTCAGCCACCATCCAAGTCTTCTTAATTGGAAGACTAAGCTGTATGACACAGCACAGCGAAGCCTGGGATTGCTGTACTGGGCTTGAAAACCACTTTTTAGCGATCTCCAATGATCTGCTTTCGTTTAACTGCCATTATGCGATGTAACATGTAAGGAATAAGGAGCAGCATGAGGACCTGGTCATTGCAATGTTTACGGACAATCTCCCTGGGTGGTTTGATTAGCTGAGGAGCAGATGCTATTTTCCCCCTCTTTCCTGATCTATTTTTGTTTGGAAAATTTGAAGCTGATTGCACATATGCTTAAAGTTTAGGTATGCAGATTTGGAAAAATCTAAACAAGTAAATGCATTTCATGAATATTACCAAGTAGGCACCAAATATTTATTCTAACCATTGGATTTCTGTGCACGAATGTTTAGCTGATGCAAACAAAGGGACTCAGTTGGTCAAATCTTCTTTAGGTTATGAAAGGAGTTTGTCTTTGTTTCTGTCCTGGTTTAATTATCTTCCTTGGTCCAGATGCCTTCACTGAGATGCGTCTGTGAAATGTTTCTCAGCTGTAAATCCTTCCTATGATTTGACACCATGGCCAAGATCCAGAGGAGATGAACACCCACACTGCCCTTCCTGCAGTAAGAGTTCTGAGTGCTCAGCACCCTAAAATATTTTATAGGCAGTTGTGCACCCTAAACCGTTTTAGAGGCAGTTTTGCATACCTCACTGCTGCAGAATTTCTCTGTGGAAGAAACTGCTTGTGGACTGCTCCTCAGGACACATGTATGCATACGTGTATTCCCAATCTTTCATGGGGAGAGACCAGAAGGGACATGATTTAAGGCTCCTGGCAGGAATGGATGAGCAAGAGGAAGCAAGTTCTGGTTAAGGCATCTGAGAGGACTTTGTAGGCCTGAGCTGGAGGGATCATAGTTGTAGGGTGACCTATGACCCTCCCCTCTACACAGCAACTGGAAGAAGGGGAACCTTTAATAAGGAGAATCAAAGGACACCAGTTCTAGGTTAATGGTTGGACTTGATGATCTTAGAGGTCTTTTCCAACCAAGGCTGTTCTATGATTCTATAATTCTATGGCACATTACCTCCTGGTGAGCCCAAAGCAATTATGTCCATTTTCTAGAGGACAAACTCTAAGCCCTTCAGGAGGCAAGGCAAAGTGTGATCAGAGATCACAAACCATGACACAAGCATCAGAGCTGGCTTGTCAGAGAGCATCTCAAGGTCATCTCACTCTGATTCTGAGTCACCATTTAGCATGACTCAAGGGTCTATCATTTCCATTGAACAGATGGGTGCACACAGCCCATGTTTTGATGCCAGGAGGCACTTACTCTTCTCCCATAACAGTCTTTTTATCCTGGAGGGGGCCGGGAGTAGGGCAGGAATATTTAATTTATACTCTTAATAAAATCATTCTGATATAAAAATACTAAGAATGCATTTTTGTGTATTTTCCACATTGCATCAGGAAATAAAGATTTTTATTTTATTCCTGTACAAGGTTTTACTTTGGTATCACCTGATTAGTCAAGTAGAAGAAGCTACATTTTCTGAGTACACTGACCTGAGTCTGTATGTCTTTCCAACTCCTTCTGCACTGGAGTTGACACTGAGAAAATAAAGTCGGGAGTGTTGGCTACACTCATGTTTTTAAGACTGGGACAAGTGACCTACCTACAAAATTAAATCACATCTCAAGAGAATAATTATTAAGAAGGAATCTTCATTAGTAAGAAGGAGAATAATAGCAAATAAGAAAGTAGAATTTTAAGCAAAACAAATAGAATTCTAACAGAATTGAAAATTTCCATAAAAAACTACCAATTTTCATGACATCTTCTCTCAGGAAAGTCTAAATAAAAGGTCGCCTTGTAGCCACCTGCAGTTGCTGTTTTTTTCAGAATCGCTTCTTTCCCTGATGAGAGTTGTAAATTGTAGGTTAACCTCAGGCTTTCATGCTTGCCTGCTGACTCTGCTCCCCAGCCAGACCATGTGCTGTGACACGCCACATCCCTCCATGGTGAGTCCGCCAATGGTGCATTGGATGTTTGTCACACTAGTATTTCTAAATTAATGTATTTTTACCTTTTGGTGGGTCCCTATTTTGTTTCCAGTGGATAGTTCACCTTTTTTTTTTTTTTTTTGTCCTCTCAACTTTCAAGGGAAAAATGTCAAAACAGCAACTGGAAATTCTGTCATCTGCTCTGTTTTCTTAGCAATGAACTAACCAACAGGAAGAAACTCTTCACAGATGTAGACATGAGGAGACACACTTTGGTTATTACTAATGGCTCTTCATTTAATCTAGACTTATGTAAGTATAATCATGGCATGTATTGTGTCTAATAGACACAGGCATCATTTAGAGACTTCAGTACTCAGAAAGAACATTTGTGTCCAGGGTCTTCAGCTGTCTGTGTGGCTGAGATCTGGCTGAATTATACAATGTGAACTTGAAATGAGAAGATAATTCCTCACAAATCCAGTATGTTAGACGAGCATTATGATTAGAGAGAAAGAGCTTGCTTGTATTATTTTGCACAGAGCCAACCCATTTTCTGAACATCCACTGATGGATATTTTTGCCTTCACGTCCACAAGTTTCTTTTTCTTTTCCAAAATGCGTCCTTACAGAAAAACCTGCCTCTTCTCCTAATACTTCTGAATGCAGTTTGCTATAGCCAGGATGGCATTATATAGTTTACCCAGATGGTCTGAATAATACTGAATGATTCCAGCCACTCTAATTGCAGACAATTTTGTTGTAGATGTTGTTTTGTAGAGGGGGGAAAAAAAACAAAAAAGTAACTTATACCACTGATTATTGTTTTTCCTTTCAGAAATAGACTTAGTAAAAATTAGGACAAGAATTTCAGAAGCAACAAGTAAATGTGGGTGAACAGCAATACTTCAGATAAAGAGGTGGTGTTCAGCATCCTCAGAGAATCTGCTCTCCTGGAGGCATTCTGACTGGGTAGACTTTTGGAGTCATGGCTTAACATGATCAGACAATGGTTTTAAACTGTGGTTTGTGCGCAACAACATAGTAAACAGCTATCTTGTGTGTTTACTCTGTTCTGTTACACATACGTAAGACTAAAAATTACTCCATTTTTCAATAAAAAATGAAAATCTGCTATTTCTTGCAAAAGGTTCCTTTTTTACTTTTTCTTTTTTTTTTTTTTTTAAACTAGAGATTTCAATTTGGAAATATCTGGGGTACTGATATTTCAGACTTCATTTCCCATGGGAAACCAATGGATTCCATAATTCATTGCAGCAGCTCAGCAAGAGGTAAAAACTATATGCAATGTAATCTGTTTAGGGAGAATCACACAGCAAGAACAATGATGGGATAAAGATCCCAAATATAACTCCCATGAGTACTGAGAAAGTATTTTTCAAATAAAAATGTTCAGTTTTCAGTTTTTGGTGAAAAGGCAGCATATTCTGAAGAACAGCTGCCTCCTTCAATCCAGTCTGGTTAACTCCTGTGTAACTGTGAGAGTAGATACAGACACCAGCTCGTTTATCTGTGTAATATCTGCATATACTAACATGACTTGTATTTTTTTTTCTGCAGCACTGTGGCTGATTATGGCACTTACAAAATATGTATCTTGTTAACTGATGTGAAATGTGGTAGGAAAGACATAAAACTCCACTAAATTATCCAACCTACTACTGTACTGTGGGTAGCTTAATAGTAGTAAACGGAGGTCAGCATTAAAGTCTATCTGATTTCATTTTCCACTTACCACATATTCTGTACATCAATCACAGACTATGAGACTCCATGGTCCCTTCCACAAGAGGAAGGATGACTTCATAGTTAGGGCATTAGACTTGAGTTTAAGAGATTTGGGTTCAATTTCCAGCTCTCCTATGGAATCTTGGGCAAATTATTTAATCTGTCAGTTCCTGTCCCCCAGCTGGAAAGATGATAATACTTCTTTCGTCACTCTTGTGCTTTATTCACTTAAAAAGCACTTCAGGGCAGGAACTGCCCTACAGCGGATGTCTGTGTGCAGGGCTCAGCACTGCAGAGATCCAACCTTGCTTGAGGAGCGACTGCAAGACCACAATAATAGCAACAATAACCTATTTCCAGCGATATAAATATACATGGAGGTTGGCTTGAGCATGCGCTTAAGCCATCTTGGAAGGCAGGCCTGCAAGCAGCAGAGGTGCATGCGGCTCCTTTGAGGAACTCATGAGCCGGCCGTGGCTGTGAGATGAGTCATGCCCCACTTTAGCCTTTTGCAGCAGTGGTTGGAGCAGCAGCAGGGTGATGCTACCTGGCACCTGCAGGCTTGTGAAGCCCCACTGCCCGATATCTTCACCCGTTACTCAGTGAGCACTTGACTGACAGGAGCTGAGCAGTGTTTCGCCCTGTGGGGCTCATGACAGCCACAGTGTCTGTCAACACATTCTATCGCTCTCTGCTTATGCAGACAAATTTTTTTTTTTTCTTTTTCCTTTCTCTCTGTCTCTCCCTTTTTTTTTTTTTTTCCTGATGTATTCATCACTAGGCTGCAGACACCTAGTTAATCCATTTAGAACCTATCAGCTCTGTTCATTGGCTCATAAACCCATTACCTCGGAGGCGCTGTGCTCAGGGACACAGGTGCCAGACCAGTGCACAAAACCCAATTGAGTTATGTAGCAGGCAGCAAGGCCCTAGGATTCATGCTTCTGCCTGCATGGGGAATTGCACGCGTTATGTGGCAGCAGCCACTTTATTAAATATCGATTTAAATCACAGCCTTTAATCAAATCTGATAGAAGACCTTTCTCACCTCCTGTCTCTCCTCCCCTCCCCTTCCATGCCTTGTCAGTGCTACCCCCTCTCCCCAGTCCCCTCCTGTCTTGAACAGGTCTGTCTGATGACAGTGAAGCTCAGGAATGAATAGTTAGCAAGTAGTTCAACAGCAAACCCTTATCGACTGTAATGAGGCATTTGCCATAATCGAGTGATGAAATGTAAATGGGCAGTAATGAGCACAATTACATCCACTGGGGAACTATCAAAGCTGCTTCTTTCCTCGCAGATAGATGAGCTCCCTCACTGTCGCTGCCCATTGCTGCCTTTGCTCTGAGCATGGCACAGATGCAGGGACCGGCGGGAAGGACAGTGGCACTGGGAAGAGCAGGACCCAGCGGTGCCTCACTGAAGAAGCTCACTGACAACGGCCAGGCAGCAGCCAGGCTCCCTCCACGGTAATTCCACCTTTGATGGTTATCCTTCGCCTCCTTCTCCTCTGCCCTCCCTCCACCTTCTCCCTCCCTCCCTCTCGGTCCTTAGGGATGATTTGATTTGCTGCAATGTTTGAAAACTGCCTCATTGTGCTAACAAGATTAACTTGAGCCTATGTCTGTTTGATACACTGGAAATGTGCAGGGTGACTCGGACTGGCTTTCAGCTGGAGCTGAAAGAGCCAAGAAATGGGACGGTTGCCAGGGAACAGGCCCGATGGCGGCTTATGTCATCCTCACCGGCAAAGGACCAGCAGGGAAAAACAGCGACACGTGCAGGAAAGGGGGAAAGTCAGCGCTTCCGTAATCTGACCAGGGAACATTAACAGATCCCAGAAACTGCTCAACCAGTAATAAACACATCAAACTGCATAATCTGGCCCAGTTACTCACTTTATCCTGGATAATTTGTGCAACTAAATAACGCTAGAGAAAAGTCAAAGACCCCCCAGGGTTAAAAAGTTGGATTGCAGAGAAACTCGTGTAGAAAAGACCCTTGTGCTCACTGTGTGTTCACCAAACTGCTCTTGACTCTTTATTTCCTGGGTCTCATGGGATTTAACTGTGGCATACAACCCAGTTGTCAGTGTCCTTATTTCCCTGTTTTAAAGCCACATTGTCGATGGAGTTTGATTGCAGGAGTTTGATCAGCTAAGGAAGGCTCATCAGTAGTGACTTTTTTTCTTCAAAGGCATGGAGAGGCTTCTGGTATACTTAAGCCCTGTCATGATGGCCAAAGTTAAGTTTCTGACACTTCCTTGCATTAAAATACTCTTTAATTATGCATTCATTGTGTCACATGAAGAATTCTCCTATGCAGACAAATCTCCTCCCTGCTGGATCACACACACTTGAAAGCCAGGCATAGTGCAGCTGGTCTATGAAGAGCACACCGCAGGACTTTGGACCCTGCGGAGAAGGGTAGGTGTCATGTTTGACATGGCCAAAAACACACCAGCCCGCTGCAAGTGCAGAAAGGGGCTGTTGGCTGGACTGGAAGCAGGGAAGAGAAGTTCACCAGTAACCGTGAACTGAATTTACACACTGTAACGATATGAGTCTCATCTACAATAACACCATTTCACAGACTGGCTGGAAAGGGGAGGCTGCGTACTTTTTGGCATAATTTAAATGGCTACAAATTCTCTGGGATGACTAGAAAATTGCACAAAGGTAAATGGTAAAGCAAGCAGTGGAGCAAACCAGCACTGGTGGACAGGGAGTAACGGAATAGGAAATGGTGACTCTTTGGTGGATCTCCTCTTCCAAGGACTATAAGGTCTGTAATAGGTGGATCTGAATGGAAACAAGGTTTTGTAATGGAGAATGCTGGCCAGAGAACAACTGGGTCAGGGGCAGGAAAGAAACTCTAAAGGAGACTCAAAATACATGCTAAATGTTTCAAAGTCAGGCTTGCTACCCTTCATCTACTGATGAAGGCTGAACATAACCAGGCGACCAGAATGAAATGGTTTTCCAATACCACTGAGCTCCTCTCTTGTTTCTAACTTTACAGCTCTCAGAAGATGTCACCTTATGGCAATGAATTCCAGAGGTTACCTCTCACTGCAAGCAAAAAATACTTCCTCTCACCACACTTTAATCTGCTGTCTTACAATTTCAGGGAACATTCCCCACTTTTTGATTCAGAAGTGGTTCCAAATGACCCAATAGTGGTGCAGAAAAAATGTGAGCGAAGCAACCCAAATCCTGGCAAGGAAATTGCATCACCTCATCTGGATACTAGTTACATCAGTGCTGCATCTGAAGACAGATGACCGATGCACAGGTTTAGGAAAGATCCCACAAATGAGCCAGTCTGGTGCAGTAGTCCACTGACCCAATCTCAACCCAGGAAGCAGCTCAGTCCTGGACAATCAGATGGATTTAGGTGGTCACCTCAGCTGACTGTCACAGAAGGTCTTCCTCATGTCCTAAGGAGTTACTTAATGTTATGGAGTTCCATCACCCCTGGTATCTGGGTGTTAACTGCACTGTTTTCTATGCACGTTATGTTCAGAAATGCACTGGGATCTTTTACTTATTAGAAATGCAATAGCTGTTAAATTGTATTAGTTATTGACCTTAGCAGCAATAAACTGTGGCAAGAGTAGTCTACAGTAAACACTGCTACATCATAATCAGCTGGCACAATGTGGGTATTTCTGACCATTTGTACTACGCTCTGTAAAATGCATTTAACCACAGTGTGTAAAAAAATGAGAATACTGTATACGATTTTGAAATGCACTGAGTTTAAAGACATATTCAACCAATTTATCATTTAACTTACGGCTTCGCAAAAGCCATTAAACAACACTGTGAGCCTGGAGGCCACACATATGCTACAGCCCTGGAAATGTAAAGAAGTTCATTTGAATCCCTCAATAATGACCTTGACCTATCGAACAAGGTGTACTTATTGTCAACAATTCATCTCACTCTTGACCCTGGCAAAATACCTAACCTTTGAATACTCACGGTGGGGGAGGAAAGGCTTGGGTTCCTTTTTTTTCTTTCCCCTGGTGAAATGGGCCAATTTTTTTCCCTGTTTAGCAAAATCTGGAACACAGATCATTAGAATGCTTTTGGCAGCTAATTTGAACATCAGTGACTCAACTTTGAGAAGGAAGCCTTTTTCTGCCCTAAAGAATCTCAGAGAGTTTTCAGACTACAGTAATTGAAAAATCCCTAAACACTCACTCACAGAGGAGATACACATTACTGCAGGAACAGTCTACAAATTGTAAAGTATTCAATTTACATTCTCAGTACCTCAGGGCAGTTGTGAAGAATTTATATCTTCAGAAACCTTTGAACTAACAAAAGATAACATTTCACAGCAAAGTCTACTTGCATAAAAGTTTTTTAACTCACTTCATTCTTATTCTGAAGGAAGTGTCTTTTGCACTTCTGGAACCAAGGCTCAACACAGGTATCTGAGATGTTAAAAAGGAGATGGAGATGGAAATAGAGGTGTTAAAAAAATTTAATGGACATACTGCATCTCATTTAGAACATGAGTTCATTATTCACCAGTCCACACATGATGTATTCTTGCTCTGAACTTGATGTCTTTTTAAATGATACTTCGGTTTGATCAATGTGCAAAGATTCTTAGTTATATTAAGGCCCTTTATGCAAAGGGCTTTATAACGTGTAGGTAACAGGCACAGCTACACCCTGGGTGAGGGCAAGAAAAAGTTGTTCACAGATGCTGAAGCAGAATTCAGCTCCATTTAAACACCACAACAACTTCCCTTTGTGCATCAGCTGGGGCAGTGTGTAGTGCCACATCTAATGTGGTCAGCTGGCGACATCACCCCTCCGTTTACACTGAGTCTTCATCTGATTGGAGACACTGCATTTAAAACTCAAGTTTGATGAGACTCAGACCCGACGCTTTGTAAAATTGAAAAGAGAGTCCTTCTCTTTAAGAAGTGAAACATTTTTAATTTTTTTTTTTTAAATAGGGTGATTTCATAGATTATATCACTTGGATCTCTATCAACAAACCTATGTTTACAGAGGTTCCATTGTGAACCACACAAAAAGCAGTGTATTTATTTAGGACCAAAGAACCTCAAGGGGTTCATGGAATAGTAGGTAATTTTAAAGACGTGCCTAAGTCACACAGAAGTCAGAATTATCGTCTGTCTGGCACCTGAATGTACTGAGAAGAAGACAGAGACTGCTAAGTCATTAGGGTTCAAGCTCACGGAATCAGGCCCCATTTGTGTAAAGAAAATTGGTAATGCAAACAGGCATCACGTTTGCTAGCTAGGAAATGATCTTTCTCTTCCTCTGCCCCTTTTCTTGATCAAAGAATGCTCAATATAATTACCAATCTAATGACATCCTTTTGCCTTGACTTTTTTTTTTTTTCTAATTTCTACAGAAAAACAGAAGAGAGGAAAGACCAAAAAAAAAAAAATCTGCTTCAAGCCAACCCTAAATCTGTGATTACCATATTCATGTCCAACACTAAGCATTATGTGGAAACATTAATGAAAGTTTTAAAATGCAATCATTGGTTAAAGTTTTTTTCCTGTTCTCTATAAAGAAATTGATAAATGTTTCTATTAACTAATAACCCAGGAATCAACAGTCTTATAAAACTGGTTTATTCAGCCCAGAAAATTAGGCAATCCATCATGACTGATTTGCTCACATTTTCTCCTGCAAATAAGTGAGATGAAAACTTTAAAACCAATAAGATAATGCACTTAACAAATTCAGCTGAGAGAGACGGATAAACTAAGATGCCACTGGCATCAGTTAAGGAAAATCTGTCGTGTTTCCAATTATTTGAGCAGATTTTGTATCCCAATTTGCTGCCAGACTGGCTGCATCCCCCACTCCCCTCTTTCAAACCAAATCATCTGATCTTAAATCAGAACAAGCTCATCATATCACACTATGAAAGGCCAACAGGGGATAAATGACACCAGATGTTATATGAGTTTTCTTTTAGGCTTTCATTTCAGACTTACTGCATTCCCCATGCTGCTTTTTACTTGTCAAAAACTAAAATGTGCTTTGATAGATAACAACCCTATTTTCTTCACTGCCTGAGCTTAGAGAATACCATTAAGTATTGATATTGATGGTGCTTAACTAGGGAATGCAACCTGGGACTGCAGAAAGCAGGATCCTGGGATCCTGAGGTAGCTTTCAGTCCCACAGATACATTTTCTGCTAGTCCCAGGGTTTTTGTGTTGTTGCTGCTGGGGGTGGCATTGGGATACATGCTGTGTGATTTTACAACACAAAATGTGAGCGCACAGGCAGGAAGAGCAAGGAGGGGCAGGCAGGCTCAGAAACATAGCTCTTAGACCCATCTGCTGCTGCTGTTTGAGCTGCTGAGGGAGCCGGTGTCATACTGAAAGGCTAACAACGAACTTCTGAAGCTGAGCTGAGGCTCACTGGTGCAAAATCCAAGGCACATCATATTCATTTGCTTTACTTATGATCTTCTGGAGTCATTGTGTGCCCAGACTGATAGGGAGAGGCTGGAAAATGTCAGAAACAAAGAGCAGCACGTGCTGCTCAACACCAGTGGGAGAACCCGGCATGCACAGCAGATGACACACATGGCGCCGCACTCCACCACCTCAGATCTGAAGGGAGAAGATGGTCTGTGAGGGAGGAACCTGATGATTCTACTAAGATGTGGGCAGCCTTTTCAAAGCCAGCTTGGCCATATTCAAAGCAGTAACTGTGTTCCCAGGCCTAAAATGGCTGGCTGGTGCTGCAAAGAGCCTGATATAAAGAAAATGTGAACCCCCTTGGCATGGGGCAAAGAAATAAATTAATAAATAGGTTAGTCTTGATTGTGAAGGAAAAATCCACCTCTTTCTATAAATGATTTTTTAAAGAGTATTTACACAGCTACACAAGCCTTTCCCAATTGCCACAAATATTTTCTTAAGAAAATACCTAACTAGTGACTGCACTTTAACTCTTAAACCCACAATGACTGGTGACATCACATCATAGAGGTGTTTCACATCAAGATGATACAATTGTCTCCCAGCTCACCCAGTGTGAGTGTTTGTATGCCGGCACTACCACGGCTTCGAATACTTTAGTCTACTGCCTGGGAGCAGCTTTCTTGTCTCATGGGTGGCTGTAGGAGGTGGCAGCTTAACTTCATCGACTTGCCTTCCAATACACCCTGCAGATGCAGTGAGGGAGCATATCCACACATACTCTGACTGCAGCTGCCAGCAAGCAGCTTGCTCCAAGGTGCACTGAAGTCAACAGGGTTAAGCCTCAGGAGCAAAGGAAATGACAAGGGTATGGTTAGCGTGAGTGACAGCAGCAGAGGCTCTCCTTTACAGGTCAGAAATGCTCAATCACAGATGCTGAAGCAGAATTCAACTCCATTTAAACACCAACTGCCCCCCCAAACCCTTTCTGTTGCCCCGGTGCTCTGCTGCCTGCCTGTGCATTTCTGCCTGCCATCGTGATTCCACTTACTTCCACTGATAGCATCACCTTTGCAACTCTTGCAAAACATGCTCGGTGAACAAAATACACCAATAAGCCAGCAGCTGTCAGAAAGCATGACTTATAGCATTAAACAGCATCAGTTTGGTTTGGCTGACACTCGGCAATATCTACGTAGCACAGCATCACTTGATACTAAGAATGAGCTGGCCTCAGCTCCCATCCCAGCAAACCTTTACAGGGAAGCAGAAATCCTCACCAACCGACTTGTGCAATGAAGTGATAACGCCGAATACCCAGAGTACGGGGAGGGGGGCTGGCAGCAGGTACATGGATGTGTTTAGCCACATCAGCCTAGAGATCAGTGCCCTTCCGAGCCTGCTTTCATTCAAAGCACTAGGCAAAACACAGTGTGAAGAAAGGAGCCAACAACTACTCTTAAACCTGGGGTGACAACAAAAGAAACATCACTGAATATCTCACAACAACAAAGTTTTGCCAGGTTTGCCTCACTTTTAGCCGCTTGTACCACTGTGCCACATCTGTGATTTCTAGAAGTGGTAAGCAAGAGCTGAAGTTGGTATCTTAATGCTCCCCTTCTTACAATATTCAGTTTGAGAACAAGCATCATATCACTTGCTTGTCCAGTCTCTAAGTGCATTTTATGTCTTTCATAGAAAACTAGCAGAAAAGGGTAGAAGGTGGTAAGTTGATTACTAAACTAAAAGCAATTAACAGTGGAAGTTAGGTAGGCAAAATGATTACAAAATCCATCATCTATTCAAACTGTTGCCCCCCAAAAAAGGTGATGGAGTAAACTTTTCAACTTTTCTAAATGTCTGATTATTATAAACGCGGTCAGATATGCTAGTTAGCAGATGAAAGGAAAGATCTCCCATCCTCTTATGCTCTCTATCAATGCTAATTTATCTGCCTGCACCCAACTATGCACCTGCTCACACGCTATGTGGAAGGGGGACAAATTGCTGCTTTTGGCTCCATGGACACAAGAGAAAAAGTCTGTCTTAGCAGTTCTCCAGCGTCATCAGAAAGGGTCATACCTACAGTCACCAAAAACATGACATGCCATGGTCCCCTGGTAGCCAACCTAAGTGTGGTTCAAACAGACTGTGGAGAGACATCAGGGATGCCACCTCTGCTCCCCCTCCATGTCAGAATAGAACCAAATGGGCCTGAAAAATATATTGTCCTGCATGCAGGCACTCTGTGTTTTCAGTCCATTTGAGATGTCACTCTTGGTATCTCTGGAGGTCCTTCCCATAAGGGTTTTCTCTTTATGTGAATTTCTTTGGCAGAATCTTTTGCCCAAGATGAAGATATTAAGTGAAATTGTAGGAAGTGTTTCTGGAACATCTGTTAGTGGACAGCCACCCTGGAAAGCTTGATCCTTAAACCAGGAAAAGGAAAATGGTCCTCATGACAGTGTGAAATCAAAGCAGTTTGATCCGCAGTAGCAATTGCTAACAGCAAACTGCTCTCAACCAAACTCCAGGCTGAATATTACAAGCAGAAATTAGGCAGCTAACACTTTGGCATGACCAATTGATTTAAGAAAATCAACACTCTGCTGACATATAAGTCATGAAACAGAAGCAAAATTAATCAAATCAATGACTTCTTTCACTGCATGATATTCAGCACAGCTAAATCCCACCCATCACTTTCTTAGGCCACCAATAAAGTAAAATTGCCATGTTTTGTCACTGACCTGCCTGTGGAAGTGAGCTCCTAATTTGATTATTGCATACCCTCTGCTCTTATTGCAGAGCTATTTCCTTCTATGTTTGTTCTGATCTAAGACACACCATTTCCTGAACTGAAGATAAAAGAAACAACATTAAAATACACCCAGCAGTTACCCTCTTAAAATAAAAGTCTGAGAATTAACAGCAGCCACATAGGTATCTGGAGATCACAGGAGCAACTCTGAATTTCCCAGCATACAACCGTATGACTATTGCCTTCTCATATCTTTCCAGTTGAGAATGAGGCAGCCAAGTAACGGGATTTGAATGCATATTGGCTTGCTGCCTCTGCTGTTTTGATTTGCAGACTGGCCAAGCAGAACGCAATTAGTGGTTATTGACACCTTTACAGGAAGCACTCATAAGGGAAATGGGAAATTGAAAATGTCCTTTAAAAGATGGAAGCAAAATACTGTATCAAAGCTTGCTGGTAAATAACACGAGCCCAGAAAAGTGCTCAGTCAGAATATTTGTATTTCTGTATCATTTAGGAAAATCCTATTATGGCTTTAGCCACAGAGACATCCCTGGTGTGCAAGATAGAGGCAGTTCGTAAAATACATAGCATTTTCAGCTTGAAAATAGGGCAACCTATTGCTTTCTGTAGATGGCTATGTTACACCCCAGTTCCCATCAATAGAACATAATCTCATTGCAGCAGGCAATACTCAATATCAATGAAACACTGGTATTGTAGGTATTCGCAGACTGCCAGTACCTAAAGGACAGAAAGACTTTGTGTTTTTACAAGGGCCAATATCTCTGGAACACATTTATGAAACAAGGCAGCACACCAAGGAGGCAAACGAGTTATATGCATGTGTCCACAGAGCTGTCTGCAGGCATTTGTTTGCTCTTTCTCCCCTCTCTCTCTTTTCTGATACTTTATACCTTCCCTACCTTACACTCTCTAAGTTTCACTAGCAATGTCAGTTATGCAATTAGTCCCCTGCCAATTAATGCCAAATTAGATGCCTGCTGTCAGTGTTCCCTAGCACTGACGGAGTGTATGGTAATAATCTGTAACCAGGATAATGCTCTAAGGAGTCTGCATTGTTCTCTGGAAAGGGAAAAAAAAAATGAAAATGAAAAGAAAATGAAAGAGAGAGAAAGAAAAAGTATGTTGCACGTTCACTTATGCCATCAGCAGTCAGTGCAAAACATAAAATAAGTTTTGTTGTGCAGTTATCCCAATGATTAAAATATAATAGGCTAATGAGATTACAAAGCTGATTGTGAACAAGACCAATTGTGTTAATTGGAGACTCCTGAATGGCAATTTGAGCTGCTGCCGCTGCTGAGTTTTGAAATATAATCAGTTTTACTAATTTTATCTGATTTCTTAATGAAGCTTGCCTTGAGCAATTGTTCTATGTGTTCTTTAGCAAACAGCGTGTGTCATAACTGCTGACATTAATCTTGATTACTTTAGTTAAAATAAATAGTTATACTTGGGCGGCTTTCAGAAAATACATCAGAGCAAATGTAATGTTAGGAAGAGATGGGGTTTTGCTTCTTATATTTGTTGGTTTTTCTATACTGTATTTCCCGACTGTGAAACATCTTTCTTGTGTGACCTGATCTCTTTTTAGACTCCCTTACCTTTTGCCCGCCCTTCAGAAGACAGTTTTGACTTTCTTAGGAATAAGGATCAAGACAGTGTCTTTATTATGGAAAAATTGAACTAAGAGGAAAAAAAAATTCCACCAACAAAAAACATCTTAGAGAAAAAATACTACAAAGAGCTTTTTCATGCATGAATCTCAAAGTTGGCACACACATTCTCACCACCTCATGCTCCAGCTGCCAGTACTAACACTCAAGCCTTATAGAAATGCACTTTGTCATATAGCTTATTTATTTTTATGGAGGATTAATATACTTAGGATGGCTCTTTGGAGCATTCATAGTGCATTTGATGGGATGCTGTACCATATTGCTGCTTACAAAGGGACACAAACATTAACGAAAAATAAACAGTAGAAAAGGGGAAATGGGAGTATAAGTGCAGTCTGAATTAATGATAAACATAGCTAGAGATTGTTCATATTTCAGAACTCCTATTATATTCTGGCCTTGCCTTTACAGGGATAATCCTTACGTAATTAAGATAATGGCTAACTCGTCTGATAGGTATTATACATCTTTTTGAGCCAGTATGCTTATATGACAACATAATTTGCATGTACTTATTACCGGACTATAAAATCTGTGGATTTTATATGTAGTTGCATTGATTAGGTACTCAGATGATAAATAGAAACCATTTTGGGAAAGATGATCTAGGATATATTAAACATTTATTTCACCCTCTCTTTATAGCCAGCACTGGTTTGGTAAATTAAAAGTGTTTAGTCTGGCCTGGATAGTAATCTATGTCCAATTAGGATCTAAATATGTATAATAAACAGTCTAGCTTTTTTTTTTTTATAATCCATATGCATGTAGCAATTTCTTTAGTCATGGGGTTTTAGAAAGAATTGCTAGGTTTTTTCTCTAAGACACAGTATTCTGGAACAAGGGAAGGTCACGGGCAGCAGGGCAAGCACTGCTTCAACACACCACTCCTGACGACTGCACTGTGGACCAAATACCAGCATTTTTTACTCACAGGTACAATGGGTGAAATTCTGGGTTTCCTACTCAAACTCTGCTTCCTCAGTGCTTAAATGCACTACTGCTTGAAACACTGTGGTTAGAAAAGATGTCAGCTTTTTTGGGGGGCCACTACATCTTTTATGGAGAAGCTGACATCTGACATACGGCATTTTCACACCCTGTCCCTGAAAGTATTGTCTTTTATTTAAAACTACTCCTGCTTAAAAATCAAGCTAGAAATTTTGGGGAGAAAAAAAAAAAAGAAAATCAAACCCAAACATAAGATGTTTCCACAACAACCTTTCCTTGAAATAATCATAATTCACAGTCGTGATTCATAACCATAATTCACACCCTCACCTAGAACAGCAGTGTCCCCATCAGCCCGGGTCCTTCAGATGCCAAACATCCTTTTTCAGACACGTTTAAGTCTTCGATAGGCTCGTGGCTTCTTTGGAAGCCCTGCTTCACTCAATGAGTAAAAAATACATGTGAAATTCAATTTGTATATTCTCACTTCTGCTTAATAAATCTGAAAATTTATACTTAATGGGAATCTACTTTTACCCTTCTCTGCCTTCCTTAATGAGAGCTAATTGAATAGAACAATCTTCATTTGGTAGGACGCATCACGAGGGCTTGTCTATACTTAGAAATTTACTGTGATAACTAATCTAAAATGGTTGAGAAATATCCCTACAGCTTTCTGCCCAAATAGCTGTTCCAGAGCAATTATTTCAAATGAGCTATTTTTGTAAATTTTCAAGTGTATACAAGTCTCAAATCTAATATCTGGCTGGCATTACATACCTAACTAGTTTTTATGGATCAAGCTATTTGACCTGGTGAGCAAGTCACACTGTAGTAGCAAGAAGAATATACTAATGTTGGCTCCGATTTGCCTTTATGCTAATGCACAACACTATTAAAAAAAGCATTAGTGCCACTGATGATTTGGCTATATATATGACCTGGATATTGATATCACAGTACCAGCTACAAATTCCTAGCCCCAATACTTTTAGAGGTACTGTACAGGCTACTTTGTAATAAAATTTTTCACCTTTTCACTTCCCATTTGGACTGAATAATTTATTTCTCAAGCGCTTTCCATGCAATTTACGGACAGCCAGGCTGCTGTAACTTTCCAAGGTACATTTGGTGTGTGATGAGTCCTCTTTAGGTCATTGCTGTGCTCAGTGCAAGAATGGCTACCAAGTTTCAAAGCTCACACAGATTTCTTTGGGGTCTGGCAGCACACCAACACATCATCCTCTGCTCAAACAGCCTGGATACCACAGACGTGGATTGATCCTTTCTTGTTATGTGTGAGAACCATTTCCCTCAGCATGACCACTGTTTTAATCTTGTATTTTAAACATAAACAGAATGACAGATTTTACAGTATAATCTGGTAGGCACAGCAGCCCTTTAGGAGAATGAATCATTAACCGAGAAGCTATGTTTAAGTAAAAAGGACAGACAACAAGAAAGGGGGAGAGAGGGAGAGGGAGAGAGATTGGTTTTGTTCATGATTTAACACACAAGTGTGATCCACCCGCCTCTAAAATACATTGCTGGAACAGAAATAAACCTCACTCTAAGCAGGGCAGGAAAAAGTGGCAATACAAAAGAGCTTGAGGAGCACGGGCAGAGAGGGGAAGGAAAAAATGAATTTTAAATTCTTCTCTCCTGCTGCATTTTTGAAATGTAACACACAGTTTTATAGTAGTTATGTTCCTGTTGCCGTGCTGGTGTAAAGAGACAGAAGAGAAGGAAGACACGCTGAGAAAGGCAATGCCTCTCCTTCGACCAACTGATATAAGTGAAAAACAACAGAGAAGAGGAAATACAGATGTACTGTTTTTCTTTGTATTCAAGTCAAGCAGTTCAAACTAAATTTCCATTCTGTACAATACTAGGTCATTTTTGTTTAGAGGATAACTAGATTGCAGCTAACATTGATATATTAATCAAATTGCAGAGGGAGAGCTTCTGGGACAGTTTCTCATTTATACTACTGTCCCTTTTGTATCAGACTGGGCAGATTAAACGTAATTTACACCCTTGTTTAAGTTTATTTTACATTGCTATGTTATTAGTGTAAATAAGAATCAGACCCTCTGCTTTTAAACTACTCCCAAAGGTGGTTTAAATAATAGAGACCCAAACGTGAAACCAATACTACTCATTCATTATCTCCTTTGTCTTAATAGAATAAATTTTGATTGCATTTATATGAATACAAATGTGTGTTTTAATGTATTGGCATCACAGGTACACAGGTGGAGCAGGAGAATCTATATTAGTATTACTATAATTACAGTCTTTACGTTTGTTTGATATGTGTATACATGGAGCTTTCCTTCTCCTTGATGAGGAGGATGTTACGTTAACCCATTTTTATCCTTAATGTTTTGTTTATGGGTTGCATTTTCAAATTTGACCCCTTAGGAAGACAGCATGGAAAAAACAAGCCCTTAAACTTGTGGTTAGGGTTGGTATGGTCTTAGGAAACATGTTCCCCAATATGTGACTTAAATCCTTTGTGCAATTTGGATTTGTGCTGTCCAATTGTTCACTGCAGTTGGTATTCCCAAATGCATATGCAACCCATGTGATCAGCAGGTTTTTTTCAGCCATCTCCTGGGAATTGCTTTATACACCTGAGTCACCAGAAATGATTGAACTAGATCAAAGTAGGGCAAGAGTAAGGTCATCCAGTTGGGTGGCTGTTGCATGTATCCTAATACAATTTGGTGATACAGTGATAGACCATGTTACTGTGACAGGATTCATCGAAATAAAATGAGATATGTTTGAAGGGAGCTCACATCACCAGAAAAGCTTAGGCATGGCCAAGGGCATGTATGTACATAGAGCTATCTGAGGAGACCTCCATGTCAATCTATATATGACATCCTGCTGACCTGCCTATGACGGAGGACTATCATCAACTGAGTTTCCCATTTGCTTGAGGGAATGAGCAATAACTCATTTTCCTATTCTTCATTCAAACTAAGGCATTTGTAAACAAGAAGCAAACTCATACCAGATGGGATCTTACTTTTCATAATGCGTAGACCAAATTCTTATTTAATCCTTCCAAATTGATTTGCTATGTTAGGCATCTCTTCTGTTGCTAATGGTAGGAACTCGAGAATTTTGGGGTTTCTCCTCCTCATCCCAGGACACAGTGACATATCTCCCAGTTCTTATGACTTCTCTCACCCCCACAAAGCTGAAACCATGGATGAATCAATCATATCCTGGGCATTAGAAGCCTTTCACAGAAGACAGACATACCTCTACCTTCCTCTCTTCCTTCAAGCCATCTCTACATATAAGAAAAAAGGTGGCATTATGATTCCTTCCTTTAATTCTTCACGGCTTTTATTCTTTTTAATGACATCACACCTGCACTTCTGAGATGTTTTGCTCACCTTTTTTTCTTTTTACCCTTAGTTTCTCAAGTGAATCTGTTGAAAACAGAAGGTTGTTACTTTTCCAGGCAATATTTACTTAAATTGTCATATGTATTGTCATAATTGTCATATATTGGCCAAGAAGGCCAATGCCACCCTGGGCTACATAGGGAAGCGTGTGGCCAGTAGGTCGAGGGAGGTCATTCTCCCCCTCTACTCTGCCCTGGTGAGGCTGCAACTGGAATACTGCATCCAGTTCTGGGCTCCCCAGTTGAAGAGAGACGGGGACCTACTGGAGAGGGTCCAGTGGAGGGCAACGAGGATGAGTGGGGGATTGGAACATCTCCCCTATGAGGAAAGGCTGAGAGAGAGCTAGGACTCTTTAGCCTGGAGAAGAGAAGGCTGAGGGGTGATTTAATTAATGTTTATAAATATCTAAAGGGTGGGTTGAGGGAGGATGGAGCCAGACTCTTTTCAGTGGTTCCCGGTGACCGGACTAGGGGTAATGGGTACAAGCTGGAACATAGGAGGTTCCATTTAAATATAAGGAAGAACTCTTTTTCAGTGAGGGTGCCAGAGCACTGGCACAGGCTGCCCAGAGAGGTTGTGGAGTCTCCTTCTCTGGAGATTTTCAAGACTCGCCTGGATGCAGTCCTGAGTGATGTGCTCTAGGGGATCCTGCTTTGAAGCAGGGGAGCTGGACTAGATGATCTCTGGCAGTCCCTTCCAACTCTGAATATTCCGTGATATTCTACATTCAGATTTCTCTTTCAGAAAAAAACATTGCCTCAAACTGTACGTACGTGTAGGTAACATAACTTTGCTATATTTAGATAATTTAGATTTTTTTTCATAGCTAGGATTTACATTTTTTACATATTGTTTTTATAGTGCCATTTCTTTTTGTTAGGGTTTTTTAACATGTTTGTCTTGCATGGCTGTGGCTTTCTCTGTAAGACTTCAGTATATAAGGGAAGCTTTTTATACAACAGCTAAGAACAATCTAATTTCACAAAACAAAAGGAAAAAAACCCAAAAGATTAAGGTGGGGTTAAAGGCTAAAATTTGTCTATAAATGCAGCCTAGTGCTTAAACAGACACATAGTTTTAACTGTATGAATATTCCCGCTGAAATCTAGGACAGGGAACTGTATTTAGAACAGTTTTTAAACACTCTTCTGACCAACTGGGTTTGTAACAAGTTTTGCATTCAAGCATAACACATTTAACAACCATGGGGAAGGAAAAAAAAAAAGTAGGCTAAAGAGTTATCCTGGGTTGCCTGTAGAGCAATTTTATTCCTGACACCTTCCCTCAGTTGGACAAAGCGTAGTCAAAGCACACTAATGCAGCAGAAGCATGCCGTGAAGCAGCTTGCTGTGCACCCAGGGTTTGTGGGACAACCATTTCTGAACACTGGAGCAAAGGCTGATGTGCACACACAAGACCTGAAGTGATGGAAAACAGAGGGAGAGGTTAGACCTTGGTTCTCTAGGTTTGCAGGAGAGAGAAGTCAAACTCAGCCATGCTGCTGTCTTACTTTCCTTTTCCTCCAGAATTAAATCAAAACTGACAGAGTAAGGAAAAAGATTAACACATTTGGAGCTTGGGAGCAGAAAGACTGACTCATTCTTGTTTATAATTCTTGCCTGGTTTGTGATTTGGAACAAAAGTAAAGTATCCAGCTAGATTTTTCAAGCACATGCCAAGCATGAAGGGTTGCCAGGCTTCAACCTTCCTCCTGACATCATCTGAAGGGCTGTGTAATTCCCTGCAGCAAAATATCCACAGAGGTCATGGTAACTTCAGCTGCTTCAGCAGCTGAAATCCACTCGCTGTCCTCTACACACTTGCATTTGGAGAGGGGTTTATGATAATGATCTAATTTGGGATTTGGAAAAGTTCACAGCCTATTCAGAAATAAACAGTGAGGAGAGAGATTAAGACAAAGATGTGATCTAGAGGCAAAATAAAAAGGAAGCATGAGCTTACACTAAACTGCAGATCCCAAAGTTGTCTCCTTTATCTTTTTTCCAGAAGAACTTGTGATCTCATGAGAAAACAACAAAAAATGAACAGACCTCTTTCCTTGTCCCAGAATCCCATAATCATAAGCCATCTGTCAAAACCAGCATCTCAGTGCTGCACAAATCTACTCGATCCCTGTGTGTTAGAAAATATTTTTATATTTCATCACTGCTAACCTAGTTCAGTTAGTTTGTGGAGTTAGCTTGGTTATTTTCACCTAGTGGAACAACAGGGTTGTTAATTCTAATTCAAACTTTTGCCATGCCGATAATGCATTTACCTGTGAGAGCACCTTTTAGCTTTCAGATTTCAAACCAACTGTAATACTTAGCATGCTTTCCTGAGAGTGAAAAGTTGAATCCATATATTTCCTATCTTCTTCTGTATAATTTCTTTTGATTTAAAGAAAGATTGCAATAACAGCAATAATGCAAATTTTGTTGTCTTTGATAAATTCAGTAAATTCAGTAAAAAACCATCAATTTTCACATACTTCAACTTTCAGACCTGCAGACTTCAAGCTTTAGAAAGAAACTTGGATTTTTATCAGTTAGGTCTTGTTTTTTCTTTACCTTTTTAGCTTTGCGATGCCACATGATTTTAAGAAGTGCTAGACTTACTCTGAGGTTTTAGAAACAAGTCAGAACACTGACCTTGTGGAATCACTAGTAAAGAACTATAAACTCAAGTTTGCACATGGAAATTTTGTTTGCAGAAATATAGACACTTTTCTTTGCTTCCAAGTATTCAGTTAGTTCCAATCAATGTATACTTCAATCAACGTTAGAAAGTAATTGCAAGTTAAAAAAAAAATTAAGAGCTTGGTTTTGTCTTTCAGTTAGGATGTATATAGAAGACTTAAAAGGTTGAGATCTACCATTTCGAAGGCTTTGATGGACATTATGAACAAAACCAGTTGGTTTAACTATGCCATTACAGTGCTTCTTTTATTTAATATATTTGTTTTAAATGAAAAAAAATCTGTTCAAGTAAATATATTTTTCTCTTCTGCACATCCATCAAGTTTAAGATAGATGTATTTACTTAGTGAATAAATAGGGTTTAACACAAACACCAAAGAAAAATAACATTCACCTAATGAAGCAGAGATACAACACTCACTGTATTCTAACATTATGTAAAAATAAAAAAAGAAGTTAAATCATATTAAACTAAACAGCTGGCTGATGGAAAGCAAAAAGATATATTACAGCCTTCTGATAAGCAACCAATACATTAACTTTATGCAGCTTAATTTGAAGGATGTATTTAGCACATATTTTACAGCTTAAAAACCAATAGAAAAAAGAAACTTTTGTAAAGGGGAAAAAAAGGAACGATGCAAATAAGAGTAACAGATAACTTAAAGCATGTTAACTTCTTTGATGATTTAAGTCACAATTCAAACAACTTAAATCCTCAGGAATTAAATAAAATCAATGGAAGCTTTGGGTTTGTACACACTTTTCATATGCATTGCAGTGAGACCCTGGCACACGCTTGCAACACCCATGGTAGTTAATCACGCCTGTTCTTACTTTGGAGCTCTCTCCTGGTAACCAAGCTTAACAGGTACCCCTGTCAACTGTATGGTTTAGCTCTGAGCCACAGCTGGGTTTTACCTATGACAGTTAACGAACATGCAGCCCCAGAGGTTTGAAGAATGTGACATACATAAATGGTATCCAAGTTGCTACTAGTAGTTTGTGAACCACTTTGGGATGACACATAACACAAGGCTGGGAGTACCTACCACAGCTGCTGATACCCAGAGATACGGCTGCCCCACTCATCCCTGCCAACACCATCAGGCAACAGTGACCAGCCTGCTGCCCTCAGAGCAAAGTGGTGAAATCATTTTCTCCCAGAGTCTCTGCAGTGACCAGTCTTACAAAGATGACCATGAACTTCAGGTTCAGAGCAGTCAGCCAGACTTCTCACGCTCCTTGCAATGAGGAGGTCCCTGCTCATCATCTCCTCATAACTGGATGGCAGTAAGTATCACAGAAAACAACCAATAGGCTTTTTGTTTAACAATAACTTTCACCAGCTTACCTTTTCACAAATATTTCTATCTCATAGGGAGATGACTGCAATGGCTGCATCAAAGTAAGTTTAGAGATAAGAGCATCCCCAGATTTCCTGCCCCTCCTTCTCTTCCCTTTCAAGCCAGCCATTGTGCTGCAGGTTGAATTTCTCTAGCAAGGAGTGCGATCTACCAGTAAAGTTCACTATGTGGTAGGTCCGCAGGGGAGAGAGGCAATTTTGATGCTCTCAGTGTGCAACCTGCAATGTGGTGATGATGTGTCATTTGGCATTTCCTTTTTACTAGAAACCCACCAGCTCCAACTTTTAACTCACACTCTGTCTTGCTGGGATTGAAACCTGAGTGAGTGAAACACAGTTCAAATCTCACAAAAGGCTCCAGTCAAGGGGCAGGCTTGATAGCTGGTCACACAACAGAAGAAATCTGCCTGGTTTTATTTCTGGTAAAAGTCCCTTTTTTTTTTTTTTTGAGAAATTGGATCTATAAAACTGCAGGGCATGATACAGTGATAATAAATGCATAGAAGCTTTCATATTTATTAATTGCACATATTACAGGATAGAAACCAGCCAGAGTAGTCTTCTAAATTGGGATCAAGATTTTTTTAAAGTGGCAGCTCTTTCAGCTGTAGATTCTCACGCAAAACCCACCCGTGAGGTTTCTGAGCATTGAGAGACTGCCAACTGCATGAGTATCCGAGATAAGACAAACAAGACCGTTATGTGAAGCGCACAGCTCCTGAAGATTACCTTGTTCATATGTCCCAAGATGGACATTAAAAAGAAAAACAAAGCAAAAAGTGACACTTTCTAAAGTCTTGTTCCAAACCAGTCAATAAACAGTGACTCCTAGAGATCACTGTCTCAGAAATTACTTGCTTCCTCTTAGTGTTCCAAAACATGAATGATAAGTGGCAAGAAACTGCGGTTATTTCTAGCTTATAAAGCAGAATCTCAGGTGGAGAAAGTTGACGTAATTTCTTCAAAACTCGCAAAGGACTGGAGAATACAACTCCTGTCTTTAGCCTCAAGAACCTCCATCCATTTTCCAGAAATGAGAGATATTATTCTAACGACTGTATTGTTTTCCTTAGAGTAGGGGGTGAGTCTCCTCCCACCCTGTTTTCTTGATCTGGTGTCTTTGATCTTTCTTGTCAAATCACTTCTTGTTGCTGTCGATAGGGCATTTAAAAACCAAGATGAGTAGAGGGAAAGCTATGCCACATGGCAGGTACGAAAAGCAACAGTTCTTCTAAGGATTTGTGCAAATATTAAAACATACCTCCTACATTTAACCTGATGTCCCTGCTGTTTTTCTGTTACACTGCTCAGTGGTATTTCATTGTCTTCTACAAACCTACAAAGGGATACTTAATTTTTTTCCTTTTGCTTTTACCCCAGTAATTAGTCACAATTGACATTTAGATGCACGCAGGGTGAGACACCTCCATGCATTTTCTTTTGCCGTCCCTTGAATTAGGCTTAATGCTAAAAGAAAACATTTCCCTGCTCTCCTCCTCTATATTTTTAAATGAATGTCATCCAAATGGCATTGCCATTCAAACATTCCAGTGAAATTCCTCACATGCTGATAGTGCAGTGTGGGAATCTCTAAAATTGTCCCCCGTAGGTTCGGATTCAGCCCCTGAAGGTTCACTTGAGTTTAATTTCACTAATCACACAGGGACAGTTATTTTTTGCTCTCGCTCAGCTTCTCTTTCACATGCAGGCACGCGCACACACACACACTCACGCTGCATCCCTCCCGTTCTGTTGCACTTAAGTCCAGATTAACTCTGACCATTCCCCCACGCAAGCGGAGAGCGACACAGCACCACGGTGTCTAAGACCATAGGTGGGTCGTTCCCTTCAAGCCAATTTATTCACATTTGCGATGGTAAGATTGATTTTTATCCTGCATTTCTGAGTTTATTTAACTGATTTCAGAAACTGCCACAGAGGTGGGGGGCAGAGATCGTCTTCAAGGTTGCTGTCATCTGGAATTTTATGTCCTTCATTTTCTTTCACTCTGTATGCCTGTCACATCGGCTTAACTGTGAGTAGCGTACTAGCCAGTACCTCTGGCATACTGTATATTAATAGAATATTGATATAGCCCAAATACTGTTGTGGGATTCATCATTTGGTAAATCCTCTGCCGTCTGCAGTTTTACAGAGCCGTTTAATTAGCAATTTTACAACCTCCTATTCTCTCATTAAATTAATTAATAATTAAGTTCAAATATAGGCATCTTTAATGTCATAATTATATTTCAGTTTTATGGTCACCAGAGTTTAGCTCATTAGACGAGGTAGTCATAAACTATAGCTCTATTTAGGGGCTGAGGCACTGGTGCACAGGTAGTCTGCTTCTGCTTGGTATTTTTATCCTTCTCACTTTCTCCTCTTCTCCCCCCTCAAGCCCTCACTTCTCCAGCTCCCCTTTCTCTCATTGCTCTCTGCTAGCACTGCTGTTTTTTCTTGTGCCAGCTCTTTCTCATTCATATGTAAGGTTTAAAAAACCCTCAACACATGCCCTCTCAGCCCCTCCATTACTCTCTCCAGAGCAACTGGCTTGTCCTGGGTCCTCCTTCCTTGCCAGACTCAAGGGCCACCACCTTCAGTGCTGGGCACCCACCAGTGGCCAAATTTCTGTAGCATCGTACCAGTGACACTGTACTCCTGTTTGACTGCGTGATTTA
Source organism: Podargus strigoides (assembly GCA_028020825.1). Classification (NCBI taxonomy): domain Eukaryota; kingdom Metazoa; phylum Chordata; class Aves; order Caprimulgiformes; family Podargidae; genus Podargus; species Podargus strigoides. Next base: position 84,839,229 of record CM051620.1, on the reverse strand, counting down.
CCAAGGCATGGGACTTAGTAATGGCATTTCACACAGTATGATATGTTGTGCAATGGTTTATATGTAGTGGATTTATTTCAGTCATTATCGCTGATTAAACCAGCTTAGTTGAAAAGGCAAAGCAAAACTTGGCTTTGAAATTGTTCTTATTTAATTTTGTTTGTGCTCACATAACCCAGGACAACACTAATTATCTCTTTAGTGTAGCTCATATTTCTAATGTAATTCATATGTAAATTGTAATTTAATTCATATGGGAATGTTTGTGCTCCTTGCATATTCTCAGTAAAGAGCACAAACAGTGAATTAAAACTGTTTGGAAATGAAAACTTTATGTTGCCTTTTTTGAACAGTCTTTGATTTATTTTGGCTTGTTGTTTCTCTAATGAATCACAATTCAATCGGATGGCTGAGGCCAATGTGTTCACTCTCCCCTCTCTGTATTTAGGCACCTTGCTCACTGGCCTGCTTTTCCTTCTGAAATTGGAAGGCGGGGGGGAAGCTTTCTGTGTGCTCACTACCTTTGGAGAAAAAAAAATCATCGTATGAGGACTGTTATTAATAAGAAATAATTATAGGGAAAATTTGTATGACCACAGAGCTTACAAGCACAGCAGGGCACTATTTGTGCCACTTTGCTACTCAAACAGAACCACAAGAGAGCACAGCGAGGCTTTAGGAGTGTTATTTCTGGTTTGGTGTATCTGATAACATCAGGTTAAAATTTTAAGCCCAACCCAAATTTTCTATCTAATAACCTGTACTTTTTTATTGCCTTTTAAATCTGTTAAACTGCTTAATGCAATATTACTGTCATCTATAAAAACTGCTGCTGCCCACAGCAAAGCGGTCTTTTGTCAGGGCAAGTCAAAACTTCTAATTTGTATGAGTACAGCGTAGGACATTAAAAGTTGTTCCCGGACTGCTGAATTTGCAGGACAGGTTTGCTTGGGACATGGGAATAATGCTGCAGTATACCCTAACACCCAAAGCAGAAGAAGTCAGGGCAAATGTCACAAGCTGAATGTCACCAGGAGAGTGAGCTTGAAAGTATTTACTACCAACTAGAACAACACACAATGATTCTAAGTTCTGAAGGAACCAGGAGGGGTAGAAAGTTTGAATGGAAGAATAATTAAATCTGAAGAGCTATCAAGTTACTGAATGATGATGTTAGCTGCAGTTTTCTTTGCTGAAACTGCCCGTCACACTTCCTGGACAAAATTGCAGTCACAACATTAGGGAGATAATGAATGTCAATGGTCCTGGAATGACAATGGTCCTGGAAGCCTCTTCCAGTGGACAATTGTTACTCAGGCTGGGATGAAAAGCATGCAGGGGAAATATCTTTAACACCCTGCCATCCTCTCTGTCCCCGCTGGGTACTGCTGTGGCCAGAAGAGAGGTAATATTTGTGCATTAGTCTCCAGTGCCATAATGCTGAGCTCTGGGACATGTTGTCCTGTCACCAGAAGGAAAGGTTGAATGCACCAAGAAAAGAGGCAGAGGGGTCACTGAAGTTAATGGGCATACCTACCTTGTAACATCCCCCTGTCAACCTCCCCATCACAAAGAGCACTCTCTATTTTAGGGCAATCTCCTCTTTCTCGAGCTTTGGGGACCCCTTGCACAGAAGCTCACCTCAGGAAGGCAGAGCATCAGGGCACTATTTAGGGGAGCTGAGCAGAGGGTGGACAATGTGGGCAAGAGGAACCACTTCCCCCCCCCCTCACAGCCAGGTACCCTCTAGGGAGGGATGCTGCCACATCTAGGGCACGCGTCTGATACACGCATGCACACACACGCATGCACGCTCCCCGTGACGACACAAGAGCTGTCCGAAACTATTTTCAATAATTGATTTGCTGTTTAATTGAACATCATGACTGACTAACATAGCTCATTACTTTACTCATTAGTTAATTATCGAAGAAAGTAGGACAAGTCAATAAAATGGAAGGCTGTAAATTCCAATACTAATTAGCACCATTTCCTCAGAGACATATTTAAGGGCAGATTGGCTACCCGAATGTCCCCGGACCTTGTAGATGAAGGGAAAGGGTAGACTTACCATAAATCTAGATTACCGGCAAGCAAGGCTCATCAGCAGTAAGTAGTCAAGTACACAGGTGCTGAGCTACCATCAGGTGCCCTGTTTGAACTGGAATATTGGAACGCAAGCAGCACAGAAATTCCTATTTTTAAAAGAAAAGGCGGGGGTGGGGGTGGGGCAAGGGAAGGAGCGCTCACACACCAGAGAGGATACATATTTAAAATAAATTATGCAAACTGAACTACTTCGGCAGAGCACATTTGCTTTCCTAAGCTCTCCCTTTTCCAGTCTCTCTCTCTCACATGCACTCAATTCATCCTCTCTTTTTTTTGGCAGTCCAAATCCTAGTCCAAACATCAGGGCATCGCTTCTGGAGCAGGCACATTTTTAATGTACGGATACTAATTTATACCTCTTATTTTGTATCTAAGAAAAGAGATAAACTATTCCAGCAATAGAAATTATATTCTCCTGTTACTGCTATTATTTTTTTGTATTATCTGTAATTTAAAATAAGTCTGAAATACCATCAGAGGCAGAATTCAATAGGTCCAGCAGAGCTTTAATTGAGCCAAAAATTGATTTGAAACAAATAAAGAAAGTCTCAAAGATGACTGGGAGAAAATGAAGCAAGAGGAGTGTGTATATGTGTGTGCATGTTTGTGTTCATGGTGCATATTTTATATATACACGATCTTCTATATACATACATATATATACACTTAAATAAGCATGTGTATGTCTATAAAAGATACATGCAGACACATCCATACATCTACATACTTACATAGATACTGAAATATGCCTATATAGGGAAATCAGCAAATTCCTTGAGTTCTGCAGTTTAAAAGTCCCCAGGTCTTACTGGCTGTCTTTTAAAATTCAACCCAAGAGGAGTCAGACTACGAAAAGGTTCTGTTGATATACTGGTACATTGTTGAACAGTTTGTCTAAATTAATTATAAACAATTTCCTATCACTGAGGGACAAATATATTTAATTCCTTTTATTTGGAGGCACATCATGTGTATCTTCCTCTCAACAAACATCCGCTTTTGAAAAACTAATTTCCAGCTAGGTGAATGGAAACAGAGATCAAAAGCATTACCCGAGTTCAACTTAAGGGACAAAATCACCCTAAGAATAGCTCTCAGTCTGGAGCTTTAAATATTTAACAATCCTAAAAATATATTAATGGATTAATGTAAAAAAAAAAAGCTAACAAATGTCTATTACTTGACTTACTATATTTTGTTCCACAGTTCTGATTATTAAGCCACAAGCTGTGATTTATTTTCAAGTGTTTTAAAGAAGTACCTTGCCAGAGTGTTCTAAAGATTGCATGGATTTTTTTAATCAGCAGTTTTGAGAATCTGGCCTCTGGTGCTAATAAAGCAAGACTGAAATTTAGGGCAGAAGGGGGAAATGTGGTTGTTTTGCTTAATAGAAAGCTTCTGGTAGAAATAATGCAAGGAAAATTCTATGATGATTTTAGTAAAACTTGGGGAAAAAAAATAAAGGGTATTTTATTATTGATATTTGGGAGGGGTTATTTGTTTGGGATGTTCTCTTTGCGTTAGTGAAGGGATGAAAAAATACCCGGTGTGTAAAATTGACCTGGAACGGAACCAAGAGAAAGATTTCTCCAATTAGACATTCACTCAGTGTAGGCACAAGGTATGCGTGGCATGCACAAGCAAGGCACACTTGCTAGCAGTTGGAATTTATACATGATAACACTTGGAAAAGCAGGAGTTGTGCTCTCTGTATTATTTCCAGACAGTGTCAACCACTCTTTAATATGGAGACTTTCTAATGGTTCTGGTTAGGTCACACTGGATCCCCAGCTATGCCTGAACGCCTTAGGTACAGCACCTAGGGAAGAGTACCCAAACTGAAGAGCCAGTGTGCTCAGCCTACGAGGATTCAGTCTACCTGCTGGGTATGGAAATGGGGAGAAGGCTGGGAAAGGACCCAACCTCAGGCTTTGAGTCACACTTTAGAGCCACAAATGGCTCTAAAATGTAGGCTGAGGCTTAACATAGGCAGTACTTACATTTTACACTGCCGTTCGTCATACATGGTGTAAGGTATGTACATAATGTGAGGCAATCGTCACTCACACTTTTAGCTTTGTGTCTGTTATTAAACACCCCAACACTGGAGACAGAGGTTGATTACTGACTGCGATACCTAGAGTGCTCCGTGCCAGCCGATGTAAAGCATGCAGACGTGAAGTGCTCTGGTGAATTTGCGGTGGTCCTCTTTTCAAGATGAGGCCCCCAGGCCCCTGCAGCCTTTAATCAGCTGTAACTGGAGTGAAGCTGTCAGCTCCTGCTTGTATTCCGTCAGCTTTAGCACCACTTAGAGCATCCCTGACAATCGCACAGTGCATGTTTAACAGTCAGTCTGTGAGCTAGCTTTTGATTTGGGAAGAAACTTTTTAAGATTCCATTTTCTACAAGGGAAAACTTGTATATTATTAGGGAGAAAAACACAGCAAAACATCCTTCCATCACACTCTTTTGCTTGATGGAGAAACCCCGCTGTTATTTTTTTCCTTCAGCAGGATGATGGATTGGCTCAGTCCAAGGTGAAATCCCAGGCAGTGCAAGACAGAGCAAGGGCTATTGTGTGACAGTGACACCTCTCCTCCTCTGGCAGCCAAACTGTGCTAGCTGTATTGTGAATTGCAGCAGCCTGTCATGATTAGTAGTATGGTCATATAAATTATTCTCACTGAAATATTTGCTCAGCTCTGGTGTGTTCGTAAGTTTTCCATTAAGAATTCAAATTTAAAGATCTTTTCCAGCTGCACAAACTTCCCTAAATACCTTTCCACCACTCATGTCCCTCTGGTGTTGCTTCCACAACATACAGGTGTAAGTGTGATTGCCTGGGACCAGTGACTTACTTGGAGCAAAGCTGTTCCTTTGTTTTCAAAATACTAAATGCATTTCAAACTAATGCAACCCCTCATCCACACCCAAGAATTCTTTCTTCTGTGCGAATTATTTGAAGACTTTTTCGTTATCCATTTCTTGCCCAATGCATGGTGATTTTTTTTTTTTTTTTAAATGGGCAGTTTATGGGCTAGGCCTATTATTTGCTAATTAAAGGTCCTTCCTCCTCCCTTTGGGAGTTTAAAAGTTCTAATATTATTTCTTCACAGAGCTCACTCCTACAATATCCCTACTGTAAACGCAGCTGAATCTTATCTAATGGTGACAAAAATAAGGCCACGGCAAATCTGAGCAGACTGGAAGGGTACAGGGGGAGGAAGGGACAGATACAGCTTCTTTGCAAGTCAAAGCAGTCCACAGCATTCAGTTCCCTCACAGTCCCCAGGGTAATGTCTTTGTAAGGGGGAAATTATTGTAACATTACAAGACTGAGCTCCAATAACCATGCTGACCCCTGGGGACTTCGCACAACACAAAAAATTCCCCGAATATGCTCCTTCCTTAGCCCCATTAAAAATATACTTTTCCCAAGGAGAGGACAGAAGCTTTCTTGAGGTCACTCTAAGAGTTAGAGTCCTCAGAAGACAGTATTTCAAGGCCTTCTATGCCATTTCTGTAAAATGGGAACAAAAGCACCTCTGGTCTCTTAAAGGCGCCAGATGAAGACTATGGCAACCTCGTCCAGACAGAAATTAAGAAATTAATTCTAAATTAATTAGAAATTAAATTAAGCATTGTAGTAATATTTATGTCACACGCATACATAACTATTTATTACTACTCATATTATTGTTGTTGGTGTTATTTTTACTATTGTAATTGTTTATGAGACCGCTGTTGCACCAGCCACGCAGAACAAATCAAAGTCCTTTCTCCAAAGGGTTTAGAGGCAACGACCTTTAGAGACTTATGAAAGTAGCTCTGGTCCTCCTGATACAAAGAGCTGCCTAGTGAAATCTAGTAGTTTATTTAAAGGAAAAATTATTAATTCATATTGATTTCTGTGGAAGTTCGGTGCCTAACATGCATTAAAATCCAGGCCTAGACGAGACAATGGCAACTGGTGACAAAGAACTTTTACTGGCAGACTCAGTAAACTGAAGCACAAACCACAGCTTTAGGAAAGAAAGGTAGTCACAAACTTTTGCAGACTTGAATGTGGGAACATTTTCAGTCACGTTTAAAACGAGAAAGTTTCACACAAAGCCAAGCCTACCCGTCTTGCAGAAGTCCAAGGAAAGAGCAGCGTGCCAAAAAGAGTCCAAGTGCAGCCACTCACCTCCATGAAGTAAAAGGCAGACAAATGCAGAAAGAAATAAATATTTGTGCATATATTTGAAAAATCCTTCTTTCCTGCAGTTAACATGCATCATATTCTTACTGCCTCTCCCAGTCAATTCTCTCCTTCAATTAACCAATAAGTCAATTTGTTCCTTCCCCATCAGAAAAATCCCCCTCTCAGCAAAAAAATGCATCATTTCACTATCAGATCAATTCACCCTTCCTCCTCGCTGCTCAATCGATATACTCCTTCTCTGCATCTGCTAAACAACAAACAGGTCAGTGGAAAGAAACCTGCCTAGGAAGCTTCTCTCCTTTTATTTGGGGCACTGCAAACATATGAGGGGCACAATGGGCACTTCCCAAGCATGCAAGCATGGCAAATGCTCAAAACAATGCAGAATGTTGGATTTTAAGACAACAGAAAGATCTTAACTGAGATATATTTCCAATAACATTGTAGCTGTTCAGGTAACCAGTGGAACTGTATGTTAAACCAGAAGTGCACGCAAAATTTCACTATATAAAAGCAAATAGAAAATTGAGGATGCAATCACAGACTGCACCATTTTTAGACCATATACAGATTGTACAAACCATTCTATACCAGTGATCTATTCTGATAGGAATAAGAAGTGCGATAGACAAAGCTCTGAACATCCTTAGATTGCAAATGGAGACAGGTATGCAGGAAGAAAAAAATTTGTATGCAAATAAAGAATGACTTTTCATTTGACTTCACCAGAAGTCATCAATAAAGTCTAGTACATTCAAGATGTCTTTACAAATGAAAAATGTAATGAAATATGGTATTAAAAAAGCAAAAGCTTATGCAAGATGTTGCACCTTCTATACAAAACACACAGATACAAACCCAGAGACTCTTTCAGCATGGGCAGGCATCCAACCCTCAGTGAAATACAGTTCCCATAAAACTAGGCAAAGTGGCAATACTCAGATTGGGGCAAGAAGTGAAAAATACGAGAAATTCAAATTTCATAAAATAATGCAATTACCCAAATTGCCTAGGATGCTGGTATCAGTACTCAGAGCAAAGAAAGGGTGAGGAGCTCACTTCCACCAGAAACCTTAGGCAACCTACAATAAGCACTCCATCTGGTGATTAGGAAATACATTTTGTGAGACTATATTTGAGGGGCATTCTCTACCATTTACAAATGTAAAGACTTGAAATACAAACTGCTAAAAGCAATAAGTCTTCACTTAATTTTTTTAAAAGTTCTGATGAGTGTCTTTTCATTTTGGGTTTGGTTTTTTGTTGTTAGTTTTGTTGGAGGTTTTTTTCCTCACTTCAATTGATTGCTCTCTGTAGCAATAAAAGTGGATATGGAGTACATTGTTTTACTTTCAACTATTTATCAAACCAAAATTGAAAGCTACACCTTTTTCTATGTGATCTCTTAAGATTTGTGAATATTTTCATAACTAGAGGACTATTATAATATTTATTAATAACAATCCATGAAATAGTAGTGATCTTACCACTCTTATTCACTAGCCTGTTTCTTAATCTGTTTTGCCATTAACTGATAGCCTCAACATAGTAGTCCAAGTTAGTCTTGGGCAAAATTTTTCAGCTGAATGTTTTATTTAGGGAAGAATGCAAATTTGGGCCAAGCCAAACTATTCATAAACTTGTGTTGAATTTTGTTAGTAGGTCACCTGAAACTAAAAAGAAACTCACAAGAGTCAGACTGCCTCTTTCCACTCATTTCAAATCCATGTTTCCCATTATCTCAAACTGCTTCCAGTTGTCTCAAACTGATTCTTTTCTGTTCCAGTGAGAACCAGGCCTCAGTTTAACCCACTTAAATACTTTTTGAGCAATTGCAACTTTAGGCACCAAAATCTCCCTGAAAAACACCCAGGGATCTGTAGTCACCTTTGGGAGCCCAGCAGTCTTTGAGTGCCTTGCAGCTGGGTGCACCGCTTGCATCAAAGAGCTCCCAGCAAAAGGGCTCCTCCTTGCAAGGATGCTGCATCCCAGTTTAGGTGCTGGCAGTATGGTTGCAATGATGTGGGGCATTGCACAGCACCTCCAATTTAAATCTACAGGAGCTGGAACGAGATGATCTTTAAAGTCCCTTGCAACCCAAATCATTCTATGCTTCACAGTGTTACCCCACAGCTATAAGAGCTGCATGGTGGGGAAGGAGGGGAGAGCTAATCTGTCTGAAAGATTATGGAGGAGACAGAAGACTGCAGGACACAGGCTGTGCCTACTGCACTCTTTGTGATTATCACCTAATGGGTTTCCCTTAACCTGGGATGACGGAGAGGAAAAAGAGGGGATACAAGATCTTTTTTGGCTGAGCAGTTTACTTCGACATTGTGCGGTTACAGAGAACAATACCCATACATCACTTAGCCAGAAAGACGTTTTCATGCTGTTACCCTTGAAATCCCTTCTTTTTGTTAACCACAGGTCTTATGGCTTCACTCCCCTTCCCCTCCACCCCTTCCCTTTCAGCTCTGGCAGCAAGGAAGGGGACGGGGCAGCCCACTCCCAGCCTCAGGAAGGATGTGGCAGAAGGATGGCCTTATTTACCTTAACCATTTCCCCGTGTAATCTGGGTAACCATGTGGCTAATCGGCGACACGGAAGAGCCCCCCACGCCGCGATTCACAATGCCGGCCCATTCATATTTCATATAATAGGGTACTTAAGTCATCCCATGCCTTGCCAAAGCAATTGTGCTCCCTTTTTTCCGATGTTTTGGGCAGGGGTCTCCTGCCTTACTCCTCCTTTCATACCGGCATATGTCCCAGCTCTTGCCTGCTGCAGCTGGACAAGGGCTGTTGTTTTTGTTTTGTTCTTCAAAACCAATGAATCGATTACCACGGTGTGAAATGTTGGTTAAAACACTCCCCACATGTATGCATACATTAGCCATTTGCTACATTACAACTTCACAGCAAGGTGACTGAGGAGGCAACAGTGTGCTCTTCCATTTTGAATGGAAAATCTGTTGAGCACAAAAGGAAATAATAAATAAAGGACTGACTACATGTATTGGTTCAAAAATGGCTCTCCAAGCTATATCAAAGTGAAACAGAAGTGCCTCTACCCCAATGTAGTGCAACCATAAAGAAAGCTCAAAACCTGGTCTGTAACAGAAAATTACAGGGAGCTAAAACCTGTTCACATGTGCAGATATAGAATATTAAATTCAGACTACATTCCTGCAATAACAATTATTATTGCATATTCACATTTACTTGCTGCCCCTCTTGTATTCAGGATATACCAAACTCAACAGCTTTACAGAAATTATAGGATCTGATCTCCCTTTTGTACAAACCAGAAGCAAAAAGCCCATGAGAAACACCTGCAGTTTTGGATTTATCCCTCACAGGGTGTGTTGATCTGTGGATTGGAATTGGCATGGAGCTATTGCCTTCATCTTCTAGACTAGACCATTAGCTCTCTTCCACTGGCAATGACAAAAAGTCAATTATATCCAGAAACCCTGTTGTAGCTTGGACAAAACAGGTCTTGTGACAGTATTTCTCTCCCGAGGTATAAAGAAACGACACATCACAACAACTCCCTCAAAATTAATATTACAAACTCAGGTTAACATCTGGAACAAAAATGCTTTTTTGTTTTAAGAATAACCCTAATGCATTATCATGCAATTCAGTTAGTTCAAAAGATGTGTTTAATAACAAGCTAGAAAATGACATTCATTCCTAGTTCAAGTTCATGCTACTCCACAGATGTACTACTGGTGCCGAAACACTCGTGACTTTTCTCTTAGAAATGCCTAAGCCGTGTTCTTTGGCTTGAATTCAGTGCTTGGAAGTTCACATCTGTGCTCTGTATTACAACCAAGTTTCATTTTTTAATCCTAAAATTGCAGAAAAAAAAAAAATATGTTTGAGCCTCAGTCTTGACAGCCAATTTTCCACGGAAAGCTATGCTTTCTATGAAGAGTTAATTAATTAGCACACGTGCAACACTTTACAGACTTATAAATAGTACTGTATTGTATAAAGTATTCAAAAGGAAAAATGTCTACAAATGCTCATCTAGCTATTCAAGTGTTTAATGGTAAAGTTAGAAACCAGGAAATTCAAAATCTTGAGGGGAGCAGAGGGCACAACACAGATGTATTTAACATTTCGTTCTGATGATCAAAGAAGTTAAAATATCTTGTTTAAAGTCCAACTTCTTAATTTCAGTGTTTAGAATCCTCTACTCTACTTTTTTTTTCTTTTTTTTTTTTTTTTTTTTTTTTTTTTTTTTTTTTTTTCCTTCTCAAAATCACAGTATAACAAAAACCAAAAAAGGTTCTCAAGACTAACCTTTCAGGGCAGACTCTGGCACTCTTGTCTACATCTCCCACTGAAGTAAAGCAGATTTTGTTGAAATTGCTATCACCAGAAGAGTTTCTACCACTTGAATATGATCCTAATACAGCTAAATTTGTAAATGGTTACCTCCCCCAGCACCTAAACAGCAGGGATGCAGCAACAGCAATATGAATGTGCTAATCCCAGCACGATGTATTCCCACATCTCCCTGTATCAAATCATTCTAAAGGGTTTTCAATATACAAGTTAATTAGCTACAAAGAAGCAGCAGAGTAGTATCTAATGAAGACCGGGGCTTAAAATACCAAAAGTGGCCTGTTGTACCTTTTCCCCCTCTTTAACATTGACATATTATTTTGAAATGGTTTACAGATACAGTTCAAGTGTAATTTAATAAGAGACAGAAAGCACTTAATGAGCAGGATTGTTAAGATTATATGGTAAACACATTGGACATTTTTAAATATGCATATTCAACATCTACAAGAATACAAATTCTGTATTAGCACCTCAAAATGGTACTGCCATACAGTATCTATCTACAAATATGTATACACGCCTGTAATGCTGAGCAAGAAGATGACACCATTCTGTTAGTGAACATATGATATTATATTTGAATTGCATACTCAGTTTCTCATTCCTTAAAACCATCAGTGCATGTCAGAGCAGTTCCGTACATTCTACGCAAAAAAATAAATCTCTCTAAAACTAATTGCACAAAGTTGCAATGACACAATCAACCAAGTCTGCAGAGAGAAGATAAAAAACAAAGGAGAATAAACTTAATTACCTAAGAAATATCCGCTACTTTCAGGAAACACAGAGTTGCCACAGTTGCACGTTTCAGATTGAACTAATTAATTAAACTGAGGTCCTGATCCTGACTGGATGTGGAAGTCAATAAGGCTTTACCCATGTGAACCTCATTGCTGGAGTGGGACTGAGCACTCCCCTCTTGCTGTCTATCATGTATGAAGCTCACCTTGTAATCCCACCGCTTCATTAGCACCTTTCCAGCACATTATCTTTGCCCTAATCCTCCTGTCACTTTAGGGATTCAGGGTCATTAGAGCACTTGAAGGACCGATGTTATTGTTGTCGAGGTGTGAATTGATCACTAAGATGACAACTGGTGACAAGTGTACTTCATTAGTCTGCTACTTTGCCTCTTAATTGCTACTGATTAGCCTGTCTGTTAGAAAGGAAATTTGGACTCCTCCTGCTGTTGCCAACGATTACATCGCTTTCTAATAGGACCATCTAACAACTTCCCCCCCACAATGAGCCCGTTTAGACATAATGTATTCACCCAACTCAATGGAACTATTTAAGTGAGTCAAATCAACAAGGTAGGGCCCTTTAACCCTCCCTTTACCTTTTGTTTAGATTTTGATTGATAGGAGAATTTCTCTGTTAAAAATAAATCAAGTATTTCTGACTGCTTTTTTTCCTTCCCAAAGGCATGAACAGGATCATCTATTTTTCCAGATATCCCATTTTAGACATGGCTGTGCTTACTTATTTGAATGGATTTCCAAGAGGATCTACTGGCTCTCCAAATATCACATTGCATTTAAACTACACATTAAGACAAACCAGTTAAAAAGAAAATTAAACTTGTGTGTTTTGCCAGAGTTCACATGATTCAAGTCTTAATTGCTGTTGACCACAAGAATAGAACACTGAGTCATACAGGGTACATCTGCCAGCAGCAAACTAGTACACTTAGTATTTAGTTCTACAGAACTCCTTGCTAAAAGGGCGGGGGGGTGGGGGGCAGGGATAAAAAAGAAAAATAACTAGATAGCTAGGGTAGTAGAAAAATCTTAGCACAGCAAAGAATGTACCATCATACTTGCTTGACAGTGGCAATCTTCACATTGCTAGTGTTTTTGTATCACACCAGGTTAAACATATCTGCTTAGCCACATAAAAATCAGTCTCCGGATTACACTCCCTTCCAAAACCATGTACTGAACCTAAATCAGCAAAAACTAAGAATTTTAACAAATACCCAATCTTGAATTTTGCACTGGAGACATAATATGAATCTGTCTGCTCAGGATGAATATTTGACCTTCCTGAAATCATCTGAATTGCTCAGGGTTATTTTACAGGATCAGTATTTCACATCCTAATTTTCAAGGATGACACATTTCCCATGAAGAAAAGCTGCTGCATAAAATTCAGTGATTGGCACTTTGAGTTTAACTGTGGTCAAAAGAAAGCTTCAAACAGCTTGTGCAATAATCAGATCCCTCCCTTCCTCTTTTAACCATACCTACGTAGAACTTTTTCCACAGGCATTTTGTTTGATCATTAAAAAAAGTTTGAAGATGATGGGAAGCCTTAATTATTTTTTATTTGATTTCACTAGAGAAAAATAGAAAATACCTATGGTATTAGTTGTCAAGAGTATGACTGCTTTTTATAGATGTACATGCATAGTCCTGTTCAAGAAAAACAAAGATTCTTTCACTTTACCTCCACAGTTTAATGCAAAGCACATCTGCTCCTGCCTAGAGTATTGTTTGATCTTCTGGTCCCACTGTCTTCTGCAAAAAGAGGTCCTGCTCAGTATTTGGATGGATGTCTCTGTAGATCCTATTATAAACTGTAGCTACTTTAACTTCACTAGTTTGGGTTTTAAAATATTTAATTTAAGTAAGGTGAGGCCCATGTGTGGTCAAAGTAATCTCAGCCTGAGTGACTCACCTCAGTTTTGTTTAACCAGTACCTAAACAACTTGACTTACCTGAAACAAATTGGCCTCTGTGGAAATAATAGACATTCTGACTACGACAGATATTGTGTTGATGGGCAAGATAGTTCAAGCTGGTATCCCAAGTACTCGTTACCACCAGCAGGTTGTAGCTGGGGGTGGGGAGATGAATGCAATACCTTTGTGGGCCCAGATTGAGCAGTGCCATACCAACTGTGAACCAGGACATACCTGGGAAGCAAATGGGAGCAAGTGAGCACTATCAAGATCACTTCTGAAACAAATGTCCATGCTTGCTTTACACTGTCTGCTCTAACAAACGTAGCCTTGAGAAATAACCTTTATCTGTTAGTATTTCTGGAAACAATCATACCTGGACATTCATGTTAGAAGATGAGTAATAAGAAACAGAAGACATAGTAAAGGCACTGAGACGAACTGGTCCAGTGAGATGTGGTTGGAGATGTTTCCTTACCACTGCCGCTCTGATGATTGAAAATTTGGTTCCCAGAGAATATAGTTGCCTTCCTGCAATAGAAAACTAGTAAGCATCCCTTCCTGGAAGGAGCCTGGCGGATTGATCATAATCTACTCACTATGATTTAGGTAAATCATAAGGTCAATTAGAAATTTGTTTTTTAAAAAAAATATTTCAGGTAAATCATCACTGTTTGTCTGGACAGCCTTTCCAACGATTTGAGACCTTTCTATTTTATATTAGAAAATATGGACTCTCCTGTCAGACAGCCTTTAAGTTTTAGTAGAAGCAAGCATCAGGTGGTGATCTCTGTGGTTGAGCTGTTTGCTCCAGGACTACTGACAGATCAGAATGGTATTGTCCTCTTGTGGAAGTTTCCACTCCATTGACATCTAAGAAATACAGATGATCTTACCAAAAAGTAATTCTGAGAAGGCCCAAAAATTCACAGGAATAGCTTTCAGAAAATTCCTATCACAGAAGGTAGCCCTTACCTGAGATTGAGAAACAGTAGCTCAGAAGGGACCTTGTGGGGGTTCTTAGTGTACTGCGGTGTAACTGCATTAACTCAATGGCACAGATAGGACAGTATCCTGGAGAAGCAAATGGGTGATATTATCTCTACATCTGGTAAGGAGAGAACTGCTACTGAAATATGCTTAGATGTCCATACTTAAAATTTTCAGGTGGTCTGCCCCATCCTTTAAGAAAAGGATCACAAAATTAAAGGACTGAAAAATATGACCAAAAAAAATGGGAGTTTATAAATTTCTCCTGGAGGAAAAGATACAGTGTCAAAAGGGAAACTAGGACCTCTGGGCTAAAAGGTGGGAATAGTCATACTTCGAGCTGAAGGAAGACATTTATTTTTCAACACAGGGAAGGTATATATTCCTTTGCAATGACTGAACAGATACTGTTGAATAACAGATACATCCTCACAGGCAGAGCTGAACAGTTTTCTCAGAGACTTGCTCTTTTCAAGTAGAGCATCAGCAGATGATAAGGCACCAGAGTAAGCCCCACGGTCTGGGTGGCAGAGGCCATATCAGATGACAACAGTGATCAGTTCTAGACCTAGCATCTCTATACGAAGTATCCCTGACCCTACCAATTTTCTCCCACTGCCTAAGTAATTCTGGGGTTTCTTCCCTCCCATAGCCATGGCTTCCCAGACTGTTGCTCTGATGTATAATACCCAGGCACAGTGGAGCTACGATGCACCCATGGCCTCCCTCACAAACAGCCCTTATAAATGAACCTAAGGATGCCACAACACACAATCACAAAGAAATTAAGGTTGTCTTTTCCAAAAAAAATACTGATATTATGCATTGGTGTTAGCAGGACTTCCAGTTCAAGAGATAGCTGTTTGGATAGGCAAATCTCATGAAGCCCTCGTCAGATTGATGGCTTAGCTCAGAACTCTGGCATTTGGATTAAAGCAGTATAGAAATGAATCTTAAATTTGACATTTAAAACACTTTCAAAGGGAACCTTTTCCACTGCCTGTAGTTTCTTAAATCATAGCAGAAAGAACTGCCATGGCAGAATGGTGTGAGAAATTACTCTCCAACTGCTTCTCTGTTTTCCCACATTATGACTGAAGACATTAGTCCCTGAATCATTTTACATCCTGGCATTATGTGCAACAACACTGTGTAATAAACAGACGATGCAACAGAAAGAAAATTTGAAAATTCATTTCTCCTTTCTTTAGGACAACATCTAGAATATAAATGTTATTTGTGGCAGCTCCAGCTGAAAGAAAAGAAAGGGCTGCTTTCGGAGGGCTAGCATGACTAAAAACTTTGGATTTATACAGTCTGACTCCCATTTCCTGAGCGACCTTGGCAAAGTCACTTAGTGTAACGTTTTCAGAAATGGATGCTATTTCCTCAGGCTTTCATTCTACTTCTCATCTCCCGAGTATCTGACTGTTTCACATGTACAACCAATAGCAAAAGTAAATGTCTCAAGGGACTTTATGGAGTCTCTGGATCCTGATCCTTTCAGGGCTTCAGAGCTGTCTGATGTAACAAATATATGGCATGATTTGTTAACTTATTCCACGATTCCCCCACAAAAATTTGCGTTTTAGAGAAAGCCTTTATAGACTGCCAGAATTTTGCAAGCCCAATTTGAGACAGCTAAGTTATCCAGATGAAGTCAGTGGGAAATAAAATAGTTCTGAAATATCAGATCTTTTTCCACATTAATTTCTTCCTGTGCACATGAAACGATGCATTCAACAACTGATGGACACAAAACTGAGAAGTGGGTGTTTCATCTCTCCCTTATTTCTCAGCCCTCAAATCAGAAGTTTGGCTATTCTGAAACAGTTGAGGCAGAAGAAGTAAGGAGACAATCACTGTACAAGTTGGAAACATTCATACTTGGGGGAAGTGAGGCAATATGCTTTATACATAAAGTAATCTGTACACTTGCTAGCAGCTTGCATTGATTTATAAGAAACATCCACTCAAACCCAGATATTCTGATTAAATTAGAAGTTGCAGTCTCACTCTGCTGAAGTGTTAGATAACTAGTACATACTTCGGACCGAAAGAATCAATGCAGCAAGGAAGGACTACATCAGACTATAAATACAAACAGATCAAAGCTTCGCTAGTCTGTTAAATTAGCTATTGCAGGAGATTCAAAAACCCTTTGTACCTCCTCCTTATCTTCACCAATCTCTCTTCTGCACCAGTTCAGACTGAGGTGGGCTATCAACCTTCAGAGTCATCAGAAATCACATTCTGGTGAATATTCCAACAAGTCTGGCAGAGCACAGGAAGCTAAAGTGCTCTAATAGTACTTGAAAAAACATCTGACTCTGTTGAGAGTACGATGATATTCTCAGCCTTAGATATTCTCTAATTTTTATCTCAGGACAATTTCAGTGGAGCCATCTTACAGTTATCACTTAATTTTTCCATGTGTGTGCTCTACATTTAACTATGCCCATAGAAGATGTCATTTCTCATTGTCATGACTTGAACTTTCATTTCCACTTTCCTCCTTTCAGTTGTGTGCATGTGAAGCTTTCATTGGCTAACATTTTTCTCTTCTCGTCTGTTTTTAAGAATATATGTAAGCATGCCCTCACTTAAGTACTCTACATAGCTTTTAATAAGTAATCCATTAAGTCAAAACTATGCCAAGGTGAAAATACTCCTTGCTTTACATGGGTCTACATTTAGCCTGTACTGGGGGCTAAACTGTAGCAGTTGTTCTACCACTCAATGCCTCCTCACCAGCTGAGGAGGGGAATCAGGGAAAAAAGGGAGAAGCCCTACGGGCTGAAGTAGAAACAGATTTAAAAAAATAAAAAAAAACTAATACAACCACTGACATAAAGTATATAAGGTTTTACTCAGCCTGGTCCTTGAGGTCAACAGCAGGAACAGAAGGCCAAGAAGCAGAAGCCCCAGAAAGAAGAACTCCACCCTCCCTGAACTCCCTCCTTTTACAATGAGCATGACTAGGCAGTATGGGATACACCTGTGAGTCAGCTGCCTTGAGTGGATCTCCCAGCTGACTCGGGGCTACTCATGGCTGCCTGCATGGCTGGCCCATGGGGCTGTGCCTGGGGAATCAGGGCAACATGCCAGATCATAAAAAACAGCTTAGCTTTTCTTAAAATTCTGGACATAAGCTTTGCTCATAAAAATTGAAAACGGTAAGAAACTTCTGAAGAGCCTATTCTTTAGCTCCTTTGAACAGATCTAACCACCAGTAGCAGGACAGTGGACAATGGTGTTTGCTGCTCTTACCAGCAAAACCTACACAGGGAGAATAATCAGAAAAGGAAAGCATGTGCATTTTTTCCACTAGTTAAACCAAAATGAAGTGGAGTGAAAGCCTTCTGTACAAATGAACATAATATTGCATACCTGCTAGTGCAATACTGATGAGTAACTTCTCAGTCACTGCACTTGCACTGGCTGCCTTTGATACTAGCAAAATCCAGTTGTACCAATAAAAGTCATAAAAATAATAAAAACAATAAAAGTAATACAAGTAAACCGTGATGCAAGTATGAAATACATAAAAGTAAGCTAAACTGTCAGGGGGGAAAAAGAAAGAAAAAAGAAAAGGCAACACCTGGAAAACAACAGAAAACTGCAAAACCAAAATCTGAATAGGATCAGACAAATTAGCTGTAGCATTCACATCAGACTCCCTCAAAACATAATGAAAGATAACATTGTTTGTGGGGAAAAAAAAAGGGGGGACTTGGCTCCAATGGCTTTCTTAGCTGCCACTTTCTAATATTTTGGGAACAAAGAAACTGCAGTACATTAATTCTTCGAGCTGAACGGGAACACAAACTTTCTAACACCTCAGTAAATACTTGAAAGAGAGCATTACTCTAATATCTGTAAATCAGGGCACTTCAAATTAACCTCACGTTCGTTAAAAAGCTTGCTGATTTTATGTTTTTGTTATCATTCTGATACAAGTCTGAGAACAAAAGTGCTTAACAATTCTAGTCAAATAGGATAAGGGCATTAATTCTTGTTTGTATGCAAGAGCAACATAAATCATCTGTTCCAAGCTAACAATTTAAAGAGTGCATAGCACGTTAAGTTAAATAAAGTATTAACACTGAGTTAAGAACACCTATTAAGGGACTTTGAGAGTTCTGGCTCACATTACTTTACACCGGTTTTGAAATAAAGTTATTCCAGCTCTATAATCCCATAATTATGCCACAATAGTATTGTCAGAAAACTCCACTGCTTCTTACAATTTATAGCTGTAAGACATTATGTGATCTACTTCAGTTAAAGTCTTGTACCTAATCATATTATCAGCCTGGCCCACATGAGTGACTTATCTTTTAAGATATATAAATTTGTAATTGCAAGATGATTAAATAAAGTGTACTTGATAAATTTCTGTGGGTTTTGAAACAAACTGCTGAAATACTGGAGAAAAAGTAAAATTTTATGTGTGTATGCACATATATGTATATACATGTATACACGCACACATATTTAATAGGTACTTGTGATTAACCTTCACTCAGACATTTAGCAGAAGGATTTCATCCCAGTGACTTTCAAAGTTTACAGGTCAACCGTCTGAGGCTTTTCTTTCAGCACCTCACTTTTCTTTCTGAGGTGTTTTCTCTTGGTCTGTTCCCAATTTCCATGGACGTACTAGATCCACCATTGTGCAGATATTTGTATTAGACATTGTCACAGAATTAATTTATAGCCTGAGATGCTGAGAGGGGAGTATAAGAATTCCTTTGACAGAGTTATGTCTTCCTCAGTGACACCTGTGATCTCTTTGCCTCCAATAGGTAGGATTATGTGTGTATGGAGTATGTGTGTATGGATATGGCAAACATGCATGTTTATAAAAATACATATCTACAGAGAAAGGGCTCTCCAACATTACAAATTATTTATACTTAGCTAGAAATCAGAGAAAACTTAGGAAATTTTTCTAATAGCAAAAAGTTCAGATGGTCTGAAGTCAGCACTGTGAAACAAACCCAATTAAAATATCTGTACATTCCTGTAGTTGTCTATTGCTTCTACATTTTGGCCCTTCAATACAAGAAAGACAGGGACAAACTAGAGCAAGTCTTGCTCAAGGCCATTTGGATGGGCCCAAGACTGGAGCTGTATGTGGAGTTTGCACTGGACTACCTCCTCAAGAGCCTTCCAGCCTGAATTATTCTATGACTCTGTTAGTCTTTCTGGTACTACTCTTCACTAGAAATTATTTGAAATACAACCAGAATAATATAAAATGAAAAAAGGTCGCAAAGATCATCCTGGTCTGTTCCATTTCTGCCCCCTCCTTGGCCAGATTTTCCATCTGACATAACTCCATAAAGCTTTAAGCTATCTAAGAATCTACCACCCAACCCTACTGGATTTAAGTACATTTGTCAGTGAAATTGATTGGGACAATTAGCTGAATAAATAGATACAGCATATCTTTAAGTGCCATAAAAGTGACATGACTGCATGTAAATCATATGAATAATTACAACTAGGAGTCAGGTTTTCCAATCACTCTCCATACATACTTTAAATTGCAGGGCCTTCTGACGACTAATTTGCCACTTTTTGTAGAGAAATTAAAGATTTGCAGTGATGGCCAAGTTGCAAAGTACCAGTGAATGAACAGCAAAAATACTCAGACATGACACTTAAGAAACATTGAATTTTGTTTCATCTTTGTTACTTCTCACAAATATTAACATGAACATAGTGTCAAGAGAGTGAGTTTTTATGTCTGGGGCTGAGATTAATTCATTCATGAAATGAAAATAATTTTGTGAAACAAATAAGCCTCACATAAGGCAGAAGTGAAAGCAGTTTATAAAAACTTACCCAATCAAAGAAAATATGGAAACTGCATTATTTAGATAACCATTGTGATTGTATGAACTATTTAATTCTCAAAGGAAAATTCCAAGCAGAGAATCTGTGGGAAAATCAAACATGAACACTGTTTACATGACACGTAATTGAAATTTTTTTCATTTGACATTTTAGACAAAAATTCCATTTTGGAAAGAAAAAACCTGATTCTATTGAAATGGTTCATTGTCAATTTAAAATAAAAGCTAAAATGGTTGTGAAAAATAAATGGAACAAAGACAAAATAATTTTTTTCCCCATTTTAGTACATAGCTCACTTAACTTTTGATCTGGGAGGATTCTGAAAACCTCTGGATAAAAGAAATGGTTTTCATAGAAATTTTTCAACATCTGACTTCCCAGACAGCTCTACTTTTCACAGAAATATATAAACATCTAAAAAGTAATAAAATCTACACTGAAAAGACTAATTGTTACTGAGAAAAAGAGGACTAAATTTTCTGAAAATAATAAGCTGCTATTACAGATAGATTATCCAGCTCATGAGTTTACCAAAGAGATGCTGTATCTTACAGCCTGCAATAATTTAGATTTTAGATTTCTGATCTTAATATTTTCTCCTTTGTATGGATATATGTATGTGTGTACATCTCTCACTCTCTTTTTATGTATGTATATAAACTGGATGAACAAACCTGAGACAAACTCCAACAGATAAGAAAACATTGTGTGACAGTTTGGCTAACCTTTTCTTTCTCCCTTTTTAGCTTGTTTTATTTCTGATTAACACAATTATTTCCCAATTCACTATAATTATTTTTGACTTTGTATTTTCTAACAATTTTGTTAAGACCTGAACACTACAACAAGCCATGACTGTATTGGCATAGGCCAAGATGTTTTCTTGCAAACGGTATTGTAAAAGAGAAGGTTTGGGGAACATGAGAGTAGTTTTTTTGCACCTTCCCTGTTTCAGCTGAAAATTACTGTTGTGAAATGTAGCTGAAGCTCTACTTTGAAGTGCCTAAGGGAGAACATGTATACTTATATTTTCAGAACTGAGTCCCAGCTTGACCAAGAAACCCAGAAATGGGCCCCACCACTGTTGGTTTTCAGTCCCTTTGAATGGGATCTTTCTCTCGGTGTGCTGACAGTCCCAGGTGTGAGCAAATCCATTTGGAAATGTCAGGGGAAGGAAAAGACATTAAAAGTTTTTGCATTTATTTGGTCATTATTACTTATGGAAACTGGGCTATAAATTAGCATTACTGATTCACAACACTTTCAGACACTCAGTTTATATAAACATGCAAAGTCTGGAGGGGTACCCAAGGACTGTCAGCCTGGAAAACTGGTGAAGATTCACTTCCTGGGTCACTAGCTCAAGCTTCTAACCACATTCGTGTCAGGCCCTCAGCTTCTGAATGAAACCAGAATGAGCTGCCAACAACAACAGACAGAGACAACTAGATGTTTTCCAGCCTCAGGAAAAATCTAATTCAAATCGGTACACCCTGAAATTTGGACCACGGTTCAGATCTGCTCTTATTTTGTCTGGTCTCTGCTTGCATGAGGCACAGGAGGAATTCTGATTCTTACTTGTATTTGGCAAAACAATGCTAATATCAGGTCAAACATGAACAATTTAAAATAAACATCACTGAATCTTGGCCTAAACTGGGAAAAAAAACTGTAAAAACCAACAAGGCTCTCAATAAAGCATGTGGCTGCAGTTACTTGGGCAGTATAATATCACTGATACTTACTGTACTAAGCAGAAAGGTTATGGAGCTCCTCAGGCTTCCAGAATTTATCCATTAGACCCGCCTGTTCTCTTTGTTTTAGTACGCCAAACACTAGCCCTTGGAGACAGGGACTTTCTTTCCTTATCCAGACTTTCAGTTCCTCATGCAGTGGAGTCCTGTTTCTCAGCTGAATCCTATGTATTAGTTTAAGAGATCAAAGCACCCATATGTAATGGAGCTATAAGGAGGCAAAGAAAGATGGGTTTCCCAGCCTCTTCCAGTCTGGTTTTCTGTTAAGTAGCAATGGAGCACCAACAGATTTGTCTACAACACAGAGATGACAAAGCTGCAGTTAAGTTGCCTTGAGCTTTATGGGGTTGAGAATACTGTTTAAAAAAAAAAAAAGGATGGAGGAGCAGGGAAGAAAGTAACAGCTGGTTTTGCCAAGTTTTGTTTTTTCTAAACATTTGCAGTTCTGTCCATTGACAGACATACCTGTGATGGTTTCCTTCCATGTCAAATAATGTCATGCAATGCGCTTGGTTTGAGTCAGATGCTAAAGCAAAGAGAGAAGGGGTTGGGGCCTTTCTAACAGCATGTTCATTTGAAAAGTTATTTATTCAGTATATTAAATCAGTTTTCCACTGAGGGTGGTTTTGTTCTCAGTGTTTCTCTAGCTGAACTGATTTGGAATCAATGCCTGCTCTTGCACCTCGCTTGCAGCTTGCCTTCAGAGTCTTCTCCTTAAGGAAATTATGCATGGAAATTCCTTTTTACGAGCTTTTACTGAAACCACAAGTCTGTATCTGAAATATATACTACTGCAAAATTTTGCCCA
Source organism: Podargus strigoides (assembly GCA_028020825.1). NCBI lineage: Eukaryota > Metazoa > Chordata > Aves > Caprimulgiformes > Podargidae > Podargus > Podargus strigoides. Next base: position 84,816,455 of record CM051620.1, on the reverse strand, counting down.
AAGCTTTGTCTTGGCTATATAAAGAAATTATAGGTGTGGACCAATTTTTGAATTAGCATGAAAACTGCTTTTATGTGCATATAAGTAAGGCCTTTGAAACATCTTGCCAAAGGCTTTTTTGTCTTCTGGTTGTTATAAGAAAACATAGTTGCCCAAAAGAAAAAACGTGATCATGGTTCCACCTTAATCAGATTCACAGTCGTGTCCTAATGCAATTTGTCCTAATCCATTTTGAAGAAAGACAACCATTTATGATTTGGAAAGACATGTGGGGATAAATGTGGCTATATAGAAATCCCCATAGTCCTTTATGTACTATATTTTACCAGTTCATAAAAAAAACTAATTACATTTTAGAGAAGAAGGCATTATAGATGCAATGTATATTCCGACAATAATTGCGTCTATAATACCTTCTAATACAAAAACCCTCTACCCGGGTGTCCTACAGTCAAACTGTGCTCAGTTTGCAATATCACAGCACATTTTCTATCTCTGTGGCTGGTTTTAGAATAATGATGCCATGCTTAACACATTTTAATACTGATCACACATTTCAGCACATGGCTGAAAATGCTGCTATGCTTGTTTTGTTTGGTAAAAGAATGCCTTCTGCTTAGTGTGACAGCAAATAGCCCTTGCAGCAAAACAGATAATTACTTGGTGCCCACAGAATAAATTAATACTTGTGCAAGCATCTGTATATTCATCCATACACAAAACTCTGTATAGTGATATCATTAAAATTATGTGCTCCAGAGAATGAAGAGAGAGTCCAGTGTGTTCAAGCATCTACTTAGACGTATCTAACCCACCCCATGCACATGCACGTTGGGAAGGGAAGGGCGAGATGGGAAAGGGTACAAGAAAACCCTTAAGAAATGATTTCTCGTTAAACATATGAGTTGTCCCATTGGAATTGTGTGAATAAAGTTAACCATAAGTGTTTTGAGGACTGGAGTCCTAAAATAATACAACAGAGTTCCAAATGTTAAACGGTTGAGGTTCATTTGCACTGAAATTCTTTCATGTGCTATTTCCCTCCATACACACACATTAAAATATTATAAATGTTATTGTTAGGAAAAATTTTGCTATAAACTTTACTGACTATAATGAATGGCATAAAACTGGGGCAAGCCAGTAGTGTAAATAATGAGAGTCTTTCTGTTTAACCATTTGTAATAATTAGGAGATCATGTAGCTCATGAAATCATTATTACCCAACATTTCATTTGTTTTTTGCTTGAAAAGTTTGAGAGGGAATACTTTCCTTTTGCACACTCGCATCTGTGGATGATAATTTCTTTTTAGCTGGTGAAAATTTAGGTCCTAATGCAAAGCGTATCATCTGTGCTATCCTTTTTATCAGGTGATTGGTTTTGTGCACTGGAAAAGTTGCTGTTGAAGAAACAAAGGGTTTGTGTGCACCTTGTAAAGGAATTTTTGTTTTGTTTGCCTGATGAAAAATAGAGTGCCGCTGAAGTCAAAGTTTTGTTTTACACTGGATTGCAAGACAAAAAAAAACATGTCTCTGTTCCAAACTAGAGCAAAATCCAAACCAGTGGAGTTGCCTCTGAAAGAAAACTCCGCTGCTTATTCAAAAATGTTGATATTATTTTGTGCAGCTATTATGTTAAATAAGACAAATGGGAAGATAATAAAGCAAAAGGCTAATGAAAATTAAAAATCCGTTTGTATCCCAAAATATAAAAGCAATATTTCATTATGACTTTTTTTTTAAACAGATTTTCTGAATAAAGACAATATTGCAGAGCATTTCAATTTTTTAAAGTCTGCATATTTCAAAAGAAAAGTTTCCTCAAAGTGTCTTAAACCATCTTAAAAAATCAATATAAAATTAAGTGCTTCTTCACAAGAAAGTTAGAATGTTAAGTTTTTTCCTTTTTTAATCACTTTTAAATACATGATTCTGTATGTAGTGCCCCAGATGACTAAAAAGAATTGATCTACCCCTTGAAATCTTCTAGTCACTGTCAGAATGAATTCTGGCATTCAGAAAACTTCATGCCTTGACAGCAGCATTGACAATCAAAGATTTGGAACAAACTTCAGTAGGTATAAAAGTGGATTGTAAGAACAACTTTGCTGGTAGCTTTTAACAAGAAGGACCAAGATTAGATGCCTCTTGATGCAAAAACAGAACCTGAAGTAATTAATAACAACTGAGTGAAGTTTAGTTTCCAAGAAAATACGAAGTCTTCAACACGCTTATAGCTGAGTGCACTGAATGAGCATGCCTCCAAACTGAAGTTCTAATTAATATATGAACGAAACATTACAGCAAACTAAAAGAGAAGAAACCATCTCATTTCAAGTTATTACATATACACACATAGAAAAAATGGAACTGTTCTCCTTTGATTTATTTTTTGTCATTGTTATTTTGGTTTGTTGGGGTTTTATTTGCTATATCAGATCTTGCTTTTATTCGAAAAATTATGTCTTCCCATGTACTTGTTTTCAATGCTTGACGTATGTTTCTTATGTACATATCACACAGCACATAGGCCTGGACACCATTATTGGTCTAGACAACACCGCTGGGCAATCTTTGCAGTCATATGACAAAAAGAAACTTTTTAATGTTGAAGATTATTGCAACTCATACAGAATTGATATATTCTAAGCTGATGGGCTATCAGCATTCAGAAGTGACAAATCTAACCAGGTATGAAAATGAATGTGTGCTCAACTTGAGACATTTCAGAAAGAACAGTTCTCAAAGAACAGACATTCAACACTTTCTGATTTTTTTTTTTTTTTTTTTTGCTATTTAGTTTTAGATTTATTAAATCTGAAAGTTGCAGACATAGTTTTTGCAAGCTCAGCATGCTCAATATGTAACTTTGAGTACCTTTAACAAGACAAGACTGATTTTCCTATTGGGAAGATTAATTTCTCATTGCTGTTGTTGTATAAGTACAGGCCTGTTTTCCTTTGTAATAAATAAAGCTGAAGTCAACACATGTAACCACCAGTATAATATGTGCATGTTGTGAAACTTGTCTTGACGCAAATCTGTTTAATGGTTTTCCACTGAAAATTCAACATCTGCCAACACCACACAAATCTTGATAACTGATGTCATCATGAACCCATTAAGCCTTGGTTTTTAACATGTTAGGTAAACAAAGGGTTTATGGAAGACTGCTAACAGAGGGCTAAATCCTGGAGCCCTTATTCAACAGTAGGAATTGTTCCTTAAGTAAGGTGTGAGTGAGAACATCTTAAGCCTGGCAGAATGTAGGCAAGCTCTTGTTCCACATTAAATTTAATTAGCCAAGTCATTCATGAAAATGACACCGTAAGATATGAAACCTGTCACTGCAAATCACCTGTGTTTGTGCCTTTCATCACTGAGGCTGATTTGGGAATGCATGTCCTGCCACACCAGCTACTGGCTTTGATGTGTCACAGCTGTGATACTGCAGCAAGGAAAAGCTATTTAAACAGAGGGGGAGCTCTGGAGGAGTCAAGCATTTCTCCCTTAAGGATCTGAAACTTCTCAGCAGAAGCCATCCAGAGATACATATTAAATAGAAAGGTTCTCATATTAAAATCTCATAACATGCCTGCAGAAACCCTGCAGCTGTAGCTAGAGGAAAAGCTGTGTAGTGTTGAAACAGCAAGGAGAATCCGTCCAGATAAAGGAGGAATCCCATGTTATCTCTAACATCCATACACCTGCAAAACTGATAATGCCTAACCAGCAGTTTGTTTCCTGGGCACAGAAGTGGTTAATCAAAGTTACAGCATAAGACCTGTGGGGGAGGGAAAGTCATTTAATTAATGTGCCAGATATCCTTGCCAAAGCTTTTGCCAAGATTAGGTTCAGATTGTAAAGAAATCTCCAAGAGAAGGATAATTCTCAACACCTGCGGGCACTTTTATTAGCTGCTTGCACAGAATAGCGAAACCTTATGTTAAAGTATTTGTCTCCGCTCTACCAAACTGACCTCACATGCTTTTATCTGGCCATAACCATAAGCAGATTTTAAAGCAGACTGCAGAAGAGACTGCTAATGGGCAAGTGCTCTGTGGCAAATCCGCTTGAATAAAGTAACCTGTGGATGGAAGCAATCACACAAAGCTGTTCAAAAGGGATGTCGTCAAAATTCACTGTCAAGGGGAGATTCAGGTGCACAGAGGAGGAATAAAGTGAGAGAGATCACAAGTATCTTTAACACATCCAGAAGAGGCACCCACTTAATGCCGAGTTATGCCAGATCCAGGTCCAGGCAATCAGGGCAAAACCTTGGCTTTGTTAAGGGGAATAGCAAAATTCCCCATGAACCTCTAAATTTTTTCCCCTGAAAAAACTTCAGTGGCATTTTGGGGTTGGGTTTTTTGGTTGTTGTTTATTTGTTTGTTGTTGGTTTGAGGGGTTTTGTAGTGTGGGTTTTTTTTTTCCAGAGGAAGTTGATTCTACAACACTCTGCAGAAGGAGGTTCAAAAATTGAATGCACAGCCACAATGATTTTAGGGAAACAAAAGCTCAGTAAACACCTGATGCATTTAGAAAGAGATAAATCTAGGAAATAATTATGGTTTGGTACTACATAATGTAACTCCTGATTAAAAGAAATCAAAGTGAATTTAAGGTTTGTTTATCTGCATTTTGTTGTGAAATAACCTGTTTGTGTCTGAAATGAACAGTTGCAACAGTCTAGTGGAGACTTGTGGAACTGTTACCCTTGATCCAACAGTGTGCGCTTTCAGCACATACAAACACATAGACACATGGATAGACATGTGCAACCCAATTTCTGCAACAGTTTCTGGCAGTGAAACATGAATTCTCAAACATTTGTTTTTCCACACACTTTTAACAGTCTCTCTTTAAGCTGTTTTATCCATTTAAATTATATTTTTCTGGGGTTCAGAAAACTCCTGCAGTATTTTCCTAGCTAGAACAACAGCAAAGGGGCTCTGATTTCTATTCTTCTAGTGCTAATAAAATAAAAATACTAGTAACTATTAAAAAAAAATCAACACCTGTGAGTTCGGAAAAGATAGTAAAAATCTTTAAATTTTTCAAGTCTTGAAACATTGCCCCAAATTTCAGTTCTGGTTGCTTTTCTTGTTCACAGAATGGTTCCTGTCTCAGCTGCACCAGAATCCTTTTAAACAAAACGTTAATGACAACGCACAGCTTGGTAATTTCAGGTCAGAGTCTTCCTTCTTCACTCATGCTTACTAGTGCCTCATTCTGCAAGAGCCTAAGTCACCTAAATGAGTGATGATGATAATGAATGACCAGAAACATCAGGAAAGCTGCAATGAATCTAAACCTTAACTCATATGTCCTTCCATTTTTTTCCCAGTAAACATCACAAAAACAGTGAATTGCCCTAAATACTGATTACTCTTTCCATCAGGTAGGGTAATTTATGGCACTTACCACTTGCTGTGCTGGCAGCATTGCATGCTATAAAGTGCTGTGTGAGGTACAGAGAGCAGAGCTGTGACAGACCCCTGCTGCTTGCAGTCATTTGCAGGGGAATCACAGACTGATGTCCTAAAATTTGGGAGGTGAGGCTCTCCCACAGCCTCTGAGAATATCGTAACTGATCTGATAGCTCACACACCAAAGCAACTCCTGAGCAAATCCATCATCCATCAGTTCAGAGCTGATGTCGCTTCTTAACTTTCAGAAAGCTGAATATAGTCTTAATTACAATTTACTTTGCACACTTTATATACTATAAATCTATAATTGTGATTAGCTTTTTTAAAGCAGATCAAGAAAAAAAAAAAAAGCAAATTAGAATATTCCTAGAGGTATTCCTGCTTGTCCAGGAAGGTAAAATTGCTCATCGGCCTTTTAAATTATACTTCCTAATTTTCTGAGTCACAAGGAAAAAAGTAATCCAGCACTTTCTGTTTATTGGTTCTCTCCACACTCCAAATTCAAGGTGAACAGCTCCTGCTGTTATAGAATCACAGAATAGCCTTGGTTGGAAAAAAACACAGAGATCACGAAGTCCAACCATTAACCCAGCACCGCCAAGTCATCACTACCCCATGTCCCTCAGCACCACAACTACACGACTCTAAAGTTAAAATTATGTTTCAACTTGTGATCATTTTAAACCTATCCCTAGGAATTTATTTTGAAAACAATTTTGAGTATATGTGCTGAAGAGCCATCTTTTAAAAAACTGAACTTGACAATACATAACGCACCATTTTCGGTACAGGCAGCTGTGCAGATATCCTTGGTAGCTTTGCTGATACAGGTTTACCTGGATAAGACCTAACTATACAACTTGCTACAAACAATGGAATAAGAAACAATGCAGACTTCTGTAAAACATAACTCACTTTAGTGTTCTGTGGGGTTTGCTTGGGCCCCAGCCCTAAGCAGTATATCCATCTGAGTTGTACACCTGACTAGTTCCACCAGTTGAGAGTGTTACTCATGCGTATCATGTTAAATATGAAAATAAGTGCCTGCAGGATCGTAAGGAACAACACAGGCTCTGAAAAGACAGGGTAATCTTGATGGACAAATAAGAAACATGTTCCTCCATGAAAAATAAATAAATAAAGTGAGCCTCCCATAATAGCTTCATCAATGCAAATTTGGCAAACACCGCACCATGGAGGCTAACTGCAATTTTTCCACTATAACCCTGATCTGTAACTCATTAACCTACCACTAAAAAGCATTCACCTCATGTTTAGTCCTTCAAAGCAGTCAAAGGAAAAAGGAACTGAATTAATTTTTATTCTTCTACTCTGGGAAAAGGTCCAGGCATGCCACACTTTCATAAACACTAGAAAAATACTATTATTAAAAAATAAAATCTGTGACTGACCTACTGAATGTATTCATACCGCACTCAGAATGGCTATCCTGATTTTTTTGTCCACATTAACGCCATTAGACTGTAACTCATCTTTGATATTCCATTGCTCTTACATAAAAATAAACAAACTATCCTGCAACACCAAAACAGCAATGGTATGAGACCAACAGTAAAACTGTTTCTGTATTGCCCAGGGTACTCACCACCTGTCCCATGGCTATCACTGTACTCCTTAACACTTTTGGGTATTTCTGCAAAACCTACAATGCCACCAAACAGACTTTTAAATATTTTCCTAGAACCTGAGTCCATGAATGGCTGTTAGTTTAGGAAGTATTAATGGGAGCCATTTGACCAAATACTGACTGTTTTTTCTTCCGTGGGACTGTGCAGAATGTAAGACAACTCAAAACCAAGCCTGTGACTGTTTTTGCATGGGTTTGTCAGAGTCTGTCTAACAGAAGACAGGTCCATAAATAAAACATCAGGCCAATTTTTTTTTCCTGTTATTATCCTCATTAGGATAAGATTGGATCACACAAAGGTCATAGTATGTGAAAAAACGTGAAGCATTAGATTAGATCCCTTTCATAGCAATAAACCCAGTACTTCCCAAATTCCTTCAGGAAACTCAGATGACTTGCTCACTTGGAAATTTCCAAGCAGCTGGCTGAAAAACTTCACTCCAGCTTCCCAGAACAAATATAAGCTGTCATTTGTTGAAGAATTTTAGAGTGATTTCTTTCTTTCAGTTTTTGTATAAACAAAAGTTTATACAACTTCTAGATAAAGGAGCATAGCACAATTCTTGCAACCTTGGAAACAAAAGATTATCTTTACTTTCTTTGACAATATGTATTTTTTTCCTATCTTGAATCCCCCTATCTCATTATTTACTTTTCACAGAATCACAGAATGTTAGGGATTGGAAGGGACCTCAAAAGATCATCTAGTCCAATCCCCCATTATTTTAAGGTCACTGAATTTTCAGGTTGCCCCTTGACAGTAGCAAAAGTCACCCGTAAGTTACTAATGGACACAGGCTAACCAACCCATTACTTCTCCCTTGCTCTGAAAATTGCCTAGTAATACATCACCACTCAACTCAGAGATTCCTACCCTCTGCCATGGTGTTTTCTGTTTCTGTTTCAGATCAGAGAAGACTCTGCTTGCCTTAAAGCCTGCCTGGTTTCTTCAAGTGTTATTAGCTGATGCAAAGAAATAAGATAGGACTTCCTACAGTCCCGGGCAGTGCTCTGCAAGTCATCTCAGAAATCTGGAAGCCTGGGGAGCTTTCTGGGAAGAATCTTTTGTTTTTCATTCTGCACTCCAAGACACATAATTAATGCTGCACAAGCACAGATATGCACAACTCTTACAAGTGTCTGTTTTTCAGAATCGATGCCAAAACTGCAACCTGTTGTGATTTGTGCTTTTAATCCAGGTAGCAGAGGCTGATCCACACTGTGTCCACAGTCTAGAGGCAAACTCCTGTGCTTATACAAGCAAATTACAGTCTGGATGAACAGCAAGAGCAAGCTCTTCATTCCTGCAGGATTTTCTCTACTGCTGGGTCCGGTTCTATAAAAAATGACCTTCAAATGGAGGGGAGGTCTAATCCTATTCTGAGTTACACGTGCCTAATTTCAAAACTTTATGTTTTGGCACTACCCACATTGAGACAGATACTGCATGTTGCTCACTCTTCCTCCTCTTCATGCACTTTTATCGCAGCGATACAGTTCTACAAAACTGCATTAGAAAGTCTCTTTTTGACAGACTGTCTCCCCCTTTCCTCCAGTAATGCGTAGCCATACGGACATTAAAACAGCATTATTTCTTTTTGTCTTGCCTGTTCTTGGAAATGTTGGTTTATAATGGGTTAAAATTCTGCTGCTAAGCACTGGCCATTTTAAGGTGTATTCTTCTCCCGTGCTGATTCGCCCTCTGACCTTCTGGGGGCCAGAGCGACTGCAGACTTCATTTTTACTCTATTTCCTGGTCTCTCTCCTGGCTGTGCACTCAACGTTTCCACAGCAGATTAATGACAGCTAATAATATCTGATATATCTGGACATTGCCACATAATGAGTTGCAGTCCCACTGGGTGCCCAAAGTGTCACTACTAACAAATTCACCAGAGCTGCACATAATTAGCATGTAAAGGGAGTGATCATGCAGTAAATCTGGAGGGGAAGATGGATAGCCCACGAGGGAAAAATATAAGGGAAAAACACTGTTCTTAACACTCATTGGTAAATGTGTGTTTCTTGCCATGAATATTTTCTTGATAACAAACTGTGGACAGGTTACCTTTACAGTAACATTATTCCTTCCACGGCTGATAGGCAGAATTTCATTATGCCACTGCTAATGTTACAATATTTCTGCAAAATGTCACCATATGTAAATTAGAAGAGGTTACGGTTTCCGTCTTGGTTTTCTTTCAAGATGCACTGTCCCTTTCTGCTATGGCCTAATTCTCCTTCCTACAAGTTTATAGACATGCTAACGTTGACTGAGCCCTTGCAAAATAAAATCGGCACTGGAGGATCTTCCTTTTGAAATAGCCAAACAGGAATGAAGAAACTCAACATGGGTCTCTCCCTTGTGACCACCTGGCTGCCCATCACGCGCTAAGTGCTGCCTGCAGTCTGGATACATGCAGGCAAAGAGGCTTTCCCAGGAGAAGCAGGTTGACAAGGAGCAGATGAATTGTCCTGATGGGCTCTATTGAGCCTGAAGAGCCCTAAATGGGACAGCTCTGCCCTAGTTTAAGTCATTCACCCCTCCTCATTAGAAACCATTGCTCACCAATACTAAAGACTTAATTTTGGTTTGAGGTTGTGTCATTTACATCCCTTTTGCTTGTTTGCTGTCCAGGTGAGAACACTTGCATCGGACTCCAGCTCTGAGGTTTATCTGGGCAATTGACCAAAATGTGGTTAATTCAAAGTGCAAGATTTTTAGAAAAATTTATTATTATTTTGCTGAACAGAGATCCTTGAAGGTTTCAGCCTTTAAATTGCTCTTGTTCATGAGGCACTTCTTCTGCCATTTGAGGTGAAAAAAGTTAACAAGGATGCCTCAGTTCAAGAAATAAACCCAACAAACAAACAAAAAATTCTGTCTATAACACATACACTTTTCCATGATGAATAATTACTCAGAGATGTGAAAAATTCAGAAGGGCTTCCTCTAATCTCTGCAGAGAGACAGCCTGGTCAGGAAAGCCTTGTGATCCTCAGGCTGAGCAAGTGTGAGCTGACCCAGAACCAACTTTATATCAAAGGCAGAAACTGCACAGAGCTCAGGTACCAGTCCCTGTTTGTGATGCTGATGAGCACTACCAATAAACCTCAGCACTTTTAAGAAAGTGAACCGCTACCCAGCAGTGCAGGGAGCCCACCCTAGGCATGACAGTGGCTGCTCTTGTCCACTATTTTGTCCCTGTTTCTGCCATTAGCTAAGTGCTCGTAGGCACCTCAGATCAGCTCATAAACTCTGATAATTTCTACATTCACAACTCATGGTGAATTTCGTTCTGGCTCATGTTGTGTTGGAGAATCACCTTTTGGAGTAATGCAACTTCAGTTTCTATCCTTTTTTTAAAAAAAGATTTTCCAAACTGGACGTTGCACAGAAAAGTATAAACCCTAGAGGCTTAAAAAGAGCACAGTTAATTAAGAAACAAGAATTTCTTTTAAAAATCCCACAAGTTTTGCACCTTAGAAAGCACAATCCTACTGTTGTTTTTTTGGGGGAGGAAGAAAAGAAAATAATAAGAAAAATTTTTAAACTCTTCCTGACAAATAACAACTTTAACTTTGAATCCCTTGTTCTATTACTTTCTCTCTGTGATCCATATGGTATCTCTCAGCACAGTTATTCATTTCAAGATTCACCTTCCCACATCATTTCCTTGTATACAAAAAAAAAGGAAATGAAAAAAAACCAAAAAGCCACCGAGAAGGCTTGTTTTGTTTATCTTGTTTTTAATGAAAGAATGAAGCTCACAGACTATCCAGCTCCCACAGGAGCCTTTTTTTATGCAATCTTAATGATAATTAACTGACAGTGATTGATGGCCAGTACTGAGGTAATAGAAGATACAACTGCACCATTCTATCCAATTCACTTTTCTATTTTTTTACGAGTCCTTGTTTATTTCTGAATAATATCAAATGAATTATTTGTCCAATTTTAATTTCACATTTAAAGTTCATCTGAAAAACATTTGCCCAACTGTCACCTTGCTGACTGGGGATTCACATCCTCGAGTTTCATTCTGTGTCAAGTTTAGGAAAGGCAACTACTTCAGCATTAGAAATACAATAAAACGCTCACATACATTGCCATATGTTCTGTAGGTAAAAGTATTTCTACTGGAAAACGGGCCCCAGAGCACTGAGGCTATACAGAATTTTTGAATATGTCCACATGGAATTTTGTTGAAGGGAACATGAGTCTTTTTTAGCTTAATTTCAAAATATTGTTGTTAGCATTGTAGACATCTCTAGGGGTATTTTGATATGCACTAAACTGTTTTATTACAAAAATCACCTTTGCTGAAAAACTCCCAGAGTCTCACATCCAACTTTGGTTTTGTTAAATCTCACAGTATCTCATACATAGTCTAGAATGACTATCTGAAATGACTACATTTTATGCTTTGTACTTCAAATCCACTGTTTTAAATAATTGTTTCCTTTATGCTGGTTGTGTCAGCCTTGAAATATATATCAACTGTTTTAAAAGCTTTTTGAAGAGGTCTATTGCTTTACCAGGAAAATGGTCCAATTTGAAATATCTATGTTGCACAGAAGACCTCATGTTTCAAATTTCTTCATCTGACAGGTGAATTCTCTCTAGCATTTTATCACTTGTTACATTTAAATGATATTATTTTAACTGCTTTTCTGAAAGACTCTTGCTTTCTTTTATTGGTTGAAAGAAAAATAAGTTCTTTTTAGACATGCAGCATTTCCTTTACAGCTTCATTGCCCTTTCAGTGTGTCATTACATATAACAAAATGTACACACAATGCATCCCTTGGGAGCTGAAGCTTATCACGGAGCAGTACTTTGAAAGTGAGCGTTACACCATTTGGCACCCCGAGGACATGTGAGGTGACACCACTGATCTCTCAGGAGAGACATCACTGATTTCTTACAGGTCTCACTGATGAAGAAGTTAGTCAATAATTATATTTTGTAAATTCTAGCAACCTTTTTTTTTTTTTTCTCCCCTCCCCTCCCATACAACAGAGGTTGTGGTAAAACTGCATCTGTCTAAGCCTCAAGGCATGTTCAATTTTTGCCTACCTTTATGCCCTCCTTGATGAGAGCAACAAATCAAGTTCAAGCATCCTGTACTGAAGAATCCTTCACCAAGTCAGGCGCTGCTAAGCCCTGACTACTAGTTAAGACTTCCATGGAGGTCTATCAACAAGTTTCAATCATCCGTACAGTTTATTGCTCAGGGACAGGGGACACCTCTTTCCACCCAGGGACTCTCTGCTGTCACTGAAGCATCCTTTTCCAATACAATCAGTGATCATTTGACACACAGGGGACTTGCAGGATTATGGCCAATAAACCTTCCCGACTATGAGAACAACCAGTGGCCATGAATCATGCATTTTCAAGCACTAGAGAAGATGGGCAATACATAAATACCTCCTTACTTAGATGACTTCTGAGGAATGCTTTCCTTAAGAAAAGACTGGGAAATGCTGGTCTGTACACATGAGAACATACCCCTGCCTTAACAAAGAAATGACATGGTCCCAAATGCTTCGAACAACTACAAATGGAAAAAACAATTGCAAGAAAACCAAAGGTGATTTTTTTTTTTCAACTGACAGAACAAAGCAACAACAACAAAAGTTTTTGTGTCAAAAGAAGACTTGCTAATCACCTGAAATTAAACACTTCCTTCCCACGTACCACGAGCAAAGCAAAGGACATGATGCAGTGAAGTTGCAACACAGGAGCTGGGAGAGGCATTTTTAGCCCTCACCCAACTGACTGGCACCTGCATGCAAACACATCTTCCTCCTGAATGAAATTGAACCAAACTCCCTCTGCTCTCCTCAGGAAAGAATCCTGGTCACTGGGCAATCACATATTTCTGTATCTCTGTATGAGGTCAGGGGAGGGAAGAGCGTTCTTACTTCCTCCTGTGGAAACACTGCCACATATTGCCATAAAGAGCAGAGTAGCCACCCAGCTGGAGTCCTGCCTTGCCACTGGGCCAAATTCAGCATTTTTAATAGAATGAGAAGCAACACTAATAGGAGAGGTTGAGGGACTCTACATCATGTCCCCCAATTGAAAATATTATAGCAATTCTGACAGTCTCTGGGCAAATAGGTGACTGACTTCAGTTCAAAATTCATCAGGTAAAGGTAGGAAAGGAAATGAGCTCTTCCAAGTCCTAACCTCTGTGATACTGGAAAAGTTGAGAGGTCAGGGCTGCTTCATCCCCCCCATTACAAAAGTTTAGTATCAATTTCTTTCATCAGAGAAGATTACTCATGTTACTCATGAATGCAACACAAATCAGTGCTTTTCAGCAGGCTTGCTTCTAATTTTCTGTAGGCCCATCTATCGTATCTGTATAAGTAACATCAAGAACATACAGTAATCTGACAAACAGTCATCTGATTGTAAATCATCTGGCATCCAAAACAACCTTAGATATCTTCACAACAAGCAGGAATTACACATTGCATCCAGGACTTACTGAGATAATGACATTTTCATATTCTGTGGTGCTTGCTGTGCACAAAATAACATCTGAGACCATTTAAGACCTAATTCCACAACATAAAAGACATCCTTAATTTTATGCTGATGGTCCATTATAAAACAAAATAACAACTAGACTGATCATCCAGGTTACCTGTGCTGAGCTATTGCTTGCTCTCAGCAAGCTACAGGTACAGATTTGTGAACTTCTCCTGCAGATGGAACCACTTCATGTCTTGAAACTTTTATTGCTTCTAGTGATTGCTTCTAGTGCAGTTAGCTGCCAAAGTGCTATTTAGCTGTAGACTGAATTTACAAAAGACTTGGACCAAAATCGCTTTGGAGGATTTCAGGACAGAATCTGATTTACCTATACAAGTAGTCAGAGACATCATCCTATACAGCAGAATCATGGCTGCTGTCTTTACTGTCTACATCAAGTGTTCATTTTCCCATTCAACTCTTAGGTCCACAGAGTGAAGAAAGATGTAAGAGAAGGGACTTATTCTCACTGTGTCTTGTACACTGTTAATTTAGAGGAATACATTTGAAAGTAGTGGCAGGCACCTAATTACACGGGAAGCAACACAATCTGCACGCACTGAAGAAAGGATAGCAGTAAATTATGTATTCCAGTCCCTAGTTTAGACTTCCACATCTGATGATTTGGACCAGGCCTAGCTCCCATGGCATGTTCCTACCATGTGAGCAATGGAAATGCAACCTGTCAGCTAGGGATAACCTGGAGGAGACCAAGAACTGCCTCTGTTGTGACTCCAGTTTGATTTGAGGAGCTGAGACCTTACAGATGAAAAACTGCAATACTTCAACAGCATATACTTGAGGCAAATCACAAAAATGAACAACACACAAACCCTGTATCACCTTCTCTGGAACGTTTCCTTTCAAAACAGAACGATTTCACTAAAAAAATTTCCTATTCTTCAAATTTTAGATACACTTGTGAGAGTGCTGTATTTGAAGCAGGATCCTAGCAGGATCATACAAATGTCTGCACTGATCAATGGGAACAGAGTTTATTTCTGGGGAAAGGTCTACCTCCCTTTGCCCCGCAGTTTCAGGCAAGGTTTTCTAATGCAGTTGGAAGGCTGTTATCAGGCAAGCAACCGTCCTCTTTCCAGGGTGGACAACTTAACCAATTAAAAGCTCTGCTAGTGTCATGACTCTGTATACCCAATTCTATTATCACTGGGCATAGTGCTTGCCAAAACAATATTTAGTTAGGTCCAGATGCTCAGACTTCCCTGTTGTTACACCCATTTGTAAAAGCACCCATTAATTTTGAGCCAATGCTACTTGGCCAACACCTTATGTAGGGGAATTGGAAGAATGAAAAACAACCCCTGCTAAACTTGGTCACTCATCTAAACAAGTCTTGTTTCAGCAAAGCAAAATTTATACCAGTCTGCATCCCAATTACCTCAGACAAATCTGCCATGATTTGTAATTACATTATTATTTTAAATTAATCCATCCGTGAATTACAGTTGTCTTTTGTTTATTCACTTGTTTAGACTGGTCTAAAAAAATGAGCAAAGCTTTCAGCCATTTATAATAAAAGCAAAATGACCAAAAAGACCTAGTTTTTTTTAGTTTGCATTAATGAGTTCATCCTAAAATATATATGCAATAATATAAGAAATTAAGTTATAAATGTAGGGATGTGCTCCGAGTCACCATGAAAATCTGCATGCAAATGCATAATAATCACAAATCTACATTATTACAATATTAAAAAAATACCTACAATTAAATTGTCATGTGGAAATAATCATAATGTTATTGGAAACTCAATTATTGTGGCAACCCTTGTCGGCGAATTAGCAGGCTATGGCAAAGGCAAGTCAGACCTGAATTCATCAAATATATATTATCACAATATTACATGTTCACTTCGATTCCATGCAAAGACAAACATCCTCACTCACTAGTATCTGCTCAATGCATTTGTATTATTCATGAACAACTCTGTGATCTATTATACATACAAAACTGATTGTACGCTGCTTGCCGGAGGCTACAATGCAGAGACACAGAATTAATTTTATTATATACACATGCATGATAATTGTGTAGAATTCGGTCAAATATCAAACTCTGCTCCTGTGCTCCATTATTTTACTTTCCAAAAAGAGGTCTAAGGTCAGCAGCAATTTCTCTTTGGCAACAGTGAAACTCTTTGTCATTTAGAGTAGAAAGTTCCTGGGTACTAATGAGCCTGGAGCTGTGATGAATGGTCACACATTCCCTTTCCTTTCCAACCCCCACCCATCAAAGGGAAAATGTAACTTTTATTGAGATTCGCAAGAATTCCTTTCCTCTCATGCACACAGAAGTCACTTTGGGCTGTGGACTTAGAGAATTGATTTGTCAGAGGTGAAGGCAACTTTCTTGCTTGTTTTGGAGACTTGGCTAAAACTGTGTGAGAAGATGATCAATACAATTAAGGAAACTTGTTTGCAGCTGTAGTCTTCTTCCTCTAGGAACTGCTGTTATTTTCAAGACATTTAAGTAAGCCCTCCAGAAGCGTTTGCACAGGGCCATCTTCCCTGCTACAAGTTATCATTAAACACAAGAAATTACCTCCCTCTTTCTTGAACAGCACAAGGGACTGATAGAAAAGCCTTTTTCCTCTTCTCCCAAATATTCCAAACATTTTTCCAGAAAGACAAAGATTAGTACCGTACAAGACATCTATAATTGTTTGAAGACACAGGGAGACAGAAATGCATCTAACTTGAGAATGGACTTGGACAAGGCACATTACCTTAAAGTCCTGGTCTGGATTCAAACATCACTGAAAGTAAGCAGGGCACTGGACTTCAACATACAATCACAGAACAGCCTTGGTTGGAAGAGACCTCCAAGATCATCAAGTCCAACCCAGCACTGCCAAGTCACCACTAAACCACATCCCTCATCATCATATTTCAGTTTAGGTAAAAGCCAGGTCAGGGGAGTAAGTGAGTACGTGCAAATTTTGGCAACAATAACTACTGTCACTTGGCTTCAGAGATGGGTATCAACTCCCATGTTGCAGTTACACAAACACCCCTTGGCACGCAATAGCCCAATGATCCAAAAGAGTTGTTTTGGGAATGACAAAAAGAAAAAGTTCATCTTTAACTGAGAAAAAAAAACCTGTCCAGTGTGCCATTCTGCACACTGCATTAAAAATCAAACCCTGAAATATCTTTTCTTATAGTTCCATTCACTCCCACTCTCCATCCACCATTTTAGCCATCACACTCATTTGAATCTCTGAGCTTTAAGACTGAGGAACATCTACTCCTTGTCTGGTACATTCAGAGTAGGGTCCCATTCAACCACATCCTAAAGCCACTCTTGCATTACTGTGCTGCTTTCAACAGTCATAAGCAAAAGGTGCACTCCAATGCATTTAGATTCTAGATTCGTAACATTTATAGACTCTAAAGTGTTTCTCTAATTCTGCTCATGAGCCAGGGGAGATTTAAGCAACCTCATCTTTAAATCTCTCTTTTGTATGCTTGTCATGCCCAAAGTCCATAATTTTCATGGCTCTGAGAACAATTCAGGATGATGATCTGCATTTAGTAGTGCATGGCTCGCAAGTTTACCACAGTACCATAAATTTACTATAAATTGTTAAAATCATCACTGTCTTAGTTAAGGAATGTGATAGACACACAAGAAAATCTCAGGAAGGAGAAAGTGATCGAATCCCCCACATATCATGTGGTTCCATCACAAGATATAACAAGTGAGTATGTTAAGCTGGGCTGTTCGTCTCGACTGACTCATGGCCATCAACAACAGAAACAGCAAAACCACAGCTCTGACCAGTCTACAAGGCAGCAGTTTAAGTAACTGAAATGCTGGAGGTACAGAAGAAAAGCCCTTGCATTAAAGAACATCTCAGTAATGCATTTTGTCACTTAATTGTTTATAACTCCATTCTTTTTCTGAAAGTTTTCTGATTTTAAGTAGGCACAAGCTACACCTTTTTTAGCGATAGCAATGACTCCAAGGGAGTTGGAAGCTTTTAAACATCCCACTCTTCCATGGTAAACTCATGATTATTTTCTTCCATTTCAAGCTGACTAGGCTACTGCATGAGAAGCAGGACCTTAAGGCACAGGCAGCATCATTTAACTTCAACCTTTGCTGTAAAAGTAGGTAATATAAGCTGTTGGGCCACCAAGATGACTTGTCCTGGAGCTCTCTAGCTTGACTGGCTCTGGCAGGCAGTAAGATAATGGGGAGAAAGGCCCTACCAAAACTACTTATTTTTGTCGTCATTACCCAAGACCATAAGTTCTTATGTACACATATGAAATCTCAGTAATTCAGGCTTGTACTTCTCAGTAGCA
This sequence comes from Podargus strigoides, assembly GCA_028020825.1. Taxonomy (NCBI): domain Eukaryota; kingdom Metazoa; phylum Chordata; class Aves; order Caprimulgiformes; family Podargidae; genus Podargus; species Podargus strigoides. The sequence continues at coordinate 84,798,493 of CM051620.1, read as the reverse complement.
CTAAACCCATGCAGTTTAAGTTCAGATAAAAATACAGATTTTAAGATATTTAGTTGAACCTCATCCAAACTATCGCACCTCAAGCACACGAGGAGATTGATCAATTTGAGAGGACACATTTTGTTAAACCTGAAATTGTTGCTCTTTCTGGTATACCTGAAAACACCTCCATGGGCTGCCCGTAGCATTCTGGCACTTTCCCACTGGCTTTTAACTGATAAAACATACAAGGAAAAAAACATAGCAGTTATGGTACATTTTCCAAGCTTGTAAAATCAACTAATTTTAAAAATCATGTAGCTTTATATTGGTTTGCCCAACTCCAGTTATTAGTAGCCACACTAGAACCACCAGCTAAACAGCAAATTGTTGCAGACACTGATATTATTTCCTCAGTTAACATTTATTTTGCTTGTATCCATAAAAGAGCTACATGGAAAGAGTGTGCACACACAGAACAAGTCTTGGCTTCATTTTCTTGCCAGCTATCAGACAGCACTGCTCATGCGCAAGTATTTTGGTATTTAATATTCATAGTGCAGAAGCATCTACTGATCCCAAATAGGATTGAGAAATTTTTAGAGAAGTTGTACAAAACAAAAATTGTCACAGTTCTGCTACAAAGCACTTACAGTTGGACAGGTTGACAACTCAACTATTGCTGCACTGTGTATTACATGAGAAGTATGTTTTAATGTTACTCTAGTCACCCTTAAAGGCAAATATGACACTATAGGTAGCTCTATATAGTAATGAATGACATTCCACTTCTTGCAACAGAGGCAGGACAATACTTCAGCAGCTACTGAAGCAAAATAGCTACCTTGTCTTACCAGGTTTTTCTTTTATATTTTTGTGCATATTTTTTATTTCAGTGGAAAATTCAATGACATGATAGTATTAGCCAAGTTGAATCTAATTTAGAAGATAATTGTTTTTCAAACAAAAATAAAAGGTTGGCCAATATTAACAAAAGTATACATTTTGTCTGTCTTCCTAATGGGAGCAATTTAACATTTGATTTCAAAATGCAGTAATGCTTTTGAGAGATGTATCCTTTCTCCAACATGTCTTTCCTCAAGAGAGATGACATAACAGTGGTTTGCTTGTGTTTGGTTTAACAGAACACTTACTCTCACTCTTAACCAATGGCAAAAATGCTTTTCTAGTTCATGAAGTACAAAAAAATAGGAAAAAGAAATAAAATCTTTGCATAGCATGATCAACCTTCCTTCTTGGGAGGCATATTAAGACAGAACAGGTTGTCTTTGAGGTGAGTTTAGAATCTAAGTGTTCTTTGGGAAACCTGTATTACTGACAGAGAACAGCTTTCCCAGGGCTGAGCAGAGAGCTGGATGGGATCAGGGCTCATGAGTAACATCTCCCAGTCACATGCAATCTCCAGCTCTCTTCTGCAGCCCATTATAGGCCCCTGGCAACTCAAATCCCCCAAACAAGGCAGTAGAGGATACTTCTTCAAATATCTCCTTGATGATAAGGATGTTTCTATGGTAATTCTGCATTCAAAGTTACAGGCTTGTGCTTCGTAAGAGGCTACACCAGGGGCCAAGGAGATGAATGAACCTACCTAAGGTTGTGCATACCCAGGGGGCTTCCATTATTTTGGGTGCGCAGAAACACAATGACGGAATAATGACAACATTGTGCTGCACTTCAATTGTTGAATTACTTCAATACCTTGCTCACAGATGTGTGCATGTGAACCCAATCAACTAAACTCCTCACAGACAGCAGAGATTATTTTGAGATATTATTCCTGTTTCTGCTACAGAAAAAGAAGCCCCAGCCTTTGATAACCTCTCACGTACAGGGACGTGTGTGTGCATGCACGCACAAACACATGCCCTCTCTCTATACACGCACAAAAAAAACTAAGGATGAAGAATTTCTTATATATAGCACATCATTCTCAGAAAGATATGACTTTGTATAAGACTCGCCTTTTCACATAGAAAAAATACACCAAAGACCTGTTTTGATTGTTCATCTACCTAAACATTTACAACAAAAAAAAAGCAACAGGGAAAAAGGAAAGGTGGCCCTATCAGAAATAACTGAAGAAAATTAGATTTTTCCATATCACTTTAAACCCTAGATAAGGAAGCTTTCCAGTATCTTCTTGAATATTTTTTTTTGCTTCAGAACATAAAACAGCACATTCAACTATTCAATTTGCTATTTAATAGTAGGGACTCACGTTGCCTTTCAAATGAATACCAGAGAGTTACATCTTTTTACTCTCTTTTTCCCTATGTGTTTGTTGCATACTGACATCAAATTCCCTGCAGGCATCCTAACCTTGCAATTGGAGAAACAGTGCTCTAGGGTTTTCCACATGTCTAATACACCTGGATAAAAAGTGCTAATTGTCACCAACTTCCATTAAATGACAGCAGTAAGGCACAAAACACGCTTGATTTGCAGACACTAGTGCCACTGGGAGTTTGCAGCAGATTAATAATTGTGCAGACCTCGAACATTCCCCTGGCACTGCCAGTCTGGGTTTCCAAAGTAATGTCAGATTACGAGGCCTTTCTTTTTAGCTTGCTTTCCTAAGGAAATAAGGCTTAGGCAGTTGCACTGCCTCCCTGTGTGTATGTTTGACTGTCCTACCTTCCTATAATAATTTCTGGTCAATGTGAATACATTTTATAGGAGGGCAGAACTCACTGACATACGACGGCCTTAGCAGCTTTGTGAAAAACAGGCAGCTAGGTAGATATAATCAAGCCTGAGCTTAGGTGTTTCAAACATCCTGGCTTTATAGATTCAGGTATTCTTACGCCATTCCCTCTCCGCTCTCGGCATACGTGGGCACGTACAGGTGAGGACACGGCCCCTATGGCATGTAAGCTTACTGACAGCTCTGATGGCATTACAAAGCTCATCTGTGCATGCAGCAACACGATTACGGCGAAGGTGAGGGTGAGGTTGAGCGAATGTGTTTCAACACTTCTTTCTTGGTATTTATTACTGTGCCGTAGCATTCCTGCAATCTGGCCTGCTGCTGCTCCAGCTGCTTATGCAATCTCCTGATCGAGCGCAACAGCAGAAGCCGTCGGTACATAGCTAGCTGGAGCCGGTACTTCTCCTTTTCCTCCTTTTTCTTATTTTCAAAGGTCTCCATTACTGTTGTGGTCTTCACCCAAATCACCTGGCTCAGACTACAAGGGGCTGTATCGCCCTCGGCACCACTCCCTGCCTGCTGCATGGAGCAGCCCCCGGCGTTGGTCCCAGGCAGGGCAGTGACGGCCTGCGGGGGCTCGCCGGCCCCACCAGGCACTCTTGGGGCTTGTGGCACATTCGGATTTGGGTCACCATCACAGCAGGGGCTTTCAGAGCACAGGGAGGCAATGCCCACAGGCTGCAGGTTACCGACCGCCATGAGGTACGACGAGCCACCTAAGGATGCATTTACAGCTGTCGGATGATGCTCAGTCAGCTCAGAGGCTGTCCTCTGTGCCGGGCCATCACTAGCCATCCGGGCTTTTGCCTGGGCCATGGCCTTGCTGGAGAGGACAGACAGTCTTTCTGGCACCGCTGAGCTTCCTTTGTCTTCATTAAGGCTGGCTAACGAAGGGCTGGCAGAGCAATCTGGGGATGCCGTTACAGCATCATGGTTTGGAAATGGGTCTTCATCACCACTGTTATTTTGGATCTCCTCTTCATCTCTTGGTGTTACACCTACTGTCTCAGCCATTTATTGCATGAGCTACAGAAACTTTCTGTGGACAAAGTGGAAGCAAGAGGATTTCATTTCCACATGCACACACAGAGAAGCCCAGTGCAGAGTGACATTTGAAGAAAGAACCTCTCTTTATATTTAAGCAATGGACCTATTACTTTTCTAATAAAGCACAACCCTTGGGTCACTTCAGGCCATTTCTTGTGATTTGCATTAGATGTTCTTCGAGACACAACATTAATCCAATAATAATTAAAATGATATACTGTACTATTAACATTCTCAAATCTTTAAAAGAAAGGAAAGTGATCTATCCCTGCAGCACTGGCTGTGCTGACTAATTAAACAGAATACAGTTGTAAATGGGCATGGTAAGCACTTGTCTCATTTAAGAACACAGCTCTAACAAGTGTAGTTTGTAGAGACAGACGAGTTATCAGGATTGATCAGCTTTAAAGGGAGGTGGATGTACCACAAGTAGCAGGTTGTATTTAAATGCCCTCCCCAAGATTAATCTGTCTGCTACCAGTTTGTTTACAAGGTTACCTTTCTCCCTCCTATTAATTCTAACAGTAAAGCTATATTAGCACCACGCCAGCCATAGACAGGAAAAAGAAACCAAACACTTACCGAGGTTACTGGGGGAAAGGAAAAGAGTTACAGTGCATTGTGTATCATGTTTTCCTGAATGTGAGTCAGCACAATCTGGAACAGAAACATCACAGTGCCGGAGCAGGAGCAGCAACAGCATTACGCTGTTCCACCCAGCAACAACACAGTCAGTCCCAATCACAGAGGAGCACAGGGCTGGCTTCTTCCCCCACAATGGTTATTCCTCCCTGGCATCCAGCTTTTATGTCATCTTTCAGCGCCTATTGAAAACTGGGGTTGAATGACACTTTGTTTCCTACCTCAAAACCAAACATATCCGATTCACTCATTCTACAGGGGATCAATATCTATGGTCCTTCCCAACCCTGCCATTAAGCAAGGAGGTCAGACAGTAATAAAAAGAGGGAGAGATATTCTAGACTCCAGCGTACACATTTTTCTATAGAGAAAATAAGATCAGATAAACTTTAGCTGTGTGAACAAGCTAAACCCAAAAGTGAAACAAGCATTCAGCACCAACCAAATTCTAAGCATAAAGGCAGGCAGAAGTTATAGATTTAAGTGTTTAATGTACACCCATGTTTAATTATGCTGGCCTAATCTTTAAAGAGCAGCTCTACGTTCAACTAAGGTATCCCACAGAACAATAAACTTTATCTGCAGCTTTGATGTTCAGAAAAGCTACCCTCAGCATCCTCTATCAGTTGGAATGCCAGGAACAGAATTCACAAATCATTTATCCGCATCTACTTCAGTCGATTTACCACAGGGCTTCAGTTGCCCCAAGACTTTTTCTATTCCATTCTGTTGATATAAATAGAAGAAAGAAGCAATCCAAAATACTATCTAGAATATTCCTGGAGCTGGAAAAGAATGAAGGTAGATCCTATCTCCCCTTTTACATGTGCTGCAATACAGATAATAATTTCTTATTTTTCATCTGTACTGACTATCCTTCTTTCTGATGAATCTGTTAGGATATACTTCCAAACTTGAACATATGAAGTCTGGTTGACATAAATTCAGATTTGTACCCTGAGGTCTAACTTGAATACATTTTTTGGTGCAAGAGATGTTTTGCACTGAACTGGTAAAATAAACTATACCTGCTGTGTTTATGTTCCAGATCACGATACAGGTTATATAAATAATACTAGGAAGAGATTAATATCCGGTGAGTTAATAAACTCTGCAAGTTCTTATCTTGGCAATTCACATTTATCTGAATCACAAGTTACGGTGATTGAAAAATATGGAATTTAGATAACAGGGATTTTACTGCAGGACACACTGAAAAGATTCATCGTAATACAGTATTAAGTTCAGAGTCTTTTAGTTTCGGCTCCTCTCCTCTCCAAAGCATTGCAGGCATATCTTTCCACTACAAAGAGGACGGTGGATGAGTGCTAGGTAGTACACGGTCTCCAACTATGTCAATACTTTTCTATCAGCAATAGTATTCCATTCCTCACTTCTACCTTTGTAGCAATTTGCTGCAAAATGGTTATTTTCTAATAGTCTAACAGGGCATGAAAAACCAGCTTGGTTTTGGGGTTGCTTGTTTTTTAAAAGCTCTCTACAGCTTTAATTTTTTCAGCAAAACTTTTCAGGCAGGGTTGTTTGAAGGGATGGGGAGGGGGATAGAAGAGTGGTTTTGCACACCAAATTAGTTTCATCAAAATGAATATTAAATGCGTTATATGTGTGGATCTGGATGGAAAAAATAGCATCTGATACAATCAGGTAAACAATAAAACTACAAAAAAAAATAAATCAAAACTCATTGAGCTAGATGGCTTTTCATAGAATATTATGACCTCAGCTGCAATCTATGAAGTTTAACATCAAAATATATTCAGTTTATTGGGTTTAGAGATTCAGCAAAATAGAAATACCATAAAAGATACATATTTATTATTGTTAAAATGCAAGTGCCATGTATGGCTAGGGCTGCATGCATGTTTCTGTTATTACCCTCCCTTCCGTTGTTCACACCTTGCTAAAATCTCACCTAGAGCATCGGATGGAAATTTTCTAGATTCAGTTTCTGCCTGAAGGTGGATTATACTTCAGCCAAAAGACTGAGAGGCTCGTGTATGAAAGCAGGAACAAAAACAGTCTTATGGCTGGGGAGACTTACGGAAACCTTTCAGGAGAAATGCCTCTTGTGTAAGGCACAGGCTGGGGAACAGGGAACAAGACCACAGCTCATTTCAAACAGAAACATGTAAATTCTTGTTCGGAGATGATAGAACAATCCCTCTTTTCCCCCAAGACTGTTACCTTGACAAAGTGACTCCTACAGTTTAACTCCCTTTTATTTGCAATTCAACAGCTTAACAAAGAGACCTGAAAAGACCTTACACGAGCTCTCTCTGCTGTAAGAGACACGTTGTGCCATTTCACTGATGAAGAAACATTTTCAGAAGAGTTTGCTGTTCCCACTGAGAGCCCATCACAGGCGGACATTGCTCGATGTCTCTTACTCACTCCTGGACTTGTTTTCTGAGAAGTATTTGTGGGAATCTTTCCAGGCAGAAGCTGCTTCAGATTTTACAGTGAATACATCTGTCAGTCCAACACACTGAGAATTTCAGGTAGGTAAAATGAAAGCAAAGACACCTCCATTTGAGGTTCACTGCATTTTATTACCACCCACTCAAAGGTACATGCAACTGCAGCAGTTTCAAGGTGCAGACCCTGGGGAACCACCTTCAAGCTGTCAGTCTTGCATGTCCCTGCATGGTCTATGCCAGCAGAGGTATTAATTCATCACAGCCCTTCAGGTATTAACTACAAGAGGCACTTGGCAACCTACAGACTCATTCATATCTGTAAGCGTGTGCTGAAATGCTCTGTGCTTGCAGGCTTATGGAATGAGGGCTTAGCTGTCACCTTTGTATCTCACAAGGCAGCAGGAAAGAAATGGTCACAGGGGAGTCCCTGCTGACAGTCATGTTAACTATTTCTCCTTTCTCTTCCAAATGTAACACCATTCCCCAGTGTGGACAGACTGAGGACAGGAAGATGCGTGGTCTTGGTTTTTTATGAAGCACAAATGTTTTACTGAAGTTCAGAGCATAACAGCCCAGCACACTTACCAACAGCATCAGAAAGTGATAAGCACTGGTGAAGATATGTCATTATAAGACTGCAGTCTGTGAAGTTACGTTGTTTTGTATTTGAATTTGGGGAGTACTTTCAATAAAGTCATAAAAAAATCCTATTACACAGTAGTGTAATTCCATATTTTATATTATTTGCTCTTAAAAATCAAAAGACATATTCTGTCTGTTAATGTACACACTCACATGGCCTCCTGTGAAATCAATGAGATCCACATGTGTGCATCTGAGGCCTAAGTTTTTCCCCAAAGATTCTTTAAAATCCTTTTACAGAGCCGTCATAGAAGAAAGTCGTCTGTTGCCTTTCTTCTGCCTCCATACTCAAAACAGACATGAGTTATTACAGGCTGCTCTGCATTACACTGGATGGTAACGGTACCCCGAGGGGCCACTGGCCAGCCAGGGATTGCCATTCTTCTGCTCTCAATCTCATCCTCACCTAGGTGTTTCTGCAACCCTTTTATACCAACAGAGAAATAAGAAATGGAGCCCAGCTCCACACGCATCCCACTGGTGATGATAAGAAGTGTTCTAGATATTTCAGTGACAGGGAAAAGCATGACAGGACATCTCAATGGCTTTCAGACAGAAGGAAATTAGGTATCTCTACAGATCTGCAGCACAATCATGTATGCAGAGAATCTGGAAGCTTTTAAGAAAATGCAGACTGATGCATGATTTAACCAGCGGGGAAAAGTTCAACAGCTTCAAACATGAAAATCCAGGTATTTCAGTAGAACATCTTTATATTAATGGTAAAAACCATTGAAACAATCTGCCGTGACTGGCAAAAATTAGCAGACTTGCTGCCAGTCTCAACAGAACTGCCTGTCAGAGGTGCAAATCTCTGAAGGAGTAGCTTGGACTGCATTCAGACTAAGGTTGAGTTGAGTTTGCAAGCTTCAAAAATCTCAAAACTGCAGGTGCCAAAGTGACCCGAACACTAGGAATGATGTGATGACAGCTCTCACTGCAATATTTCAGCAACTCTACTCCTAACCCTTCTTGGGCTTAAATATTCCCAGGGACACAAAATGAAAAATGTATTTATATGGCTTTATAAAGATATTTGAAAAATGGAATGTTTTGATTTTCCTCAAGGCAGCAGCTGTTCTCCTTACCATCTATGTGGAAAGCATTAGCTTATGATTGGAATCACTGTTAACTGCATAAAAGAACAATGGCATCATTGCCTAAACCAATTATAGTCTAAGTCCACATTCCTGCCATCTGATCCACAGAGCAAGATTTTTATGCTGAAACAGCTACAAGGAACTTTCTAAAGTTTTGTTGTGAACTCATGGATCTGCTTCAGCTCACCCAGTAAGCAGTTAACATTGGCACTGAGGCCAAGGTGGAAAGGGACAACCAATGAGCATATGTAGCCGGGCTTTTGTTTGATCTTCTTCCACCAAGGCAGACCCAATGGGCAGGCACATTTCAACATGGAGAAAACTCCCTGCATCTCTAGAGTGGTTTAAGAATGTTTCACAATGGACAGCTAGAGGAGGAAGATTTGTATGACCAGGGCATCTGCAGCATATTCTCTACAGACCAGTGGAGGGAGCAAATGGAAATCTCTGTAGTGATTTAAAAAAAACCCATGTATCTTAAGAACTGCTAGTTTGCCTCATTTACTGTTTCTTCTTCTAATGGAGAGAATATGCTTGTCTATAGTTCATTACAATTGTACTGAAAAGGAAAATCTGATTATACAGTGACAAAATGATGGATTGTAAAAAATAGCTTCCCTTAAGTGTTAAGTGAAAAGGAAATATCAAAGGTTTGATTTTTTTTTTTTCCTATAATAAAGAAAATACTGTGTTTCATGACAGCAAAATAAAAGGTGACCTTCAGCGTGATGCTCCTGCCTCTTTTTCTTAATCTTAATTTTGCAGGGTGCCTATCATTTTGTTCAACAAATATAGAGGGGAGGGGAAAGAAAGAATCTGAAGTAGGAAGATCATGTAACCCAAGATGTTATTACAGCCTTCCTATGGAGAAGAGACTAAAAAATTCTTCCTGCAGAAAAGATAGTACTTGAAATATCATAGAATCATAGAATAGTTTGTGTTGGAAGGGACCTCAAAACTCATCTCGTTCCAATCCCCCTGCCATGGGCAGGGACACCTTCCACTAGACCAGGTTGCTTAAAAATGTATTTGAACAACCTCAAGTATTAAAAGATTTAAAAACATTGCTCATATATTGCAAGAACTCCGTGCCTAGCAGGTAAATACTGGATTACCCAGCCTAGCTGCTAGATTTCAGATGAGAAAATGAGTATGTAGACAACTCACGTGCCTAGTTACAATTCACATCCAGTACTCACTGGGAGAAAAATCCTTTCTGCTAAGGAATATATAAACAGACTATGTAATCTTTGATAATTGATGGTTATGTTTGCTTTCTTTTGACACTTGATCATAACTGACAAACCAATGGCTAGGAAGTACGAAAACTTTAAGCTGTAAGAATAATAAACAAAGCACTGTGAGAGATGGGAAAAAAAACCACCCAAAACCATATACATGGGAGGAAAACTTCAGGAAGAAGGGCTAAGCCACAAATGGATAGACAAGTAATTGTCTGGTGTTTCACCACAACTTAAAATGAACTTACAGACCTTTCCAGGAGCCAAGTGAATTATTTTTTTTTAATACAGTAAAAGCATTAAATGCTTTGAAAAGGGTGTGCATTTTCTGCCTTAGCAGAAATCATTCTGTTAAACCAGACTGGTATGAGGCAAGAATATTAAGGAAATTAATTTAAAATAAACATTTTCTTTAAGAAAGAGTATCTAATCAAGTTGGGGGTGGGGGAGACAGAAAGGATGCATTCATGTTGTCTGAGCCTAACCATTTCTGCAAATCTTAAATTAACTCATGACAAGGTTAACTACAGATCAGTATCACGGACTGAAAAGACTGCACCTACAAACAACACCTCAAAAATTCTGCTTTCTTATTAATTATGCCGTGATGCATAGCCCACTGTGGTGCTGCCTGCATATCAAAACTTGCATAGCACCCAGAGCAATTCAGCTTTTTTCATAGTGTCTACATAGGTTCATCTGCCATCTGTGTTGTCCTCGCACAAACAGAACGTGAAAACAATGTTCCCCAAGCTCACCTGAGGCTGAGAAGAAGGTCAGGCTTGCTCACTCCTTAATACCTTTGAAACTGCTGATGTGGCTGAGATGGATGAGAGTGAGGAGGATACAAGCTTGTCAGCAAAAAAACATGATCTCAGCAGTATGTAGTGTAATTGATCTAAATCTCAACCACAGCAGATTTAACAGACTCCAATGGGAAGAGGAGGCATATGGACCACAGGGTCTCTTGTACTTGACCATGTTCTTACTTTGCAGTTTAAGCATTGCTCAGCAACCTGGATTTTTGCAGCCTGATTCCAGTGGTTAATACAGATAATTTTTTCACACCAGTGGTTTCATTTTTACATCCAGAGGCTCTTTGCTGAGTGTCTGTCAAAGTCCAATTCATTACCTTCAGAATTATCAGCTAAAACGGTATCGCTTTTCTATAAGTAAAACTTTTAAGAAATTAGAAAGTAACAGAGGAAAGATATACAATTAATGAAAGATAAGCCTCCCAATGTTTGGAAGTTTATTTTAAGGATGTGTATCCACAGATACTTATTTCTTAAAGGAAGAAGAGATATTGAGTCAAATATTTGCATGATTGAACAGAGGAGAGGCTAAGAAAGAAGAATCGGAGGTACCAATCCTACTGAAGTCTCAGGCTGAACAGAATAAATAACGCATCCTTCCCAGAAACTGCAAGCACAGTTAGGTTCTGGATGTCAAAATTAGTTAAGGCTTCCTTGCACTTCTTAAGCTCCCTGCAGCTCTGCCTGCTTGAACCTTGAACCCCTGTTGAACCTGCCTGAGCCCCAGGCAAAGGTCCTCCTAGAACACCAATGACATGTCTAGTCCCAAATCCTTCTTGTACCCAGAGGGCAATAGAAAGCTGTTATTAACTCCAGTGACACCAGGCAACCAATTTATCCTCAGTCATGCTTACAGAGCCTCCTGAAGATCTACCTGGAGAGCATTAAAAGAGCAAGATCATCACCAATTATCAAAGTATTATTTGTCACCTTGCAAGCTTTCTCCTTTCTAAAACCTCCACCAAGGCACCAGCAGCACCGTCTTAATGACTCCTGAAGAGATCCCAACACTTAGTGGAGGTATTGTACTAATTAACATTTTGAGAGCAGTAAGCAAAAACATCATGTTTGATCTCACAATTGACCACTTACTCACAATTCCCTACTTCCCTTCACAAGATTGTCTTGATAACAACCATTGACAGTAAGGATCTGAGACAGTAAGTGCAGCAAATAAATAAATAAATGCCTACATATATGAACTCTACTTCCTTAGGCAAAAATAATTAGGCAAATGAGTGAAGCATCTGGTTCTCTCTTATGTATGGTTGTTGTACATACACCAATGTGCAAGAAGCCTTCCAGAGACTTCAGTCATTGCTTATGTAAGAGGTAATTCAAATTGCCAGTCTACTGACCCCAGAAACTTGCATTACTCTCAAGGGAAAGTTGCTATTTTATCACTCTACAAAGGGTGGCACACCTCTGCAGCTTCGTTCACTATAGGCTGAGGGAATGAGTGAGTATCACATGTGCCAGAAGGAGGTGGAATTGGCCAAGCTGAGCAAGTTAAGGCAGTCCAAAGCTTTGAAACAGCAGAAAAATCAATCCACATGGAAAATACATAGTACGTGTATGAACAACACTCACACAGACTATCTGAGGTGTTGCTTTCTTGCTTGGAAGAACAAACAGTCTTTTCTGAACTCTGCTCCTTTTTACAGGTAAAGCCACCAAGTTCACTGGACAAAAGTACTAGTCATAAAAGAAGTGCAGGGCACCTAATCTATGTAATTTATCTCATCCTAAAGTGTTTTCAACAGACACACAAGAAACTGCCACTTGGAATAGGCTTCCTTTAGCTTCACTTTCAAATGATGTAACTGTCAGATGACTAAGTCCACAGTAGTGTGTCTTAACCATTGAGAGAGACGGAAAGCTCAGCCTTAACACAGAGCAGGAACTCTTGGTCGGTGGAGAGGGTGATCCTTGCACTGATATAGCCAAATAGCTTCCAGCAACCATTGTTTTAGGGGTTTCCCAAGCTTGATGCTGCATCTAGATAACTGCGTTTAACAGTCATTGATGAAACAATTTGCCTAATTCCCTTCTGAAGCCGCTTATGCCTTTTGGTTTCTGTAACATCCCATGGCAATGAATTCTGCAATCTAATTTTATGTTGCATGAATAGCATTACCAACAGAGCAAGCCACACCTTTCCAGGGATTCAGTAACATGCTGACACCATCTTACTTTTGTCTCCTTTCATCTCATGAATCATAAGCAATACAACAAAGATTTCCACATCTGTCTGCTTTTTTGCCCCCAATATGAAAAAGCTCTTTTAAAGCAATGGCTGTCAACGGGCAAATGACCTGGTACACTTTTGCACGGGAATGTGAATTTCTCACATAGCTCATGCTACCATAAATCTAAGGCTGGCTGAGGTTATTCAGCAAAGAATGAGGAGTAAATAGGTATTTGCATAAAGAGACATGAGGCTTAGAGGGGATGGGGAATCCGCTCACTCCTGGAACAGCCCAAGTAGGAAGCAGTGGAGTCTCCCTGGAGGAAAAAAGCTGGGAGAAACCAGCAGGAGTTTTAGAGGGAGGGTGAATAAGAGACTGGGAGAAGGAAAAAAGATGTCTTTAGATTTCCACAAGAATTAAACTGGAGAAAGGGGAGCAGGAGAGACAGTGGAGAGCCAGGTCAAGGGACTGTATTCCTGTCATCATCAGCAGAGCGAGTGGGAAACGAGACCTGGACTGCCTCTCTCCCAAGACTGCTGCCCTAGGCAACTGTTTACTTTGACTTCACCCAAGCCAGGGTGAGATGTTATGAGTTCCCAAAATGCTCTGAGTCACCAGAACAGGGATGAGATCTGTGGATTCAAGCTACATTTCAAGATTATGAATCTCTTCTGAATATCCATTATGCCAATGATATGTAACAAAAATACTGCTGTAATGTGATGCACATGTCAACTTCAAGGATGCAGTCCCTGCTTGGATGGCATCAGCAGAGGGACACGTCAGCATGGTGGATTACCAGAGCAAATGCTTTAGCATGCAAAGTGATGCAATGTGTTTTAACAACAATTGTTCCCTTATGTTTGTTTCTGTGTCAGGTTTGATGTAACTATCTGCCAGGACAATGCTCAGGATCCTTTGCATTGCTTTGCAGAAGCTGATTATGTGATCAAATGCTTAAATCACATAAAATCACTTCCAAGATTCAATGAGATAGATGTGCCAGAAAAGTCAGCAGGTGTTTGAAATAATTGATGCTAACAGTTAGACCTGGATTTTTCAAAAGAATATGCGTTTTGGTTTGGAATTGGGCTTTTTTTGCTATTTGGGTTGGTTTTTTTCCTTCTTCTAATGCACTGTCATATAATCCGACTAGAAATTCAGCCTTAGCATAATGTTCACATCAAATGAAATTCACCCGTTAAGAAAGAGCAGGCACAGGGTCCTCCTTCAAGTGGAAAAATGAGTCTTTGTGTCGAGCAGATACCCTGTGAGCCTTCTTACCCTGTGCACGTGCCCAGAACAACACGGCAGACTCCAATAGCATAGTAGAGCTGATACTTGTAGGACTGGGAGATTCAGCACTGAGCTATAGCTCTTTTTAGCCCTTTCCCCCCCATCTGTGGCACTAAAGTTTTTCCAGCAAAGGCTCAAACCCCGATAGAAATGTTGCTGTGAATGGCTGTAGAATCACAGAATGGTAGGGATTGGAAGGGAGCGCCGAAGATCATCTAGTCCAACCCCCCTGCTAGAGCAGGTTACCTGCTCTTCTATTAATCACTTTTATATTGCATTTCCAGCCTAAGCTGAACCACCACACAGTCCCCAAAGTGAGGAAGCATGATTCACACTCAAGAGACAACGACAGAAGGCAAGACTGTGGCACTTGCCCAAAAGTGATGATGTCATATAGAGACTTCACTCAGTGCTCCCAGTTTTGCATCTAGCCTGGCACCAGTGTCTTACTACACAGCTTTGCAAGAGCTTCAGTCTCTCAGAGGTATTTAGGCACTGAAACCAATGAGAATTGGTACCTATAGACTTTCAGAAATCTGTCTTTAATTTCATCATCCCATAAATCATCTTAATGGGGACATCCTTCATCTTTCCTGCTTCACAAGCCAGTTGTGAAGCTTAATTACACGATGATTATGAAGTCCAGTAAATACAACATGTATTAAGAGTAGTTAATGAGATTTCTGTCACAAGTAGACTCTATCTCTTGTGAAATATTACTCACATGTTGCAAGGAAAAAAAAAAATTGTTTTCAAAAGAAAAACACAGACATATTCAATATAAACCAAATCCAGCTTGATTACTTCCATAAATAAAATGTTGTACAACTCAATGATATTTACTAACAGAGCATGGAAAATAGTGTAGAATTTTCTGACCAACATGGAATACTGTCTGCCCATCCAGTCATTACCTGCAGTGCCTGGCCAAGACTGGGACCCCAGACCCTCAAGGGATCTGCTTCCCAAGGGATCTAGTAGCTTAAATACCTCTAAAGACCTGATGTGAGGTCCCATTGCGCCAAGTACCATGTATTGACTCAGTTCCAAATCGTGTATACCCTATGTAGCCTTACCTTACCACTGGGCCCTGTGTATGAAAAGAGCGCATGTGGCGTCATTGCAGTCACAATGTATTCAGCCAGTTCAGATTCCTCATTTTTAACCTTTTGCCTATAGTCTTTGCATAACCAGAGTATTTTATGTTGCTGGCAAAGAATGAAGAACGGAAGAAAAATCAATAAGAGAAAGTCAAAAAGGTTATTAACTATGTAATGGCTGAAGGGGATCCAGTGCACAAGATAGAAATACTTTCCTAACAGATACTCTCGTACTGACCAATTAATTCATTCTGTAGCACAGTGAACTTGGGCCAGATGACTACATGCACACTTAAAACCACAGAGAAAGCGTTGCTTGCATATTCAGTGCTCTCCCAAGAGGTAGTAAAGCATACAGGCTAACAAGGGTAAAAGGACTCAGAGGGGGAAGGACTAATTCCTCAAAAATACAGAGCTCTTCACCATGCATCCTTCTGAGGCATACATCCTACCTATGGTGTATCTGGGCAAATACATTTCCTGTTAACAATTATGGTGTGGACGCCATAGATTAATAAGACTTTTGCAGAGCTCAGGCAAGAGTGATTTTCAGCACATGATGCCTGTTACAGCAAGTTCTATTAATATTCACCAAAGGAAAACCTGTTTGTTGACCTAAAGTGCAACTGCTTCCTATTCTCTTCTCATGAAATTATTTAGGTCCTGTGGGACAACTGTACTGAGCTTTTGACGCAAATATTAAAATTCTATTTAGATGTACAATGTTTTAATGCAAATTTTCACCATAAAACCAAATGCTCCATTCAGTTAAATTAATAGAATTACAAAAAGATGTAATGATAGCAATTAAGTCTTGAAAATGCAAATTTTATAGTCAAGGACAATTACCTCATTTATAGTATACTGGAATGATGCCAGCTGAAGGTAATTTAGATCCCCCTAGCTCACAGTTATATCATGAAGGATATCTTAATTTCATTAGTACAACAAAGATGAGTGAGAAGTTAGAGAACACAAAAAAAAAAAAGAAAGATTAGAGAGAAAATTTGACCTTTCTCATTTCATTGCAGCTAGAATACATAGATCTTACTAAAGTATTCGTAATATTTCTTTCTACTCCCATCTCTGAAAAAAATGCTTTTCTTCTTTTATTAGCAGCAGTGGAATATTAGTATGTAAAAGATCAGCTTCATTCAGATGCTTAGAGCCAATGTGCCCATGCCACAACAGTTACGAACCTCCGCTGTTGTGGTTTTAAGGACACACACAGTGTCAGCACTTGCCTTACAAGGTCCCATGTGCCTTAGGGACACATGGGTTTTACTCCAATAGGACTTAAAACATTCTTGAAAAATTCTGCTCACTCTTACAAAGGTACTACTGCCTCCCCAAACAGGCAAGTCAAATATAATTAGTTTTTCATTAGCATAGCAAAGAGTGATCAAGTAGATGCAGAATACAGAATGATACACTACAGATTTCCTAGTCTGCTTTGGGGGTTGGGGGGGAAGAAGAAAGAGAGAAAGAAGGAAGACTGTTTCATACAGATTCTTTAGCACATTACAAAGTTCAAATAGGAGTTTGACAGACTCCAGAGGTTCTTTCTTTCTTTCTTCCCTCACTGCCCTAGTAGCTACTCCTAACCCAAACAAGTATGCAGGGAAAGGTATATTAAATATGGTGCAGACTGAAGTTTAAATAAAAAGTTGTTACAGCTGCCATTTTTAAGTTGTGACCTGCTGTAGCCACTGCAGAGAAACCCAAGCCCGAGAGGGATGGACTCACTAAAGAGCTGTATCCTCCTAAATTGCACTAGTTATGCCTAATTCCCTTCCCAAAACCTAACACACAGGCTCGAGTTGAAATCTCCACAGACAGAGCAGCAAACTTTTCCATCTCTTTCCCCACTCTGAACGCAGGTTAGGAGGGCAATGTGACATGTGCTCGCCAAAAGAAGGAGCTGCTTACCCTTGGAAGGAGTGGCTTTGCTCCAGACCTCCCACGCTGGAGCCTCTCAAAAGCCCTCTACCAGGGGTCAGCTGCGAAGGGATGGGCTTCATCCCCTTGCACAGCACGACACTATGACAAAAATACAGCATTGCAGGACCCCTACTTCATAGACCAGGTTCACTGCAAAACACCCCTGGACTTGAAGGGTGGAGCATTTTTATCCTTCATCCCACTGTTGCCATGATAGCTAGTGTAATATTTTTAAATAGTAAAATGCAGACATGCAAACCTTACTGGGAGATGAGTGCAGACAAGAGAAACTGTTTTGTCAATCTGACCTACAAGTTCACTAAATTTTTTCTTGAGCAGTTTAGTTAAAGGCACCATTTACCATGAAAATGGGCATCTTAAAAATCAAAGGACAACTATGACCTGAGTTTATTTCATTATTGATTTTAATAACAGAGCTGTTGGCTATTTTCTTTTAAGAAAACAAGCCTATTCTGAAGGAAAAGTGTACCCTGAGTAGGAATTGTGCTTTGTCCTTCTTATTCCTGAATTAAAACACAGCTGAGTGCACATGGAGACATTATGGCTTTGCTTCCATGGAGATGGTTTTGTGAAAATAGGAATAGGCCCAGTGATTTTTTTTTTCCCCTCTACTTGTCAACATGTGTGCTCAGGCAGTGCCATCCTTGTTTTGCTCTGATCCCACAAGTGAAAGTCTGACCAAGCTCAAGTGCTCTAGAGAGATGCCATTGACTTCAATGGCAGGATTTCACCCTCTATTTCTTCAAGTTAAGAATGCTATCAGTCAGCCCTGGTGCTTGAAACCAGTGGATGATATCCTGGCTCAATGGAAAGTCATTTGCTCCCTGTGAGGTTCAGATTTCCTTCAGTGAATTCCATCTTTTATTATCCAAGAAAAAAATTATACCTTATACCAATATTGACTTTATCCCATGTTTCTGATTGTTATACTCCTATTACATCTGACAAGCGAATCTGAACTCTATTTATTTATATGGACTGATGTAGCATTCTAAACTCTCAGAAAGTCTTTGTGGATGTCTTTCAGAGATTCGGCTTTATTAGGAGTGCTTGAGTGAGTTAAGGCTGGCTATGTTTGTACCATACTGTACAACACAGCTTAAACTTCTATGTCATTGTATTGAAAAGCATAGATTTAACAAGCTAATAGTTTGTGAATCTGCCGAGTCTCAGCTGTTTCAGGGAGAAATGTTTTGTCCAGGCTATTCCCAGTATGTCTCAGGTTTTTTAAAAACATAGGCTATGATCGTAATAGGATATTGATTAGTCTGGATCCCATACAGAGCAGAACTTTATTCTTTGGTGGACCACTAAAGGTCATATTGCTTGATTGCTCCATAGCTTCTAAAATACAAAAAATATTGAACTAGAACTGCTTTCAATTATACTCGTGTTATCTGAGGCCTGGGAATGTAACCAAGGGCAGCATTTGGCCCATTCTGTTAAAAAATGGGCTGATGCTCAGCATTTCATTTTGTCATTAGCAAAGCTGAACATCAGCTCTACGTACTCTAATTGATGTTCTTGGATAAACTTAATTCCAAGGTAAGCAGTTCGATGGACTTACTTTAGGATAGATCTGTCATACAGTAATTTGTTCTTAGTGTTATCTGAAAATTACATTGGGTTTAGGATTAATTTCGATTTACATATTCATATGCATTTTTGTAGAACAGTATTTACAATTGTTTATCTACCTCAGATCTCCAAATTCCTCACTTGGTCTGTTACAGTGATCTTAAGTTGACAAGAAGCTATCAGCTTGCTGTTAAATAAGATTTAATCAAAGCATGATGCTGTGGTCACTGACATGAATTAGGTTTTTGTGCTAACAAAGATCCAGGCCAAAAGTTATATAGTGATGTCAAAATATATGGTGGAAAATAGTATAGATCTAACTCTTCCTTTTTATTACACTGACACCACAGAAACAGGCTTCTAGGAAATGTTATAAGCAAAGGAAAAATTTGTCCTATTCTACCTTCTTTCAAGAAATTCAGTTTTCTAGTCAGAAGTCCAATAGAGTAAATTCCATTTGTGGTCATCCAGACAATTCAAACAACTGTGGAGAAAAATTCTAGCAACAAGACAGTTATTTCCTTGATCCTATCAGAAATGCGAGTTAGATTTAGCTTGATACTAAATTCCACTAAATCCTATAATGCAGTTGAAATAGAGGAATGATATATTAATTTTAGTCAGTACTGTTCCTAGTTGTTCTATCACTTGGTAAGTTAGAAAGAAACTTCTCTAGTGCATATTTATTGTGAATTACTAGAGCAATTCTGGAAAAAACAGTTAAATTTTCCTTTTTATGTACTTACAGCATTATTTATTTATCCCTATTTCCAATACATACTGCAATACTTCGTGTGCAAAGCAATCCCCTTTTTACTCCTGATTTACATCTGCTTTGAAAGATGTATGGGATCATTTTTCTGTTTGCTAATGTTTTTCTTCTCACTTTATGAATACTCAAAAACAAGACAAATTATTTCTGATCATTTTCCATTTTCCCAACTTTCTGAATACTAGAGTGCGTTTCTTTTGAGACATGATTTTAAAAGGATTTAAAGACCTATATTTAAAAGTCCAAGTTTTCAGAATTTTTTTGTGATTTTTGTAGACTTGGCAGTTTTTGGGTCTAGTTTAGACAGCTGCTTGATTTTCAAATGTTCAGAGCATTCATAAAGCCTGGGGAAACACAAACAGGGCTTTCAGTTCTCTTTAGGTCCTTTACACTTATTCTCTTCATTTAGTCCTGTCTACATTTAGGCAATACCCAGGGCTAAACTGTAGCAGTTGTTCTACCACCCGATGCCCCCTCACCAGCTGAGAAGGGGAATAGGGGAAAAACAGGAGAAGCCCCATGGGTTGAAGTAGAAACAGCTTTAACAAAACAACAAACCTGAAACAACAACCAACATAAAATATACAAGGTTCTACTCAGCCTGGTCCTTGAGGTCAACAGCAGGAGCAGAAGGCCAAGAGGAAGGAGCTCTAGGAAGAGGAACTCCACCCTCAGTGAGCTCCCTGCTTTTATAACAAGCATGATTAAGTGGTATGGGATACACCTGTGAGTCAGCTGCCTTGATTGGATCTCCCAGCTGACTCAGGGCTACTCATGGCTGCCTGCATGGCTGGCCCATGGGGCTGTGCCTGGGGAACCAGGACAAGTCCAAACCGAGGTATTTTGGAAAACTCTTTTTAAAAACTCTTGCCTTTAATGAATTCCGCAGTCCTGTGCAGATAGTCAGTGGGAAGACCAGGTTAAGCCCAGGCTTCAAGTTTTCCTGAATCTTGCACAACTTCTTGTCTACTGAACAGTTCTCAGCAACTAGAACCATCCATAAAATTCAACAGTGGAAGTCATTGGCAATATTCTGTCCAGATAATGGAAAGACATCTAAAATGTTATTTTTTTAAAAGACAAATAATGGCTTGCTTAGATACTATATACATATATTTGCCTTTTCTTACTCTGTGAAAAGGATGCATTATAAAAAGAAAGTTTGCAAGATAGAAAAAATAGGTATCAAATTCCAGAAAAGAAGGAAAAGAGTATAGAGCAATCTTTGAAAAGCAGATTGTAGATCCACTGACACTATCTTGTTCACAATAACACATCAAGTAATTTCATGAAAGAGAGCTTTCATTTTATTCATTTAAAATGTTCTGATAAAACATCTAGCTCGCAACATTACAATACCCTGTAAGGGCTTTCATATGCTTTCCAATATAGCTTCTGATTGGAAGTATTAGCTGATGCAGCAGGATAAATAAAGAAATATCTAGATTGCTATGGTTCCCAAAGGTCATTTTTATGAAAAGATCAGGAAATATGTTTCATTGAAATTAAAAATAAAACCATACCAAGTTTAATAACATTGTTACTATAATGACACAAAATTCAGTGAGATGGTGTACTATTTAATATTTGACTGTCAAATTTCCACAGTGAAGCTGAGATGTGAAAGCATTTAAACTTTTTAAACAGAATTTGCTTTCCATTTTTTCCCCTTGCTATAACACTGCTTGTTTCTTAGTTGAACCTGATGTTTTCAGTAAAGTACAGCAAAAATTCACAGGAAGACTTAGTGTGAATAGGCATACCCAGATGGCCAAAAGCTTTCTATTCTGATTCATTTTCTCCATCAAGAGAGGACCCCAGCAGTGTTTTAAAGCATAGGAAAGGGGGGCACTGCCAGGACACAGCTGCCTTCTGTTTTTTCTCTGTGATGGCATCATCTGGAACAGTTTAATATCAGAAGCTGTATCAACCCTTAGTCATACTGGAAAAGGGAGAGAGTCTGTCTGGCATAATGCCACCTCTCCCAGGTCTGTATTCACATGAACAACTGTAAAGGCAACCAAAGCCAACAACTGCCGAGTCAGAGCAGTCTCTGGCTACGTATAGCCTTTTTGGACATGGTGCTGAGTGGTAGGATCAGAGAACTGAAAAGTGTATAGCTTGGCACAGCTCTGCAAAATTTTTTTTTTCAGATAAATAAACAAACCCCTGTTTGTTTATTTCCCAATCCCTGGGAAATTAAATCAATACATATAAATAATGTGTGACATTTTGAGATCAAATGGGTATTTTTTTGAATGCAAGCTTGGTTTAGCGCATTTCCCCAGGATGGATTTTACCAAGTTAGTTTAAGAGTTGTTTGGATTCATCAGTGTAGAAAACAGATAGCTGTAAATGTTCTTGAAACATTTACTTGACATTCCTGATAAAGCAAAAGTCTGGGTGTCCTAGCTGCAAGAGTTACTCTAAATGTTTCAGCAACTGTAAAATCCTGCATAGCAAAGTAATTGGTGCATTTATGACAGTCTTTGCAGGCCTGGCTGTAAATGACTATATGAATTATACTCATATACTGACCTCTGTTCTGGAGGGTTTTTCCCACCCTCCCACTTAGCCACCTTTTGGCAGTAAACACAAGAACACCTATATACATGTGCATGAAAAAGCAAAAAGGGGAGATGACAGTTATCAAGTACCCACTTATATACCCTTGCTTGTTTACTTACAGTGCCATCTAGAAGGCAGGTGACAATTGTGAGCAGAGGCTTTACGTTGTACCTACCAAAGGCCGCCTGCCAGGTGGGTTTCAGTGCAGCACACAGGGCTGGAGCATCACTTCTGCTGCTCTACCCTGGCATTCCTCCTTTCTCCTCACCCCTCTGCAGTCCTCCTTCAGGACTCACTTGGCATGGGCAAGGCAGCCCTCCATAATTTGAAAGGAAACAGAGCGATGCTGTTGTTAATTACTATAACGCTGAGCTTTCAGGAAAGGTTACTCGGCAAAGGACTCAAGAAGGTTCTGCAAAGGAGGTTTCAGAGATGAGAAAACAGAGGCAGAAAAGTCACTGTCTCAGGATAACTTGACAGAGCTTTGGTCATGGATGGCATAGAGCTACATATTCTGGTGGTTTTGCCTCAGGCTTTCTCCATCAGCTCTGGTCACCAACAGACAGTGCAAAGACTGAGGATTTAGGCTTGCTTTATTTATTGTCTTTGTTCATCTTTTGGCCAGATTGGCTGGGATGAGTAGGTACTGAATGGGCACAGTTTGGTCAGTTATACCTGTTCTGGTACATAGTCTGATCCATTAAAAAAAAAGAGGATTTGGTGAGTCTTGTTAGCAAATATAGATACCGTAGATTTTCCTAGACCACAAATGTGCTACTGCCATCTTGGATGCAGGTCATGAAGATGGTAACATGGTGTGCTATAAAGTGTGGATAGAGAGCTCTGAATGTACAGGCCCAAGACCTGCCACTCTTTGTGAACAAGTTTAACTTTCTGCCATTTGTGCCTGAGGTTAGTATTTGAGCTGCGTGGGTCATTCATTATGAAAGATGGAACTATGAGCTGTTTAGCTGGACTTAGATTTGTTCATGAAGGTGAAACTTTGAAAGGTTTATTCATGAAGGTAAATGTGAAAGAGGTCTGACACAGAAAAAAAATGGAGGAGGAAGGACCATGATTCTCATTACAACTGGTTTCACACAGGGGTTAGCTAAGTTTGAACGTTTGCTAATTCCTTTCTCTTAAAGACCTCACAGAAAGCAGAAAGTCTGAATCATCTACATGACCTGGACCAGACTCTAGGCTGATATGGACTTTAGGCAATTTGAATGAAAAATGAAACTGCCATTTGTCCCAAATCCCTAACTATGGGTCACAATGAGACCAATGTATTTCTACACATCTGACTCAACATCTACACACTGAAATCTTCTCTCCATTGAAGCAAATGACAAAGCTTTTGGTTGTTCAAATGAAGCTAGAATTTCAGACATAGAACTGGCTCAAGAATGATACCCTTTTTATAGATTCCCCTAACCAACACGCCAGCTTCTCTAATAGGGATGGAAATAAGGGCTTACTACTTTATTTTAGTTTTTCTTTGCTTTTTTTGGATGCAAGTCAGCATTATTCAAATGCAGTGTTTGAAAGGCACTGTAAAATCATGAATAAAGGACTCTAGTATTCTTTAATGGAAAATCTATTAACATTCTTTCTACAGTTTGTTTGGCTTTTTTGAAGCATCCTCTAAATTTCAATAGCAAATTACAGCCTGGTACAGAAGTGTATTGGAAGGGTTAAGAAATCTGTATAATGGATGGCACTCCTCTTCTAGCACTGTAAACTGAAATCCTGCTTTCATTATGTTTTGCCGCTAACTTCAGCAAAGTCAGAAGTTCACTCTGTCATGTTTTAGAGGCAACTATCTATCACCTTGCTAAATTCTGCTCTTTCTTCTCCACAGAAGTATCTTATCCTATTAGTTAGGTATGCATCCACAATTGGTGTGAGGCCAAAATTAACTTTTATAGGGAAAGGAAGATGTCTAGGAGCAAGGGGAAGGCATAACTGTTTGGCAAAGTCAGTTATAACAATGCAATATTTATTTGTCACAAGAAATTATCAGGTTTTATTATTACAGAACAAGGAGAGACTACGTAGCAACGTAATAGTTTCCTGAGCCTTGGTCTCTTTTTGGAGGTGGTATTCTCTGTTATAACATCCTGAAAGACACCGTGTCGTAGGAAAGGAGCACAAAAAGATGAAGACTGGGCAAAGGACTAATAATAGGGTGTCCTGATTATCTCCCCTTTCCTGTAGCCCATCAGCCTGTAGAGGACTGAGACATAAGGTGGAAAAAAAGTCCAAATCTCACATAAGCAATGAGTCCTCTAGCTGTTAAAGGCACAAGTCATCCTGGGAGAGGTCAGTTTTTCATGGTGACTTAAAAGGACAATGTTGCTTGTGTCAGCAGAAGCTTAGCTATGGCCACAGCCACGCAGGTGTGGGCACTGCTTCTCTTAGCAAACCACCTGGAGACTGGACAGGTTGCTGCACGTAGAAAAAGTGTTCAAGAAATCTGGGAAGGTGGATGCAGGTTGGTCATCAGCATGAACACCGTGACCCTTTCCAGCCCAAGGTTACAAGTGAAGGAGAAGTTGCACTCTGAACTTGGCAGGGCCAGGCATGTTGTGGAAAAGCCTGGGCAGCATCAGGTCTTTTTTTCCTAGTTCAAAGGCCTGACCAAGTCATTCTGGGCACCATGAGCAAGTGCAGGGAAAGCCCAACAAGTTGCTGCCAGCAGTCTGCTGCTCTGAACTGCGGCTGCTTTTTGCTTACAGAAGCTCTTTTGTTTCATGTTTTTATGACATTGGGGTACCCAGTCCTTGGCAGGTGCTTCTGGGAACTGTTCTAAAGCAAATTAAAATGTTCCAGCTTTCAAAACATCCGTGAGAACTCTTGGGGAAAACTTACTGAAGTTTTGGTGTTCAGTGGGCTCTCATGGAACGTCTGAAAATTCAAAAAGCTGAGAGAATGTTAGGCTTTGGGTCCCTGAAAACAAGTAACTTTAGAGTGGTCCTAGCAATTAAATCACTGGCAGCTGTTTTCTCACAGCAACTGATGTGCTGGGTACCATGCCAAAGGCTCATTTATAGAGCCACTCCACCGTGGGCAGAAGCTCAGTGTTTCTGCAGTGCTCCTTAGGGCAAAACAATTTGCTCAAAAAAAGAGAAGATGATTCAAAATTATATCACAGAAAATGTGCCTGGTGTTTTCTGGGTCTGCTCTAGTGAGGAAACAGATCTACAAGAAAATGAGGATAAACTGATGGATGGTAAGACACTGCTGAATGGTGACTCCCACTCATGAGGCATGAGATAACGCAAACCCTCAATACTGAATGAACTTCAAAGCTCTAGAGTGGCACTTGCTTGCCGTGATTTGTTTTCATAATGAAGTGGAGCCGTTTATCCCAAGAGGAAGCTACAGCGAGGCGACAGCCTTGCTGCCCTTCTGTGCACACGGCTCATCAGATGCTACTGTCCAAATGGTTGCCAAATCTGAGTTTCCAAGTGAAATTGTTGAATTTGCCTGCTTCTGAGTGCTGCAAAGTAAAAAGGCTGCAATAGAAGCTTAAATCACAAGGCAGTATCAATAGCATTTATCCATATGCAACACTTTGATTTTGAAAAATCACAAGTTGTGCTGGATTTATTACACAGGCAGGATCTAAAGGCAGGCAAGATTGCCAATGGGCTGTACACTGGCTGAATAGCTGATTTACCTGTGTCACTATTCAGCCAAGACCTGAAGATAATTTATCAGGAAAAACTGAGGGCTTGGACAGGATGTTAACAACCCGTTAAGATACACTATTATATACTATGCACACGGTTGTTACTTACCATGCCACATCCTCAAGGAGTGGTGTGTGGGGAACAGCTTCCTTTGCTCCATGGTAGAGAAGCTGTCTAAATTCACCATCCAGGATGGGAAGAGGAGGCCCAATCTTTGATCCCTTGAGCTATTTACCTTTTCAAATGTTGACAAGTGTAGGTGGCATTTGCTGACAAGGCTTTCTTCTGCTTGTTGGAGAGACTGATTTTGTAGTATAGAGGTAGGTGATGCCATAGAAAATTCTGGAGCTAAAAAAGCCAACCTCACTGATCTGTGAGGTGGGACATCAGCTGCTGTTGTCGTACGAGGGGAAAAACAACAGAAGCTGTGTCTGTCGGAGAGGCGTTACGAAGTGTGTCAGGTCATGGTACTGTAAAACCAGAGTGCTCTCCTTTTCATTCCACTTTAGTCCTTCTTTAATGGGCAGTGAGTTACAGCCAATCAAAGGTGATTGACAGGAACTGTGGGGAATACATTCATAAGCAAATATGAAAAACAGACATATACCGTATGATCAGGGTATACAAATTACATCATAAACAGAGAGTAGTTATGGTTGATTGGAGCAATTAAATGTTTTCTTTAAGAAAGGAAAAAAACTCTCCAGTGAGAATATTTTAGAAAACGACTTTTTAATCATCCATAGAACTGCTAAAATTACCATTTCTTAATAGATTTGAAGTGTTCCTTAGTTAGAATTAGCTGTAATCCCTTTGCAGAGCAGCTGAATACTTCCCCAGGAACCTGTTTACACAAAACTTTATTTTTAATCACAAGATGACATCCATATGCTTTTACATAGTCCAAAGGAGACCACCGGCAGCTTTGAGCATATTTCCCTGCTGTGCAAACAGCCACAAATTTGGGAACCACTTCATGGGAAAGAACAAGTTGTAGAACCAGTCAGGAGGACATGGCACACAGAGAGATTCACTGCTCACCTAAGAAACATTAATACTGATTGAAAAAAACAGGTGTTTCCAGTGCTAGCTCAGTAATAGTAACCAGCACCCTGCCTCATTAATAAATCAGGTAATGCTTTTGGTCTTGCCTGTTTCCTCATCTACCATCATCCCTGCAGATACCACTAGTTCTGCATGGGTTAGGACACCTTTTGGGAGGGGAAGGACTGTGACCACATTGCTGTGGAAGGGCAGTCTCTGCCCAGCAGTGCAATGAGAAGGATTTGTGTGCCCTGTGGATAAATGGCAGGGGACAGCTTGGAGCCAGAGGAGCTCCTGGGCATTGCACACCTGAGTGCTCCACTTCTGCCTGCCCTTGCATGGGAACACTGACTGTCTGCACAGCCTGGGCACAGGCATGGGCAATGACGTACCAGCCCCCCCCAGCAGTGCCAACCTGCACTCTGTTCAGTATGAAAAAGCACACTGGATGGGAGCAAGGGGATCAGAATTGGACTCTTACAAATAGTAGACCTAAAACCAGTCCTATCTGAACAGAGAGAACACATGCTTGGTAGATATGCTCTACCAATTGTCCAATTTAACATTAAAAATACTGCTTAGGGTGCTCTTAGCCTTGTGTCGAGGAGACTAGGATGCTGGGAAAGATAAAGGAAAGGGTAGAAATGCTGAATACAGCCTGCTTTGATCAAAGCAGCCCAGACCAGTTTTCATATAAATGTGATTTATTTTTTTTTTAAATATACTTTCAGTGGAAAATTCACAATATTCTTCCTTTTTCTGCCATCTTTAACCATGCCTTCCCTTTGCATCTGCAGAACAAAGATAATAATTTTTTACTCACCTGCATAAAATGCTTGAAGAACTCCAGATGACTGAAGATATAAAAGTGGAAAGGAAATGTGTGTATATGCATGTTTACATATAATTGTTATTATTGTTACAGTCTGCTAGGGAAACAAAGATTATTTCTAGCAAAGCTTTGGGGTTTTTTTTATAACTTCAGAAGCTGTTTAATAACTAGTGATCAGATGAAACTCAACTGCTTTTGAAATCAATGAGAACTGGATTATGTGCTGGAGAGGAGGAAGCTTTAGCAGAAAATGTTTATATTACTGAGTATTTGTTGCCTTAGATAATCACCATTTCTGCCTTTATCTTCCGAAAAACTCATTCTGTTGCTCTAAGAAATATGTAATGACTTGAAGGTAATTTCAGAGATCAAACCCCCTGAAAATCTAAACACATGATCAAAATACTTGCAAACAGTGTCTCAGATCAGTAAAAGCAGGCTGAAGAGGACAAGAGTAGAAGCCATTTAATCATCTGACCTCAGTGACTGCAATACATTTATTCTATTTTCTCTTCCGAGTTTTAGTCATCATTAGAACTGTAGAATGATTTGGGTTGGAAGGGACCTCAAAGATCACCTTGTTCCAACCTCCCTGCCATGGGCAGGGACACCTCCACCACACCAGGTTGCTCCAAGCCCCACCCAACCTGGCCTGGAACACTGCCAGGGAGGGGGCAGCCACAGCTTCCCTGGGCAACCTGGGCCAGTGTCTCATCACCCTCACAGCAAAGAATTTCTTCCTAGTATCTAATCTAAGTCTACTGTCTTTGAGTTTAAAACTGTTACCCCTCATCCTGTCACTACACTCCCTGATGTAGAGTCCCTCCCCATCTTTCCTGTAGACCCTCTTTAAGTCTTCATTAGATTCAAGATTTCAAATGACTTATTTTTTAATATATCCAATATAAATCAGTCAACAGAATGTCTTTTAAACCTAGCTTAACTCTCTGCCTGTCTGCTTCCTCCACTTTAAAAGATAACAGTGACTAAAACAATTCCCTCCATGGACTAAATCCTGACTACTGCCCATTTCCAGGAAAGCTGGAACAGTCTGTGCAGTTTCATGTAGATACCATAAAATGGACATACCATTAAAATGAACGTCACTATATTTATATAGTCACACAGTTTGGCTCTGAACTCAACCATAAAGTGCCTCTGTCATGCTAAAATTTCACTTTATCCCTGAAGTTGAATTATTTTTTGATTCAGTCATTCCGTGATAGCTGTACTGTGCCCATCGGTGCTATATTGGAGGTGTTAACAGCTGAGATGGTCCTTACCACACTACAACTTCATGAACTGCCTCTCTACTTCACTACAGGTATATTTACAACAGGGAGAAAGGCAGATGTTACCTTACACCACCATCTCTATTTTTCACTAACCTGTCTATACTCTGAATCAAATGGAACCACTCAGTATTTCGCAAGTGGTAATTGAAGTACTAGGCTTTCCATCCACAGAGCACAAACTCATCTGTACTGTGAGTGGACTAGGCTCCTGGTTCAGGCCCTCAGCTGTTGTTCTTCATGCCTCTTAGGTCTTGGTGATGTAAATGACATTTTGATGTAAAGCACGCTAACCCAGCAGTTTTTATGCAAGGCCTTTCTGGACCATACAGAGGTAGTCACTGGTGCTATGGGAAAGATCAACATTCAGAAGACTTCAGTAACCCCCTCAGAAGGAAAACACTGGGCTAATACTGAGGAATTAGAGTCTGGCAGAGTGCCCAGGTTCACAAGAAAAATATAGTTTCCACTACAGCTTGTCAATGAATATTGACAAAAGATGAGTGATTATTAAGAGTTTAAAATAATCTCCTTTCCACCCTTTCACCTGCCTCCAGTCAAACCATAAAGTCAGCCATGCCCCTGGCTTACATTATAATGGAATTATTGTTCGCAGAGGTTTGGCCAGACAGCAGTCAACAGTGAAGAAATGACAAACGTGTGTATGAGGGAGGGCCTTTGGAAAGAAAAGAGAAAGGAAAGAAGAAAATTTATTATTGCCACTCTACTGATGAATGCAGGCATTAGAATAGCAGATGTAGAGTATATAAGGGTCTAGAGAGTGAAAAGCTAAGTGTTGCCTTAGAGCACCAGGAAATGGAGCCAGGATTGTGAAAGCCATCAAGCTGCCTGCACTCTGCATTCCTTAATGTACAATGAAACCAAAAACCCTAAAATGGCAAGAGCTTCCTGCAAGGACCCTTGAAATAAGGGTTACCACTAATGTGGGGTAGTCATCAGTGTAAGGGAGAAAGACGGGGCAAGTGGAACTCCGCATGCTGGAACGGGGGCGTTTGCTTTGGTGCGTGGGACTGTTTCTTGGGATATATCAAACAGCAAGAAAAGGACTCGGAAGGCTGCAGTCTTAGCTCCAAGGTAATGGATAATCCAGAAACAGCTGTTTCTCTTCCTCAACCTTTTTTAAACTGCCACAGGAGACCTCTTTGCACTCAGAGCTCAGTTATTCTTCAGCATCGACTTCTCAACACACCACTTTGGCTTTCACAAGTAATCTGTTGGACAGGCTAGGAAATCTGTGCTGAATTCCCTTGTCTCCAATGTTTGCCTTTGGTTAGGAGAAGATTTGCCTCAAGACTAAACATGTGTAATATTAAGCATAACCTTTTCTTAGCTTTATTGTACTTGCTCCTAAATCTAAATTATGTATACCTTCTGTGTATGTATGTGTATGTGAGTGAGGGAGAGAAACTCAAACAGGAATGGAAAATGTGGACTCCATCCACCCTGCATACACTGTAATATGAACAGACTTACAGAGGTGTGTGGGCATATATAGACTTAACCACATCTACTGCAAAGAGGGGAAAAAAGTGCTGAGAAGAATTTTGTCATGTTTTCCATTTGAAATGTGTGAGTTGTGGAAACTCAAAGCTATAACATTAATGTTTCTTCTGGTAGATTTTTTTCTGTGCTATTTATTTTTCCTGTGCTATTTATTTGCTATCATGTTTTTTAGGAACTTGACAAGTTTGTGAGGTGGTTTTTTTCCCCTTTCCTCATATTCAGAAAATATGTACACATTTGAATTATGACTTTCCTACAGGAACTAACAGCTGTATGTGGAAATCATGCATATAAATCAATTACCGAGGCCTATGTACTATAAATGCACCCATTAATTAAGCAATGTCAGATGCTATGAACCATGAAGTTCATTACATCTTTAGCATTCGAACCAAGGATTATTTGAAGAAGCGATACTACGTTTACCTAATAGTTAATGAAATTAAGCCGAGTTGTTGCCAACATTCTTATTTTATGCCTAATTCAGTGTTTAAATGTTTATGAATAAAACACTAACTGCTGAAAGCAGAAATGTTGAAATGTAATTACTGGTAAGTTATAACGCACTTGAGGACTCATTATATCAGACTTGGGAGTTTTAAGATCACCAGTGTAACACACTCTCCAAAAACACAGAATTTTTATGGGCTAAAAGCTGGAAAGACATAAATGCTGTTGAATTTGTCCTGGCTGAGTGGAAATTTTGATGATCGTGGTAGTATGATTTATGGGTATAACATTTTCCAGTCATTACGTGGTTGCATTTCAGCATTGTGACATGATTTGCATACGTGAATATCCCTGCAAATTAACTTCTGATGAGAGCTACATCTGCCTGGATTAAGAAGCTCCTATCTTAAAACCAATCCAGCTGCTACCCTGGAGGACTTATTTTTACTATTTTTTTTTTAAAAAAAAGGCAATCTGCAATGTCATCATATGTAGTTTTTCCATGTGTATGTCCTGATTTAGATTTAAACGTAAATATTGCATGGCAATATTGGTTGCTTTATTAGGGTTTATTCTGCCAACCAAGAGACACTGGGTGATGTCAATGTTAGGATTATCTCTGCTGTGTAGCAGTCTACCTTCCTCTATTCCACAAACCAATCTACAGACAGCTAAGCATCAAGAGCTAGAGTAGGATCCATCACCGCTGTTCAAAGCCATTCTTAGCCATATGAATAAATACAATCAAATTTAAAACAAAACAGTGCAAAGGAAAGGAACAAAACCATAAGACTCTCCATAAATAACAGGAGAACAGCAAAGACCCTTAGCTGAACAACACGTTCTGCTGCTGACCCAGTATTTCCAGTATTTTTCTGCTGAAGGATACATATCCACAGAAAACTTATGTGTGGCTCCTGAATGTAACCAGTAGACACATGAGGTAATGCCAGGCAAGCAGACAGACAGGGGAGCACCAAGAGATAATGAAATAACAGGGGTTTATTCAGAATAGCAGTAAATACATATCAGACCCTTGAATGAGCACTTTGAAGACTCCAGTAGATTTTTTTGCAGCACAATAAAAGAGAAGCTTGAATGAGGAATTTTAAGGATAGTCATGAGGCACAGTTGTGAAGGAATTGTGGAAAAAAGCAGTAGCACTTTGGAGCATTGGGGAAAAAAAAAAAAAAAAAAGTAGGCTTCAAAATCCTGGGTAGAAATGGGGTGTGAGTGTGAGATGGGGGGGCAGGAAAGGGATTGTGGTGTGTGGAAGCCAAGAGAACTGCTTGATGCAGAAGACTGAGAAGGGTCATGGAAGAGATGCTTGGAGAGGAGTAACACAGTCAAAGCAACAAATAGAGATGTCTTTTGGGTGGACTTCCAGGGGGCTGCCATGGTGGTCAGATCACTTTGAACAGGCTCTGAGAAACTGGCATGTTCTCAAAGAGATGAGGAGTTGTAAAGGCAGGGATGTGACTTAGCTGCAAGGCTCGGGAGGGAGGGACACAGTGCCCTGGAGGTCAGGCAGTGGTAGCAGGACACAGAGGAAGGAGAGGCTGCACCAAGAAAACAAAGAGACTATGAGCCATTTGGTCTTCAGAGCAGATATGAGACACTTTAGAGATGGCAAAGAGGGAGAGGAGCTGGTATTTTAGCGGGGGAGGAAACAAGTCTAAAGAAGCAAGGAAGCAATAGGAGCCAGTAGCAGAAAAAAAGGAACTAAGTTTGTGCTTGTGCTGACAGTACTCAGAAATAAGCATAGACAATGAGGACAGGAGCCTGCACTAAGGTAGAGAGATACTGAGAAAGTGATGAGAGAGTTAAGAGAAGAACCGAAGAAACACAGACCAGAGAGAAAAGAATATTTAGGATTTTATTTGCCTTAATTTTTGAGAATGAAAGAAGTCAGGGTTTTTTTTCTTTTTTTGTCAGGAGCATTTTGATTTTTACCAACATCAAATTTTTAAGATCTGTAGTAGTTATTGCACTGAATGTATGAGTTTATCCTTTCTTCTCTCCCAGAAATCCTCTAACACTGCTGCTACCTGAACACACTACTTTTGCTAAAGGCCATTGCAATTCAATTGAAATTTCAGAATTGTGACAGTATCGATACATTTGTAATGAATTTCACTTTGCAGGAGTTGAAAGCTTAACACACAGAAGTCAATGGCCAAACCCCAAGGAGCAATTGGAAACCGTTTCAGCAACTCATATGTACAGTCTTAACCGAGGCTTAAATATGTAGCTACTAAAACCACACAGTAATATCCATACCACATTTTTAAGCGCTTTTTATCCCAATGTTGTAAACTAAAGTGTTAGTGGAAGCATAGCTCAAAAATCTTTAAAAACAGAACAAGTGTCTTCCCACCAATTCAATAAAGGGTGATAAATAGCAATCTGCTGAGCAGTACAAAGCTTAGTCACAAAAAAAAACCCCAAAAAGTTAACAAGGTATCTGTAGGCAAAGGCACAAGTAAGCTGTGCTCCTGGAGCTAAACCTGTGCAAGTAAATGATGCCACCTGTTCTTAGACTGAGCAGTGACTTACTGTGAGATCAGTCATGATGTGCACATAGCACTAAACAGGGAAAGGATGGTAGAGTCAACATCACGGTGTATTTATAAATGTCAAAGAGGACATCTCAGCATGGACATAGCACTGTGCTCTACTGCTTCCAGACTGGAGCTAGAATTTTTCTGCCAGGTTGATGTGGAGGCAACAAGACTTGCTCTGCCTGCATCCCCCTATATAAATCTAAGCCTGCTGCTTCAAGTCTCAGAATCTGCAGCTGGTCATTGCCTAATACAATGAGTTACTTACTCGATGGGTTTACATCCAGTGATGTACAGCACTGCTGAATGCAGTCACACGTGAAAAGGTTAACAAGTGAAAGACATATATTCGATCTTACCAGCAGTCGTGAACAGCAATGAGATTCAATCCAGTGGTGGTAATTCTTAAATCAAGATCTCTGTTACCAAATATGAATGCAGACTTACAGAAGACTGGAGGGATGCTCTCTCTGAAGCACAGCTGATCTCACAAGTTAAGGAGGGTTAGGGGACAGCCTGGAGAAGGCCATGCAATCTTTATCCAGTGCAGGCTTTGTTTTCTCAGAAAGTGTCTGCTTTCAGATCACCTGAGTTAGAAACACTGAGTCAGCAGCACCAAGCAAACTCATTGCCTAAGTGTAAGTTCTTTCTTATCATAAAGTGTTGGGTTTATTACATTTTGAGATGACTAGGTGTAAAATCCCTGGTATCATGTGTTCCCAAGGAACTTTCATTTACTGATTGTGTACAACAAGAAATGTAAGAAATTTCTTCCAGTAAATAGAGTTCACAGCAGCCATATTCACATAACCATCCTGGTGTAATTCCCAAATGGCTTTGTGAAGGTCTGAAGAAGCAAAGGAGTAAATAAACTCATTCTCTGTCAGATTTACAGCTGCTTCTTCAAGAAGGACTGCCTTGATTGCTGTCTGTTTCCATCATTCCCAGATGGGTTCACACAGAACTCCTTAAATGATGTCAAGAGCAGAGGGAGCTAGAGCAGTGACATATATTGGCTCTCAAGTTATTGGGAGATATCTTGATTTTATTTCTTCTGGCACCAGTAGTCACTCTTTGTCTCCCATTTAGCATGAAGAAACACAACATAATATGCCCTCACAAGGGAAGGGTGAAAAGGAATCATGTTACCTTAGAGCATCAGGTGTTCATTATAGCCAGCAATTAGCAATGCTCACATGTTAGGATGCCTTTCAAGCCTTCCAATTCTACACTGTTGGATAGGAAATCCCATGAAAATCAGATGTAAGAATGCCAAGACTTCTGTCTCAACTGAACTCAAATATGAGGGGGAAAAAAAAAAAGAAACAAAAAGATCTTTTCTCCTATTCCTTTCTGATCTTGGAAAGAACAAAGTACTGAGTCAAGCATACATATTTGCTTTTAGAATGTTTAATTCAGAAGGATTTAATTGTAGGTATTCCTAAGGTTTTGTTTGCAGTCCTTAATCTAACAAGCTGGCAAGAAGTCTCTTTCACTATTTTAAATACACTTTGAGCTAAGAATATTAAAGTCACAAGACCTAACCGCTCCGTAGGGATGGGCAGCTTCGGTTCAGTCCTAGCTATGGCTATGTGGAAGCGTACTCTAACAAGTGCTGCATTTTCAAAAGATGCCAATGACTCTGGTTACCTTATATTTTCAGCACCTTTGAGCACTCTAAACAGAGCACCCCAAAGGGCAGCAGCCTCAGAAGCCACTTGCCATGCTTGCAAATATGGACTGATATTTTGCATAGTGTATATTTTAGCTTGGCTTTGCACACAGTAAGTACTATCCTCTAATATAAGGATTCAGTTATGGTTTTGTCACTCAACTATTAATGAAACAGTTAATTTTAGGTAGTTGCTTCAGAAGAGAGACAAATCTGCTGCAGCACATATATTTCTCTTGTGGTTTTTAGTTGATAAAACCTAGCCCAAGAGCACAAAGGACCCAACTGAAGCTAATTCACAAAAAAATCCCTTTGCCTTTTATGGACACTGAATCAAGCTCTAGGTGCTTCTACTGTTAGATGGTTACCCAGTGGCCAGTGGAAAATACTGGCAATTCTGTCTCATTTCTCAGAAATAGGACGCACAGACCTTCCCCTCACTTAGTATCATGGTCCAGAGTGCTCTAGGACAGAGAGAATGAATGATGATGATCCCACCTTTAGTGGTGCATAGATTAGCAGGACAAGGCAGAAAAGCCTGCACTGGCAACACTTTGGCTGTACTTGCATGGTGGATAAAGAAAGCCTTTTCATTTCTGGGTATGTGTATGAGAGGCCAGAAAGAACAATGAAATCATCAACATTATAATGTAAATCTTTCAATAAGAATTCTAGATATGCCCAGATGGATATGTGGGTTTAATTTAGAACAAGATACTCTGATTTTTTCATAATTCTGTATAATTTCAGAATAAATTTTTTTTACTCTTTTTAAACAATTCAAGAACATTTTCATTTATCTCTTCACTGCATTGACTTACCTCTTATTCTTCCATTTTCTGCTCAGTAAGCTCAAGAAGTTCAAATAACACAGGCAGGATCCAGTTTTTGTCCAGGAACTCAGATATCCAGAGAATCATTAGCCTTTATCTCTTTATTTTTTGCATGGGAGCTATTAACACAAGTGGCTTTTCTCAGAGCATTACACCAGCAGCCCTATCTTGTTTGTCTTAATTACCTAAGAAGTTTAATCTGCCTTAGTTACCTAATTACTGATTATTTGCCTGAGTCAGGTGAAGGGGATCAGATCCTACAATATTGTCATACCCTTTTTGTTTGGTTGTTGTGTCATGGTTTGGATACAGCATCAGTGCCAGCTCCCCAGTATAGGTGGGCAATATTCCAGCTGACTTGCGAGGGAGCAGGGTTTCATCCAAGAGAGAATGGTGAAACCTACATCTAGTTGTCAGGCACTGTGGGCATTCATTACTCCATAGTTTGAAATAAATGTTTCTATACTTTGCATTCTGCAAACTTCACCCTGGTCAAAGCCACCTTTGACCTTAAGGTCTACTCCCAACCTGCTCATGCCTCTCTAGTCTCACCTCTCTTGGCCTTATTACTCTTAAATTACTGGTGCTATAGTTTAGCTTTCATAGCATCTTTTCTGTTGGGTCTGGTATCTAGGCAGAAAGCTGATGTGGTACTTGTGAAGGAAGTATTTGACTCATCTTTCTGTGAAGCATTGGGGTACTCAGTGGAAAACGGAATTCTGTTCAATAGCATTCTGCAGATAAAACATAATTTGTTCCTGGGATACCTACAGCATGCAAGAAAAATAGAAAAAACTTGTGAGCATTTCAAAAAAACAAACAAAAAAAAGCAATATCTTAACAGAAATACTTCTTGCACTATATCATGAGCAGCTTCATTAGTTTTTCTTTGATAATTAGCAGTAACTGTTTAAAAATTATTAGCTGTATTGAAACAAAGGGACTTTTGAAAGAGAACCAGCATGAATACTTATTGTTAGTAAATTAATTTGGAAAAGCCTTGATTAAGCAATATACACCTAATTTCACACAAAAATGCTGATTTCTTTCCCTGAAGATTAACTGTGAATTCCATTAATATGAAGAAAGTTCTGTCTGAATATCAATTAGAGCTTCGAGAAAGTACGCTTGTAGGCTGCTTTGGAGGAAGTCTGAGTCACATGCACAGAGCCAAAAAGTGTGGAGTTAATGGCTTCGGCTCGTCTTTGTTTGTGTAGGTGTGACCTGTGTAAAGGCTGAGGAGTGTCTGAGGTTCCTGCTTAGGTCTGGATTTTCCTCCGGTCTTGGCATGTTGCTCTGTACTCAGCTGCTGAAGCACAGAAGGAGCAGCAGCAGAAAATATCCTGCCTAAATCAGCGCTGATAGCTTGCTTTTTCTCAGGTCTTGCCCATTTGGTGGTTAATTACACTCTAGATGCTACAGAATTAGGATGCTCG
This sequence comes from Podargus strigoides, assembly GCA_028020825.1. Lineage (NCBI taxonomy): Eukaryota > Metazoa > Chordata > Aves > Caprimulgiformes > Podargidae > Podargus > Podargus strigoides. Next base: position 84,761,054 of record CM051620.1, on the reverse strand, counting down.
CTTTGTGAGACTAGCACATGTTCCTTCGATGCCTCCGTGAGTCACTGAGTGCTGCAGCAGGGAAGGATGAGGTTCGGCTGGTTCCAGAAGCAGGGAGGCACATTTCTGGCTGCATGTTGAGCTCCCCCTGGATGAGTGACGCATTGCAGCATTGTCACTGCTGGAGCCTCCACCACTGCCTTCATCCCCTGTGACAGCAGCTGGGCAGTCTGCAGGGCACCACTACTCCCCAGACACCTCCCATTCCTGGCTGTCCCTCACTCTCCTAGCACCCTGGCACTGATTTGACTGTCTCTCTCTGGATGCCCTTTGCAAGGCTTCCTTGTGACCAACACGCGCATGAGAAGTGCAACTAAGCGAGGATGCTCACGGGTTAATTGCTCAGCTGTCTGTATTACAGAGTGAGGGCTGGGGTTATTGTCTCTGGGTTTCTTACCCAGGTAAAATAATATGCAGACTTTGCTTCCAGTGCAATACTTGGCTGCCTAATGAGTTAGGGTATTCAAAAGGCATATATAAGTTCATTCTTATTGTAAAATAGAACTGTGGAAAGGATACGATAGGAAAGCATGTAAGACAGATTTGTAATTAATTATCCTTTTTATTCCCTGAAATTCAAACATACCTCTTAGAACAAATGGACTAAGGCTTGGGACAGTAATAAGTCTTTGATTTGAATATCATTTTGAATCACACATCTCTAAAAGATTAGGGAAATATAACTTTTATTTTAATGCGAGTAGTATTTTACAGACCCTGGCAGGGTATTAGAGAAATTATCATTTTCTCATTAGTCTAACTGCCAACTAGCTCTTCTTACTTTCCTTTTCTTCACAATGGAGGGTGTCTCAGACAAAATGCTACTTAGTCAAATTAATTAAGAGGGAGTAGATTTCTAAAGATTGAGGTTCAGAAGGAAGCAGGCCAGGAACTTAGCATGTTCAAGACGTCAAATGCTTTCTCAAGTTCCACAGACTTCAGTGATATTTAATTGCTTTCTTGAGTCAGGTCCTAAGAGTGTGGCTTTGGGATTAAAGCAGGGAAAATTGTTGTTAGACAAAAGGGTGCCATCAAATGGATTTATGAAAATATGGAAGTGTTACTGAACTTCTTGTCAAAATAATTGCCTTCAAGAATGTTCAGCTCTGTCAGTGCCTTCCTTTTTTTAATTAAACATTTTGTCAATTCAGGTTGAAACAACTGTTTGTTTCAAAATTCCTCTTTGCTATACAGTCATGAAGTCTGAAATCAAAACCACAACTGACCTGATCTTTTTCTAATCAATTGTTCAAAATAACTGAGTTTTGTGCCAAACTGAAATAATTATTTTTGAACTGTCAGAACTGCCAATGAATGCAGAAATGAACCAACTGGAATAAAAGCAGTCCGTGTATAGGACTCAAAATTTGTAGACTACAAAAAGAAAATCCTTCATGGATGTTTTGTTATAACTTAGCTTATTCAATTGCTGTACATAGTTGTTAACTGCTGTGAATACAGAGTATTTATGCAGTTTAGTTTAGCATATATATTGAAAACAATAATTATTTCTTCAACGACATATTCATCTGCATCCTATTCTAGGAAGAAATATTAAGTTGTTATCCACTTGTGATTAGTACTTCATTATTACATAATGCTCACTGTAAAAGCTCACACAGGCACCACCTGTTGTGTCAGGCTCTGTGTAAAACAGGGCTGTGAAATATCACAGCCTGGTCCAGGGTTGCTGCCTGCTGGACCTCAGTTTGTTGCAATGGAGAAGACGCCTTCTCTTAGGGCACCTCAGGTGTGAGGCTCTGCTTTGTGCCACCAAAAAAAAATTAAAATCTCCAAAGATGAGTAACCGTCCTGGTTTGGTGAGAGCGCACCGTGGAAGAGATACCTCAGTTCTGCTCAGTATTTGTGCTGCTGCAGAGATACCCCAGGCTGGACTCAGCCACACAGGTCTCAGACTGTCTACATCAGATCTGCCATGCCAGAATCCTGCCCATCTCCCTGTTTGTTTGAACAACCATCCCTGTTTGTCCCCTGAACATGTTTTTCAGGGATGGCATGGTAGTAAAGCACAGAGGCAAAGCTATAGCACACATCCTCCTATCTCCTCAAGGGTAGAAGAAATATGTAGACCTCTGGGGAAGAATATGAGGCTTAGTGCAGTTCCCCTCGGACTGATCTCACCTTCCACGTTTAAGTCCTTTGTGAAGAGCTGATTTTGTTTGCACTTGGAGTGATCTGATGCTGGCAACAAAACCAACTTTTTCTCATGAAGAAGCACATCTGTTTGAAATGGTTTCTTACCCTTTTTTTTTGGCAAAGAGGTCATCTGGGGAAAACCAAAGCTCTTCACCATGTGTGTTCTCAGGCGGGTCACTGAGACACAGGGACGGGGGATGAGGTATGAAGGTGAGGAGGCATATCTGTTCCTCAAGCAGAGTTCTTGAAGAGGAAGCCATCAAAACTACTGAGAATAGAGCTTTGTTTTCTTTGCTCTTTCACAGATCTGTGATTCAGAGGGTATAATGTGATTCTATTCTGAAAGGGCAGCTGTGGTGTACGTGATATTCATGAAAACCACTGGAATCTGTGACTTGTAACAACCTCTGAAAGATCAATTCTCTCCCTTCTTCTCCCCTCTAGCACCACCATACTGCAGAGTCTCTAGTGGGAGGTGCCAAATAGGGTGAAATAACTTAAATATTTCCATAGGGAAAGAAGAGGTACCCCATTCAGAAGTCATGTTTTTAAAGACTTACAAGACACTGCTTTATTCTATTTTTTTAAAAGTAAAATGAAATCAATAATGAACATTAAGTGGAATTAGCTGAGATGAAGAAGAAACAGCCCAGCTAGGATGTCGTGTAAAGCCGAAAAAAAAAACAAACCAAAAACTTGGACCGAGTTGTTTCTGAAACTAACTATACAGAAATAAAGTCATGTAATGAAGTAAAGAGCAGCATACTGCAGATTTTTGTCCTAATTGTTCAAAAATATTCTCTCACTCAGACGCTTAGACCTTCTAGTCCAAGTTTGAGCCTGAAGCAAATTTTTACAGTAGAGTTATAAAGCCAGGAAAACAGAGGTTTATAATGGAAACACTGGCACAATCCTAACAAATGGTGTTGTGCCATGGGCTGCCTCAGTAATAAAAAAAAGTCCCTGAGCCTGTATGCCAGCTAGAATAGCTAGCAACACCCAAAAAAAAAAAAAATAGACAGAAGTAGATGAAACAGCAGCAGCACTAGCTTTCTGACATGAAACAAGTACAGGAAGTCCAACACTCTAAAGGATTATAAACAAATAATTTGTCACAGCAGTGAATAAATATAGAATAGGAACCATGCTTTGAGAAAATGATGGGTTATTAAGGTATGGAATTTAATATCATTGTCAATCTATAAAACTTTTACAACCTAGTCTTATTTGCACAGAGATTACATCCCCAAAGCTCAGTGCCAAAGACACATGTTAATAAGCTCACAACTTTTAATTAAGCAATATGTATAAGTAGATTCCCATTAAGCTGTGATTTGTGGGCTAGTTCATTACAGTGGGTTCCAGCCACCAGACACATATTCAATACAAATCAAGCAGCCTGCATATTATCCAGCTTAATGTGAACCTACTTGGGATATTTTATCACCAGTTCAGATTGGCGGTTCAGAGTACTATATTTTTTTCCAAGACTGGGGGCAGCGACCAGAACCTTATAATGACCCCATGTTGTTTTCTTAATGAAACTATCCATCTGAATTGTTTAGTAGCAGCTTGTAATTATTCATACTGTTAATCATAGTTCTATTATATACAATATATATATGACATTCAGCGAGAACACGTTTACTCTCATTTGAATTAAATGCATAAAAGAAGGCATAAAAGAAGGAAATATGGATATTAAATATGTGGAGCGATAAAAAAAATTCACGCGTTTTACTCCAAAGAGATTGATGACAACGTTTTCTAGATCCGGGAATAACTCTCTTCTGAGTTCCTAAATAATGCTAAAATTTCTTTCCCCAGTTTGTGACACAGGGTGTCTAGCAGAATTTTTTCAGTCAGCTTTACACATGACACCGTGTGGCGTGCCATTTCACATCTTCCTTGCTTAGACGTATTACCCATCAGTTACAGTTACAGTGAGGATTGTACAGCAATCTGATGCACCAGTCTTAAAAAAAAAAAAGGCTATTATACAACGTTTAACAGTTGTGGTTTTTTTCAGGAGTTAGACATTTATGGATCATTGGATGATTGGATCATAATCTAGGAGAAATTATTATAGTCACATTTCTGGGAAGTAATACTTCATCATAGCGTTTTCTTCTTGTATTCCTTCCATAACAATAAGTTAATGAATTAACTTTGCTACATATTTACAGTTAAGAGTGACAACTGTTGTTTTTAACAGCCATTTCAGTAAGGATTCCACTGCATTTAACTGCAATGAAATATGCAAATACACATTTTGTTTACTGCTTAAACTTTGCCACAAAACCTCTCTTTAGCCCCCATAAAACTACACAAAATACACTTTTTTTTTTTTTTGAGTTTATATTTTCTATTTCACTACTGAAATATTCTCTAAACATCCAATCTTAGCAAAAGTAATGATACCATCAAGAGCTGCCCAGTATTTATTTGGAAAGCAGAATTTGCCAACCAATCCCAGAACAATGGTCCATCTTACTCAGTATCTTGTTAACAGCAAGGGGTTAGCATGAGTTTTTATGAAACCAGGGTGGAATGAGTTCCAGCAGAGGAGGCTCCAGGCTGAAAGAGGAAGGAGGGAGCTCCTGAGAAGGAGACGTGAACTACAAATCAAGAAGACAAGGAGAGGAGAAACATCATAATTAGCTACAGCTCTAAATGTAACAAGAAGAATTTTTCAATCAATATGGTAAGCTGCTTGTAGCCAATTAAAAGACTGTAAAGTAGGGACAATGCCATATGTAGATTAGGCTAGTCTCATAAAAAGAGCCTTAAAGCAGTATTGCATAGTTCATGAATTGATTTTGCTTGAAGGCCGAAGAAAAAGGAGCTGCAATAAGCCAGTCCTGTAGTAACAAAAGTGGTGTCTCAGAGAACTCCATCAGTGGCAAATGATATAGTAAGAGGAGTTCCATATATCTATTTTTTTACCAAAGTTTCAACCCACCTCATCAACTTTCACAGGATCACACTGGTGCAAAACTATAATTAGGACTCTTTTTTTACAGTTACACTATTTCTTAATTAACTAGAGCAATGCAAACATGGAAAATATTGCACCTTTACCTTCAGCTTTAATTCACTGTGGAATCCCAGCACTTTGCCTTTGACAGCTCCATGTGATACAGCAGCATTTGGAGGGGCAAGGAAACTCCCACAGATGCCAGAAGCAAAAGAGTTAAAAACAGTCTCCTGCAGCCTGCAGAGCAAGCGTAGAGTCAAGGAAAACACCCAGACATATAATTGTTGAGACAGGAGCAACATTACAGCCATTAAAATCAAATGTCAGAGAAGGAACAATGTCTATTAGCTTTTAGAAACCAAAACCAAACAGTTCAGCTTTATCAAACAAATGGGTTGCACTATCCAATTACTAAGTTCTGATAAGCACGTCAATTTTGAAATTGTACTGCTGAGTCTGTGTAGAAGAAAAAATAAATCTGAGTTATCCACATAACAAGGATAAAAGGAAGGCAAACTATTACAATCCTGACCTAAATTACCCAGGCAAATCACTCCCCTTTCAGGAACATTGTAAAGCCAGTAAAAATGCTGTAGCCTTCTCTGACGAAGCTCTGACCTTGTATGAGGCCCCTTTCCTCTCCCATTCTGGTCCCATCTGATCAGAAACCTTGAGAAGTCCTCTGACTGGGTCCTTCACTTGAAGTGGGATCATTCACAGCGTCTTATTTCATCTTACACAGGGATATAACAGCTAGGACTGCGTATGCCCCAGCTGAGAGAGCAGCAAAGGACTGCAGCCTACAGAGCCATCCACTGCAAATAGCTGGGCACAGCCACACAGAGTGGCTTGGCAAGCACACTAGAGAAAGCCAAGGGCAGAACCAATAGCCTATTCACTTTTTTTTAGAGTACTGTCCTTTGTGTTCAGGGAGGATGCAAAGGCTTCCATTCCTTCTTTAGTTTTGTTAAATTTGAAGCTGGTTGGCAATTCCTATTTTATTGCTCTTCTCTACCCAAGGTGCATGAGCTGTAGATTAAGCATGGGTGGATTTTCTCCCTCAGAGCAGATAAAAGGAATTATGAAAACCATAGTAACACAGCATATCACTGAAATAATAATAACAATTTAAAAACTCATAAAATATAGCTGATTTATTTTTCATTTTGAAAAGATGTTTATGTTGTTACAAATATATTTTCACACATTCTTATCTAACATATGGTTGTCACATACCTGGATGGACAAAGCCTTGTACTACACAGAGCTAATGCTCCCTTTGCCATCCCCATAAATCCTGACAAACTGAAAGAGGGCACATGTCACCAAGGATATGGCTATATTAGAAAGAAAGCTAATACCTTAGCAGGATTATTTATTAATTTTAAAACATATAGCTACTTAATGACTTTGATGACAACCCTAATAGTGCTGGGAGCACAAGCCACTATAGAGCTGAGCAGGTTCCTTTAGTAGACAGCCATCAACTTTGATCCATTAGACAGACATTTTGTGTCTTGCCCGCTCCCAAGCCAGGTGGCATGGGTAACATTGGAGGTTTCTACATTAGTGTCTTAGATGAGCTCTTGGGGCAAATCTTCCCAGCGTCTCCACTTACTGTGCTTTTTGCTTCACACTGTGACAGTCTTGGGGCATATTCACTGGGTTCCTTAGTTGAAACTAGGCTGGAAGAATATTCCAATGTATTCTTGAAAGTTTATTCCAGGAATAAACACATCTTGCTCCAGCACCTAATGGGCATGGAGTCCAGAGGACCAGATTACAGCTAGGCTAAAGTAAGCCCCCACAACTTGTGTGGCATGGATGCCAGACCTTCAGCCCGAGCTGTTTTCCTCTAGAGACGTTTTCATATTGTCCTGTACGACTGCTAATGTAGATGAGGTCTCTTAGTGTTGCTTCCTTGCACATTCTCACAGCATGGTGAGGTTTTTTCATCTCAGTCTAAAATGAGCATTAAAGTCCATGTTTCATCCCCAACCACTTACCCATTTTCGCGGACTCTCACCTTGAAGATCTGTCTTACCACTCACAATATTTACACCTTTAAACCAGACAGTCAGACACACAGAGCAGAAATCCACTTCAGTTGCAGCTAGGCTGGATGAAGGAATAACAGCATCACCCCCACCTGTCCTCACCACCCTTCTCTCAAGATGACTCCACTCAGAGCTGCCGGTGGAGTTGCTCATGCGAATGCTCTATCACCTGGTTTTGGTTCAAATAGCCCTGCAAAGCTTGAATAGCTGGAACAGAAGGTATTTGCTGCTCATCCTGAAACGGGTGAGGCAGAACTCCCATGGGAGCTGCTCCTGCATGAAAAAGCAGCTGCAGATGATCTCTTCAGGTGACACAGCTGCACTCAAAGTAGAGCTTGTGTCCACAACAATAGCAAGAGCAGAAGAGGAAGGCTAAATATTAGACACCTGAATGCAACAGCTCTTAATCTGATTTCACCATTTTCTTTTTGGACCAAGTTGTGCCTGTACCAGCTCTTTCAACATTCCCTGCAAAATCTCTCCGTCTGTCAAAGGATCAGAGACAAGCCCTCATCTTATAAATACAGCCCCAGCCTTGAGTAAAATGTCATATTCCTGATAATCTGGGTTCATCTGCATGATGCCATTGATTCATAAGGAAAAGACAGCATTTCAGAGCTGTTAACAGGTCCATGTAATGTGGTAACCTTTATATAGTCAGCTGACCGCAAAATTTTTGCTCAAACTATGAGCAATTCTTAACAGAAACATGAAAAGAAAAAAAAAAAAAGGGAAAGTATGAGCCTATAACCAATTCCTGTCCACCACTTTTTAAAGAAAAAACATAAAGTGATGAGACCATTAAAAATTCTAGGCTTTTCCACCTCTAATCTGAAAGATTCTACAAAAAAGTAACATAGATTCTCAGGTAGTTTAGAGCTTCTCTAATATATTCACAGATAACATCTGTGGAAAAAGATATAAACCTTCAAGCACTGATTTTTAGTTAAAAAATAGGAAATAACAGTTAAACAGCATGGACAACAGACAAACCCCTGAAAAGGTTTGAAATACAGAGCCTTGCCACTGAAATCTGTCTTGCTATTGTTCTGGTCACATGAGCACACATGTACACGCACATTCACACATGGGTTTTAGATGCAAAAATAATTGTCTATTGCTCCAAATTCGATGTGGTGATATTTTCCATTGCATAGTGAAGTTCTAAACTTTATCTGAAACAATGTGTGTGGTCCTTTCTTTTTTATTTTTATTATTTTATTATGTAAGAACTCTGAGCCTTTGGAGTAGAAAGCTGTTATAAATATATGTCATAGTGCAGATGAGGAACTTCTGCAATTTCATTAACAAGTAGCAAGATCTGTGCATGTACCTCCCATACAGAATGTTTTAGAAATATGCCCTATTATGTCTAGTTAAGTCAACCTTGTGTCATTATTTCATATTAGTGTATATGACAGGATTGGCATACCCAGAAAAGATGCATCAGAACCATTGCGTGTCAGCCAAGAAAATGTAAAAAGGAATTCTGTATTTTGAAAACTAGGTTAAATATCATGTCCTTAAATATTTTGAGAAGAAAACGTTATACTGGTACCAAAAAGAATGTGTGTTGTTTAAAGGTTTAAGAAAGCATTGCAAATAAAGATTTTGTACAAGAAAAAAAGAAAACCAGCTTCTGAGTGCATATCTAAGTAGAAGAAGATAGGGAAAGCAGAATGAAAATCTACTGCAGCAAGAGAAGGAAACATTGTTTAAATGCCTTGTTTTAGAACATATATTATAAAAGATTGACAGGTTTTTTCACAAGGCAACATTTTTTTAAATAAGCCAAGGTTTTACAAAATATTCTTTCAGGTCCGACATCACTATCCTACACTATTAGTGGAAAGGCTTCTGCTGTATAGGACCACAGTGATTTCTCTAAAGTGTTAAACGCAAGGTATGCACAAATGGAAAAGGTACTTGTTTTGGGTAGATCTCATTATGTTCAGAGATCCCCAGAAATGTAGGACCAGAAGAAAACTCAAAACATCTCCAGGTAACCTTTGTACTAAAATAAATTAACCATCTAGCTTATCCCTTGGGTATGGTTGTTTGTCCTGTCTCCAAAAAAACCCAGGAAATAAATAGTATTTGCAACAAGTTTAAGCTGATTGCCCCTTATCCTTCGTCCCCTGACCAAAGAAAATAACTGATTGTCGTGTTTACAATGAATCCCAGAAGAAGTGGTATCTTACTTCATGTATGTACTCTTGCAATTAAGTACTGACAGGAGATTCTCGGTCTTCATCCTTTTAGCTTGTCTCCCACTTCCTATCCTTTTCTCTTTTTAAAGAGAACAGCTTTCTAACCCAGTCATAAAAGAAAACTCAAAATAGGATTCCCCAAATAATGACACCAGGTAAAAAATGAAGGACACAAGATAGCTTCCTGGATAGTCTCCTTAGTCCTGTAACTTTGATACTTGAGCTGGAAATTTCTTTCCTTAAAATGTTTGACCTCGCTGGTAAAGATGCAGCTGTGGCTTGGACCATTTCCTGCATGTGTCATTCCCAGGACTGTTGCTGTGCAGCTCGTGCCAGGTGACTCTTGTTTAGGAGGATGAGGCTTAGGAATGGTCTGAGGCTTGGGCAGGTTTAAGACTTTTCACAGCTTCTGCATGTTCAAACAGCAGATTTGAGTGTCTCCCAATGCCCATTGCTGTTGAGGAAATAACATTCCTGTGTTATATAAAGGTAGTCCTCAATGTCAAAACTTCTTCTGGTGTAAATTCTCACATCTCCATCATCTTTAACTGAGAACCAAAAAGTACCAAAAGATCAGGCTCCCCATCTCTAGATTACTGGATAATAATATCCTATCAAGGAGATATAAGAGGGAATCAGAAAAGCTCATCAAATGTTCAGTGACATGGCAGCAGATTTATGAGAAAAAAAAGATGTCATTATAAAAAAGGAAAAAAAAAAAGGTCATATTCATTAGTAAGAAAGGAAGACCTAAAGAAGGTATAGGAGATGCAAATATTACAGGTCTACTAGCACTTTGAAGTTTTGTTGTTAAGAGAGAGGGTGGTTTTCTTAGGGCACTTCGTAAAAATGGGGTACTGCTTCTCTTTATTTTTACATTTTCAATCTTTTTATTATCATAGCAATACATCTTCAGCTGCTTCCTTAAGCATTAAGAGCTGATTTATTTAATAAAACTGAGGACTGAGCATCACTGGAAATATTGCTTCCAATGGAATGCTCTCATGCTGTGATTGGTGAAGTGCTAAGTAATTTGCTTTTAATGCTAGCACATACCACTTAGCACTATATTTAACTGAATGATGAAAATCACTCATCTTTCATCCCCTTGCTTAACTGGTGCTCAGTGTAATCTATCTACTGTACTGTGAGCCTAGTGCCAGATATATTCTAATAGACCTTGCTCTCCAATCTACAACAAGCATTTTAATTTTTAATTCATACTTATGTCTTTATCCTTTAATAGAACAGAACTACAGATGGGGAGTATGTTTTAGGTAATAAGAGCACAGTAGGTACCTAGGGAAACTACACCACTAAAAGGATTCTTTATTTACACTTTTCAGTAATGACTACATATATATAGCTACACAGGAGAAAATTGTTGTAAAGGAACGTTGCATAGACAGGCAATTACTATCCAACTATAACTGAGTATTATGGATGACGTTGCTGATAAGAACACTTCAGAAAACAATTTCAAAGCCAATGCTGTCCAGAGTATATTGACCAACAACTACGGGAATTCACAGGATGTGATAACCAAAATTAATAGGCAGAATTGTACATTTTCAGCAAAAATGTAAGATAAATTTACTCAGTCTTTAAGCATACTTTAAATTCAGCTTTCCAGACTATGTACTATTGCAGAACTGTATATTCCCAGATCAGAAGAAAGTCAGTGGAGACATGCCAACATAACCGAGGGAATAAAAGTGGTGAATCAAGTCCTTCACGCTGAGCAAATTCTCAGGACCAGATCCACATTTGTTAAAAAAATTAGCATATTCCTATCAGATCTGAAGGCGTGGTGGCTCTGCACGTAAAGTCAGTCTTGTCATCCGTCTAAATAATGGCATGTTGCCAACACTGAAGTCAAAATCTCACAGAACCAGACTGGGAGATATCTTAACTCATTGGTGGGAAACCTAGGATATCATATTGCCCAAAGGAATTTTTACCGTTGCATTCAGTCACATTCAAAGACAAAACTGAGGCTCAGAAGATGCACAAAGTATGATGCTGCCCACAGCATGCTGTCTTCTTGGTACTGTCACCCGTAAGCCGCAGTAGGTTACAGATGACGACCATAACTCCTAGCAGAGGACAGTCATGTACACAAGCAATCCTAGTTGCATCCACTGCATTTCTTGCGTCATTCATTCATTTGGAGGTAATCAGCATTACCTCAGATGCTGATGTAATTTGTGAAAAGCACAACTCTGCTCAGGTACTAAAAATTCACAGAAAAATTCTGGGACTGTATAGTTTCTCTTCAGTTAGTCTCTTTTTCAATATTATGTGCAATAGTTTAAAGTGTCAACAGACAAAGCAAATATTAAAGAGGCAATTTTGTTATTATTATGACTGAGGGAAGTCATCCAAGTAATATCTGATGCAATAGAACCCACAGAAATCACATCACTTCTTGTAGATACTCAGATTTTTAACACCATTTCTGTTTGGGTGTAACAAATACAAACACACATGTATGCACAAGCATCAAAATAAATTAAAAGAAGATTAAAAAGTGGAAACCAAATTGTTATCTTGCAGACTTGAAGAAAAACTTTTTTCAGGAGGGATATGTAAACCTCCAGGTTACTGCCTAATGTTATTTAATGGTTATTCAGATGGATGAGAACCATAGATTTAAGTACCAAAATCAATCAACATTGTTCAAGACATTAGGAAAGATCTTGTAAAGGTAAATGCATCTGTAAGTTTTACCATTCCAGTGTGAACAAAGGGACATCAGAAAAGCATACATAGAAAAATATCACTGATTACTATGTTAAATGATTACAAGTGTTCTACATGAATGATTCAAAATAGAAGGAAGGTAAGATTTTTCACATTTTCATCTACATTTTCTGGAAAAAAAGGATCTTATTACAGAGAAGACTACGAGTCAAGACACTGGCAGTCCGACCTTTATTTCTGCATTCGCCTCTGACTTTGGTGACCTTGGACAAATGACTTCACCTTTCTTGCCTTTGTTCCCCTTCTCACTTTCTCCTCTGTTGTCTCTCACAGTCTTTGCCTTTGGGCCAGCGACTTCATTTTTTATGCATTTGTATGAAGCCAAATAGAATAGGCACTGACTGACTGGTTCAAACTAGTAAGCAATACTAGTTTAACACTAATAAGAAAGCATGAGGATAACCTCCAGGTTGTTTTAAGATGCTGTAGCTCCCAGGGAAGCAGGTCTGATCAACATTAAGACACCAGCAAAATTATCTTCTCTGGGACCTTGTAAATTTTGCAGCCTGTTGGGATTTGGCTACAGAACTGGTGGCATGAATCCTTCATTGTTCCTCTTCTGGGCATCTTTGCAGCCTTGCAATTACAACAGTGTTGTGCTTTGAACAATTACCAAAAACACTGTCAATGTTTTAGTTATGACACTTGAAAGGCAAATAAACAACACTTCCCTCACCACCACTAGCAGGTACAAACAAACCTGAGAAATCTCAAAATGTCCCACTATTTGGAAGGAGAAAAAGAATCACATGAAGAAATTGTATTTGTATTTGCATGTTCCAATCTATGATCTGACCCAGTGAGCTCACCACACTGAAAAGCTTGTTGAAGGCACAGAAGAGCTATGAATGAAGCATTTACAGGACAACACTGTACGCACAGAAGTGTGGACATCAGAACTGTAAATCCTGTTGGGTAGTAACGGTACCATGGATGTGGATCGGCATGTAAACAACTCTGTGGACTATGCATTACTGCAGGAATTAGCTCTTGTTGGAGGTAACATCATTTCCTGAAGATTAGAAAACAAAGATGCAGAGAAAGTCATGATGTAAATACATGGGTGACCGTGTACTGATGACCTCCCTCTCCCAACAAGAAGGATAAAGATCAATAGCCCATACACTATATTTATTAGTTTTCATTAAAAAAATGTCGTGTGTTTGCTCATGGGAACTTTCCAAGTTTCTCCATCAACAGACAAGATTACTGTGGACTACAGAATAACACAAGGTGCTTTTAACTGAACTTTACTCCTCAGAGGATGTCAGAAAAATGAGAAAAATAGGACTCAGGTAAGTGAAGGGAGCCAGTGGATCCAGATCTGGTACTGAGACGCTGTGTAAGGAATGAGAGAAAACAGTATCCTGCAATAATAGTGATGGCTAAGGACACCCAATGTGTTCCATAATTCTTTGTCATCGAACACCTTTGATCAGCAACAACTTCACATAGCAACTTGAAGGACATAAGCACGTTCCACTCTGCATGTACCTCTCCAGGCACTGGGAGGAGTCCAGTGGCTCTCAGTACACAATGGAAAACACAATGTAAATCTCAGAGACTGGGACTTTTGCACTCAGACCATTATGTGTGAACATGTACCAAATTATATATAAAGTAGCTGATTTATGCCTGCCCTCAGCATACTTAAAACACTTGCCCTTGCTCCAGATAGATCGCTCTGGATTGTATTACTGTACTGAGCTTCTGAATGGAAAGTGTGACAGTGTTTGGGTCAATGACAGCTCTTCAGCCCTCGGGACTCTTGCAACAGAAACTATGAAACTACCCAAGGATGAAGACCCACTGGAAAACACAACTGTGAAATTTCAGCCCTAACCAATCACATCCTAATATTTCCAAGAGAAACCATGTTTTCAAATTACCTGTTTTCTTTTATCCCTCCCGTGGTTTTATGCTTAGGTATCAGCATTGTTTTTCAGCTAGGCAGAGAAACTGAAAATAATACCTTTCCACCTTGCTGTACTCTTTTTCCTCTCCCTCAGCTTGATATGTGAAGATGTAGGCAGCACGCTGTCCGTTTCACTTATGCGCTCCTGGGCTGTGCTCATTTCATTACACAAAAGACTTTCTCCAGCAATATCACCAAATGCCTGAAAAAACAAACGGAGAAAACCAACACATTATTATCGCAGCGTTCAGCAAAATATCAGAGGGAACATAGATGACTTTGATTACACTTCCCCACCCCTTTCTTCTTGCTTTCGAAACATTGCAGCTTAGAAGATATTGTGTGTGTGAAATTTTATTCTGTCATACTAATAACCCAGCTTTACAGCAGCTTACAGTTTAGCTTTCATGGTTCAGTTCCACTCCTAGGCTTACAAAAATTTTTCTAGCAGTTCTGCCAAAATATTATAAAGTAAAAGTTACTGCAAATGTATTCACTAATACAGATAGAGCAGCAAGATTAGCAATTTAAACACATGTGAAATGTGAATTCGTCTAAATTTTCTCAGACTCTAAACGCTTTAGTAAAACAGTGGAATGGGGATTTTTACGCCTGTTGCTTTTAATAATTTCTTCTTATGATGTTCTTGACACATGGAGAAGATTTGAGTGAATAAAGAATAGACCTTCAAAGAAGAAAATCATGACCATGAGGAGGAGATGATGTGTTATAGGACTACAAACTGGTTCTAAAGCCAAGACACTGAATCAGATCCAGCTCAGTTTATTAACAGTTACCACATCGCATGTCAGATCTTCAGCTTGTGTTGTGTGGGTGGCATTTTGCACAAGAGTGTCCTGGCTCTGATTCTTCTCACTTTCTGGAGTGCCCATATAAGAGAAACTTTGCTCAGATGAACGTGTACAGAAATCCAATTTCAGAGGCTGAGAAGCAGCAGAGCCTCAGCTCTGTCTGCTGTTACTCAAACCCTAGCACTGAAAAAGCAGATTGCTCCAATAATACTGTAATGTTTTAATGAATTTTCCTATTCTCAACCTGGTTTAGCACAGCTGTAATAAATTATACAAATGCTGGTTTATGTACAGGAATAATCTCTGATTTCTATTGTACTTTTGTGTACTTTTATAATCTGTCTGATGAAGCCTCTTAAAATCTTTGTTGTAGTTCTGGGTTTGATATCCTGTGAAGCTGGGAAGCACTGTTACCTCTGGAACATGGGGATACAGGCAACGTAGGGATATTCCCCACCTCACACAAAATACTGTGACTAAACCTAAGAGCTGTCTTGTGCATCCTACGTCCTAGGCAAGTTTATTCATTCCAGACAACTCTTTCTTCTTAGATAGGTACCACTCACACAGAACACCTACTACTTTATTTTTAGTTTTATTCTTTTACAGTAAAAAATAGTCCAGTTTTAGATTGTCCTAATATGTTTCTCCCATGGCGTAAATGATCTTCACGGCAGGTCAGACAGAGATACAACATCATGGCAGGGCTTCATAGCAGTGGTTTTGCAATATACAAAGTCAAGAAGACAGAAGACAAAAAGGAGGCCTATAGCATCAGTGAGCTAACGGACAGCAATATTTTTCCTGCCACAACAACCTGAGAAAAAAAGGTGGAAATATCATCAGGCTATGCTTGGAGATTTAATCTTAATTCCCCAGAAGTGAGAACACTAATTTCATAGAATCATAGAATGATTTGGGTTGGAAAATTCCTTTAGGATTGTTGAGTACAATCGTAAATCTAACACTGCCAAGTCACCACTACCCCATGTCCCTCAGCACCTCATCTACACTGCTCTGAAATCCCTCCAGGGATGGGGACTCCACCACTGCCCTGGGCAGCCTGTGACAGTGCTTGACAACCCTTTCAGTGAAGATATTTTCCCTAATATCCAATCTAAACCTGTCCTGGCACAATTTGAGGCCATTACCCCCCATTCTATCACTGTTACCTGGGAGAAGAGACCGACCCCCTCCTCGCTACCCCCTCCTTTCAGGGAGTTGTAGAGAGCAATGAGGTCTCCCCTCAGCTTCCTCCAGGCTAAACATCCCCAATTCCCTCAGCTGCTCCTCATAAGACTTGTTTCTATGCAAAAAAAGAAGGTACAGGGGATATTTAGAGTTCACTGGAAAACTCTTTCCATTGGTGTTGGTCAACACATACCAAAAGTTCTTTGAAATCTGATAGTGCACATACCCAGCATGCCTGACCGAGGAAACAGAAACCCTTTGCTACATTTAAGGTGCTGTTGTTTCCTTCTGTTCTTTAAATTGAAGCTGGTATGGATATGTCAGATTTTTAGACGTGATCAGATGTTGTGCAGAATTCTGTTCTTAAATTAAAGTCCAAGTTGTTTATTCTGAGCGTGACTTAATAGCAGTAACCTTACGGTTAATCAACCATGTAGTAAAGTTCACTGTGCACTTACTGCAGTGTAATTATAAAGTGAGTAAAAATGTAATTGATGCATTTTGTCAATCTGTGTAGCTGCAAGGTACTTTTTCAAAGGTTATTTTTTTTTATTCGGATAAAATAAGTTAATGCTGTTTTGGCAATTATCCTTTGACTTCAGAGATTTTACTGCTGATTCAGGTAAAACTACATGATAGATGAATAAAGATTATAAGTGTTTAACAGTACAAAATACCCTCCACAGCAATCTGGCTGGCAGCGTAAAGTAATTCAGAAAATCACTGAAAATACAGCAAATCTGGGTCTTTAAAGTGGGTTGGAACTGAAAAGGAAGGGTTTCAATACAAAACAGCACTTTTAAAGTACCCCTTCATTATCAGCACTGATGTTTGTAACACAGCATAACTCAAGTGATATGGCAACATTTTTCCTACGAACAAGGTCTCAGACTGAACGGATGCACTTGAACTTGCTCCCATCCTTTCTGTGATTATCTGAAGGAAACAGCTCTAACTCCTCAGGCCCTCATGGAAAAACAAATGTAAATATCCATGCCCATAAAATATTTGTGTATGTGTTGGCTACGTATTTAACCCTTGCTCCTCACCCCATGTTCCCTGCCACTAATAAAGAAGTCAACATGATTTAAAATTACATATTCACATACAAAACAAGGCTATAATGCTGTAGTGTAGGTATTTCAGTCATTTTCTCGTTATCTGAAAGCCTGTGCATCCTGCTGAGAGCCAGTGGTGGACCTATCTCATCACTTTCCTGGTCCTATTGGACCATAGCCTCCACCATAGATAAGCAGGACATGGCACCTTGACTGCAGTTGATAGTCTTAATAGATTAATAATTAATATATACAGTTTCCATTGAAGTTTATACCTCAATTTACTGAAAAAAAAGTAAGGACTTAATCTCATACTTGAAAGGGTAAACAACTCAAACCAGAATGCATGGAGACATAACTTCTCCTCCACTGAGACGCAATGTGCACATCTTCATCTGCAGGAAATGGGTTGGCTTAGCCACATGTGAGATGAGCTGAATCAATTTAAGAGAAAAGCATGCAAATGCAAGATTTCTCCAGAAAAACTCTTTCTTGTTCTCATCTTTTCAGTGGGGTGGAGAGAACTGTCTGGACAACTCTTTTATTTCTTAAACTGATTATCTTTAATTGAATTATAGCATTAAAGAAGAAATATATACTGCTAAAGATAACTTAAAACAGTCTGGTTGACTTCTTATTTGCAGAGGAACTAACAATACTGCCACAGCCCTCAACAAAAGGGCTGTGAGTTTGCAGGCTGTACAGATTTGATTGCCTATGTCCATGGGAGTATCTCCTAGCTGACTTTTATCATGTATGATTCCCAACTGATTCTGCATACAGGTTAAGAGGGACCATCCTCCTGCTGAACACAATTGCAAAATATTGCTTGTCTTCAATAGGACAAAATTAGATCTCAGAATTAGGTGGGCAGCACATAGCAAAGCCTATTCAGCCCAACAATATGTACATACGTGCATGCATTAATGGGTGTGGAATCACTCTGGTAAAGGATAAGCATTTTCTGTTAATCTCCAGTTGTACAGAGATCTCCAGGAAACTGACTTCTTGTAAACTGGCCATGTTTGTGGATGCCCTGGCATGACACCGCTGAAGTCAGCTAACGTAGGTCAATTTATACCAAATAATTACCTTTGCCCAGCCTGTTCCCAGCCAAGAAGCCAACACATCTTGGCTTAAGGTTTGGAAAGGCCAGAGCTTCCCTGCTCCCTCTGTAGGGTCTGGTGAGATGATGAAGCCATATGATGGTGGAGCCATTAGATAGTGTACCAACATCAGTTACTGTGCTGGAGCAATCCTCCCTCTTTCTCTTCTTCATAAATCTTTAGTGACCACTGCAGTGAGGCTCTTTATGAAAACAGTGTGGGGTTTTTGTGGCAAACTTGGCCAATCTATTCCCTTATAGAAGTTAGAGTCAGAAAAAGCTGCACTCGGATGCATAAACTGCACGGGAACCAACTGTGTGGCTTGTGCACAAACAGGAAAAAAATTGGGCCCAATACTCATAGTAACATTGCGTATATAAAAAGAATTTGTGGAATTAAGAATAAAACATGAGGCAGTTTGTTGATTTGCCCGGGGAATATATGGGAGCAACAAATGTGTAGATTATTCTAAGGTTGTTTTTTAGTGTCATTATCAGATCCAAGAACTGTATATAAAAACACACAGTCCTTCACATGTTAAAAGTGTAGTTTGCTCAAACAATTGTAAAATATTCAGTATTCTTAAGATTAAATATCTGAATATTGCTTCTGAAGGAACAGCTGTCAGCTTAAATCTAAAGTCTAGTTTGTTTACTGGCTCTATTTTATATCTGTTAGAAAATGACACCAAATGGCAATAAAATTGTTGTAAGTATTCTACTGGGGAATATAAATGCCCTTTGGTTACAGTGTACATATCTTTATACATAATTCCAGTATATTTTCCCTAGAATTATGTTAAATATGTAAAAAGCCTTTTCTCATAAAGGTAAAAATGCTAGATGTTTCCAAGCTGTAATTTAGCATTAGTGTCAAGATTGCTTCAGAAAATAAGCTACGGTTACTGTTTCATTCTTTTTAAGTGTCACTCAGCACACCATATCTGATCTTGTATTCAAAATAAACTTATATGATTTTATTCACTTTTCCAGAAGTGCAAGAGGGTTTAGACATAATTTATAGCATATGGATTGATGTAAATCGCTTAAACTAAGTAATTGGCTAGTCACCTATCCTGTCTTATCCTATTACGACTAGGTACTTTTCAAGTAATTAGGGAAAACAAATCTCTTTTATCCAGGAAGTTTAAATTGGACGAATCTTTGACATTTGTGTAGGTTTATTTGATAGATAAAATCATACTATACAAAAACTTTCTCTACAGTTCTGAGGTTTACTAGGCCCATAATAAGAAACTGATTTTTTGCTGAGTTAAAGTGACTTATCTTTGCCCTTTTAATAAGAAATCAACCCCAGCCAGCAAAAATAGAGATAAAAATCACCAGGTTGGTGTTATAGCCATGTAGACAGCAAATACATACCACTATCATTAACTTTTCTGTGCATGGATTTCAAATACATTCAAAATGTTAGAACCCAATAATTTCCTGTATATTACAATAACATAAGATAAATGAATAAGGGAAAGCATGAAAAGTGATTTATTTTGGGAAGGTCATTCGCTGCTTAGCCAACACCTAAATTGAATACTATAAAGGAGAAATATATTATAGATAAAAAGGAAAATGGGTTTTACTGCATGTGAACTCTATGAGTTTTACAATGCTTATGATAAAAGGACTGCACTTAGAAGTTTAACCTCTATAATTTTTATGCTGCACATTTAAAAAAAATATCTTTTTATTCAACATTTCTAGGGCAATTCATACATGTCACCTTGTACTTAATGTTCCTTTTAAAACAGTTAGTTTTGCCTCATGCTTATGAAACCTATAAAACTACTTTTCATACCAGAAATTACTATTTATACCAGCAAAGTTAGATCTTTAATAGGAATACCATAATTAAAGATATAAGTATTTTAAAGAAGTTATTGCATACAGAGTTATTTATTTCTGTCTTCCTGACTAGTGTACTCCAGCACACAGCACTTACAAACTGCCCTTACTGTAAAAAAAAAAAAAAAAAAAAGAGTGTATTATTAAAGTGAATGTTTTGGCTCCTTGGCTTAAATGAAGTTCACACTTAAGTGCTTTGCTGAATTAAGGCTATGAGAAAATCTTGCTTTCACTGAAGTAAAAAGAGTAAGATGAGATTGTGAATGTAACATAAATTCCTTATGAGCATCCAAGGACTTTAAAGCAAGATTATGCAAAATTCCTCTTATGCCTGTCGAAGAATATCTGCAGATACAGAAACATATCTGAGGCTGGAGTCACTAGGAGTTGAACACATGAATTTGAGGAGGAATTTAGCCCAGTGATATAAATACTGTTCTTATGTCAGTATATTTGATGAGAGATATACTGCCACCCCAATAACCCAGTCTTACTTACTTACACCAAAGAGCTTATATACAATGAGTTGTCTGCAGAAGCAGCAGACTGGACAAGTTAGCCCCATTAGCCCCTGTAGTCTTCATTTCCTACATTCTGAAAAGCTGTGCTTAAGGAAGCGATGCAACCTTTCAGCCCCAAAACAGTTTTCTAACCCCACTCAAGTGCCACTGCTTGTGTAGCTGTGGCAGAGGCAAAAAAAACTGTTCCTGAGGGGCAGAAAGAGCAGAAAACGGTGAAGCTCAGGTGTATTTGCCCCGTGGCAGCAAACTTCTCACTAGTCAGTGTATAGTTTTAAGATTCATTAACTTACAGAATATTCCTAATTTGGAACTGAAGTAGAAAGCTTTGACCTATAAAATACACAAATATATAATTACATCCATTATCGGAGAAATGTAAGATCTGAATGTAAGTTTTACTGCAATTATTAGTTAAGCACATTTCTTATGTGTAATTGTATTTAGATCTACAAGTAAAGATGCTGTAAAGCATGCACTGATCTCCTAAATTAAATGTGCAGCTTTCAAGAAGATGGCATAAGACTCAGCCATGTAGACTTGTGATCTGGTGTGGAAAACTGTACAAAAGTACATCTACATTGTGCAGTGCTCACTTTATGGATACTGATCAGCATCAGTTCCGAAGCTTGGAAGCTTCTGGTAAGCTCACCTGGCAAGATAAAATTACATTGTACAGGAATGCATCTCTCCTCTTTCAGAAATACAGAAGGGATTAATGAACTGAATCAATGTACTGGGTTAAGATTGCCTCAGGTGTTCAAAGCCCCTCCTTCTGGAAGCTGAACAAAATCTCATGACCGAAAAGCTGAGAGTAACTTAATTAGGAAAAAACATTCTGCAAAGACCTACTGTTTGTAATAGGCAGAAAGTAGGAATGGGGCTGTGTAGTTGACCTCAAAGAGGGAAAAGGTGATCTAGCAACAATCTAGCCAATGATTTGTATGAGGATCTTCTTTAACAGACTTAGACATGGACCTGGATTTGACGGTTTCTTTGTTTCAATAATTAAGTTCTACTTCATATAGGCCACACGCCTTCTCTTGTTTTCTTTGGCCAGCTCTAAGGCTCCAGTGTCTTCAGTCTGGTGAATCACAGGTTCCTGGGGCAGAGAATTATGTTTGGATTCCTTGAGGAGAGCTTACTTTAAATTAAATTTTCTTTAAAAAGCCAAGTAGGGCAAAGACATTAACAATAAAATCTTTTAATGAAGAAAACAGTCTTGAAACATTAACCAAAGGAGCAGAAGCAAAGTTTGCCTCATGCTGGAAAGACGTACTTGAACCTTCACCTTAGAAGTGAGCAGCTGAAAACTTTGTGCTTCAGCATCATTTATTCCAGTTTTCTATGGTAAACAGACTTCCATGATGATGCTCCCACTTCTTATCTGGGTAGGTAAAGTAATATTGTTTCACTCTACTTTCTCTTAGATGCCCAATTATTTTTAAAGGTCTCGCAACACAAGACCAAAGGCAACAGGGAAATGAACTTCTTCTAAGCACTTAGAACAAAATGACAATGCAATGAACAAAATGCAGCCTATGAAACAAGTAATGGGCGATACTACTCCTTTATACCATCGTGTATTGTATTTTAGTGCACAAGCTGCTAAAAACCTGACAACATCCAGGATTCAATCTAAAACTTGCAAGATGCCAGTAAGTAATCTAACTCTGCCTTAGGTCTGTGTATCTGAGGAAAAACTAAGTAAATGACTATACCTGTAGTACTATCTGTATAATAAATGTGCTCAATAATTTCATTGTTTATTTTAATATATTATAGTTCCAGTACGGAATGACATTGTGTGGTTCTAAGCAGTATATATATATAAATAATCTCTATGTGTGTAGTTTCAATGTATATCTTACATAATTGACTTTAAAGGGCTCTATAAACAATACTAAATTGCTACTTTGCACTGCAAATGCATTAGCTCATTGATTTTACACTACTGTTTAGGAGTGAGGTCTTCCTATGGAATATTTCAGCGTATATTTTGTGCAGGGTCAGGCAGGTCTATTTTGCTGTTTTCATGCTGACGTACTTCTGAAGCGCATGCCTTTGCCTTCAGAATCTGCAGCTGAGAAGCCTGCTTGGACCTACCTCAACAATAGCCCCATCAGGTAGCCTGAGGAAGTGCCTATAGAGCTCCTGGAAGCCGCTGAGGTGAACAGTGTAGATGGAGATGTGAACGGTGGTGGTACTTCTCAAGTTAGCTGCAGAGTCAGGGATTTCATCCTGGTGCTGGAGGTCACAGATGGAGACACCAGGCTTGCTGGCGTGGTCCTTCCAGATGTAATCAGACACTGCCACCTAGTGAGACAGAAGGACCCCCCCCATACACACACACATATACACACACAGAGTCCCCCCCAACCCCCACCAAAAGAACATATTTAATTAACTTCTGGCAAGAGCTTAACCGATTTAAAATGATTTTACAATAAATCTGCAAAGCCTGTGCCATATGCAGTGCTTGCACACAGTTCCCTACTACATATTTTTTTATGACATAGATCTAAATAGAGGAGATGATAGACAAATCCCTCGTGTATGTTCTATAAAGTTAATTCTGCACAGATGAAGCTGTAATTGACTCCCGTATTAACCAAAAGTAGGGAGATCAAGCAGGGTAGGTTAAACAATAAAATGGCAATGCTGATTAAAAAAAAAAAAAAAAAAAAAAAAAGCTAGCTTCCCGAGAATTTTGTGAACGAGTATTTGTATTTCTCTCTCTTTGAGAAGCCTTTGTGCCTGTACCCACGAGCGCTTTTTAGTCTCTGATCTCTGTATAGTATTAAAATAACCTTGTACTGCTAACTGAATCGCAGCTGAGGCAGAGTAAATAAGGTGTATTTCAGCACGTTCTGGAAAGCAAGTTTATTGACACAGTTACCTAGTTTCCTGGTTTGCTCTAAACGCATTTGCTTGGGTGGGTTTTGTACCTCCCTGTGTCAGTCAGAATTTCCATTTAACCTTTTTCATCTTAATTCTTTACACAGGCTGAGCAGAATTCAAGACTTCAGATGGATCATAGCACACAGTTTAAGCACCCCTTACCCTTAACTAGAACTGACAATGAGAAGCGTTATTTTTATACTCCCACTGAAGTGCAAGCTTTTTAACCCTTCACTTTTGCAAGACCTTTGCATCACTCATTTTCTCCCATAAGATGCAACTCCTGTTTACAGTAGGAAACAATTGGTGGTATTGTTATATCCTTACAGTGCACCAGCATGCTTTTCCCAAACTCTTCCACTTAATGCAGAGAAAATAACTCTTTTGCTGGTCTAGCATATGCTTTTTCTTTCAATAAAATGAATTACACTGGCTGAAATGGTTGAAACACACACATGAAGCTAGACACAGAAACCCTCTAATTTAAGACAGGTGCATCAAAACCTTCTTTTGCCTAGTTTTGATTTTTCTTTTTGCTGAAACAAAGAGCTCAGATTCTTACAACAGATCCCAAAACCATCAGATACAAATTTTTCCCCCTCGCTTGGGAAAAGTTAGATCTAGCTCAGGTTGCTTGTGTTCCAGTTCACGTTTCCTCAGCTGTTCTTACGCATTACAAGGAATCCCATAACTAGCACAGTGTGCCAATGCCACGATCCTGACGTGCACGCTGCTATTCTGAGCAACTGCCTTAGGAGAGGATTGTTTTTAGGTGAGTTAAGAAAGCAAGAACACACACTAGAAATCATCACCAACTTGTATCCAGGAACAGCAGAACAATAGGAAACTTCATTTTAGTGCCAACTTTCATTTGCATCAGTCCTAAATGATTTTATACATTTTAAAACAAGGAAAGGTCATCTGAAATTGAAGGTTAAATCACCTTAAAGTCTCCGGGGTTAAACAGATGCCAAAGTCTCTGGGGTTAAAAGGCTTTCATTCAGAACAACTTGTTAGGAACATACAGCAGCTAGAAGGACAAGACAAACAATGCATTTTCTTCTGCCTACAACACAAACATGTCTCACACACCTGCCATAGGCAGTTGCTCCATAAGAATTAAGCTGGCCAATGCTGTCACAAAAGCAAAAAGGCAGCTTCTGCTGGGACAGTTTTGACCAGAACAGGGAGAAGCAGCTGCAAGAGATGCCACACCACAGCTTGTGAAATGGGAACAAAGACTCCACCACGGTTACCCTCCTATCTCATCCCAGTGTCTCACAACCGAGAGCTGTGACCTATGGAATCAAGATCACCAAGCCCTTCCTGGCCTCGTGTCTTCTCCCTGATCTATGACTTCAGGGAAGAGAAATGACTGGGTAATCCAGCTCAGAAACTCAATCTACAGGGGATCCACAGAGCAAATGGGATGATCTCTGTCGTGATTCTCCTTTTTTCACAGCGAGAACAATCAGCCATTGGAATAGTCTCCCCAGGGAAGTGGTGGATTCCCCAGCACTGGACACTTTTAAGACTCGGCTGGACAGCATGCTGGACCATCTTGTCTAGACCGTGCTTTTGCCAAGAAAGGTTGGACCAGATGAGCCTTGAGGTCCCTTCCAACCTGGCATTCTACGATTTTACCATTCTATCTTTTTATGCTAGATGCATTTCCCCCTGTACTGCTTGCTTCTGTTCTTCAGTGTTTTCCTCCCTCCTGAAATAATCCCACAAGTTCTCCTGCTTCTTCTCTGGCCTTCATCTTAGCCTACTTTCATTACATCTGCTTGTCTTTCGTGTTTGTCCTTACCAATAAGTAGAGGGTTTATTTACCATGTGTTTTGCAAGCAATGGATTGTTCACTGTGAACACTTCTCCGCAGCTCTGTTTTGCCCATTTGAGCTCTAGGGGCAAAGATCACAGAATCATAGAATGATTCTGAAAGATATGCTGTGCTTGTCCAGCACAGAGAACAGCACCTTCACACAAATAAACTACCACGTATATTTTCAATCAGTGCCAAAGCCGAGTCCAATTTACAGCATATAATTACTGTGCTGGAAGCCAAAGCCACATCACTCAAACCTTTGTGCTCGAGCAAACCTTAACCTTGCCAGGGCAAAGAACTTCTTGGAGAGTTCCTGGCTCTGGGTGCTATCCCTGTGGCACCATATCAATATGGGACCGAGTATAGCATCAGGAGCCTCTGCGTTGCCACCCACCCTGAGAGCAGACAGATCTGCAGGGTAGTAGGAGTCAACAAACCCACCTAACCTGTCAGCATGTTTGAAAACCTGGCAAACTCCCTCTAAGGACATTTGTGTGACTAGCCAAGAGAATGTGACAATCCTGACTGGCAGGTCCTCCCCTTCCTAAAAGCAAAGCCTGATCATCAGACAACTGAGAGTGAAAAAGCACCTGATGGTGCTGTGCTGAGTTCAGGGTAGGCACAAGTTGAAAGGACGGAAACAGGACACTTGGCTGGAGCATCATTCATTGACCCTTCCTCAGAGTCACCTAGTAGCATGAATTTGCCTGAACGTAGACTCTGTAATATATGGTGGGATATAACAGCTGAAAACCAAGCCCAAGAAAGGAAAGAGCAGTTCTAGGGGTGGCTGTGGATTTAGACACCCCATCTCTGAAGGGCTGTTCACTTTCCTTCTTCCTAGCACCATCTGAAAGTATTTGGCAGTTGGATGTCCAGTGCCTTGAAACTTTCAAAACGCATTTCTGTGAAGTGATAGGTCACTAGAGAGCTGCTGTGGCCTACATAACCTGAAGTAAGCTCCAAAAGTAAACTCTACTGTCATCTGAAATTTCTATCATTAAGTTAATCAAAAATGTCCATTCATTTCTACAGGAATACAATATGAGTTAATAAATCCATCGAGACAGGCTAGTCAAGAGACTGTGCATATAGGACATGTCAGAGGGACTGAAGTTAGCTATGATCTAGATTCACAAGGGCTGACAAGAAACCACAAAATGCCAGAGCAGTGTACTGTAATCCTTAAATGAAATTCATCTTTCAGCAGAAAAACACATTATGGATGGTAATTCAATGATAAAAGAGGCAGGCCAGAACAGGTTCAAATGCTGAATATTTCACAACATAATTAAAGCAGGAGTGTGAGGCTGTTAATCACTTTATAACAGTTCAGCTTGAAATGAGGTCTGATGTGAATGCTCTTATAGTTTATTTGTTTATATTATTATAATCAGAAAATGTTACATTGACCTAATGCAAATATAGAGTTTTCACTGGTCTTCATTGTGTTGTTTTTTTTTCTCCTTCTGATCCTCCTGTCTTTGTGCAAGTACGCAAAGGGAAGAACTGGGAGGAAGGGTCATAAATTTAGGTCAGATCAGATGATTCAGTAAGTCTCATGTGGGTTTAATCTTATTAATAATTTTAATACATTCTTCCTTGACAACAATGATTTCAATCACTGCTCCTTTAACGTACAGTGTGACGTAAAAATGCACAGACTTTTAATGGAATGGAACATGCTTGTCGCACAAAGAAGGTAAATTATGTTACCCTTTGGAAATGACAGTACATAATCTAGAACAAAAGACAAAAATACATTTGTAAGTACAAATACAAATATACTTCATTGTATAACTACATCATGCTATACCAAGTGTATAGAAATATGTTATTGAAGTAGAACATAACATTTTAAATACAAATATATTAATAAATGTATATTTATAAATATTACACACATGATACACAGCCAATTAATATTTCCAAGGTCAGGGTACAGAAAATGCTGTGCTAGTGTGTGAAGGTACTATAAAGTATTATTTTTACTTTTGTAAAAGAAGAAAGGACAAAATAATTCCTCAAATTTTCTGAGCTACAGTGGGAATGAGAGGAAGACTGATTTTAGTGTCTTAAAGTCATCAGCATTAAAAAAATTCTTTAAAAAAAGTTGAGAAAAATACATACCCATGTGTGTCTAAACATTTGATTATGAGTAGTACTGATTCTTAACTGCTTGCAGCATTATTATTAGCAATGTCATGTGAATCAATTCCAGCTTCATGCATTGCAAAATGTATAAAAAATGTTTGAAAGCAGCATTCAAAGAAAACGCATAAAATGACCAATACGGACCAAACCAATCAGCTGAGAATGGGCAGAACTGCAAGCTGGTCATGACAAATAATTAACAAAAGTTACAAGCTGTTAACTTCAGGCAAAAGGGCAAAAGTGTTGAAATTATAGGGGAAAAAAAAAAAGACATCAAAAGTCAAGGGTGCTGTGTTTACTTCAAGTAACTTTCATAAATATAGTAAGTGCATTTTTTGCGGTAAGAGTTGTAAATATGGGAATTGCTGTCCTGGAGGCAATCTTTGTTAAACCAGTGTAGCTCTACAATTAAAAAAAAACCCAAAATCTGGCTAGTATTAACCTCAGAGGAAAGCTAAGCAACCCCTTAAGTATTGCAAACCCCATCTCTGACACGCTGTTGCTAAAAACCTTGCCAGCAATGCTGGGAAAAGAAGAATTTACATGGACATGGCTAAAAACACCCTTGCTGCCCCTGTCAAAGGCACCTTGGTAGCACCCAGGTCTGGGTGAGGCTACAGGTGAACCTCATGCAGAACTAGCTGTGGCAGTGGGGAAGATTTTCAAGCCCCTGTAGGAAGGATGGGGTACTTCATGAGAAGTGAAAATTAACTTGGTTCAAATGAATCATGGAACTGGAGAAATGGAAAGCAAAGGAAAGAACAAGAGGAGCTATTAGGACTGCCAAAAGTCATATTGTCATGAGAAAGTCATGATCAGTTACACCAATATCCCCATATTTAATCCTCAAATGTATAAAGATGAGTATGTGCACGTGCTTATACACATGCAGCGTACTCTGGTGGGGCAATAGCATGTGCTTTCGCCCCGGGGCAATAATGAAGCATGTAAACATCTTGGGTTAATGAGGGCCTTTGTTTTACTGTTGGCAGAGGACCTCTGCCAGGCACACGTGGCGTAACAACTGTACTGTGATGTGTGGAGCCGGATTGGCGGCAAACACCTTCAAACCAGTGTGATATCCCCACCTGCGACCGCCTGTAGTACCTCTACGGGTAGATAACTTGTTTCTGAATCGTCTTATTTATGAGCATAATGGACCAACATAATGGACCAGTAGTATCTGGGAATTATTTCAGTCAAATTATGAATGCCTGAAGCATTGTTGTTACGGTCTTCCCTGATTTGTTTAATAAACTGACATGGACAGACTGAATGATGAAAATAACCATATACAGAGAATAAACTCTTTTTAAATAACTGAGGAGAAATCCCAGGATAGATTTATGCAAGCCGCTCAGCATCATAACACCAGGAAACAACGGAGGGTCTTTTTGTTTCTGAATTGCGATTGCGTCATGTTTATGGATACATCCAAATTAACAGCAACGCAGATCTTTTCTAGAGGGTGATGTTGCTTTCCTGCTTTTAGATATCACAAAGCGCGGTCATGTATTTCATAGCCACTGTGAACCCTTTGCTAGTATAATCTGCTGCTTACCATCCCATCACTTCAGATCTAAATCTTACCCGTTTTTTAAGTCTCCACACTTGAGTCATCCATAAATAGCATACAAATGTAGAAACAGACTCTTCCAAACAATAATAAATTTGGGAAAAAAATTTCATCTCAGGTATTAAGTCAAGGAAAATTCAGCAGAATATTCAATTCAGCAAAAACCTTAGTGAGTGAAAATCAAAAGCCGCAGCTTTCCTGCATTTCCTTGTGCATAGCAGTGCCTTTGTCCATTGATTTGCCCTAAGGAAAGGAGATAAAATGCATTCCCTTCCTATTCCAGAGAATCCTGCTGTATTCCAAGCCCAGAATGGGTTTGGTTCAGATGAGTAGGAGAAATCTCTCTCCACGCCTCATTTCCCAAATTTATAAAGGATGTTGGAATCAGTTACTTAAGAAAGTATCCTCAGTAACTTCAGACAAGCAGGATTTTATATACAAAAGTGTTTAGGAAAAGCTGTTTTCCCTATAGAAGTCAGGATTTTAATGCATACAAGGGCATATCTGTGTAAATAAGAGTGTCTGCTATTCATTATCTGCTCATCAACATTTGTTATTCATTACTCATCTGTTTACAAATGTAATGCAGTCAGAAAGCAGAAATAATACTATATGACTTTGGTGACCAAACATACACCAGAAACAACAAATAGTAAATAGATCAACAGAGTAGTTCATCTTATGGGGTAAAATTTGCCCAAAGAAGACATTCTGCAAAAATATGTGAAAATAGCCCCAACAGATCGGTGGAAAAACAATATGCTTCCAAAATATTCTGTAAACAGAAGCTAAGGTTGTCAATGAACCTATTTGCAACGAACATTTACTAGAGGACTTTTACCATTTGGAACAGATTACACACAGAGAAAAGATAGTTGAAAGAAATCTGTTTTCACAGATTTCATTCACCACACCCAAGATAGTGTGCATACAAGATGTACACCTGGGTATGAGACATGCTTTTACTCACTAGTGACTTATCAGACAGAGATCTGCTCCTGGCAGCTAAATAACATTTTTAAATCTGGATCACTACATGGTCAGTGTCTATGTTTAGCCAGTACTCAGGGCTAAACCGTAGCAGTTAGTCTACCACCTGATGCTCCTTTCCCAGTTGATAGGGAGAATCGGGAGTAAAAGGCAGAAGCCCCGTGAGTTGAAGTAGAAACAGATTTGATAGAACAGCAAAACTGAAACAACAATCAACATAAAGTATAGAAGGTTCTACTCAGCCCAGTCCTTGATGTTGACAGCAGGAACAGAAAACCACAAGGAAGGAGCCCCAGGAATAGGAACTCCACCCTTACTGAGCTCCCTCCTTTTACAATGAGCATGATGAGATGCTGTGGGATACACCTGTGAGTCAGCTGCCTTGAGTGGATCTCCCAGCTGACTCAGGGCTACTCATGGCCTGCCTGCATGGCTGGCCTGTGGGGCTGTGCCTGGGGAACCAGGACAGTCGGTAAATCAAATAAGAACTTAAAACTTAAATACATTGGACTGGTGGCTTCTATTGCATGTTCTCCAGCTTCAGAAAATTTCCTCCTGTGAAGTCAGAATAATTGCGTATCCTTGTGCAAGTGGGGTAGAGCACAGTGCAAACTGTGTTCTTGTGGAGAGTATCTTTTGTTGGACACCTGACCAAATTTGGATTTTAAATTTGTTTGTTTGTTTGTTTGTTTTGTTGGGGTTTTTTTTTTTTTTGGTTGGTTGGTTTTTTAATAGTCTTCAAACAATAGCAAAATTGCTATGAGGTTTTTCTAAGAAGCAAAATTTTCCTAATTTGCCTGCTTAGACCCAGCTTTATTTTCAAGCAGATAGAAGTGTGCTAGGAAAGAGAAGGTAAAAGAGGAAAGAAAACTTCAACACTTTAGTAAAACATTTATGAAAATCTGCGAAATTGCGAATCATAGAATAGCCTTTGTTGGAAAAGAACTCTAATATCATCAAGTCCAACCATTAAACCAGCACTGCCAAGTCACCACTACCCCATGT
Organism: Podargus strigoides; assembly: GCA_028020825.1. NCBI lineage: Eukaryota > Metazoa > Chordata > Aves > Caprimulgiformes > Podargidae > Podargus > Podargus strigoides. The sequence continues at coordinate 84,729,938 of CM051620.1, read as the reverse complement.
CCCTCAGCACCACATCTACACATCTTTTAAATCCCTCCAGGGGTGGGGACTCCACCACTGTAGTTGCCCCTCTTTAGAAATACTGTAATTTTTCTCTGGTCTTTCAGTAGTCCTGAGTATACTGACTACTCTGTCACGGTTATTAGTTATTAGCAAACAGATGTATCACAGAGGTATCTAGAAACTTGCTTACACTGCAGTCCCATTGCTTCAGCTGCTGTACAGAACCTGTGGCAAGATCAAAACAATAGCTGTATTAGCACATATATGTGGCTATTTGATTCAACTGTCTCTAAATTATCTTATGTGTTTTTCCAAATAATCACCAGTAATTAGCTGCTTTCTTACAGACACCACTGCAGAGGAAGGTTGTGGAGGGAGAACTGAAGGAAAAGAGTTTCACAACCATTTTCCAGGCAGGATAGAGCGTAATGGAATGGCTTGGCTTATTTGTGTAAGACTTAGGTGTTCCATGATAGTAAAACAAATGCTGGTTTCATTGCAGAAAAGAAGGGAAGAAAGAAAATGAAAATGACAAAGGTTCAGATCTTTCTTTGTGATCAAGATTGGCATTCCCCATTCCCATCCCATCCCCTCTGCCGTCTTTACTACAATGATCTTTTTTCTGCCTCCATAGGGCCAGCAAGCTCAACAGAACCTAAACCAAGGCATTGCCTTACTGTCAGTTTACTGCTTCCTTTTTTCTGTCACAGGATTTTATTTTTGGCTCTTGCAAACATTTTAACCATGCCCGTCACTGACACTTCTCTAGAAATCTAGAAGTAGAAAGCTACTCTAGCAAGTAGACAAAGGGTCAAAGGTTCAGGGCAGTTTGCATAAGCCTTCAAAAGGGTATGCAAACCAGTTGGATTTGCAAAACTTGTCAAAAGAACTTACTCCTGGGATTCTCCAAGCCTACCAAAAGCCTCTAAGCAATGCCTTCTTCCCTGCTTGAGTTAAGAAACCAGATAGCAAAAATTCTTCTGACAATAGTATTTCCCACTTGTAGCTCAGTATTGCAAAACCTGCCCCCTTCTCAGTATTTCAGCAGTTGTGCCTTCAGTTCAAGAAGAAACCATGAAAAACACCAAAAAAAATATTTTACAAAGTAGAATCGACTGTTAGGAACCCTAACAAATGGTTTATGGTTCAACTTCAAGTTTTGTGCAAATGAGTGTCATGATTTAATGTATGGAAGAAAGGTTCTGTTCATATTTGATTTCACCTCAACGACATTGCCCTTCCTGAATCAAAAGTTACCGTTTAAGATAACCAGAAACAATTGCATTGTATTATTGAATTTGATGTGCTTGGTTTGGAGAAAAGTGGTTTAGTGTACTGTGACCAATTGTCTATTATAACGAAGCTTATTATTAATGGAGTGTACTTTTATATCCTTATTTTTTCCTCCTTGGAAGATAGCAGAGTTCAGCATCCGATAAACATGTAAATTACATTTTCCTTTTCACACAGGACAGATTTCAACTTCTGAACCAGCAGTCAACAAAGATTCCCTCAGCTGCTGGGAAAAAAAAGTAAGTATTTATGAAGAAAGGCATAATAAGATCAGAGGGAAGCCTGTCATAAAAATGCACATTGCATAATACATGATGGATCAGTTCTATTATTTAACTTTTGCATAGATATAACAATACAGAGATATGCTAACCATCATAGTCAGCATTAATTTACAGTGGGAAAAATAATTAGAATCTCACTTTTTCTGAAGAATGGAGTGAAAATGTAAACAATGCTTCCCTCCAGGCAAGTGCTTTATCAAGTTGACAGGTGCATTTGAATTTCCATGGGTGGGGGACATAATAGGTTATTTATGTGTCATTTTAATAGAAAGGCCCAACCATCAAGATGGACAGGAGACTTTATCAGTACTGCTGTTTGCAACTAATCCACCAATTTAATACCCCATGAAAATACCTGCAACAAAACCTGGACATTTTTCTTCTCCACTCCATTATAGGCAAATCAATATGGGTGCTATTCATCTCAAATCTTTGGCTCAGCAGGTGCCCACTACACAGAGCTCCTCACAACACTGGTGCATTGGTACAGCTGCATAAGCAGAGACTTTGACTTGTGTTGCAATCAGTGACTCCAAGACAGGATCACAAAGGTCTGCTTGGATCACTAGTTCACCCCCAAATACAAGTAAGCAAGCAAAAAACCCTTGTTGAATTTTTTTTTAATTTTATTTGAGAGGAAGTAGGTGATAACCCACAGTTATGGCATGGGCCCTTGCCGGGTGTCTCTGCCAGTCAAGGCTTCTGTGCTGTCTGCTTTGCATTCCTCTTGGAGCATAAAGCTCCCTATAGCAATGGTAGTGGTTGCATGGGCCAAAGCAGTGAGCCTCCTGCTCTGAATACTGCAGTAGTATATCCATATCATGGTGGTGGGCTGAGATCTGTCTTGTGTAAAATGACATGAGAACTCATGTGCAGAACAAAAAGACAGCTCTGCCCCAAAATTCAGTTGCAAACAAGACTCAAACCTGCCAGACACTTCAATATCCCATCAATATAGTGACAGATTTGTCTTGGAAACCTTGACTTTTTATCAAGGTTACCAATTTCACTAGTCTCTTTAGAACTGTTTTTTTTTCTGTATGGATGTAGTAATCACATCTACACAAACATGCACATACTTTATTGTTAATATAATAAAATCTTGCTTAATTATTAATTATAATTAATTATACTAACACTATTTTTAACACTGAAAACATCCAGCACAACTTTTAAGACTTTTTGATTCCTGTAATTGTATTTAAAGTAGACACTCCCTAATTTTCATAATCAAGTGGCATGTGCTTGGTTATGGCTTAGCCATAAGCCAGAAGAACATTATGCACCTCCTACATGTAACAGGTTTATTTACATTGACTTGCCTTGAAAAAGAAAGCTGCTGAAACGTGTGGTCCAGTCACACCTTTTTGTGCATTAGCTCTGCTAAATGCTGCCCTTTGTCATCCTGTGTTGGACTGTGAGGTTCATTGACATGTAGCCCTGGTCTGACCCAGAGTAAATTTGGTAGTCATGCTTGAATTTCTTCTTCTTCACTCCTTGACGTTTTCATCTGTACCAGCACACAGCTTCCCCCTGTACTTGTCTACACAGCTGTTCCTGCCACATTGGTCACACAGAGCTAACAGCTCCCCAGTTCTTCAGTGGTGTATGTGTGTGTCTCTACACAGTCAAAGCCTGGCCTGATCCACACAAGAAGAAAAGTGTTTTCCATTAGGGAATATTTAAAAAAAAAACTTTTTCAAGAGCTGAAGGTTTTCATTATTACAAATCCATCCTCATCTCTGTGCAAAAGTTCAGTTTCCAGATTCATGACCCACCAGGGTCTACATGGACTGGAAAGACAGTCCCTGGTGAGCTTGAAAAGCCTTAGAAGAGATCTAAGGAGGGCAGAGGTAATGAGATCATCCACTTCGACGCCCACTCAGAAGCATGTTCTAATCCTGCAGAAACAATTCTTACCTAAGAAACACAGGTACAGCTCCAGAAATGTTACAAGGATGTAATTGGGAGTATCCTCATGCCCCCTGGGTAATTCCTAAGACTGACTACCCCTGAAAATTTTTGCAAAAGCAAGCAATTCACAACAACATAAATTTGATTAAAAACAGACCTGGGACATTTCCTATGCTCAGTCTTTCAGTCTGCAAAGCTCATGCATCCCTGTGGTTAATTAGGAAATATTACTCAGAGTAAGACCCAGTTATAATAAAAAGTATGTTGCTTGAACATAGCATCTTAATAAGCTTCAGAAGCAGTTGCTGCCCCATTTTCCCATTTCTTCTAACTTGGTGACCATGTTTTCTGGTAGAACAATGCCACTTCTCCTACCTGCAGAGAGGGACTGTATACTGTCTTCTCTCCCAGGGCATGTGATTGAACGTCTAACTCAACATAAAAGAGGAGGGCCAACTCCAGGAAGCAGAGGGTTTGCTGCACACATCTGCCCTGTTAGCCTGAGAACACGCAATATGAGATCTGCAACACGATGCATTGCACAGATACTCTCCACAGCACCAGCTTACAGGTATAACTTTGAGCAGCCCAGAACTGCAGTTGAAAAGAGGGCAGCTGAGACAAGGTTGCTGCTGCTCAGGCAATTTATCCACAACAGTCCTCTCTCGTGGGTGTCATTTAGGAGCTTACAAGAGTCAGGCCGGATGAAATCCCCTGGGAGCAGTGATGAGCAATCACACATGGGGTAGGAAAAAGAGAGTCCTGGGAAAGACACGGATCAGGAGAGTACAACTGGCATCACTTGAACCCTCAGACCACAACCAACGGAGAGGTAGTGTCTCTCCCTTGTGTGAAAGCATCTTATATTTCACTCATATATTACCACAAGAAGTACATCACAAGCTATAAATGGTAAAGAGTGGGAAAGAAACCCAAATAAATTACTTTGATTAGTCTTAATTTATGAAGAGGCAGCTCAGTCTGTGTAGAAGCCTACAATAGCAAAGACACGTAACTTCAGGATGTTGAGCTGGCAAAATGCACAAAACTGGAAGTCTAAATTTTAATGAAGTTTTATACCAGTGTCTATTTTTTGCTCTGACTGGGTAATGACTCCTACCACAAGTCCTGTAAGGAATGTAAGCAGTATGTCAGTGCACCATCCTCATTACATCAGACAGTGGATACTGGAAAGGAAGATGATGGTTTACTCCCTAAAGATTTTGCTTCAATTTTGATAGCTTAATAGATGACATGTTTCTTCTCCACTTACAGAAATAATGATAGATGTTGCTATTTTATACTAGATTTTTGTTATGTACTTAAGATATTAAAAAAGGTGAACACTGAAAATTATTTTGGCCTGAGTAAACGCAAGTTGATTCAGCTTATGCTACATGGGAGAATACAAAAAACCAGCACCTGTAACTGAGATGTTCCCTTTCAAAAGGGCAACCTTGGAGAAAACCATTAGTAAAATCAACAACAGAGCTTTAAAAAAATAGATCTAATGTCTTTTTGCCATTAGTTCTAAGTAATTTTATGCCTCTTACAGTGGGATTTGTATCATATTATATAAATCTTTAATTTCAATGAAAAATGTACACTCTATAGTAGTTTGAGTACTACATCAAAGTAATGTCATATCTCATTAAAAACTATAATGTTTTCTGCTTTGCATGTGTGCTTGACGCACTGCAACTTTGCCGTTTTTATGCTGGTATAGCTTCTTTGATCAAGTAAAATTAGAGTAAGCGACAGCAGCACAGGAATGAATCATGTCCCTATATTTTATGTTATTTAACTGTAACCAGAACATTTCCCCAACTTAGTAGAACAACATATCAAGCAACAGAATGCTACGCATAGAAACACATCAGCCAAATTGGTTTAGTATTCAAGAAGAAAAGGGGCAAGTGTATCCAAGAATAGTTGTAGTGCCTTCTTAAGTCAGCAGAGTTACCATACTCTTAGCTGATACTTTTCAAGGATTGAAAACACCAAGAAAAAACACCATATACTGTTTGCCTAAAATCGATTCAACTGACTGCACCATTTTTTTTTGGTACATGTAAAAGCGTGAGTTTCCAACCAGGATACTGTACCATTTCTCAGCTCTTTTCTGGTTCCTTTTCTCATTATGTGTCTTGCAGGGATGGGTAAACCCCATTCAATGAAAATGAGAAAACACTCAGTACATCTGTAATTCCAAGCACATTTTGATTTTATGGAAATACTACAAAAAGACTGTTGGCTTCAAAAGTCTTAACACAGAGAGAATGGGGATGCTCCAATTTTTTCTCAAGTTATTCTGGAGGTAGTTTAAAGCAGCCCAACACTACAGTCTCCTGTCTGGCAGAAGTCATTGCAACAGAATTAAATCATGTTTGATCCTGTGGAACTGTAGCTATCTTAAAACCCAAAATGTGATGTTAGATAATAATTTTCACAATCCTGTTTCCATTTCCTAGGATAACACTGGTATTTGTGAAATAAATGGCCTCTCCAACTTCCAGCACAAACGTATTTTTATATATACAATAATTCATTGGAATAGCGTGGCTGGAAGTACTACTTTAATGTTCTGTGTTTTGAGATGTTGAGGTTCTCTTTTCTAAAAAAAAATCTACTTTTCTATACTTGTGTTTTCCTCACACCTTGTTTGTACCTCACAAATATATTCTACATTAATATGTGACTCTTTACTGATCTATTTATCTACCCATAACTTTCAGAGATAATTCTATTTACATTCAAAACTTTCATCTCATCAAGATCCGTTTCTAACACTCAGACAGGTGACGCAAGAAAAATGTTTGCAAAAGTTCCGAAACAGGCAATGTTCTAGGGAGAAGCAAACTGATTCGGTTCTGGTGCACCACACTGCCTCATGTTTTTACATTCCTGTTGGCGATTTGGGAATTCAAAGAGTGTCTGCTTATAGATACCCTATGTGGGAAGAAAAAAGAAACAGAAAGAGGCTCTGAGCATCTTTACAGTGCAGCACAGTCAGTTGGTCTCAGGCAGGAGGGAAGGATTGCAAAGAAGGGCTGAAACCTCAAAGGTGTCACACAAGTGACTGCATCCAAACTAAGAGCTACATTATATAGCAGGAAGGTATCAGCTGAAGTACAAAACTACAAATGTACAGCAGAAGAAAGATGCATAAATTCAAATGTTTTGAGATTCTTATCTTAAATGTTTTAAGCTTATTATTACCTATACCTGATGGGGCAAAAAAAAAAAAAAAAAAAAAATCACAGAAACATAGAATTGTTTTGGTTGGAAAAGACCTCTAAGACCATCAAGTGCAACCATTAACCCAGCACTGCCAAGTCACCACTACCCCATGTCCCTCAGCACCTCATCTACACGTCTCTTAAATCCCTCCAGGGATGGGGACTCCACCACTGCCCTGGGCAGCCTGTGCCAGTGCTTGACAACCCTTTCAGTGATGGGTTTATGTTTTCTAATATCCAATCTAAACCTGTCCTGGCACAACTTGAGGCCATTACCCCTCATCACTAGTTGCCTGAGAGAATCATGTTTCTTTCATGGCTAACTTGCAAGCTACATAAAGTTCATCTTCTATATTAGTTACATTTTAAAAAAAGAAAAAGGATATACCACAAATTTACTACAGAATTTGTGAGAGTTTAGACAACATTAGATGCTCCGTTACCTAATAAATTACTTGATCTTTGTTTCATGCTCAGGTAAAGAATTGAGAAGTGGCAAAGAATAAGGAAAAAGCTATTGAACTGGTATGAACAAACTACGTTGATTTAGAAACCAAGCCAAATAAAAAGCATTACAATAGAGTTTCCAAAAAGTTATGTTTGCAATTTAAAATACCCATAAGGCAGAACTGGCTTACATGACCAACACTTAATGTATAGTACGTGATAAGATGACACATGCAGTTTTGAAACTTGGCAGTAATTCAGAAAAAGAATACTTTGCTAGCTATTAGCAATTTCTGAGCAATGTATCCATATTTATTATGTATGTCTGTAGTTGAGTTCCTGAGTTATAAAAGTGTCTTCTCATGTAATCTTAGGACACCAAAAGCTGCACAGCAAAATGAAACTAAGGACTAATAAATGAGCTCATACTAACAGTACACCAAATTCACATCTTGAACTTGCTTTCTGTTAGCAAATGCAAATGAGGAGAAACTGCCACAGACCTACAGAGGTGCAAATTATATGAGAATTGAGCTTGCAGTTTTGTAAAGGCCCTTGAGAGGTCTGGGAGGGTGTGTAGGAGTGGGGGAGAAGCAGCATGAGCATTATCCTGAAATATCTTAGCATGCTTTAATGCACCTAAATAATCTCATACTGGGAACTCAAACTAAAATAGCAGGTAAAAATGAGCAATTATACTTTCAGTTTTATGCTGGCAAGGTTTGAATAATATATTAAGATTTAGGATTGTTGCTGGATTTTATGTTTTTGTTTGGGGCGGGGTTTTTTTAGAAATGTGTGTGTGTTTTCCAACGGAGCTGGTACTGTCTTGCAGCTGTTTCATATTAGATGCAAGACCTACCAGCCCTCAGACACATTAGAAACAGACCTTTGGCCAAGTTGTGTCTTCATTTAGACCTTGGCAACCCTGTTTACATCAGTGGGGGTAGTTTGACCTCTCATTTGAATAATGCAGTGCAGTGATATGGTTCTGGTTTGTATTTTCTGTGATTGTTTCGGTCGAAATGCAACAACTCCCTGGACTGTGCACTAGATGAAAATGCCTTCCAGAGGTAACAGCACACAGACGGGAATCTTGTCTGATCTGACAAACCATGCAGCAGGGACAGGTTACAGCACTGCGCCAGCCCAGCCACAAAACCACCTGCCTAGAGCCTCTTCTGATAATCTTGTACTGAAAGGATCAGAAAAGGTACTATGGGTGATGGCAAGACAGCAGGAACTCTCAAGATGTGGGTTCAGCTTCCTGGCACAAGCAGATTATGTGTGCGTACATGATCTTTCTTTCTTTAGCCTTGTTTGGAAAAGACCTCTAAGATCATCAAGCCCAACAATTAACCCAGCATTATCAATTCACCACTAAACCATAGTGTCCCTCCTCTCTTCCCCAGCCACAGGGAAGTTTTAAAGTGAGCAAAATTCAGCCCAGACTAGAGAAGAAAATTTCCAGTTGAAAGAACTGCATTAGAACAAGATTAATGTGTTGGTAAGCATGCCTTAGTAACCCATTGAAGAAATATCCTGGTTGGTCGAATTGTTATTACTCTGAATTTAGGGGGTTTATGAAAATGGTTGTTTGTGTACCGTCTGAAACAACTTTTACTTCCTTATGGAAAAAAAGGGAAATAGAGTATTAGAATCTTTCAGGAAATAAGCAAAAGCCTATGACCTATGTTAACTTTCAACCTCAAATGTGTAATAGAGATATGAAAACCAAAATGTCATGGGGTTGAAAACATGAAAAAATACTGTGAGCTCTCTGTTTATTTGTGTTGGTTTGTTTGTTCCATAAAGCATCTCCTTACCCAATTGCAGTGATAATGATTCTTAAAAAAAGCCTGGGCTGGGAGTCTGAATCCTAAGCTTTTAAGTCAAAATTTTTGCCTGGCTACACATCAACCAGAAAAAGAAACAACAAACTCTAGTCATGATGATGCCACATCACCACTTAAACTGAATGAATGTATTTGAACTGCAGCATCTTTGCCTCATTCAAGAATTTCCATTAGGTTTTGTTTAAACTGTACAACTTTCTTTGTGCAGGCAGAAAAGAGGCTTGTTCCATGAAAATAAAGAAAAACAAAAGAAAAAAAACTTTTAAAGTCAAAATATTTAGCTTAATCCATCTCTAAATCCTACTGCACATCCAACAAATGACAGTAGTAACCCTTAGTGGCCAGAGATGAAGCAATACATGACAGAACAAACAGAGTTCCTCCAAGGTTACCTCAAAGGGCATTGTCAGGTTCAAAAATCATAAATTCCTTTCCTTTCCTCCACTCAGGCCTTTTCACACAGCTCTGGCACATCATTATACCCATGCCACAGCTTTGTCAGGATGCCAGAACAGCATAAATAAGAGTCAGACCTCAGACATTTCAAACAGACACAATTACTTGCACCATCACCAGTGCAAAAGCAAAGGGATTTTTTTTTTTTTCCTGGTAAATTTGACTTACTTATTTTCATGGTCTCTTGCATTCCACTTGGACAATGAAGTAAAAACTAAGAAGCATTTATCGTAAATAATAATGAAGGAAGTTTTGCCTCACTTCCAATTGCTTACCCTCTCCAGTGCCCCAGCATTTGAACAGTAAACACTGCAGAAGAATGTTATATTTACACAAAGATGCCATTATTGGTTTTGAGGCTTTTTGTTTATTGTTTGCCATTGTTATTTTTTTCCCCTCCCTCTCTGTCCCCCCAAAAGCCCATTCCATTTGCCTTTATTTTTCATCACAAAATACGCTATTTGGAAACTACCTGAAGAGTTGATTTCAAGTATTTAACATCACACACAAATAAACTTGCACCGATGAGACACTGCAATCAATGTAAAAACTGCTCCTGTAATATTTAAACACTGAATATAGCTCCTCGGGCTGCATGTATACATGAGTGACGAGAATACTGGTCTGCATGCACGCATTTCAGAGTGTAAATGTGGCAAGAGGAAATTGAGCGTGAAGACTCCAAAACAGTCATAATCCACTGTCATATAGTTCTCACTCACGCACATGTGTTTATACTTCTAAAACTGAACAAGAAAATGTTTTGAATACTTTGCTGTTGCTGGGCCTCCTTTTATTTTAGTCACTCTGTGCAACATTCAACTGTGTGCCTCAAGTTGCTTTGCAAGAGCCTCCACGGCACGGGGCTCCAAGCCACAAAGCATGCCACATGGGGAGCAGTGGCACCTTGGCCTCTGACCCAGCACAGCTGAGGACCTCCATGAAGAGAAGGGGTCATTTCAACCTGCTAGGATGCTTCGCAACAGTTTTCTGCTCTCCCCAGGCAGGCTGAGGCACCCTCTCAGTTGCTGGCAGGACATCTGGTCAGTTTAAAGCCATCATGAGTACTCGCAGCGTTTTTCTGATGAGCACTACCATACATCTGTGACACAGAGGGTGCTCATCTTGCTTCAGCTATTTGATTGCACATGTATGTTCTCTGAAGAATGCTTCTCAAATCCTAAATTCACCCTCCTCTGCACACCCATACTGAACTGGCACCACCACGGAGATCAGGACACCCTTGGTTCAGGTACAGAACAAAAATGCTCCCTGGTTCTTAGCTTTAGCTGCTCATCACATGGCTGGGGGATAAGAGATGGCAGAAACAACTGAGCAAGTGCAAGAAAGCTGCGGTACTGAGGAAGGTGACCTAAACCCAGAGAATGCACAGATTCTGCAGGAACCTGCATCAAATTTGCTTTAGAAGACAAGAATGGAGGAGACTATGGCAGAAAGAACAGCACTTTTAAGAAGACACTTTTAAAATCAGACACCCTGGACCTTTTCCCATTTCAAAAGATCTTTTTCTCTGTCACTTGAACAACTTGCTGGTTGTTGTGGACACCACAGACTCAGATGTTCTGAAACAAGGCAAACACTGTTAATAGAAGCAGTGTAACACCACCCCATAGAGGAAGGTGTTGAGGCTATCCCAGGCTGTATGTGAACATGCTGCTCCAATCCTGGCACTTTTATTTGAAGGGAAAAGCAATCCACAAAGGTCTGTTGCATGCTCTGGGCTGCAGCTGTGGGAGATTCGGGCACTCTCATCCTGTGGAAGGACCTGATGAAGTGTGCAGGGCTATCCATAAGTTATATCAGCATCACACCTACCTACAGAGCCAGAGGCACTCATTGCATATCTGTAGCCCTGAAGGTCTGCATAGACTCAGTGGACATTGCCCAGATTTGAGCATGATGTGGGGTAACATTTGTCAACAAAGAACATTTCCCATCTGTCTCAAATACTAACAAGTACCTGAACCCACCCCAAAAGCCACTTGAAAAGACACTACTTCTCAAACAGCAAATTAGCTAACATCCTCCAAGTTGTTATCCAAGCTGCAGTACACATTGCTTCAAACAATGCCATTTATAAAGCGATAATGAAAGGAACTACTCTATAAACCGTTCCTTAGCAGCAGGAGGGCTTAGGCTCCCAGGTTCACAAGCTTTCAGTTTATTTGAAGCCCATCAGACTTCAGCAAAGAGGAACTAATCAAGGGAAAGAGTAATCTTAAAAAGCTTAACAAGACACTATTCAGTGTATGTTTTCTCTCCATCTATTTTGACTTTGAAAGAGACAGAAACCAGCTTTCTAACTTTTGAATTTTGTTTCCCACTTGTTAAATGGAAATGCAAAGCCCAAATGTGTTGAATAAAGCTAAAACAAGCATCCTCCTTTGTGAACTAGTGGAGTTAGGGTCCAGTTGGCAGGCTTGCTCTCTCAGGCAAGATCCATCAATACAAAAGAGGGTTTATCTGAGAGAAGTCTAAACTATGAGACCTAAATGGGTAACCTCAGCTGCAAAAGAAAATAAGGCTGGAGAGGTTTTTATGCTGTGACTGAGCTTAAGCTTCAAGCCTGCAGGCTAGCACTACTCAGAGTGATTCTGATGGGATAATTTTCCATGCAAAAAGACTGATTCATCAAAGAATTACTCACTGGCCAACGTGCCAATTTCAGTGTTCATCCAACAGTTGCAACAAACCCTTCTGAGATGTTTTAAAAGACCAGGTGCAATTTTCCTATTTTTAAATAACCCTTCATGGTTTCTCTGACCAGAGAAATGCCCTGCAAAACCAGACAGGCTGCTCCTGCTGCTGCAGCCTGGGTAGGGATTGGGGGGAGCTTAGCTTCACAAGGTGATGTCTAGCTTTGCCCTTTCCCTTTTCCTCTCTCATTTTGAGGACACAGGAATCTGGTCCTAGTGCCTGACGGTAGCACTAAAAGTTTTATATCGATATGCTGATGCTAGTGTCACTGGATAAATGATGCTCATTTAGGGCCATACTCAGGGAGCCTGATGTGTAAGTAAGTCCCTGCACACAGTCAGTGGAGGAACATAAACATCCCAGAAGACCTGTCAAGGTGATCCCAAAGCCTTAGGTTAGGCACAGCAAGAGGTGCTCAAAGCCACCAGGAGAGGAGGCCCTAGGATTCATGTGGAAAGTAGATCATCTGAACAGTACCCATTGAGATCAAGGTGTTGTGAGGCTCAAGGTTTGGCTCCTTCTTCATCAGAGCATGCCAAAGTCAGCAGCTGCCCACCTTTTCTCGTGATCATTTCTCTACACTCTCTCCAAAATTGAAGGATTTTATTTCAGAAATGTTGATTCTTAAAAGTCTATTCTGTTTTGGACAAAACCAAGTAAATTTTAAAACAATAAATCCATAAAACCTGCTGTACTTACCTGTCACCTGAATGGCATGATTAGCCCTCTCTGACTGCCCAACCTGTCCGTTTTGCCATTAATATTAATACACATATCCTTGCAAATGCAACTCCCATTTAACTGTTTAGAGTAATATTTTGCAGGATGAAAAGAACAGCTTTCAAAGTAGAGGGAAAAATCCAGAGGACGTGACCACATTTCACAGGTCAGTGGCTGGGATAGCAGGAGCTGCTGAAGGAGAGCTGAAGGAACACACTCGCTCAGGGGCATTTTAGCACTCTTGTGATACGATACTCGTATTCATCAGCATGCAACAATCCGCTCTCCAGATGAAAAACACTACAGATCATGTTCCTAATAAAACAGTCAATTTGCCTCCTTCTCTTTTTTGTTGTTGGCAGGAATTCCTTACAACCTCACCTCCCTGGGGCATGCCTTCCTCTCCCCCTTTGTCAATCAGCAGAAAACAAGGCTCTGTGCAACAACAAAGTCTCACTGTCCGGCCTCAGAGACACGCGTGCCAGGTTTCAGACAGACTCAGGAAATTACTGTTGTTTGAGATGCCCTGATTATCAATAAGATAGAAAAAACAATGTAGATGGGAAGCACAGCAAGAGCGCATTTCTGTCCCAACACACACATCAGGGTGAAAACTGTGATCCCTTCAGAAAGTTCCAGCAAATAAGGTCTGGTCAGAGCTGTGCGGTGTCAGCAGAGGAAATATAACTCAGACCCTGTTTCTATACAGCTTCAAAGGGTGACTATTTCAAATCTTCTGCTGGAGTTGGGCTTTGTAGCCCACTCTAAGACCACAGTCTTCGGCTTATCTAACACCAGGAAGGATGTGTGTCCTTGCTGAGTCCTGTGAACTACGTGCATTCTGCCCATCTTGGCTTTAGCTGAGCCAAAGCTCACCTGTAAGGTCAGGCTCAAAGTTTAATTTGCCTTCTGAGCTCAGGTTAAGAGAGAAAAGAGGATGGACACGTTTGGGCTTGAGAACAAGTGTGCATCTTTGCTAAACTCATTGTGTAGAGAAACATAGAGTGGCAAGAACTCAGCCTTCCCATCAAGTCTCCTGGAGCTCTTCTTATGTACAGCTTGATCTCATTCAGTGCTTGTCCCTCCAGTCCCAAGGAGGGCAAGGAGATTTTGCTATGTCCCCCCAGTGGGCAAGGAGATTTTACTCTGCTATGTGCAGATGTCTTCACTATTCCACTGTCAGTGAGGGAATTTTATGTTTAAAGAATAAAATATCATTTGATCTCAGAATATTTAAAGGTCACTTTTAGAAAGCCAACTTCAGTCTCCTTCAGTTTTGTAACATTGCTGAAGTATTCCCTAATGCACTTGTATCTCAAGTAGTTCAGTCTTTGTTAGCAGCCTTTTTTTGTGACAATTGCAGAGTGGTAGTAAAGCCATTTCCTCTAAAGGAAGAAATTCAGAGCCTGATCTGCAAAAACACGCTTGCAATTACATACATAAATGGCACATGAACTTCATGCAATTGCGTATGCAAGCTCACAACCACATGGTGATTTAGATGCTACACTGGCAGAAGCATTTCAATTACCCCTTAACCCAACTAGATCCACGGGCATCGACAGTACCCTGCCCAAACTCAGGCTGACTGATGCCAAAGAGGTAAGAAGAGGACATGACCACAGCAGTTAGAGAGACTGAGATTTTAAAAAACTGTATCACTGGAAAAAAGAAATCTGTACAACCATGAGGAGGATAAATCACAATTAAGTAAATATTAGCTTTCAAACAGCTACACCCACCCATAATGAACAACACAATAACTTTTCCATAATGTGAGTTTCTTCTTAAGCCTCATCTGTTAACAATCACATTATGTCTTTAAATCATCAGGGCTAATATTTTATATAACATTTTTACTCACTATTGTAACTTTGAATGTGCTCCCTATTCAGATAAATTGCTAATTCTTTTTCAGAATCCTACTAAATTATTGGACTTACCTATGTTATACTCACCAATGAGTTACCGGTATTATACACCCCAACAAAACAAATGAGTGTAGAGAGTCAAAGGTGTTAACGTAACCTTGTATACAGCACTGCCTGACAACCATATGAGACATCTATTGGCTAATTCTGTTTTGTGCAAAAATGAAGAGTCAGCTGATTTTTGTTACAAAGAATAGGAACCACCGTTGTTAAATAAGTGACTGTCCTGGGGGTTTTCAGAACTGCTCGCATCATACTTCAACCTACCAAGGGGAGGAGGGAGTCATTATATGAATTACTCCCACAATATTTCATGAGCTAGTAAATTTTCTATGGAAATTATCCAGCTTGATGAAAATGTCTGTATTTCAAACCTCACAAGAGTCTGATTTAGAAGAGAAATAGTGCTCGTTTACTGCAGCTTCACTGAAGACAAAGATGGAGAGAACCTGAAGTGTCGAAATGTTAACATTCCAAGAGAACTAATTATCATATTTTCACTTGCAAACTTCAAACCTGCTGCTAATTAATCTCTGTGGAAAGGCTGTATATGAATCAAATTATAATGTAAGTCAGATTATATGGGATGAGATGTATAACATGCCCTGCCATCGAGGAGAAATGAGACAGATTGCTTGCACAGAAATGACAAAAAACCCAAAGAGCTTGCT
This sequence comes from Podargus strigoides, assembly GCA_028020825.1. NCBI lineage: Eukaryota > Metazoa > Chordata > Aves > Caprimulgiformes > Podargidae > Podargus > Podargus strigoides. The sequence continues at coordinate 84,714,406 of CM051620.1, read as the reverse complement.
CTTCATTAGTGCACCGATCTGTACCAGCCGGCTGATGACAGATTCACCCCAACAGAGTGCTGCAAACCACCTTGGATTTTCAAAAGTTTGCCTGTGGTCACAAATTATCTAGACGCAAGGAGAAAAAAACTATTTGACTGAGCAAACCTTGATGTGGCACTTGCAGAGGTCTGTTGTGAAAACATCTTGAGGGCAATCAAGTGCCATTAGCACATGTCAACGAAGTTTCCCATGAATTACTACAAAAATTACAGTTAAGTGTACTCCTCCTCCATCACTGTCCAACCTCTCTGACAAAACAGTTTGGATATCTGTTGAAGTATTACAGAAATTAACACCTTTCTGGCACTATAGTAATCAGAAGGATGTCAGCAGACAATTAATTTGGTCCATCTGCACTAATGCCTTTATATAATTCATGTATTGATTATAGGATTAAAATGATTTGTTACCATTCACTCTGGAAATACTATATTGTGCATATAATGGCGACAGCAAAAGAGACTTGGATAAATCACTTCTCATTGAGAAGGGAAATAAAATACACATTTTCTAAAAACAAGATTATGTTTACAACCTCTCTAAGTAAATTCAATAGAGTTTGACTAAATAATTTTGGTTTCAATTCATAGTCTTATCATATGAGATATCACACAGCAACCAAAAAAGAAATGCTATAAGTAGCTCATATTACTTGTCTCTGCTTAGTTTACCTTTCTTTTTATCTTTTTTATTCTATTAACTTATTATCATGCAACTTTCAGACTCAGAGAAGCTTCCATAGGTTGGTTTTTTAAACCATTTTTCATCTTTTTCTTTTTTTTATATCTGTTCTACCATAGTTGTAATTTAATACAAGTCATCTTTTCATGTGCACGTCTGTTTAAGCAGTTCCACTCACTAGATCTATCCACCCAGGCAAAAGAAGCTTTTCCTCTACATAGGCTGCATTACCTTGCTTTCCCCAGCTCGTACATAAACACTTTGTGACGAATTATTAATCAACTGTTGTGAGGTTTAATGGCATGCCTGCCTGTGGTCAATACAATTGACTGTTTCAGATACTTCTGACCATCCGCAGTTCCCCCCTTTCTTCTTTTCACCCACCACTTCCTGTGGACTAAGTACTCTAAAAGAACAGCAAGCAAAGTGTTTCAGAACCATCTGGCCAATGTGATCCTATGCAGTTCAAGGCCTTGTCGTTTCATACAGAAATAATTTTGCTTTAATTCTGAGAGGCAATGGAATGCTACACTCTTTTCTGACCTTATATTTTGCTTTATATTCTCTAACATCCCATTACAGGGCTGAGCCTTCCCTCTGCTCATCTCATTACTTTCATTTTCTATTTAATCTTCAAAAAAATACAGACTCTGCCTTCAATAATTTATCCCAGATGAGAATCTGACCTTATACACACAGATCACATAGAAGTTCAGTGAGACATGGCCCTATTTCCTCCCTTCTCCTTTGCTCACACAGACAGATGGAAATTCTGGCACTAACAAAGTCAGTGCAAGTTTTGTTGTTGCCTGCAAAGGGGTCAAGGTTTCCTGCTTACAATTTCTGTGGCAGAAAAGGTGATTATTTCTTACTGCCTATTCTTGTCATCTCAACATGCTGAGCTGAATTGTCCTGGACTAGCGAGGTGGTTCACTTGTACTGGTTAAAATAATTGTGCATTACCCCAGATCAACAGAGTGATTTATTCATACTAGCATTTGAAGAATTAAATTCTATATTACTGCTAATTTGTCTGGATATGCTCAAAGTCGGTTCTGCTACTGCTTTCTAGTCTCTTATGCTATGCTTACAGCAAACTTCATTTTGATTCTTGGTAGAGTCTAAATTGCTGGAGTCATTATACTGAGAGCTCCAGTGAGCAGCTTCAAAATTTTTACATGGTTAAGGTTAGGAAAGAGAAAGATGATAGTGAACTTGCAAAACACCAGGCTTCTAAAAGATCATTGAAACTAATTTAGGGGAAAAAAACCCCGCAAATCTAAATTATAAGACCGTATCTCCTACTGCAGTTTGAGTCATCTCAGTCATTTGTTATTTTTTAAAGGTATAATACAGAGCACATGAGGTAAAACTTATATTTATGAGGTATAACTCGTAATCAGAAAGAGTTTGCAAACAGAAGAGTGGGGAAACAAAAAGGAAATTTATACTTTCTATTCTTTTCCTTCCTCAACATATTTTAATTTCTCCATTTGTAGACTGCTGACAGCCAAATCACCAATTTGAGGAGTGGCATGTTATTTTAGGGGAATTGAAAGCAACATGATTGTATAGCTATTTTTTCCCATCAGCTTCTCTTACCTGACATTTCAATTTATTCCAATTTTCCTTGACATGGTTGTGTCTTCTGCACAAATTCCTGAACCACTTTCCATTCTTTTCTCCTGTGACCACCTTGTTCTTTGGTGACTTTTCCTTCAGGACCCTACAATTCTGTACCATGGTATTACTCCTTCACACTCATTTCATCAATCATTTGGGGTTTTTAATCTTTTTTTTTTAAAAAGCCAAAATACTGCTGAAAATTTTTACCTGTCTTTTGGAAATCAAGCTTCCTGAAAGGCAATGGCACAATTTCTATTTGTGTTCATGGAAAAAAAATCACCTTGCAACTACAGTGATCAAATTTAAGATGATCAGATGTATCAGATCCACATAGTCAGGCTGGCTTTCTTGTTCAACATTTGGCCTGGTCTCGCTACCCACTTCTAAATGTAACCTTCCTCCAAAAAGAAGCAAGAAATCATACTCAGAGTAGTGCTGAACCTTCAAACAGAAAATACACCAATTATGGTGTCATTATTTTCTTTAGGTTTTTTTGATCTACACTGCAATCTACTTACACAAGGGGAACCAAAGAGTTTGAATCTGGGATTTTGGACTGGGGCAGGGTAGGGAAACCTCCTTCTTCTGTTTCCAATATCCAACTGCAAGAAAGCAACATGCCTATTTCCATTTCTCACTACGTGCTTTCCTTGGTGAAGTGTCCAACTCTCAGAGGACAGAGTCTTTGCCCTTGGCTTTTCCCTATCCATCATCCACCTGCCTTTGCAAGTAGGGTACAAACCCCAGCATGGGAGCAAGCCCAGGACTGTAAGAGACAAATTACAGAATCACATACTGGTGGGGATTGGAAGGGACCTCTGGCGATCATCTAGTCCAACCCCTCTGCCAGATCAGGTCACACAGGAAGGCGTCCAAGGGGGTTTTAAATGTCTCCAGAGAAGGAGACCCCACCACCTCTCTGGGCAGCCTGTGCCAGTGCTCAGTCACTCTTACAGTAAAGAAGTTTTTCCTCATGTTCAGATGGAACTTCCTGTGTTCCAGTGTGTGCCCATTGCCCCTTGTCCTGTCACTGGGCACCACTGAAGAGTCTGGCCCCATCCTCTTGACACCCACACTTTAGATATTTATAAGCACTGATGAGATCCCCCCTCAGTCTTCTCCAGGCTAAGCAGACCCAGGTCTCTCAGCCTTTCCTCATAAGAGAGATGCTCCAGTCCCCTCATCATCTTCGTACCCTCCACTGGACTGTCTCCAGAAGTTCCCTGTCTCTCTTGAGCTGGGGAGCCCAGAACTGGGAGCCCCCTCCAGATAGGGCCTCACCAGGTCAGAGCAGAAAGGGAGCATCACCTCTCTCAATCTTCTGGCTTATTACAGTGACCTCAGGTGTGGTACTGCCTGTCTTCAGCAGCCTCCACCTGTGGCCAAGGAACCTGGAAACTCACGAAGATTCCTCTGAGACAAAAGTTCACCTCCTCGTGCTAAATGGGTTAAAAGACTTGCTCTCTGCCAGCTCTCGTAACACTGACATGTCCAGCACTGATGTCCTTTCATGCCACTCCTGATTCCACTAACAAGGACAGGATTTTGCCCTCAACTATTCACAAGTAATTAATGCATTATTGAACAGGAATAAATAGATAGCAATTAAATAACAAGTATTAATGACTTATTTATTAACATATTAATAGTTGGCCTGAGAGTAATAAATGCAAATTAGTGTAAAGTGGTACCAAAAATTGTGTCGATAATAGGCCCTGAAGTAATCTTGTGTGTTCAAGATAATTACAAATATATTTTCCTTTCAAAAAACTACTGCCGGGTAATTTTTTATGGTTTGCTATAATATCATTTTAGAATTAGAAAATTAGCCCTAGTCTCATTAAAATAATTTTGCAGTGCATCAGGCTTTATTTCAAGTGTAAGTTTCACATTATCTTCTTGCCTATAAAGCTTGGTTGCTTTTTTTTTTCTGGAAACCCTTTCTATGCACAAACCTTTTGGGCCTATGCTTGGTACACTGATGGTGTTGTTTCAGCTTGCTGCTTGTACAGCTCTTCTTGTCATTAGTATTCTTATGTAAAAAGTCCCACTGCAAGCAGTGGTGGTATGTGGAAGGCTAAACCCACTAAAAATCACCGAGGGCCAGATTTTTTTCCTTTTTACCCATGCTGATAGCAATTCACCTGATAAATAGTTCAGCAGCTTTAAACATGAGTAAAGTGATGCACTGGACACTGCACACCTAACAACCAGTCCAGCCACAACAGATCCCACTCATTCTGTTATTCCGTGATACCTTGCTCCGAACTGTCATGTAACTTTGGGAAACTGATTACTTGGTGAAGGCAGCAAGATATTGCCACTTTTCATAGAATCATAGAATAGCATCTGTTGGAAAAGACCTCTGAGACCATCAAGACCATTAACCCAGCACTGCCAAGTCACCACTACCCCACGTCCCTCAGCACCTCATCTACACGGCTCTGAAATCCCTCCAGGGATGGGGACTCCCCCACTGCCCTGGGCAGCCTGTGCCAGTGCCTGACAACCCTTTCAGTGAGGGTTTTTTTCCTAATACCCAATCTAAACCTCCCCTGGCACAACTTTTGTCATATCTACCAAAAAGAAAGAGAGTTGGTTAAAATCCAGAGTCCTGACATCACCACTGACTCACTGTTATCAATATCAAGTAAATGTATTCCTGCCTGGCACTGGTACTGATATTCCTGATTCTGGAACTTGACATACATTTTACATGTGCCCATCTCCAATAAAAGCTCAGTAAATATTTAGCTCTGCCTCCATGTTTATAACAGGTTGAAGAATGGAGGTCCAGGTTTTCTCCTAACAAAGGGTGTCCAGAACACTGCTTCTGGAAATGTTTGTCACTCCAAAAGTTTCTCTCTGCCTCTATAGGTGGCATTTTTATTTCTTTGCAGCTTTCCTCATCTTCGCATTGTAAACGACTTCTTCCACAATAATCAAGCCTGTTTCTGTATCACACAGGGCTTTGGTGGCTCTTTCCCCACAGTGCCTTCCAAACCACTACACAAATGTGATTGTGGCCGTGTAATCTGTGTACCTGGAAATATAATTTGTTTTGTTGCTAATGAAGGTCCTACGGCACAAATTTATTAAAGGTATACTTTTCCATGGGATAATAATTGGGTTGATAATATTAAACTCATAGGCTCATTATTTAATTGCAAGGGCAGATTATGAATACAGCTTCTAAAATGTATTTTAATGAAAAACACTACATCCTGACCTAATCATATCAACCTTATGCTATCTAATTAAGAATGCAAAAAATCATTATAGTTGCAAAATATTAGTTCCAGCTCCATCAGGCTGCTAGCTGCCCCTTCATGAATATATATTTTTTTTTACTCTATGATAAATAGTTAATGAGGTAAAAATGACAAAATTTGCATGTAGGCAAATTAGTTTAATAGAGTGATGTCTTCCTGGTCCACAGAAAGTGACCTTTTCCCATCAAAAGAATGACTAAAAATACTTTGAAATGATGGCATGGATGTCATTCCACAAATGACAAATCGCTTCTCTGAACAATATAAAAATTATAAAATGCAATAACCTTAAATTCTCATCATACTGTAAATGTGTCCTCTGCTGCTGCATTTATCAATTTAATAAAAGGAAATTAAGCATATTATAAAATACCCATTTATGGGGCAATTTTTAATCCAGGGAATAAAAATGAGAAGCACATGGTTAATAGCAAGAAAATATTGCAAAAACGTAGACCTACTTTTTTCAGAAGGTTTGACTGACTATTTACTTGAATGACCTCCATTTAAAATGTATTTTTTATATGGAGTGATGTAAGATATGGCAGTCTCATGCTTCCCTTTATAAAAATTGCTCACAGTTAATTTGGTATCTTATTTAAAAATTAACACATTAATAATGCACGCAATAAGGCCTAGCGATGTGTCTTCCATACTGATTACTTTGTACAATTAGACATACAAAAAGAAAGGGACAAGATAAATACCGTATGCAAATTCATGGCAGAAAAAAGGATCTTTCAGTATCAGCAGTGGCGTGGAGCCTAAAAGACCTGAAAACGTAATTCCTGGTCTTGCAGAGAGATGCTCCATGTGAGCATATTTCTGGAATGGAGTAAGTTTTTACTACAAGACTAAATTTGCTGAAGAACTAACGAAACTTGTTTTGATGATTCTCTTTTCCATCAAAATAATATAAACAACAAATGGGAGCGTAAGGGGAAGGTTTTAGGTTTCTGAAGAACACTGGTTCTTTTTTTCACAGTATTCATGTTTCATACAGATAGCTCAGGAGCTTTGGAGAGTATTCTGCACTGACAAATTTTTCTCATTGTGAGGCAGATCCTGTGTCCACTGAAGTAAATAGTAGAGATCCTACTGACACCGGGGATGCACACTTCTGCACTTTCCACATTACTCCTGCCTTCTTACATCATACAGTCTGCACCAGTATGTCTCAAAGAGAACAAGACTGTTTAACACTGTCACAGCCTGGCTTTTGCTTAAGGGTGATATAGAGGAAAAGGCATGAAATTCATGCAGATGTAGACAGAATAGGAAGCAGAAATCTGGGGACTTAGGGTAAAGACAAAAGTGTGTAACACACTGCTTTGTCAAAGAAAACGTGCAGTGCTCCCTGTGCAGCATTGGGAGTCCTCCCTCTACTCTGGCTGCACCCTCCCTGCTGCTGGATCTGGCTCTGGGTCCTTTTTAAAGGATCTCAGGCTACACCCACATTTCAATATGGCATTTCGTATGCACCAAGCTGCATATAGGGAGCAAAACTAGGGACTTACATATGCCTATAGCTATGGGTCATGTTTTTCGGTGTTCTGTCCTTTGAAGTATGTCTCATTATAGCAGTGGACAACCCAGATTTCTTCCATTCAGGGACAGACTTCTTGTATACAGAAAAATAACACTTCTTTCCATTCTTTTCAGTTTATCTTTACTCACATCCTCTCCTTTTTCCCCGCCCCCCTCCTTTTTTTTTCCCCCTCCCTCATTCAGCCCTTTCTGTACTGCTGCAAGAAATTATATGCTGGTTATATAATTAGAAATGTATTCAGCAATTGAAACAGAATAACAGTGGTTTGCAGTTGCCTTATCCGCCACTTTTTCCACACAGCATTGGTAGTCCTGGCATGTAAAATGAGGTCCGTTATATGTATTCTTTGTTTGACCTTACTTAACTAGTAACAAAGGTAATAGAAGCCAACCATCAGTGGCTATGCTTTGACTAACTGTAGAAAGTTTCTAAGTGGGAAAAAAAAAAAAAAAAGGTTATTTTGCTTACTGGAGTAAAGCAAAGAAGTACTATCTGTATAAAAAAATCAGGAATATCTGAGGCAGGTGGCTGTGGTAGCACCTTGACTCATCTAAACCTTTTCCCTCCCCGCTGTTTAAGTGTAATCATAGAATCATAGAATAATTATGGTTGGAAGGGACCTCCAGGGTCATCAAGTGCAACCTTTATCCCATCATATTGCTAACCATTAAACCACTAGACCATGGCCTCAAGTGCCTCATCAACCCATTTTTTGAACACCCCCAGGGACGGCGACTCCACCACCTCCCTGGGCAGCCTGTTCCAGTGCCTAACCAACCTTTCAGTAAAGAACTTCTTCCTAATATCCAACCTAAACTTCCCCTGATGCAACTTTAGGCCATTTCCTCTCGTCCTATCATTAGTAATTTAGGAGGAGAGACCAACACCAGCCTCACTACAACCTCCTTTTAGGTAGTTGTAGAGGGCAATGAGGTCTCCTCTCAGTCTCCTCTTCTCAAGACTAAATGTGGTGCTCTGCACTTTCCCACAAAAATTAAGCTTACTATCTACTTTTTCATTCAATTGGCATATTTACCTTTTAATTTTTCCTTTCAGGGTCCAAACTTTCATCATGAAAAAGAAAAAAAAAATGTGGAAAATAATTACAGCTCTGCCAGATGTTTATAGCAGTGACAGCTCAGGCAATATATTTATATAAACTGCTGATCTTTCAGAGGCAGTTATAGAGACTTGAAAAACCTGCAGATCCTAATCTGAAATCTTGTTCCAGTGGGTTAGAAAATAAAACAAAACAAACAACTCATACATACTTGAGAGGACTAATTTCCTTCCTATCTGGAATCTGTTCGTTTTTACATTGAAGCAGAAGAGTTACTGAACAAAGTATTGTGCAGCAAGGCACTCATAGATGTATAAATCCAATTGATGAGGACTTCAATAGTTGTCCAAGGGTAGTTTTATATAACAGTCCAATGGGGATTAATGATGCTGATGCAAAGCTAGAGAGCAAGGAAAAAAATTTCCCTCACAGAAGGAAGACAATGTCCCTCACAGACTGCTAACCATGTTATTTCTGTTATTTTCAGTTCTCTGAAAGTGATTATGACCCAAAGCCTCATTTGTGGATGGCATCCCCAACACTGGACACTTTGCAAACACAAATATATCTCCTGCACATCACAGCTTAAAGTCTCTAAATGGGACTAGAGGCAAATGGTTTCATGGAAAAGAAACAGGAACTATTGTGATAGTAAAGCAGACTGACTTCAGACCTCTCTTACCTCCCCCTGCACATTTGCAACTTAACCCACTCCTCTGGACAACCCTGGGAGAAAAGGGCCAGGAAGGAAAGAATGGCTATCACATCTGCCTCACCAAACTCATACCCCCTCCTTAGGACAGCCCCATCCATGCCCTTGCAGGGAGGAAATTCAACTTGTCCATGAAGCTCCTTAGTTTGCTGAGCTGATTGAGAAATTATCTGGGATGGTAGCAAGTCTCTATGTCCAAGTCAAGAATCACCAGATGGCATAGATAATTTTTGACATCAGTGATGCCGCAAAGCCTTTGGATACTAAGCAGATGGTAACCCCTCAAGATGTTCAGGCAATGCACATACAACCTCACAAAATTCTCGTGAACATGCTTCTTAGCTTCTCCAGTCAAAGAAGCATGCTAAGAATAATTTTCTTGTATATCCACATCTTTTTATGTAAAACCTGGAAATACAAAGCATTAATTTGGACCAGTATGTCACAGGCTTCTTTTGGAGACTCTGTTCGCCACTCACCATCCGTCTTTCCCCGTTGATTCCTCTCCACTGCTCAGCTCTCTTCATAATGTAGCTCAGCTCCTGACTGGAAATCTCTAAGTCCAGTGGAGCAAAGAATGTATCTTCCTCACCATGAATGCGTCGAAATACATCCAACAGCCAACCTTCACTATGTACCCTAAGGATAGAAATGACATATTTGGTCCTGTTTTGAAAGGACTCCATGCAAAAAAGAAATAGGCATCTTACCCTTTTGTAGACTTCCAAAGATTGATTTTCCCTATATGACAATATTCTCAAGCCATGAGTAAGAAGCTTCTTTCCCACAAGTTCTCAATAACACAACCCTTCCCAACCTTCTGGAGACTTTACAATACCTGAATCAAACCACATGAACTTAAGGAGCAATTTCTTTTGGTTATTTCAAGATGTTGACTTCCCTGAAAGATTCTGATCTTCCTTTCCTTCAGAAATATCCAGTGTCTGTCCCTAGCACTGGGATGGATAACTAGTTCCAGTGCTTACATGGAGTACCTCAGTTAGGCATGAATGAAAGTCTTTCTGTGCTAGGGTTCAACAATGGGCAAACCACATCATATAGAATGGAACTACTTACCATTTTTTCCAATCCCAAGCCTGAAGTCTATACAATCTAAACTTCTCTTGATGTTAGAAAAGTTCATTTGTTGACTTTGTTTTCCTATGACATTTCTGTGCTGTGGTAGGGAATTGAATAAGCACTACACAGTAAAATTCTCTACCACAAGAAAGGCTTGTTGTGTGGTATTTCTTAATGTAGGTGAAACCAAGAAATATTGTGAGGCTTTTGGAAAAGCTTAGTGTCACATTTTTAGCCTTAGATGAACTTTAAAACTTCAAAACATCACTGTTTAATTCAAATGGAACCTCTTCAAGTTCATCTCTTTCTCATTCTACTTTTATTCCAAAACCAGGGATTCAGAAAATAAAGATCAGAAAATCTGGAATCTCAGTCTTGGATATTGAACTGAGGTCTTTCCTTTTGTACCCTCTTCCAAGCTCATATTTTATTACAATTCAGTAGTTGCTTGGTGCCAGTCTCAGCTTTTCCACCCTTCCCAGACTGGCTGGGCAGTCATGAGCAATGCAGGAATCACTGTACGGCACTGCCACCGACAAAAAGCCCACATTTCTGGGGGGCTGTCCTTTTTTTTTGTCTTTTCTATGGGACAAGTCCTTCATTTCTTGACAGGTGGGAGAGAGCGCACAGACACAACTCCTTTAACCCTCTGAACTCTCTTCCTTCTTATGTACAGCAGCACTAGATGCAGTTCTTGTGACTGATGCTTATTCTTGGGTCTTGTACAGGCAGGTACATACTAACCTATGTGTGTGCAGGTGGAGGGCAGTGGGTTGTTGAAGTAAATCAGAATCAAGTTCACATTCACAATAGCTCTACATCTCACCTTATTATGCACACAGTAATTGCAGAGCAGCACACTCAGTAAGTATAGTTTTGCCCACAACTGAGATTTAGTGTGGAACAGAAATAAGGATATGCACCAACACACAGGTTTTCAACTTGATCTCAGGAGGAGGTTTAGCTCTCCTTTCAAAGGGGGATATGTACCTTAGGGTCAAGATCTATATCCAAGAGTTTCTGTGATGGAGTAGCTATTCTGATACCGAAATCTGTCACCCTGGCCCAACATCAGATTAGGGACTTGAATCTCCTCCTTTGCTGCAAAGGCACTCTGTACTTTTTTCCCCACCTTAATTTTTTGAAACACTCCTTTTTGAAGCTGCAGCCCTAAATTTGATGTAGTTTCCAAGATGTCATTTTGGGATTCTCTTATCAAAAGAAGAGAGCAGCTGGAAGATAACCTAATCGAGATGTAGGTAGTCCTGGGAATATAAACAAATTGGCTACCAAGAAATAATAGAAAACCTTCTAAATTGTGAAATGCAAATCAATGCTAAGGCAGAGTAGGATACTAAATTATCTTAAAACACGCTACATACAAGATTTTTTATAGCTAACTAATACCTTTCATGGAGTAATTTTCCAAATTCCATACCATCTTCAAAGAAAAGCTTGTCAATCCCTGGATCTACACTAAATGTTCTTCGGACACAATAGTTATGTTTTATAAAACATTGAAGCATAACTTAAAATTCTCTTGTATTTAGTTGAAAATATAGCAATCAAGCTGTTGGGTTTTCTGGCCTTCTGCTCATCTTGAAACAATAATATACTATAGTATTCATCTTCGAAATTCCAGGTCAGTAATTTAAAAGACTTGCCACTTATCTTGCTAAACAAGAAAAAGACCTTGTCATTTATTTAAGCTCAGTTAATGTAACATTCTTATTTCAAATGAAGTAAAATTTAATGCAGTTAAATTACTGTCTATTTGCTGCCATAAACATTTTCTATATGAAGATTTTAAGCACATGGTTATAAACAATATAATTAACTTTGAATTAATTAAGAATCATGAAGCCTGTCTTCCAGCTTTGTTCCTTTTGCCCCAAAGTACTCAGCCTGCTCCTGTTACCTGCTTTAATTTCTTTCCTTTGGCATGAACTCCACTTGTATCTTAACATGGCTTCTTATAAATATGACAGTAATAATTTCTATTGCTAATGCAATAAAGAGCAAAACAAAACTCAGATGCTATTTTCTAGAGATATGAGACCCATTATAATGCCTTGCAAGTTAATTTATTTATCAGAGAGAACAGAAAACATTGAAGTCATTTACTATCCAGAGTCAGATCAAAAAATGGACTTCTTGAATATTTACACAAATCAAAAATTGAACGATAGAGAGATTTAAAACAATTCATTACATCTCTCTTGAGCCTTTCTCACTCTTTTTTAGAAAACAACTGTAAAAAATATAAAAGTAATTTTGCAGTTAACATTGAAAAATGTAGATTTTTTTTAAGATTTTAAAAAAAAAAAATATTTCAATACCAGAAAGTTTAGACTCTTTCCAGCAGACACTTTTTGTTGAGATGGGTCTGCACTTTCTCACAGTGCAGAAAACATTTCACCAACAAATTCCCGGCTGTTTCTAATGTTTTGTGAAATTAAAATAAAGGAATTGCAACCAGTGCTGCTTCAATTTTCCAAAAAGTAATTAGAATATCTCTCCATACTAGATGTACTACAGACTCCCAAGACACCCAAAGGGAGCCAGATTTATTGAGGTATGTTGGTTTATAAAGACACAAATAGATGCCTACTGCTGTTTATCCCCTGCCCATGATTTCATTAGCTTCCTGGTTGTTTGTCAGTGCTGCCATGAAGCTTTCTAGCTGCAGCAGAAGCAGACACTTTCCCTGCTTGCTTTGGTGGTCTAGTGGGTTCACCGTTGTTATCCCTTTTTTACACTCTGCTGAACACTTCCACCAAATGGCAAATTACTGAGTAATTCTAACCAATGGCACCAACTCCACCATCCAACAGCCAAAGTCTTCCCTGTGGGCTGGTGTCTTAGGACATGGAAGACATCCCTCAATATTTGTATTGGTTTACCTTACAAGAAAAAATGTAGTGGATGCCTGAGTAAAAAATGCTTTCTTAGTCAAGCAACATTACATTTGAATATCTTTGAGATATAACACCTGAGAAATATTCGTACAAAGAGATACTACTGCCTTGGTTATAATACTATTTTCTCTTGAAAACAAATGCTGTTATATCAATATTCAGGAAACAATGTTATGAATTGTAGAGGAGCTTTACTTAAAAACATTTTAAAAGGTTTTAATGCTATCATTAGTGGCCTAAGAATGTGCTGCTCAAGAGTCCTGTCCAGGTTCAAGGTTCCCTCTGTGCTGGGCTGTGGATGTACTAGGAAGAGAAGGTTGATCCAATTTCAGAAGCTCATAGTATAATTTTACTCTGCAGACTTCAGTACGCAAAATGTTTCTTTTTGTTGTCAAGCAAAGAACTCAAAAGACCTTATGCACTGCAACAGATTTTATCTTCCCGTTGCTTTTGTATTTTGTTATGAATAATTTTTAAAATGTGTCGTACTAAGACAACTTTTTTCCCCTAGTAACATTCTCCCCCCACCCCTTTATAGGAAAAACATTATGGGAAAATTGATCCAGAAGGAAAGGAACCTTTGATGATCTTGCACCTGTTCCCCAGACAATGAAGATGTTGGTAATATTCTCATAAAAACCTGCCTTACAAATGTTTTAATTTAAATTAATTTTCCTGAGTAATAAACGACAGCAGCTAAAACTTATGAAGCTATTCAAAACTATTAAGTCAATGATTAAGAAGGCATTAACATCTCAAAAACTAATTAACTAGACTACCTCAGTACATTGGAATTGTGTACAGCTTCCAGGAATGCAGAAGCTTTGAAATACTTTGCAGAAATTTAGATTGCCATTTATCTTTTTCTGTCTGCTGCAATGGAATTTGTGGAAAGGAGATTGAGGGATTATTCTATCAGATGCAGGGCGTGTGCTGAGCTTTTTTCTTCTGGCACCTGCCTGTATCTTGCCATTGCATATGGCTTTTTTATTGGTGCTTGCAACCACTCAATGTTCATCACTGGATGAATCAAGGGCCAGTCCAAAATTCATACTGCATTATAGGTGAGTCACTCAGAAATAAGCAAATACACTTTTTCATTCAATATATTAGATAACCTATCTCGTTCGTTTTCAGTGTCCCATTCCTGTCCTTATTGACCATACAAATGAGGATGTCTACTAGAAAGGTGATAGGAAAAGTAGTTGGTCAAATTTCATGATGAACTGAGTATTGATAATGGACTAAAGTCATGGAAATATTTAGATTAAATCATGTAAAGCCTCAGTCACATCACATCAAAACCCCTGTATCATCAGAAAGCTGTAAGACTCTGGCAGTCACTGCAAACTCAGAGAGAGATTTTACACTTCACACCATAGAACCATGGAATCAGAATAGCCTTGGCTGGAAAAGACCTCTAAGATCATCAAGTCCAACCATTAACCTAGCACTGCCAATTATATGTAGTTTTCTGAATTTTTCATATTTCTCGCAAAAACCCTGCTTGGAAGACTAAAGACAATGTCTGCCAAAGTACCTAAATAAAAGATACACACACTTTAAAGCTTAAACCCTTGCCACAGACACTGTTGTCTGAAGCCAAAGGAATAGATGCTCCTAGACTCTGAAAAATCATGCTGCTGGTTGTGTTCCTGTTGAGGAAATGAACGGCTTCCTCTCTAATTCACTGCGCCCACCAAACACCAGTGCATTAAAAGTTATGCAGGAGCTAGTGCCTCCTCAATTGTCTGCAATTCTAGGCTCTGGATATGTGACATTGATATGTCTTTTCTGATGTCACCTTATTTTATCTTACAGAAGGGGCTTTAGTCTAAGCTCCTAAGGGAATAATGAGATAAAGAGACTTACCTTAAAAAGTACAGGTACAACACTGTTGATGAGATGATGAATAGGATTGTGTAAAGCATCACAGTGATTAAGGCACCAGGAATCCCCGACTCATCTGCTCTTAGAAAGACCCAGTAGAGCTTTGCAGCATCAGCAATGGGTTTGTCTACACTGTTCCCAAGTCGCTGTCATGGGGGGAAAAAAATCAACATAAGAAAATGCCAAATCTCATTAGACTATAGACACACGAGAATCTGAATTTCTTTAAATGAAGGATTTAACTGTAATTAGTGGGGCACACAGCTTGAAACTTAGGACTCTGCTACACAAAATTTAAAATTAACCATCAGACATGTAATAAACTATTTTCTGGCTTGTTTTAGTACAGTTATAGTGACTTATTGAACAAAACCCATGTCACAGTGAAAGTACTCAATGTGAGTTTCATTAACATATTTCAGGAAAAGTGGAAGGGTAGGAAGGCTGAAATTCAACTCATTTCAGTGACCAGAGAGGAATAATATTGAATGCTTTATGCAGCTGTTTTTAGGAGTGCTGAGTGAGCAGAAAACACTTGTGCCAGTGCATAATTCCAAACTGCCCAGTCTCAAAATGACTTGCCCTCATCACAAGAAAAATGCTGGTTCCCACCAGACTCATCAAGTTACCCATACATCTTTTATACATGTGCACTTTGGAGGGTGCATACATGCCAGTTCCCAACTTCAGATCAAGTCAGTGTTTGCTGCTCCCACTGGAAAACAAAAGTAACCATCATGTTTTCTGAAATGCCAAATTGAAGTATCAGTACGTGTTCCTAGCTGACACCTAGCACATCTTTTCCACTAGTCTTGCCAGCAACAGCATCAGTCAAAGAAGGTAGTGGATTCACAAAGCTTCACTGAGACCCAATGAGGTGAGAGAAATGAAGAAAGCAAAGACAAGTAGACTGACAGGGGAGAGCAGCAGGGTTTTGTTAAGTTTTGCCCAAAGGGGTTGACCTCTTTTCAGTGCAAAAGAGACAAGTCCCCCCCTTTATGAAGCAGTATTTTAATTTATGTACATGCATTATCAAGTCTGTCTGCAACACTTTAAGTCAGGAAATCAGATAGTCCCCTCACTCCCCGTTCCTAGTGTCCAGTCAATCCAGTTTGGGAAGCCATAAGGACAGCCTGTAACATTGAAGAACCAACGAGCATCAGCACTATATTATGCTATATCTCTCATTTAATTTATTTATTTCCTGAGAAGAAATAGAGATGCAATGAGACCAATAGCTCTGAAGAGATCTCACTGCACCACACTTCCACTGCTGTGGTGAAATTAAAAATACCTCTTAAGAGTGTAAAGTAGCAACTGCAAGTTGTATCAGCTTCTCCAAAGGTACATGACTGTCATATACTGTGCTTAGTTATGCTATTAAAAGCTACTGCTTTGTAAACAAATAAACATGTATAACTATTTTCATTCTACTGAAGATGTAACAAGTTTTTAGCTCACTAAATGTTGGTAAGGAATTAATACTCATAGAATAAAAGTAGTAACTTCATTGGGTGGTTTGTGTATTTTTGCAAAGATTCTGAAAGAATTCTGAAGGATTCATAGTACTCTATGTCTCATTATACTTCCACTAAAACATGAAAAAACATTTTCCAAAAATCTGTATCTGGTTCTTGAGAACTAGCTACTGTATTGACATATTATTGCCCTCTGCTGGATCAATTTAGAAGAATTCAGCTACATATCATGGGTCTTCTACTGCTCAGAGCCAAAATAAATTCCTGTCTTCACTTTTTTCTTTTTAAAGTGAAACAGTGACAGCCATATCCATATTAAATCACGTTAATACATTTTGCAAGGATGTGAAACCACTCCACCAAAAAAACGGTATTTATCATTCAGAGGGGGAGTCTGTGGTCTTTAGGCTTCATGAAACCTGCACCATCTGGAGCAACTTGCCTGGACTAAACCTGAGGAAGACTCAATACTTCCTCCCCATTTTTGGCTGCCTTTGCAGTGACATAGTAAAAGAAAGACAACTACAAGTCCAGTGATGAGCTGTACAAGGACTGAGATTCTCAAGTGTATTTCTGTTCTCTCTCCACCCTTTGCAACACTGCCAGGTTTCTGTAATGAAAATTACAGGTCCCAGAAGAATGGCCATGGCATATAAAGACTAGTCACTAGTTCAGATCTGTCCATATTCTTTTTAAAAAAACAAAATACATTACCCTCTGGTTCTGTTCTATCTCCCTGTTCCACTCTCTCTTCTTGCAAAAAAAGCTGTCTGCCTCCACTCCTTTCCTACCAAAGAGACTGTCTACCAAGGAAAATCCTCTGCACAGCAGTCATGTCCTGACATTCCTCCAAAGACGCTAAAGTCTGAATGGCAAATAAGAATAAATTTCTCTCTTATCCAAGCAGTTCTATCTGGCAAGGCAGAAACAGCATGGGGGAAGCATATCCTTCTATCAATTGCATCAATTACTGTGTGGTCCTCAACAACGTGATCCAAGAAAGGTGCCTTAGTTTTTAATTGTTTAAATAACACTTGTCAATAGCTGTCTTAGGTACTTATCACACCACAGAGTGATGGTCATGCAAGGACTTTGCTATCTCTGATGTGTTCTCTGGTGACACATATCCATGTGACTAAAGAGGTGTTACTCTCTGTGTTTTACAAGCTACAGAGAGACAAAGTGATCAGTCCTGGGAAACCCTGGACAGAAATGGAACTAGAACTGCATTCCCCAAAGTCATAAGAAAGTTTCTCACCCCTGGAACATCCTTCTACAAGCTGATAATAAAGCAAGCCTGGAATCACATATTTGACACAGTATCTTGAACTATGAGTTGAAATCCCTCAAACATGCAACTGACTCTTTAGTCTTCCCTTAACAATAAAAAAAGAGAAAATTTTGTCTCCATGGCTATGTGTCATATTTCATAAGTATTAAGGATATTTAGGATACTAAAATACATTCTAGCACTAAAATAACTCATATTACCACAACACAACATTTTAAAAATGCTTGATCTAAAATAGATTGGCAAGGAAATCTGAAATAGCTGCTGAAAGAATGCCAGGAGAAAAAAAAAATTACAAATGCAATAATGAAAACACATGTAAGAAATAAAGTTTCATTTTGGAAAGGATACACAGAGTATATTGTGTAATATTTGAACAAATGAGTTTCTACCAAGGATAATCTTGGTGGGCAAAACTGCCAAATTTTCAGCATGAAGTACAGAGGTGCACTTTTTTTACATTGTTGTGAAAAACTTAGTTACTTTATTCATGTCTCACATTTCCCTCTGACCAACCAAAGAAGCCCTATTTGAAATTGATAATGAATCCATTCTGACTAGAACTGAGCACAATCCCACTGAAGTCAGTGACAACAATTTTCTCAATTTCCCACAAGTGTGGGAAAGACAAGGCAGACCTCAGATTTTCCTCCATTTTTTATGGATACACCAGTATTAGAGGGAAGAAAAAATTCTTTTAAATATTTAAATATTTCTAGCCTGGATATTGGGGAAATATTCTTTTTTCTCAGAGGGTGAAAAAAAAAAACCCCTCTTCATTAGAATAATTACAATTGAAATTCAATTCTGTGCGGGATTTACATTATGAAATTTTTTTTAAGAAAAAAAAAAAAAAAAAAGGTCTGGGCTGTCCAAGTGAAAACTACAGTGTGTTGCCACATGCTTAGAATATTGCAATTACCTCCCAAGTGAGTTACAATTAAATTTTCCAATTAAATTTCTTGAACAGCTGAATTTTAATTTTCAAAAACCACTGCAATGGGAAGCAGCCTGTAAATAGTGGCAAATCATATTTTAACAGGACTTCTTTAAAGCAGAGCACAGATTAGCAGGTGAGAAACCAAGAGACCTGAGGAAACCTGATCCACAACGAGGATTCTGGATTGCTGCTTGATCTGGAGTGAGCAACAGAAACAAAGATGTCTTTGAAAGGCAGAAAAGGGCAGAACATGATACCATGCCCCTAGAAAAGTTCACAGCACCCCGCGCCCATCGAGAGGACCCCATGTCTCCTACACAGACACGTGTTCTGACAGACAGGGCATTACCTCATATGTGAGAAAAGGCCCCAGCCATCAAAGTCCAGATGGGCTACACAGCACACACGTAGGTGCAGACAAAGTTGGGAGCTTTGCTCTCATGATTTTATGTGTGATGAAGCTCCTTCCTTATAGATTTCTGTCTTTCAATCTCACCAGTTTTTTTAGGTGTGCCAGCAAGTTACATCAACTATACTGCATGTCAGAGAAGAGCAGAATAACCCCTCCTTTTGGTTTTGAGCTTTTTTCAGTTTGTCTGTTTCAGCCCTTAGAAAAATCTGAAGTGTGAATAATCAGGACTGCTCATTAACCCTTCTCCATTTACATCAGGAACTGCAGTAATCCTTTTCAAAGCAGATGCAATCATTCCAGTGGTGGATTTACTTTCTTATCTCCATATATGGGTTGTACAGCACTCTTAATTTTATGCAGAAACACAGTGACTTCATTAGATGGGAATTTGTTAATAAAAAGGTAATGTATAACATTATTATTTAATTTCTTTTTAACTTTCATGTTCCATCGCCAGAGGTGGAATTTCATATCTTTCAGTGATTCACTGAATAAAACAAACTTCTGCATCAAGGTCTCATGTCCAAGTTATTTTAAGTGACTTACCCCCAGGACTGAATCCACTACGAACACTGCCAAGGGGTCTAGCACTGTCCAGAGTCCCAGAGCTATGATAAACTTTGACAAGAAGGAAGGGAATGAGTCAAACAGCTGCTGACAGCCCCATCTGATCAGGACCATAAGAAGCAGCCCTGCGTTCAAGGTTAGGGGTCCCACCACAACCATGACCAACTCTTCACTGGTCTGCAGCAAGGAGTTCTGGTAGCACAGCTCAACAGTGTGAGGGAAAAGCTGGAATCTGTAAATAAGCAAAAGGAGAGAGTTCGTTTGTGCTCCTGGGCAAAGCATTTTAAAAAAACTCCAAAGAATAATGCATACAGCACACTGCATTGTAAAGTTGCATCCCTATCTTGGTCACAATCCTCTGACCAAAAATTGTATGAAGCTACTAAAAAAAATAACGCTTTTCTCTTCCTCCTGCCTCCACATCCTTTGAACGCCTCTGACTCTCATTTCAGTGGATGCATATCCAGGCCCTTCGGACTGTGCAGGCATGGCTGGAGAAAGACATTAGATCCCAGTAACACCAGCTTGAGCACAGGCTCCAGTAGCTCATCCCTCTCTGCATACTGCAGCACCTCTGGACACTGCTCAAAACAGAAAACGTGTCATGTGAGGCATAGTTTTTAGCATCCCTAAAGTGACTGAAAATGTCTCTCTTGCCACTATGGGATGGTAGGATTCAAAAAGCTCGCACAGTTTGCTGGCACCGTAGGAGAGAGGAACTGCATGGTATTGTGAGCTACATGCAGATGCTGAAATTTAAGGCAAAAAATTCAAGTGAATTTTGCTCCTAAGTAAAGGTGAACTGGTTCGATTTTCACTTTGGTTCCAACTCATGAGCGCTACCACTGTATTTGGTGAGACGAGAGAGCGTTCAACTCAGTCTCTTGCTCTGCAGGCATGCAGCTACAGATTGCAATGGTGATCAGGGGCACGTTGGCTTGAGAACATTACCTAGCTGACTGCCTGAGGCGGCTGTGATTAGTTGCTTCAAATATGACCACCTCTCTCTCACACGTTGATTCCTTCTGTTGTGTCTCCTTTGCTTTCACAGACTCTTGATGCTTGGCCTCTCATAAGTTTAAATACCAGCTGGCTGAGCCCACCTGGTCTGTGCAAGGCCAGAAGCAAGAGATGGCTGGCTTTGCATTAAGACCTAGAAGACCACCTTAACAATCCTTGGTGCTGCCCAGACACCCTGTTCAAATTTTAGCCAATAATCCCAGTATCACAGCAGACAGGGCACAGAGTTGCATGTTACGGGCTCCTACTGACTGATTCAGGTTTGTAGGATGCTTTGAAGGAAAGAAAATAAACAATAAGTTTCTATCAGAAAAATCTTCCCTTCCCTAAGCATGGCTGAACTTTTTTGTTCTGTAAACCCGTTCTCTACTCCACAGCAATATATGTGGAAGTAGGTATATATCAGCTTGTGGTCTTGTTCTCCATCTTCTTTCCTTTTTTTCTCATGTCAAGTAATGACAAGTAATGATTTTCCTGGAACTCTCTAGAGAGCTCTGATTCTCAAGCTAAAGTCAATGCATCATATATTTAAAATATGTCAAACCATTGTAGTCCTCACAGAAATTTGATATATCAAAGTTAAATTCTTTGAAGTATTTTACTCATAGATCACTTTGGTAGCATCAAATATGATTTAAATGTTTCTTCAGTTTTGTGCACTTCTTAGACATTTTGAAATACTTGATCCAAAATGATAAATGATTCTTGTGGAAGATACATAACCTGCTAGGTATGTTAGAGAGAGGTGGTCGTGACACAAGATGCACAAATTAACACATGCTGTTTTGGGTTGAAAATTTACATTATTAACATCATCTTTCTGTTAGGGTCACATTTATATATCAGATCATCTGGAGTCTGGACATGATCTTTGTTGTCCCAGTCTTTGCAAAGGCTTCTATCAAGACTTGCATGCAAAGCTCTTGGCACAAGTCTTTAGTCAACAGTTCTCCTCACAGTGTGAAGGAATCGCTTTGAATCAAGCTATTTGTTGAAATATTGCAACAGGGAAAGAAGTCAGCGGGACTTACTTTGTAACAGGAACAGAGATGATCTGAAGGAAGAGCCTTTGACTCAAATAATGCAGGTAAAGTCTCACGAACCAAAGCAAAACTACCAGGAGGGCAAGCAGCCAGAAGTCCCTGGAGCGCCAGCCTGCGGATCCCAGCTCTGAGAAGGCTGCATATACCACGAAATGGAAACGCTCCACAACCCGTCTGGACAGTTTCATTTCAATGGCAGAAGAGCAGCTAGAAATATATGGAAATAAATAAATTTATGGAAATAAACAGAGAGTCACCAGGGAAAATGTACAAGAAATGGCAGTCCCTAAAACACTGTGGAGTCTTGTTATACAAACAATATGGCACAGGTTCTGGTTTTAACTTTTGATTGACCACTGAGGGGAAAAAAAGGAACAGGTTTTTTCCATTGCAGTCTAGATGAGAGGTGGCTTCCACCCAGAAGACATGCTGCTATTTTTATAAGGAAAACAACAAATCATATCTAGAACCAAGTTTTTAAAAGTATTTTGCTTAATTTTCTCACAAATTGCTCCCTGAGGAACAGTTTATCACTTATACTGAGAAAATGGTAAAAGAACTTGTCATATTTGTACTGAAAAAATTATTCATTTATTGAAAAACGTGAACAGCTTTTTGGCATTTGGGTAAGAGAACTTCAGTCAAATATTTCAGTAGACAATGTGGGCTAAAACTCCTCTTTAAACAAGTTTCAAGTGAAAGAGAAAATAGAAAGGAACTTGCACTGGACAGTATTCTGCTACTGACTGTGGTGTGATTTGGCCTTTAAGCTAATTACTGTACTGCTTCAAAGGAGGGGGAAAAAACAACACAAAATGAGATGCAGAGATGCAGCCTTGGCATTACATTTTCAAGAAATAGGAGTCTCTAAGCTGATTCAAAGCTGAAAAGACAGTAACTTCTTTGACCTTTTGAAACTTCCAGCTGCTATGCTGATTTCCACTGATTTAAATGACTAAGCAGCTGAGATGCACAACTCTAGGACTAAACATGATGTCATCATGCTCATACTGTTATTTATATTTATTAAGGTTTCTGAAAGTTCAGAAATATAAAGATCTTTTTGTGGAAGAAAACATGCTGGCTTTTTAAAGCGTAGCACACAACTAGAAGAGAAGTAACAGCAATGCTTGCACTATATTTTATATGCTTTTAAAGCATTTTCTTGCCTGCACATATGAATTTCTTAAATAGCCATGGACATTTCTTTCTCCAGCAGTCACAAAGAGAACTGCAAATAGCAATGGAGAAACTTAAAAGGATCCTGCGTTTGGTCTAGGTTTGAATGAGCAGGAGAAATAAAAACCCCAAACTTGCCAACCATAGGTCTGGATTTTGGGACCAGCCTGAGCATCATGTTACTCCTGACCCTCAGTGTTGAGCAGGATATGTGTATAGGAGGAGACATACTGTCAGTAAGTCCCTCTTTTCATGAGAAGCTTTCAAGCTTTAATTACCTAGTTGGCTAAAGAACAGTAGGTGAAGTTGTCAGGGACACACAACAAAAAATATTTTGGGGATCACTAAGAAGGTCTCAGGTAGAAATCACCAAAACTTCTCAGTAGCATCTGTTGGGCTGAGACAGGTGATCCTTGCAGTGACTACAGGCTGATCAGTCAGGGGTTCTGAAGGGCTTTTTGAGACACTGCAGTCCATGTTGCTTATATCCTAATCAGCCACAAGGTCCTACTTTACAGACTTAGCACCACATCATGAATCACCTTCCTCATACTGTAATTATTTACCCACAGCAGCCTACAGAGACATCACAATACATTTCATTAACATTATGAAACCATGGTCTAGGCTTGTGTGAGAAAGAGACAAAGAAAAATGTAAAGTAAGAAATATAATTGGCTGTAGTAGTATATAATTATACTACATTAACCAGGGCATTCTGGATGTTCTGAAATCTGTGTACTACATGTCCTTTTACGTAAAGAAATTTTTGTCATCTTTAATAATTTCCATCAAAGTCTACTCTTAAGGTATTCACCCTTTAAGGAGAGATAATAGGGCAAGATTATCCACACAGTTATTTTAGTTAGATTGAATATTTTTTTTTCGGGGGAGGGCGGGTGGGGGGTGCAGGGTGGGAAGAAAGAAAAAAAAATAAGAAAAAAGAATACTATTGTAGTTTGTAACACCCTTCTCATCCTTCATCAAACAAGCAGAATTACATAGATGTCCCACACAGCCTCACCCATGTCAGAAATCCACATCCTATAGCGATCATTGCCAACATTCACCTCTGTACCAAGAGCACAAGTAACCATGCATTTTCCGCAAAAGTCTAGATTGAGATCATGATGTCATTTCATTTAAGTCATTCGCTACTAGATTATTTGGGCTCAGTTTATGAAACAAAGCTACCTCTGAACAAGCAACACTAGAGTGAAATGTTCAATATCCCACCTGTAAAATGTTTCAAGACACAAATCCTTCCTCCAATCCAATACACAGATTGAGAAGGAGGGTGCACAGCTCAGAGTGCTGAAAATACAAAGTCCTCTTTCATTCACAGAAGTCCTGGAGCACCAGGAACATTGAGAAACATTAGTGACCAAAATTCTGTGTTGGGAAGGTGAGGTAACATCTTCCTCACAGAGGCAGGATCTGGCAATGCAATCAGTACTTTCACAGGAGTTTCATGAACACACTTACTCCAGCTCTGTAACTCATGGTGTGAAAGATGCCTGCGGAAACACCATGAGCACGCAATACAAAGTGTGGGTATTGAACTAAGACTTAGGTAGCAAGTCACCCTGTGCCTTCATCACTCCATTGCTCCCCAGCCTACTTCCACTTTCAAGAGGTTAAAAGAGAGCTAACGTCTCCACCTGTAAGCTACATCATCCCTGCTGAGATATTGGCACATTCAGGCACGGCAAACCACCTACTCAACAAACTTCTGAAGGGAAGTAGAGAAGTTCAGAGCACATTCACTGTTAGCAAACCCTAGAAGCCTTCCACTGGCAATGACCCTACTTAAACCAGCAGGGCAACAACTATCATGTCTTTACTTTGGTGCATCTTTCCTCTGAAAAAAAATAATAGCAGCCCAGAAACTCCACAGAAAGCCAAGGTTGCTGGAAGTCAAAGAAATCAAGAAAAATATATTCATTAGGTAGAATCAAACAACATTAATTTTGACTTTTGGAACAGCAATTATTTTTTTAAAGACCTCATGATTTTCATCACACACCTTGACCATTATTTCTAGCTTTTACATGGAAATTAAAGTCCTCCTTATTGTTTACCTTTTCAGAAGTTCAGATTCTGAGTGTCACTTCCCTGCTAGCTTGTAATTCTGTGTGACTGTGTAACGTCTTGATGTGAACATCATCAGCCAGTGGTAAAAAACTGGTGGAAAATATAGCATTTCCAGTGACTTAGTGAAGATCCCAACCCACAACTGGAATCTCTTCATTTAATTTAAAACAAGTTCAGTGGGCCCCAACTTACTCGTAAGTTACAGAATACTGTTCCTGAGTACTCATTAATCATGGTAGAAGGCTGTTTACTGGTTGTCACTTCAAAACACTGGTCTTAAATGATATCTCTTATTGACTATTTTGAATAATGAAGAAAGGAAGAGGCAGAAACACACAATGAAATGCACCAAACAAGTGGAAACAGCCCCTTTAAATTTTTTTAGTTAGTGATACTAGTGAAAGCTCGTGGGTGGAGTGACAGTGCTGGCAGATACAGTTTTCAGAAGAGATTTATATGAAGTTGCTTTAGGGCAGAGAACATGAGTATTACCTTTCAAAAACTAAACAACCCCTCCACCCACAAAAAACCCAAATCTCAACCCTTGGGTGGAAACTATATAAAGCTCCAAATGAGAAGTCACTTGAGCAATGGATTTATCCGTGATTCTCTGGATTACTGGTAAGTAATTTGGCTGAATGTTTCTGTTCTAGGGCATTAGTTTTGCATTTTTCTTTGCAAAATGCTGCAGTAACAAATAGCAGAGACCAGATTACCACAAAACCAGGTCAATTATTTCAATGGCAATTGTTTGGAAGGAAAGAAATGATGCACAGATTCTCTTAAGCTACACTTGATGATGATGACAGAGAAGTAATGGCTGATAGAAGGCAGCGTGTACTGTTGGGTGACAGCTTTGCTGCTGACAAACTACGGTGCACATTTGTATAATGCACTGCAGGACTGGCACTTACAGCTGATGGTGGGGGTTGATTCTCAGCCCCTGCAACCCTGCTTTCTCCAGAGCTACACTAGTGTATACCAGCCAAGGTATTCAGGATCTAGTCCTGGACATGTCTATTGTTGACATTGCATAAAATAATGCAAAAGAAATGTTTTACGTTAGCCGCACAGCCAGAGAAAATTTAAAGAGCAAAAGCAAACAAAAATGACTTTATGCAAATTACTTTCAGTGAATCACAGTCCTCACAGCCCAAGAATCTGTGCAACATATTTACTCAGTTCACAAATAAAAAGACCCCTCCCCATCATCGCCATAACTGTTATGTTTTTAAACTTAACCACAAAGTCCTTCAGGGCTTATCAACAGTAATGAAGATGCAAGAAATGCAGCCCAGTGTTACTATAATGAAATGCTATCAGTTTTAGTAGAAAAGCACACCTGTATCTGAGGGTACATCTAAAAATAATACACTAATACATGTAGCCCTTAAAATGGAAACCGGTTTACAGCACCACTGATGAAAGATGAGGCAGAATGGAATCTGGTTCATTCTATTATGCACAACATAAATATATAAAATATATAATTTTATTATCATTAGAAGGATTTTTTTATTATTCTTGTTCCTTCTGCATAACACTTTTCCTTTATAGATCTCACATTGCATTACAAAGAGACTGTCTTTATCCCAGACTGTATGGTGATAATACAAATGACTTTGCCCAATAAGCCAATGGCAAAGCTGTGAACTGAGCTCTGCTGAGTTATAGTCCATTATTCTATCCACTGGATTCCTAATAAAATATTACTTTTTTGTTTATTTGTATGCAAAGTGAATATAATCAGGGAGAAGATTTGCCAAGGATGAAGACACTTTTTTTTCTCATCTCTTTCCAGGACACACCTATGTTTAGTATTCTTCAGTTTGCAAGCACCAGGAAAGGGTGCACAAGCAATGAGAGGGGCTATCTGCTGTAAGAGAGGTGGCAAAAGACCTGATGGGATGTTAGGTAATACCTTAACATACAAATGCTCATAGGAGAATTTGTTCTACAGCTTGCTGAAAAAAACAAAATCATGGTAAAGAAGAAATGCTGGGAATCCTGATGGGTTTATTTTTCAGATGCACCTGCAGTGGCAAAAATGAAACTGCCAGAAGCATGCAAAATCCAAAAACACTGAAGGAAGGTGTTAAGAATTAAACATTCTTGCAAAGCAGGAAAAATAGTCAGCCAATAACTGCAATAATTATTTTGGGTCACTGGAAAAAACATGACACAGGTATGTGAGTGCACCTGGCAACACCTACATTGCCCCACCAACCTGGGAAGGAGAAGGGTGATGGTGGCCAAGTCCCTTCCAAGGTCCAGGCTATGCCAGCTCACAAGGAGATGGCCAGCAGGCAGCAAGCTCTGGATCAGCAACAACCCAGGTGTGTTTGCATCATATGCATAGCCAGGAGCCAGAACAAACACATCAAATGAACTTTTCTCACAACCCACTCACGCCAAGAAGCTCACCAGGATATATGCTGGCACAGCTGTTGCCTTGGAGGGACCACTGTGTTCTTCCATACTGGGGGATGGACACCGTGGATCAGTGGGCCAAGACATGTTCATTAAAGAGGAGGGGAAGAAAGTGCTGACAGCTTAATTTTCCTCTGGATACATCTGTGCTAGCCTCAAGATGGTGAACACTCAGCTTTCACTATTAAAGAGTTTATGACAACAGAAAATTGGCAAACGACAACAGATTCCTGTCCTCAGCAGTGCCTTTACCCAACGGTGTAAGGCTGGCAAAGGAGCCCATCTCCTGCCTTTAGCTAACTCAGAGTTTCCTGAGGGTATTAACTGAGACATCCACAAAAAGAGATTTCTTACCAAGCTGGGGAAGGAAGCACAGGAGGAAGGAAGAATCACAGAATTAAAGGAGAGTGGTGATAGTGCTGGAGGACAGTGTGGTTCCTTGTAGAGAGCTGGCAGAGCTTGGCACATTTCAGCTTTGAGCAGCATCTGACAATGACAAAGCAAAAATGACAAAACCCAAATTATCATCGTCATGCCTGCAGTTTACGTAGGCAACTAAAACTTTGCCTATTTCATGCTTAGCTGCATTTTCATGAGCCTGCTGGCTTGGCAAAATGGCCTGGAAATCTTACAAGAACAGACTTTGTTAAAATATTCCAGTCTGTCTGATTCCAGCTCAGGATGGGAACAAACATGAAATGAGGAAACTCGAATGCAGCTTTCAGAACTTTTAAGCAGCTCTGGTTTATATTTCATTCTAGAGGGGAACAAAAGGCAGCGGACAGTCTCTGTTATTCATCCTCATTACATGACTAGGCCAATCAAGCAGCCAAAGAAAGCATGTAACTCCTCCCCTACTTCTTGCCCTCCGACAGCATTAAGTAAATAAGAAGACAATGAATGAATAAGAAAAAGACATGACTTGTATATAGGAGAATGCGAGATGTCAGTGGAGGTATAGACCTCACAAACACAGCACTATCTGTAAAGCTGTTCTACTAGTAAGCAGGTAGTTTTATTGCTCAGCCTTGTGCACAAATAAACAAAGAGTTTAGAACCTGGAAAAGAATCTTACAGGGTGACCAGACTAATAAATATTCCTTCAAGTTCATCCTGGTTAACTGTAAAATAAAAACTAAAGGAGTAGAGATACTAGGCCTAAAAATTCTATAGAAGTTCAGGAGAATCAAGGTAAAAACTTTTTATTTATGTGAATAGTAGCAGTGTACCCTACCCAGGAGAAAAATACGTATGAGATATATATATATATATATATATGTACACACACATGTAGGTAGTTCTCCTGCTTAATCTAAGATTGTCCCCTGTACCTGATGTGTGGAACAGCTTCTACCTTGACACAGAAAACATCCCCAAGGACATTTGCTCTGTCTGGAGGAAAAATGTAATCTTCCTCCTGACCAAATACATATCTACTTCTGAGAGCCACTAAACACTCAAACACCATCTGTGAGCTGTGCATTCATCTGTAACACACCAATTTAGCTGGCAGGCCATTGGGAAACAAGACTCTGAAGTTGCCAAGTTAAAATGGCAATCCAGTACCAGCTGAAACTCCACCAAGCAAACAGGTGAGGTTGCCAGTGAACGTTGTAGCAGAGAGCAATGAAGCTTTACAATAAGAAACAGCCTGGGGGTGGGGAGGAGGGGCGCGGGGGAAAGGCATAGCTTTGATCTTTTCTCTCCTGGACTTAATTAACAGCAGCATCACACTAGAAATGTGGGTCTGTACAGCTGGAGTCAAGCAGCCACCTTCCTTCAGTGTGAAACAAGACTCGTGGCTGCTGTGGACAGAGAGGGCAGGGGAGGCATTACACAGGATGGCCCTACATTTCAGAAAGACCTTTTGCTGTCTGGCTGCACAGCAATGAAACTTCATCTCATACAAACACAGACAAGCCACAAGTCAAAGCCCCTTTACTTCTTCCATTGTATCTGTTTCCCCCCCCGCCCCCAACAGGCTGAAACAGAAACTGAATTCCTGCATGCTTGCATTGTTTCCCTTGCCACAGTTAAACAGGATGTGTGTGAAGATGCTGGAGTTGGGATGTCAATTGTTAAACTGAACATACCATTCACTTCATGTGCAGATTTACAATACTCATGCACCATAGGAAGAGATGAAAGAAAAAATGTGAATCTATGACTGTAGCTTGTACATAAAAATGCTTCTAAAGGACCGTTAAGTGTTATTCCAATCAGATCTCTATAAGCTTCTGTATGACCTGATAAAAATGACCTTTTCTTTTTTTACAGCAAATCTTACATTGAAAAAGCAAGTAGGCAAGACAGATGGAGTCTGAGGGAACAATACAACACACATTTAGAGCAATTTTGACATTAGGAGTTAATTTTTTACGTGATATCAATTACCTGGTTTGAGTCAATATTATTTTGTGCACCAACATGTCCATACACTGAAGTGTTTGACACAGGAATAGCAATCCATGAAGAGAACAAAGTATGATGTACCCAGGTAACATCAATTAGAATGCAGTTAAAAATAAATCCTTGCAGATTTAAACATGGCCAGATAACACAATTCATGAAACTACAAAGAAAACGTAACACACTGAAAAAGAAAGCTCACAAACAGAAAACTGCCCAAAATATTTAGAGTACTTACAAGGTACACCTTGTCCAACTGTAGCTATAATGAACCAGGAAAGGGAAGGAAATTTATGCGCATATGCAGAATACTGTAGGATACTATTATATTTAAAATGTCATTAAGCAGTTATCAAGATGAGAAAACTTAGATACTTTACAGATATCTTAAATTCAATTACATTATGGAAAAACACAGCAATAAGAAATGTTAAACTGAAATCTTTTAAGAAGATCTTTATAAACACCACTGAAATTATGGTGGAAATTATCCATACAATTTAGTCAAACAAAATGCATCACGTAATAACAGTATTAACTTTTTCTTTTCACTTTAATGCTGTGTTATTATATTTAGCTGCCTATTTTAGAAAGTAATTTGTGTTGATGGCTCTGGAGAAAAACCAAGCATTAAAGAACTAATTTAATTCCTTCTGAGCTATGTTTGATTCAAAAATATTTCTTTCAGAATGTCCCACTACTGCAGAATCTGACTAGAAAGCCACCTTGAACTATGTGCACTTTGACTAACTCTCTCCCCAAGGCAAAATGATCCTGCATTCAGTAGGGTTTTATCCCGGTCTTCTAAAGGACTTGCACAGAATGTACCTGATATAACTGGACCAGAATGTCAACCATGATAGAAATTATGATCAAGACATGGAGGATACATAATGAGAACCTTATCTATTTTACAGTGGATTGCTGTTGGTAGGGGAGTACCTTTAGGGGGTTGTTTACAGAAATCAGGTCTCAAAGAAAGAAAGAAAGAAAGAAAGAGGAAGAAAAGAAAGAAAACTGTAATTTCTTCTGCAGTGCTCTCCTTCCTGCTTGTTATACTATATGACATAATGGATACTAGCTGTGTTTAAGGTGTTCAAGCAGTGTTATAATAGGCTGCCTGGCTGCCTTTGGAAAGAAATTTCACGAATTTTCCTTCAATGTGAAGACGTGGCTTTATTCCTCCAGTTCCACAGTATAAAACAGAAATGAAAAAATTGCCACAGCTTGTTTCTCAAAAATCAATGCGTGATTTCTAGCTGCACTGGGAGACTGAGGGATATCCCCTTATCAGAGACAATCTCTAGATAACATACTTTCCTCTATTGCCCATAGCTGCATGTAAGACATGGCAAGACAAATGCAGACTTCCCTTTCTGTTGGTGTCATCTATTGATCCAGTGAAATACTCTTCATCTGAAATTTCCTTCCCAAAGGGGACATTTGCTATGAGAAGTAAACCTTTCTGCTAAGAAATCCTGACACTTCCTGCTAATTACTGCACAGCATCATGGTAATACATAGCTCTAACGGTGTAAAAAAATTTTAAAAAGACCAAACAAGACACAGGTCATCCTTTTCCTGGTATAAATGTGGCTTTGAGATATTAAAAGTGTGCAATAAAAAAGTGTAATATAATAAACTCATTATGTGTTTCCTGTGTGCTCTAGATAAAAATGTGCTTTGGGTTTGTGGCTTGGGAGGGAGGGGGCATTTCCTCTCAGACACATTCAAAACTGCTATCCCAGGTGTGACTAAATGACCTCCAGTATGAGCCAAAACACAAAACAGCATCACCGTGAGAAACACCAGTATCAGAGAATAATGAGAAGCAGAGTGGTAGGTAAAAGATGTTGGGGTACAAAAAGGAGAGCATGCCTACAAACAAGTCACTACAAAAGACATGTATATTTGTGCACCTACACAGGTAGGAGAGAGAGATAGCATAGTGCTTAAGACATCAGCACCCTCAGAGAAAGCTTTATCTACTGAGAGAGCAGGGAGCAAGGATGTAGAAAAGACAAATTGCTTTAAAAATAAAAATTGACTTATCAAATACACAGCTAATGAACATCCATTCCCAGGAACAGGGGAACTGACTTTACATTAGGTCACACCTCAGCGTTTCCCTCTATGGGGGCAATAACTGAGGTACTTCCCCTCCAGTCTACCCCTCTTGCTAAAATTGGTCAGCAGGTTCAGAAGCTACTAGAGGTAGAGTGACAGGTCACCTTACTCCATATACCTTATCTTCCTAAAAAACCCAGCTAGGAAATAAAACCCGACGATCAGGAGCCATTAGTCCAAAGCTTCCAAAGCAGAAGAATCACGTGTTTGGGCAGAACAAAAACCTTGTTATTTTGCTGTATCTGATAAACAGTAGTTGGCAGGTATTAAACTTACCATGAAAAGAACTTCTCTGTTTGTTTATTGTTTCTTTTTCCTGTGTACATTTGTCAGCAAGTGTATTTGCAAACAATACAGTTTGTTGAAAATTTGTTATAAAAACTATTAGAAAATATATTTTTACCACCTTTTTATAAAGAGATGATTCTGCTTTTTCTTGGAAGCTTTAGATTTTTTATCAAAGAACTCCAAATACATGAAAGACACAACTGCAGGTTTTCAAAGAGCCAGGTTCACCCAGACAATAAGAAATATTTCAATAACCTTCAAGAGGCACCACAAAGGTGGTTCTGGATTTAAGTTTTAAGGTTCCCTTGTTCTGTTGAAAGGCTGGATTATGGGGGCAGTATCAGTTTGCCAAGCAGTCTTAATGCATTAATCGTCTACCTTTCCATCTACAACAAAGACATCCACACAATCCTAGAGGACAAAATCCCATTATCTTAGTCCCATAAGGTTTTCTGCTACTGGTCTGAATTCAGACAAGATTTCACTGACCGGCAGTAAACTGTGCTACTTTGACTCGACACAACTGATAATGCATTCAAACAGAAGCACCTACAAAGTAGTCATTCCTTCCCCACCTGGACAAACCATCCCTTCTCAAAACTCAATGTAATGGGCTAACAGCACTACTGAGTCTGGTGCTCCTTTCATAAAATCATAGAATAGTTTGGGTTGGAAGGGACTTTTAAAGGTCATCTTGCCAAATCCCCTCCAACAGCTCCTGATGCAGCAGGATCCTTATCTGTCCATCCTTCCTTTCTTTATTTTTGTTTAATTGAAAAGTCTAATAATAAGATATACTTACACAGTATTAATTCAATGTAATTAAGTAGCCTGCTCACCTTTCCATGGGTCCCCATAAATTTGGTAGCAGTATACGGATGCAAAAACCTCAAGAAGTCAGGCAGGGCAGTCAGGATGAGAATTCCAAAGATAATGAAAGAATTCAGGTGCTGAACTGCAACTAGAAAGAGCACTGTGGTTACAGGATACAGACTACTTTGAAAACCTCAACCTCACTTCGGACAATAATGTGCTCTCAGGCTCTCGGTATTTCATAGCCTCTTTTTCTTGCTTAATGTGTAGCTTTAATAATCTTTATTTCCTTAAGGATCAACCTAAAACTTACTTGATCCACACTGCATCAGAATTTACACTTATGTTAAAACTTTAGTTTTCTCATCTCCTAGTTTCTTGTTGGTGATGTTTTAGTTGTGTAACCTTAAAATTGTGTTAACACACAGTGTTATTTTTTATTTTGCTTCTGTTTTAACCT
Organism: Podargus strigoides; assembly: GCA_028020825.1. Taxonomy (NCBI): domain Eukaryota; kingdom Metazoa; phylum Chordata; class Aves; order Caprimulgiformes; family Podargidae; genus Podargus; species Podargus strigoides. The sequence continues at coordinate 84,681,025 of CM051620.1, read as the reverse complement.
GAAGGCAAATTGGTTCACAGGTCATATTTGATGTTATTCTTTCAGCTTAAAGACTTCAAATCCTTACAAAAAAAGAGAGAGAGGAGGGTTTAGTGGTTTAGGTTTTGGGGGGTTTTTGTCTGCTTATTAAATAGTTTTCGCTTGTTAGGATCAAGGTTTGAAGGTAAAATTTACAAAGACAATGCCTTTTGTCAGTGAATCTTCTGCTGTATTTTTAGAGGCACTCAGCAAATTTCAGCAGAGGATTTCTAATCACAAAAGACAAATACAACCGCTCTATGATGTAGATTGGTTTTCTCATGGTAGATCATGAGACTCACTGCTGAGCATGTCGTAAGTTGGCTGTGTCATTTAATGAAGGTCATCAGCAACTTCATAGTTCCTACAACAAAAGAAAGAGTGTGCTCTGGCTTTGGTTTTGGGGTATGGGATTTTTTTCCCCTTCCTTCTTTTGGGGCTTTGATTGGACTCTGAGACTGGGAGTTCGTGGAAAAACTCAGTTACTGCAAGAGAATTAAATTAAAAGTATGGAACAAGTTAGTGCTTTGAAAAATGTTGAATTGCATAAGCCTCTTTTTTTCAGAGACAACATTTAACATTCAAAATAAGTATTAAATTTCCCTTCAATTCAAAAGTTAAGAGTCATTCATGAAATTAGAAACAATAATCATACTATATAATACCCCGTCTCATGTACGTCTCAGGAGGGCTGTGACTTGTCATAGCATGAAGGAACCTGGAAAAATAATTGCTTGCTGTTTCAAACAGAAGATGCATAGCTAAGATGCTCATTAATGAGGCAAAGGAAAATTAATTGACATGTCTAATAGTTCTTTTTACGTAGCCTCTAAGCCTTGGTGTGTCAATTCTCAAATTACCCCTGACGCTCGTTCTTCTGGTGATCCTGTGTTGCTTTGCCAGGAGAGAGAAATAACATTTCTTTCTTTGGCTTCTCTCAGTGTGCTTTCTGGACAAGGGTGTCAGACCTCCAGAAAAATGAGATGCCTTAGCCTCTCTCCAGGTCAGGTCTAACCTCCCAGACTGCAATACTCCAGCTTTGTGACTGCTCTGTGTTAACGATGTAACTTTCCTGGGGCATATGGTGGTAAAAACACAAGCTTTAAAAAGCCTACACGTGTCATTCTTTCTGTACGTCTGCACCATGCTTGAGCACTCCTTTGACTGAGGTCAGCTCCTTTCAACATATAAGAATCTTCTCTACCTCTATTTTCCCAGCAATGATCCCTCCTCTGGAAGAGACAGCCTCTTCCACCCTGCGACAGCCTTTCATACTTTCTCCAACATAGCCAGTGAAAGACCATTCCTCTTAGCATTTCTGTTCTTTTCACATTATTATCACTCAATGCAGGCTGGAAAAAAGCTGTTTCCAATCACTTGCCTGTTAGTCAACTCTTTGCCTGACAGCAAATCCTTTGATCAAGATGGTTATACTATGTATATAGCCTCATCTAAGCCTATTTAATGGATCTTTATAATTGTCCCTGATATTTCATCAGTTGGTATTTCTGTCCTACATGAAGTTGGGAACAAAAGGAAACACAGAAAAGGCATAGGTCACTTATTGCATCTACAGTTTGTAGTCTGGCATGAAAGTCCATGGTATTCCCAACATCAAACAGCATTTGAGAACTTCACATTGGCATATTCTTTAAGCCATGATTCCAGAAACTGAAAAATATCCTTCTGACAATGCAATTTGTTTGGGGCTTTTTTTTCATATTTAGATTAAGTGGTGTGATTTCCAAATTAGCCCCTACTAAATCATAGTAATAAATCTAATACAGAGCCATACTGGAAAACACAACTTCTTGTGCAGAATGAAAATCACTACGTAACACTATGTCAGAACCTTACGATTTCAGAAAAAAAAAAATATCATTAAGGTATTTTTCATTTTATATTCAAAAATCTCAGCTGTTTTACTTAGGGTATTCACATCTCTGGGTTTTCCCATAAGAGACAGATTTGCATGTGCTGCACAACATAAACACTCTCAGACAAATAGTCAAGGAAGCACTACAGAAGTACTGCCCATAGAGCTACATGCCTGCACCAAGTCCTTCAGAGAGTACCAGATTTCTTGCACAATTGAAGGCGATTGGTCCACACACAATAGATCTAACATGTCTCAGGCACAGAGAAGTCCCTTCTCATGTGCTGTAGAGGAAATCTGTACAGACCAGTGGATGCACCAGGATTTGCCACATGGCCTGTCAAAGGTCCAGACATCTTGAACAAATGCTAAAAGTCTTCAGCTTCCACCCAGGCCCATAAGAGAGAATCTGGGCAAAGGCAGGTTCTATGAAGTTGGGTGAGAAATGAATCCAAAATTCAGTAGCATTTCTCTGTGAAAGTCTTCCTATTATCTGATAAATTTGAACAGTCCAACAAATCAGTACTAGAAATTCAGAGAATACTAAGGCTATCATTGGCCTGAACTCTATTTATTTTGATAGAAAGTGAAATAAGAGAGCAGGGAAAATATAAGAGAACAGGCAGAGAAATGTCAGAGGAGGAGTTCATGAGCAAGAACAAAGACATGTAAAAACCATCCACAGGAAGCAAAACAAGGTGAAGTTCTGTATAGTATTTTTTCCATTATACACATCATACTAAGAATAAGGATGCTGAGGCACAGAGAGCAAGAATATTCTCCAAGATAAAGTAAGCCAATAGCAGGTTGGGGAACTGTCCTTACTGTCCGTTTGTCCTTCTTTCATGCTGAATCTAATTCTGTGTTGTTACACAAGCTAATTACCAATGCAGGCAAAGAGAACTCGTATTACTTATTTCATGCTGCATGGGACCTCACTTCACCTAACACATGAAGGTCTCTTAAAAGTTTTTAATTGTAGAATAAAGATGGATGAGAATTAGCTTTCCCTTCACGTGAAGATTTTCAAAAGACAATTCTCATCCCATACTAGGATACAAATGTTGAAAACAAAAATGTTCATGTACTGATATTTTGTTTAATGAAAGAACTTGTTTTAATCATTAGAAGTACTTTGAAATTATTTTGACCTTTTCAATAGAAAATAAACCCTTCTGTATATGTTAAAACACGTGAAACAAAAGTCATTTCAAAACAAATGTTCTTTTCAAAATATTGAGATGGAATATTTCAAGAGTCTCCAAAACTTTGTTCCATTTATCCTTTCCTGAACTGGAAGAAGCATTACCACTAGCCCTTTTGCACAATTTTATTTTTAAAAAAAATCTTTGTTTTCCACTGAAAAGTGTTTTGTGGAAAAAAAAAAAACAAAAACAAAACACCAAAACGACAAAACCAAGTCCTCAACCACAGCAGTAATGCCACACATTCTTGATTCTGATGCAGTCATATGCTTCCTTCATTTCAGTGGGTAGCTTGAGGCAGATTGTAAAATACTGGTGTGTCACCCATTCCAGCACCACTCAAGCAAGTGTTGTGGCAGACCATGAAGAGTACTGAGATTGCACCCACAGTGAGAAGGAGGAGTGCAAACTGAAAATACATCTTTCATTGTGCAATCCAAGCAATCTGGGGACTGTCCTTATGCTGAGAAACTGTGCTCTGACTTGGGAGAGAGCTGCCAGAGGCTGTGTGGGAGGACTGGGGAATGCTTGGCAAGTCCTGGGAAAGAAAGAGAGGGGGAGAACTACGAACTGAGCAGGTCACCCCCCAGGATGCCACCAAAAGACAAACCCAAGTTTTCAGCACACCAATCAACCAGTTAAAAGGTGATTGTGGATCTGTTTAAACAGTTAACATCAAAGTACTGAAAACCCCGGACAGATGTCTGCACTGAGCTTGAAAAATGTTTTTCCCACAAATCTTCTTTTCCTCCTTAGTAACATATAAACTGGAACCCAATTGTAGACAAGGGCTTGGTGCAAAGTCTTGAACAATAGGCTGGTTAGATTTATTATGAGCAGAGCTGGATGACAGAGTGCTGGAAACATCCACAGCCAGCCTATGAGACTAGGCTTGGTTACAAAAGCATCCAACACCAGCCTATTTAATTTCAGAATGCTAAAGATGAGGAATGTTTGCTGTGAGCTACAGTTACGTGGGCAATCTCACCGTAAGTATGAACAAAGCAGCACACCATCACACATACTTCACTTTTCACACTTTCTTTCTGTAAACAGCGCATACAGTGCAAATAAACTTCAGTTTTCCAGCTGACATAACTGCCCTGTAGAAGCCACCAGACTTTCAAGCTAATTCACCCTGGTGAAGTATCTGAGCTGTTTTCATTTTGCTTATTTTCTTAATATGCACTTGATGGTTTTTATTCTAGCACTATATCTGGAGATTTTAAAATTAATAGTAAACTATCATTCTAGTGCTCTGTAAGTACTGAAGCAACACATTGCTTTTAAATTTCAGAATTATCAGAGTGCAATCCTGATAAGTTAGTAGTGATGCATCCAACAAAAGGGCTCTTCCAAGCACAAGCCTATTCATTTTCTGCTTTGAGTGCAAGCTTATCCCCAAATAAAAGTCATCTCTACAGAGTGAAACCACACTCTCTGTAGTCTTTGCTTGGAGATTTCTAATGAACACAAGGAGTGAAGGCATGCTCTGAGTCCAAGGCTCTTACACTATCCAGACCAGCAGACTCAGACCCAGCAGGAAAGAAGGCAACACTCAGTAAACCTGGTTCATGTGGAGGCTGCAACTTTATTAAATGTAAACCACATTATGGGCTTATTTAAATTAATGGGCACAGTGGGTGCTCAACACCTCTGAAAGAGTCTGAACCAGGGCTAGCCATAAAATTTTCCATTGAGACTGCTGTGTGAAGGGGAACTGAGACTTCTGACTAGCAGCGGTTGCCAGAAAACTGCTTTTCTGTGGAAATTTTTTTCTTGACAAAATTTGCTGATTTTGGTGCTGAAAAAATAAAACTGTTTTGTTTCAGCAGTCCCTCTTGTCAGAATTGGTAATGAGCTCTTCATCTGCACAGCCCATGTGCTGTGTGAAGTGCTCTTGCCAGATCACCTCACTTGGATACACCAGAGTCAAATGTCCCGATGTGCAACGCAAAGGCTGAGAGACCACACTGCACAGGGGACATGTGCAGCCCCACCTGGGGACCCTGGACTTTAGAGGAAAATAGGCAGATGAGACACAGTGCCACAGCCAAAGTGCTGGGCAAATGCTTTCTGAGGTATACCTCAGCCTCTTGGTCTCCAGTTGCACACCCTAATCTTCTAGCCACTGAGATCCAAGCACCATCACCTCCATTCTCACCCCATATACCAGGTTTCTACCAAAGAAACCCAGGAAGCCAGGCGGGGTAGGAATCCATTCCATGATCTACCTCTGTCAAGAGGACCAGAAGACAGGGACTACAGAGGATATCATAAGGTCTGCCTATACCATGGTGGCTATGTAAATAATGGACAACGTTTCTGAACTGAGACACTTAATTCTTCTGGACTGGATGTTTCAGCCTTGTTTAAAAGCTGTTTTCTGGAAGAGGGAAAAAAAAAAAAATCCTTTCCCTAAATTTCGTTAACAAATTAGGGCTGTTAACTTAAGAATGGGCAAGGGAAAGTAGCGATGGGTGTTTGAACAGCAACTCACCATGGTTATGAACAATGAAAATGTCTACAAATTACCCGGCTAAAAACTGAAGGACACTTTCTCAGTTGAGACAGGGGCACTGTATTGTAATTGGTACTTGCAAGAAGTAGAAATATCTGAGTGAATAACAATTACTTGCATTATTGTCCTACTTAAAATGTCAGTGTTCAACGATTGCTTTCAGCCCATAATAATAAATTCTAGACTTTTAAACATCATAACCAATAAAGCTACATGGAGACAACATTTGTCATTGAAATAAACACTATCCCAAATATAGACCAGAAGCATAATTTTTAAAAACAACAAAAATAGTGCTGAAGTAATTTAAATAGCAAATAAATAAATATGGGAAAATCACACAACTGTGGCAATTAAGAAATTATAATTAAGAATTACACAAATTGGTACATTGAACTATACAAAATGAAAATGTTTTATACACAAACACTTGTAAATAAATAGATCTACATTTATATTTTCACATTTTGTATAACCCCCAATCTTGTGGGTGTAGAAGAAAAAACATGTTGAGGATGGCCTGCAATAACTTAAAAACACAGTCTTTTGAGTGAAAGTATTTTATATTCCTATTTCCAGTCATTTATAATGACAAGATAATAATGATTCACAGAATCACTGATAAACAGCAACTGTGTCCTTTTTATTTGTTTCCTAACACTCCTGGAAAGCTTTATAGTAAACAGTTTAGAAGATAATGAAAGGTAAAACTTCCATCTGAAAAGGTTTGATTCAACAAAATTATTGGGACAATCACTTAGGTTAAGTGTTTAGCCCAGAGGGCAGTATAAAATTTCATCAAAATTCAAACCATGCATAAATGATCTCAACCTGCAGTGTCTATTTATACCACACAACATGTTAGTCACATTTTTCACTGCAGATTGAAAGTAATGATGAAGTAACAGATAAGGATGAAAGACTGAATATGTGTTATGCCACCCATGTATAATTCAGTTACTGGCAAACACGGATTAGAAAGTATCCTGTAACAACATGAGTTTTTCAACTGCCTGAGAAAACCTGTGAACCACTAATGAGGAAAAGGGGACAGCAATGAAACCAGAAATACTTCACATACACAAATTAGCGAAGTAGAGAAGAGAGTTAATAAATCAGTGGGTCTAATGCAAGGATTCAATGACAATGAGAAATGCAAATATGGACCAAAAGAACATTAGATTTACACATTTTTAGGTTTTCTGTTTATTTAAAAAAGTCACTGGCAGTGTCACTGCAAAAGGCATCATTTTCGTAAAGCCAAAATCATCAAATTTTGGTGAACACAATATAAAGAAAATTTCAGTACAGGCTCTCCACTTAAAATGTAGAACACTGTTCTCAACCTCTAAGAAGAAATAATCACAGTGGAAAAAAGTTTATGCTCCTTTTTCCAGCTGAAATTTTTGCTTCATTTTTTTTTGAAGAGAAGCTTTGAGTGATGAATTAAATAAACTTCAGTTTATTTAATTTAAACTTCAGTTTGAAGCAAGCTTCAAAGGGAACAGTAATTTTTGGATTAATGGGCAAACAATGCAGAACAAATTACATCAGTAGTTAGTTAAAAGCTCTGTAAAATAGCTTGTCCTCTATTTCTGAGTAATGGGACTGATGAAGGAATGGGATTTATTTATTTTTTTTCCATTCCCAGCTCTCTTCCCCTGCAATTGTTTAGACAGGAGAATTAACAGTCCAAGAGGGCATCTCTGCACATTGTGAGAAAGACACGGCATTCAGTACAGCTGCAAGAAAGAATAGCTGAACCGGGAGTTTCATCACTGTGAAGCCAATAAAACAAAGTATCTGGCACATTTTCAGTCATTATCTCTCGTCAGAGACCTAAAACAAAAACTGGGATAGACTGAGGTACCAGCCCAAGAAGCTTACGAGGACAAAGCACACCCAGAGAGCTACCTAGCCTGTTTAAAACCGAGCTCAAGACAGTGACTCACACCTTTGTAACATTCAAGCATGACTACTGCCAATTTGCTGGACTTCCTCTTAAATCAAAAGGCAGACAGACTGTATTTTATGCAGAATTTTGTAACCAGGCTCCCAAACCTGGCAGGCTGGATTGGATTTTTGGATCCAAGACCAGGCAAATGGCAGATCCCTTCTGTTCTTTCCTACTCACCTTTCTCACCTCTGCCCTGCCCCAGTTTGACATTGCCTGAGAAGGAGATATCGTATATCTCCCACAGGATAGGACAAAAAGGGATAGCTAAAGCAAAGACAAAATACACAAGGGGAAATATTGGTCCAGCTAGGTGACTGAGAAGGATTTTGACAGTAATCCACACTTTTATCGTCACCTCTGAGACAAGAATCAAGAGTCACCAGTTACAAAGCCAACGGTTGGACTTGCTGATCTTAGAGGTCTCTTCCAACCAAGGCTGTTGTATGATTCTCCTTCCCAACCTTTGCACAGTGCCTCAGCTTGTACTGAAAACCTGTAAGGGCAGAGACCCTCCTAACTTACTTGGCTGTTTTGTCACACATCACTGTATATTTAATAATAATTATGCCTCTGCAGAGGTATTTTATTCTGATAGATTCAGAACTATCCCACCAGGATCTTCAGATACTTATTCATTTTGCTACAGGCTACAACAGAAAGAGTTAGAGAATTTACTGAAACAACAAAGTCATTTTACATACATATGGTCTATGCTTCTGTGCCACAGCAGTGACAGATAAAAAGCAGCAATCTATCATATTTTTCTCTCCACACTGTACTCAATAGGATCCAAAGTGTGGTACCCATTTTGCTACTAATGCACATGTTTAACTCCCACTTATTTACTGTAGTGCCCTGAAGATGTGACAGTTAGCTATGTAATGCTCTTATTATTTTTATTCATTCTATTCATTAGAGATGACCGTGTATGGTGCACTTATAGCTTTGCTTTTCTCCACTAGTCATCAGTAATGTCATCTTTTCTAGCTCATGAAAACAAAATGTGTATTAAATGACAAGCAACAACCACATTTCTCTGTACCCGATGCTTCACAGCCAGCTTGTCAAGTCTTCTACCTTCCTATGAGCCTGAATAAACCAAAGAGCAATTCAGCTATGTCAAAAAGTGCTTTTGCACTGAGCTGGACTCAAGGCTAAATGGTGTGAAGTGCCTGTGAGGGAGAAATGCCAGCAGTACTTTCTCAGAGACTCTTCAACTGCCCTCGTGGCAAAGGCTCCAACAACTTTGGGAGCCCAGGCTGCTCAGTGGCAGGACAATCAGTGTTCCCAGTATTTAAGAAGAGAAACGTGATTTCAGTCAAAAAGCTGCATGATAGCCGTATTTCTGCCAATATACCTAACTTTCCCCTGACTATTGCCAAATTTGAACTATCTTCTTTCACTTTTACCAAATAGGAATTCTCTAAGCAGGAGGAGGAGAACGGAAAAAGCATTTTGGCAGGGAATTATAAACACACTCTCCTGGAGAGGGGTAGATCTACCTGTGAATTGCTCCAGTGTTAGGGAGCATTTGCCTGCTCTTTCAACTCCATTACATATAATCAGATGGCAACCACACAAATCCCTTGCCAAGATCTCTAGGAAAACTTGGGTTTTGTACTGAAGTTGCTCAATGACTGAGCTCATTGCTGCTTTCTGCTGGAGAACATTAAAGCCGGTAGAAAAGGAAAAAAGCAGGAAAAACAAACAAACAAACAAACATACATGCATCTCCCTGGCACCTACAGTGAGTGATCACTCACTGATAGCTCTCAACTCACACTCAACCCAGTGATTTATATTACCAATTTCTCCTCTCCATTGCTAAGGCCATCTCTCAGCTGGTGGAGTTCTGCAGGTCTGGAACCTATAGGAGGAAGGGCAGTGGCTGCCAACTCTTTTCATCATCCTGAACATATAAATAAAAGTGTCATCATGCATAATTGCACTGAAGTCCATAGGTACTCACAATAGTAAATATTCCCTGTCACAATCACGGTAACCATCAAATTCTGGCAAAATCAAGTGTGTAAGTAGATACTGGAGGGCTCTGCAAAAGACCCCTGTAAATGACAGTTCTGGATAACAACTCATATTTCCTTAGGATGTGTTTTCAATCTTAAAATTCTGTTTCTTATTTTTTCCAGCAGTTTAGATAAATTTTGACATAATCCTTTTTGTTGATTTCAAACTTGTTTCCAAACAGTTAGGTCCACTCAGTCTTCACCTCTACATCTGAATCACCAGCTGGAGATACACCTTACTTCTCATTCCCCTTTCACTTGCACCATTTTACCACAATGCACTGGCAAAGACGTAATTCTTCAATTGCACTAGACAGCAAAGAAATAGTCTCTCTAAATGTATGCAGTTCATTGGACTTTGACTATTTATGAATTATACTATATAATAAAAGAAGCAACTTCAGAAAAATCACAGGGAATAGCAAATATGCCATAGCTATATTTAATGGTTTATCTATATAATGTTTCCAAAAAGTATTTTTTTTTTTTACTTTCAGAAAAATCCCTGACAAAACTTAAGACTAAAGCAAAAACTCCACAGAAATATATACCAGTCCATTGTAAAAATTCAATCTGTAGAGATGATAGGACGTGCATGAACATAAACACCCATCTGACATCTGAACACATGAAAAAAAATTAAATCCATGACTCGTGTCCTGCTGTGACTTACCTGCAAAACAAAACTCCCACAAAGAGTACAGAATGAGGACCAGTCCTGGTGACACTCGGTGCTCACACAGCCAAAACTTAAGCATTTTTAGGAATGACATGTGAAAGATTTGAAAGCAAAGAAAACAGTGGAACTTAAGATTTAAACTAATATGTAAAGCTCAGTCTGCCTTTACATCTCCATCTTGAACAATGGAATTTGAAACAATGATACAGGGTGGACTATCAGAAGTTACTCACAAACTTTCTTGAAGTAATTTTTAAATGATTAGCACTTTGTAAAGCAAGCAATAAGGAGCTAGGTTCCTTCAAATAAAGCAAGTTGAATGCTCACTCTTAATGGCAATATTTTATATATAGTACATGAAGCAGATCCTACTAGGACAGCTATTAAAAAAACTGGTAAAATGTGACCTTTGATTTTAGGTAAATGTTACGTATTTGAATAAAAGGTTGCATTTATAGGCAGCAGCAGAATTCTTTTTTTATTTTACTGAAATCTTTAGAATAGCTGAAGGGAGAATCAAGGGAAAGTTTTTTAAATAGGCACCACTAATTTTGAACAAATTTTAAACACTCAGATGAGGATTTTTCCTCCAATATATAATTCACCACCCTCCTTACTTGGTGTAAATTCAATCTGTTGTGTTTGTATGACATAAACAACAAGCAGTTTCACAGGAATGAGGCAAACAATATGTGAAGGTGTTTTAGAAAGCACAACAGGGAATACACCAAGCAAAGAAGCATCTGTATTTATTTCAATGTCAAATCACGTGCGTGTTATAAAGGGAAAGTTTATTGTTTTTATGAAAAAACAACTTTACTATATTGTTCTGTTTGCAGTTAACTCCTCCTGTCCCTCAGTGTCCTCATCAATTTGGGAAAAAAAAAGTAATAATCAGCAGGTAAAAACACACTCCCTTTGCTACCCCTCTTGGACAGGGTCTGCATCTGCTCCTGATGGCTGCAAGTGAGAATCAAAGCCTGGCCCACCCCTCCCCGCTGCATTCCAGAGGTGCAATGATATAAATCTAGGTAGGATTTATTTCTTCTTCTTCTGCCTGCATGCAGTGAGACATCACCTCATCTTCTGTCTTAAGACACTTTCTAACCCTGCATTGATGCTGCACTGGCCAAGCCTGCAACCAAGCTACCATGGGCATCACACGGCACTGTTGCATGGGACATTTTGTATTCCCCCACAAAAGACAGTGCCCTACAATAAATTATTTTTACAGAAGCTGGCCAGAGTCAGCTTAACACATTTGGAGTTCAGGAGAAAATATTTCAAAGCAGCATTTAGCCTGGTTATGAGCTACAGGCATGTTGTTAAAAAGCTAACTGCATGGAGACAAAGGATAATCGTTACTTTTACATTAGTGTGTAATATTAACCCTTAAGAGCTGTTTCAGATGGTAAGTTGTTGATGGTTGAAACTGCTAGTTCATTACCTATATTTAAACCTGAATATTCCTAGAGTCACAGAAAGTGTTTTTGTCATTACTGTTTTTTGCATTAAGACAGATAAAAGTTTTTGAAATCTGGGTTCTTTCTCCTATTTCCAATACAACTGCAAATAAAAAGCAGTGTTAAAGTGCTGAAGTGCTGAAATTATTTCTCAGATCTGTATTTATTATGCATTTTCAGGAAACCTGGCTTTATAGTGACAAATAGATACGAAGAACATTTTTTGCTCGAATTTTGCTTGTTTCAGGGAACAGAACAACAGGGTTAGAAAGTTTCTGGCAGCAAGTTTTGGGCTGCAAGGGTCAAAATTTTTCCATGTGTTTTGCCTCTCAAGGTTATAGATTTCACCCGTCTTATTTAGACAACAGCCACTAAAGATATTCATGTTCTGCTGCAGGTTACACGTGATTTTTAGTTGCAGAAACACAAGTTTCTGAGAGAAAGGAGGTTCAAAGACACCATGGTGTGAGCCAAGGTGCTGGGATAGGTTCTCCAGGAATGTCTGCAAAGATCTGGGTGACAGCTACAGGGCTGTGACTGTGACTGACCTACAGCATCTACCTCCCTGTAATGAGTGACCATGTTTGTCTGTTACCTTAACCTCTTCTTCCCTGTCTTATGTTTTGGACTCATCCCTTCCCACCACCACCACCTCTCAATTCACTGGACCTAAGCAAATGCCTGCTGCTTTCAGCAAGGCTGTATGTAGGCACAGTGGAAAAGTCACCAATGTAGGCTGCCAGATCAAAGCTGAAGGCTGAGGGCTTCTGCAGCCAGGATGATCTTTTTATTACATATGTGTATAATGCCCATGGTAAGGAGGTTTGACTATGGCCTAGGGACATGAGACACCACTGTCAAATTAATACGAACAGAAAAGGACAAGCAAGCTATAGCAATGGAAACAAAAAAAATAAAAATAAAAAAAATCATAATTATCAGAAAAATATTTGTGATCACAAAAGAATATTTTGCTTGTACTCACCAGTCTCCCCTTTGGCAAGCTCTACAAGGAAAGAGAGGATGAGAGAGGGGAAAGAAGAAAGAAAAGAGGCAGGGAGAGAGAGGACAAAAAGAGAGAAACTGAGACAGAACGGACACTTTTAACTTGTCACAGTACAACACTAGCTTTTAATTAATACAGGGCATGTACAACTTTGAAGACTGTTGGTTGTACAGTATTTTATGATAAATACACTTTATGGCATTTTGTTTTTAAAGAGGATTTTGTAAAATAACCTAGCCCAATAAATGATTTACCAGCTGCAATAAAAGATCAAGGAAATTGCTCAGATTGCATCTTGGAGCATCTAAAACTCTGAAGTTTATGGAGATCTAAGCTGCCCCCAGATCTACAGTCCTATTAAAAATTTTTGTAGTAGCTAATTATCTTACATTGTGTTTTTTTCAAAGGTAGCAATCCTAGCAGAGAGGAAGGTCTGGAAACGGACAAAGGCACGTTGATGCCCTTTGATGGAGAAAATAAGAGAGAAGGAAAGAAGAGGCAGACAGAAGTGAGTAACAACTGAAACATCATGCTGGTCTGGTGACAAGTGGAACTAACAATTCATAAGGTATCAGATACTCTTTCAGTCACACAGGGAAACTGAATTAACTATAAGTTTTAAAAAAATATTAAGGTCACATTCTTTACATGGCGTGGTAAGTGTAATATGTATATTACTTGACCAAAAGTGGAGAAATTTGTTGTCCTATTTTTTACTTTCTTATAAAGATGACATTTTACCACAGGTGAAGTAGAAGGCAAAGAAGTGCTCTCTAAATTCTGTGTTGTTCTAACCTCATGAGACTTACACGCAATAAGTAAATCAAACAGGATGACAGAGACAGTAAGTAAAATGGCATACTGAAATAATAAAATACTAGCCTCAGCTGCCTTCATAGAAGGACAGGCAGCACAGTCACCACAAAGCATGCCTAGTAGCCTTTGTTTCATACCAGGGATATACAGTTCATTTTAGACATACATCTCACCTCCCAGGGAACCCTTGCAAAACCAGTGTTCCCACAAGTGTGGGGCTTCCAAAGTCAACTGGGCTTCCTAAGAAAGGATGAAGAAAGGAAAAGGAAACAGAAATACAAAAGGAAGAAAGAACCATCATTTTTTCTTAGTCCCCAAATCAGACAAGCAAGGTCCATGACAGCTAGACAGGGACAGCAGCCAGAAAACAGTGTGTTCTCCAGGAGTGCTTCAGCATTAAGGAATAATGGATTTGGGTCCCTTTCCCAACAATTTCAAGAGCAAGACACAGAAGAGAGACAGTGAAGTTCACCACCACAGAAAGCAAGCACCTTGAGATAGAAAGGGTTGATGATAATTTGGTTAATTTAATTTGAAAATTGAGGTAGGTGAAATTAAACGGTGGGAGCTGGCAAGGGTATTTGGATGAATACTGCTACTCTAAAATCTGTTCTTAAATTATAGCCAAGTTGAGGGAGTCCTTAATTGTCAAAAATAACCACTATTAATCCAGCATAATTATGACAGTCTAATTACATGGTTGTCTGTTAGTTTTCCACTTGACTTCTGCCTCCTGCAATACTCAGGGCTGACCACCTCTAGGGCTGAGTTCAGATTTCTATAGCGGAAATGCACTTTGTGTAGGTAGGGTCTTTACCTAACTTTCAGCCAAACCTTAAAAGCACGAAGTGAATATGGCAACTGAGAGCAGCGAACAACAGGACTAGTGATGCTGAAGGCTTCTTGGCTTGCCTGATCAGATAATACTGCTTTCAAATGTTTTGATAGGGAAGTCATTTAAAGCTAAATTTTCACAGACATGCACCCTATTCTGATGCTCATTTTCTGGTTGCTTTATTTGAAATTCTAGGGGTTGATTTGCAAAAGACCATAGGTGCCAGAGATGCATGTTGCAGATGGGTTTTGAACATTCAAAACACAATACAGAGCTATGTGAAAGACTATCAGATCATTTTATTTAGTGAAGGATTGGGTCTTCATTGTTTTCTACTAATTACAAATAACTATCCAACTTTTGCAATTACTTAGATGATTAAATCCCAGGAAAAAAATAATTATAAGTAAATGAAAAGATTTAATTTTGATACAGTCTTTTTAATTTCACTTTATCTTTTCATTTTAAGTCATTCCCCATATGTGTATTTTATAACAGAGAAAAATAATATTTAAAGTAACATTCAAGAAGGGTAGTCTATTGCTCTTAAAATGCTAAAAAGATTTTGCTAGAAATCCTCTTTCATTTCTTCCTGACACAGCTTCTCAAAGCAATTCAGCAATATCCATATTGCATTCTCAGAAAAAATGTTTCCAAATTTTTTCTAATCAACTTCAATCATAAATAATACTAAGGATTCAAAGAAAATCCAAGTCTTTAGTTACTTATAAGTGCCAAAAATATCGTCCCTCGTATCCCTACCTGTGAAGGTGAAATAAGACCCTTTCCTTACTTCACAGTGATTTTGCAAAGAAAAAGTAACATTTCTTTGCAAAGTTCTACTGGGAAGGAAAGTATGATGAGATCAGTAATTCTGAATTCCAGGCAGGAGACACATGTTGTAAATAAGTCCAGGGGCCACAGTGACCAAAAAGCAGAAAATAAAATACTTAATATTTACACAAATAAATAGCACACACAGAGAAAAACAAGCTCTATGGAAAGCATACGATGTCATAATCATAACATGCATGGACAAAGGGGACAAACTGACATTGCTTAGGTAATTGACAACCTATGGTTGGATTTTGCAGCCTAATAACATTCTTCTGAATGTAGATAGCCCCATAATACAAGAATAACAAGACATACTTTTGGGCTGTGAAACTAGTTGATGCTGACATTACTTACCACACAGAAAAAGTATATTTCTCTAACTCCTCCAAGTAAAAATTGCTCTCTGCAGATGCTTTCCCTTCTTCTGAGCTTTCATTGTTCCCAGGACCTGATTTTTCTTGACAACATTTGTCAGGTGGGTTATTCCAATTGATCTTTAAATGGAAAAAAAAAATCAGCAAGTTAGAGCAGTAAGGTAATTAGCTGGGCATAGCCAACAAAGGAAGAGATGCCAGTTTCAACCTGTTTTGAACTTCTAGCTCTGTTTTACTCCTCACTCCATAACAAACCTGGAAAACATCTGTGGCAAAGCTGGCTCAAACACTTTAGAATAAAATAGAATTAGAATAGAATTAGAATATTAGAAGGGACCTACAATAATCATCCAGTCCGACTGCCTGACCATTTCAAGACTGACTGAAAGTTAGCGTGTTATTAAGGGTATTGTCTAAATGCCTCTTCAACACTGACAGGCCTGGGGCATCAATAACCTCTCTAGGAAGCCTGTCCAGTGTTTGACCACCCTCTCAGTAAAGAAATGCTTCCTAATGCCCAGTCTAAACCTCACCTGGCACAGCTTTGAGCCATTCCCACGTGTCCTGGCACTGGATCCCAGGCAGAAGGATCAGCACCTCCCTCTCCACATCCCCTGCTCAGGAAGCTGGAGAGAGCAATGAGGTTGCCCCTCAGCTCCCTTCTCTCCAAACTAGACAAGCCCAGAGTCCTCAGCCACTCCTCACAGGACATTCCTTCCAGCCCTGTCACCAGCTTTGTTGCCCTCCTCTGGACACATTCAAGAACCTTCACATCCTTCTTAAATGGTAGGGCCCAGAACTGCACACAGAGTATTGTTCAGTGAATTGATTTATGTTCCTGTAAGGCTGTGGTTTGACAAACCCTCTCAACGAGGTGTAAGCTCATGCTGACGCCAGAAGTTCCAGCCTTCCTCTACCTGCTTGTTTTTTCCTATGTTGCACACCACACTCCATCAGCACAAAAATTTGGACATCCACATAGTAAAACTTACAGAGGGAACTGATCTGGGAAGGGAATTAATGCTGTTTGGCCTCTTTCTTTTCTTTTCCTTTTATTAATTGGGTTAGCTCTCAGCTGGACCCATTCTGATCCAGGCCACCCTGCACTGGTGCCAGCACAAGGGAGGAGAGGAGAGGGACAGTGCCGCATCTTTCAGTGCTGGTGAAAGTTTATGCTGATTTAAACTACTGCTTGAGCTACAAAGTACAGAATCCCAGCCTGTGCTCATCTCTGGAGTAACATTTTTGCACTCATCAGGCTCGGTTTGGCACGGGCATCGCCTCTCCCTGGAGTGACCAGCAGGTTCCTCGCATGCTCAGTGTTATCGCCCCTGACAGAGAGCCAAACGTCACTTCCATCAACAGGCACAATGAGGTCATAACTTACCAGACAGACATTTACAGGTGACTCCATGAAGCTATTAATGCCTTCCTAGGCACAATACCGAACTCCATAAAGGATTTGTTAACATTTAGGGAACAAGCCCAGAGAGAACAAAGGGATGGAAGTTAAAACCAGTTATGTTCAAACTAGAAACAGGACTCCTTTTTTGTTCTTTCTTTTAGAGAAGGAGATGGAAAATAGACTGTTTAGAGGTAACCACAAAGAGAAATTTTGGTTCTTCATTGCTTTATGCTGATTTTATGGAGCAAATGGTTGAAATTTCCTAGCGTATCCTGGAAGCTAACCTGAGCGATTTAAGGTCCTTTCTGGCTTTTGTATTTATGAAATCTGCAATGAACAAAACATCCAAGTTTACTCTGTAGACCTCAAAAAATTTAAGCGTTTCCAGGGAACACAATGTTGTCATTAGCTGTAGTTACACCACTGTATACTTTGCTAATTATGAAAACTACAAAGATTTATTTTTTTTTTCTTTTTAACTCAGTAAACCATTTTACTCTAAAAGGCAAATTTGTATTCTGGAGCTTGTATTACATAGACCTCATCCACATTTTGAATTTTAATTTAAGGCTTATGGACATAGCAGATAGAGGTTCATATCCATACCTACATAATGCTAAATATGGTTATCAGTAAATAGGATACAATCATATTTTCAGCGATCACTGGAAAAGCTGCCACAAGCAATGGAATATCTTGTCAAAAAGCAACTCTATGTAAACATGAACAGTTAAGGTGGAGTATAAGAGTATAGTAGGCAGCTACAGATAGCATTGCATTTCTCCCAGACACATGACTGCCCAACTCAATTCCCTAGAAAAAGTCAGGGTTTCAGAGTAGGCAGGGCATATAAAGTACCTTGTTTGCACTGACATTGTTTCCATGAAACATCCCTGTGCAAAGTAGATATAAAAACATTAAGACATAAATCCCAAAGGTCTTAAAGTATATTATGAGTGAATTTCTCTGAGACTGTGTTTGATCTTGTCTGAAGTACAAAAGCAGAAGCTCAGTCATCTGCATGAGGGTGGAATTATGGACACAGAATATATTTTACTTCTCTCAGAAGTCACTAACTGGGAGCATTGTGTCTTTCATGGCCACCATTCAATACCTTGAATACATGCAACACTCATCGCAACAAAAAGTAAGCTGTCACTAGTGCCCATCACTTAGAAGATGCTCAGTGGGAGACTATTTGCAGCTCCTTAGCATAGATGAATTTGGGCACAGCAGGGGCAAAGCAGTAACGACTTTGGTTTTGCTGATATATACTATAATGCCCAAAAAGGTGAGGTGAGACCGAAAGGTCTTTCTGTTTGTATTTTTTTCTAAAAAATAAACATAAAAAAAAAAAAAAAAAAAAAAAAAAAAAAACCTGTTTACAAAAAGAAAAGGAACATCTGAGAACAGCCCACTACATGAACTTCTGTCTTCTGCCTTAAGTCTGTTCTTTACATTAGTTTGCAACTGTTTCCAATATATGATTGTTGGGTAAACATATTTCAAAAGATAGTTTCAGTTCCTGAGATAAAAGTGGGCATAAATGACATAATTCAGACCAAGTTTCTAGATTTTGAACATGGTAAAACAAGGATCTATCTGAAAATTAGGGTTCATGCATTCCATTAAAAAGAGGGGCTTTTATAACCTTTGAAAGGAGATTTCACATGCTCATATTTCTTTTGTGCAGAAGTATTCTCATAAGAGGCTCAGTTCAGAAATCTATTTAAACGTGTCAATAACTGTAAGCCTGTGAGTCATTTCACTGAGTCCAAAGGGACTAGACAGTGCTGAATTACCCATGGGTTTACGCACCTTATTGAAACCAGGTCACTTTCATGTGGCTTTGAAAGCCACCCACAACCGAGGTTCCTATAAGAGCGCGGCATTTTGTTCAAAGGCAATGTGCTATTATGGGATTGTAGGAAATGAATTTCACTCTGCCACTCCCATGGGTTGGGTTGCTTTACCCATTACACCCACTTCATCAGTCCTTAAATCAGTCAGTCTTCCTATAGATATAAGGCTACACACACACACACACACACACATCAGTCTGGTTATGTTTATATATAACTCTGGTTTCTGCAAGTTATTCTTACCTCCCTAAAGAAATAAATCACTTGAAAACTTAGTCATTTAAAATGGAGGGAATTTCCAGTTGGCCAATCTGTTTTTACTCCTAGATATTTATATGTAGATCGTCACACTACTAAAGTCAAAGTTGCAATAATGATTCCCAGCTATGAGTATTTGTGCCACAGTACATGTATAGGTATCATGGATGCATAGTACACAAGTTTTTGAGTACTCTGAGTACCATGAGGACTTTTTTTCATGGGCAATTAAAAACACTAAAAAAGTTTCGGAGTGTATCCAGAACAGGGTGAGATGAATTGCCAGAATAATTAATTTGAATATTCATGTTTGCAGTTATAGTTCACTGCAGCCATGCTGATCTAAAGAGGGAAGTGAAGCAACACTTACAGAGAAAAATTGCATCATTCATTGGAAAATGTCTAATTTAGAACAGACAATGCAGGTAGAAGCAATTCTCAGGAATAGAGAGTCGTCTTTGTGTCTAAATTCTCAGGATTTACATTAAATAGGAAAGTTCCCGCCATATCTCACCCAGAAAGTGTTGTCATGATGCTGATGTGACTTACGGTAACTTGTACTGATGTCACAACGTTTCTTCACAAATTAATTATGTCCTTGACCAAGTTATGACAAATAAGGATACTAAAAGTATCTAATGGTAAGGGTCTTCTGCACAAGGACACGTGAGCTTGAAGGTTACAGATACATAGGAAATCTATCTTGTGTTTAAACATTACTGAAATAATATTATCCTACAGAGAAGCCTGGATCAAGCTGCTGTTGCCCAATTACTGGATAGTTTTTCCTACTGCTCCTTTGAAATTCCATTGCTGGAGATATTGGCTCCCTATAGATCTGTGCAGGACACAGCAAAGATTCTGGCCATGTGAAGTCTTATGATAGCTATAAAAAAATTACTGATAGATTATAGAATCACAAGAAGAAGCAAGCCCACAAATCATTCCTAAATGGCACAGGTAGAAGCTCCAATGGCTTCACTGTGCACTTTAAGGGAGATGGTGACATACAGACCAAGGCCAGTACCTTGTGATGTCCTCCTTGTCCTTCCTTTGTCCAAAATGAGCTGCAGTGGTTGTCTGTACTGCCACAGCAATCCTCTGTAAGAAAAAAAAAAATATATTATTTTTATATCAGTGTGTTAGACAAATCTCCGGAAAGGAAAGAGCTAGGTTCTGTTCCCTCTTCCACCAAGATCTTGTGTGACTCCAGACAGGTCATTTTCTTCCCTCCGTCTTAATTATAAATAAGTGGTTAGTTCTCTCCTACCTTCCAGAAACGTTAGGATGATTAATGTAGAGAAGGCTTCAGATACTGTGGTACTGGAAATAACTGTACAGATAAGAAGCTGGGGGGGAGAGTAGAAATAAAGAAATTACAGACACAAAAACAACAACAGTGAATGGTTTTTAAACACTGCAGGATGAGTTCTTCAGAAGAGAGGACGTTCATTTTCTTTCATGGGCGTGGTTGTGGACCGAGAATGAGGCACAAGGATCCAAAGTACTCATGTTTTCTAAGCAATTTTTACTCAAGTAGTGTGTCCCTCAGACTCCTGAAAAGCAGTGACCTGTGGAGTGAGCAAAAATGTACTCCCATGTCAGAGGAAGTAGCGAAAATAGGAAGCGATGGAAATAAAGGTCTGTATTACACTTCTTAATGTACAGCACATGGAGGATAAGGCAAAAATACACTTAATGATTATTTCACTTCTCTTTTTTTCAGTTACTTCCACTTCCCCTCAGTTAAAGTACTAAAATGTACTTAAAATCACAGTACAGGGATCTGCTCTTAGGTGTTTTAGCTGGAAATACACAGTATACACATATGCAATGTCACAGATTTGAGCCTCTATGTATATACACCTATGGATATCTCTCTATTTCTTGCTTTACATACACACATATAGGTGTATATATCCTCAGCATTCATAGTGGATGAGTTATTTACATCATTTGGGGTGAAAGAAGAGGTCTACTGAAAACAGTAAAACTGCATAAAATACAGCTGCTTGGTATGTCACGTGTGCACACATGCAGTGCAAACAGTTCAAATTGTCTCCACATATTCCAGATATGTGATACATGTATGAACTCATAAAATTATTAAAAACATTAAAATATAAACATACCTTTGCAAAGACGGTTACTGTGGTTTTCTTTGTTGTTCAATATTATTTTTTTTTAATTTTGGCTGATTGAAATGGGTTTCAAAATAACTTTGCTGAAATAAGGAAGACTTGACAATGTTTTTGGAGACAAATGAATAAAGCAATAATTACCTTGGCTAAAAAAAGTAGCACAACAAAAAGAATAAAGAAAACAATAATATTCTACATTTAAGAAATGGGAGGGAGAAGAAACTCAAGTTTGTTATTTAATCATGGCATGCTCTTTTTATATTTTATTTGTAAGGCTCTGAATGTTCTTTTCTTTCTATACCAGTGAGCTCATTACTTTAATTCCTCATAGATTTCTCTGAACAATTTTTGCTAAGTAAAAACACAATGTAATTCTTCAATGGCTGTAACAGTAAGAAGCTGCTCAAATTAAAGATCAATAAAAAGTACGGACAAAAATCTGTATGAAAATAAATAAATAAAGGAGAAGATGGCAAATGCTTGCAATTAGACAGGATGAAAAATCTAAAAAGAAATTAAATTTAGTTGTAATACATTTCCCATTCTTTTCTTCATGAAAATTACTACTGAAGTGGTTTTTTTTTCTGTAATTTAAATGTTAAGCTGCCAGATGTGTGTCTCATGCTTGAAGAGTTGAAGCTTTGCATTATTTAGCATATTAAGATTCACAGAATTTAAAAAAGGGCTCCTTTATTGCCTGGAGGTTCTAATTAAGTAAACCTTAGCCTGGTACATTTAAAACTTGCAATACAAGAGATTTTGCTTCCTTTTTTTTCCTCTGCAGCCAAGTCTCATCAATATAATAAATATGGAAAATACTTAAGATGATATAATTTTTCTTTGGCTTGAGGAATTAAACCTATCTATTATTTTAAGAAGTTTTTAATAGAGGCCAGCAATCAGAAAGACATTTAAAGACTCCAGTCTACTTTTTAATCACAGGAGCTGCTCTTAGTTAGTGGGGGGAAACACGTCTTATAAAACTGAGCTATGTACAAATTGTTTCTTCCACATGCACAAAACAAAGCAGCTATGAGAAAAAAACATGAATCACATGGTTCTTTGTCATTAAATTGCATCTTACTTTTTTATAACTTGTTATAATTGACCACAGAAAACTAATACAATGTTAATTAGCTGCACTATCAGTAATTTGTTCATTGAAAGAGTTGGGATGGCTACATCAGAAACTGTAATAACATAGAAATTCCTTTGACATACAGTACCTATAAATCATACCTTAAATACAGGGGGTTTTGCCATCTTAGAAAATGTCAAATGTATCAACTTTGTCCAGATATAGCACTTATCAGTGTCTATTTTAGTAAATTGACTCAAAATACATTTTGTTCCCTGATGGGGGAACATAATGCCATTCATGATAAAACTGAACAATTTGAGGAGGAGAAAATAGCACCAAGTGAGAATTATCAAAGACAGGAATCATAGTTATGGTAAAGGTACAATAGCAGATGTAAACTTTCTATTAATCACAGAATACCCTTGGTTGGAAAAGACCTGTAAGATCATTAAGTCCAACCATTCATACGTCAATTAATATTAATACGTCTGTTTGGAAGTCAACAAACAATAAGAGCAGGAAAATGTGATTACACCAGGGCCTGCAAGTGACAATAAAATTCTTAATCCAATGCAATAGATCTGTGATTAGGTATTAATAAATCTAGCATAAGAGTTTTAATGCTGTACATTTGTATAAGACAAATAGGAAAAAAAATAGGTGGCATTTTTTTCCCCCACTGTTGTAGTATGGGCATGATAACAGTAATGTCTGTATCTGGGAAAGGGTGGTGCGATGAAATTTGTTTCCAGACCTTGACAATGCTGAAAGCAGTCTTCTTTCTGGTGATATTAAGTCCCAGTTTAGATGCTACACAGCTCACACCTGATATGGGATACAAAGAAAGTGTCACCTGTATTAAGTCCCTGAGTTCAGCAGGGACCTACATTTTAAAACAGGATGGAAACGGGTTGGAAACTAAAGTGTTAGTGCTACTCCATAAGCTTTCTTAGCATCAGCCTTGCAATAGCTGAGAGTAGTAGCAAGATCTTTAATAGCGGATGGTGTCCTACTATTTCTTAACCCTTGTTATGTTATACTCTACATTTTTAACCTCTACTTTCAGTCTGGAAGCTATCCTCTTTGGTTATGTCTTCTGTAACAAGCACTGTGGTGCAACAGGAGTGTATCTGTAGAATGAAATCAGCAATTCAGAGGACATCCCTGAACACTGGGGACCCTGCCATGTGTGGAAGAGCTTATGACAGACTAGCTCTAGTCTGGTCCTGGGAACTGATGGCCCATTAATACCTGATAAACACACCTGAAGTGCACCTCATTGCTTAGCTTTACCCTAAAGGAGTCCAGTGCTTCTCCTCCAAGATCACTCTGCAATGCGAACCAGAGAGCAGCAACTGGGGCAGGGTATTCACATCAAAAGTGCCCTAAAACACTAAGCACTAATGTAGATACACCCTTTGTGAATTGGGATTAAAGAGGGGTGGGAAACAGATTCTCTGTGATGTGAAACTTTCAGAGGCTGCATACAGAGTTGATGCTATGAAATTTTTAAGATTTCACTTCCCCTGCCCCCCTAATATATCAATATTTTTTTAAAATACGGACAGAAAGAAACATCACAGCTAGGAAATTACATTGGGTTTGTGGGAAATACTTCTGACTTAAATGGAGGCAAAGAAGATAAGGATAAGGTGCATTTGCTTCTGATAGTTGCAACCTTTCTTTCAGTCAGGAGGAAAACGTTTTAGAGTAGTGCAATCTAGAAGTGAGGCAGCAGACAAAAAAATCACCACCTTGGTTAAATTATAGCAGGGAAACAGAAAATAACATGAAAATACTATCTGGACCCCTTTCTAGTAATACCCCAGCCTGTAGGAAATCAAACAGCATGGTAAGAGTTGGAAAAGAGAAGAGTTTGGATTATGCGGATTGCACAGCTGTAAGTGGGAGTTGAATTTGATTCTATCTGCAAGGATCAACCCAATCCTTTGCACTATCCTGCTCAGAGGAGGAAAAGACCAGCAGGGAAAAAGAAGATTCAGCTGTTGGAGACTCTGCCTCTGAGGCTCTACCTGTAGAAAAAATGAAGGTCAAGCAATCTGCATTTTAGTGCATCACCTTGTTCCCTTTGAAGTGGCACCATCCATGAGGAACTACCAATGAATATAGCTTTGGGATTTTTGGCCTCGGTAATTATTTTTGCATCTGCATATGACTGTAATGCAGAAGCAAACAGCATGGCAGAAGGAGAAGGACCTTGTTGCAGTATAATGAGAAATACTACAAGGAAGGATCACTGGTTCTCATGAAATTGTTTCAGAAGTGGATGTGAGCATAAATATAATCCACTCAACAAAACCATTTCTCACCTACACAAGCATATTCTAACAAATGAAAAGCTTTCTCTCCAAAGATAATGATAAAATTAGAATGAAGCTGTCTCTGTTTTTGGTATTTTGATATGAAGGGGACATCTTAATATGTTCTGAATAAATTTCCAAGTGTTATCTACTAGTGTAACTCCTCAGTTACCCTGATGCCATCTTTTCTTAGGTATTATTCTGAAAACTTGTTCAGACAGAAATGTTTTTCGATGCATGAAAGGACACAATTCACTTTCCAAACTTTTTCCACAGATCATAGAATCATAGAATTGTTTTGGTTGGAAAAGATCTTTAAGATCATCAAGTCCAACCATTAACCCAGCACTGCCAAGTCCACCACTAAACCATGTCCCTCAGCACCTCATCTACACATCCTTTCGATATCTCCAGGAATGGGGACTCCACCACTGCCCTGGGCAGCCTGTGCTAGTGCTTGACAACCCTTTCAGTGAAGAAATTATCCCTAATATCCAATCCAAACCTCCCCTGGCACAACTTGAGGCTATTTCCTCTTGTCCTAGCACTTGCCACCTGGGAGAAGAGACCAAGAGACCAACCCTCACCTCTCTATAACCTCCTTTCAGGTAGCTGTAGAGAGTAATGAGGTGTCCCCTGAGCCTCCTTTTCTCCAGGCTAAACAAAGTCAGTTCCCTCAGCCGCTCCCCATCACACTTGTGCTCCAGACCCTTCCCCAGCTCCGTTGCCCTTCTCTGGACACGCTCCAGCACCTCAGGGTCCCCTTTTTGGAGTGAGGGGCCCAAAACTGAACACAGTACTTGAGGTGCAGCCTCACCAGTGCCGAGTGCAAGGGTACGATCACTTCCCCGGTCCTGCTGGCCATACTATTCTGATACAAGCCAGGATGCTGCTGGCCTTCTTGGCCACCTGGGCACACTGCTGGCTCATGTTCAGCCAGCTGTCAGCCAACACCCCCGGGTCCTTTTCTGATGGGCAACTTTCCAGCCACTCTTCCCCAATCCTGTAGCATTGCATGGGGTTGTTATGGCACAAGCGCAGGTCCTGGCACTTGGCCTTGTTGAACTTCTTACAATTGGCCCATCACTCCAGCCTGTCCAGATCCCTCTGCAGAGCCTTCCTACCCTCAGGCAGATCAACACTCCCACTCAACTTGGTGTAGTCTGCAAACTTGAGGGTGCGCTCAATGCCCTCATCCAGATCACTGGCAAAGATGCTAAAGAGAATTGACCCCAATACCGAGCCCTGGGGAACACCACTCATGACCAGCCACCAACTGGATTTAACTCCATTCACCACAACTCTTTGGGTGCAGCCATCCAGCCAGTTTTTCACCCAGCAAAGTGCACACTCATCCAAGCCACGAGCAGCCAGTTTCTCCAGGAGAATGCTGTGGTAAAAGGTGTCAAATGCCTTACTAAAGTCTAGGTAGACAACATCCACAGCCTTTCCCTCATCCACCAAGCAGGTCTTGTCATAGAAGGATATCAGGTTAGTCAAGCAGGACCTGCCTTTCATAAACCCCTGCGCTGACTGGGCCTGATCTCCTGGTTGTGCCAGAGAGGGTTTTGAATAGATGATCTTAAATATGACTGATATTCAATATTCAGTTTTCAATATTCAGTTTATTTTAAAAGACAGACATTAAGCAAAAGAATCTTTCTGAGCTGGTAGGTTTGAAAATCAGAAGCTAAATAATTTGTCCTGGTTGTGCCATAGAAAGGTGATAGAGTGGAGTGTTGAAAAAACATTGTTTCACTACCCAGGTTATTAGGTGGAGATGGCTGTCTCTAACCTTAGTACCATCAGATCCCTGTCCTGTGGTAAATCTGCTTCTGACCATCATGGGGGTACCTAAGTTTTGAATAGGACCTAGGGGTTGTGTTAAGTTTCCAGACATGTAAGTTTTACCTGGGATTAAAAAACCAACCAACCGGAAAAAAAAAAACAAAACAACACAAAACCAAAACTGCCACAGTGGAAATTGCAAGGCTTTGCCTTCAAAAGAAACCCCATATCCCAGAAGCAAATGCTACCTGATGTTAGTACAGACAGGCACTCTTACGTAATTTAGCTCAGCACAATTAACAAAGGATATTGCTATTAACATGTTGCAGGAAGAAAAAATACTTCCCAAGCACCTAACAGCAACATGTTGTGATCCATGATATAAATGACCAAATAAAATAAAAGGATGTAAAAATGTCACGGAAACACCAGCCGTAATCTAATGTTGTCAGTGCACTCCACACACACCTTGTAATTACTAACACGTTTGGCCTACTAATACTTTTTAGACAGAGCAGCCCACCACTTCTGTACTTCTCTCGCCTAAGCTGCTTTTGATCCCTCACAATTGATTTAAACTCTTCCATCGCTTCCTTTGCCTAGTGAAATAATGATGAGATGATAACACAGAGTGAGGGGGAACGGAGATGATGGTATTTACACACATGCCAAGCAGATCTATTTGCAAACTTTTGGTAAATTAAATAATGTAATTAAAGTCCTAACCTGCTGGAAGCATTTTAAGCTCTTCTCTTTTCCTCCCAGCATCTTCTGGCACACACGCTTCTCCTCCTTTTGCAGCATTAAACTGCTTTTCCACTTCCTTTACAACACTGGGAATACTTCCCTTATGGGTGTCAGGATCTTTTGGGGAGGTCAGAGGTTGCCCTGCAGAGGAAATGACAAGCTGTGAAATGTAAAAGAACAATTCCTTCCACATGTTGCCTTGCTCCAGAAGCAGTGAGGGGTTGTCAGCTAGCATCGCGATGGGATGGGCCAGGCCTTTGCCTAGCAGTCCTGTCAAAACTAATTTACAATTAAAGACCTGCGCAACCGTTTAAAGCTTTACAACTCTGGCGAGTTTCAAGGACTGCCGAAGCCAAGTGGTACAAACCAACCTTTTTTTTAATAGGCAGGCAGGCAGACAGAAGGAAGAGAGACTGAAAAGTGCCCTGAATTGTGCAGTAACCAGATAAATCATATACCTGAAAATAATCCTTCTGTATAATATTTATTTCTAAGTTAATTGTTTGGGAACTGAAAAAATTTCAGCTGCTTTAACTTTTCTTCTTGTTAATGCATGTGGCACATGAGCCACATGTGCTGCTCTTAGACAGCAAACCTTGTAGGGGAAACAAAAAATAAAGTTTAGGAAAAAAAAATGAGCTGTGTGTTCATTCTTAGAAAATAACTGTCCTTAAAACCATACTCAAACAGTTGAGTTGCTTTTGGTTTTACACCCTCAAAGTACCATAGAGCAGGGGGCAACAAAGGACAAGAAGGCTTACTGCAATTAAAGTGTTACACACACATAGAAAACCTGCATGTAGGTGCTTAGTCCAAAGACAGCTGAGGCAGTCGGAGTCTTTCTACATGACAAATCTACCTGGCAAAACAGTAGGAACAAACATTTCTGCTAGCCTGAGCACTGGGAGCAGTGTAGTCATGCTAACAGAGCACTGTACCCAGGCTAATATATTCTGTGTCACAGATCTACTGTAGCATGATCATCCTGCCGCTGGGATCAAACTAACCTGGCTGCCTTCAAACACTTTCCTTGGAAACCTTGGCTTATAAACACCTCTCCTCCAACACAGCCAGGCTAAGCAAAACTCACGTCTTGATTCCACACTGCAGAGCTTGGGCTAAGTTCTGCTTAAGATGATGTACAATTGGTCATGACTATTTGGGTACAGACAGTGATTTCTGCCGTAATTTGACCAAAACCTACACATAACTTAGCACTAAAAAAAATTGTTCCAGTATCTTACTCCTCCTCAGCCACTCTTCCACCTTATAGGCTCCCTTTGTAGGTCTGGAGTGCACGTCATTATATGTTAGAACAGTGCTGACCATAACTTCAGGACTTCAAAATGACAAATATTAAAGAGATGCAAGTAAATCACTAGAATGAAAAAGGTTTTCCTTTTGTTCTGCAAACTACAGAGCATAAATCATTCCTGATATTCTACTAACCTGTTTTATTTGACCACCATTTCTGATGGGCACAAATAGGTGTTTGCATGTCAAGTCAGAGGAACAGCACAGAAAGAGCAGCAAGCATTTGGAAGAATGTCCCCAACAAGTGCAGAGTAACACCTCCCAAATGAGTCTGAGTATGACCTAGAAGTGTTTGAACTGGAGAACAAATGTATGAGTGCTGTCCAGCTACTTTTCTGAGGATGAAAGGTGTACCACTTTCAAAAAAGACCCAAGTTAAACTGACATTTTGCACATGTGAATCCTCTCTTCTATGGACACTAAAGTCAAAGGGGATCTTGCTGTGGATTTCACAGTGAGAAAGAACACTCTCTTGAAGAACTTGTATATTTACTGTTTTATATGGAGATTTATGTTTCTGAAGTTTTCATGCATTTATAAGACTGGGTTACTTAGATCCAAGACTATCAAGGCAAGATTTCTGGTAGTTGCGTCAGATTTTCCTACCTGTGCTACTTCTATTAGAGATGTTACCACCTTCCACACAACAGTGGCTAATGGATTCCATGGACAAATCACCATTTACCTATTGTCAGGAACTGTTGATTCCTTAACATGGCAACAGATCAACAACAGGGGTTTTTTAAAAAAGAGCAAAGCATGGCAGTCATGAATGCAGAAGCGTCTTCTTCTATGAACCTCCCACAGAATACTGATTCAAAAGAGTAGAGAGAAGATATGATTTGGACTGAGACACACTAGATGTGATAATGTGCATCCGTGACCTACAAAGAAGGCATTAGGTTGCATTCCCCTGCCTTGTACTCTGAAAGAGAGATCCTGTGCAGCAGGGAAGAGCAATACTTAGCCCAACACAAAGCTGTGGTTTAAAAGAAGAATATAGCCTGGAGTTAATAGAAATAATATGAAGCTTTTGTCTTAAATTTCTAAAACCAAGACAAATTTGAAGTGAAGGTTAAAACACCATCTCCTAATCTGCTCTATTTTGCTGATATGTTGCAGCACCACACATGGTATTGATATGTAAGATCACTCACTATTTAGACTACCGCAGTAGAGTGTTACAGAGCACCAGTCTTCATTTAGACTGTTCTTGCTTTCTCTGGTTTGTTTCTCAACCCTAATGTCACTTTAAGAAAGCTTTCCTCCTCCCTGCTTTTGGTGGTTTAACAGATATAATATAGTATTTATAGAGCATATCAACGTGCAACAGCTTGCCACAGATCATAAACACATTTTTCTGTTGGAAATGTTGAAATCGTGATTTTCATCACGTGATCTCCAGTTCCCTAAGGTTTGCTCCTTTAATTGTAAATAGCCAGAAAGTCATCAAGCTAGCGTTTAATAAACTTTTAATTTGAAATGGATTACCACATGTTGTGTTTGTTTACCCATTATTAAATCTCTTAGCAACATATCACCAGCAGAAACAGCATACTGTAGCACGGCATAGATACATTAAAAAACAAACCCATGGGGGATATTAGCAGCTAATAATATCTTTCAAGAAGGCTCCAAGAAAAATAAATAAATATAAACAATATCAAAAATTACTCCTAGAAATTTTGTTAGTGTAAATCTGTTTGGTATGGAAATTGCAGATCTTCCATGATCAGCTTATCAGCATATTTCAGAGGTCTGGCTGCAAAATAGGACATACACTAATGCTCTTTCTCAGTTTCTATAAATATGTCTTTCCGGACTTCTTAAACTGAGTATCACGAGTTTTTCCATGTGTTTCCAGAAGCGTGTCCTACTTAGTTGCAGGTTCTATATGTATGTGCAAGTCTGTGTGTGTGAAGACTAATGGTAGGACCAAACAACAGTAAGCACAAGTTTGATTATTAAGAGATTGTCCATAACTCTTCACTGTTGAGAAAAATTGTATGCAACTCCACCTTTTGGATCTGCTATTCATTTTCTGCTATATCTAGAAACACTTTAGCAGATATGTAGAAGATATATGGTAACAAAAAGGACCTTATTCCTCAGTACGATGTATGTTTACGCCTCCGTGCTTCTGGTATCAGGGTGGTTGTTTAAAAGCCTTTTGATCACAGTGTAGTTGCTGCTTGGCCTTAAAGTGTCACAGGGCAAACCTCATTTTCTTATTTCCTAAACCATCACCGATTGTCTGCAAAATACTTCTAATGGCCTCTTTCCATGTTATACTTCCAGTCTGAGCTGCCCATTCACCACGCTAAACGGTTATTATTTATCTTCTCTCTTCCTTTCCTTCCAATGTCCTCCTCTTTCTCCTCCCATGCCTTCTACTGTGCATCACTGCTGCTGTTCTCAAATGTCCAAGGAACCTCTGTCCTGAAGTACTAAATCACTGTTTCAGATCTCCACATAACGTTCACACAAACACTACTACCTGTGGGTTGGCTGCATCCTTCAGTTCATTAAACAAGAAGGAATATAGGAATGTCTGTATACCAAAAAAAATAATTATTTTTGTCCATGGCAGTCACATCCCACATGCTGTAAAAGAAAAAGAATGGTGGTGTCCTGCCATTCTTCTCAGTCCTGGATTTCTAGCAGAACAACAATTTGTGAGTCCATTGCAATATGGTCAGTTATGTGTTCAATGTAGCTATGTCAGGAGACTCATAGAGGCAAGGGAGAATGTTCAGTCTAAATGTAACATTCAGCGACTTTTTAAGAAAGCTTCTGAAGAGGTCTGCTGTGCATAAGCAAATGGTAATTTGCCTTTCCTATGGGTTATCACTTGATTGAATCTTAATGGAGTTTCATAGGAGTAGCATAAGGCATGTATCAGATGCCAGAACTATCTCCCTGCCAAGTCTGAAGTCCCTGTTCTAGCCCAGGGAGGTGCTAGAGTTCTTCCAGAAATAATTTGACAAATGAATATCCTTTCTTTTTTTTTTTTTCCCCCCTGTAAGCTTAGTGTCATAAACAGCTCAACTGTTACTGCTGCAACTTTCCAAGCATTATTCAGCCTCAAGCACAGGCGAGCATGGAAAGTTTCATCCTCAGCAATGAGGAGGGTTTAAATTGATGGCAACTGAAAATGAAGTTAAGCAATATTAATAAAAAGTATCACAGTATTTCTGCTATAACAGATGTTGGACCAATATCTGAATGAGTAAAATATAGCTTGACAAGAACAATAACAACTAGCCAGCACTGAAAAAAAACCCTACAAGTTGTTGTAATGAAAGCCTGAATATAAACATGCAAGTTTGAATCTGTCACCTTGTGATCCAGACTGTTCAACCTTCTCTGGGACACCATTCTTTTCAGTAATGCTTGAATGCACAAGAAGTTCAGGTGGAAGATGAAGGTGCATATCACACTTAGTTTGCTTATCTGAATCCAGTGGTAGTTTAATAACCTAGTAAGAAAAAAAAAAAATATATATATATGAACATAAGCAGTTCAGTATTCCACAAAGCCAGAACATACTTGTTTGTACACTATATGTGAACCCTAGAAGTCCAAGATACAGCTGAGGATTTTAGGAAGTTCTTGTTTCTCTGTACTCCATTTACAATAGTTTTCTCTCATATCAGTTTCCCATATACATTTTCCCATACTTATAAACTATAGCAGACATCCCAGTAAAACGGGGTGACTCACAATCCAAACTCAGAATCATCTGGGAAAATACAGATTCCCTGTATTATTAAATCATCCCAGTTTATGCACTGAGTTGAAAGATTGATTTTGCAGGTTTGGAGCCTCCCTGTCACCTCTTCAATGAATTTGACTCTTCGGTTATTTTTTTACTATAGTTCTACTAATGTCGTTTCTGACATTCTCTTTCCTAGCATATCTTAGATATATTTTTGCTATAAATTCTTGTATCTCTACATTATTCTCAAGTTATTTTCACTTTCTTTTTCTCTTGATAGACCCAATAAAGAAAATTGCCTGAAAACTATCACTACAAGAAAATTAATAACTACACTTGCTATTAAGCAAACTCACATGTTAAAATTAATATGCTTTTGGTTGTCTTATTCCTGAGCCAGGCACGCCTATAAAAAAGGTACAAGTTTAAGGTCTTGTTAAGATTCTGAATGAGGGAACGTATCTCAGTTAAAATACACCCTTAATTTGCGAGTCCAGAAACTAAGAAGAGAAGCTCTTAGTTCAGGCTCATTTTCACCAAAGACATACGAAAAAAGTCACATCTGAATTACATCCAAAAACTATTCAAAAGTAAGGTTCCTACCACAACAGAGCCTTGCTCCCTAGCTGGGGATACCAGACATACAAATGCAATAATATCATAAACAATATTATTTTATTTTGTAGCCATGTGAAAGCACCTCTGAGATTCACTAAAACTGTCAAGGAAACTAACGTGTATTGATGGCAGACTCAAACTCAGAATTTCAACTTTTGATCCAATCTTTTGATCCAGTTACTCAGCACCCTGAACAATATTTTGATATTTATAATAATTCTAAAATTTGACTGTAAAAACCCCAGTAATGTCACATAAAAGTTGGAGATGCATGTGATTTTCATTTTCTTTATATACCTATCGCTTTTTGGAGAGACGATACTGATTTTAAGGCTGACAGAAGGAAAATGTAAACTGTTCTGAGGAACAGTGACTAAACCAACAGACCTAATCTTCTAAAATACAAACCTGAAAGTAGAGATTGCATAACCAATGATCCAAGTCTTGAGAAATGAAATTTTCAATTTTTTTGAATCGGTCAATTTTGGAGTCGTAATGGCCTCTGAGGAAGGGACATTTAAATTTTCCCTCCAAAGCATTTAAATAGCTGTCACACAAGGGAAAAGCTCCCCATCCTACTTCCCGATCAATCCAAGTACGGGACCCATGAATAAGAAAGAGTTCAAAGAGGAGGACCATGCCTGGCTTCACAGCTTTTCTAGGTGGTAAAACCTAGCAACAGAGGAAAAGAGAAGATTTATTAGTTATAAAAACATCACAAGGGAATCAGCTTTCTATTATCATACAAAGCTCTACAAACTTTGCATCTCTGAACAAATTTTGCACGCTAAAACAATTAACAACTCTTCTCTTTCCACCAAATCATGTATTTGAACAATTTTCCACTCCGACAGAAAATGCTGTGCTTTTTTTTCATGCTAATTTTGTGATTTCTTCTTTTCCCTTTGTTTTCTGAAAGTGTTCATTTTCTGTCTTTTTTTAACACTAGTAGAAAAAACATTGCCACAAGACAACTTCAAGACAGAACAACAAACCAACTTGGGAATCTGAGGAGTCCCTATGAGGGCTTACTGAGATTCATCACTGGATTCTTCTTGCAGCAACTTTGGAGTTGCTCCTCACCGAGTCATAAACTCTTCTCCACCCAGTTCTGGGAAAGATATTGGCACACAATATGCTTCCTCCTTCAAATTAAATCAGGGAAACTCTCCTTGCAAAGTATGTGAACCTTAGGGTAGGGTCAAAAAGGATTTTGAGGTAGTAAACTCTCTGCATGCCAAAGACCGGCAAATACTGTTTATACTTTTCATAAGATAGAGATATTCTTCTGAGCAGCTTGAAGCTGTGGAAGAGGGTTACCAATGCCTTAGGGGCCTGGAAACAATTGTGTTCCCATGGCAAAGACTTGAAAATTAGGGGTGAAGAAACACCCTGAAGTAAAGAATTTATGTAAATCCCTCTGTAAGGTTTGATGTGTGAAGCGTAGCAGGGTCATGGAAAAGAGGGTAAAGAAGGACGCAGAGCAAAGACAGAAATTTGGTCCTGTGCCACAATTTTAACTGTTTTCTTTAATTGATGAAGGGGTTGACCCAAGTCCTGTTGAACAGCTCTAACACATTCAAAAGTGCAAAGAAACCAAAAACCATACAAAAGCTAGAACTTGTGACTAGCGATTACGATCATATCCTGACTAGTAGCTTTGAAGGGCAGTCGCCTGGGAACAAAGGGACCAAATATGTCAGCTACACCTCTTACACAGCAAAACATCTGCTCCACCACTGCTCCTACACATTCCCCTGGATTATAGAGAACTGGGACTGCCTAATCTCTTAAATAAATTACCTTGGATGCTTCTCTAATAGAGACTTCTTCTGTTATTTGAATGCTTTCCACCTTTTATTGTTCATAGCAGCAAATGCCTTGGTACATCTGCCTTGCAGGGACTCCTGCTCAACTTTACCTTGCCCTCCAGCCAAGGCAGAGAATCAGGAGCCTTTTCTCCTCTCCTCCCTGTGAATAGGCATGTACTTGTAGAAGGCCACAATATGAAAGAGTATCCTATGACCCGGAGTGTCCTGTAGGATATGCCCTCAGTACTTTCTGAAACTCAGAATAAGATCTCCAGATAGAAGACATCCACCCAAACTGATCATCCATTATTAAAAGCTTAAAATGCCAAAGCCACCTTAAAGTAGCAGGCATTTCCTCAATCAGATGACATTCTGCATCTGATAACCAGTGACAAATCTTTACTGCTTCAAATATTTTTGCACAGAACACACCTCAACATAGCTCTTTCTTGACTGTTATTTCTAAGTACAAGCATCACTCTTTTATACTCCTGATTAAACAGAATCACAGAATCACAGAATCACAGAATGTTAGGGATTGGAAGGGACCTTAAAAGATCATCTAGTCCAACCCCCCTGCCAGAGCAGGAATACCTAGATCAGGTCACACAGGAACATGTCCAGGCGGGTTTTGAATGTCTCCAGAGAAGGAGACTCCACAACCTCCCTGGGCAGCCTGTTCCAGTGTTCTGTCACCCTCACTGTGAAGAAATTCTTCCTCACATTTATGTGGAACCTCCTATGTTCCAGCTTACACCCATTGCCCCTTGTCCTATCATTGGATGTCACTGAGAAGAGCCTGGCTCCATCCTCATGACACTCACCCTTGACATATTTATAAACATTAATGAGGTCCCCCCTCAGTCTCCTCTTCTCCAAGCTAAAGAGACCCAGCTCCCTCAGCCTTTCCTCATAAGGGAGATGTTCCACTCCCTTAATCATCTTTGTGGCTCTACGCTGGACTCTCTCGAGCAGTTCCCTGTCCTTCTTGAACTGGGGGGCCCAGAACTGGACACAATACTCCAGGTGTGGCCTCACCAAGGCAGAATAGAGGGGAAGGAGAACCTCTCTCGACCTACTAACCACTCCCTTTCTAATACACCCCAGGATGCCATTGGCCTTCTTGGCCACAAGGGCACATTGCTGGCTCATGGTCATCCTGCTGTCCACCAGGACCCCCAGGTCCCTTTCCCCTACACTGCTCTCCAGCAGGTCAGCTCCCAACCTGTACTGGTACATGGGGTTGTTCTTCCCCAGATGCAAAACTCTACACTTGCCCTTGTTGAAATTCATTAAGTTTCTCCCCGCCCAACTCTCCAGCCTATCAAGGTCTCGTTGAATGGCAGCACAACCCTCTGGTGTGTCAGCCATTCCTCCTAGTTTGGTGTCATCAGCAAACTTGCTGAGGATACATTCTGTACCCTCATCCAAGTCGTTGATGAAGATATTAAACAACACCGGTCCCAGTACCGACCCCTGAGGGACTCCACTAGTCACAGGCCTCCAACTAGACTCCGTCCCATTAACCACAACTCTCTGGCTTCTTCCCTTCAGCCAGTTCATAATCCACCTCACTACCTGATCACTAAACCCATACTTTATCAGCTTATCTACAAGGATGCTGTGGGAGACAGTGTCAAATGCTTTACTGAAATCAAGATATACCACATCTACCGCTCTACCATCATCTATCCACCTAGTTATTTCCTCATAGAAGGCAATAAGGTTGGTCAAACATGACTTACCCTTGGTAAAACCATGTTGACTGCTCTTAATGACCCCCTCATCCTTGATGTGCCTCGAGATCGTGCCAAGAACAAGCTGTTCCATCACCTTTCCAGGGATGGAGGTGAGGCTGACCGGTCTATAGTTACCCGGGTCCTCCTTCTTGCCCTTCTTATAGATTGGAGTGACAATCAGTAGGCAAACAGTAGGCAAGATAATAAGCACAACTCAGGTCCAGCCAAGTTTGTTCTCTCTCTCTTACTGAAGCAGCTGAGGGATTTACCCATACCAATAACTGCTATGTTAGGAGATGATACATGTTCATAATGGTGCTGCATTTTATATTTTTTTTAAGAGATGAATATAAACTATTATTTTAATAATATGCATTCCTGCTTCAAGTTATATATTGTGATTAGATAACAGTAAGGGAGAGGAAGTCATTTAAGGAAATCTTTTAAAACTATAAATATCATCATTATTATGTAGGTGTACTTTATATTAATTATGTAAATATATTCTAAGACTTAGTGTAGGCTTAAAATGAAACAGAAGCATCTGTTGAAAAATGCCATAACCCTGTGGCAGCTGCTATTAAACCATTAACAGTATCAGGTTTCATTTAAACCAGATTTACCATTTTCTATAACAGCCCGTGGGAAAGCTAAAAACATTAGGCACAAATTACTGACAAAAGAGATCCTTAATCAAGCCATACATTTCATTTGGCTAGCTGGGTGCTAGATAGTAACCTCTGTGCTACAAATTAAAGGTGGTCGTTACAAGGCTATGATCAAAGACAATTACCTGCATTATTGAACAATCCCAAAGCATAAGCAGCTGAAACCACTGCCGTATCACAACAGCCCTTGTTTCCCAGACTTACTCTTTTCTTTAGAATAACTCAGCAATATACTCTCTTCTGCCAGCCTGCCTACAGACAGTGGTCAAGTAGTTGGTGTAAGGGTAATTGTGACTATTAAAAATTCATTTCTTTGTTTCCTGCTGACAGTTATTCTTCACTTGCTGTAAGCTCTCATCCTGGACCTATACTGCAAACTCTTTGGGACTGGCAGCATCCCTTTGCTTACAATCACAGGAGCTGGATGTTTAAGCCGTGCCATGATCCAAACACATAACAACAAAACATACAATAAGAAAAATAAGGATTTTGTCACACACTCACGTGTTACAAAGCCTGAGGCTGTAAGATTCCTTCTGGGAGTCCTCACACATGAACACTGGATGTCTGACCCAGGTAGGACAGTGTCACACATCTCAGCGTATGTGGTCAAATTAAACATAGTTAACAAATAAATTTCTTTCTGTTCAATCCACAGAAAAATCCTGGCCAAGTGTCTGTCTGTTACTCTGTGCCAGTGTGTCCAGCACTCACACAGGCACCTGTGGACTTTCATTTCCATTGTGAGTGCCACCAGGAGCGCGATTTATACAGGGGAACTGCTGTTTAGGAAAGGACAGCCAGACTGAAGCAGGAGAGTTTCAAAAAGGAGGCAGGTCTCCCCAACAGCCCCATGCTAAACCCATTCCCATCACCACAGTGAATGCACATCTCTGTCACAGCTCGCTGTCCCACAGCCGCAGGGTCAGACAGCCCTGGAAGGGAGCTTGGTGTTGTGCCACCTGCCCTTCATTAGCCTCCTCCCAGGCAGCAAACTTGAGAGTAGAGATTTGGGGCACAGCCAGCATGACCCGTAGGCATGAATACACAACGGCATTTAGGCACATAGCTCTGATTGAAATCCACTGTCTGCATGCCTCTGTGGGTTTGGGCCATCATGCTCAGGTACAGGGCAGGGAACAGCTCAGGTGGTTAGAGGAGGAGGGGAATCTGTAATTGTTCCCTCTTGTCAGAGACCTAGGGCCCTGGGAGGAAAAGGGAAGGGATGATTTCTGGAGCTGTGTGAGAAGATGCATCTGCAGAGACTGCTTGCCTGGATCGGGGCGATGCCTGGGATGGGCAAGGTACAGGCAGCTCAAACTGACCAGTTTGTTTTGATTGACTGCTTTGTTACTGAAGAAAAATAAATTAAGCAGCTGCATTTTCCCTACTGGTGTCAATCTCTTTTGAGTCACCATTTGGTAAGTTAGTCCATAAGCTTGCACCAACACTCTTGATGGTCAAAGATGGCATATTACATAGAATCATCGAATGGTTCGGGTTGGAAGGGACCTCAAAGCTCATCTCGTTCCAACCCCCCTGCCATGGGCAGGGACACCTCCCACCAGACCAGGTTGCCCAAAGCCCCATCCAGCCTGGCCTGGAACACTGCCAGGGAGGGGGCAGCCACAGCTTCTCTGGGCAACCTGGGCCAGTGTCTCAACGCCCTCACAGTAAAGAATTTCTTCCTAATATCTAATCTAAATCTCCCCTCTTTCAGTAAATAAATAAATACAGTTTTCTGAGCGTTAATGGATCTGTTCTCTAACACCTTAGCTCATGGTTTCTCCTTGCTCAGGTAAAATTTCCATTGAGGTCTATGGGGTATATAGCCTTTTACAGTGCTATGAAAGCATCCAGCACTCACTTTTTACGGAAGTAACTTCTTTTGCAGAGAGAGATGCAGCAGAGAATAAATAATGCTTGTGTGTGCCTGCACAGGCAAAGTAATTCTTCTTAGTCTGCAGTTAACAGTGTTGCATTTAATTGAATTAAATCATAGTGAACTAAAATTATCTCTTGCCACTATTTCTGAATTCAACTGTTTTATATCAGTTTTATTGTAATATATCTTACTTCCCCATATGCCACCATAATTTCAGCAAAGAAATCATTTACTCTAGAGAGAGAATGAATTCTATTTGAATATTTCAATAAACACATCCAGTGTGTGGATTTGGGGGGTTTTGTCTGACTTATTCTTGGGCTTTAACTTCATCAGGGAAGAAATAAACCTTTGCTTCTCTCCCCTACACCTTTAAATGCTTTCAAGTTAGAAGAAAAATGAGAAAAATTGCATTATTTAATTCACATAACACAAACATTTGACCACTAAACATGTACAACTCAAATGGGTTAAAGGGAATTTGAATATGCAAAGGCAATTCAATGTTTACTTGTCACATAGAAGAATCTTGCAAAACACCATATAAATTGATGACTTACCATTTCTGATTATGAAAACCATGACAAATAAGCCTCACTGGTGTAAAACATGGGTAGAAAACATT
Organism: Podargus strigoides; assembly: GCA_028020825.1. Taxonomy (NCBI): domain Eukaryota; kingdom Metazoa; phylum Chordata; class Aves; order Caprimulgiformes; family Podargidae; genus Podargus; species Podargus strigoides. The sequence goes on along the minus strand of CM051620.1, from coordinate 84,641,433 downwards.
TTAAATGGGAAGGAGTTCCCACCATACTATTTCATTAACAAGCAAAAAATTGCTTTTCTATGTAAAATGAGATGAGGCTGTTATTGCCAAAATAAGGTGAAGCTTTCATGACCAGATTTCAAGCCCTCCCTCTTTAACATGTCAGGCCAGAAACAGGCAGACGGAAGAGCATTCTTGGGAAGTGTTTATGTAACTTTGAAATTTATAAAAGGCCAGAGGGGAGGGAATAGAAACACGAACTGAAGTAAAAATAAAATATCATGTTATTAGGGTTTTCCAAAAGTCCTATTTATCATCAGAATGTCCTGGAGTAGCTGGAACTTACTTCCCAGCTTTCCATTGCTGCCTCTCTGTGAACTGGTATCTGAATACAAAATAATACACAAATCAATCAAGTGAGGACTGTACAGTGCACTATCATTCATTTGCCCATATATATATATATATATATATATATATATATATTATTTTTTCTCTTTTTCTGAAAAAGAGAACAGATCTTTCCAGCCTGACACAGGTCAAACAGCTCCCTGACTCCTCTCTCTGCAGCTTCTAAATCTCCTTAATCTCCTCCATAAAGATGCAGCACTGGCATCTTTCCTTTGACCCAGTATCCCTACTTCCCTGATGGTGGGAGAGCATGGACCAGAAGTGGTTGTGGCACAGCATGTAAGCTCAGGATCGTGAACGAGCCACGTGGAGCGCAGGGGAGCAGTATCTGCAAGCAAGCAATTTATTGACCATGCTCAGTCCCACAGTGGAGGCAGCAAGCAGGATTTCTCCTAACATGCTGTGTCAAAGCACCCCAGCGCCTTCCCAGAGCCATGCTGAACCACGTTCTGTCCTCTCCCCTGCCACCAGAGCAGCGATGGTTCCCCAACACCTCCCTTTCCTCTAGGAGAGATAATTCAGGATATAGTTAACTCCAGCAGCATCACATGCAGCACGACTACCTTACACCAGAGGACCAGAATCTGGCCTTTTATATTCCCAAATACAGGGGAATAATGTTTGCATTCTGTGAGCTTTAGCCTCTGCATCTGTTGTTAATTGTCCTGGCACATCTGCTGCCAATTCTTTTCTGTTCTTTGGCCAGCAGGGAGTAGTAATGTATGGTACAGCCAGCACTAGCCTCCCTGAGCGTTTCTGGTGAAATATCGCTGACCTGGACAGGTTCTGACCTCAACTTGCAAGAGGAGAAATTGTCTTGGCAAGAGGAAGGCAGGAACCCCGGTTCCCTCTCCTGCCACTCCCGTCTCATTTATTCCTGAGATTGATTCCGGCACGATCAGAGCATGAGTTTCCCAGGATAACGTAGGCCACCAACACGAAACAGCAGAGTTTATTTCTTGTGTGTCAAGAGGACACATACTTTGCTCAGAAACCACTCAGAGCCAAGAAGTCTCATGAAAAGGTGGCTCATTTGGCATGCAGGGCTGAGTCACACAGCAGTGTCTCTCTGCCTGCCCCAGGCTTCAGTGCAGGAGCAGGCAGCTTTCCTCTTCTTTTTTGCTCCACCAGCTGCTCCATCTCTGATCTCTTCCTTGATGCTGCTCTGGATTCCCTATCATGCCTCACATAGCACAGCATCCCCATCCTCTTCCTTAAGCTTCCACCTAGCCTGGGATGCAGTAACACTCGCTTCACCAGGGAAGCATTGACACACTCCTGCAGTATTTCCTGGATGGTCTGGACCTGGTAAGGCTCTGCTCTCTTTCCAGGTGCTCAGCTAACACCCCTCCAGCAAAGAAACAGGAAGACTGACTCCTGAAAACAAATCTCCTTTTCCCTGTGTGCCCTGCTTAAAAATTGTGCATTTAAGTAGGATCACTTTTTTTTTTTCTTTTGTGGGATAAAGAGCTCTTCCCATTTCTGTACTACAGCTTTACAACCAACCTGCTTATCCGGAGTTCACAGCTACTTGAAACACAAAAATCTTCAAAACCAGGTATTTTAAGGGAGAAAAAAAAAAAAGGCATCTTCTGAGAGTGTTTTGCTCACTCCCATGACTTGCAGTTCAGGACCAAAACACACCTCAGGCCCCTTTTCACAGTTCCAGGCTGTCAGCTCTGGTGAGTCATGGAATTGCTCCATTTTTCCACTCACAGCATTTATTGTTGGGGCAGGCATAGGCTTTGCTCTTGGTGTCTTCTGTTGTTTGGTGGAGTTTAACTTGAAGCTAAGGGTACAGGCAGGGGCTGCCTTCCCACTGATCTGCCCAAGATAATATATGACTTTTGTACAACTATTGTATCCTATGGCTTGCATCAAGCTCTCTTACAGATATAATTTCCCATTAGGTAGGGAATAGGCCATGGAGTGGTCCGAAATAAATGCCTGTTCCTAGACGCTCCTGATATTTAACATATGTCTGCTAGATTTTCCAATGCAGACCACACACCTTACCCTAGTTAGATATGACACATTATAACATAGGCCCCATTTCTGAGGTCTTTGGGCAATCTTTGGTCTAAGCTGAAAGAGCACACACAATACAGTCCAGCAGGTGTTTCCAAGAACTCCACTGGAGCACGACTACACATGTGAAAAGTAACTCCAATTCATTACCAAAAACAAAACCTGGGATAAGTAGTAGCCTTTTTCATATGTAAATCAATTGCATAATGCTAAATACGGTAGATGCAATAAATTCTAATATGCAATGGCTTTTTAGTGTTAGCACATCTGACAATGAATCCCTTCAAGTCTTCACATAGTACTGGAAATAGAACTTTCCATGTTGGGAAAGTCCACCTGTGGGCAACAAAGGTCTCCAGAGAAACCACCTGGCTGCAGCTCATGTATGGAACACAATCTGTGCACTGCACAGCACTGGGGCAAAGGAGGTCCCTTGTGACACTTTCTGCAAGGAGAAAGACTCATGGCCATCCATCCCCAGGATGGCACAGCAGCACAGGAGTGGGACACAGCCAGAACAGAATTGTTCTGAAAATACATATTTTGAGGAGTTGTTGCAAAAAGACATTTAGCAAATAGCAGTCAAAGACCAAAACCCCAAACAAACTCAGATAAACAAAATAGAAGCAGTAATAAGTAAGTGTTCCTGCTGTGTGAAATAAAAAAAAAAAAAACATCAAACCCACGGTCTTCAAATAAATACAAGCATCTAAGTTTAGTTCTTGTATTTACAAAAAGGTTCACGTAGCACGTTATCATCCCAACTACAAATAACTGCATCCAGGGAAAATTCAAGTGGCTCTCATTTTGAGAGTCCTCTGGCACTGCCAAGCATTATTTCTTCCTATCTTTTTTCATAGGGTATCAAACTCTTATGTTATGTCCTATACAGTGTCCTACAGCTAAATGTTCTTCATCTGTGCCAACATTTCTCTCAACAATCAAGTGGGGGGGGGGTGGGGGGAGAAGAAAAAAGAGTTTGTGCTCTACTTTCCCTAATGATACCTTATTTTGTAATTACTAAAAACATCACAGTCCTTACACAGCTGCTGACATACAGAAAATAAGGTCCGCAAAACTGTTTGTTTCATCATATTTTAAGAATTAACACCTTAGGTCATGTTAATCAGTTTCTGATATATGTAGTTTTCAAAATGCACTTCAGGGAAGAAAATGCTGGAAATGACTAATAACAATAAAGATATGAATTTTATTTGTTATATATCTAACTCTAAAATGTGAACATTAACAAAGTACTTTGCCATCTTAAGTATTTAGGAAGTCTTAAATAAAAAATACATCCACCTCCTTCAGTGGAATAGAACATCCTCTTTTTCCAAGCAAAAGAGTTCAAATTTATTAATTTTGTAGCCATATTTTAAAATGAGTGTCAGCCCCTGCTAGATGACTGCATGATAAGTGTCCTGAAACTTCAGGAAAAGGCACTAAATTTTTCACAGCATTTGTGTTTCATTTTCAGTGTAATAAAAATATGGTGCCCTTTTAATAATGAATAATAGATCTCCTGGTATGATTTACATGCGTGGATTAAATGTCATGTTTGAAAAGTTGCTGTTTTATTCATATTGAATTTCCCTCAAGTAAAACAAAATGGTACCCAGCTACTGTTATAATATTGCTAGTACCTTGCCACACTGATGCATAAATATTAACCGGTTGATATACTCTTTAAAAATCTACGGATCTGTGAACTGTTCTGTCAGCAATGATGGCTTTATATGCATGTGAACTGATTTAGTGCTATCCCAAGTTCCAGGTATGTTGGGGGAAATGCATAGCACCAGTCCTCACATACTCCTAGAACTTGTTTGTTTGGGTTTTTTTGCTGAAGTGCCGATTTTAGAAGGCTGGCACAGAATAAGGACCAATGTAAAATGGCTGCAGCAGGACTGGCATTAAAAAGCAGCCTGGGGAGCCCAACACTGACTAGGTTGTTATCAAGCAGCAGAACAGGCTGCCCAGGGCAGTGGCGGACAACTCATTCCTGGAGGGATTTAAGACATGTGTAGAAGTGGTGCTGAGGGACATGGGGTAGTGGTGACTTGGCAGTGCTGGGTTAATGGTAGGACTTGATATTAGAGGTTTTTTCCAACCAAGGCTATTCTAGGATTCTATGCTTCTCCTCAGCGGTGCTGGACTGACATCCCAGGGGACTGGGCAACATAATGCTTTTTAAATGTCACTTGCAGTCAGTCTCATGGGCTGAAAATTTCCTGTCTGGACTTCCCCTTCTGAACAAAAACTCACTTCCTAACAGGCAATATTTTTTCTGGAAAAGCATTCCAGAACTCTTCAAAATTTGTTGCAAATACTTGCAATAGGAACATCTTCCTTAAAGGGCCCTTCTCTTAGCGGGTGAAACTTGCAACATACAACAAAGTATTTAGGTCCTGATAATTGAAATTACAGCTAAAAACAGGTTTTTGTTTTAAAATAAGAGAAGCATTTTAGACACACTCCAATTTTTATTCATTGAAACCAGTAAATATTTTGACTCTGAAAAGTGAGGGTTTGTTCTTGTTGTAGTTGTTTCATATATCTATTTTAATGTTTACTGAATTAACTTCAGAAAAGCCAACAAAACAAAAAAAAAAAACCCAAAAAAAACACAACACCTACAGTTTTTGTTTTTCAGAGCAAAATTCAGCTTTCATTTCCCACAACTCATTTGTGCTCTTCAAGTCATCATTAAACTGAAAAATGTAATCTGGACTTGTTAACACTGGAACGCAGATCCTATGGAGTAATAAAACACTTAAATATGCGGTGAAAGAAAAATGTTTACTGACTACTTCGGTCTTACTTATATTAGGATCTTAGCCATCGTGAGACAGCAGTAAGGAAATTATACTAGTAAAATCCGTGGTCTAGGGTAAAGACGATGCAGTCACATCTATGCTGGTGCTGCCAAGGTCAATCTAATTGCAGTAACTGCCTTATTAAATGCACAGTCAACATCTCGCCCCTTTCCCTATCCTCTCCCTACTCAACTTTCATTCCAGACCTGAGAAAAATCAGGCAGCACAAGAATATGTTGAAAGTTTAAGAACAAAGCTTCTTTACCGCCAGAGTTAACCTGCTGCATTTTTTGAATCTCAGCTTGAATTCATGTTCGGTTTGTGTTATATTGTAAGTGAAGCTTCAAAATAGCTCTTGCTTTACCTAAACCAAATAGCATTAACCCATCTAAGTCTGAAGTCCCCTTGCATCAACTAAATGCATGAAAACATCCTTGAAATGCTGGGTCTAAAACAAGTCCCCTTCAAAGCATGCTGTTAGTTGCTATTCCTAAAATTGTAAAGAGTAATTTGAAACAGCAATTACATTTTATCCCAAGCCAAAGCATTCATACATGTTTTGTCCAGCATAATTTAAGGAAAAACAAAAATTACTTGTGTGACTGTCTGGCCTTACTGAAAGCCAAATAAAATTTAACTGGAGTTTTAGGAGCCACTGTCTAATATATAGTCAGAGGTTATTGAGGGAGGGAGGTAGACAAACTAAAAAGGAAGACAGTGAAGGAGGGGAAAGAAGGGAAACTGGCAAGCTGGAGCACAGAACATTGATTAATGAACAAAAAACATTTTTGAAAGGTCGGGTGTGCAAGTCAGACTAGCCCTGAGGCAGATCTAACTTACATGACCAGCACTTTCTGTACGCAGCAGGTAACCCATGCTGACACCAACTTTGCCGACATGACAGGGTTATTATTTTTGGAAGGATGTAGTGTTCTGGAACAATTTCTTTAATATATTAGTTAAAACTAAGCTTTCCTCCAATATCAAGCATGCATGTCTTCATATTCACCATGTTTACACTGAACTCCTACCGTTATTCCAACCAGTGAAAACAAAAGCTTATTCTTCATTTGTGAGCACTTGTAGTTTCCCCCCTGCAATATATCCCAGGGCAGCAGTGCTTTACATAAGATTGTGTTCAAACCCAGATGCTCATCTGAAGCTCATCACTAAGACCTCATTACTTACGCTAACTTTTACAGTAGATGCTAACCATCTGAAGCCTAAAAATTGCCTCATCTCAGCACAGATCCAAAGGGTTTCTTTTGAAACATGGGCCAATACCAAGGTGGAAGAACAGAAAGGCAGAATCATTCAGGGTACAACACCTACGTCTTCAACATGAGTGGATGGAGAAGGTTCTCTAAAATGATGACATTAAGCTTTTGCTGTCCGTTATACAGTAATTAAGACAGTGAATCATCAGAAGGTCACTTAATCCAATTTCTCCTCCTGGTCCTGCCTTTTAAGTGGTCTTGCCCAAGACCTGCACCCTCGTTCACTAGACTAAAAATTATGTTTGGTGAAGATGCTAATTAAATGTCCCCTGTGAGACTCAAAGAGGACCTTAAAGCAAACTCTAGAAAAATGGCAAAGTCACCAAGAACTTCTCTCATACCTTTGAATGAAGTGTAATAGCCACCTCTAAGCCAGCAGAGACTAACAGAAAGAAAAGTACATGGACTTTGCACACATTCCTCACAAACCCATGTCAGGAGTTCCTTTGCTTTGGGGAGCAGGGGGACAAAATATGGGTCAAATCTGAACTAGTTCTTGCTTAGTATTTATAACAGGGCAGTGCTAGATTCATAGTTGGACTTGATTATCTTAGAGGTCTTTTCCAACCAAGGCTATTCTGTGATTCTATGAATGGGGGACATTCCCCACGTAGGAGCAAAAGCAGCAGGCAAGACCCAGGAGAAACACGATGCTGAAAGCAAGAGGTAGGGCATGCCGGAGCCGTTCAATCATACTGTCTGTAGTGTTCTCCTTTCAATAAAGCCTAAGAACACAGAATCTTGCTTTCGAGGTGGTGAGCGGGATGTGTGCGTCTTGCCTAGTGAGGAATCTCAACTCGGTGATTTCTCTGACAGATACATCTATTTGTTTTAACATCGTGTGACAGTCACATTCACAATTTCCCTCTCAATCTGCATGATTCTTTTCATACCAACAACTGTATTTACAGACACTGTTCATTATCCATGACAGATGATAAACAATTAAAAAGCAGAAAATGTGACTTAGCAACACTTCATATACCACAAATCCACCAGCTGCAATGTCCTAACCTCAAGTAACAGAAAGCATCAGAGCCGTACACTAAACTTGCTTTATCTGAAAGCTCTTTGGGACAGGGACTGTCTGTCTGTTCTGTGTCTACACAACACTTTGCACAGTGGAAGGGGTGAAGGAGGAAATCTGCTGTTCAGATCATACCACAAAATAAATAATGGAAAATGGAAAAAACTTTTCTTTTCATACTACCAATGCGCATAACACCAAAAACAAAAAACCAAACCACAAAGAAAAGCAAAACAAAACACAACACTTCGAGAGAGATGGGGGTTGTTTTTCAAACCGTAAAGAAGCTTTCTTGTGCCAGAGAGTTTATCTGAGACCAATGTTTTAACCAGCACTAGGCATTAGCTACAACAGCAAGCAACTGACACAACAATCCTGCCATGCACAGCATGCTTAGGCAGGAAAATATGTGTGCCTCGGTCGCAAAAGACAGAATAGAGCCTCAAGTGTTTGGGCTCCTTCCAAAATAATCCAAATGCTGCTTTTTTGGCAAATGGGGGTCAATGGAGCTAAAAACTCACAGAAGGATTTGGGCAGTCATGTGTTTATATACACCCACTCATTCATTTATTATTCTAAAGCTACTTTAGAGAAATCAAATTACATAGCTGACAAGCTGCGTAGATAAGAGAGAATAAAAGTAAAATTTAAAATTAGCTGACAACACTACATGATGTAGTGTATATTTGGCACTTTTAGAGTGAGTGATGAGGGTTAACCTAGGGGGAAAAAAAATTGCACCTTCCTAAATTGCACCTTAAATTATTAAATAAATTATGAACATGATGGAATGCATTAAATATATAAGCCTGAAGGAGAAAGAGCGGATGTGTTTTAACTTTCAAAGCAAAGACAGCATATTTAAGAAGTGTTGCTTACTGTCTGAATACTTTGTCCGAAGTAGATTTCGGTGTTGTAGAAATTTCCATCGTGACTAACAGGCAGCGTTGTTCTGGCCCAAGGCTGCTTCTTCAGTTTGGTCCACTCCAGCAAGCCACCACCTAAGTGGCTGAGAACAGAAATTTTGAGGGTGTAATGGCCTTTTGGGACCTTATCTTTGACTCCCCTCAGGCATTTGAGCTGAATTTCTATTGGCTGCGGTGTCTTGGAACAGTCAACCTAGGGGGAAAGCTCTGAGTTACTGATGTGGGTTGAGCTGACTTTAACCATACAATTAACAAGAACAAATTTCTTCAAGAAAATAACTACTGAAAAGCAGACAACACGCTTCTTGTTCAACCTACAATTACCTATTGCTAACTGAGGATCTACAATTAGGGAGGTCAAAAGTCAGAGAGATGACAGATTAAAAAATAATCCAAATATTACTGATAAAATGTTTGGCATCCTTGGGGGGAAGGCGGAGCTGTTGAAGTACAACACCAGAAGCCATTAGTCTGCAATAATGAGGCGGAATTAACTGGAAAACAACACCTTCAAAAATATAGTATGCTTTGCAAGACAGGCACAATACATGACGTGATGAGCAGGCTGCAGGCACAGAGTGAAAGACGGGGCAGGCCATGTTTTCATACTAATTATTAGCCTTGCCAAAACTATTAGTGCTGTGTAATATGCAGACTATCCTTTCACCTTCTGATTATCATATAATCAGATTCTCTTAAAAATAGTAATCAAAGTGCAACATGTGTAGAGTTTAATAACAACTCCCTACAGGCACCTTTATTCCAAGTCCAGACAAAAGGAAACATCTGCTGCTTGCAGTTGACAAGATGTTGTCTGAGTTACAGAATGTTTAGTATGGAATAAACGCTGTGCTGCATATCAGAAATGCCTTTCTGGTGCTTTCCTTCTATGCTCAGCTCATAGCACAGAGGTTGGCAAAGGGGAACAGACACAGCAGTGCCATCCTTACAAGTCTTGCCTGAGTAAAGGCATAGGGTCTGTCTCGCTACGCCACTGAATACTTCAGTAGCACCCAAAAGCGATCTGCAGGGTCAGACACATAACAGGGAGTCCCAGTTTGGCTCCAGTGTTGATTTCAATGGATAAAAGTGCTTCTGTAATAACAGTTTAGTGCTTCAAATCAGCAATAGTATTTTTTCCCCTCCAAGGGATCAATTTCTTCCATTATTTTGAGAAAATACTAGTGCTAGGTCATCTTCTTTTAATGCAATGTAATACAAGAACCCATGCCACACTTCAGAATCAAATGGCTACCTCTACTACTAGGTTTAGTAGTCTCACAGTTTAAGACTACAATAGCTAATAATCTCTTCTTTAATCCTGTCTTGGATTTATTTTGGAAGAGATAGCATATTTCCATATAGATAGAAAGCTTCTGGAATTAAATTAAGCAGTTAAATAAACAGTTGAATTTGTTAAACTTCTTTTGTTTCTCAACACAAACCATACTTAACAACTAATCTGAATGACAATTATTTTCAGCTTAATTAGAAAATCTTAATTAACAATGAAGATTTAACCTTAATATTTTTGGCTTCTGAATCATATATAAAAAAAAATTAACATTATGTGAATAAATAAGACAATCTTTTTAAACCTCAAGGCAGGATTACTGATGCAGGCAGACTTCGTTATTAAACACATTCTAAATTAAACGCCTCTATGAATTTTATACTGAAATATATTGTGATAGTTTTGCATGCCAAATGTGACATTTTGTATTTTAGATTCATCTTCTGTAGTAATTTTGGAAATGTCATACAAACAAAGATTTTGTCATTTACCAATGGAATTACTATGCATGGCCGGTTAGCCATCTCTTTTCTGGCTCTTCTGGTTGTTTCAAGTCAGCAAGCCATAAAAAATCTTTATCTCTCTGAAACACAGCAATTTGGAAGATAATCGAATAGTGACTGGGGGGCAGAAACGCCAGTCTGAGGAATTATACCACAATCTCTCTTGCATTTACAACCTTCCTCAAAGCAAGTGTCAGTCGAGTAGGAAAAGGAGATAGAAGATTCATCATATTTCAAGCCTGTCTCATTTGCATGGTGGCATAGCTGTCTCATCTCCTGCTGAAAGACTCTGCTTGGCCAGGACTGACAAACTGTTTTGAAGAACTCTTGCCATGCCCAAATGATTCATCGTTAATAGCTTTAGACATTCTCTTTAAGCGTATGGTTACTACTGCTGGAAAGCATGTTTTGAAACCTGCTAAATTCTATCCTCTTAAACTATGAAAAGGAAACAAACAAACAAAAAGAAATAAGAATGCAATGCAATCGATCTAGTCATTTAGCAGTTGGCATGAGGGGAAAGAGCACTCAGGGAGAACCCCACCTTCCCACAAGGTCCTGCTGCTCCATTTAATCCAGTATTCACACCTGCAAGGTTACCAAAGCTGGCTGCCATCTCCTCTTCACATCCAGCTTTCAACGGCTGACTTCCCACTCTGCAAGTCAGAAAGCAAAAGGGAAGAACTGAAAAGAAACAAACTACAATGCAGACAAAGAAAACACTTGCCCTTGGAAATACATCACAGTTTGAGGTTTTGCTTAAATAGATCATAAGCCTTGCAGGGCACCCAGGAGAAACAAGTGTGCTGAAGCAGAGAAATGGCCAGGCTTCAAAAAGCAGTGTACGAAAAATGCAGTCACAGCTTCAGTAACATCATCAACATTTGTCAGTCTGTGCCACAGGTCAACATAAGGAACCTAAAGTTTCACTGCCCACATGTAATCAGCTCTGTCTGGTGTTGGGGCTTGGGTTCTAGGTTAAGAATATTCAAGTAGGAAGCCATTGCCTCTGTTGATGCTTAGAGGACTGATTGACAGTTTCAATAAACTGGAACAGGTTTTTGGAAACCACTGGTTCCTTGGGGACTGGGTTGCTTTAAACAGTTAGAAAAAAGGTAATATTTACATATAACAAGATTTTTTCAAGAAGAATCTTATAAATTTATATATAAATCTTTTATCATTTATAAATCTTCTCAAATATTTTATTTATATATATATTCAAAAACTATATATATATGACTTAAAATTTTTATATATACACACACAAAAATTTGCAGCTGTATGTCAACCATTACACCTTCCCTGTCATTTGTATCTTAACTTCTTGTGTAGTTAAAGTAACTTTGGAGGTAATTATATCAACTCAAAGATTCTTTATTTTAAAGAGAAGTCCCTGTAGCAACACAGAATGCCAACAAATAGTGCAAGAACAGCCCTACACTGAATCACCTGACACTGCCCAACTTAGTACACAGGTTACACAAAAGGCATGGAACCCTATGGAAATAACCTTGTCCCTTCAGCATAGCAGGAGCAAATGTAAAACCAAGTCATTTACAGTAAGCACTATAAAGCTATATGCTTTGGCAATCCCATCCCATCTTTCAACAGACACAGAACCATGGGCAATTCCTCCATCCCTACTCGGCACCAGTATCTAAATAGAAATGTCCCTAAGTGAAAACATCTGCAGATGCTCTGCTGGCTTCAAAACACTTCAGCTCTTGCTTCCACAACCCACTTTAAAAAGCTGGGGAGGCTCAGTTGGCCACGCCAGCACTGGTGATGCTCCAGCGATACTTGCAACTGGAGCCCGGGCAGGCAACAGAGCACTGAGAAAGACACTATGTCTATCAGGAGCTGAAGGCTGAGTGGGCTGTTTGTGGCCAAGGGACAGCCATGTACCACCCTGGAGGTCAAGGGACTTGCCTGAAGCTTACTGAGAGGAATCATATCAAGCTAAAGATAAATGACTGCTTCAGGTACAGTTACAGTCCATGACTGGGCATCTACAACACAGGCAACCAGAGGACAAGCTCTCTTTGGTTGCCAAGCTATGTATTCAGTTAAGTATTTAGCCACAAAGAAAAATGTTAAAATTTGGTGTACGCTCATGCAAAATAAAAAAAACAAACTGAAACAAAAAAATTAAGAATCAAAACCAACAGTAACATTTCCCTGGACTGCACTTCTGAAGCATTCCTTCAGTGTTTTCTTACTTGCTTTTGGAAAAATCAGTTCCAGCATCTTCATTCTTTTTCCTCCTTTGCGTGTTAGGTGATAATGCGAGAAGCCTCCACGTTTGTAAAACTAACATGGTTCTTTATCAAGAAAATTACAGACACTGTGCAATCATGCTAAGCATCCCGGACTCATGCACACATGCTAGCTAGATAACACGAAGTTCAAATTTCCCTCTTCTGAAACAGATGGTCCCATCTCCATTTTCCTGGCACATTGCTACAAAGGAGTTTCTGCTTAGACCCTGCCTATGCCTTTTTTTTTTTTTTTAAGAAACATATGTATACACATTTACATCAGTAAAATTACCACTAGTGCATAGCTAAACCATTTTCCAGATTCCTCTACCAGTAGAATATCACGTAAATGCCCAGGCAACAGCTGAATCAGTCAGAAGGTCTGTGTAGATGCTAGTTCCAATGATTAACATGTAAATTTTGCCCAAGCCAGGGCTGATGAGAACTAAGGACAAGATTCCAGTGCTAAGGACTGAATACAAGCAGCACAGGGTCATCCACCTTTGACGTTTTATCCTTGAACTGCAGTCAAGTCAACTTGGATCCAGTTGTCCTAAATGGAAGTAACAGAAGATGGTTCTTGAATGGCACCAGCTAATTTGTAGAGCTAAAACATCGGAGAAGTTAACTTCTCTCCTTGAGAAGAACAGTCTATTTGGAACTTTTTACTTAGTTTCTCATGATGGAAATTATTTCCCTTAATTTGGTTAGAGCTGCATTGACACAGGGGTTCATTAGGACACCCATTTGCTTGCAATTCAATTTAAAATTAAATACACTTTGTTGTTGATTTTATTACTTTTAAACTACTGTATCTATTGCCTTTATTAGCTGCTAATATACAATTATGAAGGTAAACAGTTTTCATTACTGAACATCAAACACTTAAATTACTGCATTTGATCTCTTTTCGAGTTACACCATTTTTCTCCTTTCTTCTGCTGGGTATTAGATTCAAGAGAATAATTTAGTCAGTGAAGTTAGACCTCTTTTGTGCTCACCAGCATGCTCATCAGCTGTCACAGCAGAACATAGCTTCCTTGGCTGTATCCACAAGGGTTATTTATTTCTTCCATTCATTTCTTTACAGGTAATTTGATGCATGTATTTATCTGAAGGTCACTTACATCTTGATCACAAAAAACATTGCTCCAATTCATATCTCCTTCACTCTCTAAGGGTAACTCAGAGGCAGGGATGAAGGGCGCTGGAAGAAGCCATTTGGTCACTTTTTGAAGTACACTGTGCCTAGCACTTAAAAATTAACAGCCCAAGTCAAGTATCTGAAAATGGAAGTATCCAAAACAGAGACCTCTTTCAAAAGCACTGGCTTAATTTTTCTAGGCATGAGGTCCTTTGTTTGCAAGAAGTTCCATTCATTAATATCTGTAAAGCACTGAGAGACCTTTGGAAGGAAAGCACATCAGCTAGAAGTACAAAGTAGCCCTTTTCTGACATACCTTTGAAGGAGTTCATGAATCCTCGCTACCAACTTTTCTTTCTTGTGGTGGGAGACTTCCTTGTGGTGTTTTGAGTCCCATATGCCAAAAAGAAAAAGAAAATATATTGTTATAACTGTCCTGAAAGAACATGGATACAAAACCCATAAATATGCAGTTTTCCAAAGGTTTGCCTTAGGTCTTCTGATTAAAGGTTTTCAGAAACAATTAGGAATTTCAGCCACCGTTACTTTTTTCTATATATTATTCCACATTTACTCCATTGTTTCCAAGGGAAATTGAGTTCTAATCTTGTTTTAAAAGCTTGATCAGTACAACGTCTATTTGCGGATGGTAGTGCCCTACAGTCCTTTACAACACCTAATGCATAGTCATATATATGCATGCATGTGTATATGCATGTATAAGTGTGTTTATACACAGCCCAAAATATAATACACAAAACAATTAAACATAGACCATCAGAGACAACTTGCCCCACTTTAAATCTACTCCAAATCTTGGTGCCTTGTCTCACCACAACTGTTTTTAAACATTTGGTAAGAGGGACTGCTGAAGGCTGTAGACAAAATTCTTCCCTCTGACATGCGTTATTCAGAGAACTTCCTGAGTATTCAAGGGCATTTCCCATGCCTGGGTCTTCTACTGGTGTCCCCGAGAACAACACAACACTATCAGCATACAAGAAGACTTCCTACTGTATATTCTATACTGTTGTTTAAACAGTGGAAAATTATGCTCCAGTTCCACTTTCATCAAGCCTCAAAGCCAAAAAAACTTTTGGTAGGGAGAAAATATAATAGTCAATGGAGAAAAATCTCCCATCAGAGGCTCTATATCTGGCTGTTGAGGTCCTTCCTTTCTTTCAAATATCTAAATTTTTTGACAACTGTCTGGCTGTGTTCAAGGGAGCTCAGGAATTTCTGCTGAAGTCTAAGGCAAAGCATTCTGCTTATTTCCAAAATGAAAATCATCAGAGTATAAAAACATACTACAAAAACATACTACAAAAAGCTTTTAATGTAACTTTTTTAAACCTGTAAAATTAAAACACAGACGACATGGTTGCCTTAAAAGTACAATTTGTTGGTAGTCCCAGCAGAGAGCCTCAGAAGGATCCAATAAATCCTCCAGGCCCCGGTCAAGCATCACACACACACAATTACAAAGGTGACATGGCCAAACTAGCTCAAAGCGAGACATTCCAGCTCTCCACGTGGCAGCTGTGTCATGGGCAACCCTCCCTTCATCGCTTCTCCTCCATTAGTGGGAACCAAGCCCTCCTGCTCATGGACACCTTTTGGCTGAAGTTCACTAGAAGTCTCTGGGGCAAGGACCAAGATCCATTTCTCTCCCCCACCCACAAATGCTGGCACTGATTTTCTTTCCCCAGCCCAGTGAATCAGCACTTACACCACTTCTCCAGGAAGGGCTGGGAGCTGGCTCTATTCCAGCAGTGCTGGCAACTCTCTGGTTAGGGCAATCAGACCCTCTCCATGCCACTTCCCACAGTCCAGTGGGGACTGGGGCCATGAGGGAACACACCAAGAGAAAAGGCAGAGTGTTCCTCTCTGGCTGCCCAGCAGGCATGGGGTTAAGAAATAAGATGAAACTCACTTCATGCAAAATATCAAGTAGCCACATTACAACAACATTCAAGACATTACCAGTCCAGGTTTACATTGAGCCAGAAGTAGAGAAGTTTTTTCAAAAAAAAATTGATTATGTTACCAGACTCCCATAGCTGCCCAATCCCCTTGTTTATCTTCCTAATCTTAATTAAATAATGAATATTCAAAAGAAAGTATGAATCTGGGTTCTCTGTATGAACTACAATGTTTTCCATCTCTCCGCCTCTGAAGTGGCAATGGGAATATGATTTAAAACTATTTCTTCTGGATCCTAGTAAAATATTTGTCACAGTATGTCATGATAATTTCTTAAAAGCTCTATCATCTACCTAATAAATTTGTTAAGTTTATTCAAATCTTATTGAACAGGAAAAGTGCAATGAGTCATGGTTAATATTTCTTTACCTATGCTAAGAAATGAAATATATCAAAAATTCAATGCTTAGGGTCCTACTCAGAAAGCCTCTATGAGTCTGTAATACATCTTCTACATGATTAAAAAAAAAACAGGAAACTTGCTTTAAAATGAATTATTCACCACCTTGAATAAATTTCCATCTTTCCTATTTGCAAAACCCCAAAGTCAGTTATGTAAATTTTAACCTACACTAATTACCTCAGGGGTGTGCAAGCTAAACGAAAGTAGATGCAGTAGAAAAAAAAATCCCACATATTTCCATCACCAGGAAGCAATTTAATAGAGGAAAAAATGTGTAAGTTTTCAAAAACAGAGCAGCCCATTTTTATTTTTTTTTAATTGTGGAATAATCATTGCTGCAATATCCCTTGAATCAGAGCTTTACTGGAATAAACTCAAGTGTTTTTTCTAAATGGCATATACCATCTCACACGTAACTAAGCGCTTGTTTCTCATCATGACACTGTCATTGTCTAGACTAGAACAACAACCCATTGTTGATGACGGGCGTTCCCAACAAGAAGGCATGAAATGTGGTTTAGTTTCAAGTCAATATAGACATTGAGGGCCCTGGCAGAAGAAAAGTGACTAAAATCTAGGAACCACTGGATATCCTTCTGAGCTTGCCTGGGATGCACTGGAGAAAGAGGGGTGTTGTTTGAACGCAGAAGGTCTCAGTCACAGCATGGTTTTGTCCTATTCCCCATCCTGATACCAGGTGTTGCTTCAGCTGTGAGCCAGCTCCTTCACACATCTTTCTAGCTTTCTTCATCAGCTAGCTTGAGTTCTAATTACACAAATGGCCCATCTACTGATTTCATTGAGCATGATCAAGACCAGTATTTGAAAAAGGTCTTTTGGGCTGCACTCAGTCTGGAGACACACAATGGTAAGTATTGCTTCTACTGCAGACAAAAGCAGGAACCTGATACAATACTATTAATCAGTGCTAACTAGCTATTCTCACTGTGAAACTACTTTACAAATGGTAGGACTTGATTCCTATGGAAATATTCAATATGGAAAAAAATTAAACAAAAACTCACCCAAAACACATCCTTTTCTCTTAGAAGAAAAGCCACAAAATTCAACAAAGTTTTGAAGCAAAATGAAATTGGGTTTCTATCATTTAGCAAAAATGGAGCATTTCGGGAAAATATTTACCGTCCCTTTTTTGGTCAGTCCTAGCACTGGTATTACAACTTTCTGGTGAGGTACTCACAGAATCACAGAATGTTAGGGATTGGAAGGGACCTCAAAAGATCATCTAGTCCAATCCCCCTGCCAGAGCAGGAACACCTAGGTCAGGTGACACAGGAACACATCCAGGCGGGTTTTGAATGTCTCCAGAGAAGGAGACTCCACAACCTCTCTGGGCAGCCTGTTCCAGTGTTCTGTTACCCTCACTGTAAAGAAATTCTTTCTCACATTTATGTGGAACCTCCTATGTTCCAGCTTGCACCCATTGCCCCTTGTCCTATCATTGGATGTCACTGAGAAGAGCCTGGCTCCGTCCTCATGACACTCACCCTTTACATATTTATAAACATTAATAAGGTCTCCTCTTCTCCAAGCTAAAGAGACCCAGCTCCCTCAGCCTTTCCTCATAAGGGAGATGTTCCACTCCCTTAATCATCTTTGTGGCTCTGTGCTGGACTCTCTCAAGCAGTTCCCTGTCCTTCTTGAAGTGTGGGGCCCAGAACTGGACACAATACTCCAGATGTGGCCTCACCAAGGCAGAGTAGAAGGGGAGGAGAACCTCTCTTGACCTACTAACCACCCCCTTTCTAATACACCCCAGGATGCCATTAGCCTTCTTGGCCACAAGGGCACATTGCTGGCTCATGGTCATCCTGCTGTCAACCAGGACCCCCAGGTCCCTTTCCCCTACACTGCTCTCCAGCAGGTCAGCCCCCAACCTGTACTGGTACATGGGGTTGTTCTTCCCCAGATGCAAAACTCTACACTTGCCCTTGTTGAATTTCATTGAGTTTTTCCCCGCCCAACTCTCCAGCCTATCGAGGTTTCATTGAATGACAGCACAACCCTCTGGTGTGTCAGCCAGTCCTCCCAGTTTGGTGTCATCAGCAAACTTGCTGAGGATACATTCTGTACCCTCATCCAGGTTGTTGATGAAGCTATTGAACAACACCGGTCCCAGTGCTGACCCCCGAGGGACTCCACTAGTCACAGGCCTCCAACTAGACTCCGTCCCATTGACCACAACTCTCTGGCTTCTTTCCTTCAGCCAGTTCACAATCGACCTCACTACCTGATCACCAAACCCATACTTTATCAGCTTACTCACCCCATTGCAATTTAAAACAGCCAGTTGAGCCCTGGCCCTGATGAAATCATACTCCCTGGGAGGAGTGCTGTGAGGGTCCACCTTCCCTTGAGTCCTCCTCACCAGGTCAAGGTGCAGCAGAAGCAGTACGGAGACACCACCAGTGGGGTCTCCAGCAGCCTCCCACCGCCCACAGGGATCCCACATGCAGAGGAACATAGTGCTTCCCCTTCCTTCCACTCCTTGAGAAATCACATTGATAAATCACAGTGCAGGTAGTGCTGTCTTTCCATCTGTAAGCAAATACCCAAATAAAGGCTTTTTCCTAGGATTGCCATCTCTGCATCTCAAAACATTTCATAGTGATGGAAATCCTGTCCACTCCATTTTTACACATGGGAGAAGTGAGGTGCCACGGAGAAGTGACTTGGCTGAGCTCACTGAGCAAAGCATCAGCAGGACTAGAAAGAAAACCCACGTCTCTAGTTCCACAGGTGCCACCTAGTCCTCCTCCTTCACAGTCTGGCTGTTGGATGGAGATTCACTCTCAGCGACTTTCAACACCTAGTGCACTGTATACCACAAAACAAGTAGCAAATGAAGAACCATTTGAGATGAAGAAAAAAAAAAAACATTGAAAGAAAAGTTAACATTCCTTTCAGTCAAAGTGAGATTTTGAGAGGCTTATCCTCTTCATATTAACTACAGAGAGATCACAGGGAAGTTGGGCATTGAGAGGGAAGCAGGATGAGTGCCCTTCATTGAAAGCAAAGATTCTAGTAGTCAGATAAAGCGTGCTCTGAAAATTGCACTGCCCGTTGTCTGTTGGAATTTGAGTGATCTTGTCTCAGAGATGACCACAAACCAGAAAGTAAAGTGGTGTCAAAATCCTGGGCACATGGTGGTACTATTCATAGTGCACTCTGCCAAAAGTGTACCACAGCCTCTCATACATGGTTTTAAAAGGGAAAGAGAAAAAGCAACAAAGCAACCAATCCCCTCCCTCCTCCATGGCTTTCCTTCCAAATAGAAAATTAAACCAATTTACTGTTCATGAGCATAGAATTCAAAACTTAGACAATTAAGCCATTTGTAGCAGCTAGGGGAAAAAAAGAACTCACACTCTCTTTTAAAATTGATGCTGCAGAACACAAAGTGAGACTTACTTTAGTCATGCTACAGCCTTATCGCACTGAGTAATACAGATACATTTAGTGACAACATTATAGGCTGATCATTTTGATAAATCTGCACAGCATTGCATTATCTCCAGCAATGCAGTGAAGGCTAAGCTACCAGTCAACATGGAAAGGCAGTATTCTGCTATCAAGGTGGATGCTTTTATTAACCATTCATATTAAAGACACTAATTTTCCAGTTATGGAAACAAGATCCAGCTCTGAAGTAAGTGTGACAAACAAGGACCTGAACTTCCCCAAAACTCAGAAATGTTTTCATTCAGAGGGTCAGTCTCTTCTCCTAGGTAACAGTGATTGGACGAGGGGTAATGGCCTCAAGTTGTGCCTGGGGAGGTTTAGATCAGATATTAGGAAACATTTCTTGACTGAAAGGGTTATTGAGCACTGGCACAGGTTGCCCAGGACAGTGATGGAGTCCCCATCGCTGGAGGTATTTGAAAGATGTGTAGCTGTGGTGCTGAGGGCCATGGTGTAGTGGTGACTTGGCAGTGCTAGGTTAATGGTTGGACTTGATGATCTTAGAGGTCTTTTCCACCCAAGGGTATTCTGTGATTCTGTGATCCAAGATGATAGTATTAAATTAAAAGAACTTTTATCACTTTGCTTAAGATGCAGTGAGGAAACTCCAGAGGGATGTCTGTTGCAGAGCTACTCAGCTGTAAAATAAAGACTTTGCCTCTTCAGCCTCAAAACAGAGGACTCACTCTTCCCATTTTTGTCTTGCTGTTCACTGAGAGATCACCTGTAGTTTCTTCAGAACCACCAGGTACTCCTTCAGATGCTTCTTATTTCACAGTTGAGAAGATGCAGCTTCAAGGTCATAAAGCTTTGTTGTCCTCATCAAAATCTATGGAGTGTTATAAGTGTATGCAAGGCCATTCATCAGAGTGCCTGACAACCATAGCCGAGCACTGAAAATACACGATGCTGAAATGGCATTTGCCGTTGATGAAGAGACTTTAAGCAGAAACGTGCTAGGCTGTCAAAGCTCCACAAGTTCAGATGCCTCCAGATTAGCCCAGAAATCACCCACTACTAAGAAGCTTCAGGTAATATTAGCCTAAACAGTAAAATAAAATGGAAGATGCTAACAAGATATGATGGAAGATGGTAACCACATTTTATTAGGGAGCACTTTCCCTCTAGTATAAACTCATGCAGCACGAGCAATAGTAGTAGAAACCAAGTGAACCATGCCAATCTATTGGTCTAAAATGAACAATTTACATTAAAAATGAAAAAGAAAAAATGTTCATAAGCTATGTAATGAACTTCAGGGTTTTACAATCTTTTCTTTCTGGATACTGACAGCAAATTATGGCACAGACAACTGAAGAGAAACTGAAAGGAAATACTGATGGGAAATACTGAGACTTCTGTTGCGGTTTTCCCCCATTCTCCCTCAATTTAAAAATGTTTGTTAATTCCAGCACAGAATGTTTTTATTATTTCTATAGCCTTTTAAAAGTCCCTCATGAAACTTTACTCCTTTAATCCTCTTCCTCTTCCCTAAAGCAGGTATTTAATTTTGAGTCTGTTTCGCAGATAGGGAAAACTGAGTCATAATAACTAATTTGCTTGTTATGGCCCCATAAAAACTGATATTTAGGTCTGAGGTTACAGCCTATCCTGTCTTTCTGAGTCCTCGTTCTTTTTTCTGACTGTCAATAAAGCATTGCCTCACAAAGGCATCTCCATAATTGCAATCTAAAAGCAAGGGCTTTAACTTCATCCAATAACTTCCATTTGTCCTGGCTTTCACATCATCTCTGGTTTCAAGTGTGCAGGCATGCACTTGAACACTTTATAATTAAAACAGACATTCACTTACAATTAGTATATGAAAATTACAGAGGGAAACAATGTTTTAAGTACAGTTTGCCATATGATTGTCTTAAACACAACAGTGGAAATGACAAGTTGTCGTGCCTAATTATTTTTCTCTGTAAAGAACAGATCTCCTCCTGCAAGCCCACATCCTGCTCCATCTCTCTGCTGAAAGTTATAGCTGGAAATTGTTTCACTTTTGCAGCTGAAATGCGAGCCCTCTTTCTCTCATTCAAATATTGACATGAGCAATTCTATTATATCATATTATGCTGACATATCTTTGAGTGAACTCATGCACTTTAGTATGTGTTCTCATTGTAACCACCTAGTCCTGAAAGCTGTATCTTGTCTAAGACTCTAGAACAGTAGTGAGATAAACCAACTGTGTTAACAGATTGTCATCAGGTTGAGCAACAGCAATGATTTCCCACCTTTGTAGCAAGCAACTAAGCACACATAAAATGCAACGGGACTGTCCTTCCCACTGTTTCTACACCTGGCAAATTACAAATGACCTGGTTATGTTTCACAATAATGAACTGGTGTGAACTCCAGAGCCCTTAAAACCTCAGACTACACATTACACATGGCAAACCCAATATATCACAAAGTTAGACCTGCTTTGAACTAGACAGCCTCCAGAGGTCTCACCTTCCCCCACCTGAATTAGTCTGTTTTATGAAGTAGAGCTCAAAGGCACCATCCATAGATTCTTCTTGAGAAATTCAACTCTACTCTAAGACCAACAGAAGCCAAAAAGTTACATTTATAGCAATCAATTTATTTGTAGCGCAGTAAAAATCTGTGTAGTCTGTTAACCCTGCTAAGGAGTCACCTGTCATAAAAGCCAATCAACAGTAGATTTAGCTACACTTATGACTACAATTTGAACAACCTTAGAAATCTGAAGGGTTCCAGACTTCCCAGTGACAAAGCAGGAGCAAGGCTAATAGAACAAAGACATCTAAAAATGTCAAAAAGGAGTAGCCAGGTTTTGGCTGAGGAACCGTCACTTTCAGTTCTGCATTACTCTTAGGTGCACATACTCACACAAGTATCACATTCACAAGGAATGGTCATACAGGGTTGAACAGTGCTTAGTAGGCTACAGCTTTGGTAAGTGGAGGTCTGCAGGCACCATCAGGATATAAAGGACAATATTATTCAATGAGGTAGAACATGCAAGCAAATGTGCATTGGTATTTTATATGACCAGGCCCTAATCCCCCTGATGAAATTCCTGGTTGGAGGGTAGATTTGTCATCATCTTACATAGCACCAAATTTTACCCACATGTTATCCACCATTAACCGAAGAAAAACTGATCACTCCATCATCATATAAACTGATCTTTCTGTGACTTGGCAAGGAGTCAGAGCAGTGATGATATTAACCCTGTAAGAATATTAGGTCTAATGCCCAGAGGCATTAACCTTTGTGTTTAACCAAAAGGTAAACCTCTTGACGAAAGGCAAGATTTTATTGCTATACACCTGCAACAAATAGCTCATTTCTTACTACTATAATTCGACTGCTGGTACTGAAGAGCAAAACTGGCACTTTACTTTCAGAGACTCTTGAGTGATTTGCATTGAGGTCATGAGTCAAAATTGATTATTATAGTTGTAATGACCAAGATGTTATGCCCAGCACAGAGGGCTAAATCTAGAGGCTGAATCCTGTAAAGAGATATGGAGGTTGTGAACAAATTACATTTATTTAAAGATACCAACCAAGTTGTAGGAAGAGGAAGGCCAAGCAGGAAAGATGTTCTTGACTTCTGGGGCAGTATTGATCCTTTCAATTGCCTCGCTAATTATTTCTTCCAAGAGAACCCACATAAAACTGAGTAATCGTTTTTATTGTCTCAGTCCAGAAACAGATGAAAATCCTAGAGCTGGAACTGTTCTGTGGTATTTGAATTAACGACTGGAAAGATTTTGTTGCCAAAGGCCCGTCAAGTGCAATCTCACTCCAATCACTAATGTTTGCATCATCCTTAGCAGTCTCTTACGTTTTGAGAGCATCTTGCCTTTAATCAAAACCACATTAAGCCAGCATTACATCAGGTCTTCCCTTGCATATTTCTCTGCTCTGTATGATCAAGTTCTGCCCATAAACATGTGTCCCTTCATTCTCATGACAGATGTTTATCCTGTGGCATTCTGCATACTCAGCCTTGGTTGTACCTGTTCAGATACTACCAGAACACAGTCCCAAAGTTATGAGTTTCTCTCAATAGAGTTTATTTTTCTTTATTAAAAACAAATGTCACTGGGGTTTTTGAAATCTGTAGACCTACATGGTAGGCCACAGGAAACAGTACTGCGTTCCAAATTTAATATTCTTTAATGTGTTTGTTAACAGAACACTGACATCTGCTTAATGCTTTCTTTACAAGAATGTGTCTGATCTCCCCTTATGTATTTCTTACCAACCTCAACTATCACCTTTTAGATTTACAAAACAGAACATGAAGTAAGTAACGACACAGATTAAACTTCCAGAGTTAAAATCTTGCATAAACCTTTTTATTATTATTATTTTGGAAATTGCATCTGCTCTTTCAAAAAAACTTTTACTCATGGTGATCTCATGCACTGAGCTGCTATTTAAACAAAAACCACTCATTTACTGTAAAGCTACAAAGCAGAGAAGAAAAGCAATGAGCTAAGGGATAGACAGATAATACATAGCTGTCCTCTTTGTGCCAACACTGCCAGCAAAGCTCTAGTGCAAATCAGATGCCTCATTGGAGAGAATTTTTGGCAGCCTAAAAAGAAACAGCAGCAACTGAAGTTTGTTTTTGAGCCTCGCTTATAAAACCAGTCTCATATACTGCAAACTCTCACTTGCTGTTTTTAACCCTTGGACTCACGAGTTTTGTTTTCATTTTGTCAAAGCAGAGGAATATGAGAGAGATGTCTATTAGACTCCTTCTCTCAGCCCAAGGGTTAATTACTCAGTTTGGTAGATATTTGAAAATATTATGTTACCTCTAAGGGCAAAATTGATAGAAGCTTGTTTCAGGCTCACTTTATGTCATTATGGCAGATTAAATTAACTAGTCATAAATTATGTTGGCTAAAGTACATCTGCTACTCACTAAATTTGCAGCAGGAATGTAAGGTTGTTGGTTTGGGATTTTTTTAATACGAAGTAAAATCCACGTGGCAAATTAAAGAGTTTTTCAAACAAATAAACATACATTTAAGCAATAAAAACTGGAAGCACCCCAAAGATGGCAGCAACTGATTCTCAAGACCATGGCAGCAGTCTAACACTGAACCTGTAGCTACTGCAGAAAGGCATCAACACTGCAATGCTGAACAGGTATATCTACAGATCAAAGACTAAAGATGTTCCATTAAAGAATAAAGAAGGTCAGCTAAAGAAGTATGCGTACATTATTGTTAGATGTCTTTGAATACCAATATGACATAAGAGGTGTATGTTTGCAGACTCTGCTTACAAAGTTGCCTTCCATTTTGTGTTCAAAGGGTCTGAATGCATCATTTCTATGTGCTTCTGTCTACCTTTAGCCTGTATCCAGGGCTAAACTGCAGCAGTTGTTATGCCACCCAATGACCCCTCTCTGGCTTAAAAGGGGAATTGGGGAAAAGGGAGAATCCCCACAGATTGAAATCGAAACAGATTTAATGAAATAACAAAACTAATACAAATATCGACATCAAGCATACAAGCTCATACTCAGCCTGTTCCTAGGGATCAGAGAAGAAGCGGGAGACCAAGATGGAGGAGCCTTAGGAAAAGGAACCCCCCCACCCTCACTAAACTCCCTCCTATTATAATGATCATGATTAAGTGGTATGGGATACGCCTGCGAGTCAGCTTGGGTCAGCTGCTCTGACTGAAACTCCCAGCTGACTCGAGGCTACCCATGGCCTGTCTGCTATGGCTGGCTCATGGTTCTGTTCCTGGGAAACCAGGACACCTTCCAAGGGAAGGCTGGACATGTACATCACTGATCTAGAAGACAACATTGGTTTTACAGTGATCCTCTTGTTACCCTCTGCATTGCAGGATGCAATGAGACAGCTGATACCACGTCAGTATGGTTGAATTCCTAAATAGTGCCTGGACAACTGAAGTTAGAGATGTGTGGGAGGAATGGACAGAAAGCACAGGCATTCAAGACCTCTTCTGTGCTGTAAAAAGTATTGAGTCTTTGTCTGTAAATTCCTGGTAGACCAGCTCAATCAATCACATTAAATGAATATTTTGTTTCCTTTGGAAGAAAATAAGGAAGAAATGCAGTATTATATTGTATTACATGTGGATTCACATGAGTAGTTGTCAGTTAAAAAGCAAAACGTTGTTTTGGGATGACCAGTTCGTTTGTTTCTGTCTAGAAAACAAACTTTGCTGAATGCCTCCAGAAAGAGTGCAAAATGATCAGCCTTCCAGTAACCATTTTTAGAGGGAGGGTAAACAAAAGACTGACAAATCTATTGTGTTCCTTCAGGTCTCACAAAGCCTCATGAAGCCTTGGAGACACATGAATAGCCCAAACTTCGTTAAAATATGAACTTTGAACACATTATAAAGTCTTTCGGAAAGTCGCAGCACTCTGTTCACCCATTCCCAGGATCCTACTCCATCAGTCCCTTGAGGCAGGTGGCACTCTTAGTACCATCCAAGTCCTCTTCCCTCATGCTTCCCTCCCATTTCATGTTCTCTGAACAATATTCCCTAAACTATCTTCTACGCATGATACATGCAGCTACAAAAAAGTCAGGAGCAAAATACACCTACGCAAAGATTTAGAGGAAAGCAGCAAGGAAGGGAACTGTGTCCCTCACCCACATGCAGAAGGCAATGATGAGATTTAGTCCTGCAGTGAAAAAATTCTGAAAACTTCCTCTGAAAATAAAAGAAAGCTTAGATCACTATCACTCACTGGATAACCTATTTTAAGCCCATCAGAGCCACTGAGCTGTTCTCATGTTGCTAATTAAAAATGATAGATTCATCAATTAATCTCTCTTCCTGTCCTCTGGTCTTGGTATGAGATTTTTCAAAGGGACAAATGGTACTTAGGTCCCCACAAGTATCATTTCAGCCCTGAAAACTCGTGCCTTTGTCAACAAAAACCCAACCTTGTTTCTTTATGCTATGAAATGACAAAAAGAAATCTATAGGAAGCTTTGCCACCCTGGAAAATGCAACAGATTCATAATTTTGGAATAACCTTATCCTCTCTACAATGAATATTGCTTCATAAATCCTCCCTGAGCTCCAATCCGAACTTGCTCATTGATAGATGAATAAGCCTCTGTTAAATTTGGCAGAGAAAGATGTCCTAAGCTTAGGCTCTTGATTGAAACTCAATTGCAATACTTACTACAGAGCAGTCTTAGACACTCCACTATTTAGGGAAGAAGCAAAAAAGGCAATCTATTTTTATTCATATTGAAATAGAGACAAAGATAAAGGTCCTGTTGTTAGCTTAGCAAAGTGTCAGTCACATAAAGCAAGCCAACAAAATGGGTTATCTTTTCCCCTTTCAATATATGTATCACCAGGCAGTGAAATAGAATTGGGATGTACAAGGTTAACAAGCCAGCATCGTGTTATGAAGCAAGCGATAAAATTGTCTTATAGTTCTTAACTCTGACCTGTTCCAGTGAAAAGCTGCCAAGCAGAATTATGTCATCCTGAACATCTCTCTCAAACTGTTCGATATATGAAGGAATCGCTTCATCTTCAAGCTCCCTGTGAAGGTCACGTGCCTTACTGGAGCTGACAGGCATCACGGAGTCTGGAAAATCTTCACTGGCTACATGGGCTGCTTGAAACAAAAGTGGCAGATTACCTCGTAGCAAATGGGAGTTCATTCACTGGTTAGTACCTTCTCAGTTAACACGTTTGGCCCACCAGCATTTTGAGACAACAATTCATGCCATAAAATGAGCAGTAATAACTAACAGCAATAGAATAACTGGCAGGTTCCAAGTGCCATTAGCAGGAAAATTCTCCTCAAGAGCAAGGTTTGCATACAGGGACAAATTTGGCACTTTCCTCAAATAATTTTTAAAAGGGATGGCTCTGCATTCCCATAGTCACTTCACCCCCATGTAGATCTTCAAGGAACTGGGATTTGGAACAACTTTGCCTTTCACTCCTGAGGAACAGGAGGAATAACTGCAATTGAAAGGGAGTTTTGGGCAGAGCCATACTGAGCATTTCATCTTCCTCCCACTCAGTGCAGAGGATCAGATTCCTCCCCGAGGTGTGTGCACACAGCTCCCCCCCTAATTAATTGGGTCCGGTTCTGCTCTCAACCACATCATTCCCCTGATTTCACTGCGGTGATGTATGCAGAACTAAAGGGTGCATGCTGCACATAAAAATAAATCCCATTCATAAAGTCAACTTTAAGGAGCAATAGTGTGGTTTTTTTCACTTTAATTCATCATGCTATATAAAAAAATAGATCTTCTCATTGATATCTGCTACAGTAGCAATACTAATTTGGGCCATAAATAATATTTTTGCTCATTTCTCCACATTAGGGTCACTAAGAAGTGACAGATATCATGTTGTCCACATCTGACTTTATCTTTCTTGCCTCATATTTCTGTGTGCAAGTGAATGCTTTTATAGTTCTCTGTGCCTTTCTCTGCAAGAAACTGCCATATCTAGTTATTTGTTTTTCATTGTGTCCATCCTAAGACATGAAAGCAGTTGAAAGATTCTTTTTCTTCTCACTCTCCTTTGAAGTGTCTCATTCGTTAATGAAGACCAGAAAAAGAAAAACTAAGGCTATTAAAATTTTCAGTTTTGCTTACTACTCATTGTTTAATGACTTTAATTGTCAAGCCTCCCAAGTACTTAAATCACCTCAATGCCACCAACACACAGGAAGTAGGGTGTTTTTTTAATTTAATTACAACAGGATACAATTCAAAATCATATTAGGGGAAGTGTATACTAGATATAAACAACCCAAACCATTACCTTAGGGTACAAAATCTCTTCATGTAGCATCTTACAAGACTGAGGAGAAGTAATTTGACCTACAACTATTAACAGCAAAAAACAAAACAATATTTACATTTAAATCTACTTTAACATTAAGGGTTTGGCTAAGAGAGAAAAAATCCAGGAAGCTCTGGAAAGGAAACTCTGCTGACAGCAGAAGATGCAGCATCACTTGTTCTCCTGGATGCTGTGTTGTACACAGTGGGTTATATGCTCAGCTGGTGTAAATCAGCTGCTTTAATGCTTTCACAGGAGCAGTGCAAGTTTACATCCTGGGAATACTGTACATTCCCATCTCAGGATCCTCTGGGTGTAGAGAGATAATCTTTATACATCAAAAAAGGAGTAAAAACATTTGGTTCACAAAGATGACCATGCGGTGATGCATCAAAATATCCTCCTATTTTGTGTGTTTATTATTTTTGTGAGGAATCATATGAAGTGAACTCAGTTTTGGTGGAAGACACTGGACTCTTGTTAGCACAGGTTTTGTGGGTAAAGAGCAAAAGAAGAGAGAGAACATTTTCAAAAGCCTTTTCAAAGGAAGCAACTGCTAAAAATACAGAGATAAATCACAATTCAGATTTGAAAAATATTTGGTGAAAAGATACATATGCTCATTTAAGCACAGTCGGAAAAGCTGTTCATTTGCCTGAGCCAGAGACAAGGAGAGAAGCATGTTGTTCAGCTGGTCTAGCCCTTCCACACTGGTTTTGCAAAGAGACCTCAGGTCACCATCAGGTTGCTCCTTTTCCAAACTGAGCCACGGGTTAGAGGCTTGAGCTGCTGCCCTAGAGCAGCACTTGACCAAAACAAAGCCTCCACCTCCTTGCTGTACAAAAGTATCCACAATGCTAAAAAACTTACTCCAAGATATATTTTCCACATAGTTTAAATCATTCCCTCTCTTCAACACAGGCTGTACTTACAGATGCTGTGATGTAATTAAAACAATTTCTCTGTTACTAGTTTGGCTGCTTGTACCTTCATTTACTCTTTGTCCATCAGAGAGCAGTGGTTTATATACTGAGATGAGGATTTAAAGGGTAGGTTCACCAGCAGACTACACCTCAGCATGGGTTTGAATGTATAAAGCAGCTATAAACTCCACACAGAGAATGCATTTTGGCTGTCTGGTTCTAGAAGACTAGCTAAATTGTAGCTGAAAAAGAACATCACCAAAGGCTAGTGCATCAGTATCAAACAACTGAAATACTGCACTTCAATTTTTCAGTTGTTGCCAAAGAATAATAAATATTTTTTTTGTGGTATTCACCTAGTATTGTTTTAGATGTGCAAGGATCATGATCGGACATTGAGAGATCTTATCCCTAGGTAAAAATGTACAGTTTATATCTTTCTCTAAAAAACAAGTAACCAAAGTTGCCTTTTAAGTTGCTCTTATAATATGATCTAAACACATAGCATGAGAGTGACCAACAGGTTACTCAGCAACAAAATGCTTTAAATATACAACTATATAAATTCTGAGCTATGTTCTTTCCTCCCCTTTGGGGATCATCTATTAATTAGGACTGTATGACTACATGATTTTTCAGCTCAGTGGTCAAATGAAGAAAAGAAGCAGTTCTGTAAGATTGGAACCAAACGAATCCCAGTTTGCTATGGATTTTCTGATGTCTAATAAGGGTCAAACTCCCATATTAGCTTTTCCCTCAGCGGAGATATTAATAATGCTTGTCTGCTCCACTCAGCTGGCCGCTTCCATAAAACTGGTATGGAAGTCAGACCTGTGAGACTTGCTCTCTGTTATAAAAAGGGGTTGGAAGTGAAGAATAGGTTCAAAAATTGGGAGAGAGAAACACAGACAGGCAGAAATAAATACAGCCTGATATACAAACACAGAGGCAGAGACTGCACAAATCTCACTTCCTTGGGAAAATTTTGGGGTTTTCTGGGTTTTGTTCACCCAAGCCAAGAGAAGTAAAAAATTCAGCTAGGAGGGGGTGCAACATTCACCCACAGCTCTAGCTCTGATATTCATTATGGTGCTTTTAAGAAATAAAAGCACTAAGGCACCACTTGAGACACAAGACAGCAGTGGACTGTGGCGTTTCTCCCACTTGCTGCCTTCTTGCCTACTCACAGGGGGCTCTGACATGCTCCTGGAGCACAAGACACATGTGCAAATTTAAGGGCAAGCAAAGGTATTAAATCAGTGAGCTGGCAGCCCAGCAATCTTGGCAGCCCAGCACAAGATCACTGTCCACAGAGCACAACATGATACATTCAGCAAAGAGATGTCTGCAGGAGCTGGGCTGAACCACTGCCCAGAGGTGTTTCTCTCTCCCTCTCCCACCACTTTGGGGGAGCCCCAGAAGCTAGCTTTCAGAAAGCTAATGGAGAGGGTACTGGACAGGCCCTAGGGCAGCCTGAAAAATGTCACTGGGACATTTTCCTTACTCACACAGGGTTATTTTGATGAAAAAGCTACTGAAGAATATGAAATGCTGTAAATGTTGGTAGAAGGGGACTACATAAGTATCACAGATAAACATCTCGTGTCAATCTTTCCTATAGAAATAATGTTGACTTCACTGCCAAACATGTTTTTATTTTAATCTATGTTGTTGCAGGACAAAAGCAACAATCGACCTGCAGCTCCGCTATAATTTTTCTCAGCAATGTGGAGCTCCACGTTAACATGCAACAATAGACAGCTTGCTAATAACTTGTTAAAGGCTTTTGCTTAAACTTTCCACATGAATTCAGCTGTGATAGTTGTACTTTCTTTTCCTTGCATTTAAAATGAGACAAAATGGGTTTCAAAGATGTTACTGATATGACCAATGCCAGTTCAAGAGATTTTGCAACCCTAAGCAGATGAAAATCTTTCCCTCTTTTAGAATAAAGTTGCTTACAAATGAAATAGTCATAAAACATGTTGGAGCTCCTGGAGCACCAGTGCCGTAGGCAACCACCTGCTCTGTCTCTCTGACTGAGTAGATCCTGTGTATAACTGAAATACAACAGGAAACCTCTACAGATACAAAGAACAGTAAATACTTTTGCACAAAAGACCTCTGCTGAAAAAGGAAGAGAGTGGGATACCCAAAAAAATGAGGGCAGCTTTGAGTTGGGGCTTGTTTATATGTTACTTGTCCTAGGATGAACCAGAGGAAAGTATCAGACATGCACCTTGTGTAAAGGCTGTGGTGGTAACGGTCTTGTGATTCAAGTGGATATTAAATAATGTCTGTAAAAAAAAAGTGAATCCAAAGTAAGGCTGTTGGCTTGAGGTCAAGAAATGTCTTCTTCTACACTTCATTGTTCTTACTATAGATGAAACATCAATTTGTATTTTCTAACAAAGCCACAGAAAACATTTTCTTACTAACCTCTTAGTGTAAATCTTTACGTAGATAACCTCAAACACTGTGTGACATGACCCGTGCATCTGAAAAATGGCCCACCCATTTATGAACTTAAATAAGGGTTTAGATTTCTAGATTTGAGCACATAGGAAATGATATTTCCAGTCTTCATTCATGAGGGTGGAATTCAACACATAATTCAGCTGCCTGGAGAAAGCACACCACTTAAGTTACACTTAAAACCACATAAACATGACTCAAAAAAAAAAAAAAAAAAAAAGACATTTGGGGAAAAAGATCTTAAAGGCTCACATTAAAACCAACATCCCTTTTGCTTCTGAGTTTACCCACTCTCCTCCACACATCCAAACTCAAAAGAGTTTTATTTTTATGTAAATTTTTCGTTATTTACCTTGAAAGTCCAGCATCTTGTTTTCTTCATCTAGAAGCTTCATCAGTTTACCATACAGGATTTGTTCATCAAATTTCACAGGATCTTAAAAAAAAAAAACAACAGTGAATCATCTATTGTTTCCTCCAGTAGCATTTCAGGAAACATCATTTTAAGCGATAAATAAAAATATAAAAATACAAAAGTTTAGAAACCCTTTGACACTTTAAAATATTTTTCATAGTGTTAGTTCCACAGCAGAGGTGACAGTCATTTTCTTCTGAGATTTTATAGCAGCTTTCCAGTACCTGAAGGGGCCAACAAGAAAGCTGGAGAGAGACTTTTTACAAGGGCATGGAGTGGTCAGATGAGCGGTAATGGTTTTACTGAAAGGGGGTAGATTTAGACTAGATACTAGGAAGAAATTTTTTCCTGTGAGGGTGGTGAGACACTGGCCCAGGTTGCCCAGGGAAGCTGTGGCTGCCCCCTCCCTGGCAGTGTTCCAGGCCAGGTTGGATGGGGCTTGGAGCAACCTGGTCTGGTGGGAGGTGTCCCTGCCCATGGCAGGGGGGTTGGAACCAGATGAGATTTGACGTCCCTTCCAACCCAGACCATTCTCTGATCCTACGAAAGGCAGTTCAAAATAAAAAAATACATAATTGTATACTTTTAAATGGTGAGCAATATTATAACTTGATCTGGACTGAAAGTGGTTTATTAATTCTGCTAATAAACTAGTTAAAATGATTATTTATATTCAAACTACCAGATTAATTCTATTTGACTCTTAATAAAAATAAAAGTACCAAATTTTTTTTCCAAAGTGATTTGAGCTCTTCATTAGAAATTTTACTTCGCAGTCCATAATATTAAAACATCATCTTGTCACTAAAGAACTCCCAGGCCCTGGCTTCTCTAAGTTGTCAGTGAGACAGACAGGTAGAAGATCAAACAAATACGTACAATGTAGGTGAATTTAAAGTACAGCTAGAAGTGACCTTGGGTGGCTCTTTTCATGTGCCAAATAGAATCTCAAAGAATAAATTTTCTTTACCATGAAAATTCAGAACCAAGTTTTCCAGCTACGCTGGCATTCAAAGAACGAGGCTTCTGCAAACCTCTTCTGCAAGTACAGAGCCTTTTACATTTCTTGGCGAGGGGGGAAGCAAATCCATAGTGGGGTGTTGTTTGTTCTCAGGGCATTATCAACGGAGATAAATTTCCAGAACAAATTTAATTTATCAAATATAGAAGAGATAATTGCTAATATCTTCATTTTCACAGAATAACCCATTAAAGAATCCCATATGATGAACACATTAAAATGATATTTAACTTTGTATAATAGAGTTAGTGGCTGAAGATTTGTTTTTCATCAGTTATTCTCTTTGGGCATTGGGCCTCACTTGCTTAAGTCATAAGAAGAGTATAACTTTAAAGTGTGCCCTGATTTCTTCATCTCGTTCTGCTTTTGTCTCATTAGTGACCAGTTGCTAGCTGGAAAGAGGATGTAAAGAAATATGGTTTCCAATCAGGGGACGACCGTGTAGGACCAGACTTCAGTTCTGACTATCCTTTTAACTCCGTCCACTACATACAAATATAGTTCCACTTACTTAACACTTCTGCAAGGACAAGGAAACCAGACAGTGAGCCTGGTTTGCGAGTATCACCGAATCAGACTGGTTGAGGATGACAGAGACCTCTGAAGGTCATCTGGTTCAGCCCTCCTGCTCAAACAGGGCCACCTAGAGCCAAGTTGCCCAGGACCATGTCCAGATGGCTTTTGAATATCTCTAAGGTGGAAGACTTGCTCTTGGCAGAGGTGTAGGGAAATATAGTGTTATAATTGCTGTGCAGATCTCAACACAACAAAAAAAATAAAAAACTTTTAAGGTTAAATGTATATTGCTCAGCTTCCTCATCGTAGACAAGAAAACATTTCCTCCCAATGAAAACTGTACTTCCATGTGTCCCTTATGTTATTACTCTATCTGTATATGTTTTTAGGCACACACGTACAGTTACATAAACCTAATCTCCTTTTCATTCCCTGGTTATGAAGCAGATAATGACTCATGAAGCCTATTCATAAGATGAACCAAGGCAATACCAACAGAAAGAGAATCTTTCATTTAAAAACACTGACCCAGAAGTTGACTTCCAAGTTATTACATTGCTGTCCTATACAACGAATGGGAAAATTATAGGGGTTAGATAGGAAACCTCGATTTTTTTTCACCAGTACACAGAAATTCAAGTTACCAATGTGCATTACAGCCTGCTTTTCTCAGTCACATAAGTTCTTGCCTCAAAAGTTTAAACCTCCATATCTACCTAAAGTTCCTCGTGAATTTCAGAAGTGACCTACTTTGAGACCCTTTGCAGTTGACAAATTTTTTTAGGTTGGACTGCAACTGTGTGTCTAGAGAGTCTCTGCACTACAAATAAGCACCAGGTTTAAAAGAGCGAAGAGCCAGGAGTGTAGCACAGCAGAATCGGGTCTTGCATGCTATCAGGCAGTAGTGCTTAACAACAGGAGCTGGGCCAAAGCATTCAGTGCATAGCTAAGCACTTCATTAAAATGATGATGTTCTCACTTCAGTCCATGCAAATTCAGACAGGCCCGTTCCCACCCTTTTTTATCTAAAAGCCATGACAGCGAAGGAGAATTTCCTCCACTTGCAGGGAAAGACAATACCTCCTGGTTAATCTCTATCGTACCTACGCATACCTTCTCCCAGCTCTGCAGAGTCACACCCTCCCACTCCTAGCTATCACCCACAGACAGCAAAGCTAAACATTATCAGCTAAACCAGCAAAAAGAAAGCCAAAAAACCCATCCTCGTGTGCTGGGAACTTTCACAGATTCTGGGGTTTCCTTCTGTTTGGCAAACACATGTTCTGCTCAGTGCTGAAATTGCTCTCCAAGGACTTTGGGAGTAGGGTTGCAAAAAAGCTACAGCTTAGTACTCAGTTCTGGACTAATTTTGTTAATTAAAGAGAACATGGCGTGGACAATATTCTCAGAGCATGCTTCATTTTGCTACAGTAGAGGACAGAGTACAACACAGCCTCACTTTTACCCATCCATTAACTCAGTGTCCTTGATCAAAGACTATGTGTACTGCCTACCATGTTCAGAACAGTTAAGGATTATAATTTAAATTGTAAACCTCAATATTTAAATAGGACTGCATACGTGATCTTTGTCACCTCATTTTCATGAATGGAAAAGAATATTCTGACACCAAAATTACATACTTAATTCTGCCTCACCTTCTTCACTGACCTCCATCCCACACTGCCTTGGGTTTATTTCCTCATCCATCAGCGGGTCAAAGTAATTTCTGCTGTATTCATTTCCTGTGGAAAGCACATGAAGTAAGGGTCAGCGATTATTAGAAGCACATGAACCAAAATGTTAATTTTGAAATCGACACCAGCAAGTAAAGGGATGTTTTTTGCTACTTTATAAGCTTAATTTTTTTAACAAGTCCTCTAAGCCTACTAGTACTGCAATTATCATCTTGCAAAAGGTCAGAAAAGGTAATTCTGGAAACAAGTGCAGTTTATGTTACTTTTGCTGAAGAACTAATGAGAAAAATTCTCAAATTTAGATGACTGAAAGATAAGAAAAAATTTTAAAATCCAGCATCCACCTTATAAGCCAAATTATTCTTGAAACACGTTTTACAAATGAATTACCCATGCTGTAGAGGAATTTGTGTTTCACAGCTGACCCCTCCAATTTCAACAGTTCTAAATTTCACCACTGAGGTTTCAAAGTCTGGTGCATCTTTAATACCGTATTCAACCAGAGAAGTGTTTAATTACAGAGGAGATACTAGAATACTGCCTCATTAATCTGAACAACAATTATATTCAGTTGGGCTAGGTAGCTAATCCAAGATCTTAATGGGATAAAACCACTCATTTTAGCACTTTCCATTTCAACAGCCAGTTTTATCTGTTCTTTAGAAACTAATCAAATTTACCAAAAAAAGTCATTTTCTAGACTTATCAAGGAATAACGTAGCACCTAGCTGCCTAGAGGAACTCCCAGTAAAAGCCAGAAGAATTTTCTTTAAAGAAGGGGGGAGGGAGGGCTTTTTCCTCAAAATATGTCCTTCTTTCAGCTAAAGTGCCACACTCTATTAAAATCATCCTCACATTCATTGGGTTTGCAAACACAGTAAATTATTACTAAACTGAGAAAAAATAAAATAATTAAGTCCATAACAAATTTTCAAATTGCTTGAATAGACACAGATCTATATCCTGGAAAACACATAAGAGCTAAATGTACGAGGGGGTTAATTCATCCAAGATACACTAGTAGTCTACAGTGTATTTGGTTTAGTATCAAAAATAATCCAAGCAGTAGCTCCTTTTCAGAGACTAAATGAAAGTTTGATATGAAACTAGGTTTAATTTATATTTCTGGTCTGGCACATTTTGACTGTCAGTCTCTGTTCCTTCAAAGTAGTAAGTACAAGAACTGAAAATTTGCTTTACCTTGAGGTCTCAATAAAGAAAAAATAAATGAGTTTCATTTTTGTTACTTTATCTGTCAACAACTACTAGGCTGGTATGCATCTTGGCAGTATGTAATCAAAGTCTTATGTACTGCAATAACAGAGCCATTCTACCTTATTCACTGTAATTGTTTTTCTCTTGCACAAAGCATTGTGATGTTATATGAACACCCCTTCACATGTTGGTAAAATAATTCATGTGCTAAAAAAAGAAAATGATGATGTATTTCTTTATTCAATTACTCCATTGCTGTAAATGTAAATTACTGGCAAGCATGTTGCAACCATACGAGCAATACTCAGCTAATGCATAGGCTTTTTACACAGTGTTAGTATCACTGCAGCTTTTATTGAATTTTAATACCCCGTGTTGTTTATCTTGTGGGTCTGGTGTGAAACTCTGAGGAGTAACCTTTTGGACAACTCTTCTGGACAGAATAATTGGCATTTAGGAGTAAGTGTCATGTTATATTTGAGTCTACGAGGCATGGAAATTATAATTCATAAAGGAGGTACATTGACAAATACCATTAAAGAGCTTGCTCTTCGGTCCTTTCTGAAAAAAGAACAACCTTGATCCTTCTTTGAGGAGTATAAGATACTTCATCCAGGTCTTTGGCTCTGTCAGAACCACACACAGCTGGAGACGAAGTTATGAAGAAGTAAAGAGAACCAGGTTTGATTTCTCAAGAGCAACGTACAACCCTTTAAAACTCACATAGGTAGAATGAGTGGCAAATGCCAGACTCACCTCCTTATGGTGATTTTATAGAGAACAAGCCATTCTAAGCTCCAGGACTCCACAGAAGACTTTCAGTGAGGTTTTCTGAAGAGTTAAAAACACTGAAAATCTTAGATCACTGTTCTTAAGGGTTTTTGGGGTTTTTTTCCCCCCTCAGCTCAACATACACTTGGAGAACTTGTGTGACCAAGAGGTCTGGACTCTGGGCAGCTCCTACAATTTTGGGGAGGCAAGGAGGAGTTGCTTTAGTTTTAAAATGGAAAATTATCAATTTTAGTCAACATCACATACTGCCCAAGGCATTTTGCTAATAACATTTTGTGAGCATGTGAACAGATTACTAATCATTTCACATTTGCTTTTGAAAGTGTATAACATGTAAATTAACAGTCCACTAAGGAATTCATACTGCTCTGCTTTGTGGTATAAACATAGTAAAGTAAATGTTAATACAGAGCTTGCTTGCAGGTATTTTGAACAGCAGTGTGTAGCTTGGTGCTTTCAGACACCAAGTTACTCTGAATATCTGCTCCTACAAAGACTTGCCCCACTTTAAAAACTTAGATCTTTACTTTGATCCAGAAGTTTGCTCAAACCCTTTACCTCAATTCCAAATCCTATTCACACATCAAAATTGTTATTTCATGTGGAAAACAAAATGGACAGTTCAGGAAATCACAACTGAAGTGCAAAATCACAGATTATCTATAAATTCAAATAAAAATGGAAAGAAGGGTGTTGGCACAACAGTGACCAGGTGGGAATTTATATGGTTTAATTAAAGCAAGAGGAGTTGCTAATAAAATTAGCATAATCCTTGGATGCAGCCCATGGGACTGCACACGTATTAGTAGGACTGGATGAAACTCTAAGATGGCTTTTAAGCTAAGATGTCTGTAGCCAATTATACAGTCTATGTCCTGAGAATACCACAGAAATAGTATGACTAAGCTGCATTTCTACTGGGTCTTCTGCTCTACAAAGAGATCAGGTAACCCGTATCTATTTCAGATCAAAGATACAGCATGGAATTTGGATGACAGGCAATTATTACATGTATATTGTACTATTGATCTAGGTTTTAGTTTAATAAAAGAACAGAAAAAAAACAGTTGAATTTGTTAAGTGCCTCCTGATCAATGTAAAAACAAAGAAATTATTAATAGCCAGTTTTCAGAGCGATGGTGGGTCTTAGGGATAAAAGCAAAAATTCCAGCATAAGTCAGCATCCATTAGAATTACAGTCTGAGCAAACTTGCCTTAAGTAACAGCTCTCCCTTTTCAGGCAGCAGTGTAGTCAGCACCTGTTTCTACCAATGACATGGTAGCACATTACTGGACATTACTAAGGCAACTCATAGAAGTCTTTTGCATAAGACAAGATAAGATAGAGGCATATTGGAAAGACGCAATTCTAGTCCAATACAACATTTTGACCCTAAGTGCATTTGAAACATAGTAATACATCTAGGAATGGAAAAGAGTAGTCCTCCTTTCCACCCAGCTCTCTTAAAACATTGATTTCAGCAGCAATTCCTGTTTGTGAACATCATGGCAAATTCTCACTGTCTCCATTCAACAGAACTGAACTTCTTTCCATAGGGGTACTTTTCGTTTTGCTTTGCAGATACGTCCCTTGATGCAGCTCAAATGTAAGATTCTGTGCTAGCATATTTCCTACTTTCTTTATGAGAAGAGTACACAACTGCATGAGCCAAAGCAGCGTCCTGGGGTCAGACCTGAATTCCCTCTAAGAGAGGTGCCCACATCCACTTGGCCAGCAAGACCTAAGACTTGGGATCAGGAGGAAGGGGAGAGAAGTGCCCCACCCCCTCATTTCCAACTGCTTCACTTATTCACCCTTCCTCAGGACACGGTGGGTCTTGTGACTAGCACTCCCACTCACCTGTTCTCATGGTTCAGTACCTACACTGACAAAGCTAGATGTCTGCAAGTTACTTCTTTGTAGATATAGGCCTCTGCTTCTAACCTGCACTTTGGAAAAAAATACATTAAAAATTATTTTTAAAAAAATCATTTAAAACAAAGCATAAGAGAGGAGAAAGAAACCTGATCCCTTAAAAAAAATAATCTTACAGAATGTAGAATTGAAGAATAATAGAACTCATCATCCAAAACTACATAAACAGTGAGAGTTCCTGGACAGTGAAAAACTGACTGGATTTTCAGTAAATTTATAAGTTCTTAGTTGGTTTAGACAATGACTTAAAGCTGAAAAAAATATTAGGAAAGTTTGAACCTTTCACAAGAAAACACTGAGGTTTTATTCCAAAATTTTATGTTGCTGCATTTACCCACATCCAAACGTTATGAAGATGCTAAAACTAAAACTTTAGTTTTGAAGAACATAATGAATTGATATGTAATCCACTAAACAATGTTCACACTCTGTTCTCATTTTGGCAAGAAAAAAAAAATAGAGAATTATTATGAGTTAACCAGAAGTTATCTTTTTAGTTTGGATTTTTAATTGTTACTGAACCATATCTGTTACGTTTACCTCAGCTTGTGGCCATCACAAATTCCTTTAATTAAATTTATATAGGTTGATCTAGGTTAAGTATAGAAACCGAATACCTTAAGTTATATTATTACTATTTTAGATTTACATCTAACATTATTGTCTATATAAGTATATATTAATGTTATCTATATTATATTAGATGTAGATCTAAAATCTTACATGTAGATAGAAAATAAGTTTCCTGGGAAGCATGAAGTTATCTTAAATTATCACCAAATACATGAGAGGGTAAAGTGTTTTACATACAAAAATGTGAAGCTCTAAGTACCACACAGAATTAGATGAAAAATTATGTGTTAATGGCATCTTCAAACTGAAGAGCACTAAGTAAGTGACTGGACAGGAGATATCTTGAAAACACAGCTTGCTAAATGCTACCATCAC
This sequence comes from Podargus strigoides, assembly GCA_028020825.1. NCBI lineage: Eukaryota > Metazoa > Chordata > Aves > Caprimulgiformes > Podargidae > Podargus > Podargus strigoides. The sequence continues at coordinate 84,601,143 of CM051620.1, read as the reverse complement.
TGGGCGACTTCTCAATTTTTAAAAAGTTTTCAAGATATCATATGTCATTTTCCTGACCCTCAGCGGAGAGCGTAGGTAATAAGTAAACCACATAACTGTGTCTTATGTTTATATTGCAAGCCTTGAATAAACTCACTTGTCAGCTTTGACAGGACGCTGGCAAAGGGGCCGTTCCTGAGCAACACAGACTGTGCAGAACCTTCCCCAACACTTGAAAAACACCGCACTGCACTCACGGCACCCTTTGGTTTTTTAATTCCCACTCCACTCCTGGAAGACTTACCACATTTACTGCTGTTTAAGCAAAGGTACAGCATGGGAATTATTTTTTTTTCTTTTTTCTTTTTTTTTTTCCTGCAGGCAACAGAGGGCACTGCGCCAAGGGACGCCAGTGTGAGACCTGCTGCTTTTCCTGGGGAAATGCTGTTGGTCAAAGGCATGAGAAAAAGATTTACTGATGATGACTGAGTTCATTTAGGAACGCTGTTAGATAATGTGACACACTTCAGTGGGGAAAATGGATGGTGAGTGCTCCCAGACTGGCAGGCTGGGCTGGTCCCACACTATTCCACAGCAAGGGAACTGGAAGGAAACTTGCTGGAATTCCAAGGGCGCAAAAGCGCTATTATGAGGCACATGATTTCCAAGTGTAATAAATTAGCCTTAAAAATATATATTCAGTCACCTTCTGAAAGAGTATTTCCCAATTATAAAATGCATCCATTCTTCACAATTCTTCTCCCTCTACCTTTCACAAATTCAATTTTAGCACATTACTTAGATGAGTGGTACAGTATCCCTGTTGTTGAAATTGCATGCAATGGATCACGTTTTGCACACTACATTACACCTTGTGCCGTTCTGCTGATTTCAATTGGATTACACATTGTGTAATTCAACGCAAAATTACTTCCAATGACAACCCTTTTATTCCTATGCATACATGGTGATCCATCATGCCCTGCATACCGGGTTTGGCATTTCCATTTCAAGTCCCTGTTGGAATCAGAAAGCATAGAACCACATACACAGAACTTGAATTATTAGATATAAACTTTGCCATTGTTTAAGAAAAAAGGGTACGGTTTTGATTCATATTTCTGGTCCCATCCTTTATGCAAATCATTTTGTCTGACAAATAGTCAATGTCGCAAGCTCCCATTTCCTGCACGTGCAGCACAAACATGAGCTCCCAGCTGAGGCTTGTTTTTTCATCTGCATTTACTGTCTCCCCAGTACCTACCATGTCTTTGGAATGAAGTTAAACCCTGTTCAAGTAGCTTCAGCCTCCAGTTCTCCATAAACAGACTGAATTCAATGCACATGCTGATACTTTTATTGGGTTCACAAAGCCCTTATTCTGTCTGTGTATTCCCAGGTCAAGGTCCTCACCCCGCTACATTCTTGAGCAAGAAAGGCCTTATAATACCCTGCCACAGTTGAACTACCTTCACCAGTAACTGTTCCTTAGCAAAGGCTTCTCTCTGCTTTGGCTTTTGATAAGAAGCAGAAGTGCTCTATTTTGCAGTGAGATTTCTCCCCTAGGACACACACAGCATGGCACTAGATACATCCAAGCTAGCTCTGCAGCTAGGAGGTGATGCAGCAGAGCACCATGTAGAGACACTAGTTTGCTCCCAGAAGCAGTATAGCCATGTTAATGCCATGCTGTACCTGGGCTACTTAGAATAGTTTCTGGTCTTAAATCAAAAGAGCTTTCTTTACCTCATTTCCCTCCCCCACCCCCAAATGCTGTTAGTCTCCGTGGGCAAATTTATTGGAGCATGATATGAGATATTAACGGTGCCTGTTGCAGATAAAATGGTAGAATTAATTAGAGCTTTTGATTTTAGGAGATAATCTAGTTTTGAAGAAAAGATTTGTGTATTGGGGATGATAGGAGAAAAAAACTGAACACTTCTTGTCATCTGGAGACAATTTTAACTTGAATCATCAACATTTAGGGTCAGACTGCCTCTAGCCTTTGTACAAGTGTGCAGGATACAGAACGCAATTAGCCATTCTTTTGTCTTCCGTGCAAAAGCAACAGAGCATCACAGTCTCCAAAGGTGGCTGCGCAAGCACCAGGTGCAAGGCAGACCACATAGTGGGAGGATGCTCAAAAAGCCCCGTGCCTGGATTCTGCAGCTCGTATGTGTGGTTGGCACCCCAGGAAGATCACAGCCTAATTTGTCCTGACACATATTCCCTCTACATGCTCAGGCTGGAAATTTTACCTGTCTCATAGAAATGTGAACAGTGCCATCTCACAGGACTCTTCTCAGGACTAGCTGGACCAAATTTGTGTAGCTCAGTGGCTGTGGTGAACACTAAACAGTACAAACTGGTGTAAGGCACTTGCACATTTTCTGATCACAGCAGCTGAGTACAAAATGTATCAAAGGGTAAAATAGATTAACATTTGTTTTACAGGCCTATAACAAAATGCTAAGTATGGTAGTCCTGTGTTAAGGGATTGCTTGTGACATACATCATCCATCTGAAGTTGAACAACTGCCCTTGTATTCTGCTGTCAGCCAAAGGCAGCCTATTCCTAGAGGTTTGGTGCATCTGTCATGACAGTTTGCTAGAAGCCCTTTGCTGGGCAGAGACTTTACCAAGCCAGCCTGAACATTAGGGCACTCTCCAAAGTGTTTTGGCTTTAAAACCCTCTGGAGAAAAGAGAAAATCCAAATCCAGCTCACCTTGAGGCCAGGTGACTGGCAATTGAGTAACAGGTAGGCACAGGTTCCTGCCACTGTGGGTTTGGGCGATCTAACCGCAGACATTTTTCCCAGGAAATTTTGTCTATTAACACTCCTATTGGGATGGCCAACCAGAAATTTTCTGGGAAATTAAATATTTGCTGAGGGGAAAAAAGGCAGAAGTGTTGGTTAGATTTAGTCACAAAGAAACTGAGTACTTTCAGAAACAAATAAATTGCACAATTTGGCAGAGACAAGACTGCTGCTAGAAAGCCTTAATTTCACAAGCAATGTGTGAAAGAAATGAAGGTGATGGGAGTGATCAGCAAAGAGCATGGAATCAAGAAGAGAAAATAGGATAAAAGCTGCTACAACCAATTAGCTGGCTGAAAATCAGGAGATTAATCTGAGTAAATAGTCAGCCAGTTCCCCTGGGTCACTATAATATTTAAGAGCAGAAGCAGGTCTTCATCATATAAGAGTAATGATGAAAAGCATAGAACAGAAAGAGTTACTCAATAGCCTCTTCCTGAACAATGGTCTACTAATGATGGCAAAATATGGAATGTTGTTCTTGACGGGAAATATGACAGTGTGAGACACAGAATGGCCTAACAAACAGAGCAATGGACTAGGGATCAGAGGCTTTATTTCTATTTCCATCACAAGCTTGCAGGGTGACTACAGTTAAAGCCTCTTTCTCTGCCTCAGTTTCCCTACAAGTAAAGCATGCAGGAGCCTTGCACTTTGAGTCAAAAGAGTAGCGCCCACCAATCTGGCTTGGAAGGTGAAAAAGCTCTAGAAAAAAATGCTGGAAAGATTTCATCAGTTTCTTGAAAGCAAGAATCAGTTCACAAACTCTCCTTTTCAGGAGATTATCTGAGGAAAGGGAATAGAAAAGTCAATCTAGCACAAACATACCTGTGAATTAAGCTGTTTAGGGGGCAGATGCAGGAAAGTTGCAATATCATGGACCTCTGCACTGGCTATTTAGTCCCCAAGTGATGTGTACTCTGCAGAGCAGCCTCCTGTGCAGACACAGCCAAATTCCAGGAACGGGTTTTAATGTTGTCTTGAATATGCAGCTGACTGTTCACTCCTTCCTGGTATCCTTCACATGGAGATGTGTGAGAAGGCATCTCAAAAGTAGGTGGAAGCTTTTCTAGAGAACTCTTGCCTCCAGCAATTGCTGACAGAGGAACAGTCTGAGACGCTGTTGCAAGATGGAGGAAACGATAGCACCCCTGTAGCTATTATTTGCTGCCATTAATGACATGGGCGATGGGTAGAAAGATAATGGAAAGGTAATGCCATCTCCGTGCCCTGCCTTCAAGTGCATAGCCTGAAAATCCAGCCTGATGTTTATATAGCGTTTTGAACCTGCAATCTGCTAAATGCTGCGATTAAATAATTGTGCTTAAGGTTATAACTGCTTTTAAATTGTACAGTTTAACACCGAGCGTCAGAATCGACAAATGCCGTTCTCTGTTGAGTAAGTAAC